>OX456985.1:209608514-210916847 GCA_949752695.1 Melanostoma scalare | reverse complement strand
GAATGTCCGCAACCATATCAATGTTTCTCTTTGTCATACCGCAGCAATCGACTCTTCAAAGATTCATATTCAATTAGTCGAATAGGTATAATTGATTTGTGGTTTTTTTTTATCGTGTAATTTAAGTAACTTGGCGATGGTTTTTGGGCTATATGACCATTAAATGTGGTGCAGCTATCACTATGCTTCGAATTCTTCCTCAATTCAAATAGTGAAGTTAAAACAATAGCTATTTTTATGAAACAGCCTACTATTATGGGAACATTTGACACCATCTCATGTAGGTTAGGTAAGGCTGGGTGACTGTCAGGAAAATAATCCACACACATAGACCAATAATAGTTCCACCATAAATAATAGGCAATACCACAAGGAAATGGGAGGAATTGCCTCTTATTTAAACCATTTTGAGATTTCTGTAAAGTGCTGAAGACTATGAATGTCTGTGTTTCTAAGACGAATTGGATCTTCGCTAAAGAATGCTCCCAAATCTGTTTTACTTCTTTGAAGTATGTGTAAAGAAGATGTGGTACGATTTCCTCTTCTCCCTTGTCCATGGAGCTTAAACAAAAGTCGTTTGATAGGACATTGAGCCATGTTGCATATCTATGTACCTATGACCTATGAGGCAATGAGGCAGTGTCTGGTTATGACACCGGATAACCGGAAGGATAGCAAACTTAGATAAAGCGTTGGATAGATCTTTTTGGTAGCCACACAAGTGGTGGTGTCCTTCTTGCTTTAGCATGAGTTTATACGCAGCGCAGCAAATTTTCTTATTCTGGTTCATCGGTTTTCCAATGTATCTATGCCACGGCACCCAAAAAAGGTGATTGTCAAACTGTTCTGTCATCTTCATAAGAAAAAAATTGACAGTCGCGGGCGGTTACTGAGCCTCTAGAAACCTTTTCAAGTGATTTAGGGAGTCGGAATGGTAGACTAATATTTAGTTCTTTTGAGTAGGTACACACCATCACCTACTGCATCCCCTGTTTTCGAGTCGTGCGTCGGTCGTTTGTGTAAAAGTGAATCGAATGAGCTAGCAAGAAATCTGTACTGTTCCACTTGATTCTTATTGGGTGACGATGACTTGAAAGTTTTTATCGAACCCCAGTTGGAGGTGGTGTAGTCGGAATGACTTGGTATTGATCCGAATAAGTTCAGGTAGAATGATCGAATGAATGAATGTTTTTTGATACCGAGACAGCTACGTCATTTGCGTTCGCCATTACTTTGAACCAACTGTTTTAAAAAGAAGTAGGGATAGGACTGAACCTTGCGATGTGCCTCTACTGACAGTTCTTTCAGTAGAGAACCCTCCTAGGGTTGGATTGATTCTTTTACCGTTAGGTTTATCAGTGGCTTCATAATTGCAGGGTTACTGAAGTTGTTAAAGGCTCCCTCGTTGTCGAGAAATGCAACTATAGTGTATCTTTTTTGATGAAGGGAGTATTCGAATGTAAGGCGTACCATGGAATGTAAGGAAGTTTCTACCGATCTTCCCTTGCTGTAAGCATGTTGTGATGTGGAAGAAGGTTTGGTTCTACAACGTTTCTCAAATGTACATATATCAATCAGTCCAGTGTTTTAATAATTATTGAATGATGATAAACTAATCGGTTTAATGTCTTTACGATTAACGTGGGAGAATTAACCTGCTTTGGGTATGAATACAACTATAATTCGTTCAATTTTAATGGGATGTAGTTCAAACCCATTGCCCCTTCAGGATAACTTCAGGGACAGGGATAATGATATCCGAAGACATTTGAAGTTCGGCTGGTGTTATGCCATCTGGCCCTGCAGATTTATGTGGGCCAAAGCTGGTCCATAAGATCCTAAAGAAGGGAGACCCTCACAATTGCGTAACGTCGCTTATAAGATCTAGTCTGCTGTAATATGTGAACGTCTGAATTCTGAAACCCCACGTCAACCACTTGATAGGTCCTTATCAATGTGGTTTTAGACCAGAGAAGTCCACAATAGACCAAATTTTCACATTACGGCAGATCTTGGAAAAACACGGGAACATAATATCGATACACCATCTTTTTGACGATTTCAAGCCCGTTTGTGACAGTATTCACAGCTGTACAGCCCCATGTCTAGTTTCGGCATCCCTGCAAAACTCGTACGACTATGCAGGATGACTTTGGAAAGTTCACGCTGTTCCGTCAAGGTCGGTAAAGAAATCACCTAGACCTTTGATGTCGAAAAAGGCTTTAGACAAGGCGACAAATTGTCATGAGATTTCTTCAACACCATACTTGAAAAGATTGTAAGAAACTCAAACGTCAACACCAGAGGAACAATCTTTTAAAAGTCTGTACAATTACTCGCCTATGCAGACGATATTGACGTAATGGGAAGAAGGAAGCGTGATTTCATAGGTGCTTTTGCGAGTATTGAAACAGAAGCGGCAAAAATGGGTTTGATGGTTAATGAGAGCAAAACGAAATATGTGTTGTCATCAAACAAGGACACAGAACATCGACGAATTGGACGAAACGTCACAATAGACAGACATAACTTCGAGGTAGTACAGGACTTCGTCTACCTAGGATCCGCTGTAGACACGGACAACAACATCAGTTTGCAGATCAAACGGAGAATAAAATAATAACGTACCTGCCGTTCGACCGAACCTCAAATTACCATGTTGTAGACAGACACTCTAATCATTACGCCAAGATTCTCATGAATGCCTGATGATAGGCAACATAGCGTCATACGCTGTTCTATGAGTTGGCTAAAAAAAAGTTTTTCTAGATGAATATTCTCGCTATACTTGGTCCCACATTTAATGAGTATTTGGTATGACTTTTAAATCATTTCCATAGAATTTTGACCTTTACTTAATAAACTTGCTTGAATTCAAAAACATGTTCAATTTATTTTATTTTATTTTCCAGAAACCTGGGTGAGTTCGCTGCTAGCTATTGGCGCTTTTCTTGCTGCCCTTCCAACAGGCTACATAGCAGATGCCATCGGGCGCAGATATACAGCTCTTCTAATAGACGTGCCATTTATTGTGGCATGGACGATGACAATCTTCGCTAAATCAGCTGGAATGTTGTGCATGGCACGTTTTCTCATTGGTATGTCAGACATTTTGGTTCTCAATCACTTTTTCTTCAAATTTTTCTATTGTAGGAATTTCAACTGGTGGCTTTTGCGTTGTTGCTCCCATGTACATTTCTGAAATTGCTGAAACCTCAATTCGTGGCTCCCTGGGAACGCTGTTTCAACTTACACTCAGTGTTGGTATTCTTCTGGTTTATCTCATCGGTGCAGCGGTATCTTGGCAGGCTCTCAGTGTTTTTTGCCTTTGTGTACCTATTGCTCTATTCATTGGAATGATCTTCCTGCCGGAAACTCCAGTTTACCTCCTAAAAAAGGTATGCCAAACAACTGTTTTATTAAAGTGAGTCAGTATATTATTAAATTGCTTCTTTCAGGGACGACGCGGGGATGCAGCACTGTCACTCAAGTGGCTATGGGGTCGATATTGTGACTCGAGATCAGCCATTCAAATTATCCAAACCGACCTGGATGCTGTTTCTGGCGAAGCTTCCTTCATGGACTTGTTTCGAAACAGGGCTGCTAAAAACGCACTCATTATTTCAATGCTGCTGATGCTCTTCCAACAATTTTCCGGTGTCAATGCTGTCATTTTCTACACTGTTCCCATTTTCAAATCTGCCGGAAGTACCTTAAATCCATCGGCATGTAGTATTATTGTAGGAATAGTACAAGTCAGTATGACCCTCGCATCCTCATTCCTAATCGAGCGTGCTGGCCGAAAAATTCTGTTAATCTTCAGCAGTATCTGCCAATTAGTTTGTCTGACAGTTCTGGGCATCTACTTTGATATGAAAGACAGCGGCAAGGACGTCAGCGAAATTGGATGGTTGCCATTGCTATCGGTTGTTTTGTTCATGGTCACTTTTTCATTGGGTTACGGTCCCATTCCTTGGCTGATGATGGGTGAGCTCTTCCCGCCGGACGTGAAGGCCACTGCAGTCTCATTGACAGTCATGTCGAATTGGTTTTCTGTATTTATGGTCACAAAATGCTTTGGATCAATGGTGGCAGCATTGGGCTCGGACGTCACTTTCTGGTTCTTTGCATTGTGTATGTTTGGGGCTACTCTGTACGTGTGGTTCATGGTATTCGAAACGAAAGGAAAGAGTGCCGCACAAATTCAAATGTTACTCGGAGGAGACAAGTAAATCAATTTCTCAGCCACAATTGAATTTCTGTTTTTATTGTAAGAAGCTGGTGAGTTACCTAACTTATTTGAAAAAACTTAGAGGCTCGCATCGAAATTTATGTCATGTCATGTTTTGTGTTATCCTATATTGTAATTAAATTAATGTTTGAGTTGAGTTTATTCAATAAAGTTACATAAATTAACATAATGTGTACACAGTACACATTCATGAAATTCAAATGTTTCATAGACTGATGAACGAAAGAAATTATTAATTTTATTTGAACAAAAAACACATATGTATATGTAATAATAATAACGTAAAATAAACAAAAATATACACAAATATTTTTCAAATAAAGTCAACAACGTGATAAGTTTAAATCGTCGTTCTTTTGTTTGATAGATTTTAGTACGAAAATAAAAAAATATATACTCAAATACAAGTGCACAGGTGTGCTTGTTTTATTAAAAAAAAAACAGATTTTACAAACCAAATATATTAACATTTATTTTAACTATTGTAATAAGTTAAGTTTTAGTTTTTAGAATTATTATTGCTGTATCATATTGTAAAATATCAAACTATTATTATTTTGCTAATAAAATTATATATTATTAAATTAAGGAATCGCTGTTATTAAACTTAGGTTTTTAGACATTAAAATAGAAGGAAGAAATCGCATATGGCTGAAGAATTCTGGTACATTTTTTGAACGCGACTATATGTGCCCAACAGGATGCATTTGAAAGATTAGAAATGGTTTTGTAGTTCTTGTTCGTTCGTTTTGAATAATCTTTTTTATTAATTTGAGAGGAAAAATAAGTTGTGTGGCTCGTGTTGGTTCGTGTAAAACGCACCCACTCAGTTAATGTATTAAAAAAGGTAATTGCGTTTTTTATTGGTCAATCTTAAGTGAGCTTATTATAGTCATTTGAGTTGCAAATCTCATGATGCTGCCAGAGTTCGCACAAACTACGAAGGCGGTTTGATAAGTCAGTGACTTTTTGAATTTCTCGCGCAGTTACTCCAAATGCAACAGTGCTGCCGTCAACTGTAATCTGTTAGTAGGCAACTGCTACGTTATGCAGCTGGTGTTTGATAGCCATTCAGAGCAGACAACCTCGTGAATTTTTACGATAATGGAAAAAGGGAATTTCGTGCGCTCATTAAACACTACTTTTTTCGTAAAAAGTCCATCACTGAAGCTAAGGAAAAGCTTGATAAATACTACGGGGACTCGGCACCATCAAATTTCAATGGTAAAGAAGTGGTTTACAGAGTTCCGTTGTGGTCGTACCAGCACTAGTGACGCCGAACGTTCAGGTCGCCCAAAAGAAGTGATCACGCCGGAAATCGTCGATGAAATCCATGAAATGATATTGGTTGATCGGAGAATGAAAGTGCGTGAGTTGGTTCATGCTGTAGGTATCTAAACTGATCGGGTACATCATATTACACGAGTATTTGGACATGAGAAAACTCCCGCGAGATGGGTGCCGTGATTGCTCACACTCGACTATAAAGCGCAATCCAAAAAAAAAATGGCCAAAATCCACGAACTGAGATACGAACTGCTACCCCCTACCCCATCCAGCATATTCTCCAGATTTAGCCCCCTGCGACTATTATCTGTTTCCAAACCTTAAGAAATGGCTGGGTGGTAAGAGAAGTCATTCCCTAAACAAACTCGTATTTTGAGAGCCTTGAGAAAACCTATTATTTGGAGGGAATAAAAAAGAAAAATAAAATGAAAAAAATAAAATGAGAAAAATAAGATGTTTATTTGCCGCAAAAAGTTTGTTTTATTCAAAAAGTCACGGACTTATCAAACCGCCCTCGTATAAGACGTTTTTAGTTTTGTCATTGGAATGTAAAGTTGAAATAGAAATAGAATATTCGTCTTGAAATTATCGTCTATCTCATCTGTGGTGGTGTTAGGATAATGATGGCAATTTTAACCCTGACTTCAGATAGGTAGTTGACTTCTGTTACAGTCCCCATACTGGGGGGCCAGGTGCTTGAGATCCGCCACCATCTCTATTTCAAAACCAGTATTAGAAGACCCTGAAAGACCATTAAACCAAATATGGTAGAATAGCTTGTTCAGGGGTTTACACTATTTGACTGCTGAAACCCGTTGGCTATGTAAGTCAAATTCATCCACTGTGACATTCCCCATAAGCCATAAGCTCTTAATGATTGCGTTAGAATTGCAAATATAAAGAACTTTAGAAATTAGTTCAGGGAGTAAATAAGGAAAACAGCTGTTCAAACTATCAGCAAACTGTCAGAAGCATTCGTACTACATTTTTGAGGTTCCAACAAAAGACAATAGAAACTCAAGCTGCCAGTTGTTCTTACACACTCTCAAGCTATCCACAAACTTGCTACTTGATGTCATAGTAATTTTTTATAGATGTCATTTTGTTTTTGTGTCGAATTGATTGCGAGTGGACTTTCAAGATTGTATATTTTTTCTGGTAAACGGCAAAATGGACGGTGTGTTGAAAGTTTTTAGAATTGTAAAAAAATTAGCATAAGGTTTTATTTTCATAAACTAATGTTCTTATTATTTCCGAATACAAGAATGAGAATCTGAAGCTATGACGATGACGGAATCAAAATAGTGCACCTGGAACCTTCTTTTCTTTTCTTCGATGTTATAATGAGTCAGAAAGTTAGCAAAATTAGTTCGTCCATAGCCCACAATCTACTTCACACCTAAATAGGCGTTGATTTTTGTCATGGGAGCAGTCAATCCTCTTGAGTCCTCATCGCAATCGCTTGAATTTGGTGCTATAAAGTCGCTAAGGGCCATCAAGAAATAAAACAGCTTTTATCAAATGACATAACAGAATTTAAAAAAGCGTTTCAACAAAACAAATAATAAATCAGTGAAAAGTCGGTACCCGGGCATGCGCAATAAAAAAATCACGAACGAGACAGAGACGAATTTGTGATTCGCTGTCGGAATAAATCTAATATCACTTAAAGTAGCTTAAAACTTGTCTCATATTTGTCAAAGAAAATTTTCACTCTTTTTTGTTTTAAACTCTTTCTTTCGACAGTCAAGATTCAGCTCAACACTCACAAGTTTTATTATTTCTTAACACAAACTCCCTTTGAACCGCATTTTATAATATTGGACAGTTTATAAGAACAAGAAGTATGAGAGTAAGTAAATACATACTTCTAAGCAATTAGGAAGCAGTAGTTCTATCGCATTAAAAGCACCAGAGTCCATGAAAGTCTTCACGTTTAAAATACCATTTTGTCAATTTATTATATTCATTTCAGTATTAGTTTTTAAATTCTGGAAAGATCCTGCAAACCCTGTCACGAAGGTAGTAACAAAATTTCGATATACATAATCACAAAGAAGAAAGAGATAAAGCAGGCCAAAGTCTTCTAAGCGATAGAAATACAGACCAATGACACCTTCTGATCATACAAAGTCATTTTGTCTAAATGCAACGGCTGACCCCTCTTCGATCACTTGTGGGTTTTCTGAGCCCCTTATGTGGCGTGTTCGGATTTTCAAAATTAATTAAAATTATTATCGAATCTTCCCTCCATCGTTCTCCGATAATCTCCATTATCATTTAAAAACTCAGTGGTTTTAAAGTTTCAATTGTTATTTTCCACCAAAAATTCAGCCATTTTGTGGGTGGGAAACTCCCTTAGTGTAAATGAAAGTGTTTATGTAAACGTAGAGGAAAGGAATTTTATATCTACAAAATGTAGGTATAGAAAGTTTGAACTGAATAGATCAAGTAATTCTTAAATGGCAAATTCGAAAAGCAGTATTGAGAAAAACACGTCTAAAGTTGAACACTCTCAGCTGCTAGAGTTTGAGGACAGGAGATTAGGAAAGGCTCTTTTATACGATCAGTTTTCAGTTAAATTTTCAGTTCAGTTAAAAAGACAGTGTGTTCAGAATTCAGTCTGGTATTAAGTTGAGATTGCATTATACTTGTGAATAGCCGAAAGTCAGTTTAACTAATAAGTGAACTGACAACACTATGGACGTTGCATCAGTTTCAGTTTCAGCAAATCGCTCCAGTTTTTGCACTTAGACATCAGTTGACGATTTCTCAACTTTAGAACGCAAGAAAACAATCGTACTTTTCTACTTCATTCCAATCCGGCTACGATAAAACACAAGCTTTTTTGAATATTTTGAAATTAAATAAAATGGCAGCAATTTGAAGAAAAAAGATCTATTTTCAACTCCTGTTTTCTAGCTTAAGAAAGCTGTAAGAAATTGAAGAATTTTTTTTTAAAAAAAGCTCGAGTCTAGTCATAGAAAACGTTTTATGAATACGAAGTACTTTACAGAAACACATCTTTCGAGAAACCGCGTTTAAAAATAAATGATCAACACTAAACACATAAGCAGAGATGGGCAAGGAGGTTAGTAGTATCTCAACCAGCATGTTCTCGAATAGCTAAATCCTTTACATGGTAGGCATTAAATATTTTTTTTTGTGGCTGTATATGCTCTTGCACAACATAATGTTGCTTACTTCAATTTGACACAGCTTAAGGGGGGACGCTAGTCTAGAATTTTGAAAAACCGAATTCTTTGTTTTTGTCTTAAAAGGTACTTTAGGGTCTTAAAAATAAAATACCAACATAGAACATACCCGTATCGGCCAGACCACGGGTAAGCATTCTCTATAGGTGCATAAATGTTACCACATTCCTCCACCGGGTTTTTTAATAAGAGCGCTACAAAAGTTTTTTTTGATAAAACAAAAACGGTTTTGGATATCAATAAAATTGTTTATTCTTGTGAAAGTACGTTTGATGCCATTATGTAGATTTTATTTTTGTAGCGTCTCTGAAGGACATTTGTAACGCGCAGGCATCGCAGATTAAAGATATATACGCATTTAATATGATTTTATAGCATGTACTTTAAACTTTAAACGCGTTTTTCTCGAAATCACTTTTTTGGAACTGGCCGAAAACATAACTCGAGCAAATCTTCACCGATATATACGAAATTTTGACAGGACATTCGAAATACCTTTCTCCAGAGCCGTACGTAAATTTTTTTTTATATTGCATAGTTTTTTTTAATCAACAATTTTTCCGTTTATTTTAAAGAAAGTTTTAATTTTTTGTTCAAACGTGCACTATTTCGCGAAAAAACAAAATATCGAAAAAATCCTACGTACGGCTCTTGCTGTTGTTATATATGTAGAAACTAAATATTTTCGGGATTTTGTTCCCGGATCAAAATTAAGGAGGTTACATTTTCGGCCATGGAACCATCTAAAAAATGAGGCTGCTGGAAGGCCGCCCTTAAGTAAATAGAATCCGAAAAAACTTGTTTCTCTGGTAGTATGATCTTCCCGCTATATGTACTTAGATAAATTACCGTATTACTGTTGTCTATAAACACAACTTTCGATAGCTGATTTTTGTGCATTATTCAATAAAATGTCAGACCAACCGTATTAAATACTGTCTTTTATTTGCTGGCTATCCTATAGTTCTTTATAGTGTCGATTAGAAATAAGCAAAATAACAAAAATTCGACTTTTTGAAAACGCGAAGGTAGACGACCCTCCAGAGACACAGATAACTTCAAGTACTTTGCTTGGATCGGTTTTAAATTTTAGACTCATGTTCTCGAAATTTGACTCAAAATTTGGCAAAAAAACCCAAACCCCCAATATCAACATAGTGATCCAATATTATAAATGAGTGGTTGTCATTATTAATATTATGACACTTCAAACGGCAGCTTAGTTTGACAGGTGTCAAACTTCGAACCAAAATAAAATCTCGAAAATGGATGAACCTTTATAAAGCATTTTAAGTCCCAAAGCCGTGTGTGTGAAATTTTGAAGTAAGAGTTTTGTTATTTTCCAAATAACAAATATTTTCCAAAAAAAAAACATACATACATTACATATGTACCATACGTATGTAAATCGGTTTCGTTAATTGTCGCTTCTCAGATGCATTTGTTAAAGTAGCACTTACAACCACGGTTGCCGTTGTCAAGAAAAAAAACCTACCAAACTTGTAAAAAAAACCTACCAACTCAATGAAAAACCTACCAAATCTTCATTTGAGTTTATTTTTCGAAAAAAATATATAAACAACATAAAAAAACTTGTTTTCGCAGTAATTCATAATTATTTTTCATAACGCACACTAGTTTAAGTTTAAGGCACAGTTTTCAGAGGCTAAGTCTTTTGCTAACATTATACTGTTTATTACATTAAATCTCAATTTCTTTCTTAGTTTGCTTTTTATTTGCGACATATCAAAAAATTTCCTTTCTACTGCTGTGTGAGGTAGGGTCAGTAAATTAAAAACGAAATTTGTTAAATCTTTATGTTTCGAAGTGCCAACAAATAACTTAAGGCTTCGACAACCGAATGCTCGCATTCAAAGCACCGGAAATTCGAAAACTACTGTCAGTTTTCGTCACTCTGATTGGTCAAAAGTGTCAGAAGTTTTCTGCTCCGCTTCGGTAGAGTGTACACCACTCAATTGAAAACTTGGGATTTGGTACCTTGGTACTATCCCACTGCATTTTTGAGAAGGACGGCGACAGCTATCCAAATTTGTTTATTCTTCTTTCCACTCCCTCAGAGTGTAGGGAGGACAGGCCGAAGGCCACCTGATTATTCTTTGGCATTTGTGCTGAGGACAGAGTCCGGTAGACTCAAACGTTTATTCCGTGTGGATTCCCATAAGGCAATTTCCACGGACATTGGAAGCTGCTGACGCAAAAGTAGTTTCAACGATAATTCCATTGCATTGGTGCTTTGGACATAAAGCAGAAGCGAGATCCTGTTTGTTTATTCCTCTTTCCACTCCTCCTGAGTGTAGGGAGGACAGGCTCATAGCCAACCGTTTATTCTTCGGCATTTGCGTCGAGGACAGAATTACTGTGTTTATTCCTCCTTCCTTCCTCCTGAAGGTATCGAGGACAGGCTTTTAGCCACCTGATTATTCTTCGGCATTTGCGTCGAGGACAAGATTACTTGTGTTTATTCCTCCTTCCTTCCTCCTGAAGGTATCGAGGACAGGCTTTTAGCCAACTGATTATTCTTCGGCATTTGCGTCGAGGACAAGATTACTTGTGTTTATTCCTCCTTCCTTCCTCTTGAAGGTATCGAGGACAGGCTTTTAGCCACCTGATTATTCTTCGGCATTTGCGCCGAGGACAATATTACTTGTGTTTATTCCTCCTTCCTTCCTCCTGAAGGTATCGAGGACAGGCTTGTAGCCACCTGTTTATTCTTTGGCATTTGCGCTAAGGACAGAATTATTGTATATGCTAGTTTAAGTAAAACCTAATGTTATTAAGTCGATAAATAAAAAGGGAGTTTATTGGAAAAATAAAAGTTGGTTGTGGTTGTTTATTTTGGCTAAATCTTGGTGGAATCTTTCTCGACTTCTGGTGCTTCGTCGAGAGTACTTTGGACACGCTGAGCTTACCTCAGCCTTAGAAAGAAAGCATCACAAAATTAGCTGACAGTAATGTCGTTTTCCATTGGTCGTTCGGAAGCCTTCTGAACGCTTCTCAAACCGTTTCATTGGCATCAAATGACAGTTCCTCTCCTCGAAAAAAGAGAAATTTGATTCTTGATTTGAAGAAGGAAGCGAAGCCAGAAGCACTCACACACTGAAACACTGTTGACGTCAAAATTGACAAATTTGATTTGCCACCTCTAAAAATTGAAAGAAAGTGACCTCAAAACAATTATTAATTAACTAATTTTGTGAGATGAGTTCTAAAAACATTTTAAGACATATTCCTGTGGTTTTAAGTGAATTATGAAAAAAATGAAAAAAGTGAATTAAAAAAAATAGCGCTCGACGTTTCACACCGATACACAACACAAGCAACGAAACATCAAAACAAATAAAAGTGTTACTTTGGCATTCCGGATCGGAGAATTTTTCCGGATTACCAATGGAAAACGACAATAGATTTTCAGACGGAAAAAACAGTCTGAAAATTCTTAAGATAAGATTTAGTTGTCAAAACAAGGAAAATAACCTATATCACAATCGGACCTTACTCGGTATTCTTGGGTTAGTTTTTTGTTTTACTAGTTTTCGGTTACATGTTGAATTGAAATTGATTATTATTGATGTGTATAACATTGAAAGTGAATTTATCAGCAGCGAAAATATATTTTTGAGGGCATATGACTTTAATTTTTTTTTCAAAAAAATTGAGTAAAACGAATTTAATGTTTATATTACTTTACAAAAATACTTGGAAATCGAATTCCTGAATTTCAAACTGGGAAAATCTGTTTACTTTACTAACTATGTAGAATCGAAACCGATTATCGTTCAATCGTCTATCGTAGATTGCTTCGTCAAACGATTGTTTCATATAATCTTGCTTTCAGTGGTTGGTGGAAAGCTACTTTACTGTCGTCTTACCAGTTTTGGCAGTTTTTTCAGGGTCTTAAAAACGTGTTACTGTCTTAAATTCAGACTATAGTCGTCTAAAACGTTACAGAATCGGCCGCTGGTTACATTTGTGGACTTCTTTTGAGAAATTAATTAAAGATTATTTTATTTTTTGTAAAAGAGTTGTTGAGGATGTTTAAGTAAAAATTACCTACCAAATTGTATTGAAACCTACCAACCTACCAAAGCTGAAAAAACCTACCAATTTTGGTAGGATCCTACCAAAACGGCAACCGTGCTTACAACTGCAGGTGCTATACAATAATCGTACAATACGTATGAAGTAGAAAACTTTGTCTATCTATTTTCCGTAGGAAAATTATTTTTCAACCAATGGTGGTGTTATAACGCAGATGGATGCAAAAGTAGAATCCATAAACTTACATATTTTTTGAGCAGTTGCTACTTTCTTTTTATAAAAATTTCACATTTGAAACCCCATCCTCACATGGCCTGCCTATCGGCAGTCAGCTACGCATCTTATAAGAGATGATCTATTGCCATTATACGCCATCCTCTGTGTGAGGAGTTACTTTGTTGTCGAGTTCTATATATATGGTCAACTTACATGCCTGTCGCGTGCCAGTCAGAGTTTTAAGTCCCAAAGACATCCAATTGCTTTTCAACGGGTATCGCCTGTCGTGAAGAATCTGACAAGTGCAAGCAAAATCTGATCTCTCTGTGCTCTTTTCAGGGTAGACGCCCTAGAACATTCGTCTTGCTCCAAGGCCGGCGCGGCGGCGGCAATGAGCATTTACAAACGATTTTCTTCGTATTAACCCCACTTCATGTTTCTATAGATTTCCAAGAAAAATCGCAAAATGTTCAAGATCAAAGCGTATACATTCCTTGACCTGTTTAAACATTTCCAGATCAATTTTGCTGAAATTCTTATCGTTGATCATATAACAATACTCACAAACGACTGCTGATTATATTGTTTGATATTCTCTTACGTTATTGCTTGCGATATCTGGTATCTACCGCTCTCCAAGAGACACTCTAGATGACCAATTGATCCCAAGTAACTGACTATTGACAACTGTTATCTGATTACGAGTTATAAGATGTCAGTCATCAGGCTCGAACCATATGTGGCGCTGAAATTGATAAACTCCTTACTCTATATTACAACAAGCACAATTTGTTATAATTCAAGAAATAAAAATAAAACCAGGAAAAAAGTTGATAACAACGTGAAATCAAGGGGCGTCAATCAGACGGTTTTACCGATAATTACAAAATAACCCCTGATAAGCACGCTTTCAATGCTCTAAACTTTTAATTACGATCGCTCATATTGAGATTAATTGCGACGTTAGTTCATCATCATCATTTGGGTTTTGTTTTCATTTTCAAAAAATGGGCAGAGCCGACCTGCAATGCATCTTATCACTTATTACATATCATACTAAAAATATAAAATCTCACACCGTGTCGTGAATATAAATCTGAAAAATACATACTCGCATAGTTTGGCATCTTTCCCTTTCGTTCCTTAAACGGTAAATGCCATTTTGAGCATGCCTCTTCCTAGTAAAGTCAGTCAAACCCACCAATAAAGCTCTATACTGGACGCCTTTTAATGACATCGGTGACATCTTGACATTGTGGCTAAAATCGGAAATGAACTTGGGAATGGCATCCGATGCAAATGGATTTCATGGGACGTGATCGGACTTCTTTATGACCCCATGCCCCAGAGTGTGCTTTCCCGATTTTGATTGTTTTTCCCGCGATTAAAATGCAACAGGTACAAACAGACGGTGATAAAAATCATAAGCGATTTTATTTTACCGCGTTGATCTTTTAGACTAGTTGTGGTATATACAAGCAAGTCGATTGCTTTGGATTTAAATTTGATATAAAAAATACCAAAACCATTTTCAGTGAATAGTGTTGCTTATATATGTATAGTGCAACAAATTGAAATTATGGAAAGTTTTCCCAAGTATCTATATGTGCTTCAGATACTCTGACCACCTATACTTCGTAATAGTCTTGAATAGTAAGAGTGTTTGCATTGATAGCCACAACATGGGAGTTCGATAACCAAAACTAACAACGCCAATCAAATAACTGTAACAATGAAAACATAATAGAAGACGCTATAGTCGAAGAGTTAGTTTCTCTAAGATATTGGAATTTTTTTTGAAGTGTCGCAATAATCAAAAATGACATGTTGTAGATTCTACTGAAACGAATGAGCAATTGGAGTAGGGCGCCGACAAACTATTTGTCAAAAAAATTCTCGTCTGAACCTTAAGATATTTCAAGTGTCAACTATTTCATTACCTCACCAATATTTGTTTTGTAGGTTTCAGTTGAGGAAAATTCCATTGATTCATAGCGGGAAATATGTGACTTTAATTACGTGAATAACCTGTGTCTGCATTTGTTGAGTTTCGTAAACTTAAAAAAGAAACAAATATAATGAGATTTTTTCGCTAGGAAGCACTTTCTTTATTTAAGCTGTTCGGAAATAGCGCACACTTTTTAACGTCCGTATGGGTGCGTAAGCACTATGCCGAACGCCTCCAATCGGCACATGTCAAACAACAATACCGAACTAGTGTGAACGTCCCAAGATGAGTCCAAATCGAATTAAAGGTCCGTTCGTAGAACTTTCCCCAGGGTTGACCCAGGTTTTTTTGACAACCCTATGAGTTGTCAAAAAAACCTGGGTTTTCCAGTCCTCAAAAATCACAGAACCACAAATCACCACACATACCTGTTATTAAAAAAAAATACAAGTCATTTGACAGCCCTCAACTCGCCACATCAAAAAGCTAGTGCGAGTTGATGGAAAACCTAGGTCAACCCTAGGGATCAAAAAACACTCAATTTGACATTCAGGGCGATTTTAGGTTTTTCAAAAAACGCTTTGTGGCGACCCCAGGGCGACCCTAGGGCTTCAACGAACAAACCTTAAATGAATCCGAGTTTTTTAAATATTTTATAGCCTTTTCACGGTGCAAGAAATGTACAAGGTTCCTCGAAATCTTCGAGCTCTGCGCCACCCTGTTTGTTTACTTACAGAGCCCCGAAGCATAGCGCACTTATTTTAAACATTACCTAGCGCATTTCTTTCAAACTTACTCAATTACAAAGTCCGAAAGTTGCTTGATAGAATTTACTTAGCTTTCAGAAAAATTTGGCATCACTGTCTTCAACTTTAGTACCCGAAAGTCTCACAACCTGTTTACCAAGTTCTTGAAAATTCAAATCTGGCAATTTGTAAGGCTTTTTCTCGAAAAGTATCACATTCCTTATACTCTCAAACGGATTATTGATTTCGAATGATATCGGGAAACCCTCAATCTTAACTAGAGAGTTTTTCGTCTTCACATAATTCATCAAAATATCTATTCGTTTTGTTGTTTTAATTATTGACAATGGGAGCCTTGACTTCAATCAGTTTACTTACGAACTTAGATGGATATTACAGTTCTAGATCAACCAACCCAACATTTTCCATTTCGGGGGCTTTCAAACCTTTTCCGTATAATAATTTTCAGATCAAAGTCCTTTTGTAAACATGATGGCTTCAACCGTTTCTATATTTCTCCGATGCTTTAGTTTTATTAATTACAATTTACAATATTTCCTCCCAGCAGCTGCAGCACTTTGATGAGTAAGTTTCAGATTCATCATAAAACTTGAAACATTTTGATCAATATGAAATAGTTGTCAATTGAAACATTTTGAAATGAGTCCATTCAGCAATGCAAATGCGTGAAGAGTGCACACAGTAAATTGTTTAAATTGATGGGGTTGTGCACAAGTGCCTTTATTTGAATTCAGACTGTCGGTTGGCTTTGATAATTCTAAACACATTTAAGCTTATTAATAAATAAATAATATAAACCAATGTAAAAAAAAGAGTTCCTTGAGGAAAAATCCATCGTGATACTTTGGTATCCTAGTCGCAAAACAGTCTCGTATAGATCTTTATACGCTTTCTCAAGTAAAATACGAATATTTTGAGAAACTTTGACATCGGATAGTTGCAAAACTTTCTCAACTTGGTTTCTGGTCATCGAAAAATTTGGATACGAAACGTTTTGAAAAACGAATTCAAAACTGTTAGCCTTTTTATTCTCTATTTCTGGTTGGCTTCGACATTCTGGCCAGACAACACCCGAAGGAGATCTTCGCCGAGTTTAACGAATTAACTCAACTTGTTGATGAGCCCACTCGGTGTCCAGATATTGAAGGCCATGCGACCAACACTCTTGACTTATTTCTCACTTCTCATCCCGAAAAATACAGGGTTGTAGTATCATCTCCTTTAGGCAAATCAGACCATTGTGTCATATCGGTAGATTTTTCGTTTTCCGTCACGGTTAAAAAAGAAAAAGTCCCCAAAAGAACTGTGTGGCAATACGAGAAAGCTAATTGGGACGGCCTGAATAATTTCTTTCGAAATTTTAATTGGTTGTTGTGCTTTCTCGACGGAAACGTTGATGCATCAGCTGATATGATATCTAACGTAATTCCCAACGGCATGAGAAATTTTGTTCCTCACAGAACAAGAAGTATCATCCCCAAAGAGAATTCGTGGTTTGATTCAAGCTGTAAAGAGGTGATTAGGGATCGAGAAAGTAGTTTTCGAAAGTTTAAAGATAACCCTATTGTAGAAAACCGAAATTTGTTCAAACGAGCCAGAAATATCTGCAATGCTCAAATACAAAAGGCTAAGTTTTTATATGACCAAAAAGTAAGGCAAAAAATACTGTTGTGCCCAAAATGAAGCAAAAACTTTTGGTCTTTTGTGAAGAACATTAAGAACTCGACCACGTCATCGGTCCCAACGGTCGTTTTCAATGACTCTCCGTATGTCAGTTCCATCGATAAAGCCAATTTGCTAGTAGCTCAATTTGCTGCAAACTCAACACTACCTGATAGCATATTGGCTCCACCTGAGCTTGAGTCTCTAGATTCTGTGATGAGGCAGATTTTTTTTTCGAACTCGCTCGGTTGCGAGAGTGCTCAAAGATCTCTTCTTCTTCTTCTTCTTCTTCTTTGCGTTACGAGTAGTGATCTTGAAGCGATCACAACTCTCCCACTTTTCTGCTTCACACTAGTGATCCGCCTGTGGGGTACGCCGCATTGACCTCAGTGCTCAAAGATCTCAACATACATAAATCCGCTGGTCCAGATGGTATCTCCGCCGTTATTCTGAAGAGGTGTTCTTCTACGCTGGCAAAATCTCAGCGTAAACTTTTCCATCTTTCCTTTTCTGCTGGGATTTTTCTGAGCAGATGGAAAACTGCATTTGTCCAGCCGGTCCCTAAAAACGGCGAATCTTCCTCCCCTTCCAGTTACTGTCCAATTGCACTAACGTCCCTTCTTTCCAAGGTAATGGAAACGTTGATAAACCGTCAACTTATGAAATATCTTGAAGAGCGAAAGCTTCTTAATGACCGACAGTACGGCTTTCGTAGCAAAAGGTCCACTGGTGATTTGATGGCTTATCTCACCGAAAAGTGGAACCAATCTGTGCGTTGTTTAGGAGAAAGTAAGATTATTGCGCCAGATATTTCTAAAGCGTTTGGAAGAGTTTGGCATCAGGCTCTTTTATCGAAAATGCGTGCTTTTGGTATCGATGAGTCTCTTCTTCATTGGATTAGAAACTACCTTTCCGACCGTTCAATACAAGTTGTATTGGATGGCCTCAAGTCTGATACCCACTTCATAAACGCTGGTGTGCCCCAGGGCTCCGTTTTGTCTCCGACTCTCTTCCTCATTTTCAAAAATGATCTCTTGTCTGAAACTTCTAATCCGCTTAACTGTTTTGCTGACGACTCGACCCTCAGCTTTTCATATTCGTTTCCAAATTCACGTCCCTGCTCTTCGGATGTGGAACTGGAACGGTAGCGTATGATAAGCTCATTGAATTCTGACCTTGACAGCATTGTTATATGGGGTCATAAAAACCGAGTAGAATTCAGTGCTTCGAAAACTCAGTGCCGTCTCTTGTCGTTGAAGCTTAACATTCCCCCATTGCCATTATCCATGGTACCTGCATCGAAGAAACCGAAAAGTGTCAGTACTTAGTTCTTGGTATGTGTGTAAACGATGATCTTCGTTGGAACGACATATTTTGAAGTCGCCAAAAGCGCTGCTAAATGCTTAGGTTTCTTAAGACGATGCAGGAAGTTCTTCATCCCTTCTGATCTGGCTACAATTTATAAGGCCTTCATTCGTCCAAAACTGGAGTGTAACTCCCATATCTGGTCAGGTGCTCCTCAAACATCTCTGCGCCGACTTGATAGGGTACAAAATAGAGCGTTAAAATTGGTAGGTGATAGTTCAATCGTAGAATCGATTGATTCTCTTGAACATCGTCGAAACGTTGCCTGTCTCACTCTCTTTTATCGCTTTTCCTACAAACAGTGCTCTAGTGAAATAGCCAGTTGCATTCCCTCCCTGAAACAATTTAGCCGCAACACCCGCCTCGCTAGGAATGCTCATCAGTTCTACCTTGAGCCCAACTTCGGGCGTACAGTCAAGTATAGAGATTCTTATTTTAGTCGCACCACCCGTATGTGGAATGCTTTACCTGGCTCTGTGTTTCCCCTGCATTACGATTCACAAAGATTCAAAGTGCAAAAAGCTCGCACTGTGTTCTATAACATTATAAGGGTAGTCATAACCCCTTGATGTGCGCGTTAATTATAAAAAAAAAAATTTCGCTTATTTCTTTTCACTTTGCTTGGTTTTCGAAAAATCAACGGAAGAGCGTTTTCGGAGAGCCAAATAGCTCAAGTTTCTTATGCAGTTTGTAACGTAGCTGTGTTTTTGATCAACTTCTAGAATCTTTCGACTTTAGGTAAGATAAATGTTTGTGTGTCCGAAACGTGTTTTTAAAAAGGAAAAGAAAACACTTGAACTGTAGTATGGAAATTCAAATGAACTTTACTGCTTGAGAACTCGCTTCCAATTAACTTGAAAAAGCTGTTTTCACAGTTACTGCATTTTGACAGTTTTTCGGGTTCGGGTTACAACGACTGGGAATGAACTTTAAATAAAAATATGCAAAAATGCAACAGTGATGCATTCTTTTGATTTCTGTGGGAACGGAAATCAAACGAAATCTTGATCACTATGGGAAAATATGGACTGTGTCTGATATGTTACCGGTATAATTGCATGCATCGATGCACTATTGGGAACAACATTAAGTCTGTACTCTTAAATGGCTTTTTCTTCTCTGCAAAGAATTTTTTCCGAACATCGAAGCAAATGAAACATTAAAAATATCAATGTTTGGATGAAAAACTTGGCTATAGATTGCACTGCATTCATTGCAGCAACTGCATTGTATTTTTGTCGCATCCCAGTCCCTAAACTAGTTTTTGATTTCAGTTTAGATGACGTCGATCTGTAAAAGGAAGTGGTGTCCGCGGTGTTAGCAAGTCTACTTGTTACGCGGAAGGTTCGATGTTCGAATCCCAACAGAAACCAAAAATGTTTTTAAACTGGTATCACCTTTCGCGAGGAGTTGGTAAAATCCGCAAATCCTCAAAAGTAAAACTCATTGCCATGAAAATTGCTTTCTCGATTACGCATTCGGAACTGGCGGAAAACTACAGATCCCCTCCATTTCCTCACAAGGTATAGTTGTGAGAACTGCACTAGGCCCCGGGGCTCCCAGCTCTGTTGCGCCACCTTATTTATTTGTTTTACTTTTGTATAATATAAGGAAGTAAATCTCGACAATTAATTACAAAGATTATGGAATGCTCACAGCGATTACCCCTCTTGTCAAATGGATTTGATGCAAACTCCTCGATTACTTTGTTGCTTTAAACCGAAATTAACTATTTTTCGATCACATTAAAAAACTTCGAATGAGAAATAAGCTACACAATTTTCTCTTACAAAACAATAACTGAGTTGCAAAAGTAATCAAATTGAATAACGTGTGATTAATGTGCTAGTAATTTGACAAGTCAACAATAATTGCTTAACTTCAACAAATAAATGTGAGAAAAATGAAAAATCCCGCATAGGGAAACCTCAATCTTAATTAAACATTTTGTTAAAGCTTTCTGTTGTTTTCGGTGACAGCTGTATGGCAATATAACATATACTCGCCTTTATGAATAACAATTCGATCTAAATAAAGAGACCACAAAGTGTTTCCAATGTAACCGTCTATAAGTAACTAGCCTATTGTTGGCTGCATTATGTATACGCCGTCTGATCTGGATGAATACAAAATTAGCCCCTCTTTACAAAAAAAAAAAAAAAATTGTGTTATACTTTCGTTGTGGAAACTCTGTTTGGAAATCGAACAAATAAGCTGTGAAAATAGAATCTAATTGAAGTGGTATCATGTGATAAGCTCACAATCTAAAATTTCTAAATACACAATTGAACATATGCCGTTTGCGTTTGTTAATAGATTTGAAATCAGATGATTATCTTCTTCTAGCTAACATTTATAAGTTTTTATAAATTTTCACACACCGTTCCCCACGGTAACGTATACGTTCCGTCATTTTTCTGGTTGAATGAACAATGTCTCTCACTTCACTTTGTTACTCGAATGCTTACAAAACTCCCAAGCTTTGAAAATGCCGTCATTTGGTTAGGTAGGCCGTTAAGTTGCACTACTTCCACAAGTCTAAAAAACTGCAATGCCCACATTTGGTGCTCCGCGTCAATCATTAAAGGAAGAAAGCTTCTCGATGTAAAAGTGAAAAAAAAAATCAAAAATAGTGAGAATGCGAAGATAATAAGTAAAAGAATCAGCAGTTTGTGTTTATAAATAGCCTGGTTTTGGTGAAGACCAGCCATCTAATTTCATATTCGAATTAAAACAACAATTATCCTCCTACTCAAGGTGGGGTGGTTTTTTAATTGCAATTCAATTACAAAGTGTTCTTTACTAAAACATCAAGATGTTATATGACTACACATGGAAAGTGGTTAAAACGTTTCTTTTCCGTGTCATATATTACGTGAAGCTTTAGCACACTCAGCGAAATTATGACGTCAAATAGTTTGGCTTTGTTAGTTCACGATGTTAGCAGATATAATCACTAAAATAAACAAATTATATGCACTTTATAATTATACAAGCAAACTCTGTTCCGTTGAGTTTTGATGTGCGCCATAGAGTATGGAGTAAAACAATTTATTTTTAGTGTGGTTTACTATTCCCTAGCTTTTTATAAAAGTTATTTTGGTAAAAACGGTGTTTTTAAAGGTTATTTAGAATAATCTTAGAGGTGCACATGACGTAATGGCTAGCATGTCTGGCTGTTAAGTGAGAGTTTGAGGTTAGAGTCCCAGACACATACAGCATTTTTTCAAGTATTATCGCTTCCCTGAGGAATTGGCAAGTTCTCCAAGAATAAATCACTGTCTTAAAAAGCACTTTCTCACTTAGCCGATGAGAATCGGCAAAATGCTTAGACTCCTCCATTCTTTACAATATATGATCGAAATGCAAAAGACAAGTAAGAACTACGCCATTGAAATGGATCGATATGCGCTTCAACAACGCTTTGAAATTCACTACAAAAATAGGTGAAAGTAATTTGGTATAAAAACTAAACATTTTTGCTTTTGTTTTTATTCAATCACTTTCTCGGCGAGAAATCGTGAAACTAGTGTAAAAATTGATCTGTTAAGATAAGTCGATAGTAAAAAACAACGAACTCGTACACTTCGCTCAAGAAATACTGAGAATATTTCTGTGATAGCTCATATTGTTTTGGAAAACACAACTGTGATAAAAAATATATTGGACAAACAAGAAGAGCTGCTGAAGTTAGATTCAACGAACATCTTCGTTCCATAAAAAAGAAAGAGATAGACAAAGCAATAGCAGCCCACATCTTTGATCCACATAATGACAATCAACACACTATTACTGCTTTTGATAACAATTTTAAGCTCTTAAAAAAAGTAAACAAACCAAATAAACTTGACGCATATGAATCCATACATATACACATAAACAACAATTTGATGAACTTGGAACCTGGACCAATTGATTCTCAACTATTCAACGCACTCAAAAGAGAATAAAAATAGAAACTCTATTTTTTGATTTTGTTTTTGTTTTTTCTACATGTAATGTTTGTAATCTCTCTGTATAATTTTCAAGATTTTTATTTTAAAAAATTTTAAATTAAATCAAACACCGTTTTTATTTTATTTTTTCTTTTTATTACGATTTTTGCGGGTCAATAAGGTGGAAAACTTTCAATTATAATCAATCTGACCACAAAGACGGCTACTTTTTACAAATTAATTGTGAACTTAACACAAGTCTGTCTATATCTATTTTATCTTTGGAACTGGGCATTCTACAAGTGACATTACCCAGAATTTGTATAAAGACACAGGTCGTGAAGCTGTAAACCTTTTAAAATTCAGCTGATAACCTTAGCAGACTATAAACCGTGCGCCGTAGGGCTCGAAAAAGCGAAGAATTACTCTTCGAAAGCCTCTCTATCCCAAACGTGCGACTGTTTAGTGCTGTCTTTTGTCGGTCGGGCAAGCTGGATTTTTTTTTTAAATTAGTCGAAAGCAACTGTTGTACGGTGATTGGACTGAGGTAAAAAGCGATGATTTGGGAATTTTTATGACTGGAAAGGGAAGATATTGGTGTAGACGGTGTTTATTTTCAAATAGATGCCTCTAAGAGCCACACAAGGCAAAAAGCCACTATATCTCGATCACAATTGGCCCATGAGATCATGACTCTGGGTTAAACTTCTTTAGGCTGCTTTCTTTAGGGTTACGTGGATGATAAGGTTTATACCAGTGACTCACAATCGATTTCACTTATCGAAACATTAACTAGACTTAGAAATCCGGCGTACGAAGTAATAAGGTATTTACGTTAGAGCTTAGTCTTATCAAAGCCGTAATAATAACACAAGTCTGCAAAAAAATCAAAGTTGAGAGCTATTTTGGTTTTTTTGTGATACACTTATGCTTTTGGGGGTGCTGAATCTGAATATGACTTTGATTTGTTCGTAGAACGTTACGTCTTCTGACAAAAAAGGTATCTATGTTAAACAAGTTATCATCTCATCGTCATCTCCGAGAGGCCTGGAAACTTTAATATCATATTTGAAGCAATTTCCATCTCTTTGAAGTGACTTAACAAATTGCTTCATCAATCCCAGCTTTATGTGAATCGGCGCGGCGGTAAAAGAATTTTATGACGATACACCAAAGTTACATGCAGGGCGTTCTTTTCGCCAACCTTAAACTCCCTCGAAGGCCAATACTTTATAGTCCAGTGATTTGCTCGGTCTCTACTATCCCATAGACACAAAATGTAATAATAATAATAGCAAAATAAAAATGTACTTATTTATTTATGACTTCTAGTGCTAAAAAAAAAAAATTTTTAAGAAAATTTTGGGCTTAGCAAAATCACCTTACGTTCTAGAAGCTTTCAAATAATTTTTTAGTTTTCAGAACACCTAAATACATACTTAGAAATCAGTTGAAAGCATCCAGACATTTTTTTCTTTGCAGACCTGTGAATCCAAAGGATCGTTTTCAGTGACGGACCCCATGTCATCCTAAAGGCTCCCTTACATTGCCAGAAGGCTGACAGTGTTTTAGCTTTCTTTGACTCGACATGTTAAGACCAAAGAAGCTTGATGCCTAGGATTATTCCAAGATGTTTGACTTCGATTGAAAGGTGGATGTTAACGGCTTTAGGTGTAAGTTGAAGAAAAGGAAAAGTGCATTCAATAGTTCTAACAAGATTTTATAGTTCAGTCTAGCTAAATTTTCTTCGTTGGTAAAAATGTTTCATGACAGTGCGGTTTTGGGAAGGAAAATCTCAACCACATTCTTTCCAGCGTTCTAAACAGGAAGGAGGTCAGACTAATGGGTCTAAAGCTCTGAGCGAGGGAATAGTCTGTCTAGCTTAACAGTGTTTGGTATGAAAGCGACTATAACACTTTGACATGGAGTTGGAATATGCGCAAGAGCTAAACTGAAAATAAAAATATTTTTCAAAGTTACTAGCAAAAGATTTATACTTTCCTGTAACAAAGCCACCGTCAGTGCCAGGTGACTTGAAGCTGTCACACGGCATATTTGATGGCCTCGTCAGTAACAACTAACGATGATGTGTACCCAGCTGATTCGGGTGGGTTATCGGGTTCACCTGATCTAAGGGATTGTTGTGGTTCGATTGATACCTGGTTTCGTGGAAAATGTGTTTCCAGCTTAAGACTAAGCGTCTGTGCTTTTGACTTAGTATAGGAACCGTCTGATTTCCAGAGTGTTTCTAGTCTATTTATCTTCCTCCTTAACTTTGGCATGTGAGCTAATTTCACTGAGTTTTCCGATGCTTTCAAAGAATTCTTTGTAAGAGGCATATTTTGATTTTCGAATCATTTAAAGTCCTTCGGTGAAGATTAGTGCAGGTTCCAGTCGGCCTCTAGTCTGGCCTTGAAGGAGCTGTTCAGAAAACTTCTGGATTCTTTGCTTCGTTCAGCGTTCCATCACGGAACCATCGATCTATTTGGCGTAGGTTTACCGTGACATGCCACACTCCACACTTCTCTTAGCGGCACAGTTAACTTTAAGGGCTGTATCCTCCACTTTCCGCTTTGTTGACGGCATAGGCAGGGCTTCCACGAAGTTACCAAGTTCATCGTTAAAAAGTGTGCAGTTAGTTTTTTTGGGATTCCTTTCCCTTGTTACTAGAGGTACAAAAGAATATTGATTTCTTTTGCTCCACAGCCGTTTCTTTCCAATTGAAAACAACTAATTGCCAGCTTATTCAACAGGACATCACGAGTTGGAAGCAAACGCTCAGGGAATTGAAGATCATAATACTTGCAGCACTGTTAAAGGTGAAGACTCCTCTAGATTAGACACAGCTTGATGGTACGAAGCTAGTAAAAGTTAAAAACATTGCTAATGCTTTGAAGTTTAGTCAGAAGCTGATATTAAAATACTTTTGTATTCGTGAGTTTATTTAAGATTCATTTGTTTCCAGCCTGCTCTACTGGGCTCTTTACTAGTTTATGGACAGCAGGATTTTTGCAGCCAGTCCCTAAAAATCGCGAAATGTCTGCAATCTTCAATTTATCGACTAATAGCAATAGCTTCTCTTCTTTTCAAAGTGTCATGGTAACGCGGTTTAAATATTAGTTTAAGTGCCAGAACAAACTGGCCAGCAATAACAAGGTTACAATCTACTGGGGAGGCTACGATGGTTGGGCCATGTAGAGCGGATGGACCCAAACGCTCCGGCTCGTCGGGTTTTCGAAAGCACATTGCAGGGAAATCGCGGAAGGGGAAGACCTCGTCTTAGGTGGCGCAATCAAGTGGATGAAGACCTCAACCGACTTGGAGTGCGAAACTGGAGAGAGCTCGCCCGAAATCGAAATCGTTATAGAAGGATGTTGGTTGAGGCCCAGGTTCACCCCGAACTGTAATGCCCTCCTAAGTAAGTAAGTAATCTACTGGGTACCAGGACATCCAGGAATCATAGGTAATGAACAAGCAGACGAACTGGCAAAGACAGGAGCGGGATCACCACTCATAGGACCGGAACCTTTTGGTGGAGTAACAGAAAGCCACATTGAGAAAGAAATCAAAAAGTCGGAAGAAGACAACAGAGTTGAAATGACCTCCCCAAAATGCGCCAAGCCAAGCGTTACAAAGACGCAATAAAACTAGGTAGAAACAATGTAAGAATGCTAGCTGGGTTTTTACCCGGACACTGCAGACTAAGAAAACACCTAAAAGTACTATAGGCATAGAGAGCAACGACCAATGCAGATACTGCAACGAATAGAAAGAGTCTCCTGACCACCTCTTAGGTGACTGCGAAGCTCTAATACACCAAAGGAAGAAATACCATAATCCTACTACGTAGAGGAGCGGGAGCTAAAACTCCTAAGCGTAACCCAGATACTAAGTTTCATCAATGTATGAAGTACTTTAAAATTAAGGAATACCACTTAAGAAGGTGCAATACAAAACCCCAATTATTCATTCATTCATTCAGGTGCCAATTTGTTCACAGTGGCACATGATACAGAATCTCCGATAGCCAAAGAGTGCTTGTTCACTTTTTTTACGGCTTGATTAAAAAATCAAGGGTTATTCAACAAGTCTCATTTTCCAATCTATATGTCAAAACTTAATCAACTGCACAGATTCCTTGATTGAATACTTCGTGAACTAACCGAATCCAATATTGGCATTGATCAAACATAATCAAACCTGAATGGCTCTACGAAATATCAATTTAAGTTCTATTCAATTTTCAATTTATTGTTATTAAAAGTTTTTGAAAAATAGATAAATAGGAAATGCTTATTGAAAATTATAGCAATGAATGATGAAATACTGTAGATCAATTTCTCTTTTCTCTAGAATGCGTGTTTCTAATTTTAACGAATCTCTTTTTCGAAATATGAGTAACTACTTTTCGAACCACTTGATACTAGTTGCTATGAACGGCTTGATGAAAAAAAAATGTTGGTGTGCCTCAGGGCTGTATTTTGTCAACGATTCTGTTTCCTCGACGGCATTGTACAAAAGGCAATAAGAAACTACCTACAATTTATTACTCTAAAAGTTCAATGCTGTCTTATGTCGATAAATCAACAACCACAATGTCCATGAATCGAGCTTGCATCGGCGAAACTGATCAGTTTTTAATTCTCGGTATGCGCATTTTAATCCACATCTCTAAGGGTAGCTAACAAACAGTTGATGTCCCGAGCAATGCTAAACTTTATTTTCTTATCCAAGAAACTAAAATCTTAACAAGGCAATGTACGTTTAACAAATAGAAAAAATAAAAAATAAAAATAATGAAATAAGTTAACTGAAATTGTGATTCAAGACAACGGACGATGTTGTCTCGATTCAAGTGAGAACTTTTTACTTAAAACGATTTTCTCATCCAGTTGTTGAATAAATTTGGTCTCGTCATAAATAAGTTTCATGATCAATTCGTGACACGATAATGACAAGTTAACCACAATTTACCACAGAAAACTCTCAAGTTATAAAAATTACGGCTTACGAAAATATCCATCTAAAAAGTGATTCCCCCAAACGAAAACAATTAAGCCTAGCCCATTTGTATGAATAGCGGGGTACTTAACACTTTTTCATTTAAATAACACAAACTTTGCAGATATCACGATTCATGAAGTAGGGTCTCACAATACAGAGACAGAGAACATATGACTGATATATTGAAAGTGCCTCATACGTTTCAGGCACATATCTATAATATGTGTATTTATTAAAACCGGTAACAAAATACTAGTAAAATGTTCTGCTTTCAGGCCCTAACAGATCTCAGGTTTACTTCAATATGGTGTTGTTTTTATAGTTTTCCAATTTAATCTTAAAATTATTGAGAATTTATGCCAAAAACTGATATAAAACAGTTAAAATATTGACATGACTAACTAACTGCAAACGGAATCTTAAAATGTTTGTAGGTTCCCTTCATTCCTCAGGTGGCATGGCGTAGTTGAGACAAATGCGTTAGGCCCCGATGCTGATCGAATTCGGCTGTGCATTTTAAGCTTTTACTTCTTAGCTATTGAGAAGGATTCAAACAGATTAAATCCCTGGAAAGAAAAGAATAAACTAAAACTTCACACATAAGGGTGTCTACATCGTTAACTGAATTGAGTTTGATGATAACGATGGTGGTAACGATAATTTCTAAGTGCATAGTTAAAATTGTTTGCCTATTTTTTTTTTTAAATTTGTAAGTCGTCATTCGTCAATAGGCATCAACCTATAAAAAATTTAAGAGACTGTTTTTTTTAGTTAGTTTTACTTCAAAAAATAGGGCACTAATACAGTGAATAGGGAAGCAGATGTGTGAAGTTGACAATATTAGGATTCTTAGTCCGGTCAATTTAGATATTCGAAAAGAACAAAAATTCCCACAGAGCCAACATTTTTTGAAGACCTCGGGTTCACCATTAAAAACAAAGTTTTAAAAGTCCCCATTAATTCCTATGTGCTACAAAATTCTGGGTCAAAAATCAAAATTTTTAGGTTTCTTGGAAGAGTTAGAAAACTCTTTATGATGTGTCCTCTCAGGTCCGGATAAAAGATGTTATTTGTAACATTTATCGGCTCCTAATTTTAAAATTTCGTTACGGGACGGAGAAATATAGCATGAGGAAGACAAAAAAGTAAAGGAGAAATAATATTATTATTTTAAAAGATCAAGAGCTTTATTGATTATATTATTATTACATTTCATAAAAAATCTGAAGAGCAGGCTACCTCAAACACTAGTAAACTTTCGAGGTTTTTTGAAAAATAAAACTAGAATTTCGTCCTCGGTAAGTTCAGTATGGGTATGAATATTTAAAGAAGCAAGACCATTAAGTCGTTCCTGTCCCATCGTATTTCTCAGGTAAGTTTTGATCCACCTCAACGTCGAAAATGATCGTTCTGCAGTTACTGTAGTTACAGGTAGTACTGCCAAGACTCGCAAAACACTTCAGGGAAATTGACAGTTGTCAGGCTTATCGAGGATTGAGGAAAGATATAGACGAAAAGTTTGAGGAATCTCTGACAGTGCTGCCAGTGGATCCTTTTTGGCGCTGTATTTGAAAAATTGAACTTGTTGCATTTGTGTTGAATGTTGTGTATGCCGGTAACCACTCGGATATACTGTGTATGAGTAAGACATGCTGATGATTAGGTTAAATCAACTTGAATTGATTTAGATGAAGTAAAGTTTCGAACCTTCTTCACCTCTTTGCTACACCTTCAAATTTTGCTCGAATTTTATGTATATATAAATTATATTTTGAGTAATAGACCAATCCTGGATCCGCCACTGGTGTACGTCCTGCGGATAAGTGTGGGTCCAGGTCCCAATCTTTTCCATATATATGTAATTCCATGCTGCGTGTTTGAAAAGCTACTAAAGTTTTTATTAATTTTATTGTAGAGTCGTAGGTTTAATGGAAAGAGACATAATTTCTATCTGAAATGTAACGTTTCCATGTAAACAAAACTATATCTGCTGGTTTCACGTCAAGCTTACATAATGCGGTGGAATTGATGAGATTGTCATGAGATGTCTGCAGAAAAGGTGCAATATTTCACATTGGCCTTGACAACACTCACGCTTAGTTAAACTAAGATTTTACTTACAAACAAAGGACAATTAGTGGACTTAGATATTCCAAATTAATTGCAAATTGATTGTTGGAGCGAAGACAAGTTATGGCCCACAGACTAAAAACTATAAAAACTTCTATGTTCCAATTGCTTACTTAAAATGTGTTTTCCCAAAAACTATGACAAAAAAAGTTTGCAGTCACTTGTAAATCAAAACTGTAGTAACTTAGAGCGCACTTATAGCAAGCCATCAAACCACATAGTCTTTCCTTCGACGGAACTTCAGGAATTCATTGGAAATGTATGCCTCGTAAGTGCGGCATTAGAGATAATTATTATGAAACAATTTTTTTTTTTTTCACCGCAATGTTTAGTTGAGAGGGACAAAGAAAAAAGGGACTATGGTTTCAATATTAATTTTATTTAATTTTTTGTACTTTTAAGTTCCAATGCACAGGAGTCTAATTTTTTTTTTAATTTGGACAACTCAAGTGGTTTTGTGCTACAGTTTTTCTTATGGAGCGGAGTTGGTGTTTTCAATTCAACTTTCTTCGAAACTCTCATTTTTTTGCTGAAAAGAAAAATAATTATAGAAACTTATAAAATCGAATTAGCTAGGTATTAGAAAAAAACTTTTAGGATTAATATTTCTCATATGATTTGCATTGTTATCGCATGTCTGTATCGAAAGCGTATCAAAATCGACTACTGATTTTTAGACTTTCTCCGTGTTACATCAAATACTTACACATGGTCAGTAGTACCTTGCTTCGGTCAAACCCGATCTGATTCTCCGGAATATCATATTTGCCCTCAATCCATTAACAAACTTATTTAAGACTTTTTCGCTAGAAGAAGACTTTCGCTAGAAGAAGACTTTAACTGCCGAGGGCTTCTGAGAACATGGGGTTCACCCAATAAATCTATCTACTAATTTTTGGAACTTGTTTTACTTTTAATGGTGCTTGTGACGCTTACATCGAGTGTGCGTGTTTTGAAATAACAATTGGATAATGAACCTGAGCCTCGCTGTTAGCAATCGTGACGAATGACACACTTTTTAATGAGATTCTTGCACAAACTCTCTAATTGTTCTCACAACTAAGAATACCCTATGGTAAAATAATAAATAAGTACAGCAATTGGTTAATGAAAACCAGTTTTCCATTAAAAAACTACTCGCACCCAGGGTTGCCAGATCTTTTTATAAAAAAAACCGAACATGGGGTAAAAAAAACATTACAAACCAACACACACATGTATTTTTAAATAACTATGAAGGAACTTTAATATCAACTTACAATACAATAAAAAACACATAAGCAACTTAATCTAATTATATTTTTTATTGCTGTTGCAAGCTTCTAGCAATGCCTTGTTTGATTTGACGGCCTCGTGCATTTGGCTACATGAAAGTCTGAAATTACAGCGTATGCATAGTTCAGCTTTTACCATGTCCACACTTAATTTATTACGGCTATCTGTCCACAAATGGTTCATATGGCTGAATACTCTTTCTACATGAGCATTACTACATGGTACTGCCATTATTGTTTTAATTATTATTATTAAGTTAGGGCTTACTTCTGTCTTAAGAAAATTTTTCCACGAAAACGTTGCACCGGATGAAGAAGCTTGGTTTTTTATTGCTTCCAAGGTTTTGTTCAGAATTTGAATCTCTTCGTATAAATTATCTTTATCAATTTCGTTTTCAACACCAACAGCTATTGATGCTTCTGCAAAATTTTCATATGTTGGAGCTATCTTATCTACGTTGACGTTTTTAAATGCTTTAAATGGCGAGTTTTCGTAGTCGAACCACTTTTTTAAGTAATCTTCTGCTCTTTCATACGCAACTACAGCTTCACTTCTGAATTTATTACGGTCCACTTCATTTAATTTTTGCATTTCTTGGTTTGCTTTTGCTCCAAAAAGGCTATCTTTCCTCCTTGTTTCTATATCTTCTTTGATTGAGGCCATAACATCATATACCTCTGGTGGAGTGATGAACTCTGATTCAAGAACTTTAATGCGTTTCATGAATAAATTCAAAAGATGGTGAACAAAGTAAATATAGCACTCTGGCAATCCGTGGTTTTCATTAGTGACAAAGGACCAAATAATCTTATTGCACTCATTTTCACCTTCTTCGCGAAAATATCTTTTAATTGCATTCCAATCAAGCAAAAGCCTCTCCACAGCTGGAAACAGAGTTGCCCATCGAACTGTTATATGGCGAAGTACAGCATGATATTCTTGGTTAACGAAAGCAAAACATTCTTTTAATATCTCGACCCTTTTCGCACTAATTGAAAACTCTCCGAAAACTTTAAGCACAAGACTTTCAACATCGTAAGATAATAATTTAGTACAATTTTTCACAGCATTATGCAAAATATGACAGTTACAGTTAGCTTTGATGATTTTTGGATTCAACGAATGTAGTTTTTGGAACACCGAACAATGGCGGCCGTAATTAACGGATGCATTGCCAGCACTATAAGAAACTACATCAGTTATCTCCAGTTTCAACTTTTCTAGTGCTTCGAGCAAGGATTTCACAATAGACTGCGATGTCTCGTCAGGTTCTTCATAAAAATCCAATAGGTTGTTGACTATACCGTCTTCATCATCAAAAAAGGTAACAACGAGAGGAAAAAATTTATTGTTACCTTTGTTGGATGCGTCAATAGAAATGGAAAACTTGCTCTTTTGATCTTTAATCTTTTTTACAGCAGTTTCTATAGAGTATGGAGCCAATACATTCTTTGTGATCGCTTCCATTTTTGTTCTGCCAAATTGCACTTTAGAAGCCAATTCAGAGTCATGATAAATTAAAGAATCTAATTTATTGCCACAGTCAGAAGAATTGTAACTGTGTCCATGTTTGACTGCGTGATAAGTTTTAGTAAGTTCGACAGCGGTCACTTTCTCTTTGAAGTTTTTACTTGGTGGCACAAGAAACCTACTAATGCTGCTCGTTGTATTTTTGGATTGCACCAACAATTTATGTTTCTTGCCATTACTGTGTTGAATAACAGCTTTTATTCCGTCGTTCTTCACACTAAATGTTGACAAACAAATTTTACACTTAGCTTGCCATTTATCATCTGATTGACTGATCCAGCTAGAAAATCTTACATCACTTAACCATTCTTGATTAAAAGCACAAGCACCGTGAAGACGTTTCGTTTTTCTTGGAGGAGAGTCCATATTTTAATAATAAATTGAGTAGAAAACTGAACTGATTCAAATTTTAAAAATCTGCAACAAAGATACCTATCTTTATTATCTTATTTATTATCTTAAGTATCTAATCAAAGGCACAAATTCCATAATCTATTCTCGAAAAGATAGATCTATTTCTATTTTTGTTAGTAAGAAACCAATAATAATATTGAAATAATTGTTTAAACTTACCAAATATGTAGTAAACACTTGTTTATTTACTATCATATACTTATTTATTATTAGGCCTCGATTGGTTTTTGTTTGCCTGACCGCAAAGACGCCTAGAATGATCAAGCACGACTGCACGACTATGGACGTAAGGACTAACTGCGTGAACGCAATGACTCACAGCCGCACAAGTTAACTTTATTTTAACTCTTGCAGCTGTGGCTGCAGCTGCGTTTGCAGTTCATTGTGTTCACGCAGTAACGAGACGAGCCAACGACACACACACACATATACAATGGACAACTCTGTGGCAATAACCCATAACAGCATAAGTCGACTTATGCTCAAATTGAGTTAATGATGCAGTTTTTTTCCATTTTCTTGGTGCTTCAGTCTGTGAAGTTTTCATTTTGATATCTTTTTACCGTTACAAAGATTATGGCCCTTTAAAAAAACATAAGTTAGGAAATTCCAAACTACGAAAAGGAAATACAACACAAATCATTTAATATCCAAAAAACCGAACTATGTACTTAGGCCTTTAAAGCAATTTCTCAATTCGTTAGTTCACAGGCATAAATCAACTTAAGCTTTTTTTTCTAAATTTTTTCATTCATTCCTGTAAGAACATGTCTATATTTATGCTTTTCTTCCAAATTCTGTTAATTCATTTATGTAAGCACATGTCTATTTGTGCTTTTTTTCTATTTCAGTAAACAACACAATTCTTAGAACTAACTGTACTAATGTTGTTTTTCCATATTAAGAAATCATTACACATCTGCGGTTAAGTAACACAAGTAGGTTTTTGCTCAAAATTACAGTATAATAAAAGAATTTCAAAGAAAATTTAAACTTCAAAACAATGAAAATTCTATTTTCTATCTATAATTTCGTCTATCAAAGCGCTTCAAATGATGACAAAAACTTCAAATGCTTCTCCTGAAAAGTATCGACTTATGCTGTTATGGGTTATGGCCACAGAAGTATAGCATACGGTCGCGTACGGACGACCGACTGACGAGCAGAAAAAAAATACCGAACGCTCCATACTTCGGTATTTTTGTTGTACCGAACACCGAACACAGAGCTAAAATACCGAACGGTTCGGTAAAATACCGAACACCTGGCAAGCCTGCTCGCACCATGCTTTCTATATAACAACATATCGATTAGTTACAACCAACGGCTATTAGAATTCATCGAGTCGACTTCAGCTTTACTTAAACTCTTTCTTGCATTCGCATAAATACACTGTTTTAGATTTTAATGTTGTGATTCATGATGTGTTCCAATCTATACAACAAAAGCATACTTTTGAATAGAAACTTTCACAGTGTCTTAGAGACCTTCTAAATAAAAACACGCATGGTGTCTTCGTCAAAGTATTTTTGGTGTATACGGGAGTTTTCTACTAAAGTGCAAACTTATTTTGGTCTGTTATTGTTATTGCTTTGCAAAAAAAATAATCAAAACAAATATTGAAAATTAAAACAAAAATCGTCTGGATCATTTAATTAAAGTCAACATGATGTATTCGGAATCAACAATACAAGTAACGGCAACAGGTTAATAACGATATTAGATTATTTTTGGAAGTTTTATTACAATTTTTTTTTGCATCAATCGGTTCGAATACAAACCATCAAATGATTCTTATACTTGCATTTTAAGCGGTACTTTCGGTGTTTATACCACATAAATGAAATGTTCAGTGAAAGATGTTTGTGACTTTTTAAATAATTTTACTGATACCCTGTTGTTAATGATAATAAAATGGTAAAAAATTAATTATTGGCCAAGCCTTTTAAAAAATCAGGTTTTTTTAATTTAAGCAAAACAGCATCTTAATTGACTACTAAACTGCATTTTTGCACTTGATTATTGGTATAATAGGAAGGCGAATAACGCATAAATAAAAAAATAAAAAGAAAGCAGTAAATCATGACTAAACGACAAGTGAAGAAAATTATGGGGCTGTAAACTATGTATATATGATGTACCAAAAAGGACAATAAGAGTTTTTTTTTTAAGTTAAACGCAAACCATTTGAGATATTTTAAAAACTATATTATAAACTATGGTCAAAACAGTTGTGATGCATTGTGATTTCGTTCATATGGCCACGGCCGGCGCGGCGCTGAGCGAGCGATTCGTTGGTCCCAATTTTCGATGACTCGATACACATTTTGGCCGAATCGTCCGTCGCCGGCTGGTGGATTGGCCAATTTCTTGAGGCTCATCAAACTTACTCTTAAATAAATTGTCGGTACGTGTGCTGTGTGGCTTGTGGCACGATTGCCATTGTGTTGAAACCACATGCCATCGTAGTCCTTGACTTCCAATTCGACCAGAAATAATAAATCAGTAAACGTGGCGTGATAACGCTGGCCATTCACATTAACGTGACGATCGTTGGCAAAGAACGCCACAATCGCATGCAAACCGCACCAAACAGTTTTTTATTTTGATGAAGTGGATGAAGGTACAGTACCAGCTTAAACTTTCTTGCTCTATGGACGCATTAAACTGAATCTGGTCGCTGTTGCTAAGCTTCTACATTTTGTGATTAGTTTCTCTAAATCGTATGCAAAACCATGGAAGTGAAAAGCTTTAGGGACCAACCACGCGAACATTTATTAAGTACAAAATGCTAACCTCCGAGGGCTAGTTATATTAATTTACTAGCTGTGCCTGCGACTTTAGTGACTTTTACGTTCCTGTTCCCGTTGGAGTATAGGGATAACATACATAGCCTATGTCCATCCTCAGATTCTAGACTATCTCTGTACCAAAATTCATAAAACCAAGACAGTGTTAATTTCGGATATATAATATTGGTAACTACTTTCACATCCCGTGGAAATATGGGGAAGAATTAAAGTTTATGATTATATAATAGAAAGACGGAAAGACAGAGTTGCGTTCATATTTATTATATCCTGTAAGGATAAATTTCCTAACATCTTTAAAGAGGCCCAAAACCTATAAAGCCAAACATACAATAACCAGGTGAGATTACTATTTCCTCCCGATGAATCTGTGCAGCCATATTAAGAGATTTAAAATCAGTGACGGAGTTAAGCTAGTTTTGCACATCCCCTCGGTTTAATATTTTTGGAATCACAAGGTTTGTTCGCTGAGCTTTACTTAGGGTTGACGTAGGTTTCCTTGAAAACCCTAGATTAGATTAGATTTAGATTAGATTAAGGGGACGGGTAGAGCTTGCTCAGCTCTGGGCACTGCGGTGTCTGAATGAAACCTATTGTGCCAGCCCATGTGAGGTTTCAGGGCAGTTCTCCTGCTCCTGAATTGAATCCGAAGTTAGTAATCTTCTGTGGGTGATTGAGTTTGAGTTTATCTAGGGGGATGATCTCATATAGTCAAATTTGCTTTCTAAGGCGAAAAAGTGCTGGACATTCTGTAATAATGTGCAGAGAAGTTTCTTCATTTTCGAGGCATAGTCTACAGACAGGGTCCGCTACCAACCTCATTTGGTGAAGATTTGTCTGTGTTCTTGTGCAAATTTTTAGGGTTTTCCTATTGAGGTTCAGTAGGAATTTTGATGTTTTTTCAGTATATTCTGGCAAAAAGAGTTTTGAGCAGGTTTGGCCAGATGAGTTACTCCAAGCCTTTTTTGATTCTCCCAGTAGGATGTTCTTGGCAGTGTGTTTGAAGATGCTTTTATTTATACCGCAGAAGGGTTCAGATCCGACGAATGATTTAGATGCGCCGTCTTTAGCTAAGATGTCTGCCTTCTCGTTACCATCATAGCCTTTGTGTGTGGGATCCAGTGGAGGATGACAGTGTTTTTCCTTGCTAGTTCAGAGAGTGACATGACTGTCTCTTGAATTAGTTTGGATCTTATGACAGGTGAGATTTACGCCTTTAGTGCAGCTTGGCTGTCTGAGAAGATGAATATTGTTTTGTTTTTCGTGTTCGATGAACATATTATTCTCGAATATTCGTTGATGGCAAAGACTTCAGCTTGGAAAATGGACGAGTGACTGTCCAGACTTACTGAGAAATTCGTTCTGGGACAGTCGCTGAAAATGCCGGAACCTGTACCAGTTTCCATTTTTGAGCCGTCCGTATACCAGACCATATCTTGCCTTAAAGGTTGAGGCTTTGTGTTCTCCCAGTCTTCCCTAGGGCGGATGACAATGGTAAAGTTGAGTTTGAAGTTGTTCATGGGAATAATAGCATCCAAGCCCATACTAAAGGTATTAAGTTTTTCTAGACTTTCCATTATCGATAGATGTCCTTTTGGGTTTGGATGTGATTTTATGTGTCCTTGATGGAAAAGACGGTGTGTCGCCAGTCATGCTTCCATTTTTGTGAAAAGGTGGATTGGAGGTAGTCCTGTAATGACGTTTAGAGCGCATGTTGGTGTTCATCACAAAATCACAAAATCAGCACACATCCTTATCATTTGAAGAAAAATACATGCCATTTGACATTTGATAGCCATTTTCGTTAAATGACCTCGCCCCAGCAAAAACCTAGAGCTACTTTAAGATGAGTTGAGGGAAGAGCATGGCTCAAAAAGCACTAAGTTTGACATTCAGGACTAGTTTAGGTTTTTCAACAAAAAGCTTTGTGTCGACCACAGGGCAACCCCAAGGGTCTCAACGAAAAAAAATCTGGGATAAAACTTAGAAAAAACGAAATAAGTGGTAAGGTATCCAAATTCAACTGGAAAAGAATGAAATTACGAAGTACCTACCTTCCTATGAAACATCATGAACATAGCATTAATGTCGAGCGGACAGCTACAAGTAAAAAGAGAACTCAGTTTAGATTTCAGTACAACCAACTATAGAAAACGTATTTACATACATATGAGGGTACTCGTACAATTGATGAGTGCTGTCCACCATTCCTGACTCAAGAATTTTTTGCTTCGATTTTATTTCTTGCGATTTCTTTTGCTAAACTCATCAGCTGCATACAGTAACGGGACATAATTTGACTATTTTGCAAAAAAAATCTTCTCATAGTTTAAAGTCCAAATTGACACACAAGACACAACCAACTTTCAATCGAGTTTTGAAACAGGAAAAAACTAAATTCTACGTTCTACTTTCTACGAATTGTTCTCATTCCTCAATGATTTCCAATTCCTAATTATCCTACTAATATTATAAACGTGAAAGTTTGTATGTGTGGAAGTATGTTTGTTCCTCTTTCACGCAAAAACTACTGAATGGATTTTACTTAAACTTTCCAATAATATAGCTTATACATCAGAATAACACATAGGCTACAATTTATCCCTAAATTCCCACGGGAACGGGAACGTATACGGGAACTTTGACACTACAGCACCGATTTCAAAAATTCTTTCACCCTTAGAATGCTACACTATCCCCGAGTAACATAAAAACTAATTCATCCCCATATTCCTACGGGAGCAGGAACGTATACGGGAACTTTGACACTACAGCACCGGTTTCAAAAATTCTTTCACCCTTAGAATGCTACACTATCCCCGAGTAACATAAAAACTAATTCATCCCCATATTCCTACGGGAGCAGGAACGTATACGGGAACTTTGACACTACAGCACTGATTTCAAAAATTCTTTCACCGTTAGAATGCTACACTATCCCCGAGTAACATAAAATCTAATTCATCCCCATATTCCTACGGCTCCCTATATACAACACCGATTTCAAAAATTCTTCCACCGTTAGAATGCTACACTATCCCTGTGTAACATTAACTTTAATTCATCCACATATTCCTACGGGAACGGGAGTCCTTACTAATATAATAAGTGTGAAAGGAGCTCTGTCTGTCCGTCGTTCTATGTTACCATCTCCCGCCCAAACTAATAAACCGATTTAAATGAAACTTTAAACAAAGATTGCTCAGAACCTGAGGAAAGACATAGACTATATATTTTTTCCCTATATTCCCACGGGAGCAGGAACGTATACGGGAACTTTTACACTACAGCACCGATTTCAAAAATTCTTCCACCGTTGGAATGCTCCATAATCCCGGAGTAACATTAACTTTAACTTATCCACATATTCCCACGAAAACGGTCACCATATTCCCACGGGAACGGGAGTCTTTACTAATATTGAAAGTGCGAATGTAGCTATGTCGGTATGTTATTCGTATGTCTCCCGTTCAAACTGCTAAACAGATTTTATTAAATTAGCTATATATCTATCCTTATATTCCCACGGGAACGGAAATGGGAATTCAAAAACTACGGTCTCAAAAGTATTTTTAACAGGGCTACAAGGTGTTGAAATAGGGATTGAATGTTTTTTTGGAAATACCGCCAGAAGTTTTATTTCCTAAAAAGTTAAAAATGCTGCTGAAAGTCACTATTCCACGCGGACAAAGTCGCGGGCACAGCTAGTTTACGAATAATTTGTTCTACGAATAATTGAAAACACTCTAGTCACATGTGCCACCCATAAGCCACCCGCATGCCGGGAACAACAAACCTGTGGCAAAAAAGTAACATATAAACAAATAACTTCTAAATGAAAAGATTAGTAAAGTTTTTAACAGTTAAAACACTTATTTTATTTCCTCAGATGTACATTTCAGAAGCAATGCTTCCATCGTCAGTGAGATTTATAAAATTAAATTAAATTAAATTATTTGTCAAAAAACTAATAATAAACAAAAATGTTTCTAAACAAAAATTACAGTTAAGTTGAGTTGAATCTATTAAAAAATTTTTTGAATATTGAATCTTTGATTGGTCCATCATCACTATTCATTAGATTATTTTTGTTTTTAAATATGTAAAATGATTCAAAAGCATCTAATTCATAATTGCTATTTACATTTCTTATTAGTTTTAAATTTTGCAAACTAAAGCTATGACTATTTTCTAGCATATGTTCTGCAACACTTGACTTTTCTTTTTCATTATATTTAAGATGTGCAAAATGTTCTTTAAATCTTTTTAGAATAGGTCTTCTTGTCTGTCCTATATATTCTTTTGCACAATCATTACATCCGATAGAATAAATTCCTGACTTTTGAAGTTGTTCAATTTTATCCTTAGATCCTCCAATCAGATTTTTTATTTTTATTTCGCTGCACTCACTCTGATTGGAGGATCTAAGGATAAAATTGAACTACTTCAAAAGTCAGGAATTTATTCTATCGGATGTAATGATTGTGCAAAAGAATATATAGGACAGACAAGAAGACCTTTTCTAAAAAGATTTAAAGAACATTTTGCACATCTTAAATATAATGAAAAAGAAAAGTCAAGTGTTGCAGAACATATGCTAGAAAATAGTCATAGCTTTAGTTTGCAAAATTTAAAACTAATAAGAAATGTAAATAGCAATTATGAATTAGATGCTTTTGAATCATTTTACATATTTAAAAACAAAAATAATCTAATGAATAGTGATGATGGACCAATCAAAGATTCAATATTCAAAAAATTTTTTAATAGATTCAACTCAACTTAACTGTAATTTTTGTTTAGAAACATTTTTGTTTATTATTATTTTTTTGACAAATAATTTAATTTAATTTAATTTTATAAATCTCACTGACGATGGAAGCATTGCTTCTGAAATGTACATCTGAGGAAATAAAATAAGTGTTTTAACTGTTAAAAACTTTACTAATCTTTTCATTTATTAGATTAAAAAACACGTGGAATATCTCAACTAAAAAACTCATCAAATAACTTCTATAACGATTCGGAGATCTAAATCGAAATAACAAGAAATTCAAATTACCATTTTTATAACTTTCAATCAATGGCGCACATTCGCAAACGAAGTTGCAAATGTCAATTCAAATCAACAGGTTTGACTCAAAAATCACAACAAAATCATATACAATCAACACTTTCAGGCATTGTCCGTATCTAGCGTATCTAATATCCATTACTGTCAATTATTTTGTAAATTATTTTCATCATGCGGAGTAAAATAAATAAAGAAAATTACCTACTTGACTTTGTCTCCCTCTCATCTAATCCCTCGTATAGTCGTATTCATGATGTGAATTAATTAAAAAAAAAAAAAAATAAAGAAAGAAAGAAGACGAAGAAAGATTAATTACCTGCTAACAGAAAATAACTTAACAGCACGTGAACTATTATCAAGTTTTGCAGATCTGCAAAACTCTACATCAATTTAGCAAATGCAATGTTTACCTACGTACTTCAAGTCATCAATGTTTATATAAATATTTACAGTGGGTTTGATGGATAATAAAAGCGGATTCGAAAGACACCGACTATCACAGACAAGTGCAAAAAGCAATTAATAAGCTGAGCAAAATTCAAAGTTAATTAAAAAAGAAAACTAAAAAAATTGTTTTGTTTTTTCATTTGAGTTTATTCCAACTACATTCACAACAATAGCACATATGAAAATGCACGCTCTTTCTTCAAAAATAGTGGAAAGCCGTTTAGGAATGCAGCGCAGTCGACTAACTGGATTTTTAAACGAAAACAGACCTGACCTGCTCAGTTTAGAAAAAACCAGTTCCTTGAGCGCCAAGCCTATAAAAATTGCATGAAAGCATTGCTAGTAAAGTGCATTTAAATACAATTGCAAAAAACCACCCCCAGCTGCTCCACCGCAAACGAATATCGCCTCTACCCTTCAAACAAGCCAAGCGGTTTGTGTGTGGTTCCGAGCAGGTTTGATGGGTCATCAAAGATGAAAAGACGAATCGAACGCCAATAACCATAGTATACTTGCCTCATGTAACAATGATCACAAAACACCCTGTTGTGATGTAGAGAAAGGTTTGATTATCGCTTACACTCATTTCCTATCACAATAAAGTCAGAGAACTTCCATTTCCAGTATGCATTGTCATCATCAGAGCGACGCAAAACATATCCGTACAAATCAATTACATATTCGTGCATCAAAGCACGCGAGCAAATTTGATATGATGTGCTTGTGCAACTTATGCATACAAAACAAAAAAATGGCAAACAATAATAAAGTGCATGACAGACTCTCTATAGTACTTACTAAGCGGGTGGTGACTGGTGAGTGCTGATTCTCATTGGATACAAATGTTTTTATTCGTAAACATTCACCTGGTATAACTGCCTATTGAATGCATAAATACACCGAGTATTCTCACCCGAAAGAGCATGGGAAACTGCCTCAAGCCATTTAAGCTTGTATTACACGGGTGAGATTTTTAAAGTTTCTGTTAGTTTTCAACTAGCTAGCCAATACATTTTGTCGGTAGAATATTGACATAGAACCTGCTATAAAGTGCTACTAGGAACTTTTATAAAAGGGCGATCAGGTGTTATAATGGCTAATATGTTGCCTGTTTCATGGGAGGTTCGAGGTTCGGGTCACCACAAGAAAGCAAAAAATGTTTTTCACGTGAATAGGCTATCACGAGGATTTGGCAAGCCCTCCAATAGTAGATTGAGTTGCCATGAAAAGCGCTTTCTCGATTAGCCGTTCTGAATCGGCAAAAAATTGTTGATCTTTTCCATTCCTCAAATGGTATGGTTTGTAAAGTTTGAGCTTTTTTCTTATACAGCATATAATTTTTGGGAGAAGTTATATCGATACACCTCTAGATATCTTCAGCAAACAAGTCGCAGCTAGCTCAGCTACTCGACTCAGAGCTACACCACAGTTGACCAATAATAAAATCGCCCACACTACCATACATTCTAGATAACTTTAGATTCTTACCGAATCGATCCGACTACACCACCTCCAAGTTGGTGTTTGACAACAATTTCCAAATAACCATACCTTCAAGAGAAGCTTGGGAAAATGGCACTCTTTTGGAAAATGAAGCAATACACTTTTACACCGATGGTTAAAAACCAGCGAAGGTGTGGGAAGTGGAATCTAAGAAAAACTGAATCTCAGTCTTTTCTTCCGCCTACCCGATCATTGTAGTGTGTTCCAAGCGGAAATTCTGGCGATTAAGGAGGTGCTGTCTTGGCTCAAAGAAAACTTCATATCCTTCATGGATATTCGAATCTTCTCGGACAACCAAGCTGCCCTTAAATTTCTTGCCTCTGTCTCTACAAAATCCATCCCGGTCCAAAATTGTAAAATGTCTCTGAGGGAGATGTCAAATCAGTCCAACATTCAACTTTCATGGGTGCCAGGACAGAGGGACATACCAGGCAACTGTATGGCAGACGAACTAGCCAAAAAGGGCACGACCACTTCCCTACGCTCAGAATGGAACAACATAGGTGCACCTTTCGCTACATGTAAACTCCTACTTAGACAAGACGCTTCAGGGATAACAAACACTAGATGGACTGAGAGTAACAACTGCCTTGCAACCAAAAAAGTTTGGCCGTAGACTCAAAACGCTCGAAGAGTTTGTTAGCCCTGAACCGCTTGTATCTAGGTTTTACCATAGGTGTTCTTACAGGATACTGTCTAACACGCCAAAAGACTTGGTGTGCTTTCCAATGATTTCTGCAGAAGCTGCATGGATGAGGTGGAGGAAGAAACCGTTCAACAACTTCTTTGCTCATGCCCTGCACTACTTCATAGGATGAAAACTCATCTCGGTGAATTCTTCTTCCATGATACTAGCGGCTTAGCTTACATAGACACTAAAAGTCTTTCGAAATACATTAAAAGTTACGCGTGGTTCGACTAGCATATTGACACGAACTGACTTTCTTTGTCGAAGCCGTAAAATCAGTTGATATAATTTCCTGTGAATGTCTTGCTGTAGCCATGCCTAGGCAAAATTATGATACAAAGTTTGACAAGCCTTTTCAGAAATTTTGCAGTCTTGAGCTTAAATTTAATATGAGTCAGCAAATTTGCGTGCTCCGTATTTTTGTCATTTTACAAGGGCCCGCAGAAAATATCATCAGTTGAACTTACTCGTTTTTAGCATTTCCGCTTCTTACGAGGGAGGTTCGTTTCGAATCCTTACAGAAAACAGAAAATATTTTTCGATGGGTATTGTCTTTCGCCGGGAATAGGAAAGTAAAATTACTTATTTTGAACTTACTCGAAAACGTAAACAAGAACGTCGTTCTAATTTAATAAAAAAAAATCGCTAGGTTTAAATTCTACTTTATAAAATTACGAAACTAGCATAACATATTTAGAACTATGGAAAGTGGCTCTTTCTCGAATCTTTTCAACATGAACATGACAGTTCCTTGTGAACCGGAGCCTCAACGAATATTTTTCGCAAGCCCTTCAGTTTTCTCTCCAGTTATACACTCCATGTGGGTTTAGGTTCACTTTCATCCACTCTATTGAACTCAGCCATAGTAGTCTCATGATGCTTACTTTTCTAGAAGTACTCAAGGTTCGTTACTGCTCACTTAGTTCTTCGTTGAACCATCATCTCAACACATTGTCCTCACAAATCGGACCAAAAACTAAATCAGGAATCTAAAAATTTCTTTCAAACCGAATAGCCGTTCTAGAAAAGGTGCATGATGCTGCCCCTCGCCGAATAGAAGGACTAGGATGAAGGATGATCAGAGTTTGCTTGGTTTTCAAGAGCGAGTTTCTTTTCCTAACAGCAATTGGCAAGTTATTCTCGGGTGCCTATTGATTCGCACATTTTATTACGCATTCCATTATTTTGTTTTGACACAATTATTTTTGTTTACTTCGAGTTGCCTGTTTTGTTTTTCTGTTATACTTAGATTTTCAATCATTTCGCTGCACAGTTACTTTGCATTTCTTATCTTGCTAACCATTTGTTTCGCATTTGCATTGAACTTACAAATTATTATTTAGACTTTATTTATCTCGATAACTGTTTTTTCGCATTTTGTCTCGACGGTAATCTATTGTTTTGGCATTCAATTACTTCGCTCATTATCAGATTATTATAATGGATATGTTCAGTTTTGGTGTTCAAATGAATGTTTTTGTTAATAAATCAATTATCAATGCACCCAATATGTATTTCGAAATTTGATATTATTTCTGACTAATTGGTTCTGAAAATGCTTCTAAAATATGACATATCTTTGATGGTTTTAATCAATTTTCAATAAAGTTTGATGAGAAGCTAAGCAAATTGTTAAAATACAAAAATAACCGGTATACAGTTCAATTTTTGATTATTTCCCCATCGTTTGATTGGTATTTTGCTGTTTGTGGATGAAAAAAGAGGCTAGAGGTGTCAAAATTCTTTTTTCATCCACAAAAGGCAAAATACCAATCAAACGATGGCGAAATAATCAAAATCTATATAAACAAAATCGAACTAATCGAAAAACGAAACGAGCGAAATATAAAGTAATCAAAGGCCAAATGTTTTTTAAACGAAGCGAATGCAAAGCGAAGCGAGAAATATCGAAAAATAAATAAACTAAACAAATGAAAAATTTAACAACAAAATGCGATACAACTTGGGCGAAACAACAATAAACGAGATAAAAATGACGAAACGTACCATACCCATAATTCTCAGTTTGATCTCTACTGCGAAGTTATTTTACATGTTTATAGCGAATCTGAAGTAGGCGAAGTCCTGGATTATCCCAAAGCTATGACTGTCTATATTGTGACATTTTGTCTAAATCATCGATGTTTTTTTAAATTAAATTTGTAATTGAATTATTTTTTGTTTCAACTTAATTTTATTTACATAATTAACTTTTGTCTATTTTAAGCTTGCCACTAGTTTATAAGATATTCATTCTTAATGTGTGTAAGCAGTCAATGAACGAATAAATATCTAAATATCTAAAAATATATAAAAAAAATCGTCGATGTTCTCTGTTATTGTTGGATGATAGCAATGACTCTCTTATACCCTCCTTAACGATCTTAACGATAAAGCCGCTTTTGGGTGACATCGTTCGCGTTTCATTCTACCTACGCCAATGTTATCTAAATAAAAGTTTAGTTATACAAAGAATGAAAAACGGCCCAAAACAATACTGGTACACATGAATGCAACGACGCACGTTACTGTTTGGTTGGCCTCAGACATGGAATAATTCGCAATCATGAGAATTGACGACTCGGCATCCCATTTGGCGGATGACTTGTTGGACTAGACCAGAGTTGTGATTTGCATTCTCTTTAAGATCACATTAATTCAATGCGTCATAGATGGAAAAAAAATGAAGACCCGAGTAATTGGCCGAATTTGGAGAGATTACTATGTTGTTCTAAAAACATGACAGTGTTTCGAAAGTTTATCTCGACATCAAAGATCTCTGTGATTTATTTCTCTCTCTCCAAAGTCATCCTGCGAAATCAAATGAGCTTTATAAGGATTCCAAAACCTGGGACCGAATTACCGCATCAGTGATCGAGTGAGTGAATGTTTTTTTTTTCAACATTCGCTCTATATTGCACAACGTCAGTCTGCTGCTCATTTATCAACTCCAATTCGTTCAAATACTGATGAAAGAATGACAAATTGATCTCCTAGAGTGCTCGATAACGAGCAATAATAAAAATAAATAGGGTGGCACTACAGAGCGAGGAGCCCTTGGGCCTAGCGCATTTCTCACAACCATGACTTGTGAGGAAATGGAGGGGACCTACAATTTTCTGCCGGTTCCGAACGGCTAATCGAGAAAGCGCTTTTCATGGCAATGAATACTAACGGAGGACTTGCCAATTCTTCGCGAAAGGCGATACCCGTGGAAAAAACATTTTTGCCTCTGTTGGGATTCGAACTCGAACCTCTGGATTAACAGGCGGACATGCTATACATCACACCACGGGTACCACCAATAATACCAGAAAAACATAATTCAGTCAGGTGTTACTCAAGGTCTTATACAAGGTTACCTTGGTTTTTCTGGAGAGGGTTTTGTTTCTCAATTGCCTTCTTAAACTAAAAAAGCAACGGTTGGGAAGAGTTACTCTCCGTTTGATCTTCGCACTGTCTAATTAGACGAAGTCCTGTACTACCTCGAAGTTATGTCTGTCTATTGTGACGTTTTGTCCAATTTGTCGATGTTCTGTGTCCTTGTTTGATGACAGCATATACATACTTCGTTTTGCCCTCATTAACCATCAAACCCATTTTTGCCGCTTCTGTTTCAATACTCGCAGAAGCACCTATGACATCACGCTTTTCTCTTCCTATTACGTCAATATCGCGAGTATTTGTACAGACTTTTGAAAGATTGTTCCTCTTGTGTTGACGTTTGAGTTTCTTACAATCTTTTCAAGTATCATGTTGAAGAAATCGCATGACAGTTTGTCGCCTTGTCTAAAGCCTTTTTCGACATCAAAGGTCTCGGTGAGTTCTTTACCGACCTTTACGGAACAGCGTGAATTCTCCAAAGTCATTCTATATAGTCGTACGAGTTTTGCAGGGATGCCGAAACTAGACATGGCTCTGTACAGCTCGTCTCTGTAAATACTGTCATACGCGGCCTTGAAATCGATAAAGATATGGTGAATATCGATATTATACTCTCGGGTTTTTTCCAAGATCTACCGTAATGTGAAAATTTGGTCTACTGTGGACTTCTCTGGTCTAAAACCACATTGGTGGGGTTTCAGACATTCATATATTACAGCAGACAAGATCTTATAAGCGACGTTAAGGAGGCTTATCCCTCTGTAATTGGCGCAATTGTGATTGTCTCCCTTCTTTAGGATCGGGCACACGGTACTGAGGTTCCATTCGTTGGGCATGCTTTCTTCCGACTATATCATTCAGATCAGCTGGTGCATGCTCCTTTCCAACTGGTCTCCAGCTGCCTTGAAAAGTTCGGCATCAAGGCCAACTGCACCTGCAGTCTTATTTGATTTAAGTTTGCATATGGCAAGCTTAACTTCTTCTAGGTCGGGAGGACGGCATTCTTGATCATCGTCCAAGCTGAATGGTGCAATCTGCCTGACAGCGGGATTTGTGTCCTCATCGCCGTTAAGCAGAAGTGATCTTTCCAGATCCTCAGTAGCGACTGTGACTCTACAACATGTTTCCCTGCTGGTCTTTACAGGCTTGAGTTCAGGGTTTGCCACCCTGGCAGGATTTTTTTTACCTTTTGGGAAAACTTCCGAGTCTCGTTCCTGTCATGGCAGCTCTCTGTTTCCTCAAACGAGCGCTTCTCATGCTGCTTCTTTTTCTTCTATTCTCTGGTGACCTTGAAATTCCTGTTCCGTAGCACTTCCGATTTCGATTTTAAGACAAAAATGTCTGTAGCCTTTACAACTAATCAAACTCGGAAGCTACGATCATTGCAAAAACGTCTTTAGTCTGTATAGTCATGAGTGCGTGAGATGGCAGTCTAATGAGCCCAGGCTGAGCTTCCAAATCAATTCACATGCACAACATACATGAAACGTCAAAAAACACACACAAAATTTGTTTCAAAATGTTTTTAACATTAATTCCAAGCACGCCTCCGAACGTAGCCCGGAAAAGCTGAAGCATTCATGTTCACGTCCCAAATTCATTTATGCAAATTTTTTGCAACCAAATTGTGACTAACACTTTTTAAAGTGAAAAAGATAAAATGATGATAAAAGGTCTGTAAAATACTAACTAGAGCAATCAGACCACAATCCTAATTAAAATGATGACGAATCCTGAAGGGAAATTTCACATTATCCTCGTGGCATATATAACTTATATCTTTATACTCTACGAACAATTTTCAAATCCTCCTATTTCACAATAACTGCCGACTAATCGTAAGACTCAAATAGATCTGCCACACCAGTAGCCATTAGAATGTGAAAAAACAATTTAAGTTTGATTTGGGACCACGTGAGCGTAGCTGCCTCACCATTCACCAACACAAAAGCCTAAATGAAACATATGAATCTCAAGAATGAAGCAAGCCAGGAGATAAGAACTATTTACAAACACTTTTTGAAATATGTCCCCCTAAATAATGTGGCACTACGAAGCCCAAACTACTTACGGAATGTGTCTAAAAACCCAAGTCTTTATTTGTGAAGAATTAAGACTGTTTGTTTGGAACATAGTATACCACCCATTAACCATACATACAGGTGAGTAAATAAATAATTTAGACACAATTTAAAAAATAATCAAAATGCATAGTCAGTCTAGGAAAAAACTGGCAGCTAGCTAAACATTTAACATTCATTAAAGTGATTCTCTGGCTGCTTGTTGCAATTAGTCCTTTTTTTCAAATACAAATTGTCTCCATTGTTCAGGTAAGTTGTTCTCGAATAAAGATAATCACAATCAATAGCCGAGAAAAAAAAACCACAATAATACAAAAAAAATTAATTGCCTAATTACAATTTTTGGTCATCAATGCTGATATAGAAGGTACACCGCCAATGTCAATGTCTCACATTGTCACAGGTCGCGTAACACATCAACATTATTGAGTGTGTTCGACACCAACAATTCAATTATTTACTCTCAATGAAATCAATTTTATGTCCTTAGTATCGGCAAAAATCTTCAGTCTAAGCCACAAGTTCATCAACAATTGATGTAAAGCAGTCTATCAAAATATTATTCGCCGTTGCGCCTTACGAAGCGTAAACACTTTAACACAGAGCTTTTCTCAGTTTTTTCCCTTTTTTTTTTTAAAGTTGTTGCGAGAATAGTTGGAAATTATATTCATATTAAGTAGTGTTCTACAGTATGTGCTATCAAGTCACTAAGCGTAGAACATACTACTCACTCAGTCAATAAACTAGCATCGGCACACATGCACTTTACTTGTTAACCGGTCATTTTGAATTTCTTCTAAAGGAATCGCTCCTATATAACTACGGAAGTCTCGAATTAATATTTGAAAAGCAGAAAGGTTTTTCTTTACAAAAAAAAGTAAAATAAAAACTAGTAATTAGGAAGGAAACTAGACTAATTATAGTTGGAGAAAAAAGTGCTAATTGATCAGAAAAGTGTTGGAAAGTTTTTGTGATTTTTGTGACAAAAGTATAACCAGCGACAATATGGGTAAGTCAAGCTAATGACGATTTATTCAGTGTAATGTCTGTAGAGAGTGATTCTCAAGCGTGACCAGATAAGTGATTATAAATTTCATTCACTCATTCGATTGAACATTTCATTTATTGTCTTGTCGACAATTTGATTTTTTTGTTTTTTCAATGTCGATGCCGATAAGAAAACTTCTAAGTTGTTTCTTCTGACCATGGTTTTTGCTAAAGAGAACAAGCGCGGAAATAGTGTAAGACTGCGATTAGAACAAGTGCATTGATAGCAGAAACTGCGTACATGATACTGGCTGTGTGGAATTTTCACAAATAAAGCTGTTGCTTTGTTGGAAAACTATTTGATCCATCCAAAGAGATGGTTTGTGTTTAATAAGCTCGTAAAAAAATTAAATGTTGTTGTGTACTTGTGAGCTCTTATCAAAAAAAGTAATGTGACACTTGATTAAATTATTATGGCATGACAGTCTATTTATAGTGAAGAAGATGAGAAAAATAGGAAACTAAACCAAAATATTTACATGAAGTTCTTTTTGGGTAGATTTTTGTGAGTTTGTGATTAAAAAGGAGGTGTGACCATTTATTTGTTAAACTTGATCCCTAAATTCACTGACTTTAACAACAGAAAAGATTTGACTTCTAATTTGACTTCAACAGTAAAATAGCCAAGATAAGTGCCAATAATAAATGGCATTTTTTCAACTAGTTCTCAAAGTGTGGTTTGAGAATGATGTGGTTTTTGAAGATGTTTCAAACTGCAGAGTAGATTTTCAAATTTTCCCCCCTGGAAGTGGTTGGTTTCGGTATGTTAAATTTGCATCAGCTTTCGTCAGATTTGAACGTTTTTAGCTTTCAGGAAGCTATTCGGACTCTTTTTAGCTGGAGGTCTAATCGTTGTATGCTTTGTATAAAAATTGAATTCGAGTTTTCGGGATTTGAAAGGATTAGGTTTTTGAGTTGATCGGCTGATTGGTTTCGAAGATTTCCAAAAAATAAGTGAAACCTCTTAGTATGGGCTTTTCTTCAAGAAACTAAACGAATAAGATCAAATTTGCAGCATTTGAAACGATATGTTTATATTCGATATGAGGAAAAAATAAAATTAAATGGGATCGGTAGAATAGCTTCGAATTCTTGAATTGGAAGTTCATGGGCTGATCAACTAATCAACAGCCTCTCAAATTCTTTTTGTTGAAGAGGGGAACAGTTTCGTTTGGAACAAAATATTTCATAAACTGAGGCGGCAAACAAACGAAATCAAATTCTAAGATACTTAATATGAAAAATCCATTTTATGTCCTTGAGTGCTTGAATCATTTTCAATTGCTGAGTCAATTGAACAGGTAAGCGAATATCTTTAGAGATCTTTCTACAGATTTTGCCGCAGGCTAGTGCGTGAAATGTTGAGCTGTTGAGATCGATGGCAAGTAAATGCTCGTGTATCTAGTCCCACACTTTCAGCTATAGCTATAATGATGTGTTCATAAGAAACGAAAGATTGTAAAAGTCTCAGCGAAATTGCATGTTACGTGGGAGTTCGCAGTCTGGAACCCAGAAATATCGCCACTTGCGAAGAATTGGCAAGGCCCCCGAGAGTAATTACCATAACAACACTGCAACGTACAGGTCTTTTCACTTAGTCTGCTGGAAGTTTGGAGGAAAGAAATTCGCTAGGCCCCGAGGGTTACCGAAAAATATGACATTTAGTCATTTATTTGTTTTTTCATAATATACAAAGTTGTGTTTTAATTAAGCAAAAAATAATTTTGAACCCTTTTTGTAGCTTATTCCTCAGTTGTCAGTCAGCGTTATATTAATTTCTGTAAGAAAATGTTTTGATATGAATTTTATTTATTATTTTTGAGTTTTTAGTGCTTCAAAATTAACTAATCATAAATTTGTTCGGCTTTCGTGATAAGATAGAAATATTTTTTTAAAAACAAAAATCTGAACTCGAAACCTAAAGACAAAGAAAAAATGTGTTCATAGACGCGAAAGCAGGAGCGTCTCCAATAAATTAAATTTTTCTGACAGACGACGGTTTGGCTTGGTATGGAGATGAATCAAGTAACTACTTAGGTGATAACTACCGCTTAAGGCAGACCCCAACATGGCCTCAGCTAAATTTTGATATTTTGCAAGCTACTCCGAGTTCCGGCGAGCTTTTTAAACTCTAACACTTTAACTCGGTTGAAGTTCAGTCCATCATATCAATCCATACGTTCCAGATGTATTGGTTTTGTGTGATAAATTATTTTGATAAGTTTAAAGTGATTCTTTGTGTTTAAAGGCCTGGTAAAAGAGTGAAACAAGTTTAAGTTTAATTTGTTTCAAGGAAAGACGAATTTGATGTGTTGAGAACAAATGAACTCTTACGTGTTTTCACACAGAAAACCGGTGGTTTTCATTTTTAGGGTAGCACGATATTCGTGGATCTCGAATCTGGCTTTATTAGGCCAAAATAAAACGAAAGTGTTAAATAAATATTTTTTTTTGGCTCCCCTCGTTTTCGAAATATCGATACGAACACGATCGATTTCGAATATCGAAATATCGATATCGAAGTCGAAAAAATTTTTTTACTTTTCATGTGTAAATTTTTGGTCAGCGCCAGAATTAAACAAAAAATTAAGCTTAATTAGGTCAAAATAATACTAAAATGTTTTATTAAATTTTTCGATATCTAGCTTTGTTTTGGAGATATTGATATTCGAAGTCATAATAAAAAAGCAAGCAAATTTTTCCAAATCCAATTATCGGTATCTCGAAAACGAAGAGAGATATCGAAAGCTTTAATTTAACATTTTTGTTTTATTTTGGCATACATAAGTCAAATTCATTGTCTGATTACGGTGCAACGGATATTTCATCACCGAAATCTCCAAAATCAATAATTGGCACTCTTTACAAATTACTACCTTTTTCTGAAATAAAAAAATTATTTCCGGCAAAACCATAGCACTTCTGCTTACACAATTATAAAGAAAATGTTTCGCAACTATGAACAATCAACAGATCTGCTAAACTTTTGACGAAATAGAAGATATCATTAGAAATTCAAACAAAGCAAAAAAAAATTAATTAAATTTAATAAATTAAAAAAAAAAGATGAAATTTACACATCCCTATCTTTCTTGGACATATTTTATGTTTTGAATAACCAAGGTATTGGAAAAACAACAGGAACAACTTTTTAAGGGTTCAAAAAGTTACCCCTGCTGTTCTTGCGAATTGCAAACTGCGCTCCAAAATAGTGCAAAATATAAAAACGCAACTAAAATGCATTTCTCTTATCAAAAATATCGTATACTTTATGAAAAGCTACAGCTTTTCTTGTATACCCAATATTTCAAATTGACCTTCTGCGCACTAATCTCAATGAAACTGACCCAGTGTGAATCGTAGTCTCGCGATGCGTACCTACTCTTCTAGCTGTCCGCATGTCGCGGTACAGCTTACATATTGCATTGTTGATTTTTCTTTCACCACACATCATCTTCACGTGCAAAAATCACTCGGAGTATTGTTCTCTGGAAATGAACTAGAGTTTCCTGCGCTGCTCTGGGCAAGGCCGATGCTTCTACGCTCTAAAGTAGGGCAGAGATAATCAGAGAAATCGAAAGAAATGTCTAGATTCTTCTGAAGAAGGTTACATTTTGCAACTGCCTTCTGAGCTCCAAATAGCAGTGGCTGTCGTCCTTGGTCTAGTTTCTTAAATTAGAGTGTAATGCATAGTATATTCTGTGATGTTTTTATTTGACGAATCAAATTAATGACCAGTGCTTTCTTTCACATATGGTCAATCCTTTGTTGGATTTGGTTGTTGTGTCGAAGCACTATTATTGTTTTTTTTTTTTATTAATGAGAAAGCAATGTCATCGGTAACACAAAAACATAATCTACAATAATCACAGTTTGGAAGTACGTATTAATTTGAGTACAGAGTGCAGGAAAAGCTGCTAAACGCTGTATGACATCCAACCATTCTAACGTTCAAAGTTTTATTTAAATACCCAAAAAAAATTATTGCTTGTCCTTGTGTGCGTCTCTTCCTTTTTTTTACGGCCGGGGCTATAAGCTATGAAAACAAGTGATCCGCCTGTCGAATACCCTGCGTTGACCCCAGAACGTATCAGTTTTGAACTATTGAAGGTTTTTGCTCAGCATTTTTCATGTGTGACAATCAAATGATCAATCGTGATGATCAAAAAGCCTGGCATTTTTTGTAATTTGGTAGCAATTGTGCCTTAAGTTTTTTTACAAATTGCTTTTTTAACGAGGTCAGAAAGATCTTTCATTTGAAAGTGACAATGTCAATACCTACTGAGGCTATTTCCTCCTGTTTTTTTGCAAGCTGGTATTTTTGACGAAAAAAACGGATTTCAATGCTTCTAATACCAATGCTGTCATCTTTGTGTGTTCGTTACAGCTGCAATCAAAATACTCTCTAACTTTCTCAACATTGTCCAACATTGTTCATCGTATTTGAGTGCTGGGCGCACTACGATAACTACTTTCTTTTCCTCTAGGACGTCTAGTGCTCGGTGAAGGAATGTTGGCAGGCAGACTATGTGCCTGCTATTATGGAGATTAAAATCTTCAGTTATCCAAAGCTTTTATTTTATCTCTTCGGTCTAATCGGTTTCTATTTTTTGGCGTTCTTAGCCGCCTCGATGTCACATACTTTCGTTAAGTTAGGCACAGTTGCGCTATAGTGCCGCGGAGCAAGCTTTTCGTATAAAAACGATTCCGCTTTCCGCAATAGTGTAGCCACTTGTACCAAATATAGACTTCGTCCACAAGAAGCTGCTCTTGAGCATCGTAAATGAACTTTGGCAAACGATTATCGTTAGTATTTCTCTTTTCTTAAGCGTCGTAAGTTTTGGTTTGCATTTAGCTCCCGATGAATGCCCTCCACACTCTTTGCTTGGAGTTGGTGAATTTCCCTTTGCTTCCTTCTAACAGCTTCTTTTCGACTTGCCTTTTCATCTCAACTATTTACGGCCCACTTAGTAGTGCTTTAGAAGCCGCTTTCTTCTTACTTATCACTTCTTTCGAAGTCAATAGTCATACCACGTATCTCCAAGTCTTTGAGACTATGCAACGAACTTTATGAAATTTATTATATAAAACTGTGTGTACAATTAGTTTGCTATTATTTTCAGCCATAAATAACTTTTATACCTTGCATTCTAAGGTTTTTAATCGCAGTGCAATTTAATTAGAAGTTAGATAAAATGCTGCTCACTTCTTGTTTATCTATTTAAAAAACAACTAATTGAATGAATCAATTAAAACAAGGCTATTCATCTCAAACTGTAAATAGAGTAGGTGATTTAATTTGTGATGGAGGCAATGCCTTTTACTTTTCTATCTTGACAGCTGCAACTAGTTTCTCACCTAGTTTATCTCAAATAGAAGTGTGACATGAATCACTAAATCCCACCATTGACACCTCCGGAAATAAGCACCGGGTTTCTGTAATAATTGTACAACGAAACTAATTCCATAATTAGAATAAATAAAAATTCCTCCAAGCACTAGCACAAGTGAATTTAATGCGAAAGCTGATTCTTTAATTAAAGCAAATATGGGAATAGTGCGAATACCTATGACTAGATGTGTTGTATAGACTTAGTCAACAAAAAGCATCAGAATTATGAGTTCGACTGGTTTTGCGTTAAATTTTTGCAAATTAGGTGTTTGTTTTGCTTAATTTATTTTTTGCTGAGGTTAATAGAGAGAAGTGGAACTTGTATACCGTGAGGCTTTCACTTGCTTTGAATAAAATTCTTGAATATCAATCGTCCCGGCGAACGCAACACGTGTCGTTAAGCAGCACTAAAAGAGCCTTATAAAGAAAACCACTTGAAATTTTTATTTTTAATGCGTTTGTTTGTTTTGAGATGATCAGCAGAAACCAATGTCATTATTTTTAGGATCTTGCTTGGCACATTTAAGTTTGACCTTCAAGTTATTCGAAATTTTATTCAATTCGCCAATTTTCCATACTACGCACAAAAGTTCAAGAACATAAATGACCAGCCTCTCGAATGAGATCTAAAAAAAACGTTACCTATAACAATTGTGGGTGTGTTTTTAGCAGAACCAGCTAAGCTGTGAAAGGCTTTAACATATCATCAATGTGACGCACTCTAATGGCGTTCAATTCTACTGTTTAAAACAAAGCAAAGAAGCAAATACATAACTTAAATTTAATGAAGATGAGATTGAGTTGTTTACTTATTTTTATAGAAGGGTAGCAGATAGCTTAAAAATACGTTTCTTTGGTATCTTTAGATATAGACAAGCTCAATGAACTTCAAAAACGAACAATACAAGTTTGAAGCCCTTTAAGCCTTATAAGCAACTAACCTAAAGCAATGCAAACACTTTTTGAGATCAAGTCCATTTCTAATAAACATTGAAGCAGACCTTATCATGAGAGTTAAGTAAAATATTTACAGGGTGAATTGGTGGTTTTAGGATCCTCTTCGCTAGCTCAAAAGAATCCTCATTGATACCCGTGCTCTTAAGGCATTTATGAGAGGTCAAAAGGCGAAGAAAAGAAGAAGACTCCGATTTTCGCAATAAACAAGTGTAAGAAACCTCACTAGACTGACTTTATGCATTCTCAGTTAGTGGCTGATAGAGGTATATGTGTTGTTTTAATGAACAGACGTTAACATTCCCTTAAAGACTTTTGTTGACATTACGTATTTGCCATTTCTTTCTTTGTTTTTCCTCTATTGGTACGAAGAAAAATTTATTTTCATTTTTATACAATCTACTCCGACACCTGTTTTTTTGTTAGTGATTCATGAACCACAACCGTTACATTGAAGCATTATTGCGATTTTATAAAAAGTGCGTCTTGAGAAGCAGTTGCTGACGCTAAACGCTAAAAAGCGTCTGCGGGGTGGTGCAGTGGAGAAAAGCAAAGGCTTTGCCAATTGTTTAAGTAACATTAAATATTGTTACAGACTTTATGAGTGGAGTGTATAATTGGGAAGCTAAATAATGCCTGATTTGTTGTGTCAACATTTTTATTGATTTTTTGTTTTGTTTTCTAATTTTCTAATTAGAATAAGCTAATTGTTGTTGCCACTAAAAACATTTCAACTACTTTCAAAGTGGGAGCATTGGTTGATTTACGAATGACTATAGGAAGAAGGGAGGGACGAACATGAACCCGAAAGCGAACTTAAACGACTTGCATTTGTGTGACTAAAATGGTTTTCGTGTACTTAACGCCTACGTGAGATCTATAATACTTGATTGTACGAGTATTCAATTGAACTTAAAAATAAATGTGAATGTTAAGAAATCCATCCTGTACTATAGTAGTTAACTTATCTATAATAATCTGGAGATAACAGTATCTTCTCATTCACTATTAATTAATTTTTGTCGGGAAAAAATACATTTGTTTTTATCAGTTCATTTAGAACAGGTAGACACACCTATAGCCATAAACACCTCATATTTTGAAATGATTTTCGTTCTTGCAAGTAATTCTGATGTTCTTGCTCTTCAAAATTTGATTACATTTGTCGGACATTGGCGCCTTTGAAGTACTTTTGTTTGAATAGCAAAAAGTGAAGGATCAGTAGAATTTTTACCTTAAGAAGCTCTATGGAAAAGATACGAACGATGAACATTTGTTTTTGGTATACTTAATATAGTTTTACATTAAAACAATTAAGATAATTATTTTTTTGGACTATTTTGCTGCAGAGAGTCTTCTGTTTCTGTTTGAACTTCAAAATCATGTGAAATTATGTAAGATAACCATTGATGATCGATTAGCCGTTCGGAACCGGCAGAAAATTGTAGGTCCCCTCCATTCCCTCACACTACATAGTTGTGAGCAGTGCGGTAGGCCCTGGGACTCCTCGCTCTCTTGCGGCACCCTATTTATTTATCTTATTTAACCACTGATTTAAAAAAGAGTATTGTAAAGGTAATTACTACGTAGAATTTGTCATACTACTTGAATCTGCTTGCACCTAATTTTTTTTTTGTTTATTCAAGCGAATTTATAGAAAGCTATGGCTTATAATCGGAATTAGATAGTTTTTCCATCTTTTATATAGTCACAACTTGTAGTATGCTTAGTTAAAAATATCAATTCAATTCTTTGTTGCCTTCATATACATATATTCGATTTTAATCTCATGTTCAAAATTTGGGAAGTGGTGGTAGATTGTAGAATTTTTGTAAGTTTGTTTTAGTTCGATAAAATTTTATTTACTTTGTTTGAATATGGTAATAGAATGTAATCACCAGTAGCATTTGATTGACTTGAATTAAGATCTAAAAACAATTACTACTTATTAAGCGTTGAAAGTATTTCCTGTTCCTGAGATCATTTAAATGTAGTCAATGGAATGCAATCATTTCAGAACTATGACCAATTAATCATTCATTTGGAATGAATGAGCTAAACTCAAACGACGAATATGCACGGCGAAATCGCTCATTTGCATAATTCGCTAAATTGAACGTACAGTTATGTGGATTCTTCAGTATGAAAGCATTAGTGCAGTCATTGAAGCGAAAAATACGGTCTTACCTCCGAATTTTTTTACTGTGAACCGATTTGCATGAAATTTTTTAATTAGGCTCATCTTACTCTTAACTTCAAAAGTGAAAATGATTTGAACACCGCCACCACCCTGGGGTGGTTGCTACCCCTTTTCGGGGGCGAATTTTTTTTCTTCAAAATAACCTCGGATATCGATAGAAGGTCTAATTTTAAGCAAAAAATCATTTATAAAGTTTTTCAAAAAATCTAATACTTTTCATGTTATTGGCAATTAAAAATTCGCAATTTTTTCACGTTTTTCATTAATTTTTTGCAAATATTTCCAAAACTATACGTTTTATCGAAAATTTTATAAAGAACAAAATTGTAGCAGTATTAAGCTAGATATTAAAGATCAAAGCCATTTTTTATTTTGTTTGAAATTTAATCGTTGTGGTCAATGCCATCTAGCGGCGAGCAGATGCATTTTATGCATTCTATTATAAAAGAATGTTTTGTAGTGCTTGAAATAAGCTTTAAAATGAGCACGTAAAATAAGTGAGCTGTAGTGCAAATAAGGGGAGCATCTAATGTTTTTTTCTTTTAAATCAATGGGTTTCATAAGTGCCATTTCCACCAAAATTGAATTCAATCGTATTCCGCCTAGAATTAACTTTATTATGAAGAGTTTGATAGAAAGTATCAGTTTGGCTGCTTCAGGACACATATTTTTCAAAAAAGTCACGATTAAAAAAAAAAAACAAATTTTCAAATTTTTAAAATGCCCACTTTTTTTTTTTTCATAATATCTCAAAAATGACGACAGATACGTATAAAAGTGTTAGAATAAAAAATTTAGACAATTTAATTTTTTTGTTTTTCTGTCAAAAAAAAAATTTATGGAGATATGATTGTTTAAAGAGCGCGTGGCAGCGCAATCACAGAGTCTTAAGTCCTTTAACCCTTCACCGTTTTAGAAAATGTTTTTTACTATATATTGCAATGAAAGATGTTGTAGCTCTCTTTTTAGATATTACCTTTACAATGGTTTTTTATAAATTGTGATAGCATGAAAATTGATGGAGTTATGGTTGCATTACCTTATTTGCACTACAGCTCCCTTATTTTACGTGCAAAAGACTTTTAATAGCTCATTTTAAAGCTCTTTCAAGCACTACAAAACATCTTGTTATATTAGAATGCATAAAATGCATCTGCTCGCCGCTAGATGGCATTGCCAACAACGATTAAATTTCAGACAAAACAAAAAATGGCTTTGATCTTTAATATCTAGCTTAATATTGTATTAAGAATACTTTATAAAATACCAGATTGTTCATTGTTTTACCTGCTACAATTTTGTTTTTGTAAAATTTCGAAAAAACGTATAGTTTTGGAGATATTTGCAAAAAATAAATGAAAAACGTGAAAAAATTGCGAATTTTTAATTGCCAATAACTTGAAAAGTATTGGACTTAATGAAAAACTTTATAAATGATTTTTTGCTTAAAATTAGGCTTAAAAAAAAAATTCACCTCCGTGAAGAGGTGGCAACCACCCCCAGGGTGGTGGCGGTGTTCAAATCATTTTCACTTTTGAAGTTAAGATAAGAGTAAGATGAGCCTAATTCCAAAATTTCATGCAAATCGGTTCACAGTAAAAAAATTCGGAGCAATAAATGCTTCAATGACTGCACTACATGTGTAGTAAAGAAGTGCAAGTAGTTGCACTAATAGTAGCTTTATTGAGAACATGAGAATTGCTCCACAAGGCGATTGTCGAAGCCAATGAACAGTTCCCGTACTAGGAATTAAGAAAAGCGAAGCAAAACATGAAACCCAAGACAACGATAGCCACGACAATAGACGATTATATACCTATTACGAGAATATATCCATGAAAATATCAGAACGCCAAAAGTGGTCGTAAATGACAGCGAGTATCTTGAATCATAGTATTAAGCTAACGATGATTGAATGAAATGAATTAAATGAATAAAATTATTGAAATGAAGGAAATGGATGAAGTTCATCACAAAATGAATATACTGGTAACAAAAAATCTCAAAGGAAGTCAATGAATTTGACCAAAATCTTAAACATACTGAAGATTGAATTCTTAGATGATCGATGATTGCATCCATTTTACACTTTGTTTTGTCCTACTATCTGAGCGTCATTGATTGTTCATAAATACTACAATACCTTCTATAAACCTTTATGGAACTGTCTCCACATCTAAAGTAGAAACTTGATCGATGGAAAAGACAATAAAAAAAGTTTACTTTCTTAGAAAATAAGGTTGGGTACCTTTTTAACGCGAATAAAGATAGATTTGAAAGCATGGAGTAATAGAGAACTTTCGTGGATAAAATCAGGTTGAGATTATCATCATACGTATGAAAACTTTGGTGACACTTTGTTATTGTGATATGGAAAAAAACCAATTGTAAGAGCACTTGTAACAGTCATCTACGTTTAGTACACTGGTGCATTTCTAAGCTCAAAAATGCTACAGGTTAATTGAAAAATAAGTTATTTCCAGATGATTATATAAAATTTCTTAAAGGAAACGAACCATTTTGCCAAATTATAGTTAAATATGTATTCCTACTAAAGAATAATCTGCCAAAAAGAAAATAGAACAGGGAATTTTAATTTTGGTGGGGCTACCGCCCCATTTATTAGCTTAATACAAGCTTAAAATAACTTAAGCACTAAACTTAAACCAATTAAAACTAATTAAAGCTAAGTTAAACTACGAGGATGAAAAATGGTTTAAAAGGAGGACTTTCAGACAGGGACTTGGAAGATTGAGGTCGAAAAGAAAGGGAACAGAATTAATCTTACTCATCATGCGGGTTAAGGGATCGTTGAGACCATAGGATGTACGATGATCAGGAAAGGAAAAAAATCGGGATGATCTTACGTTTCGGGAATTAGTGTTGAAGGAGATAAGGTCTAAAAGGGGGGAGCAGTCAGTGTTAACAGTAAGAAGTCGGTGAATGAATATGATGTCAAAGACATTTCTTCTGTTTTCTAGGGAGTGGAGATTAATGATTGCGAGACTTCCACGGTAAGGAGGCAGGGTGAGAAAGTTTCTAACGTCGTAGAGATCGAATGGCAAAGAGCAGAAAATGACGATGAACACTTTCGATTCTTGAGATATGAACCGCATGATATGGAGCCCACACTTGGGATGCATACTCAAGGAGGCCTATGTTCATAGGCAATGTAGAGATATTTCGTTACAAGGGGGTTGCGGAACTCTTTGGACCATCTCTCGCCGGAATTAGTTCTTAATATTACTTCGTCAACATGAGAACGAAAATTTAATTTGCCGTCGCAGAGAACTCCTAAATCTCGGGCACACGGTTTATAGAGATGTTCTGAAGATGATAGGATCTTTGGGGAGGTTTATTACTTTTACGAGAAAAAGTTGTTGCTTCGCATTTGGCAATGTTTAATTCAAGGAAGTTTTTAGAACACCAAAAGACGAATGAATCGAGGTCATTTTGAGGCAGGAGAGAATCTCGATCGGAGGTGATGACTTTGAAAATTTTAGCGTTATCAGCGTAAATTGAGATAGAAGAATATTGGATGATCTTTTCGACATCAGTAATGGCAAGGATAAAAAAGAGGGGTTCAAGATGGCTGCCTTGGGGTACACCAGAGGTTGCCACAAAAGGAACTGAAAGAGTTGAACGGTAACGAACTCTATATTGACGGTTATCCAAATATGAAGATATCCATTTGAGTAGGATAGGGCTGAATCCGAGGAAGGAAAGTTTAAAGAGGATTAGAGTGTGAGAGATTTTGTCGAAAGCTTTGCTGAAATCTGTGGTAATGACGTCTACTTCGTTTACTTTTTCCATAGCAGAAAGAGAGAAGGAAACAAACTCAACTAGATTAGTGGTTGTAGACCTTCCCTTACAGAAACCATGCTGCTTGGAGGATATCATTGATTTGCACTGGAGAGAAAGTATTTCATACAGAATGCTTTCGAAAAGCTTAGGGATATGAGAGAGTTTAGCTATGGGTCTATAGTTAGATATTAGGTTTTAGGGGCCTTTTTTATGGATAGGTGAAATAACGGATATTTTCCATAATTCCGGAAGAACTTCACTTGAAAGTGATAGTTTGAAAGAAATGGCAGGACTGCCATCTGGACCTGGATTATACTCGTCTTTGAGTGTGAGGAGACCATTAAGTACAGTTGCCTGATTAAAGCTTAAATTAGAAGGCCCTGTAGAGAAATGGCGAAGATAGGAAAAGTAAGTCTGATCTAGATCTGGGGTTTTTTGAGCAAAAGACAGTTTAAAGTAACTTGCAAAAAAATTAGCGATTGTTGTTGGTTCGTTGCAAAATTGGCTTTCGTAGTGAAGAGAAGGAGGGAAACCATCATTTTTCTTTTTATAGTTGATAAACTTATAAAACGATTTTGGCTGCGAGACTTATCGTTTGAGCGATACTTACTGTTTCTTAGTAGTTTCGGATATTTTGGTCCTATGATTACTTTCTGAATCAAAGGTGCTAGCTAAAAAAATCTCACAAGTAAAAGGACAACTAAAGTGACATTTTATGTACCTAAGCGCTAAGCCCCGAAAATGCAACTTTTTCTCATCCTTGAGCTTTTATATCTTCATTATTTGTATTTACCTTGTTCTCTTCATTTATTTACAGCTTTCTTCATCTTAAAAAATGAGTTCTTCGGAAAATTCTGTTAAACTACCACCGACAGAAGAGTCTGAATTTGAAATTGATCGCGGACGGGGCAGAATGGAACCTGTTCAGAAGTCGCGAGTTTATTTGGCTGCTATATGCGGTACGTAATCCCTTCGAAACAAATATGTAATATGAAGTAAACACAGTTATTTTGTTTTATCATTTCTAGCCAACATATCGAGTTTTGCTATTGGTTCGTGTCTGGGATGGACATCACCTATATTACCAAAACTACTAACAAATGCTGATGACAGTCCTCTAAGTGATAGGATCACTAAAGAAGAAGAAGCTTGGATCTCATCATTGATTGCTGTTGGAGCGTTAGTTAGTAAGTGAAATCTGAATCTAAAATATTCTTATAGATAAATCATGACCCATCAACCGCTTAAAACTACAAATAAGTATCTTTGAATATACCAGCTTTTATCTTATATTTCTTTTCTACCTTTCTTAAAAAGCTCCTTTTCTTGCTGGACCTTTGGCTGATTCCATTGGACGAAAATGGACTATGCTGTCGAGTTCAGTTTTCTTTATCGTTGCATTTGTTCTAACGATTATTGCAACACAAGTCGAGATGATTTATGCTGCCCGATTAATTATGGTAAGCTCAATTTTCAAAACAAAATTCATTGAAAATATTAATAGCATACTGATTTTCAGGGTTTTGGAACTGGCTTTGTCATGACCGTCAATCCGATGTACGTTGGAGAGATAGCAACTGATGATAGTCGCGGTGCGTTAGGGTCATTTATGCAGCTTTTCGTTGTTGGTGAGTGAAAATTGTTTGATTTTGATTAGCAGCACACTAATGTCAATTTTCTTTAATTCTAGGTGGAATACTGTTCTCTTACGCAATCGGCCCATTCGTATCATACATGGTTTTTCAGTGGTGTTGTTTAGCAGTACCGATAGTTTTCGCAATGGCTTTTGTCTTTCTACCTGAGAGCCCTTACTACTTTGCCGCACAGAAGCGTAAAGGAGAAGCTATTAAGTCCTTACAGTTCCTTCGTGGTCAAACCTGTGACGGAGTTCAGGACGAAATGAACCTAATTCAAGCTACTGTCGATGAGTCAGCGGCAAATAAGGGTACAATTATCGAAGTATTCAAAAACAAAGGCAACAGAAAAGCTATGTTCATCTGTGCTGGACTGCTTGCCTTCCAGCAGTTGTCCGGTATCAACGTTGTACTATTCAACAGCCAGACGATATTTGAAGACGCCGGCACTGGATTGGATCCAGCATTCGCGACGATTATTATCGGATGTGTTCAAGTTGCATCCAGTGGTCTGACTCCACTTATTGCCGATCGATTGGGTCGCAAAATCATCTTAGCGATATCTGCGCTAGTTATGAGTATTTCTTTGGGTGGACTTGGTGCATTTTTCTATGTTAAATCCAAGGGTCAAGCCGATGATCTTCTGTGGCTGCCAGTTCCAGCTCTTATAGTATTCAACATCGTGTACTGTGTTGGCTTCGGACCTCTGCCTTGGGCAGTGTTGGGTGAAATGTTCCCTGGAAATGTAAAATCGATAGCATCCTCAATGGCAGCATCTACTTGTTGGATATTCGGTTTCTTGATAACCTTATATTATCCAGCTTTGAATATACTCGGGGCACACTATGCATTCTGGTTGTTTGGAATTTTCTGTGCATTAGGATTTGTATTTGTTCTACTAGTTGTTATGGAGACAAAGGGCATGAGCTTGCAAGAAATTCAAGACAAACTCAATGCCAAAAAGGAGGATAAACCTTGAAATTGTCAAGAAATAAGTTGAAAAGTTCGAATAGAAAAAAGTAGAGTGAATCTTCGTAGAGTTTAAGAAATGGACTTGTTCTAGAGGTTTGTTTGTTGTGAAGAGAACTTGTTGTAAAAGTATTTTTTAGTTTAAGTTGCTGAAAGTATATGTATAGATGTAGATGCCTTTATTTTTAAATATGTTAAATAAATGTGATTAAGTTAAGCTTGCTTTTTTTCTCGTCTTCGAATCTTTTATCACTTATGAAGGAAAATGATTGACGAACGACTATCAAAAGTTTAGTTAATTTTAGAAGGTTATTTCCAAAGGATGGAATTGAAAAGGTGCTGTCGGTGAGTATTAGCAAGTTAATTAATTTTTGTTTTTCAAACGACATCACCACTAAAAAGTCAAAAACCAGTGCTTCATTTGGCTAAGATCCAATCTGAGTTCAGTCGCTGAAACATGCTCAAAGAATTTGTAACTGGACATAATTTGAAGTTCAACAAGAAAAGTCTCACTCTGTGATAATTGAGTTAATCAATTATCTAGAACGTATATCCCTATAAATCAAGCTCATGTAGTAATCACACGTACCTAAAAAAGATAAAAGAGTTTGAGGGTAATATGAAGATTAGACTAAGGACGATTCATTGCAAAGGTTTGCGTTGCTGAGACGTCTCCATTGCTTTGTGTTAGTAACTCTATTTAATTTCAAGAAAACTATGGCCGCATTATTTTCCCCAAAGTTTCAAATAAGATAACTTAAAGGAACATAATACTCCTATGTCAGTATTCTGTGGGTAGTCCTAGCAATGTCTTCATATCTGCAACTTACTCTTCAGACTTAAGCAAACTTATTATGTTAACTGCTTCAAATTTGTAATTAACCCTTTTAAACACTGAAGCTATTTCAAACAGATGTTTCTGCTATATTATATACAGGGTGTTCCGTAATTCGTGTATTATACTTTGGGATTTGATTCTTGGTCATATTCTATGAAAACAATTGTTCTACAGTAAAATCCGTTTCTCAACTTTGACATCACTTTTTGACAATTTAAAAAAAGGCTAACTTTGGTGTACCCTGACCTGTGTTAAATTCGATATCTCTGTCAATACTGATGATAGAGACCTAATCTTAGACTTAATTTTTTGTAGAACAACCTTTAAGACTGTATTTAAGTTGAGCTTCCATAGGTTTAGGGTTGCTAAATTTTCAATTTTAAGTGGTGTTCAAATTTTCTTCCCGAAACAAAGTTTTGACTTTGAGGTCATTTTTCTGCAGAAAATGCCTGTTAAACATAAAGTTTCTTTATTTTTTACCGATGAACAAAACAATAACAAAAAAAAACTAATAAATAAGTGCACTCAAAAACCCATACATTTTATGATACTTGAAAAAATACAAAACGGGTAAAATTAAAAAAAAAAATTAAATAAATGTTTAGCTTTGAGGTTTGTTTGAATAAAACAATAATATAGGCATATTTAGTAGTTTTTTTTATGTATTTTATACAAATACAAATATAACGTGCTCAAAGTGCCCTCCTTCGTTTTAAATGCATGCCAGAGCCTGTTTTTGATTTTATTGTGGGTATTTGCTTTAAGTTTGGGGTATGAATGTACAATGGGTAGATAAGTCGTATAAAAGAATAAGAAAACATATTTGCTCATCAGTTTATCAAAATAAGTCACGATTGCAGTTTGATCAGAGAGCTTTTTGAAATGCCTTCATTTAGGAAAGAAGAATACGCAGACATTTTTTTCTTATATGAGTTTTGCAATGGAAATTCAAGATGAGCACAACGAAGATACCAGGATCTTTATCCTTACTAAAAAACTGGCAACCCTAAGCCTATAGGAGTCCAATTTAAATACAGTTTCAAAGATTACAAGACTACAAGTAAGACAAAAGTTATCGAGAGCAAACACCCACAATGAAATTCAAAAACGAGCTCTGGCATGCATTTAAAACAAAGGAGGGCGCTTTGAGCACTTCTTGAGATTGTATTTGTATAAAATAAATAAAAAAAACTACTACAAGTGCTCAAATTATTGTTTTATTCAAACAAACCTCAAATCTAAAAATCTTTTTTACTTTTTTTTTAATTTTACCCGTTTTGTACTTTTCCAAATATCATAAAATGTATGGGTTTTGAGTGCTTTTATTGCTGAGTTTTTTTTATTACTGTTTTGTTCATCTGTAAAAATAAAGAACCTCTTTGTTTATCAGGCATTTTCTGAAAAAAAGTGACCTCAAAGTCAAAACTTTAATTTTAGAAGAAATTTTGTACACCATTTAAAATTGAAAATCTGGCAACCCTAAACCTATGAAAGCTCAACTTAAATACAGTCTTAAAGGTTGTTATTTCAAAAAAAAATTAAGTCTAAGATTAGGTCTCTATCACCTGTATTGACAGAGATATCGAATATAACACAGGTCAGGGTACACCAAAGTTAGCCTTTTTTTAAATTGTCGAACGAGAAACGAGCTTTACTGTAAAACAATTTTTGTCTTAGAATATGACCAAGAATCACACCCAAAGGATAATACATGAATTACGGAACACCCTGTAGAATTCCGGGTCAGAGAATACATCTTAAGAGGCTCGTTATATTCTAGGTTACCGATGAATGATGACCGATGACAGAAGACAAAAGAAAGACGACAAGTGATGGATGACAGATGACAGATGAAAGACGACAGATTGCAGATGATAGATTACAGATGACAGATGGCAGATGGCAGATGACAGATGGCAGATGACAGATGGCAGCTGACAGATGATAGATGATAGAACCCTGATGTCAGATGACAGTAATTTGCAGAAATGTTCTGTTGCGAGTTTCTTTAAAAATGTAAAAAAATGCATTAGCTTGTCAACCTCAACATCCTAAAGCTGTTTTAACGTTTTTAAGGTTTTGGTCTAAAATTCAATTTTGGTCCCATTTCAGGATTCTAACAAAACTTGAACTGTCTATAAACAAAACAGTCTGAGATATGCTTATTTAAAAAAAAATCAACACTTTTAATTATAACGCATCTTTTCACCCAAAAACAACCAACAAATTATTATAGCCTCATATATGAAGATATGTATTTAAATTTTCAATTATCTCGAGGCACTTTTTAGTAACGTTTAAGTGGGGAATTAAAAATTATCATCAACTTTCATATTTTATTTAACGAATTCTTATCCCATATATAAACCCAAAGCAAGATTCCAACCATGAGTGGCATAATTACTTTTTGACTTAGTCTGTTATTTATTTGACACAACTGCCAATTAATTAAGAATCGATCATAAATAAGACTTATCAGCAGCTCTTAAATATCACTCAAGTACTAATTGACTAACTAATTGACGTCTTCAATACGTCAAAAGCAAAGCTATCAATACATTACTAAATCTGCTAAAATTCCAAAACCCCACATTTTATTTACATCGATTAAAGATCCCCAAAATCTTTAATGGATTGAAGATTGCCCGTAGGTTGGGGAGTACCTCACAAATTGGCAAACTTCCCAATATCATAAATATATTTTTAGAATACCTCTCTAATTTCTCTTGGAAACAGTAAGTAGGTCAATCAAGAGAATATAAAACAAATTGAGGGGCTGTGTTTTAAAGCCTTCATGTTACAAAGCCTCCATGTTTAAAAATATGTTAAGAACGGTTAACCTTACGACGAAATCATTTTAAAGTTTTTCAATGATGGAATTGTGATCGCTTTGCCTTTCATTCGTATGAAGACTTCACCATTTAAACGGCTTAGATACTTAGAAGCCTAAATTTTCCATTCAACTCCGAAAATAAAAACTGACTTCAAATAAACTTCGTACACATTTAGAACTATAATTTTAAAGCGGCAAAATTAACATAAATTTGATTCATTATGAACAATGAACCTAGCATACAAGAAAAAAGATCATTGAGTTGTTTTTGAATCAAAATGGTATCCACCGCAATTTAACAGAATGGATAATACTTTAAAGTCGTAAGTATCAAAAAGTCCTGAAATGAACGCTTTTAGAGAGAAATGCACGAACGAAAAATTGTGACAAAGATAAATAATATGATCTACAGCTAAAAGACCACTCCTGAAAGTCACAATGAAGCTTGGAGGACAAGCATGTGTAACACTGTTCTTAATACCTGTAAATTTCCCTTAATTTACCTTTGAATTAACATTGTCAAAGCAATAAACTTCGACGGTTCTATTCTTAACAAATTTCATGTTTATTAAATTTTACATGTAAAGAAAATTTCTTTGAGCATTGCATGTCCATGTGTGTTGATTTGAAATTCCCCTTACTTCATGAAGAAATTGAGTTGAGAAGGAAATTGAAGTGAGAAAATATCTGACATTTTGAAATTGTCTTTTAAATTCACTAGGTTTCCCTTTTAACATTTAACAAGCTCTCAAGATCAGTGATTGACTTCAGTTTGCAAAGGGATATTTCTGTATTGTTGTGTTACTTACTGAGATAATCTGTCTGATTTAAGCTTCCAACTATAACCTATTTCCATTCAAAAAATTACATAGCCAAGAAGTATTGAAAGCCTAATTGCTTTGAACTTTGGCCGTCAACCAAATTGATAACTAATAAAATGCAAAATACAGTTTGTTTACTTTAACTTAAAATCCCCCTTTATTATGCGTTTTCTGTAACGAAAACAAACGTAGTGTATTTGTATACAGAACCTTCTATCCTTGTTTTCCGTTCCAAAAGCTCAGACCATCACTTACTTCCCAATTGAGATGACATGCTACTGAGTTGATCAAAAGATCATTTATACTTCTCTAATTCACAATTTTGAGGCTGAATCAGAGGCAATAAATAAGCTTTTTCATTAGTCGAAACAGTCACTTTAGTTATAGCCGCATATTAACTTTGCGTATTTCAAAGCAATTTATAGAAAGCACGGAAAAATCAAATTCTAAGCAGTTGTAGATAAAAGAGTTTAAAGAGTTTCAAGACCTTCTAAATAATTATTTTGGTTTTTGTAAAACAAATTTGCCTCGAGAGCATCACAATGAATGTAGTGTAAGCAATTCTTTTTTGAACTACGTAAAACCCATCGCTTTAATCAAATTGTTCGAATAATAATGCAAATATAGATAACGTAAGGTACATGGAGATTAGAAAACCACTTAATTTCGATTACCTATGACCTAAATCAAATGAAAATCATAAAACACCGGGTCTTTTATAACCAGGCAACGATACGCAAACAATAATTCCCAAGGAATTAGTTACAACTTCAGCTTCATAGTAAGTATGATTCAGTTCTTCCATTTTGATATAACTTCTTTATTTTTTTTTTTTTTTTATAACCAATGGCGTTCCTTGGCATAACTTGATAATGTTTTAAGCGCGGTTAGACTGTATTATAAAAAACACTATTTATTTTAACTCACAATTGTTTGAACCTTTAAATTCAAACATAACATCATTTTTGTAGTGGCGAAAAAGAGGAATTAAAGTTTCCGTCCTGTTTGCTTAAGGAACCATGTTCTTCGAAACGTAACTGTTTCAATTGGAATTGACAATATTTCACGTTGGTGAAGCATGCATTTTTCTGTGAATCGATGTTGATTTGGTTTATCTGACTACCACCGTTGACTGGACATGGCCATGTAACCGATTTTATCTAATTTGATACCAGCTACGATGTTTGTTTATATTTTTTAAAGAGCACTCAAAAACTGCAATGATAAGAGAACTTAGGAGATCTCAACTATTGCTAGCTTGAACAAGAAAAAAAGTAAGTCCTCAAAGTCTATATATTCGTTTGAATGCAATCGAAGTGCATTACTCTACTTTGAGAATTCGGTTTGTGAGATTCGGACAACTGTGAACGCGGACAAGAAATCAAAAAGTAATTGTGTAAGTTAAGGATACTCGTATATAATCATTTCGCCCTCCTTAAAAAAAATATAAAAGAAATCTTTTTTGTGACAAACTGAAGTGAATTTTATTTAAATAACAATGACTTCTTATTTGATGGTCTTGGAGGCCTCACAATTGTTCAATTAATGTGTTCAAGTGATCTTCTAAAACCACAAAGAATTAATCTGAGTGGATAATAATACTGTGTAGTGTCAACGGAATCGTTAGATGAATGCCTAGAGTGAGAATTGCATGAACGCCAGATAACGCCTCCCGATTGTTCTTGATCAATTGAATCACATTCGATTGTGGGCGTCTCAGAAATACTGTGCATATCGTTCTCTGTTTTGAAAAGAAATCTTTCACTGGGTCTCCTTTGGGAACAGACGTTTATGAAAGACAGTCTCGTATCTAATAGTAAAAATTAAGAAAATGATAAAGTTGATTTATAAAGAAATGAGAAAAAGAGGGAATACGTTGAGTTGAATTTGAACAAAACGAATGGAAAACACTACTATTTCCATTTTGTGTACTATCGAGTGAACAAATTTCTGTGAGAACACTCCGCACGGTTTAAAGGAAATGTGAAGTGAAATGAAATGTGTAAAATTAAACAGTAGAGTTGATCTTTTAACTATTGTGTGTGTGTGTGTTTTTTTTTGTTATATAAATTAAAACAAGGACCGTCAGCTAAGAGTAATGACAGATGCCTGTAGCCATTGAGGAAAAGATATCCTTAAGAATTTCAAATTACGGTTCAGAGAAGAGAGTACTGTCAGTCTTATGGTATTTGAAAGACAGTTTATATGCAAAAATATGTTCTGTGGATGGTTGTCATTCAACCAAACACAAACGTCTAAGCGGATTTTAATAATTGTTTAAAAGTTTGAAATGAAAGTCAATTTGACAAACGACGTAAGGAAATCTCAAGCTAAAATGATTGTGGCAACTCTGTGTTCACCAAATTTACTTTTAACCCGTTCATTACACGGGTTTTTTTCTTTTTGATTTTTCTCTATCTTTTTAAAATTTTTCTCACTTTTTTTTTTAATAATTTGCTGAAATATTACTCCGCAGATCTTATCTGTTGTATATGGTTTCGTTTGTATTTTGTCATTTTTAACATTTAATTATTTCGCACTTTATTTTTGGTATTTTGCCATTGACGTAGTAGTTGGTCGTTGAAACGTCAAGGAAAAGAGAAACGTTTCCCATCGATAACGCCTTACACGAGAAATTGGCAATTTCTGCAAAAGTAATTTCATGCCATGGAAAGAACTTTTTTGACTAGCCATTTGGATTCGGTACAAAATTGTAGGTCCCTTGCATTCCCTCACTAGGCATTTTTTTTTTAATAATTCACATGCACTTCAAAGGGTTGAGAGTGTGATTACTTAAATAATGTTAAAAGCACAGTGCGGGTGTTAGTAAAAATGGAATAAATTAGAAAGAGATGCCGATGCACATTAATTTTTAATTTTTTGAGGAAAATTGAGTTGAGTAAAGCATTCAAAAGCATTTAACAACATTTAACGGATAAGATATGAATCTTTGTACTTAACTGTATGAATGAAATTGGGCTAAAGAAAGAACTGTGGCCTGTAACACAAAGCTACAAGTCTACAATTCAAGTGCTACATCCATTGCACTTGTAGATGAGCAAGCGAACATGCCACTTTGTTTTACAGGCTTTTCTGAATTTGTCATATTTCACTTGTATTACAAGTACTTCTGTTATGTGTTACAGGCCTCTGATGTGCATTCTCAACGAGGTGGGTGTTGCGGTTAAGTTGTTTGAGGGAAGGAATGTAACTGGCTACTTCACTAAAGCACACATTGTGAAAATAACGATAAAAAGGAAGAACAATTATTAAAAATTAATCATTGTAAAGTTTATACAACGTAGAGTGCGAAAGTACTTGTTATTTGAGTCTAAGGAATTAAATTGTACTTAATGAATAGAAGATTGGCTTGACGTTGCAACCGAATCAATATTTGAATTATTAGATAAAAAAAATGGCAACTTAATTAAAAATTTGTGTTTAACTAAATTTTCAGCCTTTTGAAAGCGGTCATATGACTACAACTAAATGAGTTCAACCGAACAACCTATCCAATATAGTGAAGTAAGTCCCTTTGAAATCGATAACGGACGTAAGAGCAGAATGGAACCAGTTCAAAAATCCCGAATGTATTTGGCCGCTGTATGCGGTAGGTTTTTTTTTTTTTTTTTTTTCAAAACAACAACATGTCTCCAATCAATGTGTCTTTTCTAGCTAATTTATCAAGTTTTGCCATCGGAACATGTCTCGGTTGGACATCACCAACTATGTCAAAACTACAACAGCACACAAGTGACAGCCCACTGGATGACAAAATTAATAAAGAAGAAGAAGCTTGGATCTCATCATTGATTGCTATTGGAGCTTTAGTTAGTAAGTACATCGTTTTTTACCATAAGGAAGCATAAGGCTTCAAACATTTTTAACTAGAGTAGAAATTAAAAAAAAAATCCTTTAGCTCCATTCGTTGCTGGACCCTTAGCCGATATGATTGGACGGAAATGGACAATGATTTCGAGTTCGGTATTTTTTGTGCTCGCCTACGTTCTCTTGATGATTGGAGGAAGTGTCGGAATAATCTACGCCGCTCGATTAATTCAGGTAAATTTATCAAATCAAGGATAATCTCCAAGTTATCAAATCGAGACTCAAACTTATTCTAGGGCTTCGGAGTTGGCTTCGTTATGACAGTTCAGCCAATGTATGTTGGTGAGATTGCTACAGACGACAGTCGTGGTGCTTTGGGATCCTTCATGCAGCTTTTTATTGTTTGTGAGTTTTTTTGTTTTTTTTTTTTATCCAAAATCAATTAAAACTTAAAAAATTTTTTATTCATTCAGCTGGAATTCTTTACACTTATGCGATTGGACCTTATGTTAGCTACATGGCATTGCAATGGTGTTGTCTTGTGATCCCAATTTTATTTGCAGTGGTGTTCTTCTTCCTTCCAGAGAGTCCATATTATTTTGCTGGAAAGGGCCGTAAAGTTGATGCTCTTCGATCCTTGCAGTTCCTTCGTGGACAAAGTGCAGAAGGTGCTCAGGATGAAATGTCAGTGATTCAGGCTACTGTAGAAGAGTCCATGGCTAACAAAGGAACAATGACCGACATTTTCAAAAATCAGGGAACCAGAAAAGCTCTTTTCATCTGTGCCGGTCTAATCACCTTCCAGCAATTGTCTGGCATTAACGTTGTACTTTTTAACAGCCAAACGATCTTTGAAAAGGCAAACACCGGACTGGACCCAGCAATTGCCACAATCATTGTTGGATTGGTGCAGGTTGGCTCTAGTGGTGTAACACCGATCATTGCCGATCGATTGGGTCGAAAAATCATTTTGCTGTTTTCAGCGGGTGTGATGTGCTTGGCGCTGATAGCTTTGGGTGCCTTTTTCTATGTTCAAACTAACGGGGATGCGTCTGGCATTTTATGGCTTCCAGTTCCCGCATTAATCATCTTCAACATCGTATACTGCGTAGGATTTGGCCCATTGCCATGGGCTGTGCTAGGTGAGATGTTTCCTGGCAATGTTAAATCAGCAGCGTCTTCCATGGTCGCATCGACCTGCTGGATATTTGGATTCTTGATCACCAGATTCTATCCGGCTCTAGACGAACTAGGACCTTTCTATGCTTTTTGGTTGTTTGGAATTTTCTGTGGTATTGCGTTCTTCTTTACGTTGATCATGGTAATGGAGACAAAGGGCATGAGCTTACAACAAATTCAAGACAAACTCAATGGAAAATGAGGAAGGAGAGTTAAACTTGGTATTCTTGTTCAGATGAAAATCACTCAATTATTATGCTAATGCAGTTAGATTGTCAATGTAATTTTAGAGTTAAGTAGTTAATGCTGTTTGTTCATGTGCGAGTATTGTAAAAATGCGAATGTGTTAAATAAATGTGATCGAAAACCAGTACATATTTGCATGAGTGTTTTTGAATACGGCTTGAAAGGAAGGATTTTGCTTTTGGTAAGTGCAAGTTGAGGGAGAAACTAATAGAATAGAAAAAAGCGAGAGAGAGAGGGAGACAGGGAGAGGAGGAGAGAGGGAGAGAGCGAGAGAGGGAAAGTGGGAGAGAGGGAGAGAGGGAGAGAGGGAGAGAGGGAGAGAGGGAGAGAGGGAGAGAGGGAGAGAGGGAGAGAGGGAGAGAGGGAGAGAGGGAGAGAGGGAGAGAGGGAGAGAGCGAGAGAGGGAAAGTGGGAGAGAGGGAGAGAGGGAGAGAGGGAGAGAGGGAGAGAGGGAGAGAGGGAGAGAGGGAGAGAGGGAGAGAGGGAGAGAGGGAGAGAGGGAGAGAGGGAGAGAGGGAGAGAGGGAGAGAGGGAGAGAGGGAGAGAGGGAGAGAGGGAGAGAGGGAGAGAGGGAGAGAGGGAGAGAGGGAGAGAGGGAGAGAGGGAGAGAGGGAGAGAGGGAGAGAGGGAGAGAGGGAGAGAGGGAGAGAGGGAGAGAGGGAGAGAGGGAGAGAGGGAGAGAGGGAGAGAGGGAGAGAGGGAGAGAGGGAGAGAGGGAGAGAGGGAGAGAGGGAGAGAGGGAGAGAGGGAGAGAGGGAGAGAGGGAGAGAGGGAGAGAGGGAGAGAGGGAGAGAGGGAGAGAGGGAGAGAGGGAGAGAGGGAGAGAGGGAGAGAGGGAGAGAGGGAGAGAGGGAGAGAGGGAGAGAGGGAGAGAGGGAGAGAGGGAGAGAGGGAGAGAGGGAGAGAGGGAGAGAGGGAGAGAGGGAGAGAGGGAGAGAGGGAGAGAGGGAGAGAGGGAGAGAGGGAGAGAGGGAGAGAGGGAGAGAGGGAGAGAGGGAGAGAGGGAGAGAGGGAGAGAGGGAGAGAGGGAGAGAGGGAGAGAGGGTCATCATTTTACTTGCGATTATATGTACTAAAAGGCAAGTTTTCCAATCGTGCAAAAAAAAAACTTTGAGATATCAATTAAACATGACATTACGATGATAGGGAATACGAATTGCGTCCTGCAATTCTGTCTGTCTGTCTGCGTGTCTGTGTGTCTGTGTGTCAGTATATCTGTCTGTCTCTATATGGATCTACAGCCTGAGCCACTGGACCGATTTTCTTCAAATTTTGCAATTATTGTTTAAGGGGCACTCTACAGAGGGATTTTTGGAATTGAGTCTCTGGTCCTTATTGCTAGTGTCGCCTAATATTCGATGCGACAAATGTCCGAAGCTTCGATAAATTTTCCTTTTGGTATTGCGTATCTCTATCGATAAGGACTTCTGTTACTGCGAATAATGAAAGTAGTCATTGTGAATAAATCTTATAATTTGACATTTGAGTTAGTTTCAGTGATAGTCGAACGCAAAAATACAGACGACAACGACCGAATTCAAAATTGAAAGTATCGAACAATAAGAATACGCAATACCAAATTGCATTTTCGATGATCGATGATCGACAACCGTCGTGTATCGACAGTCAAACGACACTCGCAATAAGGGCCTCTATATCTTGAACCTGACGGTACCTGAGATACAACCGATATGATAATACTTATTTTTCTCGAAAATGGTTTTAACGATACTTCACATAGTACCGTTTTTTTTCAAAACAGACTTTCTCGTTAATGGTTAACACGATTTTGACGGAATTTTGTATTTTGGAAGTCCTCAGTTATTTGAAACACTTAAATTTTTGAAATTTTTATTTTTTTTTATAAAAAATTTTGATTTCTTGAAATGAACTCAACACTAATTCTTTGATTTTTTTTTTTAAATTTTGTCAAAACAAACACTGGCAAGATCTTAGGTTTTGCAAAAAAATTGAAAAATAAAAAACTTTTTTTTTTAAACGATTTTGATTACATTTTCAGCGTTTATATGTATGCTGCAAAAGAATGGTGTTTTTATTCGCTTGAAACCATTTGAATATTTAATTTAATTTTTTTCAACATTTTGCGTTATTTAAGAGTTGGCAACCCTGTATCACCCAATATATTATGAAGAGCGAATATTAAAACCTTTTACTCAGTCTTAAGATTTTGATATCGTATTTATCACCACAGTCGCAAGTTCGTGCGACCCAGTCGTGCCAATTTTTTCATTTGGTTATCCCATTTGGTCGTTTTTCTTTAACGAAACGAAATAGAAAAACAGTTTAGTTTCTTTAAAATGAAATCTATGCAGTTTCGTATTGTTTGAATGTAAAAAGTGCATTTATATTTTCGTTCGTTCAAGCCCAGGGATTGCTCTGAAGTAGTCATAATGCGATCCTTTAAAAAACCACAACCTAGGGTAAGGTTAGGTTAGGTTAGGTTAAAATAGCTGGCAGGAAAACAACTGACACACTTAGACCAGTATTAGGTCCATTGTGATACTTACCCTTAATATCAAGCTGGGTGTAATTTAAGTTGTGGGTTTGCCATCAACTCGCAGTGAGGTAGAATAAGGGGTTTTGCTGGGGAAAGATCAGGTAACAAACAGTGATGTCAAATGACTCCTGCTTTTCTTCAAACAATCGGCATCTTTTGCGGACTCAATTCAGGTGATAAAGTAACACAATTTTTACATTTCGGAGTGAAAGGGCTTAAAGATATAAGCAATCAATAAAAAAAATTCAGACTAAAGGAATGTCTCCACTTTTGGTGGTACATATGAGTATCACCCGTCTTGAAAGGGTTAAGAACTGAAAAGCTGTCATAAGCGTGTTTTTTCCAAGACCTCCGGTGTGCTGTAAGAATTTGTTGATGTGGGGGTTTTCGGACGTTCACATAGACAAGACGTGACAAAATAAGAGATGCGATGTTAAGGAAGCGTATTCCTCTATAATTGGTGCATTTATAAAGTTGTATATTCAATTAACATCCTTCCTTCCGACTAAATTATGCAGCTGGTGCATTCTCCTTCCAATCCAATCTCTAGCTATCTTGAACATTTCGGAGTCGAAGCCAGCTAACGTAAGAGTTTTGCTAGCCTAACTTCATCTAGCTCTAGAGTACAGACTATAGATCATCATCTAAGATGAGTCTGTCAAAGTAGGTTTTCAAGATTCTCAAAGGTGACAGCGGTTCTTTCACAATGTTTGCTTGGTGGTCATTACGGACCTGGTTGGATTTTAACCCTGGGATTATTTTTCTAAACTTTTGGTACTTACAAAAGCTGAAGCTCATACCAATCATGACATTTCTATGTTTAATTAAACAAGCGCTTCTCATGCTTCCTTTCTTTTTCTTCATCCAGAATCAACCACAATTTTTGTAATTTTAAGCTATGTTTGGTAAAACTTATTTTCTTTTTTGGACACATAGTCATAGCCACAATCAATTCATTTCAATTATCGAGTGACCAAAATAATCGACTGGTCATTCGAAATATATAATATCTTATGCTGATAGAAGTGTTCAAGGCAATGCAGATACGGATTAAATAATACAATTTCACTTGAAATTATTTAAAAAGAGGTAAATGTACATCACTATTTTTCCATAGACTTCGTTTGCTCATCTCAAACTCGAGACTACGCCTCTAAAACGACATCAATATTTTGTTTACTTTAAAATTCTGTTTTTCAATGCCTTCGAGGGATTGTGATAGTAGCAATGGTGATTCGAATATAGACAATTATTAGAAATGTGAATCACACTCTCTTTCACAGCTTGAAGTATGTATCAATTCGTATAAACATAAAGCTAACAACTTATATTTTCATTTAATTTTTTGCAATCAAATGGAATTCTTCACGCAATAGATTCATGATACGAATGCCAAAAACCCATTCCAAAATGCGTTTCGGTTAGAAGCTACCATGCACTGGCTGTCAAATGTCGACCACACGCTTTTTGAACCTGAGGAGACTTCAACTGAGCTATAAAAGTGACAAGCTTGAGCTTACGATTACTCAAAATAGCTTCGGTTCTGTGTGCGCTACGCTTGTGTTATTATTTATCAACAACAGCGCTAAGATGGCAATTAAGATTGAAATCTACAGATTGTTCGCTAATCGCTGTTTGAATTCCGTAAAAATAATAAGCAAATAAAAACAGAAATATCAATTTTTTTTTATCTCAATCATATTGGTTATCAAAGTTTAAGCTCAATACATGCAAACATGATTGAGTTTTTTTTTTTTAGCAATTTGGCATGACTTTAACGCTCCTTACTGCAAACCATGCCTATGATGAATTGATGAAGGTCGTTAAACGTCACTGGTGGTACAAAGATAAGATTTGGTTCTTTCCACGTTTGAAAAGCATGAATAGGAATATGTACTTCAGTAGTGTGACTACTGTGCTAGAAAGCAAAATCAATTGCTCTTATCACTCGGATATCTTTAAATCTCAACCGATTTTATTCTTAAGAACACTTCAGTGCAGATTATCTTTTCCAGATTTACAGCAAGTTATGAAGGTTATTTTGTTTTCGTTGGTAATTGAAGTTAGCTCAAAGTCTTTAAAAGGAGGTGGAAATGCCATCGGTTTCATTACTGTAGATTTATAATTCGATTTGTAAACGTCGCGGAAACGAAGAGCATTTCGCGGGCAAGATCGAAAAGTTTTTGTGTAAGTGAAGAAGATCTTTGAATTAGTTTTTTTCTTTTCAATGTTTAGGAGTAAATAAAATCTGTTATAGTCGGTTTGACGATAGTATATATACTGTGAATCTAAGACATCGAAAAATCTGATTTGAGCGAAAAAAATCAACGTGCAATAAATTTTTATATTTTAAAAGCCAGTAGAAGAGACTCTTATGTTTTCTAAAAAGTGTTTTAAGTGAAGTGTTTCTTCTGTTATCATCATTTCTAATTTTAGAGAGAACTTTTTCAAAAACATGAAATTATCAGAGAAAACATTTTTAATTGGGGGGAAGCCAAGAATCACTTAGAAGAAAAATGCGTTTTATTTTAATTTAATTTACGGTTCTGATATTTACCTTATTTCAATTTCAAAATCCTGCTCTTAATGACAGGAAGTGTAAAACTCCTTATTAGTGCCCTGTATCTGTGACTTGCAAACAGGAGTAATGCTGTCAAGCAAAGTGGTAATTTGGATCTTTCGAAAAGCAATTCAAGTTTGAAGATGGCATCTTATACCCAAGGTCCTCTAGTTTCAGCAGCAGATCTGCTTCGTATTCGATTTGAGTATTCATATCCCTTTCCATGCATTATGCTTTGAAAAATTACAAAGAAAAAGAAAAATAAAGTAGTGGGTTTTGAAAGAGCGCGAGTATGAGAATGTCAACAGAAACTTCAGTTTTGCCGAAAGAAAAGAAGTTTTATGTATGAGCCAGCTATAAAATAAGTTTGTGATGTTTGTCTGGTTGGAAAGTTTTTTTTTCTATTCGGCTCCTTTTTGTGTTGTTACAGACAAACACGCTCCCGAGACCCGAGCTGCGTTTATTGAAAATGTATACATTCGCAATTTCTATGTAGCACACACATTTGATACAAAAAATCGTACGCGATCTTTTGTGAGGTTGCTGTATTGACATATAATTACATCGAGGATCAAACATGCTTGACGAATAATCTTATTTGCATATAACTTTTGTGCTAAGCTCACTCACATCAAGAAGTTTTGTATAAAAATCAAGAAACAATCTAGACATATTTTAAAATGTTCAGCTCTAATATGATCTGCAAGCTCTTAGTTCTCTGGTCTATGGACATCGGAGCCCTACCATGTAACTCCACTCTACTTTCGAAATTAGTTTTAAATACTTTCTTTATTTTTTTTTATTTATTTATTTAATAATTAATTGACTAATTTATTTATTCATTAATTTACAAAAAATAACTTACAAAGTAAATTTAATAAGCCATTTATAAATTAAGACATCAGTGCAGCTTGACCATAGATGTCGTGAGAGAGGAAAAGGAAAAAAAGTGATTGAGTTTTAAAAGAGGAATTAACAAGAAAGTTTAAGTTTTAGTTTTATATCTCTTTCCATTTATTGTGCTAATCTAGAGCACCATGCAACGAATTGGTGAGAGCATTAGAAGGGTTGAGGATGACCGCAAGCCTGTTTTGAATTTCTTGAATTGAGATCATGTCCGGTATTTGCCGGCAGATAGGACATAAAAACGTGCCAGATTGTTAATGTTCCTGGGGTGGTTTCTTTTTGAGGTAGTGGCAACTTGAGAACAAGGTTTTTCCAATTCTTACTCGAAAAAGCGTTACGCACTCTTGACGGCTTAGTTTGATAAAATTGTGCCAATAAGAATGAAAGTGGAATCGAATCGAGTTCTTCAAGCTGCTTTTGACAACAACTACCAAATTTTGGTGAAGTCTCTTTTTACTTCTACATTCTCAAGAATCACGGATGAGGAATTTTAAACACTCTAACAATTTTATTGTAGAATCGAGTTACAAAGTAACTAAACCTAAAGGCCTCCAGGAAATTCACGTCAAATGTTATTTACACTGTACTGTAGTTTTCAAATCCAACTTTTTTCTTGACAGGAGCCGTATAAAGCTACCAAAGAAAATTTGAGGGTGCTGTTGACGATGGTAACATTCGCATTCTTATGTTAGCTCACATAAGATAGATGTTTTGCCATATTCTTTATATTTTTCATAAAAAAGTGGCAAATTTTATTCCCATTTCCAATAACGATTTAATGTAGTATACATAGATTTTTATAAAAGTCACTTTAATATGATCAAAAAATTATGTATCGGTTTTTGCCAATTTGTTCGACCATGACTTTGTGGATAAGAGAAGCCTGGAGACGCTTTCTTGTTGCTCACAATGCGGTTAAATGAAGAATAAGAAGAATTTAAGGAGGGTTTGCAAAGTAAAAACATTTTTTTTTTAAATATGGATTTGCACCTTTTGTATGATATTAAGCACAGTTTTATCTCTGTTGTACTTACAATTTGATCACGCAAAAAGATTTAGGCTAAAATCTGGCAACAGAGTTTTCCCCTGCACGCATCGGGATAAAACATTTCGCGATGTTAACGTGATCGGAAATTGTGTGAAATGAAAAACCACTGAAATTAAGATAAATAACTATCTTCCTCCAACGTTCTCTGATAGCTTTTTCTTTCATTTAAAACTGTTGGCAGCCATCTTAATTGTAAAATGTTATTTTCTACTCCAAATATCGCCATGTTGCGGGTTGGAAATACCCTTGATGTAAAAAAACTTAACTAATCGTAAGGGGAGACGTTTATTTAAGGCATTATATTTGAAAAATGTATGCAAAGTTTGAAATAAGTCGATAAAGTAGTTTTTAAATGGCAGTGAACGAGGACTTTGAAAAAGAATCTTTGAGAAAAACGCATATAAAGTTCAATGCCCGCAGATGTAAGAGTTTGAGGACAGGAGATTAGTAAAGGCTCTTTAAGACGATCAGTTTCAGTTCAGCTGTCAGTTCAGTTAAAAAAGACAGCATATTCAGAATTTAGTTGTGTGAGCAGCCGAAAGTCAGTTTAACTAATAAGTGAACTGACAACTTATCGATATTTCAACAGTTTCAGTTTCAGCAAAACGCTCCAGTTTTTGCAAATAGACATTATGAGCTGAAAGCTCAACTGACTGATTTGATCGTCTAAAATTGCCCTGAGACGATTTCTCAAAATGCTTATAACATTTTGCTATTTTTTTAGCATTTGAAATATTTTTTTTTGAAATGTTAAATTTCAAATGTTATTTTTGAAATGTTAAACAATAAGACTAGACAAAAACATTTCGATTTTTCAAAAGTGAAAACCCGAACTAACTATTAAGAAAGCACTTGCAAATGCACTTGAAGATACCTGTAACGTCAGTTGAGACGGTCAGAAACTGAAGGGTTAAGACGGGATGAGATTTACCTGAAAGTCTCAAATTTCTCCTTGTATTTTTCGTAATTTTAAAAGTCACAAACCACATATTTCAAAATATATTTCCCTCAGCGCCAATGCACATCGATTTTGTGACACATACATGATTTTTCGTTACGGTTACGAATTAAGTTCATGGGGACTCGATTTTCTCCTCGTATGAGCACGTATAAAGGTATTAAGCCTAACGTGTGGCCGATTACCAGTCCATATGTGAATATTCGAACCCAGACGCTACAGAACTCAATAACGAAGACTTTCAATAGTAAATACTACTCTGATTTTCATCAAATTGTAGTCTACAGACGTAGTTGGGGTTTCTTTCGCAGGCTCTTATCGAAGTTATAAATGGAAGCCGGCCGGCGCGGCGGCGCTCGCTGCCGCGGTCGTATTTGGTTCTCTACTTTTAAACAAATTGTCTAGGAAATTCAACATCAGTTCTGAAGTAACATGAAAAATTCTTTAGAAAAAAAAATTCTTTTGTCGATATGTTCGTTCGACAATATGCGATTGATAAATAATCGTCCACAAAATTACGGAATCCATGAAGGCCAGAATAAGCTGAAGTAAACTGAGCGCGATTTGTGATCTTTGTTTGTTCATTAATTCATTAACTGAAACTCACTATGTATTTAAATTTCGGGGTTAAAGCATGGGCGTAGCCAGGAATTCTTTTAGGTCTTTTTTCGAGGACAATTTCTCAAAAATCAATGAAAAAACGAGGATTTTGAAAAAAAAAATGTAGGACATATTGAAGAAGTAAGAATTTTGAGAGATAATTTAAAAGCATCATTTTTTGGTTTCTCAAAATAGAGAAACATCGTTAGTATATGAAATGAATCAAATTGATTTTATAAAACTTTACAATTGATTTCGCGTTTTATAAAACCAGTTTTCTGGGATTTTCAGCAAATTTCCTGAGGACTTCATCTTCTATTTCGAATTTTCTTTCCTTTACCATTTTCCGATGCACACTGAGCATGCATTAAGGACAATTCACATGAGCACGACCAACGAACGACGAATAAGTCAAGAAATGTGATTTTAAGTACCTTACTAGCATAAATTCCTCACAATTTTTTTTAGGAAACGATGGAAATATAGTTCATACTTATTTTTAGGTGGATAAACTCTTATTTTTGTGCCTAAAATTAAAAAGATAGAGAAAAATAATATATTCGTTTCGAATAAATATCTTGTAGGTACGAACTGTCAAACTTTATTCTCGTTCCACATACAATCCACAGTACAACGAATACATTTTTCGCGTGTGTTTTACCTCAAAATCATTCTTCATTATTGTTATGGATGTAAATTGTAAATTGGTCGTTATTCGTGACGAATGTAAAGTATTATTCACATGAGAACGACCAACGAACGACGAATGAACGAAAATTCGTTAATTATTACATAATTCACATGAGTGTTTTATATTCGTCACGAATAACGAACACAATTAACATGCAAAACAAAAATGGGGAATGATTTTGAGGTTAAAAAACGAAATTTATTCGTTGGAGTGTGGAGTATGTGGAACGAGAATGAAGTCTGACAGTTCGTACCTACTAGATGTTTATTCGTAACGAATAAACTTTTTTTCTCAATTTTTTTAATTTTAGGCACAAAAATAAGAGTTTATCCACCTAAAAATAAGTATGAACTATATTTCCATCGTTTCCAAAAAAATTCGTGAGGAATTTATGCTAGTAAGGTACTTAAAATCTCATTTCTTGATTTATTCGTCGTTCGTTGGTGGTGCTCATGTGCATAATAGTTTAGTCCTGAAAAAAATAAAAACATCGTTATCATATGAAATGAATCAAATTAATTTCTACGGTGCAAGTCATGCAAGGTAGTGCCAATAATATTTCCAATGCATGTGATACCGCAGGAGAAAAGATGTCCGCTTCCGTGATTAGGACGTCACACACTTCCAAATTTTTCTTCTCTTCTTCACTAAGCTCTTTGTCTTTCCAAGTGTCATACCATAATTCAATTTCTGCACTTAGATCCAATTCATAAAATTCTGAAAATGTCTTGATGTCTTCTTTCAAAACGCCAATACTTTTTTTTTCAACATAATGTATGGATGCAATGTGAGTAGAAAATATCCAATTCAATATCAATCGAGTTCGTTATTTCTTTTGCCTCGTCTAGAATTTCATCAATCACGGTATCTACAGCGGTTCGATGGCTAGAGATAACAGTTGATATTCTATCAAGATGGTCTTTGCATTTGAGCAGGTCAAGACTTTTAGATTGAAGACATGAATATCCGAATATTTGGCAATTATTGAAGTGCATATGATAAATACAGGTTTCGTTGCTGCAGATTGTAGCTGAAATGCAACTGATCGCGTTTTTGCATTGCCTTCGGTGGATAAAGTCAGTAATGCGTTCACGATCTCAACGAAATTGGCTTTAAAAACAGCAATGCTCTTGTGTTTTTGAGGCCAACGAGTTTCACAAAGGGCGGGTATGTTCGGAACACACTTTCGCCGTAGCACTGATTCTCGGAAAAATTTTATTATGTATTTGATGGTGCCAATAGTGTTTCGTACTTCCCCGGACCGTGTTCAAATCATTAACAACAAGGTTCAATCTGTGACTTGCGCAGTGGAAAAACAATGCTTTTTTGTATTTTTTTTCGGATATGTGCTTGAACGCCTCCTTCTTTTCCGGCCATAGCACTGCAGCCATTGTACCCTTGCCCAACGTATTTGTTCGGTTCAAGTTCACAGCTCACGACTGCGCGATCAATTTCATCTGCAATTGTTGAAGCGTCCATCGCATTCCCATGAATTCTTCTCGTATTTTTGCTTGGCTTTTGGTCGAACCGTTAGAACGATCAATCGCGACTAATTGTTGTTGCCGCAATGCCGCATTCAGATGATTCAGAATTTCTGGAGAATTTTTTGATTCGAAGAATTATAAATATAAATGCCCAAATATGCTCGTGTAATATTTCTAGATGTTAGAGAAATCTCATTGAAAAGTCCTCGTTTTTCGGCAATTTTGCGAATTGTTCTCATTTTTTATAAAAATTTTCATTGATACTCCTTTTTTTCAGCTTTTTTCCCAAATTGTCCTCGTTTTTTACGATCGTTTTTTACGAGAATACTCTTTGAAAAGTCCTCGATGTTTCAGCATTTTCTCCAAATGTCCTCATTTTATTTCATTTTCATTTCATTTCATTTATTTAATATGTCCTCGAGGACAAAGACTAATTTTTTCTTAAAAAACGCAGAATTTTTCGAGGACATTTGGCTTAGGTTGTGGCATTTGCCCCTAGCTGCCCCTACCTGGCTACGCCCATGGGTTAAAGTGCTTAAGGCTTGTTTATAACCTAACGTGAACATCTACCGCGATTGTCCTTCTTTTGATTCTCTTAGGTATAACAAATTTGACATGGTCTTTACCTCTCAACTCAGCCTCAATCAAACAAATTTGATGGAATAAGCTTAGTACGCTTAGATAAGAATCAAATTAAGTTTTTAGACAGAAAACACTCGTTCGGTGGCCTTGATGCCATTCAACAACGAAATTATTATTTTAAAATAATTAAGATAAGATATCATTTAATTGAAGATTAACTTTCCTACCGAACATCAATAACCAATAATCATACAAGGTGGCGATAGAGTAGTCATCCTGCGCAGCCCGACGAATCATTATTTTGCAAAAAATATCAGTTCTACTTTGACATTTATGAAAAAAAAGAACAAAATACACATTAACTAACAATGAGCCGATTTACTCCCAAAGGTTCTGTCAAACAGTTCGTTGTCTGGCGGCGAAAGGTGTTTGCAATCAAACAGAACACCGAACACGGATATTATTCAATGTTCTGAATCCTAAATCCTAAAATAGCACCCCCATGGATTAGTTTGTGGCATTCACATCAACCTAAGCTTTTTCGACTGTCTGGCTAGTTTCTTTTATGCTTTTTAACAATCTTTAACAATATAGCTTCTGTTCTTCTATTTGTTTGTTTATTAGTTTTTGTACTTATCATTTGTCAATAAGTTTAATTTCTCGCTCAATGTCGTTAACCCCGGTCACTCTGCGTTCTTTATGTTTAACTTTATTGCAGGCCTTGTCTTAGGGCCACTCTTAGACATTCAAATTCAAGAACTCAGACGAGGTATCGTAGTATTGAAGATAAATTTAACCTTTAACGAAGTTCTCAAACACCTTTGCACTAGCATTTCACAATTATTTGCATTAAAGGACCTCTGACTCCTTCAATTTCTAAAATGCTAATAATTTTTTTTTCGTCTCATTCGAAACTAAATCTTCGAAAAATGCAGAAAAGGATACTTCCGGCAAGCAACTTTTGAGTGTATGGACCATCAAAAGAACCTTTTAAATAAATGCATTCACTTAGGTGTAATTGGGCTAAAGAGTAGATCAAGGCCTTTTCATAAGAGAGACAAAGTCAGGGACCATAAACTTCAGACCCCAACGTTCAGTCTAACAAAGAAAGAGACAAGAAGCTCAGGTTGTTCTGCCTTAGTTAACTTAAACTGATCTCCAATCATTTACTTTTGCATAGTCAATTTAGAAAAGTATCCTGATAAGGCCTATACATGTACGGCCCAGTTTTTTTTTTATTTGGGATCTCCTCCAAAATGTCCTTGACCTATTATGGGACACCCTGAATAAAATGAACCTGAATCAATTATTCTATAAGATAAAATAATAAGAGTTGCTCTCTAATATGCATCCCTTTGTATGTCCCAAACAGCCATATTCAAAGTCACATGACTAAAAATAAATGAATTCAGCAGACCATCCTACCAAATACACCGAAGTAAGACCCTTTGAGATGGAACACGGACATAGAGGAACTATAGAACCAGTGAAGAAGATACGTGTCTATTTGGCAACAGTATGCGGTAAGTAAAGAAGGTGTCAATGTGAAACAGTTAGTAATTGAAATTATGTTCTTTTAGCAAATATTTCCAGTTTTGCCATTGGCACATGTCTAGGATGGACATCACCTATATTACCAAAATTAATCGAGCACTCTGCAGACAGTCCCTTACCAAATGGAATTGATAAAGAGGAAGAAGCTTGGATCTCATCTTTAATCGCATTAGGAGCTTTGAGTAGTAAGTTCGCTTTTGCAATAATCTTAAAGGTGGTGCTTGAAAATTCAAAAAGAAACAATATTCGAGACAAATGAAATTTAAAATTTCTCATACAAACACACCTAATGATTTTTTTCTTCCACCAGCGCCCTTTGTCGCCGGATATATGGCCGATTGGATTGGTCGCAAGTGGACGATGTTGTCCAGCTCTATTTTCTTTGTTATCGCTTATGCCTTATTGATGATCGGAACAAACGTTTGGGTAATTTACGCTGCTCGTTTGATTCAGGTACGCACTTAACAGATATAAACGATCATTGGAGCAAACTAACAAACTAAACATATTCAGGGCTTTGGTGTTGGCTTTATTATGACAGTTCAACCAATGTACGTAGGTGAGATCGCCACAGACGACTGTCGAGGAGCGTTGGGGTCCTTTATGCAGCTGTTCATTGTTTGTAAGTTGTATCTGCAGACAAAAGCTTAGATTTGTAAAACTAACACTTTGTTTACCTTTAGCTGGAATTCTTTATGCCTACGCCATTGGTCCTTATGTGTCGTATATAGCATTGCAGTGGTGTTGCATCGTTGTTCCTATTGTCTTTGCAGTGATTTTCTTCTTCCTGCCAGAAAGTCCTTACTATTTTGCAGCAAAGGGTCGTAAAGGTGATGCGATCAAGGCTCTACAATTTCTCCGAGGCCAAAGTTCGTCAGGTGTACAGGACGAGATGGCAATAATCCAAGCAAATGTTGAGGAGAGCATGGCTAATAAGGGAAGCGTTGCTGATGTGTTTACAAACAAGGGAAACAGAAAAGCTCTGTTTATCTGTGCCGGTTTGATTACATTCCAGCAGCTGTCTGGTATCAATGTTGTCCTCTTCAACGGTCAAACTATTTTCGATAAGGCAAAGACTGGCCTCGATCCAGCATTGGCCACAATTATCGTTGGAGCTGTACAGGTTGGTTCTAGTGGTCTGACACCAATTATCGCCGACAGATTAGGACGCAAGATTATCCTTCTGGTCTCTGCTGCAGGTATGGCCATTGGATTGGTTGCTCTAGGAACATTCTTCTACATACAAGATAGTTCCGATGCATCTGGGATTTTGTGGCTTCCAGTTCCAGCTCTAATACTGTTCGTTATTGTGTATTGTGTTGGATTTGGTCCACTGCCCTGGGCTGTTCTAGGTGAAATGTTCCCAGGAAATGTGAAGTCTACAGCATCTTCGATTGTTGCAACAACATGCTGGGTATTTGGATTCATTATCACAAGATGGTATCCAGCTCTAGATGCTCTTGGAGCATTCTACGCCTTCTATCTTTTTACCATATTCTGTGCAGTTGCGTTCTTCTTTGTGCTATTCGTTGTAATGGAGACAAAGGGAATGAGTCTGCAAGAGATTCAAAACAGACTCAACGGAAAATAGGATTTATCATGAGGATAATTAATATAGGATTTGATTAAAGAATGCGATAGTTTAACTTAAGACAATTGCTTAGAGTATAAGGTTGAATATATGCTGGCCTTGTTTGCTTTTCTTCAGAAGAGAGTGAATGGCGCATGTATTGTTTAATTATAGAAGCTACAGTTGTATGTATTGCCCTATAAATGTGTAAAAAAATAAATTATGTTATTGAAGATTATTATCGTATCATTTTATAGAAGTAAGTTTGAATCTATTTTGGGGAAATATGTATACACCAATACTCATTTTCAAATATGCCTGGAAGAAGCCCCAAAATGGAAGACGGTTGTCGGATTCAAATCGTGCCCAATCTTTTGTACTGCCATTGCACAAAAGGTTTTACTTTTAACAGCATGCGCTCGGCCTCGATTACTTACTGCACTTCTACTTTAGGGTAAGGTTGACAAAAACAATTTCGAATATTATTCTCACCACAAAATTGTCTTAAAATAAGCAGTTCTGGAATCCACCGAGAGTAACTAAACTGTCATGAAAAGCGATTTAGACGTCCCCAGGACTATCCGAGCTCTGTTATACAACTCTTTACATTGATAAATAAATACATAAATTAATAAAAAGGATTGAGCTCTAAAGTTATTGAAACCTCGGATACTAACGATTTTCAAGGATCTACAATTTTATGGCACCGAACGGGTAAGTTAGAATGCGCTTTTCATGGCAGTGTGTAATCTTCTCTCAGAGGAATTGCCAATTCCTTGTTAAAGTGAAAAACAATTGTTAATGTTTCTAGGATTTATACCACGAACTTCCCCTTCATAACAGGTAGGCATGTTAACCGCTACTCCACGGTCACCACGATAGGAGTGTGATGGACGGTGCTTAAATGCGTCTTATTGGGTGTCTATATCTTTGAGATTGGACAATAATCGTCAGTTTTAAAGCAACGTGAGCTAGTGCCTTTGCTTGAAGAAGGTAAATATAGCCCCAAGAAGCTGTTAGGTTAGGTTAGGTGGAAGTGGCTGTCAGCCCATGAGTAATACCTACGTATGTACATTGCCTGACACACTTAGACCGCAAGAGTTCATTGTGATACCACAGAGATCAGCAAGTTAATCACCTACTGATCTCAGAAACCCGATGTAAGATTAACGAGTTGATCATCCATTAATCTTTCATTTCGGGACTAGCCGGTTAATCACCTGCTACTCGAACCACGCAGAACTTTCAATGTATTTTGAAAGCCTTTTAGGGTCTATGTAAGCTAAGTCGCTAGTGTCGTCGAAGAAGAATTCACCGAGATGAGTTTTCCTTCTATGAAGTAGTGCAGGGCATGAGCAAAGAAAGTGTTGGACGGTTTCTTCCTCTTCTTCGTCCATGCAGCTTCTGCAGAAATCATAGGAAAACACACCAAGTCTTTTGGCGTGTCTTTCTATTAGACAGTCTGTAAGAACACCTATGGTAGAACCTAGATACAGGCGGTTCAAAGCTAACAAACTCTTCGAGCAAGGCAGTTGCTACTCTCAGTCCATCTAGTGTTTGTTATCCATGAAGTGTCTTGTCTATATACCTATATTGTTCCATTCTGAGCGTAGGGAAATAGTCGTGCCCTTTTTGGCTAGTTCGTTCGCCATACAGTTGCCTGGTATATCCCTGTGTCCCGGCACCCATGAAAGGTGAATGTTGAACTGATTTGACGTCTACCTCAGAGACATTTTACAATTTTGGACCAGGATGGATTTTGTAGAGACAGAGGCAAGAGATTTAAGGGTAGATTGGCTGTCCGAGAAGATTCGAATATCCGTGAAGGATATGACGTTTTCTTTGAGCCAAGACAGCACCTCCATAATCGCCAGAATTCCCGCTTGGAACACACTACAATGATCGGGTAGGTGGAAGAAAAGACTGAGATTCAGTTTTTCTTAGATTCCACTTCCTACACCTTCGCTGGTTTTTGAACCATCGGTGTAGAAGTGTTTTGTTTCATTTTCCAGGACAGTGCCATTTTCCAAGAAGCTGTACTTCGATATAATCTCGACTGTACTCATTAGATTTGAAATCAAGAAGCTCCTTAGGCAGTACAAGAAAAACCCGACAGCTTATAAAGCAAAAATACAACAGATTCAAAAATAACAGCCGTAAAGAACCGTCGCGTGTTTTGAAGCACAAATAGAAAACAATTGTAAGTTCAAAGAAGCTTTCATCAGTTCACAACAAAGCGGCGAACTCGTCTGAGCTCTGAGGCAAAAAAAAATATTTAATAGGAAATTTTATTATTGAAACATTCAAACTATTGAAAGTGCTAAATATGATGCAAAACTATCCTCATTTCTACTTATGGTTTACTGATGATAGTGACTCGCGACAAGTACTAAATAATAAAGGAAATAATAATAAAAGTATAAAGCACGTGCAGACCATTATAGCAGCTTTATTTTCATAGTCTGTGATAAAAGCTCAATTTTATAGCAGAGTGTTTTTACAACAACTCTTTCAGCTCTGCAACAGTTTTTTTTATTATTAAAATTAAACAAATTGGAGCTTTTCCTTTTCTGTCTTATTTTTGAAGTTTTTACTATCTGTTACGTGTCTAATCCCAAAGCAGAGCTTCGAGCATGTCGAGCCCTTCCCGCAATTTTATCGTAAGTTTTACAGGAAGACGTTTTTCTTTTGTTCACAAGCATTCAAAGGAAAAGTATCAGAGGTCAGTCGCTTACGATAAAATTTATTTTCGCTTTAACTTGTCGTAAAACAGTTATAATGTAAAACTAAAAATGCAGAAAATTGCGAAACATTGTAAACTTTTGAATTGTATAAAAAGAACCATTTTGTTTAAAATGTCGCTTACGATGATTTTGCGGGAAGGGCTCGATGTGATCTGAATACAAACGATAATAATAAAATCCAATAATGAGTAAGAAAAATATTCTTGATTTTCATTAAACTTTCGAAATTAACTGTTTGAGGTTAAGTAAACTGACGATGGAAGCATTGCTTCCGAAGTGTATGTACATTTGGGGAAATATATAAAAACTGTTTTAACTGTTGAAAAATTTACTAATCTTTTAACAATAAATAGTAAATTAATTGGATTTCTTGTGTTACCCGTGGGTTAATGATTATCATGCCTGCCTGTTACGTGGGAGATACATGGTTCTTATCTCTACAGAAAACAAAAAGTGTCTCAGAGGGTCCATTAGCGAAAAATTGGCATGTCCTCCGAAAGTAAATTCATTGAAATGAAAAGCGATTTCTCGATAAGCCTAAGAAGAATATAGCAAAACATTACATAATAAGGAAGGTGATTTAAAAGATAAAGTCTTCTTAACGAAAGAGCTGAGGTTGAAGTCAAAATAATTCAAACTCGAACTAACACTGGTCTGCATTCTGGAGATATGTTTTGCTATGTGAATTTCGACGGATTATAAGGTAAAAACACGAGGATAACGTATGGTGCGTGGTTAATAAGGCTTTTCTTGCTTTATTCTTTATTCTTTCTAGCTTTATGGTTCCATTAAAAATTAGATAAATAAAAAGAATGTCGAATATTTGCTTTTGATCTTTCTTTGTATTCATGCTAAGGAGTTTCATGCGATCTTGATAAGAAGATAGAATCAATGGAATACTTCAAGAAAGACCTCTTAGAGCAAATGAAAATAAACCGGGGAATATTTTCAATTTTAGAAAAGTGAAGTTGTTGGGGTTAAACTTGGCGAGCATATTCAAGGAGTTGTAAAAGACGCAGTATTTTCGTTTGTTTGAAGTAAGCAGATCTGGACCTGCTGCCATTTTATACCAAACACACTGAGAAAAAAAATTTTTTTTGCCGCAGTACCCCCTTCTTTTTGAATGCTCATCGATTTTACTTTGAACCCAACTTCGGACGTACAGTAAAGTATAGAGATTCACATTTAAGTCGCACTAACCGCATGTGAAATGCTACACCATTCTCTATTTCTCCCCAACATTACGATTTACAAAAATTTAAAAGAAATGTTCATCGGTGTGGTACCCGTGGCGTGATGGTTAGCATGTCCACCTACTAACCCAAAGGTTCGGGGTTCAAACCCTTAAATCTTATTAAATTCTCTCTATTTACCTAAATATGCTTACTTTTTTTTTATTTGTTTTTTATAACACAACGGTATTCATAACCCTTTGATGTGAGTTCCAATTATGTGAAAAAAAGATACATACATATTTTGCTGCAACGGGCTGGTTTTCAGATGCAATTGCCAAGGTTGTGAACTAAAAGATTTCTTAATTTGTTAGAATTTGAAGTAAACTAAAAATACAGAAAAGGGCAGGCATTTTGATGCAAGGTCCTCAAATACAACCAAACAATTAACGCATTTTTATGGTTTCTGTAGAACGTAATTTGTGCCTTTGTCGTTATGGTAAGAATGTCTGAATTTTATGCGGGAGGTTCGTGGTTTGAATCCCAACAGAAAACAAAAATGTGTTTCCTCAGGTATTACCTTTGGCAAAGAATTGGCAAGTCCTCCGACATTAAATTCATTGCCTTGAGAAGCGCTTTCTCGATAAGCCGTTCGGAATCGTCAGAAAATTTTAGATTCCGTGCGATCTTTCACAGGGCATGGTTGTGAGAAATTGTTAGAATTAAGGCAATTGAAATGAAAGGCAACTAGTTTAATAAGAAAACAATGTATTTAAAGTTCGGTGGTTCAAGAGAGAATGACTTTATATAATTCAAGAAGTTAACATGAAAGCAAGAATTGCAATTAGCTATTGACTTTACAGGTTCATATTATAGAAGTACAGTGGTGCAAATAAGTATTACAACACTCCCCCTCAATAGCGGCGTTGCTATTCCAAATAGTTTTAAGTAAATGGGATGCCCAACATCAAACTGAACTTCAGGTGTTTCGTCTTTGCCAAGTTCTTCGTAAAAACATCTGCCATCATGTCTTCAGTACAAAGGTATTTAATATCTATTACGCCTTCTTCATATAGTTCTCGGATGTAGTGGTAGCGGATGTCGATGTGTTTACTTCTCGGATGATGCACCGGATTTCTGACCAACTGTTGAGCACCTATATTATCATTGAATAAAAGAACAGACATATTATTGTTAATAAGCCCTAACTCTGATACCAAGTTCCGCAAATATACGGCTTCTTTGCTGGCTTGCGAAAGGGCCATATATTCCGCCTCTGTGCTACTGAGGGCAACGGACAACTGCTTCTTGGATTCCCATGAAATGACTCCTCCGCCAAATATGAATACAAAGCCAGTGTAAGATCTCCTATCGTCTGTGTTGCCGCCCCAGTCTGCGTCTACATACCCCTGAAGACCTTCGTCTGATTTTGTATAACAAAGCTTGGCATTCATTGTTGTTTTGATGTACCGCAGCAGATGCTTCAATGCTCCCAGATGTTCACTATGTGGATCGACGTTGTACTGTGATAGTTTGCTAATCGTATGGGATATGTCCGGCCTCGTAGCAACAGCCAAGTACATAACCGAACCCACAATTGACTGGTAGTAACTCGGATCTTCCTTTTTGCAAGATTTATTTTGGCATTTGGTCATGATCATCCCAGGATCGAGAGGTACGAAACATGGCCTACATGCTTCCATTCGATGGCTTCCTAGTAGCTCTCGTATGTATTGATGTTGTTGTATTGTAATAACGCCCCTCGGCTCGATACGTTCGACTTCTATACCCAGAAACTATGAGACTGGTCCCTTGTCGACGCACTCAAATGCTGCTTGGATTTGGTCCTTAATAATTTTCATTGACGACTCCGTAGAACAAGCGATGAGGAAATCATCGACATATACAGCTAGTATATTGATCTCAACACCTCTGTTCATCACATACAAACAGTTGTCACTATTGCACCTCCGAAAAATTTGCAGTTCCACTGCCTTCCCGCTTGTTTTAGGCCGTATAACGATTTGCGTAATTTACAAACCTTTTGACAATTTGCATCCACAAATCCTTCGGGTTGGATCATAAAAACGTTTTCGGTTAACTCACCGTTGAGGTAGGCTGAGGTCACATCGACGTGGTGTAACAGGAGCTCATGTTGAACTGCAATGGCTAAAACCAACCTAATAGTCGAAAACCGTACAACGGGGGAAAAGGTTTCATTATAATTAACCAAATACTTTTGGGAACACCCTTTAGCGACCAGCCTACATTTGTACCTTTCAATTGATCCATCTGGTTTTCTTTTTAGGTTGAAAACCCACTTACATCCAATTATTTGATCCTTTGGTGGTGGATCCACAAGGTCCCATGTCTCATTTGCTATAAGTGCTTGAAACTCCAAACGCATAGCCCTTTCCCATTCGTTAGCATCTTTACAGGCTTTGGCCTCCGCAACAGACGATGGAATCGGTGAATCAATTCCAATTGAGTTAACTGCTTCAACCATGTTGAACTGTTTGGTTGGTCTACCAGGCTTGCCACTTCGAATAATTTTAGGCCGTCCAGGACCGACAACTAAAGCTTTACCAGATTCACTAAGTAAATCATCTGACTTTGTTTCTTCTTTTGTGCATATGGATGTTGTGGTTGATGTTTCAGCTTGTTCAGTACTTTGGAGTTGTTTTTCTGTGACCTCACTGTTATCCTCCTCTGCAAGTAAAAAATCTTTAGTGTCTATAAAATTATTTTGTACATTATTTTCGAAAAATTTCACATCACGGCTCTTTTCGATTTTTCTTGTCTTGGGATCGAAAAGCCTGTATCCCTTGGATTCTTCCGCATATCCAACCAACAGCAACTCTCTTCCCTTCGCAGCAAATTTCGACTGTCCAGGTCTTTTGATTAGGACAATAGCCCGCGAACCAAACACTTTCAAGTGCGAAACGAAAGGCTTGACTCTTGTCCACAACTCATATGGTGTAACATTGTCTAAGGCTTTGGATGGTGACCTGTTTCTGAGATAAACGGCAGTGTTGATTGCTTCTGCCCACAGGTATTCTGGCAGATTCTGGTCCAACAAAAGGCACCGAGCCATCTCAACGAGAGTACGATTGGCTCTTTCAGCCATTCCGTTCTGCTGCGGAGTATACTCCGTCGTTAGTTGACGTGTTATACCCTGTTTTTGCAAAAACTCATTAAAATTGTTATTTACAAATTCACGTCCACGTTGACGTTTGAACTTCTACCATGCTTTTAAATTGTTTAAATGAGTTAAGTACCTCATCCTTGGTTTTTAGGAAGTATACTTGTATTTTTCTCGATTTATCATCGATAAACGTAAGAAAGTACCTCGCTCCCCCTGGTGATTGAACCCTCATTGGCCCACAGACGTCACTGTGCACATTGCACAAGCTCTAGCAATTGTTTACTCCGATTAAACGATTTTTTAGGAAATGGTTGCACCGTCAATTTGCCTTTTGCACACACAACACAGTCCAGGTTGGCATCGGACGGATCCACAGTTAAACCGGTTACCATCTTCTTGTCTCTAAGCTGCTGAAGACTATTCATATTGAGATGACCGAATCTTTGGTGCCACTTCTCGAAGGTATTTGTTTTTGTGCTGAATTGAAAAGAAATAAATTCAGTATGAGGCTTGACAATATAAAGCTCATTTTTCTTATCGGCCTTTAAAACAACAAATTTATTTGGATTCCTTACTATGGCCGAACTATGTATAAAATCCACTGTGTAATTTAATTATGGTTTGTTATTTTACTCACTGATATGAAGCTTCCTTGTAATTCTGGAATGAACAAAACATTTTTCAGAAATATGTCACCTGTACTGAATGTCAATTTGACTGTTCCAACTCCACTTGATATTACAAACTTATCATTAGCTAGTTGTACTTTTTCTCCTTCGACAACATCATGAAATTCGGTAAAAAGTTCTCTGTTGCAGCACATGTGGGAGGTCGCACCGCTATCCAAACACCATTCGTCCCGTTGCAGCATCGACGCATCTATTGACGAAAAGAGACCAAACGAAGAAGACTGTCGCGGTTTAGATTTACGGCATTCAGATGCGAAATACCCTCGTTTACCGCAAGAATAACATTTTCCTTTGCCGTTATTGGATGAATTTTTGCTGTGATTTTTCTCACGTGATTTTGCGGCAAAAATCTGTTCACTTACCACACCGTTGTGTTGATCTTTGTTCAATCTTCTCCATTCTTCCTCCATAAGCTTTGATTTTAAGTTTATGACCGATGGCAAGATATCACGACTTTCAATGGCGACAATAAAATTCTCGTAAGAATCTGGCAAACTACATAGTAATATTATCGCCAAAAGCTCATCGGGGATACCAACCTGAATCTCATGCAATTTTTCCACTACACTTATAAATTCGTTGATATGGTTTTGCATAGACTGCCCTTCCAACATTTTTGCTTGCATTAGTTGCTTAAACAAATTTACCATGCGGACAGGTCCTTTCGGTTGATACAGTTCACGAAAGTTGTCCCATGCGTGCTTAGACGTCTTCGAGTGCTTGATGTGAATTAGCTCTGACGGCTTTACACTGAGAAGGATGGTTGCCAAAGCTTTTCCATCCCCTGCATGCCATACTGTCTTCTCCTCAGGCTTTGCCTCTTCTGCCAATTCGTTAGACCCGTCGACATACGACCAGAGGTCTGTGTGAACCAGAACGCTTTTCATATGTATCGCCCAAGATGTATAATTTTCTCCGTTTAATTTTTCAATTTGATACAACGAACTCATCGCGTTTGAATTAAAACAATTAATTTTCGACTTACGACTTAATAAGGAATAATTACTTGAGGCGACAAACTAAAACTTTATTTTTTCTTATATCTTCTTTATCTTTTCTTTTCAACGAGTGACCTGGGCCCATAACCTGTTAGAATTAAGGCAATTGAAATGAAAGGCAACTAGTTTAATAAGAAAAGAATGTATTTAAAGTTCGGTGGTTCAAGAGGGAATGACTTTATATAATTCAAGAAGTTAACATGAAAGCAAGAATTGCAATTAGCTATTGACTTTACAGGTTCATATTATAGAAGTACAGTGGTGCAAATAAGTATTACAACAGAAATGCGCTAGGCCCCGGAGATCCCTGCTCCTGCGTAACACTATTTTCTTATTTATGTGGAACGCATTTAATACTCTGTATCAGAATGTACCTAAGTATTTGAAGAAATTCTGTGGCAAAATTTACGACTCTGTATCTTAACAATTGTGTTTGAAGGCACGTGTCATTTATATTTATTGGCGCCTTAATAACGATTTAATGTGGTTTTGGGACACAAAACTAGACACAATGCAATGATTGCTAACACTGTGAGAAATCTTCAATTCAAGGGCAACAATATAAACCAACCAAGAAATTTTTCGTTAAATAGAAATTCGTTATTTTAAGTTTACTCTGTATTTCAAAAGACTTCATGACACCGAGTTAATTCAAAACATCGAACAATGTTAATTTTCTCTTTTTCATTTTTAAAATGAATCGCCATCTGAAGTTTTTGGGAATGGATTTTAGAGCCTCGTCCTAAAGTTTCATAAAGAGCACTTTTCTGCAACAATACGAACAGTAAAACTGTGGCTGAAAATAAACTATCGTTTATGAAGCTCCTACTACTAACTTAACAGCATCTAAAGGAAGAACACCCTGTTGGATGCATCCATTAAAGTAGATATACTGCACTTGAAATATCATACATTGAAAATAAATTGAAATAATAATTTTTTTTTTGAAAGACCAAGAAATTGAACAAGGTACTTACTGATTACAATTCATTTAACGCACTTCACTTCTCAGTAAGGCAATCGCACTTCTAACTGGACATTTTACATTCAGTGATATTGCAGTGCTACAAGATAAAGTTTGGCCTTTTCGAAAAAAAGTCCAATTCCAAACTGGAAAATCATTTCATACCTAAAACAAACAGCTTTAACACAGAAGAATCAAAAGTAGTGTGAAGAAATGCAACACAGTGATTTTTGAAAAATAATATAGAAAGGAAATTTCTCAATTGAATTGAAAACTTACACCCGGAAATATTTTTAAAATGCAATCTGCTAAAAAGAATAGAATTTTTTTGGTTGCTTTGATTGGTGAGCAAAAAATTTTCTTCAGTGTGTTGCGGCTAAACATTTCTTTCATTTGAAGCAAACCTTGGCAGTTTTTCGTTTGGTATATGTGTTGGCTGGTCATCGGTTGTAGTTCCAAAACTAACATATCTGCCTGAAAGTAGTCTATTAGGCTTCGGCATTACTAAAGAACAAGAAGGTTGGATAACATCATGTTTTAGCATCGGAGCCATAATCAGTAAGTCTTGAGACAGATTTCAGCAAGCACAGAGACATTTTTCCAGAACTTAAACTATTTCGAATCTTGAGAAATAGCTCTTCTTAGAATATTTTTTTTTTATTTCAAGCAATTCTTCTTTTTCATGCTTAAACTCTTTGCTTCGCTTACAAAAATTAAAGCATCGCTTATAGCTGGACCCATCGCAGACAAGTTTGGACGAAAAAAAACTCTTCTTTGCAGTGCGACTTCCTTCGTATTTTCGTTCTTTATCCTGTTACTGCCCTCAAAACTTTCGGTCATATACCTCGGGCGTTTATTTCAGGTAAATGGATTTGTTGTTGTTTTTTTTTTTAATGTTTTACATAACTACTATTCTATTGCAGGGTATTGGTGCAGGTCTTACTGCTACTACGCTACCAGTGTATATTGGGGAAATAGCCACTGATGATGCCCGAGGAGGATTAGGCTGCCTCACGGCATTGTTCATGGTCGGTACGAAAAACTTTATCAAAGTCCAATAGCAAAACCTGCGTATAAACAAAAACCTCGTTATTATTTTATTTATCTTTTAAGGTGGAACCATCTTTTCTTACAGCATTGGACCATATACCGATTATATTACCTTTCAGGGGTGTTGTCTTGTTATCCCCATTTTATTCGACCTCACATTCAGCTTTATGCCAGAAAGCCCTTACTTCTACGCCGCTAAGCAACGCACATCTGATGGAATAAAGTCTCTTAAATTCTTACGCGGTCAGAGTGAAACAGAAGTCGAAGAGGAGATGATCAAAATACAGACAGAGGTTGATAATGCGATGTCCAGCAAGGACACATTTCTTGATATAGTGCTCATAAAAGGCCACAGAAAAGCGTTTCTAATCTGTTGTGGTTTGTTGTCTTTGCAACAGCTCTGTGGAGTCACAGCTGTCGCATTTTTCAGCCTATCAATATACAGTGGTTCTACGATTACTATTTACTTGGCCTTAATGCAGCTATCTGCAAATATGCTCACTACAACTTTTATTAAACGTACTGGCCGTAGAATTATCCTCATTATATCAGCAATAGGCATGTGCTGTTCGTTGGTTGCAATTGGTGTTTACTTTTACATTATGGCCTTCAGTTATACAACTAGCATTGAATGGCTTCCGCTTACAGCTCTACTCTTATTCAACTTTCTTTACGCTTTTGGATTTGGACCTCTGCCCTGGGTATTGTTGGGTGAAATGCTTTCAGCAAATACTAAGCCAATTGGAACAGCAATTGCATGTGCTTGCTATTTCTTATCCGGTTATGTAGCAACCCGTTGGTTTCCAGAGCTTTACTCTCTGGGTTTGTATTATGTATTTTGGATGTTTGGAACGCTGTCCTGGCTGGCGACTATGTTTGTCTTCTATGTTGTGATTGAAACGAAAGGAATGAGCTTAAAGAGTATCCAAGAGAAGTTACATAGCTGAGAGCAGCTTAGATTTGCATTAAAATATTTGATGAGTTTGTAAAAAATTTTACTAATCTTTTCATTTACTAAAATATTTATTGAAAATCAATTTTTACGTTGACTGCCAAGAAATTTGAACTATTTAATAAATCGCTTCGGTTTGAAATCAAGTTGTTCGAGTTGAATTCCACTAGGGAAGGTGAAAAAATACCATACATTGGTGTTTGTTCTTGACAACAACGTTAACTCACGACATGTAAGTAAGGTAAGGTCATTTTACTGCCTCATATAATACAAAATTTTGAATGGAAAAAAGCTTCAAATAAGTCAAAAAATCAACGTCACCACTTTCCATGTCCATTTCAATATCGTTTCTCAATGCTTCATATAAAGTTTTTTCAGCCCTACTGAACGAACGTTTAACAAAGTGGATAGGGAGCAACAATTTGATTGGAGAATTTCAGGCAGGACTTCGCAGTGGCTATTCGACTGTCGACAACATCTTTGTCCTTCAAAGTATAGCCAATGACTTTATCGATCAAAGAAAGAAGTTGTACGTTCTTTTTGTAGACTGTTTTTCAAACTATACGCAGATTCGGAATGTCAGCCAAATTCGGTAAGGTCCTTGAAAATATCTATAGCAGGAATATGTCTGCTGTGTGGAATGGCACAGAAATTTCAGACTGGTTCGAATGTAAAATGGGTGTAAAACAAGGCTGCACACTGAGTCCGAGTCTCTTTGCGTTGTTTATTAACGACCTTATCGAATTTCTTCCCTGCGGAATAGAGGTATCGAGAATAGTCATCAAAGCTCTCCTGTTTACACCCAAATCGCTCCAACTAATGATCAACAGACTTGAAACGTACTGCAAATTGTGGAATTTAAGAGTCAATCTTGAAAAATCTAAGGTGATGATCTTTAGGAAAGGTTCAGGACGAAACGCGAGGGATGAAAAATGGCATTTCGATGGAGAAGAGATAGAAATCGTGAAGTCCTACAAATATCTGGGAGTGATTATTACCAGTAATCTCAACATGGAAACTCATCTAAAGGATAATGAATGATGAAATGATGAAAGCCAAGAGTGCAATCAATGCCACTTGGAATAAATGTTTTTCGAACAAAGCTATTAGTCACACTGTGAAATGCAAGGTTTTTGTCTCAGTAGCAGAATCTATAATGTTGTATGCAGCTCAAGCTTGGGATTTCGTAAAATACGAAGCAGTTGAAAAACTATTGCGGTATTTTATTAAAAGATGTTTCCGACTTCCAAAAACAACGCCGAACTACATGATTCCAAATAAAACAGGACTGCCACCACTTTTCATAAAAACATTAACTTTGCATGCCGAATACATCGTAAGGATTCTGAATATGCCAGAGGAAAGATATCCAAAAATGTTGGCACTTCAAACTATTCGAAAACGAAATAATCATTGGTATAAGAAGTGGGAGGAGCTTGCAAACAGATGCCACTTAGGTTTTAGATTATTTGATGGAAACGAAAATCAAAAAAGAAAACAGCTTCTTGAAATGATTTCCAGGACGGATGAACAGCTGAGGTCTGAGTTCATAAACCAAGCTTCCTCTTCTATCTTTAGACAAACTTACAGCCGGCTCAACCATAATCTTTGTGATGCAAACTATTTCCGCCCCGACAACGATTTCAATTTAATTTCAACCATCCTTAAAATGAGAGGTGAGCTGATTCTTCTTCACTTCCCACCTCATAGGGAGGATTTACCAATTTATTGCAGTCTTTATAATCTGAACGAACGTGAGGATGTTTTGAACTTCTTAGGACAATGTCCTATTCTGTGTGAAATCAGACGAGACTTTAACACCAACTACATACCAAAACGAGAAGTCTTAGCCATTCAAAACTGCGAAAAAAAATAACAACCAAACAAATTCTTCAATTTCTATAAAATTGTACAAATTCTATAAAATTGCAATGCTATACAGAAACCAAATAATTAATGAGGCCTTTTAATAATAAAATTGAATTAACTACAAATATAAAAAAAGAAAAGAAAAAAAAAAAACAAATAAATAAAAACTTCCAAGTAGATTTTGAAAATGTACATATAACAATATTTATCTACATATCTAAATGATGTTAATCGGGCAGACGGCGCGGCGGCATCGGCGGCGGCGGCGCATAGCCAAACTTTAACGATTGTTTTATCTTTTTGAAATATTTTGTAATAATAGATACAATAAATAAATCGCATTATCTATCTATCTATTTATCTATCTATCTATAATACAAAATTTTCTGAAAGTCTTAAAGTTCTTCGTCTTGAGCTTTTTATACTTGTCAAATAATCTAGAAAACACACGGCAAAAAGGAAAGGATACCTGACTTTGCATTGTTCATTTATCAAGTATAAATGCACATATAGTGCTACGTAAAGATGAGGATTGAGGAATTTAGTAGTCTATCACTTTTCCAACTAATCTTTGTTCTAATCAACCTTTTGTCTCAAAAAGAGAGCTGTAATCCACAGAAATAATCAACCAACATAAATAGAGTCGATAAGTTCGTTTGAAACATTCCGGGGAAGACTTTTTTGTAACTAACGCTAACATCAAGGGGCTGTTAATATGTACACTTACAATGTTTTAAAACACAGTGCGAGCATTGAGAAAAACAGGAGAAGATGCACGTTGCTTTTGAATTTTTGTGAATCGTAATGTAGGGGAAAAACAGAATCAGGCAGAGCATTCCACATTCGGGTTGTACGACTAAAATATGAATCTCTATACTTGACTGTACGTCCGAAGATGGGCTCAAGGTAAGACTGATGAGCAATCCTTTCGAGGCGAGTGTTGCGGCTAAATTGTTTCAGGGGAGGAATGCATGGCTATTTCACTGGAGCACTGTTTGTGAAAAATGCGATAAAACAGAGAAAGGCAACTAATGTTTCGACGATGTTCAAGAGAATCAATTGAGTCTACGATTGAATTGTCACCTATCAATCCCAAGTGAACGAAAATGTCGAAGCGAACCTTGTCAATCGTTTTTGAATTCCAGGCATTTTCATAGCAAGGTGAACGAATAGAAGATACTAATGATCAGGGACTTACGAGTAAAAGGACATTTAAAGTCCTTACAGTTTAAAGCGTCGTCGTCGTTTACACAAAATTGCCAAAAACAATAAAAAATTGTCAGGGGGTGTTCCTGCCGATCTAAACTGAAGTTTGCCTAAAAGTTTCTAGTTACACTCTCCAAGAAGAAATATGGTCCATTTTACTGAAGCATAATGTAGCATCCTAGTATCGAATAAGGCTTAAAAATCGGTCTTCAAATTTGCGTTCCCGTTCCCTGGGAATGCAGTGATTCTATTAGCTAACAGCTAAGGGCGGTTTGATAAGTCAGTGACTTTTTAAATAACAACAACATAATCTCCTTTAAGCTCAATACATTTAGTATAACGTTTTTCCATTTTTTTGATTTCTTCCAAATAATTGATTTTCTCAAGGCCCGCAAAAAAGGCATTCATTTCAGTGATGACCCCTTCATTCTACCAAAATCTCTTACCACACCGCCAATGGCTTAGATTTGGGTACAGCAAATAGTCGTTCCACCCGTTTTCGAGTTATAAGTGTTCGAACCAACTCAACGCGTTGATTCTTTGATCACGATGAGTTCATGCAAAACCAAGTTTGCTATTCTCCTCAATCCGTTTAACATCCATCTTTGAAATTTTGTTTGGAAGTCTATAGCATTTATTGGATGTCACGATAACACAAAATAAAGCTTCAGTCAATATTGCTCAGATAACTGTTGAGGCCAATGCAGTCTATGGTCTATTTCATTGAAATCATATATCTGGAACTAACATTTTTTATCGGACCATTTTTTTATCTCTGCCATCTCGTGGTGACACTAAACGTATTGAATTTGCTTTCTTATCAATCCAAATGGTTAAGGAATTCACCAAAAACCCTTTATTGATAACGGTAATATGAGCTTACAATCTCTACATTTAACACAGCCAAGGAAGAAAACCCATTTGTTTTGGAACAACTAGAAGTCGATTTGCTTTTTGAGAAACAAAACGCGCCAGACGTCACTCTAAAATAGGCACACAAGTCATCAAATGTTTCAGATTAACGATAGCCGATGGAGTAAGTTCAGTTATCTCACATCAATATTTTTTGGCATTTGCAGTCGTATATAACTCAAAGAAATTCTGTAAATTGTTAATCATTCGGTTGAAAGGAACACGAGCTGATTAGACAAGTTGTCGTCTACAGTTTAAGAGACGTTAGTGCTGATTTGATGTGGTTTTGCTGACAGTCTTCGTTCAAGTTTCGTGTATACAAAATCTTTGACACAGAATCTCAGAACCTTTCTGGTTCAACTTAAAGAAAATATTCAATCGGTTTGCGAAGCCAAAATCAAATGTACGGAGCAATAAAACAGCAAATTTGAAGCGCTTATCTAATGAAAGACAATTTTTTTTTTTAATTTTTGAATAAAATTAAAAAGTCGCCAAAATTGTTCTCGCACTGATCTGTTCTCGGCACTTATCGCATTCCGTGCATTGCCAGGATTGTTTTAAAATTGTGCATGTTATTTCTGACTTTTTATATAAAAACCATTTTACTGGCTCAGTGTAAAAGTCGATCCAGTGTAAAAGTTTTAAATTGAGTAGGTTATTACTCGAAGCAAATGATGGAGTTTAAAATGGATCCTGTGAAGAAATATAGACTGATCCTCATTGCTATTTGTGGTATGTGAAGTTTTTTGAAAAAAATCTCTTCAAGAACTTTCAAAAGTAATTTTTTTGTTTTGTTTCTAAAGCTAACATGGCACCTTTCTCGGTTGGAGTTTATATTGGATGGACATCACCTGTTGTACCAAAACTGAGGGATCAGTCCGCCGATAGTCCATTCGATTTTGGTATCAGTAAAGAACAAGAAGGCTGGATTGGATCCTTGACGGCACTTGGGGCTTTTGCTTGTAAGTATCAAGTATTCCGTAGATTGTTAAAATGCAGCAGTATTCTTTAGAACAACCATTATCGTAATTTTTGTATTGAGATAAAACGGGTATGGTGGATGTAGTAAGTGAAAAATGTGAAACTTCTGAAAGTATTCCGTAGATAGAGTAAGTGAGTAGCTTTGTGTTGTTTTCCTGCAAAGAAGAATTTCGTCCAAGTGAATAGAAAAATAATTTTCTTCTGGCCAATAGGCTTTTTTCATCTTATCAGAATGAAACAAGCTGCAACACCTCGGCCCATTGTGCTACCCGGGACCCTGTTTATTTACTTATTTACCACCTAAACTTTTAAGTGGGAGAGTATTGCTTACTAATTGAATAATATTGCGCAGAACTTCGAGCCTCTCCAAGCTTTGGTATACAACCTTTATTTATTTTCCCATTTGAACTTGCTAGTTCAGACCTACAAAGGGTGGCGAAACAGAGTGGAAAGCCCCAGGGCCTAGCGCATTTCTCACAACCATGCCTTATGAATTTTTTGCCGATTCTGAACAGCTAATCGAGAATGCGGTTTTTATGGCAACGAATTTACTATCCGATGACATGCCAATACCTTGCGAAAGAACGTGCAACTATGTTTCCTATTTATCTATATGACCAAGAACTTTCGATGAGATTGTCGCCGGCCTTGAAGCGTTTAAAGTGTTCTACCCTTATATCGAACGAGTTTTGCTGATATATCTCAAATTACCATTTGATATATGGAGGCAAAAGGAGAGAAAAGTAGAAGAATTAAGATTAAGGCTAGGAAACAGGAACCAACACAACAGTAATGTAGGTATTTAGGAAGGGCAAGGAAAATGAAGGAAGAGAAGGATGGGAAGGGAAATAATGCTGCTACTCGGAGGCCTGGTACGCTTGAGGGGCACGGCTTAGCTCGCCGGATATGGAGGGGTCTTGCCTCCTCGTAGCCTCACCTCCTATAAAAATATAAATCGTGCCAAAAATTCTTACCACCGCCACAAAAAAGAACCTCACCTCACTCTAGGCACTACCACTGTTATTTTGTGCGGCCTTTTCCCTCCTCTCCTGCAATCCCTTCGGTCATCGTTGGTGGCATTCCTCTTATGCGAAGGTGCAGTCAGGCACCAATCACCATTGCTACATCGTCACCGTTTCAAGCCCCTGAAATTTTAGCCTCACGCCATCATTAGGCTTATTTACGGCCCATTAAAAGTCAGTAATTCTCGTATATAGCCGTGATGCACAAATGATTCTTTATTCTAAATCCTTACTTTACAATACAAAGAAAATATATCTATACAAAAACAAAAATCAGGAAAAACAACTCTATAGCTAAACTTCTATACTGCTGTGATCATACCATAATGACCTTTAAATCAAAACAAAGATAGCGCTTATCTGAGGCGAAAAAATGTTGGGGTTTTCTTAAGATATGATGTGTGACTAAATAATTTGGAGTTGGTATTTTGGGTTTTTTAGTGGTCTCAGACCACGAAGACAAAGATAAGATTGGTACAACTTGTGGCCTAGCTATAGCAATCAAGATCTTCAAAACCACTAGTTCCACTGTAGCTTAAAAATGAAATTTACTTCTGCTATAATGGTCATGGTACCCGTGGTGTGATGGATAGCATGTCCGCCTGTTAATCCAGAGGTTCGAGTTCGAATCCCAACAGAGGCAAAAATGTTTTTTCTACGGGTATCGCCTTTCGCGAGGAATTGGCAAGTCCTCCGTTAGTATTCATTGCCATGAAAAGCGCTTTCTCGATTAGCCGTTCGGAACCGGCAGAAAATTGTAGGTCCCCTCCATTCCCTTACAAGGGATGGTTGTGAGAAATGCGCTAGGCCCAGGGGCTCCTCGCTCTGTAGCGCCACCCTATTGATTGATTGATAATGGTCATGGTGGCATTCATGTAGGCTTGCTGATGACTGTCGGATATTGTTCCGATTCGAAAAGTTTTTACTTCTGCAAATAATAGGTTTGCTTGTTGAAGCTCTGGGGTGGCCCTGCGTTTTTTGAAAAACCTCAACTAGCCTTGAATGTCAAACTGAGTGTTTTTGGAGCCCTGGGTGTGCTCTCAACTCGCTCTGAAGTAGCACTAGGTCTTGCTGGAGAGAGGTCAGGTAACGAACAGAGCTGTCAAATGGCATGTATTTTTTCCAATGACAGGTATGTGTGGTGATTCTGTGGTTTAACGAGAAAAGAAAACCAGTTTTATTTGGGCAACTTTTTGGATTGTCAAGCAAGCCGGGTCATCCATGGGTAAAGTTCAACAAACGAACCTAAAAGCTCGAAACGAAGGATGCTTGAACCAATGTTATATATTTAAAGTTCCCTATACCTAGCTTGGCATCATTATTCACCCAAGCTGGAGGTTCGGGTTATTGGCATTTCGTTCATTTCCTCTCGAAGAGTCTCCGCAACGAGTAACAAAATGCCGTTCCGACAGCTTTTGCACCACACCCATTTTGTAGGGATGAAGTTTTCATCAGAATTCATCTCAAAGATCGGGCTGACTTCCTCAAAAGCAGCAGCATTTTTGCGAGCGTCTGGGAGAACAAAAAAGTGCAACCCTCGCTGCCTCAACATTTTCGAGGGTTTTGTAGTCCGCTGACGTATTCATGGGGATGGTGCAACACTTATACTCACCCTAAATGCGCCCACCCATCGATTGACGACCGGGCGGAATATTGAAGTGAGCGCGGAAGGTACTTTGAGTTGCCACGAAGGAGCGGCCGTTCGACAGGAACATTTCGACAGCAAACGCTCGTTGTTCACCTGTCCACTGCATGATTTTTACTGACGGTGTCACAAATGAAACTTTAGATCCCCCTTTTTTTTTTTTTTTAAATACCAACCCCACCCTTCTACGAGCACCACTCTTCTCTAGGGGGCAAAGTCAAATCAGCAAAGTTAAACGCCCCACCCTGTACATTCGCTTCGAATTTGATCGAAGTTTAAGGAACCAGATATTTGATGGAGGCTCGTATCTTGGCCATAGTGTTCTTTTTTGCAGCTTTTAAGAGCTTTATTTCTACAATTACCGTCAGGTTAAGTTTTTTATTTAAATGGCCAGAGTACGGCTAGTTAAGCACGGCGGGTGCACACAGCAACAAGTTCACATCGTTCCCCAGCACAGTTTCCTGTTCTCATAGCTCCTGAGCTTTCCACAGGGCCGACCCTACCTAAACAAACGCCCTGTGCATGATTTACCGAAAGTGAACCTTTCCTAGTCTAGTTCTTTCTCTAGTTCTATTGGAATTTTTCATTTTGCATTATACTCAGTCAAATTCTATTTGAATTTTTTAGCATTGCAAACACTGTGAGCTAATGTCTAAATAAAAATTCGGCACAGATGTCCTAAATTTTCTAATATTGGAATAACTCAAATAAATTCTTTGTCTAAAATGCAAATGGCAATATTTGTTGTTCCTTTTCCTAAGACTGACTTTTTTCCTAAGACTGACTTCTAATCCTACAAATGCGCCTCTAAAACTTGGCGCCCTGTGCGTTTGCACATTTTGAACGCATGGTCCGTCCCTGGTTTTTAAGAATTGAAGTGTATCGCAGTTCTTAAGTTCAATAAGTTGAATGCTATCAATTAATGATGTTTCAATCTCATGTAATGGCATAGCCTTATGACGTAGTAAAACACAGGAGATGTGTAGTACATGAAGTTATTAGTCGATTAGACACATCTTTGCAAGGCAGCAGTGAATTACTGCTCTGTGTGCCACGTTCCTTTAGCTGATAGTCATGTTTCGAAAGCGGACCTAGTGAGGAATAGAAGGGACTTAGACAACTTTTGCCGATTCCAACCGTCTTGAAGAGAAAGGTTTTGCCAAAGGAAATACTTGTGAAAAAACGGGCTGCTAATGAAGCAAAACCCGTGGCGTGATGGTTAGCATGTCCACCTGCTAACCCAGAGGTTCGAGGTTCGATTCCCAGCAGAGGCAAAAATGTTTTTTCCACGAGTATCGCCTTTCGCGAGGAATTGGCAAGTCCTCCGTTAGTAAATTCATTGCCATGAAATTCATTGGCAGAAAATTGTAGGTCCCCTGCATTCCCTCACAAGGCATGGTTGTGAGAAATGCGCCAGGCCCAGGGGCTCCTCGTTCCGTTGAGCCACCCTATGTTTTTTTATTGAAGCAAAACAAGACTTCGATTTTATATCTCCAACTTGGCGCTATAACTCAGGGAGTACATTTCCTTAAACACCAACTTAGCATCTTCGCTAACATTATCCATCTTCGGACGTCTCTAGTTTTATACTCAAAGACTTTCCTGATCGGAACATAACTCTGTAAATCTACTTTTCATGGATCATCCTATGCAACTGGATGCTTTTCTTTGCTTTTGAACAACATCCTCCTGAAGTCACGGTCAAAGAACCCAATCGCATCTCCAAATCAAACTAGAAAAAATGTATGCAATCCAAAACCTATTTATGATCTACACTGTCATATTATTTAAGAAAGTCACTAATTAATCCATCGAAACCTTAATTTTTCATGAAAAAAGCATCTCTAATGGCTGGTAAAACGGCTGCTGTGTTCGGGAGGAAACCGTCTCTGCTTTTAGGTGCAGTACTTTTTGCTGCTTCATATGTTGTTCTTTTGATTGGAAGAGATATCTGGTCGATGTTCACCGCACGTGTCATGCAGGTAAGTTTTGAATAAAATGAAGTTTCAAATTTTTGTAATAAAAAATAAAAAAATAACAAATCCTAGGGCGCGGGTGGGGGATTTTCGATGGCCATAACCGCAATGTATGTTGGCGAGATCGCAACTGATGACATACGTGGAGCTCTGGGATCCTTGGCGTTACTATTTCTCAGTGGTACTAATTATATTTTTTTCAAAATGAATGTCCATCAGTTGACTAAAAAGTTTCTTTTCAAAGGTGGACTCGTCTTCTCATACAGCATCGGTCCGTTTGTGAGCTACACAACATTGCAATGGTGCTGCTTCGCTGTTCCAGTAGTGTTCTTTATCACGTTTATCTTCATGCCTGAATCTCCATACTTTTATGCTTTGAAAAATCGAAAGGAAGACGGAATTAAATCTCTGCAGTTTCTGCGCGGACAAAATGCCAAATCAGCAGAAGTAGTGATGACTGACATTCAAAAACACGTCAATGAGTCTATGCAGCACAAAGGAACACTCATAGATATTTTCAAAAACAAAAGCTATAGAAAAGCTTTATTGATTGGCTGCGGTTTGCTGGTACTGCAGCAATTCAGCGGCAACAAAGTCGTCCTGATAAATAGTCAATCGATTTTTGATAGCGCTAATACGTCTCTTGATCCAGCTATTGCTACCATCATCTTAGGTCTGGCTCAACTAGTTTCGAATCTGTTTACTCCATTTGCTGTCGAACGAGCTGGCCGCAAAATTATTCTACTGATCTCAGCTGTCGGTATGTTTGTTACGTTAATGACTTTGGGAGCGTTCTTCTATATTCAAACTTTTGGTGATGTATCGAAGATTCTCTGGCTTCCCGTTCCTGTATTGATAACTTATAATATATTTTATGGATTTGGATTCGGTCCCATTCCATGGGCAGTGCTGGGTGAAATGTTTCCACCGAACATAAAGCCAACGGCGTCATCTTTTGCATGCTCAGCAACTTGGCTATCAACTTTTCTGGTATCTCGTTACTTTCCAGAACTAAATGCCTTGGCGCCGTATTATTGTTTTTGGTTTTTTGGCATAATGTGTGGACTTGCGTTTTTCTTCGTTTTTTTTATTATGATAGAAACGAAGGGACTGAGTCTGAAAAGCATCCAGGAAAAATTGCAGTCGTAATCGTAACTCGTAATAATAAATATAGTTTTCGTATGCACTTTTTTAAGAGTTTATTATTTTAGTATTTAAGGGAGAACGCCAACTATGGGGATTAGAAAATAGGTTTCATAATGCATTTCGAAGAGACCATTTAATTTGTGTACATACTTCAGATTTGAAACCTAGATCTGGTCACTTGGTGACGCATCTATATATATTAGAAGTTTCGGAGCCAAGGTCTATCTGTAGCTGCTGTTGAACTTAGAGTCATTTCTCCTGAAGCGTTGAAGTTACTCCTTCATAATGCAAATGTATAAATTTAGCTATGGCTAGAGCGAAAGCAATACAATAATTAAGTTTCACCATGAACGAAGAACCAAGACGAGGGGGCTTAGCTCGTGAATAATACAAGCGAATACTCACTATTATGGTAAGTGATTCTTATGTCGCTTTCCATATTGGTTTCACTCGGGGAAGCACTCATTTAAAAACCAATGGAACACCCAAAATTGTTTCTATTCAGTTTAACGTAATTTCCTTTGTGTGAGTGAAACACCTATGGCTCTTAAAAAGTATTCCTTGAAGACAATTTTCTTTTTGACATTTGAGTAACATGTGCTAGTGCTTCTTGAGTCGATTCTCACTTCAAATCGAGAAGCGGCTGTCACTCCTCAGAATCATGAGAAGCGTTCTTTTTGCACCAATGGAACGGTTTGAGAATACTTCTGGACGCTCCTGGACGGTTCTTTTCGTCCAATGGAAAGTGACATTAGTGTAAGCGAGTATAATGCTATTTGTGTCTAATAACTTGCCTTTCTTTCGTGGTTGCAATTTCCAATGAATTCGCTTTTGTTTGTCGCCTTTTTAATTGATTACTTCAGTTCTCAGTTGGATGAATGAATTGAAAGTTCTAATACCCGGTGTTTTTTTTTAAGTATGTATGGTTTTGCAAATAGGGATAAAACTGACATCTCATAGTCATATCGGCCAACTCTAATGTCATGCCTGGTTTGCCATTTTATCATGAACAGGTTGACAAAAGAACAACGCCTGCAAATTTATTTCGAAAATAATGGTTCAGTTCGCAAAATTTACCGCAAGCTCCGTCCATTTTATGGGCGACAGGATCTTCCATCAGAGTAATTAATTCGGTTTACCATACATCGTTTTCGCACTCGAACGACGTCGAACAGTGCGCACCGAAGAAACAATTGCAGCTGTAGAGCAAAGTTTTAAACAGGACCCGAATGAGTCGATTCGCCACCGTGCAATGCAATTGGAACTTTGTCCATCAACATTATGGGAGATTTTGCGCTTACTACCTTACAAGATCAAGCTTATGCAAAATTTAAAGCCCCCAGTACAATTCAATGCGTCGTAATTTTGGTGTATTGGCCGAAAATCAGAAAATTGCCGCATTTGAAGTGAAGAGAATTCACATGAGTACCTTGAGACGCCATTACATCCACGAAAACTGACTGGTATGGGCTAGTGAATTCATTGGGCCATACTTCTTCCGAAATGATATTGGCGAGTCAGTTACCGTTAATAAAGACCGAAGTGCCACGATAATAAATTATTTTGTTCCCAAATTGGATGGCATAAATATGGATGAGATGCGGTTGCAACAAGACGGCGCTACATGCCACACAGCGCACGTCAAAATCGATTTATTGAAGGAAACATTCGATGAGCGCATAATTTCGCGGAATGGACCTGTCAATTGGCCACCAAGATCGTGTTATTTGACACCATGCGATTATTTTTTTAACCAGAAACGTTAGTGGGCTTGGAAGATGGAAGCCAACATTCGTGGAGTTATTGCCGACACACGGCCTCAAATGCTCGGAAAAGTGGTTGAAAATTGGACATCTAGACTTGGTTTTTTCGCGCCAGTCGTGGCAGTCACATCTCACATGCCCAAAATTATACTTAAACATTATTGGCATAAAATAATCCTCTTGAGCTTGACTTCATTGGGGTTTACGTTGACAATATCTTTCTTGTCGCGTCTGGAAACCCCTCAAAGGTCAACTCAATTCTCAAATCAGCTGATTCACAAATTTTTGCCTGAACGCAGAAAACTGGAGCCATTATCCCACCTTATAAAACTGAAGCTCTTCATTTGTGTCGCAAAAAGAAATGTTTCCCACCTACGCTCACACACCGTAAAGCTGCGGTCACACTCAAAAAAGAAATGAGAGTTCTCGGAATTACCTTAACTTGGAATCTTAAATGGGATCTTCATGTAAAGATTACTTTAAAAAAATTTAAATATCGTAACAATGCGCTGAGATTGGTATGCTCTAAACGAAAAAGACCCCACCTAGAAACAGCTTTAAAAATAACTAAGACAAGCTACATGTGGACTTCGAAAAAGAATTTACAAAGCTTAAATCAACGAATGCTACAAAACTGCGACCGGAAGCCTTAAGATTACTCCCATCCCAGCCTTAAGAACTGAAGCCAGGTATACATCAATCTTGCAACTAGGCAAAAAAAGAGCAAGTAATCTAATCAGCAAAGCTATCTCTGACAGCAGTCATCCCCTAAATCCTGCTTTTGATGGACCTAACTAACAAGACTAAGGCGAATAGAAAAGGCTCATTATTCTCTTTGAATCAGATCTTAGCCTTAGCTTCGTACCACGGCTTCTTTCATTCTACTACCACAAAGGATATCACACCGCCACCACCATGGAGAAGACATCTTTTGTCCATAAATGATAGTCTTTCCAGTTTTAAAAAAGAAAACACAAGTAATATTATTTATCAAAAACTTTATCAAGAACTTCTCGAAAACATCCACCCAACAAGGACACTATACACAGATGGCTCATTTAAATACAACAATTCATCTTATGCCATTGTATAGAACTGGAAGGCAACGAAACAATTCACAGCTTCCAAGGTTTATTACCAGATGCAACAGGAAGTTTCTTGGCTGAAATTATAGCTTTAGTTAAAGCCCTTACTCTAGCACAATTAAAACTTGAAAAAACACTCATACTGACCGACAGCCTTAACGCTTTGATTGGATTTAAAAACAATAATAACCACTGCTCTACCTTTGAATGTATGCGAAGTATCCTCTACAACAACAAGCATATAACGGTTGCATGGATTCCAGGACATGTAGGTATTAAAGGGAACGAAGCTGCAGACAGCGCTAAAGGGGTTACGCGCTATCCTCTAATAACAGAACTTCCAAACCTGCCAAAACTAATAAAAAGAACTCTGGAAGCCTACGAATACGGTGGCTTATATAAGGCTTGGAAAAACGAAGTAACCTTTAAACGAAGACACCAGTTTTCACAACATTGACCACCATACAACATCAAACTAAGCCGTCAAGAGTGCGTAACAATTTTTCGAGTATAAGAGTTGGAAAAACCTTGTTCTCAAGTTGCCACTACTTCAAAAAAGAAACACCCCAGGAATGCGGAAATAGTCAGGAACCATTAAAAATGTGGCACACTTTTACGGAATGTCCTATCTCCCGGCAAATACCGGACATGACCTCAATTAAAGAAATGCAAAACAGACTTTCGATCATCCTCAACCCTTCTGATGCTCTCACCATGCAACGAATTAAGAAAGCTATAGATCAGCACAAAAAATGGAAAGAGATTATAATATCAAACTTAAACTTTCTTGTTAATCCATCTTTAAAAATTTTGTCTAAACTCAATCACTTTTTATTTCCATTTTTTCTCTCTCACGACATCTATGGTCAAGCAGCCCTGGTGTCTAAATTTTATAAATATAGCTTATTAAATTTACTTTGTAAGTTATTTTTTGTAAATAAATAAATAGATAGATAATTAAAATAATCCTTCCAATAAAGCCCAATTTGTAGATATTAAAACGATTTTCTTGCGTTTTTTTTTCAATTCGAAGTTTCATACCTCTAAAAAAACACCCAGCATTAAAAAAAACTCGTATGGAAAGAATTGATTTGACATAAAATTCTGCAACACTAATGCACGAAAATAGGATTTATAAGAGTAGGGAAGGGAGTAGGCAATAATAAAAATAGAACTAAGCCCTGAGATATGCAATATCTTTTGAGTTTTAAACAAAATTGTTTCGGTTTAGCTGCTTATTTTCGGAGTAGCTGCTTATGTTCGCATTGGTCTACGAGGTCGTGTGGTGTGTAAATCTAATGCAAACTGCACATCCGACTATTTGTTTGTTAATGTTGCTTGTGGTGCCGAGAGTTTGCTACTAGGAGTTATCTATAGACCAAATAAGAACCTTGATATTTCATATATTTTTAATATTTTAGAGGGAATTTCTTGTTCCTTTCCCAACATTATTATCACCGGAGATCTAAACTGTAATCTGCTAAATAGTCGTACTTCTGCTACACTAATTAATAGTTTTAGAAGCATTGACTTAACACCCGTTAACATATCGACTGCAACACACTTTGCACAAGAATCTGCTTCTCTTCTTGATGTTTTCTTTGTTGATGATAACACAAAAACCTTGCTCTACAGTCAACTTACTGCCCCAGGATTCTCCAAACATGATTTGATATCTCTTTCATATGACATTCAATTTGAAATAACCGATAATGTTATAGGATATAGAGATTTCAAAAATATTGACTACGAACGATTACGTTGTGATGTTACACAGATTTCTTGGGATTATATCTATACAATGGTGTCGGTGAACCAACAGTTATCATTTCTGGAAAGCAACATTAAAACACTCTTTGATCAGCATGTCCCAATGCGACTCAGGTCGCCAGTTTCCAACTCTCCTCCTTGGTTTAATACTGAATTATTGAGACTGATCAGAAATCGTGATATGGCTTATGATCGTTGGAAGCGATATAAGATCCCGTTGCTTTACGAAAACTATCGATCTCTTCGTAACTTAGTCGTTTCCCGAATAAGAGCTGCAAAGAGACAGTACTACGAGCGTTACTTGAATACTGAAACACAGTCTGGGAAAAATCTCTGGCAAAAGCTTCGTAAACTGGGAAATGGTAAACAGCGATTAGCTGTACCTTCTGATGTCGACTGTAATGTTTTAAATTCTAAATTTGTATCAGTGTCAGCTATGCCAGCTGTAAGGCACGACTCAATACTCTTTACGGATCTACCTAGTGAAGATGATGGCAACACAACAAAATTCTGTTACTCGCTTGACGGATGAAGATGTTGTTGAAGCTCTACTGTCTATTAAGTCAGATGCTATAGGTTTGGATCAAATAAATCCTAAATTTTTAAAGCTTCTTCTCCCATTCATCCTCAAGCATATCACTCATATTTACAATCATATTTTAACCACTTGTGAATACCCTGTTTCGTGGAAAAAGGCAAAGATATTTCCTATACCCAAACCACAAAACCAGGCTAACGCTGAATACAGGCCAATAGCCATTTTGCCCTTCTTGTCCAAAGCATTTGAAAAATCAATGCTTAAGCAGATGCAAGCGCATTTAAACAACAATAATCTGTTGAGTTCTGCTCAGTCTGGTTTTCGTGCGAAAAGAAGTTGCAAAACCGCACTCTTGCTAGTTGTCGATGAGATTCGCAAAGGCATGGACGCCAACTGTGCTACTATCTTAACTTTGTTGGATTTCTCAAAAGCTTTTGACACGGTGGATCACCTTCTCCTCTGTAAAAAAACTTTTGCATAATTTTGGATTTTCTTCTTTTGCGGTCAAATTACTCTACTCATATCTACGCGACCGTCAGCAATGTGTGGCAGTGGGAAATCAAATGTCATCATTTCTGAAAGTACCAGTAGGTGTTCCGCAGGGTTCTATTCTCGGGCCAATATTGTTTTCGCTATATGTCAACGAGCTCCCACAACTTGTAAATCATTGTTCTGTCCATATGTTTGCTGACGACGTTCAACTTTTCTTGTGTTGTCCGTTGGATATGATAAATAGTACCATCGATTTAGTTAACCAAGACCTAGAAGTCATTCAGCAGTGGGCTTTTAAACACAATTGTTTACATTCTTGCACTCTTAGTTTTTCTACGTCACTAAGATTATTTATCTTTTTTCTTTGCATTCTATTTTCAATCACACTGTATGCATTTGGTAACTTTTCTGCTGTCAGCAATAAAACAGTTATTTGTCTTTGGGATAAAATTGTATTTTTTCGTTCGTGCATTATCAGCAATAATATCATTTAATTTGTATTGTTTTCATTCACACCTTTTTTATGTTCATTACTTGTCAGCAATAATTCTTTAATGTTCAATTCAGTAACGTCATTTGATATTCGAAACTATAAATTATTTTCTTTTGTTTTTGTTTTCTTATGCACATTTGTAAATATGTAGAGTAAGCAATTTTTAGGTATAAATATTAAGTCAATCAGAAATAAAGCATGATTTTGAAATAACCAACCAAGACTTTTACACGAACCTTCAAGTGAGTCTGCTTGAAACCTCTTCATTATCATCTCAAGGTGTTATAGTGTTGCACTGTAACCACCCTTGCTAATCATAGTGATACACTGTGATCTAGCCTACATCATTCGGTAGAAGCACCGATTGAACATTTGGTGACCCCGACGTGATTATTGCTTCCCTCACCAGCAGTAAGAAGCAATTTTCGCTACCAAACGCGTTGCCAAGGCTATAACATTGGCATTTTAATTGAACGTATCTTAAAGCGTTGCCAGGGCTAAAACACTGGCAAAACTGCAACATTGAAATCTGCTCAATTCATTGAACTCATTGAAGACTAAAACTTCAGAGAGAGATCCAGAGACGACGCGACGATCCAAAAATTTAAACTATGGAGGATGAACTGGATATCTACACAAAGGGTGCCAGGCAGAAGGTCATCACCGATGAATTGCTGCGTTTGCAATCCAACATTGCAAAGGACGGACCGGAAAGGAAAACAGCAGAATATGCAAGGAAGCGGTTGGTGTTGATTGAAGATCTTTGGAGTGAGTTCGAAAAGAATCACAATGACATCGAGGAGGGGGGAAAACACGATACACCATACTTCCAGGGCGACACAGCTGGGAAGGTCAAGCAACTCTACCAATCGCTAACACAATACCTTCTGTCCGTGATGAAGGCTGGGACATCGGAAAAACAAGCTGAAAAAGAATCAGCAAAGGAAAACGTGATGAGGGCTGGGACATCGGAAGGACAAGCTGAAAAGGTATTCGCAAGGGAACATTGTGAAGCTACTTCTCATTCGCTAACCTCAACACCGAACCAGGACATCGACACAACAAAGGTCTTTCGAAGGCAAAGGGCAATCCTGCAGTCATTGAAGCGATTGCTGGAAAACATAGAGGAGAGCGCAGAAGAGTATTCAAGCACGTGTTGCCGCCTAAAGATCGACCAAACAAAAGGCGTCTGGTCACAGATGGAGGAGGTTCATCAAAAAAGTGCTGAGCTCCTAGAAGACCCAGAGAATGCAGGTTATGACATCGAAGAGTACTTCGCATTCGAGGACAGAGTCCAGAAAAATCTCCTCATGTTGTCAACCAAACTTGAAGGAGGCCGTCCTGATTCCCATCAAGCTGACACATTGAGGCAAACGGCAAAATTACCTAAAATAACCTTGCCAAGGTTTGACGGAAACTACCTGACCTGGAGGCAATACTGCGACTTGTTTACCGAATTGGTCCACAATCAAAAAATAGCCGATTGCCAAAAGTTGTTTTACCTAAAAACAACTCTGGAAGGTGAAGCAGAAAAACTGATACGCCACTTCCCCACCTCAGACGCCAACTACCACGCTGCTTGGAAGGTAGTTACTGAGCGGTTCGAAAACCCTCGGCTACTTGTTTCAGCACTTATCAATAAATTAATGGCGCAACCAACTTGTCATCAGGAAACAGCAAATCAAATAAAGGCATTGCACGACACTACAGTCGAATGCCTGCTGGGTCTTAAAACCCTAAAAATTGACATAGCAAACTGGGACCCACTCGTAATGAGTATTCTGATGAAAAAATTGGATCGGAATACTCTAACCCTTTGGGAGCAGTCCCTAAAACAGCCCAAGGAATTGCAGCCTTTGGATATATTTTTGAAGTTTTTGGAAACAAGGTTCCAGTCACTCGAAGCAATTGGAGGCAAGAGCAGCAAAAGAGACGAAGAAGAAAGAAGACGAGTCCATGGCTTCAAGGTGACAAGTTCTATAACCACCCAGAAGAAGGATTGCACATTGTGTAAGGCTCCACATCAATTATATGCGTGCCGTGCCTTCCTTGATCTAACACCATCGAACAGATTAAGTCACGTAAGAAACAACAAATTGTGTGTAAATTGTTTGAAGGATGGTCATACCTCCTATGATTGTCGTCACGGAAGCTGCTCAAAATGCTCAAAAAAACACAATACGTTGGTACATTTAACAAAGAGGGAGCTGCCGAACTCTAATAACCACAGTATTGGGCAACCAATTCAAGAATCCACCAACAAAAACACAACACTAGCAGCTGCAGGAATAAACAAGAAGGAGAGTTATGTATTTCTCAGCACAGTCATCGTGAACTTAGAGGGACAAGACGGTTCAACCATCAACTGCCGTGCGGTGTTGGACTCTGGGTCACAGATAAGTATCATCACAGAAAGAATGATACGAAGGCTTAAGATACCACTGTCCTTCAAGCCTATGATCATCCAAGGTGTCGGAAGCTGCAAAAGAGGTGCCCAGAAAAGGGCAAACATTAGTCTTAGGTCTAAAACTACCGATTTTACCGCCAGGCTTGAGGCCATAGTTTTGCCTCAAATCATATCACCTCAGCCAACACAAGCGTTCGATGTTTCAACGTGGAAAATTCCAGGAAATGTCAAACTAGCAGACTCTCAATTTAATAAGCCTGACCACATTGATCTCCTTATAGGAGCCGAGTTGTTCCATCAATTACTCTGCGTTGGGCAGATTAAACTTGGAAGCAATCTACCACTTCTACAAAACACATTATTGGGGTGGATAGTGACCGGAAGGGTGAAGGCTGGGTCAACAACAACTACAACATGTGGAATATTCGCTGAAGAATCTTCTCTCGAAAATGCAATTACCAAGTTCTGGCAAACCGAAGAACTCCCGTGCTCCAACTCAAAGCGAACCATCGCAGAAGAGAAATGTGAAGAATATTTCAATCAGTCAACATCAAGAAATACGAGCGGAAGATTCATTGTCAGCTTACCCTTCGCTGACGATCCAACTAAATTAGGGTCATCAAGTGACATAGCTCTCAATCGATTTCATGCCTTGGAGCGCAGGCTGAACCGTCATCCAGAATTACAGAAACAGTACACTGAATTTATGAACGAGTACATCCAGCTGGGGCACATGACGGAAATAGATTTCAAAACAGTGTCTACACCACACTACTTCTTGCCTCATCATTGTGTTCTTAAACCAGACAGTAGCAGCACAAAACTAAGAGTGGTATTTGACGCCTCTGCAAAGACATCATCTAATACTTCGTTAAATGACATCTTGTATGCCGGACCAACAATCCAAGATGACCTGTTTACGATTCTATTACGTTATAGATTGCCCCGATTTGTAATCAAGGCTGACATTCAAAAGATGTATCGCCAAATTCTCGTACGTGAAGAAGACCTACACTTCCAACTTATATGGTGGCGCTCCCATCAGAATCAACCAATCAAATGTTATAAGCTTCAAACTGTCACATATGGAACTACGTCAGCTCCTTATCTTGCGACAAGGTGCCTCCAAGCATTGGCTAAAGAATACAATACGAAGTACCCCCTAGGCTCACAAGTATTGCAGAAGGACTTCTATGTTGATGACGTCATGACAGGGGCTGATAGCATGATCGAAGCAAAGGAAATTCAGACTCAATTGTCAGCATTGCTGCGCGAGGGAGGGTTCCAGTTAAAAAAATGGTGCTCCAACAAACAACAATTGCTCGCAAACGTCCCATTAGAAGACCAAGAGATTTCACTCAGCGACGATCGTAACGAAAGCAGTGTCAAAACCCTTGGGTTAATGTGGCGACCAAAATCCGACATATTTTGCATTAAAACAAATTATCGAACATCAAAAAGATTTACCAAAAGATCTGTGGCCTCAGATATAGCACGTCTTTTTGACCCTCTCGGCATAGTCGCTCCAGTGGTAGTTGTCGCAAAACTTTTCCTCCAAGAACTGTGGGAGCTTAAATACGACTGGGATGCTGCCTTACCAGAAGAAATGCACACCAGATGGGATAAATACTACAAAGGTCTCCGAGAACTAGATACATTCCAAATTCCTAGACACGTCTTCAGTCATCACATTCCATCATCAGTGCAAATCCATACATTTGCAGACGCATCAGAAAGGGCCTACGGAGCTGCTGTATTCATCAGATCCCTCAATAAAGAAGGTACAGTCATAGTGCGGCTGTTATGCTCAAAATCTCGAGTCGCACCAACTACCAAAACAGCATCAGGTATGAGATCAATGACAATACCTCGTCTAGAATTGTGTGCGGCACTGTTAGCTGCCGAACTATCACAACGAGTAAAGGGAGACCTAAACTTGGGCAATACTAGTAGCTTTCTGTGGTCTGACTCTCAAATTGTATTGAGTTGGATCAATTCAAGTGCAGACTCCTTTCAGACTTTTGTTGGACGTCGAGTGGCCAAGATCCAATCACACACGAGCGCTGATAATTGGAGATATGTAAGATCATCAGAAAATCCGGCAGATGTCTTATCAAGAGGCATATCCCCAGAAAAATTGCAGGATCATACATTATGGAAATTTGGTCCTCGGTTTTTACATGGTTCAGAAGCAATTTGGCCACCACCATTTAAAAACAGTAAAACGTGGTCAGATGAAAGGAAGAACGCTGCCTTGGTAACCAGTAAAGTTGACACTCAAAAACACAATATTTTCGAAGGAATCAGACATTCCAATTCCTTCCCTAAGCTCAAGACAATAATGGCATACTGCTTTCGATTTACAAGTCTCGTCAAGTCAGGTAAATTAAAGGAGTCGCTAAATTCAGTGAGGCAGAACCAAAAAAGGAACAAATCTGCATGGCCAATAACAACTTCAGAACTAGAGACTTCTTTGCAATTCCTCGTCAAGGAAATTCAATTCCACGGCTTTTATAAAGACATTTGGTTCCTCAAGGCAAATAAGGAGCTGGAAAAGGATAGTCCACTGAAGGGCCTAGCTGTATTTTTAGACGCGGACGATATTCTACGTGTTGGAGGTAGACTTCAAGAGTCATCATTATCTTACGATAGCAAGCATCCGATCCTGTTACCATATTCACATCCATACGTTGAAATGATCATGACAGACTTGCACATTCAAAACAATCATATTGGGCCTCAAGGTCTTCTAGCAATCACGAGACAGCGATTTTGGCCGATAAAGGGCAAAAACATTGCACGTTCCATCACTCAACATTGCACTTTTTGCATCAGAGCAAAACCACATATGTATTCCCAGATGATGGGAAATTTGCCAGGCACAAGAGTGCAACCAGCACGTCCTTTCATTAATACTGGTGTGGACTTTTGCGGCCCATTATGGGTTCACTACCGCACAAGAGGAAGTCGTCCACAAAAATGCTATCTATCAATGTTTTGCTGCTTCGCGACAAAGGCTGTCCATATCGAAGTTGTTAGCGACTTGACAACTGAAGCTTTTTTGGGAGCCTTACGAAGATTTATGAGTCGGCGTGGACACGTAAAAAATCTGTATTGCGATAATGCCACGAATTTCGTTGGCGCCAAAAATCAACTAGAAGAACTAAAAACAAATATATACTCAGCACAGGCGCAAAATAAAATCGCAACTTCGTGCAGTTCAAAGGGTATTGATTTCCACTTTATTCCTCCCCGAGCACCACATTTCGGAGGATTGTGGGAGGCCGCAGTCAAGTCCGCCAAACGTCTTTTACAATGCAAATTGGCTAACGCTTCACTAACCTACGAAGAACTTTGCACAATCACAGCAGAAGTTGAAGCGATTCTTAATTCACGACCCTTGACAGCAATGTCCAACGATCCAAGTGATCTGAATGCATTAACACCTAGTCATTTTCTGATTGGGGAGTCACTAAGGGCAACCATTGATACCAAGGCTGAACCAGTACGTGGGAGCCTACTGACTAGGTGGAAATTAGTAGCACACATAAAACGAGAATTCTGGAATCGATGGTCTCTGGAATACCTTAACGAGCTTCAATATCGAACAAAGTGGAAAAAACAATCAAACAATATCAAAATTGGTACCATTGTTATCATGAAAGAAGACAATACGCCAACAATGAAATGGCCACTTGGCAGAATCGAGCATATCCACGTCGGAAAGGACGGCTTGGTACGTGTCGCTGACGTGCGAACTAAATCTGGCATGTTGAGGCGCCCCATACATAAGCTTGCCCCCCTCATAGAAAATGATGAAGTCGAGTTGAATCCGCCATCAACAGATCGAAAACGGAGAAGCGATAGATCCACTCCTGATGAAACAACAACGTCAAAGGCAGCGAGAAATTCTACAAATCTTAATCCGCTTACTACGATGCTTTTGATTGGTCTTCTTTTACCAGCAGTATTGACAAGTGACATTGAAGTAACAACTTTCAACAACACTTCACCAGGAATGCATTTTCACCGACACGGAACAATCAGCCTGATTCATAACAAATGGAACATCATAGTATTCTACAACCTCGAGCCTTACCGAATGGAATTTGAAGCTTTGGAAAATACAACTACAATACTTAACCACATTTGTAAAAAACTATCCGGTAACGAACTGTGTCTTCAAATGGTTCACCAGTTTCAAGTCATCAAAAACGAGCTCAATGAAGACAACCTGATCGGAACTACCAAATTATCTATAAGAAGGAGACGAGGCGCCGTCGATGTTGTTGGAAATATAGCAAACTCACTTTTTGGAGTCCTCGACTCTAAATATGCTGAAGATATATCTCAAAAATTTAAAGGCATCGAATTAAACGAAGACCATCTTATGAGACTACTAAAAAATCATACCTCCATCGTAGATTCCACTATCAACATTGTCAGATTGAGTCAAGAAGATTCAATCAAAAGAAAACAAGCACTTGACCAACAACTTAGTCAATTGTTCAACAGTTTAAGCAATGTCACTGAAGAATTGTACCAAACTAAAATGAAGGAATTATTTTTATCATGGTGCACGCATGCAACACTAGTTATCATCAACATTCAGAGAATGCAGACAGCTATAGCAGACGTTCTGACTGACACGCACCGTGGACGAGTAAATCATCTTTTAATCACTCATCAACAACTCGTAACCGAAGTAGCAAAAATAAGAAATCATCTTCCTCCAGGTCTTCGCATCGCCGTAGAACCCGATCAAATTTTACAACTCTACAACCTAATGAATGTGGAGGGTCACATCAGTTCAAATTACATAACTTTCAAAATAGAAGTACCATTACTCAGCTTAGAGGAATTTTCAATTTACAAGCTTATTCCCATTCCGGCACCAGCTAATAATACTTACATGATTATTCAACCCTCAACTGACATGCTAGCAGTAAGTGCTCATCATGACCAATATTATCCAATCACTGAAGGTGAACTTTCAAAATGTTCAACGCTCAATGGAAATCATCATTTATGTATGCAAACTCACCCGGTGTATCAATCTGGAACCAATTTGAGTATGTGCGAGATGAATTTACTCAACAATAACTCAGAGATTTCCACCTGTGAACTGAAATTTGTCAAGGCGGAATCAGTATGGACGAAACTTCCTGACACAAATCAATGGATATTTTCATTAAACAAAGAAGCTGTGCTTAATGTTGTTTGTAATCATCAAACCTCATTTTTAGCATTGAAAGGAAGTGGGCTATTGAAACTTCAGCCCAATTGCGTAGCCAAAGACAAGCACTTAACACTTCAAGGCCAACAAATTTATTCATCAACGGTTCAAGCCTCATACACCAGGATTACTAACAATAATATACACAGTGAAGACGTAATTCGCCTAGCCTCTCCTCAGTACAACATGTTTAACCTCAGTTCATTCAGTCTTGAGCTAAATAAACTTCGAGAACAAATTAAACTTCAACAGCTTGAGCTTCCTACTACAATCAGTCTTCATAACACTCCTCATGTTGTTTCGAGTTCAGTTGGATTAATTATCATTTTCATAGCACTTATCTTCTTTATTTACAAGAAAATAAAGGGACGACAGAAGCCCCCTCATCCAGTTCCGTCTCCGCGGACAACCAACTCATCAAGTTGTACCATATCCATCTAGAAACTAACCTTCTGATGAAGCCTGGGATCATCAGCGCGGGGCAGGATGTTTACATTCTTGCACTCTTAGTTTTTCTACGTCACTAAGATTATTTATCTTTTTTCTTTGCATTCTATTTTCAATCACACTGTATGCATTTGGTAACTTTTCTGCTGTCAGCAATAAAACAGTTATTTGTCTTTGGGATAAAATTGTATTTTTTCGTTCGTGCATTATCAGCAATAATATCATTTAATTTGTATTGTTTTCATTCACACCTTTTTTATGTTCATTACTTGTCAGCAATAATTCTTTAATGTTCAATTCAGTAACGTCATTTGATATTCGAAACTATAAATTATTTTCTTTTGTTTTTGTTTTCTTATGCACATTTGTAAATATGTAGAGTAAGCAATTTTTAGGTATAAATATTAAGTCAATCAGAAATAAAGCATGATTTTGAAATAACCAACCAAGACTTTTACACGAACCTTCAAGTGAGTCTGCTTGAAACCTCTTCATTATCATCTCAAGGTGTTATAGTGTTGCACTGTAACCACCCTTGCTAATCATAGTGATACACTGTGATCTAGCCTACATCATTCGGTAGAAGCACCGATTGAACAACAATCTTTCACTTAACCCAGCGAAGTCTAAGACACTATGCATCTATAAGTATTCTCTAGACACATCTACTTTTCCTTCGATAAGATTAGGACAATCATCCGTAGAATACGTGACCAAAGCACGTAACCTAGGAATCATCTTCAATGATACCCTTACTTGGACAGATCATGTTGTAACTGCTATTGGAAAGGTATAAAATGGTCTCCGATTGCTATGGTCTACTCAACATTCGTTGCCTGTTAAAACTAAAATGCTACTAGTTAAAACCCTCCTACTACCGGTTCTACTATATGGTTGCGAAGTTTTCTGCTTTGTCGATTACAACACCAGACGCAAATTAAACGTTATTTACAACAATTTAGCAAGATACATCTTTAACAAACGCTATTTTGACCACATATCTAGCTACTCTCTGCAGATTATGGGTCTTACGTTCGACAACCTTATTAAGTTCAGAACATTGTTACTCTTGTACGATATTATGCATACCCATCATCCAGAGTATTTGTACAGCAGACTAAATTTTGCTACCTCACGAAGAACTGCTATTATATTGCAGCCTAGATTTTATTGCTTGCAGTCCGAACGCTCATTCCTTGTCCATGCTGCTCGCTTATGGAACTCATTACCCATTACACTTAGGAGAGCCACAAACACTAGCACCTTTAAAACAAATCTTTTTCAACACTTGGCCAGTGATACATAAATAATAACTTCGATACTCTCAATTTTTTGTTTTTTTTTTCTTTTTTCTTTGTTTTTCTTATTCTCATTTTTCTTTATCACTTTTTTTCGCAATCCGCTTGTTAATTAATCAAATGTAACTTATTTTAAAAATTTTTTTCTTTTGAACATTGTTAACTTTGTAAAGCCTTCACAAACCATGAGATTTATCTTACTGTGAAACTATGATGAACAATAAATATTATTATTATTATTATTATTATTATTTTTTGATGGCTGTCATTGAAATTGAATGTTGAAGTAGTTAAATTATTGTCGACGGCGACAATCTTGCCGATATCTCCATCGAAGGAGAACCATTTCGATTCCCATACAAATTTAAATGCTAATGGAATGCGTAACAAAAAACACATTGCGTGCCGAAAGAAGTTAGGAGTTGTTAGCCAAGATGTCGGTAATGTAGTTACATACACAGCCAGTATCACAGAATTATGGGTTTCTCACATTGGGAAATTTTGAGAGCTTCACTACGGTAGTAAAATTTGTTTGATATCAAAACTATACAAAAAAAAAAAAAAAAAAACCTGGAAAAAAAGAATTTTAAATGTAGCCAGACTTAGCCGTTAATTCAAATAAAACGTCATCTACTATTTCACATTATAAGCAATTTGAACATTTTTCAGACAAAGGGGTACGAGTAGACTCACCGCACTACCTTCTATGTGCTGGCAGTCATTTATCACTAGTTCCGCCAGCATGAAATTAGTGACAAGCAGTCAATGTTTTTAATAGGTACGCCAATGATTCGGGCACCGCAAATGATAGTTCTTTTCTTTATGAAATACTAGCATACATGCCCGACGGGCGTAGCTGATGGGGTCCTACGATAATCTAGTTTCTAGTGTATAGCATCTACTGTCGACTCTGCTCCCAATATTTAGATGAAATAAAATCTATTTTCTTGAGGAATTTTGAAACATTCTTATGTTGTAGACATATTCCTAGTCCCCGGCTATGTTCCCGTTCCCTTTCCCGATCGCGTAGAGATAAGGGCTCAGAATTTTTGGAACCTGTTCAACACATAGTTTACGTTCCCGAAGAAAAATCGGTATGAAATATTGCATATGTTACTTTATCTCTGTTCCAAATTTCATTCAAATAGGTACAGTTGTTTTGGAGTATATTCAACAGCAGCGATTGGACATTGAAGTGGTTGCCTTGGAGGGATTTGCAGAAGCGCATTCACGCATTCAGTGCTTGCCTCGTCTCCAGATGGGTTGCTATAACATAGGGTTTTCACGGTTCCCCACAACAAGAGTCCAATGGGGTCAAATCGCAGCTCGAAGTTCCGTCAAATTACATCGTCAAGACGGCTGATAACACAATTAGGGAATTTGGTGGGGGAAAGATCGATCTTCTGAATTCATATGTCATCAATTTCAAAAAAAGTCAGTTAGTACGCCTCTGTAACGAAAAGTGGATGTCCGTGGATTCAGCCACACACTCTCGGTTACAGCAGCCAAGTTCTCGTGTGAAACCAAATGCATTCAAGATGATGGCTTCATGGTTTAGTTTCTAAACACATAATGAGCTTCGTTTTCAATCAGTTAAATTTCATTTATTTAATTTCTCCTTTTTTTTCATCAAATATATGCGTAGTGACTCAGAGGAAACAGGTCAGCCTGTGACGTAGGAACTGCGAGGTTCGAAAATCCCAAACAGAAAAAAGAAAATGTTTTTCCACGGGCATCACCAGGAGTGAAGAAGTCCTCCGAGAATGTTTACACTGCCATGATGAAAAGCGCTTTCTCACAAAGCTGTTCAAAATCGGAGTTTTTTCTAGTTTCTTCGCATTGTATGGTTGAGAGAAATGTGCTAAGCCTCATGGCTCCCCCAGCTCTGCTTTGACTTCCTATTTATTATTATGTATTACTTAATCTTAAATCTTAATGAATAATAATATGAATTCAGCAGATTGAAAAAATCTACAGCAGAAATTTTCACAATCTTGATTGATGTTGGAGATGCTTTTAATTATATTCCCATTTAGTTGGATATCGGAAGCTGCAAGAACAGCATCATTAACAATATAAAACTCAGGCATGCTTTTCAAGCGATAAACTTTTTTGTATTTCGAATTTACAGTAATATCAAGCCACCTTAAGTATTTCATCTTTGAGTACAAATTACTACGAGAATAGCTGCTTTTTACGCAGAATTCACTGAATCCTTTTGTATAATGTTGTGCTGTAAACTATTAACAAAGAAATTTCGCATTATTTTGATTGCAATGAATGGTAAATGATAAAGAAAAAAACTGTTGAAACAAAATAATTGAAAACATCTTTTGTTTGCTCGTACAGTCAACTTGTTGAGCATTGCAATTGGCATCTTTACTGGATGGACATCACCTGTCCTACCAAAACTAAGAGATCGTTCAGCAGACAGTCCATTAAATCTTGGAGTTAGTATTGAACAAGAAGGTTGGATCAGTTCCTTGTGCCTGATTGGATTATTAGCTGGTGAGTTTAAGCACAGTGTTTTGTAGTGAATTGTAGCGTGGATAGTGTTTGTCCAAGACAGACTGGTGATAGAGATTTCAAGAAAGATGGTTTCGCAATTATGTCTGTTTGTCTATCTACCTATCCGTCGGAGTATGAATCAGCAGTTTTTTACACCTTGGGTGGGATCTTACAGGATGCCAGAAAAAGTTTTTGGAACTATATTTCTAGGTCTTGAAAAAATATACTTTCAATTTTTAACCATTGTTCTCAAAAATGACTCCGTCTATTTTGATTTGACTTTTTGAGACATGTTCAATGGTAATTGTCAATAATTTTCGCAATCCTTCATCTGGCATCTTCAGAACCTTCAAAATCCTAACTAGTTTACTAGTAGTTTAAGTTTCAGGGATTTGATGAACAATGTCTATATCATATAATAAAGTTTTGCACTGGGTAGACTGAAAAATCAAGATGAAAGTCCCTCCACTTACGTAGATCCGTGGGAGCCTTCACATCAAATATACCATCTTGGAAAAAATAGAGCACGACTGGCTCGGTTGGTATTGTCATGTTCAAAAGAGAAAAGAGAGGTTCTCTGGACCTCTCTTTTCAAAAAGGCAATATAATAACCCGTCAAAAAGGCAATATAATAACAACGTTAAGACACGAAACAAAAAGAAATGTATACCAAAATACTCCTGGTGTAGATATATGCAACGCAATCCGCATTCATTTGACCTTAGACATTGAGGAATCCAAAGCTGGCAGGCTTGCTGGTGCATTCTGAGGTCGAGGCAGACGTGGCGTATCCCACTAGCGGATCAGTGGTGTGAAGCAGTTAAGTGCGTGAGCTGTTATGCCTTTCAAATCCTGTTGCAGGCATGCACGATTTTCACTTGTGATGCTTCATCGCCAGCAAAGAATAGTTGATAAACTTTTGTGATGTCTTCTATCAGGTTATAATAAGCGCTGTAATAAAGAACGAAGGACTGAAGACGCTTCCTTGCGGTACACCTACTGTGATTGTTTGCAATGTTTCGGTGTCTCAAGCGTGACATCTAACCTTTGTCACCGCTCCTTCATACATATCCTCAATCATCCGCACATTGGCCTCTTGAAATCCTCGCTGTCTGAGGGCGACCCAAATTATATCTCGTATTGCATCTGTTGTTGACTTTTGCGCGACAAACCCGAGTATTTCACTGCTTCACTATATTCTTCGAATGTGATGTCGGATATTTCTGTTAAATTAAATTTAGCTTCTGGAAAGTGCTTTTGGAGAACCTGTTCATTCAAAAGACCATTACAATTCTGTTGCCACCTGTTATGAAGATTGTTGCTCCCATATTCAATATGCTTTGTCGTATTTCTTAAATTGCTTGGTTTGCATCAGCAGCCAGCACAGAAACCTCTCCAGCTCCCGATACATTCCCTCTGTTCTCTTTGTTTGGAGTTTGGCGTACTTCATCTTTTCTTCATTCCTCCAGCTTCTGCATTTCCTGTCGAGTCGAGCCTTTTCATTTTTACTAATGAAGATGCATTTTGATTGTGGTTATTTTTCTTTAAGCCCATAAAATATGGCATCATATCAATCAAATCACCATTAAACGACAATTTGCTGATACTACTCTTTGACTTCCCTTCATTTAAGTGTAAGATACACGAAAGTCGAATACACTCAATAAAATCTGTAAGACTTCCACATCTATAGTTTTAATATAAAAATTAATTATGATACTTAAAATGATGAAAACTATAGAAAACGTTTTATAGCGTACGGAAACAATAGATTATTAAAACAGAAATGAGAGTCACTCACATGAGGTAGGTGTTGATGAAAACACAAAAGGTATCTTAGTTTAAGTAGTTCTAAGTACTCGATTATCTTTCAAACTTATGTGTGCTATTCAGTTCTCGTATGTGTGTAACAGCATATTCTGAATAACACAGAAAATAAAAAATATGACGATAAAAAATTAAGTCCTGAAACTTGATGCCGGAAACCAGATCTGGCAAGAAAGACATCAGATTTGCTCTATTTTTATCAAGCACTGAAATACAATGAGATTTCTTCACTTGGGCTAGCTTTCAAAAAAATTTTTCTTTTTTTTCTTTTTTAGCTTCTCTCATAGCGGGTGCTCTCGCGAGTAGAATCGGTCGAAAATGGACACTTCAATTGAGTTCCATTATATTTGTTGCCTCGTTCATACTTCTATTGGTTGGAACAGACATTGGAGTTATTTACGTGGCTCGTTTTCTACAGGTGATATTTATTTCATCATCATCCTTCTTAAAATTATAAATAAATTTTTCAGGGCTTCGGAGGTGGGTTTGCTTTTGCCGCCATTCCGATGTATGTTGGTGAAATAGCTACTGATGACACACGAGGAATAATTGGTTCTTTCTTGTCACTATTCATAGCTGGTATGAAAAGACTCAAAAGTTTTTTTTTTATAACATATAACATGAAATATCTTTTCTTGCTTTAGTTGGAGTACTTTTCGTTTACGTAATTGGTCCTTACGTAAGCTATGCTGCCTTACAGTACTGTTGCCTTGCGTTTCCGTTGCTGTTCACTGCAACTTTCCTCTTCATGCCGGATACACCGTACTATTTCGCAATAAAAGGACAAAAAGAGGATGCAGTCAAATCTTTGCAAACCTTACGTGGCCAAACCGCCAAGGAGGTGGAGACAGAAATGACACAGATTCAGTCAGAAGTCGACAAGGCAATGTCGAACAAGGGCACAATTTTCGATATTGTTGGCAATCGTGTGTATATGAAAGCCATTTTGATCACATGCGGTCTGATGGCTTTCCAGCAATTGAGTGGAATTATAGCAGTAACTTTCAACAGTCAATCGATTTTTGCCAGCACACACTCAACATTGGATCCAGCGATAGCGACAATCATAATTGGCATAGTTGAGTTATTTTCAAATCTTTTAACCCCTTTTGTTGTGGAGCGATTTGGACGGAAAATAATTCTTCTGATTTCATCTTCCGGTATGTTCTTGTGTCTTACAGCACTTGGTACATTTTTCTACGTCCAAGAATTTGGAAATGTTTCCGAAATTCTCTGGCTTCCAGTGACAGCTTTAATCTTGTTTCATGTATTTTTTGGCTTTGGATTTGGTCCCATACCATGGGTTATGTTGGGAGAAATGTTTCCTGCGAATATCAAGCCACTTTCTACATCCATTGCATGTGCGATTAGTTATGCTATCTCTTTTGCCATTGCGAATTGGTTTCCAGAATTAAATGTTTTGGGGCCATATTATGCATTTTGGATATTTAGTGCCCCATGTTGTCTGGCCATATTTTTCGTTCTGTTTTTTGTTGTAGAAACGAAGGGGCTTAGTTTGCAGCAGATTCAAGACAAATTACAGCGCTCGACCTTAAAGTAGTTTTTGGTTGACTTTTTGTGTAGCTAATTAGAACGAAAATGATTTTTCCTATCATGTTTAGTCCTTTTCTCTAACTAATACAGTTACAGCTATCTAACAACAAATTTTATTTATTTAAAAAAGCCTTGAGAAATAATCTCATTTTTGACCTAAAAATATATACACACAATTTAAACATATATCAATCAAACAAATTTATGTGTATGAATTAAGAATTCAATTTATAAATAAAAAACATTACTATTAAACTTAACATTTTATAATAAATCTAGTAAATTTTTTTTTATTGAACAAATAATGAGTAAAAATGCTGCTCTTCGTGCTCTATAAGAAATTACCTACAGAACCCGTAGGTAATTTTTTTATATTGAGCAGGTAAACTATTCCAAACGTACAGGTTTTCGATATCGCCGCCATTCAAAGAAAAACTTTCATAGTGCAATTACTTTCAAAACTCTACAGGATATTGCCTTAGTGTTCGGAGAGAGTTTTTGTTACGTGTTTTTTTTTTCAAGCCCGTAAAAATTCATTTGACGACCACGATTTTTTTGCTGTCGAAAAATACCATTGTAAGAACAATTGTAGGTTATACAGTAGATAAATGCTTGTAGTATGATAAAAGTGTAGTATCCGTTCGGAGCGGAGAATTGTTCGCATCGTCGGACGACATGGCAGAAACACTTTCACTAAGCTGTCAAAAATTTCACAAGTAAAGCACTTGGTCAATTGTCAACACAGTTCGTGCGGGTGTGTAAAAATAATGTCGTAAGAACATCCCTAAGAGCTGTTCGGAAAAATCCGTAGACCAAAAACCTCCGAATCGTACAAATCGGATAATTTTTCTCTCCCAACGAACACCTCACTGAGGCTGACTGTGTTAGAGCCTTTTTTCAACTGGAATATTGCACTATCAATGCAGCACTGCACTGGCTACTAGCTTGAAAAAACCGCTGAATTCACATCATTGTGGACGCAGTAATCGCAGCTCTTCAAATAATTTTTACTCAATAAGTGCAAATTTTGTTCTTATATGCACGTCTTTATTTGCTTAGGTTCTTGGCTGGGTATGTTTTCATCTGTAATTGTGTGGCGAATACCCTAACATGGAAAAATTTTGTACAAGTGGTTCCTAGATTAAAAAAAAAACAAAGTGTGCCAAGTGCTTGAAAAATGCATACGTGCTCATAGCATGAAAAACTTAAGAAGAGACCAGGATCTCTCAATGCGAGCAATGGTTTGGTTACAATTTTTAAGAAAAGACACGCCTGTATAAAATTTGTGAAGAAAACAAACCGCAGCTTTATAACTAACATCCTTGTAAATTTTATAGAAGCGTCAGATCCAGTCCAAAGAGTGAGCAAAGAAAGAATTCCACTAAACATATTTGAAGGTCATTGTTTACTCACCATCGCTTTTAATATCGAATTGAACTTATAAAAAAACCTACTAGGTTAGTGCGACAACCTCGGCAATAGCAAGTAGAACCCTTGTTTTAATTAGTTGCGTTAATCGAGAACGTACTGTACTTTGTTCTATGATTAGATTTGGTTCAATTTGAAATTCAAATTTTGAATGAAATTTATTTCTTCAAAAAAGGGTCACTTTTTCTTTTAAAAAGCAAAGTTTAATTCTTACTCAAATACAGAAAAACGAAAGAATATCTCTTTTTTTTCTAGCTTTTTTTTTAAAAAAAAAAAAAAAAAAAACTAAATGAAAGCTACCTCTCCCCAGAAAAATTGAATTTTGTGAGTTTAGCACAGACTTTATTCTCTTAAGAAAAAAAAACTTTTTAAGACAAAGCAACTTTTGTTCTGTATTATTGAATTTCTCAAAACGTAAGAAAAACCTTTCTGCTTGGTTTTCTATGGCTGACGCAAAAATAAATAAAAATAAAAATTAGAGCATTGATTATTATCATTTAAAGGAAAACTAACCCTTAGTAAGGAAAAATTTTGACTTCGAGACTTGATTACTCAAAAACTATTTACTAAATTATTAAACTAAAATGTTAATTAGTTGATTTTTAGTATTTTTTTTTACCAAATTTAGTCTGTTTCTTATAAAATAGCTCCTCCTATATAGTCTTCCCATTAAACTCTTAGTTTGGAACTCCACATGGGGCTTATTTAATGAAGATCGAGTTCAAAATGTAATAAATAAAAAGATTAATACAATTTTTAACAGTTAAAACACTTTTTATATTTCCTCAGATGTACATTTCAGAAGCAATGCTTCCATCGTCAGTGAGATTTATAAATTAAATTAAATTAAATTAAATTATTTGTCAAAAAACTAATAAGAAACAAAACTGTTTTTAAAAAATTATAGTTGAGTTGTGTTGAATCTATTAAAACAATTTTTGAATATCCAAAATGTAATATAAGCTATCGAATTCTTATAACAAAACATCATTCGAAAAAATTCAAACAATCGTAAATGCATCATGTTAGAAAAAGCACTTGGTTGAAACGTTATAAGGTCTTTATTGCAAGAAGTAATGATTGACAGTAAGTGAGATAATATCCAGATAAGAAAAAAGAAAACTTAAGTACGGTGAAATTGCATTGGTACATAACTGAGAGGAGGTTGTGTTATAAAGCAAAATAGTTGTACAGACAGTAGTGTCTAAAAGTAATGATTCACAACAGTCCCCCTCAATGCAATATTTCAAAAGACTACATATTATGTAAGATTTATTAATTCATAAAGTTAATTCAAAAATTTAATTTAATTCAAAAGTTAATTGACTTTAATTTTACAAAAATATTACCAAGAGAATTGATAGTTTCTCGTGCTTCGGCCTGTTCAGATTCTTCGTGAGGATATCAGCTATCATGTCAGATGTAGGTGTAAACTTTAGCTCAATAAGACCTTCTTCATACAGTTGACGCACAAAATGATATCTAATGTCTATGTGCTTGCTCCGAGGATGAAAGACCGGGTTTTTAACAAGTTGTTGTGCACCTAAATTGTCAGAATGAATTAGAATAGATTTAAAAGATACCTTTTCGTATTGAAATTCATGGCAAAGATTTCGCAGGTACAATGCCTCCTTCGATGCTTGCGAGAGAGCCATGTATTCGGCTTCTGTGCTGCTCAAAGCAACAGAAGTTTGTTTCTTTGACTCCCACGAAACAGCTCCACCACTCATCAGAAACACAAAGCCAGTACAAGACCGACGGTCCATGTCACCAGCCCAATCCGCATCTACGTAGCCAGTAAGTTGAGATGGTATTCTCTGGTAAGTAAGTTTTGTGTTAATAGTTGTCTTTAAGTAACGTAAAAGATGCTTGGCTGCTACGAGATGCTCATCATACGGCTCCACATTGAACTGAGAAAGCTTGCACACGGAATACATTATGTCAGGCCTTGTTGACAAGGCAATGTAGAGAAGAGCTCCTATTAAGGACTGATATTTTGTTGAATCCACGCGTTCTCCTTTATTGTTATTTCCTTTTGTTAGCTTCATACCGGGATCCAAGGGTGTATATCGAGGTCTGCTTTCTTTTAAGTTATATTTAGTTGTAAGTTCCTCAATGTATTTCTGCTGATGAATTTCGATTTTTCGGCTGCTTCTATCGATTTGAATTCCTAAATAGTAACTCAGCTCACCTTTATCGACGGTGTCAAATTCAGAACCAATCTCAGATTTGACATGCATTAGGTCGTCATAGTTTGAAGCAGCTACGATCATATCGTCAACATAAATTGCCACAATACACAATCTGCTCCCTTCACACTTTGTGTAAGCACAAGTATCGCCGCTGCAACGCCGGAAATTGAGTTTTAACATTGTGTCATTGAGCTTTTTGTTCCATTCTCTGCCTGCTTGCTTCAGCCCATACAGCGATTTTTCCAGTTTACATACACGGTGCGGGAATTGCGAATCAACAAATCCTTCTGGTTGACGCATAAAGACGGTTTCATTTAAATCGCCATGCAAATAAGCAGTTGTGACATCAACATGGTGAATATGTAAGTCGAATTGTGCGGCCATAGCGAGTATAAGTCGAATTGTTGAGTAGCGCACGACGGGAGCAAACGTTTCGTAGTAGTTGACCATGTATTTTTGGGAGCAGCCTTTTGCAACTAGACGACATTTGAAACGATCAATAGATCCATCAGCATTTCTTTTTATGCTGAATACCCATCTACTTCCAATAACCTGGCAGGCATCTGGAGGATCAACCAAAACCCAAGTATTCATCGATGTCAATGCCTTATACTCTATTTTCATAGCTTCTTTCCATTGCCTACTTTCAGGTTGACACATAGCTTCTGCAACTGAGCAAGGAATAACTATACCTTCTTGAACAGCGTTTATTGCCTGTTGATTGAATTTCTTTGCTGGGCGGCCGACCTTACCTGTCCTCATAATTCTTGGACGGCCAGGCAAATTCTTCATCTGCGGAGGATCTCCTGAATGTAGTGATTGAGGTAGTTGCTTCAGTTCGTTCACCTCCTTTTCTTCGCTTCCTTCTCTTTTCGTGCAGACTTTCTCGTCAGACTCTGGAACATTTTCTGTTGATAGCTCGAAACCTGAGAAATCATAAATGTTACTATGTGATTCTTGTAGGTTTTCAAAGAATTGGACATCGCGACTTTTAACAATTTTACCTGAAGTCTCGTCAAGAAGTCGATAAGCTTTCGACTCTTCAGAATACCCAACAAACAAAAACTCTTTACCTTTTGCTTCAAATTTTGACTTTCCAGGTTGTTTCACCAGCGCTATTGCTCTTGACCCGAACACTCTAAAATGACTCACCGAAGGCTTCCTGCCATTCCAAACCTCATAGGGTGTTTTATTGCCCAACACTTTTGTCGGACATCTGTTCCGCAAGTAAGCAGCAGTATTGATCGCTTCAGCCCACAACGACTCACGAAGAGAAGAACCTATGAGTAAACACCTTGCCATCTCTACTAGTGTTCTATTTGCTCTTTCCGCTACTTCGTTTTGCTGCGGAGTATGAGGTATAGTCAACTGTCGCCTTATTCCACTTTCTTTCAAAAACTCTGTTAACTGATTGGACACGTACTCTGCTCCATTATCACTTCGAATCTGTTTTATTTCTCGTCCTGTCTCACGCTCCACATCTTTCTTAAATTGCTTAAAAATACTGAGGACTTCGTATCTTCTTTTTATGATATAAACTCGCATTATACGTGATTTATCATCTATGAAACTTACGAAATATCGACCGCCTCCAGCTGAATTCGTTCTCATAGGTCCGCAGATATCTGTGTGGACTAGATCCAGCAATCCCCTACTCTTAATGAACGATTGCTTTGGAAATGGCTGTTCATGTATTTTGCCTTTTGCGCAAACGACGCATTCTAGAGAGCTGCTGTTTTCACTGAACCCAAGCCCCAGAACCATATTTTTATTGTTTAGTTGTTGTAGGCTACCAGTATTAAGGTGTCCAAATCGTTCGTGCCATCTATTGAACGAACTTTGAATCGAATCTGAAGCTCTTAAGCTAAAAAGTGACTCTAGGCTGACACCACACACTACATACAGCTCATGACGCTTTTTTGCTTTTAAAACAATGTCACCATTTCTGCTTTTAACTGTTCCTAGTTCATTTCCAAATTCAACTGCATGCCCACTAGTAGTAATCTTACTCACTGATAAGAAGTTTCCCCTCAACTCGGGAACAAAAAGTACATCTTTCAACAATAAGTCATGGCCATCTGATCGCATTCTGAAAGTCCCTATACCACTCGAAGTAATGCACATATCTGATGCTAGCTTTACAGGTGTTTTCTGATTAACATCTAATGTGGCGAAAAAATTACTTTCACAACACATGTGAGAGGTGGCCCCACTGTCAATGCACCACTCGTTCCTATCCAAAACTCCACTTTCATAGGCAGAATTTGAAACTAAGCCAAAAACAGTTTCGTTGCGAGTGTTGGTTTGGCACTTAGAAGCGAAGTGTCCGCGAATACCGCATTTATAACATTTTCCCTTATGCCGATTCTTATCATACTTTCCCTTAGGTGAGATTTGAAATGATTTTGGTTTGGAAGTGATAGCTAGAACATGCTGACTACTACTACCAACATGCTCTTTGTCCCTGTCATTTCTCCTTTGTTCCTCCTCTGTAAGTTTAATTTTTAAGGAAGCTAGTGCTGGTAATCTATCGCGACTCTCAATAGCGACTATGAAATTTTCATAGTCGTTAGGAAGACTACAGAGTAACATAATAGCAAGCAACTCATCTGGCATCTTAACATCTATTTCATGAAGTTTCTCCACCGTCATACAAAAATTATTGATATGGACCGACATTGACTGCCCATCATTCATTTTGTTCGATAGTAATTGTTTGAATAAACTTACTTGTCTTGCTGGCCCAGAGGGTTTATAAATTTGAGCTAGGATATCCCATGCTTGCTTCGACGTCTTGCTCTGCTTCACGTGTATGAGCTCCGCTGGCTTGATACTAAGTAGGATTGTAGATAGGGCCTTGCTGTCCGATTTTTGCCATTTTGACTTTTCCTCCTCATTAGCTTCCTCTTTAAATGCGTTCTCACCATTAACGTACTCCCACAGATCGCAATGTATTAACACGCTTTTCATTAAAATCTCCCATGCGCTATAATTATCTTTATCAAGTTTTTCGATTTGATAAAGAGAGGTCATGATGTTCTTTTATATGATTTGGAACAAAAAACAACTTTCTTGAATTTGATTAAATTTTGATTGAATTTACGACTAACGCGAAAACAAAAAAAAAACTATTGAAATACTAAATTTATATTTTAAGAAATTCGACCTGGGCCCATAACCTGTTAAAAAAAGCACTTGGTTGAAACGTTATAAGGTCTTTATTGCAAGAAGTAATGATTGACAGTAAGTGAGATAATATCCAGATAAGAAAAAAGAAAACTTAAGTACGGTGAAATTGCATTGGTACATAACTGAGAGGAGGTTGTGTTATAAAGCAAAATAGTTGTACAGACAGTAGTGTCTAAAAGTAATGATTCACAACACATCAAACTGTTAACACTTTTTTTGTTGCGTGCACACTTGAATCAAATTAGGCCCAAAAATTCAAACAAAGCGAAGACAAAAAAAAAAAAAAACAGCTCACAAAATATTTAAAATATTTTTCTCAATTTTGCAAAAGGGTATTTAGAAAAGCAGGAAAGTACCTTATACGCAATAGAACCATATGCATATATGGTCCTGAATTCTGTCTGTGTGTCTGTGTGTCTGTCTGTCTGTATATGAATCTACAGCCTGAACCGTTTGACCGATTTTCTTCAAAATTTGCAGTTATGGTCTCTGGAGTAGCTTACGGAGGGGTTTTTGGAATTGGGTCTCTAAGTCTTGAAATAACGGTACCTGCCATACAACCTATATGATAATACTTATTTTTCTCGAAAATGGCTCTAACGATTTTAATAAAATTTTACGTGACGTATTATTTTTGAATAACTGATCTAATGATGAAAAAAAATTTTTTAGAAAATGTATTAAAACGGTACCTCCCATAGTACCGTTTTTTTCAAAGCCGATTTTCCAGCTAATGGCTAACACTATTTTGACGAAATTTCATATTTAAAAAGTCCTAAATTGTTTGAGAAAGATTGCATATCTATGTTAAAAAATCTAGTTTTTTCGAATTTTCATAAATTTAAAAAAAAAAATTTGTTTTTTCGAATACTTTCAAAACGGTATCTTCGATTTATTTCAAATTTTTTGTCAATACATCTCTTAGCAAGATCTTAATCCTTGTGTACTTGAATTTTCAAAACCTCATTTTTTGAAAAAATAAAAATTAAAAAACCGGATTTTTAAAAAACGGCTCTAACGATTTTAATTAAATTTTAAGGGTTTGTATGTAATAGCGATTGCAAACAAATGGCGTTTTTAGATTTTCGCTTAAAACTTTTGGAGTATTAAATTTAATTTTTTTAAAATATTTTTCGTGATTTAATTCAATTTTCATAATTAATGTGTAGTTGGCAACCCTGTACCACCAAATACATTAAGACCTAATACTAAAACCTTTTACTCAATCTTAAGATTTTGGTATTGTACTTAGCAAACGTCGCAAGTTCGTGCGACCCAGTCGTGCCCATTTTTTCAATATATCTCGAGAACGAAGCAAAATTTTGCAATTTCAAGGACGTTTTTAGTAGAAATCAAATTTTCCCATCGAAATCTATCTTTTAATAAATTATAAAAAAGTATTTTTTATCCAAAACAATAAAATTCCCGACAAAAAAGGCAATTTTTTTTTTCAATTTTCGAGTGTTGTCAGTTTTTTAAATGACCCGAAAAAAGGTAACGCATCGCGTGTAGGTGGTATTTGTGCCAGTGAAAAATTTTTACTTTTTGATAATTTGCAAAAATATTGGAAACTACAGTTGCTTAGGTCTGGTTCTACTTTGCTACATATAAAGAAACTGCAGTCAGTATAAAAGGGATTAAAAACGACGATAAATGTCTATGTTCAAGTTACAATATTTCGGTGAATTTCAAACAGAGAAAGTTTTTTGATATAGCATTTTATAGGAAATTTTATTTACTTGCCTATACCTATCTGCAACCAGAAAGAAATGATATTTAAAAAACTGACAAAACTCAAAAATTGGAAAAAAAAATTGCTTTTTTTGTCGGGAATTTTGTTATTTTGGATAAAAAATATTTTTTTTATAATTTTTTAAATTTTTTGGAATTGCATCAAAATTTTGCTTCGCTCTCGAGATAAATTGAAAAAAAAAACGAATGAAGGTGGTTTAGAACCCATATCTCCGAATCGCACCCTCTAATTTAATAGCACTTTCGGTTTTTTCTCTAAAATTAGCCCATTAATCGATTCATGCAATAAAAGTCCATTCAATGTCGAGTCCCTTAAGAAATGACATAATCAATAGACTATTAGTAGGGAGACTTGATCACACGAGACCACTCTCAATAATTCCCTCGAATTCTAATCAATACTTTCATGAGAGGGCTTAAACCTAACATTCCGTGACGTGTTACTCTCACACAAGAATAATTCTTGATCGTCAGCACGCAATGTTATTTTTTTATGTTTCTTTTTAGTTTTTTCGTGATAAAAACTTTTTTAGTATGTTAGCTAAACACACTGTGAAAATTATCTTACTAAACAAACTAAGCTTTCATAAGCAATAAAATTTGAATTGTGAGAAAACGATAGCGGGTGACATGAGTCAGTTCCTTGGACGAGACTTGATCATTGGTGATAGCCAGTTGATACCAGTTTCTTCTTAGGAAAGAAACTGGCTCAAGTCTACAGCGTGGCTCAAGTTTCGCTTCGTTGTAATTTGTGCCTCAATCTGTGCTACAAATGCAGGAATTTCCTTTTTTCAATTTCAAAAAAATTAATGATCGATCAACTGAGAGTCGGTATTTATTCGGTAAATCTAATTTTAAAAGCAAACCAAGTGTCAATGATGCAATGGATTTTATCACAAATTTTAGAGAAAGGTTTTAAAAACGAGGTTAGAGTCACAGAACATTTATAACTGCAACGAAACTGGCTAACTGGGAGACTTGAGACAAAAATCTGTTCTCTTTCTTACATTCTTCAAAAATAACTTGCGTGTAGATTTAATTTATAAGACTAATTTTAAAATAAATTAATTTATGTTTAAAGTGGTGTGTACAACATGCGGCTTAGATGAACACAAAAAAAGTTTAAGAGATTTAACAAAAAGTGGCTCAAGTGTCCTGCCTCCCCCTACACTCCATTCTGACTGATGTGACTTATAACTAGGGATTGCAATCCCAAAAGAGCTTTTAAAATCCTGGGATTTCGGGATTCAGATACGTCACTCCCAGGATCCCGGGACTAGTCCCGCGAAGACAGCGATTTATTGACAAAAGAATTATTAATATTTAGATGGCTGATTGCTATCCGAATCAGCGTATTTATTGTCGTGTCTTGATGACAGAAAAGTGTGCAAACTCTTTCTTGATACCCTCTAATGTTTTGAACACATTTGTGCAAGGCTAGCATTGGGTTTTTGTAGTTATGTCAATAGTTAAAAAAAAAAATGGGCACGACTGGGTCGCACGAACTTGCGATTGTGTTCTAAATACGATATCAAAATCTAAAGGCTGAGTTAAAGGTTTTGGTATTAGCTCTTCATAATATATTTTGTGGTACAGGGTTGCCAAATACACATTAATTATGGAAATTGAATTAAATCACGCAAAATAATGAAAAAATTAAATTAAATATTCCAAAGGTTTCAAGCAAAAATCTAAAAACGCCATTCTTTTGCAATCGCTAATACACATGAATGATGAAAATTTAATCAAAATCGTTGGAGCAGTTTTTCCAAAAAACGGTTTTTTATTTTTCACTTTTTTTTAAAAACTGTTTTTTTAAAGTTGAGTATGCAAAGTTTTAGATCTTAACAGGAGTTATTTTGACAAAAAATTTGAAAAAAATCAAAGTTATAATTTCGAAGTTACTTTCAAAAATCAAAATTTTTTAAAAAAATTTATAAAAATTTCCAAAACTAAGTTTTTTTAAATATTGATATGCAGTCTTTCTTAAACAACTTACGACTTCTTAAATCCAAAATTTCGTCAAGATCGTGTCAGCCATAAACGAGAAAGTCGGTTTTAAAAAAAACGGTACTATGGGAGGTACCGTTTTTAGGCCTTTTTTAAAATTTTTTTTTACATCATAAGAAAGACAATTCAAAATTAATTCTTCATACAAAATTTTATCGAAATCGTTGGAGCCGTTTTCGAGAAAAATAAGTATTATCATATCGGTTGTATGGCAGGTACCGTTATTTCAAGACCTAGAGACCCAATTCCAAAAACCCCTCTGTAGGATGCCAAACAAACCCTAACTGCAAATTTTGAAGAAAATCGGTCAAGCGGTTCAGGCTGCAGATCCATATACAGACAGACACACAGACACACAGACACACAGACACACAGACAGACAGACAGACAGACAGACAGACAGAATTGCAGGACCCACTTTTTTCGTATTCTCTATCATCGTAATGTCATGTTTAATTGTTATCTCAAAATTTTTTTTCTGCACGATTGCAAGACTTGCCTTATAGTACCTATAATCGCAAGTAAAAATGGGCACGACTGGGTCGCACGAACTTGAGATTGTGTTCTAAATACGATATCAAAATCTAAAGGCTGAGTTAAGGGTTTTGGTATTAGCTCTTCATAATACATTTTGTGGTACAGGGCTGCCAAATACACATTAATTATGGAAATTGAATTAAATCACGCAAAATAATGAAAAAATTAAATTAAATATTCCAAAGGTTTCAAACAAAAATCTAAAAACGCCATTCTTTTGCAATCGCTAATACACATGAATGATGAAAATTTAATCAAAATCGTTGGAGCAGTTTTCCCAAAAAACGGTTTTTTATTTTTCACTTTTTTTTTTAAACTGTTTTTTTAAAGTTGAGTATGCAAAGTTCTAGATCTTAACAGGAGTTATTTTGACAAAAAATTTTAAAAAAATCAAAGTTATAATTTCGAAGTTACTTTCAAAAATCAGAATTTTTTAAAAAAATTTATAAAAATTTCCAAAACTAAGTTTTTTTAAATATTGATATGCAGTCTTTCTTAAACAACTTACGACTTCTTAAATCCAAAATTTCGTCAAGATCGTGTCAGCCATAAACGAGAAAGTCGGTTTTAAAAAAAACGGTACTATGGGAGGTACCGTTTTTAGGCCTTTTCCAAAAATTTGTTTTACATCATAAGAAAGACAATTCAAAATCAATTCTTCATACAAAATTTTATCGAAATCGTTGGAGCCGTTTTTGAGAAAAAAAAGTATTATCATATCGGTTGTATGGCAGGTACCGTTATTTCAAGACCTAGAGACCCAATTCCAAAAACCCCTCTGTAGGATGCCAAATAAACTTTAACTGCAAATTTTGAAGAAAATCGGTGAAGCGGTTCAGGCTGCAGATCCATATACAGACAGACACACAGACAGACAGACACACAGACAGACAGACACACAGACAGACAGACACACAGACAGACAGACAGAATTGCGGGACCCACTTTTTTCGTATTCTCTATCATCGTAATGTCATGTTTAATTGTTATCTCAAAATTTTTTTTCTGCACGATTGCAAGACTTGCCTTATAGTACCTATAATCGCAAGTAAAAAACTACACACTAATTCTTATCATGACCATTTCCATGAGCTTTGAACATTTGACTTCAACTTTAGAAACTTTTTCTTTTATTAGAAAACGTAAACTATTATAAAAGGAATGAACAAAAACTAAGAGGTATTAAGCTTTGAAACTAAGTTCAAATTTAGACCATGCACAAAGAGTTTTAGAAAACGAAAAAGGAAACTCAAAAACTAGATTCCTAGTTTATAGTCAAACAGTTCAAAACAATGAAAAGAATGGAGGACTCGAAAAACACAGAGCGGAAGATAGGAACTTGTTTGAAAATTTTCAAAACACATTTCAATAACGCTCAAAACAAGTGGAAAACACAGTTCAAACATTACTAAAGCCAATGCCAGAGGATAAATGGGTATTTAAGAAATTTTTTGACAAACTGATAGCAAAAAGATGAAGATACAATGAAAAGGGAAGGACAAACTCTTTAACTTTTTTTTTGCTGGTTTTGGAATGCACACAAAAGATGTTTTGACAGTAAAAAAAGAATTGTTAAAAATCTATTCGGGAGACTAGATCATATTCTTCCAGTAAAACAACGAAAAGAAATATTTTATCACATTTTGGAAAATAACGACTACGTTTTCGATTTTCTCCGCAGAGGTTGTCTGCAGAGTTTCTTTCGTCTGATAGAACTTGGAACTGAAATGGGATTTTTCGATTTCACTCCCGGTATTTTCACAAACGAGAAAAAGACTCGGAATTCCGGGATTCCAATCCCTACTTATAACTTTGTTTTAAAATAAAAAATAAGGTATGTCACTAATTCATTTAATGTTGTTGTACTGCTTACTACTTTTAGTAAGTTTTTTTAAATTTATTTTGATTATTCCACTTAGGTTATGCAAAAACAATTACAATAAATGTATTTTTCTTAAAGAATGAATAAAAAAATTTTTTTTTTTAAGATTATGTAAGAATAAATTGGCATTATTGCGTTTTTCTAGCAAAATTTTCTTTAATTAGAAGTTTTGTTGTGTGTGGCGTACCCCATGAGCGGATCACTAGTATGAAGCAGTTAAGTGGGAGAGCGGTGATTCCTTTTTCGATCATGATCCTCGCAAAGCCGAAAAGAAAGAACAATTAAATCAATTAATTAATCAAAAGAAAAAGAAAAAGCAAAAATCCTCACATTTCTGATCAATGTTATGTCAAATTAAGCAAAGATTGTACCACACGGAATAAAGCTTGTTATTATTCCAACCTTGACTATTGTTCTAATAGTATCTACAATTCTACATACACACCTTTATTTTCTTAAGTTTTTTCATAAAAGCGCTTCATAATGAAGATTTTGTTCTGCTCGCTTCAAAGGTAACCAATTGACTTATTTAAAATGTTTGCTTTCCAACAGTATTATAGTAGAATCATTAAGTTTATCGATGTCTAACAATAAACATATACGGCAGAGAGTCACTACGCTCTAGAAATTACACATGTAGTAATGTAGTCTGTTTGTCTACACTTTTTGGCGGCGGGATTAGATATTCCAATCACTAAACGTAATTGACTGAACGAAAATCGGCATAATATCATGTACCTGACTGATTATCTTACAACTGCTATATCCAGGGTTCTCACTTTTCCAACAATTACTTTTTTTTTGTTTAGTTCTTGTATCAATGTGGCATTTCGAACGAGTATATAAATTTCAACGATTTCAGTAATTAGTTGAGAATATCAATATACAGCTATAATTGGTTTTGAGAAATTGTTTGAATTTCAACACAAAACGGTATGCTACCGAGAAACAGAACACTTACAACTTTGGAAACTGACAATGCTGAAAAGATACGTCTGGAATATTCGTAGGAATAAAATTATATGACTATGAAAATTGGCAACAATCAAACATAACTAAAAGCTATCGTAATGATGGTATGAGCTTTGAGACTTAGACCGTTTCGATCCATGATGTCATGATGAGTATAACGTGACAGTCTGCCTTCTTTCAATCAGTCGATTAGACAGATCTGTAAGTCTGCAGGTACCTATTCCGTTCTTTTCACTTAAAAAGATACCCAAAGTCGATATTTTTATGTAGAATTTTCAATCAGCTTACCTTAGTATGATCTGTGAATGAATTCTTCGTCGTGCATCTGAACGACTGGTTGTGACCCGTGGTGTAATAGTTTGCATGTCTTCGTTGTTCAAATCCCAACAGAAAATAAAAAAATGTTTTTAAACGGGTATCGCCTTTCGCGAGGAAATGGCAAGTTCTCGGATAGTAAATTCATTGCAATGAAAAGCGCATTCTAGATTAGTTTTCCGAAATTGGTAGGAAATTGTAGGTCCCCTAAATTTCCTCATAATGTATGGTTGTGAGAAATGCGCTGGACCTGGGGCTCCCCGCTCTAATACACTGTTATTTATTAAGTTTTGGGCGAGGAATTGAAAGAAAGTAATAAAACTGCCACGAAAAAACCTTTGTCACTAACCCATTTGGAATCAAAAAGGTATTGTTGAGAGAATTGTGCTAGGCTTTTTGGGCTCTCAGAGCTTTCTTGTGCTACACTGTTCAAATTTATTATTTATTTTTAAAGACAGAACTTTGTGCTTGGAACAAAGTTTACAATACTTACACGTTCAGAGTAGGCTTCATTTAATAAATGAAAAGATTAGTTAAAACACTTTTTATATTTCCTCAATTGCACATTTCGTAAGCAATGCTTCAATGCTACGGGAGGCATACTATAGAAAACTACAGCATTGCCAGCAAAAGTCTTTCGAAGAATGTGAACCACTTTATTAAAAAAAAGAGAAAGAGAAAGGGGTACGTCCATGTTACAAGTCTCGTCGTAACAATTTTTTAATACGAATGCCAAATAGAAAAAACTAGAAACATCATTAGCCGCGTTTTATTGGGAATTTTCTATATTCAGTTATGTTCATTTAGAATAAAACGATTTTTTGGTTTATATTCATTTAGCACGTCACTTTCAATTTTCACTTTCAAAGTTGGTACCCTTTGCACTTGTTCTAAGGATAAGAACCATTAAAAATTTGCATTCAGAAGGATATAAATGCATACCTTTTATTTTCCATTTCTATTTTTCTCTATTTAATTCTCGATTCTCAATTTATTTGCCGCATTTCAACTTTTTACTTTCGATGTAAACAAAACAAATGTCACTTTAATTTTTTTTCGCAATGGCTGTGTTCAATTAGATTCATTTTGTGACTCAAGTTTTTGGTTGCCTTGGTTCTGATGTTCTTATGTGTTCTGTCTGATGTTCTTTTTTTCTGACCGATTGCGAAACTTTCCTTGTGTGTGCGTGTGTGTGTGTGTTAGTAACTGCGTGTCTATTTATGTCCCCACCAAGTCACCACCTGACTCTTCTATTAGCTATTAGGTGTGTTTCTTTACTGAAAATTCGCACGAAATGCACCGAAATTCGGCGAAAGTCAGTCTAATCCCGTTCCAATTTTTCGTAGCAGTGCACAAAAAAGAGAGTGCTCTCGAGAGAATAAAAAAATTTCCCCACTGTTCTGACTAGGTTTTAGATTATACTTGAAAAAACTAGGAAAAAAGTAATTTTAAATAAAACACACAACTTCACTCTTTGACTTGAAAATTGGTTGTATTTAATTTCTAGAACTTTTCTAGTCATATGACTTTAGGTATAGTAACTTCATTAATTTTCTATACATTCTATGTTTTTGTTTATGTTTACATTTTTGTGGAACGTATATTTAGTATTGTTTATTTTCGTTCTAAATGTTTCCATCCAGTTCCAAACATTCTCCCGCCTCCAAAAAAAAATCCAAAAATCCATCTGCTTATGGTGCACCCTGTCCAAAAGTCTGCACTGCAGCACCGCCGACGACGTTCCGCTACTCCTCCACAGATGGCCTTTGACATTTAGGTGATATCCGTGATTGGTATAATATTAACTGATGGTGCTACTCTTCTTTCTCATAGTGTACATGAAAAGAGACGAAGAGAAATTAGTACATTCAATTAAAACATAAATGGACAACACGAAAGAATAGTACAATTGTACAATGCACAAGAGACACCAGACAGACATGTACTGTATTAATAGTATGCGTAATTGGAAGTTTCATTCAATCGTGTGTGCTTTACATTCCAATGCGTAAGAGTAGTGTACTACTTAATTGGTGTATGGTTGGTGTAGGTGTTGTTCATTTATAAGTTCGTTTTCGCGAGCATGGTGCCGACATGCTATTTGCAAATTTAATCGCGATTATTTTCTTTTTTTTTTTTTTATGGTAAGGTTTTGTGATCATTTGAAATTAATTGAATATGATATCTGGTGTTGATTTGATGATTTTTTTTTTTTTGTATCGTATCAGTGTGGATGTGGAGATAGTTGCGTTGCATTTTCCCGCAACTATGTAATGTTGGAAATTTTGTTTTCGAGATGGAAGGAATATGTGTGCTAACCCACATTCTAAGCTGATAAGTGGTTTGTTCGTTTTTTATTTCGATTTTCATTTTTAAAATTAGAATTTTATTATTCTATCCGAATATGAATTACATAAATATTATGCATGAAATATGTACATATATATTCGTTAATATTGTTGTTGTTGTTGGTGAGATCCCCTTGCGGTATGGCATGTATTGGTTCTCCGATGAGAAAGTGAGCGGGAGTTAAGACGTCCAAATCGTCTATGTTGTCGGTTAGTGGACACAAGGGTCTCGAATTGAGACATGCTTCTATTTGTGTTAGAAGCGTCGCGAGCTCCTCAATGGTGAGTATCTCACTTCCAACAACTTGTTTGATGTGGTACTTGGCCGGTTTCACACCTGCTTCCCATAATCCTCCGAAATGGGGAGAAGCGGGAGGAATAAAATGCCATTCAGTACCGTGGTTTGACAGTTCTTCCGCTACTTCCTTCCAGCAATGCTTTGCGTTCTTCAACTTTCTGCCTAGCTTCGCGTTAGCACCAACAAGATTTGTTCCGCAATCACTGTGCAGCCTTCTGCATGTACCTCTACGTCTTGTTAAGCGTTCGAACGCTGCTAAAAATCCCTTGACTTTGCGGCAGTTGGATGCAAATCTAAGATGTGTGGCAATCACCCGGATCACTCGTAACAGCTTCGACACTTTTTGCACTACATCGAGTCTCTTATTATCTTCCGCGTTCATCTGCACGGCGTGCGTTGGAATTGAGCGCTCCTCTTCGGCAGTTGCAACCTCTTCAGCTTCCTGGAATCCTCGTACTTCCGACCCTAAGTCCGCGAACTGCGTAAAAGTTCGGACATGAACCGGGGTTTCGGTCGGAACTTTTCCAAAAATTATCCAGCCGAGTTGTGTTTTTTGGGCCACTGGACCTTGGCCGTCTTGACTCCGTACTACTTGTGGAAGGAGTATGTCGGCGAAAACGTCGCTTCCAAGTAGTAAGTCCACCGGAGCAGGTAAAAAGTAAGTGGGATCTGCTAAACAGAGTCCCTCTAAATGTTGCCATTTCTTTGGATCGATTCGGTGGGCTGGAAGATGCCCAGTCAGTGACGTGAAAACCAGTGCTCTTACAGCACCTTCAAACGTCGAGTGTTGCGACGCAAGCGTTAGATCGACGCTGCTATACGTTGTGCCACTGCTGACCAAACCCAACCCACTTACTCTCGCCATGGTCTGACACCGTTTTAAGTTTAGCAATTTAGCAGCTGCTGGTGTTATAAAGGTGGCTTCTGATCCTGGGTCGACCAGAGCTCTTAGACAATGGAAGCTGCCATCTGCTGCCATAACTTTGACAACGGCTGTTGCCAACAAAACCTTCGTCGATGCACAGCTGCCTGCTGACGCATGGAAGGTGTTTAAATCTCTACCGCTCGAGCTAGCTCTGCCGTCCATATGGAACTCAGGCGCGTCTGGGTTGACGGAGACCTGAGTAGCGGTGAAACTTGTCTGTCTGCTGGGCTGGCTAGGTTGTGGTGTTGTATTTATGTGCAGCAACGAATGGTGGCGTTTCGAACAAAACGTGCAATTTTTGTCGCTTGGGCAGTTTGAGGCGAAATGACTGTACCCCAGACAGTTATTGCACACCTTTGCCGTCTTAACTACCTGTGCGCGCCTTTGGACATCCATATTCAGGAACTTCTGGCATTTCCTCAGTGAGTGCTGGCTCTGGTGGCATACCTGGCACACAAACTCCGTTCTGGCAGCATTCTTCACATGGAACACCTTCCGCACCTCCGTACCGGCTGGTCTCCGCACATCATTCTTGAAAGAAGTTGGTTGCGCTGTGTCTGCACACACTGCTTCCAAGGTCCTGAAGCGTGCTTCCAAAAACTCCAGGAAATCGTTCCAGTTTGGCAACTCTTTCTGGTTCCCCAACTTCTCCTCCCACAACTGCTGCAAATTACCAGGTAACTTATTGTACACTATGTGCACCAATATAACGTCCCATTGATCTACAGGTACATCCAGGTTCCTGAGTGCATGGATACACTCTTGCGAGGTGAATATCACTTCCTTCAGCCCATCAACCGACTCCTTCACAAGGCACTTTTGGCTGAAAAGTAATTTTAGTTGCGCGTTTACTAACACACGCTTGTTGTCGTATCGCGCCTTTAACAATTCCCAAGCCTTGTCGAAATTACCCGCGACACAAGGTAAATGCTGGAGCAAACGATCCGCCTCGCCTTCTAAACTCGACTTCAGGAAGTGCATCTTGTCGATGTCCGTTAAATTATGGTTTGAACAGACCAAGGAATCAAACCTGTCGTGAAACGACCGCCATTTTGTATAGTCCCCATTAAATTTGGGGAGATCAATTTTGGGCAATCTCAACTCGGTACGGACCATACCTGACTGGCCTAAACTCTGACCAGCCTGACCTGCTGCCAGCTCTGACGTTGCAGGAATCGCAGACAAACTCTCCAACAACTCGGTTAAATCCGACCTGTAATCCAGGTAAGTGTCGTTAATTTTATCAAAAACTTCAAAATAATCCTCCTTTTCTATCCCAGCTTCCAACTTGGAACCCCCAACGACGTTCTGGTGATAGATTTTTGCCGAAGCCATATTTTCCTCCAGCAAGGCTAGACGGCTACTCGCAACTGCACGCGTACGACGTGCTTTGGGCTCTTTTTTGAAATTTCTATAATTCCTCTCAATTTGCTCCAGGAGGCTTTTTTGCAGAGCTCCGTAAAACAAAGAAGAACCAAGAGCAGGAACTGGAGTCGACATTTTTAAGTTTGGGTATAATTTATTTATTTATAAAGTACGAACACAACAAGAACGAACTTACTTAATTTTTTCTTCTCTTTGTAGTGGCGACCTTGAATAACCTTGTTGTCCTGGATGTCTCGACTTCTGCAGTAGATATATTTTTTAAGATTATTTTAGCTTAATGGCGTTTTTATTCGCGCGCGATTTCTTAGTTTTACGTAAATTTATTTGAAAGAATTGAAACTTTACTTATATTTTACTCTGAAAGAGTTTTTTATATGTATATATTTTCACTAGAGTGTTCGTTAAACGACTCTTCGATTTACACACTTTTGTCTTTTAAATGTTAATGTTTTCACACACACACTAAATGTTTTTCAATACTGTTCGTAACACGGCTACGAAGGACCAAATGTTCTGACTAGGTTTTAGATTATACTTGAAAAAACTAGGAAAAAAGTAATTTTAAATAAAACACACAACTTCACTCTTTGACTTGAAAATTGGTTGTATTTAATTTCTAGAACTTTTCTAGTCATATGACTTTAGGTATAGTAACTTCATTAATTTTCTATACATTCTATGTTTTTGTTTATGTTTACATTTTTGTGGAACGTATATTTAGTATTGTTTATTTTCGTTCTAAATGTTTCCATCCAGTTCCAAACACCCACCATGCGAATTTCCGCCACCAAAATTTCTGTGGACAGAAATCGTGCACAGCCAAAACAAATACCACAACTGTCAAACAGACGTTTTTCCAAGCGTTGCGTTGCTGCGAATGTTTTGTTCAAGGCGTTTCTTTACTTTTAAGACAAATACGCTCTTTCAGAGAGTTTCTGAAAAAATTTTACAACCATTCCTTAAAAAAAAAATTTCTGTGCACAAAAAGTAAAGAAACAGACTTATTCAATCTGTTGTCGAAAATCAGAAAATATGAACGAACACAACCCAAAGACTGCCAACCTCTGGGTGCCAAAAAAGAAATTTAACCAACCATCCCTGTTGTGCAGTTAGCTAACTGCGATATTTATGTTCATTTAGGCTATTGACATAAGGAGTTGTTGTTTTTCCATGAGCGATGTTTTACTGAAATGAACATAACTTCACATAGAATTTCGATAAAACGCGCCTATTGTAATAAATGCAACAGACATTTAGAACATCAGAAGTTTCATCAACAGAAACAAAACCGTAAAAACTAAATACGAAAAGTGTCAGCACTGAACAAATTCATTTTTTCCGATCTTGATTGTTATTGAAGATACTTTTCCCTATATTCGTCAGTTCAGTTCGAAATCGGTCGCAGCTAAAGTAGCAGCATTAGCAACATTAAATTCAGTCATGCCTTACAAACGATAAAATTCTTTCGCATTTACAGCGACCTACTCTTATTATTTTTGAATGAAAAGTGAAAATAGTGAATACGTAGTTAGATCTGACGCTTGACCCACATTTTACCTGAATCTCTAATACTTTGCACAATGTTGCTCACTAAACTATTAACAAAGAAACTTCGCATCATTTTGATTGCAATGAATGGTAAGTGCTTTAAAAAAAACCTGTTTAAACAGAATAAGTGAACACATCGTTTGTTTGTTTACACAGTCAACTTATTGAGCTTTGTTATTGGAACCTATGTTGGATGGACGTCACCAGTGATACCAAAATTAAGAGATCATTCTGCAGACAGTCCGTTGAGTGTTGGAGTGAGTCTGGTACAAGAAGGTTGGATCAGTTCTTTGACATCAGTTGGAGCATTTGCCGGTGAGTTGTAGTGGCATTGGTAGTGTTTGCTTAAGACAGACGGATGAATATATCGTTCGTTAGCTCACTAAATGCGTGAATACATTTGTAATCAAAGTTAAAAGACATTATATACAGTTTGTAGTTCTTAATCTAATTATCAAACTACTGTCGAAAGCGAACCAACCAACCAACGAAGAATTCTATGTGGATAAAATGGTTCCGATTCAATAAATTATGTTTCAAAGGGTGAATTTCTTGAAGGTTTTTTAGGGCTCTATTTTACTGTTTTTTTCTAGCTGTTATGCTTAACAATCAACGCAGTCTTTTGGCTTTGAGTCTACTTTTGTAAACCTTTTTTTATTGAAAACTGTCAGGAAAAGGAAACTTTAATCGATGTAACTAAGTCGAGTAGCAGTTTTATTTTCGTTGCCAAAATTCTTGTGACAAATCATCTAAATCTTAGAGCTGGGCCAACTTTTAAATCGCATTACTTTTCTTGTTTAACCTATTACTCATTTTTTATATTTCTACCTGAACCCAACCATCAATGATGATCGATCGGTGATTAGCGGATGGCAGACAACCAATCACCTTGTTTGACATAATTGCTATTTAAGTTAGATAAAAATACGATTTCGGTTGGGTAGAGGGTAATAAGCATTATCAGTCAATTAGTAAAAAGTATTTTCCGAAGCGGTGCAGTAATAGATCGTGAAAACAATTCCAGCTTGGCTTTTGATCTTGTATACAAACATCTATTTCTTTTATCAGTTGATTGTGACCAGTGTGAAGCAGATAAGTGGAAGAGCTGTCATCCCTTCCCGATCACTTCCTTCTGACAATTCTTCTGACTATATTGTTCTGAATTTCTCTGACATCCATTGTTTTATTAGCCGGATCTTAATTAAACTTCTACTTATTTTTACATGTGGTCAAATTTTTTTAAGAATAAATATATAGATCCAGCGTCTAAGTTTAAAGTTTTCGATGCAACAATCAAAACCTGTTTTTGTTACGCGAATGATGTCTATGGATACAAGGAAATAAATGAAATCGAAAGTATACAAAGATATTTTTTCAAACGCATTCTTCGCTTACCGGCCAACACGCCTAACTATGCCATACACGTCGAATCGGGGTTACCTACAATATTAGTAAAAAATTTAAAAGCTAATGCAGACTATATTCTTAAAGTCATGCAAAGATCTGACTACAATTTGCAGAAAAGAATTATGTTAGTGTCTTTGAGGTGTCGGTATACGCCTTTTAAAGACTGGTATGAACTAGCGTCGGCAAACGACTTTTCTCTTAACCTCTCCGTGGATAACTTAAATTTATGGAGGTCTGTTTCTTATGACTGCATTTCTTGCATTGATGAAAATGTGTACCGGTCATTTCTTGATCGGGCTGGAGAGTCTGTTTCACGATCAATATACAAAAGATTGAATCACAATCTAGGAGAATCCAACTATTTTCGGAATGAATTTTCTGTAACGGAGATGAGTCTTATATTTAAGGCCCGTACGGAAATGTTACAGTTAAACTACAGGCCACATAGATCTGATCTTAACCCGAACTTTACACTATGTAACCTAAACCAACCAGAAAACATTTTCCACCTCCTGGCCGTATGTCCAGTGCTGCAAGAAATCCGACGTCTACATTTCAATAAAAGTTCACTATCGTTGGAGGAATGCTTAAGCGTTCTTAATGGAGAGAGTGGTTGGAAATTACTTATACGTTATTGCACACATGCGGTTTCATATAGAAATTTGTACGAGGACTTTTAGGATAACTTTAATACCAAATCATTTGAAATTTTGTTCTAGCTAAATTATAAGGTCAATTTTTTGTTGCTTTTTTGCCGCTTTTTAAATGATGTTGCAATCCATTGAAACATATTCCCAATTTTGTTTTAGCTTAACTAAAAGCCCTAAGTTTTTCAACACTTAAATCTTTTTTTTTTTAAATCCTATTTAAATTTTTTATTTAATCATTGAAAATTTAAATTGTAAATTATGTATATCTTTGAACTATTTGTAATTTTAATTCGAAGAGTCATATTTTATTTTGTTTTTTGTTTTATATATTTATACTTATAGCTTATCAATTTTTGCTAATTAATCTTAATATCCCAAATGCATATCTTTTCTCTTGAAATATTAAGAGTATTAAACTTTCCGGCAGACGGCTTAAAGCCATGCTTGTAAATCTTTGTAATTTCAAAATTATATTTGTACAATTGTACTTATTATGAAAAAAATAAAGATTCTTTAATAATAATAATAATAATTTTTACATTCCTGAATAGTTTTTTGATCCCCTTACCGACGCAACTGACATTGGTACGTTTTCACAGGCCACAATAAAAAAAACCTTAGATAAGATCTTTCGAAACGACGTATAGCAGGATTGGGATGATCAGGGTACCTTGGTTTTTCTAGGCTGGGTTTTGTTTCTCAATTGCCTTCTTAACTCAAAGAAGCAGCGGTTGTCAAGAGGTGCAGTGCATTAAGGCCCGCGGCAATAAAACCCGTGGGTCTTAATTCCTCCTTGTTTTGGAAGTTAGGCGAAGCGGTGTTATTTCCATCTTTTGAGCAATAAGGCCCACCGTTCTTATTGCCACGGGGCTTATTGCACTGCACCTTCTCAAGAGTTATTCTCCGCTTATCTCTGCACTGATGTTGTTTTCCGTGTCTTTAGCGGGACCTAGGTAGACAAAGTCCTGGGGCCTGTAACAAAAACCCTAAAAGTACTTGTTTTGCTACTTCTGACTCAAAGTCGAAAAAGCACCCATCACGTTTGCTACTTCCCATTTCGTCAATATCGTCTGTGTAAGCGAGTAATTGTACAAAGTTTTGAAAGATTATGCTTTTAACGTTGACGTTTGAGTTTTGAAAAATCTTCTCATTTGTGATGTTAAAGAAATCGCATGATAGTTTATCGTCTATGCGAAAGCCTTTTCGACATCGAAGGTCTCGATGAGATTTTGAACGGCCTTCACGGAGCAGCGTGAATTCTCCAAAGTCATCCCGCAGAATCATATTACTTGTTTTGCAAGGATGCCAAAACAAGACATGGCTCCATTACATATCGTCTCTGTAAGCACTGTCATACGCGAACAAGAAATCGATAAGAAGATGGTATGTATCGATATTATATTCCCGGGTTGTTGATTTACGAGATGTAAATTTTCTTCTAATCATCTAAGTGAATATTTCGCCTAGTATCGCATAGTCTTATACCAAAGGGTTAGTAATTCAATAATGTTCAACACAATACGTATCTTTACTTAAGCCGAATAAACTTTCTCCTATTTGAAAAGATATAAAAGGAGTTCAAAGAAAAACAAAAATCCCTTTGTCATACTTTTGAAAAACGGATTAGAAAATATCTCATTTTTTTCTTTCTTTTCAGCTTCTCTCATAGCTGGTGCTCTCGCAAGTAGAATTGGTCGAAAATGGACACTTCACTTGTGTTCAATTATATTTGTCGCTTCGTTCATACTTCTATTGGTGGGAACAGACATTGGAGTTATTTACGTAGCTCGTTTTCTACAGGTGATATCAATTTCATAATCATCCTACTTTAAGTTATAAATTAAATTTTCACAGGGCTTCGGGGGTGGATTTGTTTGCGCCGTCATTCCGATGTATGTTGGTGAAATAGCCACTGACGATACACGAGGAATAATTGGTTCTTTTATGACCCTCTTCATTGTTGGTATGATAACACTCAAAAGTTTACTTTATAAAATACATAACATAAAATATCTCTTCTTGCTTTAGGTGGAATACTCTTCGTTTACGTAATTGGTCCTTACGTAAGCTATGCTGCCTTACAGTACTGTTGCCTTGCGTTTCCGTTGCTGTTCACTGTAACTTTCCTCTTCATGCCGGATACACCGTACTATTTCGCAATAAAAGGACAAAAAGAGGATGCAGTCAAATCTTTGCAAACCTTACGTGGCCAAACCGCCAAGGAGGTGGAGACAGAAATGACACAGATTCAGTCAGAAGTCGACGAGGCGATGTCGAACAAGGGCACTATTTTCGATATTGTTGGCAATCGTGTGTATATGAAAGCCATTTTAATCACATGCGGTCTGTTGGCTTTCCAGCAATTGAGTGGAGCAACAGCAGTAACTTTCAACAGTCAATCTATTTTTGCCAGCACACACTCAACATTGGATCCAGCGTTAGCGACAATCATCCTAGGCTCAGTTCAGTTTATGTCAAATCTTTTCACCCCATTCGTTGTGGAACGATTTGGACGGAAAATAATTCTTCTGATCTCTTCTTCCGGCATGTGCTTGTCTCTTACAGCACTTGGAACATTTTTCTACATTCAGGAATTTGGAAATGTTTCCAAAATCCTTTGGCTTCCAGTGATAGCTTTAATCGTGTTCAATGTTTTTTTTGGCTTTGGATTTGGTCCCATACCATGGGTTATGTTGGGAGAAATGTTTCCTGCGAACATCAAACCACTTTCTACATCAACGGCTTGTTCGAGTACTTGGCTTATTACTTTTGTAGTTACGCGTTGGTTTCCAGAATTAAATGCTTTAGGGCCATATTATGCCTTCTGGATGTTTAGTGCCATATGTGGTCTGGCGATACTTTTCGTTCTGTTTGTTGTTGTAGAAACGAAGGGTCTTAGCTTGCAGCAGATTCAAGAAAAGTTACAGCGTTCGACTTCGAAGTAGTTTTAGGTTTACTTATTTTGTAGCTAGTTAGAAAGAAAATGATTTTATAGTGAATCAAATTCACACTTGGGATTCATTACTTGTTATGGTTTGTTCAACTTTAAGGATATGCGAGTACCGAAGTCACCAATAAAAATAACATTCAGCAAATATTTAGGTCATTTTCGAACAGATAAAGTGATGAATCCTTTTTTTATTACCAAACTGTTTTGTTATTATTTCAAATATTTAAAAAAGTAAAAATATGTTTAGCATTAAGTATAGTTGTATAAAAAATTTCGCACATTATGATAGGAATATGCAATACGAAGTATTCTTCCACACAGCTATTCGGAAGCTTTATCCGACATTATTTCAATACACTCGATCAAGTGCTCATGTCTATGAAGTTAGCCGAGCTATTTTTATTTCTCAAAAAAGGGAAAGTTGTGCTGGATTGTACTCAGTTTGTGTAAATTAGAAGATATCAAAAAAAAAAAAAAAAGGAAAATCAGCAGAAATAGCAGAAATTGAGCACAATTCAGCACAACTTTCCTTTTTTTGAAAATCGAAAATAGCTCGACTAACTTCATAGACATTATGTTCGACGCTCTGGACAATTCTTCGCTCCGAACGGATATAGTACATAATGCATAGATAGAGCCGAATAAAGCTAATTTCGGGATTAAGTTAAAATTCATTGCCTACTTTCAGTCAAATGCAATATCTCAACCAGTTTGTATTGTGTTTTGGGATTTTCGAAGTAAATAAAAAGACACTCAAACACTCAAAGAACAACCAATGCAATTACATTACTTGTAATTATTCAACGGTTAAGTAAAGGTTCAAAAAATGAAACATTTTCAGCCCTATCATGAATTACATCGTAATCGAAAATTTGCTACGAATCACGAAAAAGCTATTGCAAAATCCGTTCGTAAGGGATTCTTAGTGTAAAATCTACTAAGAATTTCGAAATTCGGGGAATTTGGTATCACTAATTCCGAATGAAACGGAAATATGACGTCCTTTTCTACGACACGTTTCTTCTGTCGTAGAGCGTAGAGACATATGTAAAATCCTTTTGGTAACATATAAAAAAACACATTTGTATAAAACAAATTTACAAAATATAATTCTACATTTATAATTCTAAAAAACAACAAAAAACAAAAATTATTTAGTAATTAGAGGTCATTAACTTCCTCTTTTGGACGTTTAGCGTATCCTTTTGCTATGTTTGGATTACAGGATAACATTTCATATTATAGCCTGTTCTTTGTTTGTTGTTTTCATCCTTTAAGAGCATGGATTATATACACACATATCAATGAATAAAATTATTTCCAAAAGAAATTACATTTTTTCAAATGACTGCCTTCGTTATGCCCGTTTCCAAATTTAAGCGAAACTGACAGATGTGGAGTGTTTAAATAGTAGTCGTAAGATTATTAGATTAATTTTTTATCGGTTATAGAGCCCATACACTACTCATGCCTGCATGTGCAAACAAGTGAAAAAATGTCGGTAAAGAACTCACCGAGACCTTTGATGTCGAAAAAGGTTTTAGGCAAGGCGACAAACTGTCATGCGATTAAGAAATTCTGTCATGTAAGAAACTCAAGCGTCAACACCAGAGGAACAATCTTTCAAAAGTCTGTGCAATTAATCGCCTACGCAGACGATATTGACGTATTGGGAAGATAAGCGTGATGTCATAGGTGCTTTTGCGAGTATTGAAACAGAAGCGGCAAAAATGGGTTTAATGGTTAATGAGGGCAAAACGAAGTATATGTTGTCATCAAACAAGGACACAGAACATCGACGAATTGGACAAATCGTCACAATAGACAGACATAACTTCGAGGTAGTACAGGACTTCGTCTACCTGTGATCCGCTGTCGACACGGACAACAACATCAGTGCGGAGATCAAACGGAGAATAACTGTTGCCAACCGTTGCTTCTTTGGGTTAAGAAGGCAATTGAGAAACGAAACCCTCTCCAGAAAAACCAAGGTTACCTTGTATAAGACCTTAATCATCCCAGTCCTGCTTTACGGCGCGGAAGCATGGACCTTATCGAAAGCGGATGAGGAAATTCTTGGTCGTTTCGAAAAAATAATTCTCCGAATGATCTTTGGTCCCGTATGCGAAGACAATGTGTGGAGAAGAAGATACAACAACCAGCTGTATGAGCTGTACCGAGACATGGGCATAGCCAAAAGAGTACGCATCGCTAGGCTACGATGGTTGGGCCATGTAGAGCGGATGGACCCAAACGCTCCGGCTCGTCGGGTTTTCGAAAGCACATTGCAGGGAAATCGCGGAAGTGGAAGAAGACCTCAACCGACTTAGAGTGCAAAACTGGAGAGAGCTCGCCCGAAATCGAAGTCGTTACAAAAGGATGTTGGTTGAGGCCCAGGTTCACCCCGAACTGTAATGCCCACCTAAGTAAGTAAGGATTTCTCCGAATTTTCCACATAAGCTCTTTGTAACTTCTTTTATTCACTTTTTTATGTCAGTTTTTAACAATTATTTACAAAATATAATCCCTGATACCACTAATAATTTGTTCACTTTATTTCAGTCTACGCAACGTTTTTCTTCAAGTGTTCAAAGTGAAAACTGACCTACTTTCAACTCAGAAAACGATAATAGTCGAATTTCTATTCAAATATTTTAGACTAGAGGCTTCTGTAACTTTTGACTACAAAATATCGACGGCTTTTGGAAAAGCAGTTTTGTTTTCTTATAAGAAATTTTGGAACCTGCTGTTTTGTTAAAATTAAAAAACAAATAAATTTTGTTATAAGTTCCATTTGCTTGTTTCATTTATTGCGGCCATGTTTTAATGGTAGGCGCTTGCGCAGTACGACAAAGCTCAAAATGGAAAGCAGCAACAAATTCTAGTTAACAAAAGTAAAATGGTAATGTGAGGAAATATTTTAGTGTTTTTTGAACATTATAAGGGTAGACACACCCGTTGAAGTGCGCGGGAATTTTAAAAAAGAAGGTAGTGCTCACGAAAACCAACACAAATATTTGCTTCCTAGTTTTACGATATCGAAAAAGATAGCCATCTATATCTCTGCCGACATACACTCAAAATTGAAAGCAAGTGTTAGTTGTTCGCCGCCGCTATACTGTTAATGTCCATGCCATTACTACAAATTCCACAATTTGGTTCTGATAATGATGATTGTGGTTACAGTCTTGGTATTTCTAGCTCCCTCAGGATCATGACTAGGGAGTAGAACATTAAATATGAATTACCAATTCGTGCATCACTCAGTCACCGCTTGAGGCGGATTTGTTTGAAAAGCAGAAAAAGGGATACAGTTGAGTGTAGCAATGAAATTGGAGAGTTATGGTCTCTTTGAGATCAAACAATCAAAGTGTTCAAAGCGCTGACACCGATTAAGTAGAATTATGATAAAGAGCCCTTGTCTCTGGCGTTGTTCATAATAAATTAAGATAAGTCTGAGTGAAAAGAATCTCTGAGCTTTTTTGATTCCCATTCGCTCTTTGACGAATATAATCAAAACTTAAAATTACAAAATCGCATTAAAATTTGAGGTCTCACCACAATAAAGTCACTGCTCAAGCAGTACTGCTCTAGGATTATTTCATATCCGAGATATATTCTCCTTTGGCTAGTAGTAGTGAAGTAGTTTCACAAAGCATCTTCTTCGACATTGATATAACCAGCTGAGCTCATCGTCTTGAATTAATGATATATATTCCAGGCATATAAGAACAAGAAAATTTATTTATTTTGTTACCTTTACATCACCCTTAATCTAAAAGGCTTTTTGCGATAGTCTACAGCAAAATATAGACATGAAGTCGAACAGAGAAATGTCAATTATTCATAGGTATTCCTAGTTTCCATTTCAATCGTTGAAATGTATCTATTGCATTTCCCAATACCTAGAAGCATAATAGAATCTTCTTCTTTTCGTTTCCGGCGTTACGATTAGTGATCTTGAAGCGATCACAACTCTCCCACTTTTATGCTTCACACTAGTGATCCGCCTGTGGGGTATGCCGCAAGCACAATAGAATCTAATAAGGTCAAATACAATTTTAATGAATAGACTCTCGCAATAAGACTTTTGAATGTTTTCACTTTGAAAGAAAATTAGACATCAGCACACAGTAACACTCTCATTTGGAATAGTCACATTTATTATTCTTTCATCACAAAAATGTTCTTAAAAAGCACAGTCTTAACTCAAATTATTTCCCGTGAAGCTTATCCTGAATTTTCTGCAGACTTAAGCCTTTTGTTTCCATAACGAAAAACAGAACAAAGAGGAAAGCCAATGCGTTCAACATGCTAAACATCCAGAATGCATAGTGAGGACCCAGAGCATTTAGTTCCGGATACCAACGTGCAATTATGAAAGTAAAAATCCAGTTCAACGTAGTTGCAAATGATGAAACTGTTGACTTGATATTCGATGGAAGAATTTCTCCCATCACCACCCAAGCAACAGGGCCAAACCCAACTGAATACAAAGCATTGTAAAGAACTAACGCTGGAATAGGAATCCAAAGTATCTTGGATGAGTCACCAACAGCTTGAATGTAAAAGAATGTGCCGAGAGCGAGTAGTGAAGCAGACATTCCAAAAGCTGAGATCATAAGAATTAGTTTGCGTCCAGCTCGGTCGATTACAAACGGAGTGACCAAGTTTGCCACCAACTGTACCAAACCGAGAATGATAGAAGCTAGAGCAGGGTCAAGCTCTGATTTGGCACTGGTAAAAATAGTCTGACTGTTATATGTTACTGCACTGGTTCCACTTAATTCTTGAAACGCAAGTAGAACGCAACAGATGATGAATACTTTCCTGTATACCTGGTTTTGAATGATGTCGACAAATGTTCCAGTGTTGGCCATGTCAGCATCCACTTCTGACTGAATCCGAAACATTTCATCCTGTACCAACAGAGAGTCCTTACTCTCACATCTCAGAAACTGTAATGACCGTAGTCCTGCAGATTTACGGCTCTTCATTGCAAAATAGTACGGTGTTTCCGGCATGAAGAAGAAAGTAATAGAGAACACGACTGGAATAGCAAGACAACACCACTGCAGGATCGAATAACTCACATATGGACCGATCGCGTAGACGTAGATGATTCCTACTTCAATGAAAACGGTGAAAAAAAGATATTTCGAGTGAAAATAAATGGGGTAGACTTACATGTATTGAAAAGTGTCATGAGAGAACCAGCAGGTCCACGAGTGTCATCAGTGGCTATCTCAGCGATGTATGCCGGCATTACGGTACAAATAAATCCTGAGGCGAAGCCCTGACAACGAATTGAAATTGAGAAAAGCCAGGTAAACAGTTGAGACAATTTCTTTTTTCTACCTGTAATACACGCGATACATATATGTACCAAATATTGGTCGCTACTAACGAGAGAGTGAATGCAGCTGCGAAGAATAAAGCACTCAAGAGAAGAGTCCATTTTCGACCGATTCGAGTTGATAAAATTCCACCCACTGGACAACCTGTTGAAAAGGAATCTTTTATCTCATTGAGATATTAGGTTGGACATCCACGATCACTCATGAACAACACTTCTGCATTGGGCACCCTTAAACCTAGAAGGCAGGTCGATAGGGGACGATTTTCAGAGTACACACTAATAAAGTAGAGAATTCAAATAGATTTAAATTTCTTCTTCACGCCACCTGGTATGTTATTAAGGAGTGATCGGGGTCAGATAGCTTAGTACGAAAAACTTTTTTGTTGGTGAATTGCTCAAAAAATCTGAATCCACTATTTGAAAAAATGAAGCACCCTACAAAGCTACTGATAGTAGAGTGAGTTATATCAATTTCTTACCAATTATCCCACCGATGGCCATGGACGATCCTACCCAACCCTCTTGAACCTCGTTTATTCTTGAATTCAATGGGCTGTCATAAGTATGGTCTCTCAACTTGGGTGTCACAGGGGATGTCCATCCTACACATATTCCAGTTGCCAAATACGCTAAGTTGGCTAACAAGACATAAGACATTTTGAAAATGTATTTTTTACACAATATGCGTTACCCACCAATTATACTGGCCATAAAAACACGATACTTTCCACTGATCGAAATCATTATGTCGTCATTAACAATATCCCACCAATAAATTAATATCGTTTTCAAGGCGAAGCCGATAACGCAAAACTATAAATGCAATCTTTTTATTATCAAAGTAGCAGATTTTTACAGTCTCATACCTTTCAATAAGGCAAGTAACTCTCAACTGAACTCATGTTGTTGCACTTACACCACACTCCTCCAAAACTGAACTTATTCTACGTGGAAGGGTTGAATAGTATCGCAAATTAAGTTATTCAATGATTAAATCACTTCAGGCAAAAGTATTTATTTTGTTTTGACTTTTCGTTCTTCTATTGAACCAACAAACAAACCTGTTCAGATCATTTTTTGAATATCTCACCAAACTTATCGCGACTTTCCGCATCAGTGAGGTACCAGTGAGGCTCTCTAATTTTTTGATTTGCGTCAACCGCGTATTTAAGAATGAATTTTTTTGCGATCTGATAAATTTGTATGATAAGTAGCTAATGGGCGAGTTTCGAACGAAAAAGAGAGCCTGGTTTTTAACGTTGCGGTGCGGTCGTCTAAACATTTAACAGACTTTCTTAATCTCGCTCAGTTCCAAATGAAACGAAATTTAGAGTTTGTTATACAGTACATACTCAGCAGCGAAATATATTCCACACTTAGAACGTCAACGCCAACAAGGAACTCATTTGAAGAATGTGAGTGTTGGCGTTTTCAAAACAATTCACATACTATGCGAGCCTATGGCAAAACCAACCAAAACAAAAAAAAATTGGAGTAAACTTTATACTATCAGTTTAATTGATTAGGTTGGAAGTCTTATCAGAGACACAGCTGTTTAAATTGAACACATGAAGACTTTTAAGAAAGTTACTTAGATAAGCAGCAGGCACCACAGAACAGAAACTACGCTGTTATCGTACTCTCTTTTTCTTTCTCTTTACTTGTAGTTCCTTGTCTCTCACTATCCATCCTCTTATAAAACTTAATGAAGTGTGTTTTCATACGGTGTCCGTTCATAGTAGGCCCTGAATAAATGAACATGATTATTGAGTCCTTCTCTGTTTTTTTAGTTTCTAATTTTTAAATAATTCGATTTTTCGAAGTGCTGTCAAAATTTGGGGTACAGATTTTCCGAAAATATTAAGTGCAGTTAATTTAAATTTATCAAAAAGGAACTAAATTCTTGAAGAAAATTTATTTATTTAATTTACCGTAGGCTTGTTTGTTGAACTTTTCTTGAAAACCCTATGAGTAATCATAAAAAGAGTTGACGTCTTAAGACGCCTGTGTAGATCGTAATACCTTCCTTGAACAACCAAAAAAGGTCCTACGCTCCAGAACAAGTAATTGAACATACTCAAAGTTTTTTAAATTGAAAATTGAACTCAATAACCCTGCAGCTACACGATCAAGATATGGTAAGCCATCAGCCTACATATACAATATGTCAAATTCCTGTTCGTGTTTCGGCTGTGACGTAGGCGACCTACAATTTGCCAGGCAAATGGCTTTCAATCGACATGTCATTATATATTTTCAAAATGGCACCCACAAGAAATTTTAAATTCAAAGTTTTTTTCCAGGCACTCTTTTCTCTTTTTGAGGGTATTTGACGAAGCTGTCAATTTCATGGCTACTGAAGCTGCTTCTCGGGTGGCTTTCAATATTCCATACCAGCTGGGTTTCAATTTCGAAAAATTTGATTGTATATGTAAGAAAATTAAAATGTATTGTAAATGGCTTAACATATCTTGATCGTGTATCCCCCGGGTAAAAAAAGCCGCTTTATTCCCTTAAAATACAATCACATTTAAACATCTTTCAAATAAAAATACGAGTAACTACAAATGACAGAAAATTATAACATAAAAGAAAATTTATTTCTTGAAGATATTGAAGGAAAATTAGGACTTTGGTCTCTGTAGATGAAAATAGCAGATAAGCAAACATGTGTATTTGTGAAGGTAAGCAGATTCGCAAATGACAAGTAAAGAAGAAAACCAAGTGGGGGCCAATCCCGAACAATCAATCGAAACAGATTCACTGCCCTTTACGGAAAGTGAGTGTTCCGCACATGAAAAATGGACAATTTGGTAATTTCACAACAAAAAATACGCAATCTGGGCGAGAAATCTTTTATTTCAAACTAGCTGGCCCGCCCTGCGTAGCTCAGGCCCTATTTTTATCACTTGAAAGTTAAGTAAAGCAGTCTCTAAGCTTTCATTCTAGTGGCAGAGTAAGGATGAAATATAGTCTATGCTACTCAGGTGCAATTAAGCACTCTAACGATGACAGAGTTTTTGGAATAGGTCCAGGCCACCCGGCGTTGCTTGGGCCTGTAGTTTTAATCCTGAGGGATAAAATATACACTAATAGGGCCCCTAAACTACGCAAACACGTTTGTACAAACGTGTGTTCGTGCAAACATAGTTTCGACACACACTACACAAACATGTTTGAGATATATGAGTTGCTTTACGTTTTTCATATCAATCAGACCTTTGAGCAATGAGCGATTTCGCATGTGCTGCTTTAATTATTGCAATAAACTTTGCTTTTAACACTCAACACCGGTAAACTTTTATATTTGTTATTCGATAAATTCCGTCCAAAAAATCTGTTTTTTGTTTATTCATCTTTACTTCTTGAAAATTGAAAACTATTTGAGCAAAATTCAACACACACGACTGAAACGTGTTTGTCAAAACGGAAATTTCAAAATTTTTTGAATTTCTTCAAACCGTTTGCGCAAATACTCAACATCGCTACACACTACTCAAACAGTTTGCACAAAGATTTTTACAAAAACAAAATACATAATGTTTGCACAAACGGATTGTGTAGTGTAGAGGCCCTATAAGTTACTGAGGGACTATGTGGCATCCCAGTGCCGAAAGAATTTTTGAAATCTGTCCAGTAGTTTCTAAGTTTCCATTTCCAACTCCTTTCCTGAGGGAATCTTCCGTTCACGTGCAAATATGTGAATGAAATATAAGTTTATGTCACTGAGGGATAAGTTCAATGAATTTGAATTGATACAGACGAAATTAATTCAGCAACAATCAGCAACTAAAAATTTTTCTCATTGAACTCTTAAATATAAAATGTATTGAAAGTAGTTACAATTTATTATCAGAATAAAACTTTAAAAAAAAAAAAAAAAACAGTACGTATACGCCAGAGTCAATAGTATACACTTAAGAAAATGTATCAAAAATGTCTTTTTTGTGTTCCGATAAATAAAAGACCTATACTTTTGTATAAATTAATTTCAAAACAAACAAAACGAATCCGTATTTATCACTACATAGTATAAAACAAAGTCGCTTTCCCTGTCCCTATGTCCCTATGTATGCTTAGATTTTTAAAAGTACGCAACGGATTTTGATGCGGATTTTTTTAATGAATTGAGTGATTCAAGAGAAAGGTTTATGTGTATAATACATGCATATTATAGTAGAGAAAAGCCGAGAAATTTAAAGATTTGTAATGTGATGTCGTAACAAAAATATTTTTCTGCGCTTACATTGCAAACGCTGTCCAAACCTTACGAGATAGATCAAATTTACATACTACGGAATTGTATATCTTAAAATGATGAATAAAAAAGTGCGAGACAGCATATGTTTATCAACTAAGGATAACCCACAGTAACCATTTTTATCTTTTACATATTATAAAAAAATTATGGGTTATTTACCAAGCTATTTTAAACGATACAGTATCATTCCTTATCCAATTAAATACGTTAGATACGTTGTGCATTTTATGTAGATCAAAATGCAGGCCACGGGCAGTAATAAATAAGTCAAAACTACTGGATCGATCTTAATAATTTTTTCAGTGAGTGACATAGGCTATATATTTTATACCCATGCGAAGCCATAGCGGGCCGCTGTATTTCTTATATACAACGTTCACAGTTTGTCTGTAGTGTATTTAGTATCAGCATTGTACCCGTGCAAAGTCGGGGCAGGTCGCTAGTATTTAATAAAAAGCATTTTTTTATGAAGATTGAAATATTATTATTATTTTCGGCACATCATGTTGCTCACTTACAAAACAGTGTTTTTCTGAAATACTGGCTATTTATAAGGTTTAAATTTGATATTGACAGACACACACTGTTATTATACAGTCTGTTAGTCAATTTAAAGCTTTCTCATAAACTATATTTTTTGTTTTGTTTTGGGTGCGTAAAACAAACAAAGAAGACGGTTTTCCGTCGCGCGAACATGCGACGTATAATTGTCCATGCGCGAAACAGGAAAACTCCAAGTTGATTCCGCAAACTTCTAACGACTGTCCTTATGATCTGGCAAAGGCCAAACGTACAGGAAATTGTAACCGTTTAAAATCGAATGGTAAATCCATTGGAATCATTGGTATTCGCGGGATCAAGACATCCTCTCCTTTGTATTGTAATTTTATGATTGTTGCTTCAATGACGTTATTCATCAGCTTTTTCACAGCCAGTCTTGTTCCATTGCATAGTTGAGGTTGATTAATGTTACGCAGCATGATGACAACTGATCCTACTTTTAACTGCAAATTCTGAGGTGGTAGTCCAGGCAATTCCAGTGAATTTGAAATGATATCGTAAATTGGTAAATTAGTAGTAAATTGTCACTATCACAGAATATCCAAAAAAAAATTTATTGGAAAAAGCACACTACCTGGAATGTCACTATCACAAAAGATCACAAAAGTACAGAAAGTTTTCGTGCACGTAGCGGTAATCTTCACTCACAAAGATTGGTTGTCAAATCTTAAATATTATGGTTGCTTTCAGAAATCTAGTTTGATAAATTGACTATTTGACGTTCCCATTTCCGTTCCTGTTTGAATTTGAGGATGAAATAGGTATAGTCTATTGTACTCATGGGCAATAAATTAAATTCTTACCAGTCAAAAGTTATAATAATTTTCAAAAACAAACAATTAAATAAGCTTATTATTTGTTATTTTGTTTTAATTTTTTGTTGTACAAAAACGATTAAGAAAAAACAAAAGTATTGTTTGAATTTAATTTTTTATTCATTACAGTTAAGAATAAAGAAATTATTACTTTTACTATTTTCCAATTCTTTTTTTATACAAATTGAGTGAATTTTAGCTTCAAACTTACACTCAAGACTTTTTTGAAGCCATGAACAATAGACTTTAGAGAAAACCCGCATTTAACTCAAAATGGAAGTTCTCTTTTTTGGTTTAGTATTTGAAATCAATCATTTTCTTCAAAACTCATCTGTCATCAGCCATTTTCATCGGTCATCTGTCATATGTCACATGCCATATAATAATATTTTATATGTCATGTGTTATATATCATAAGTCGTATGTCGTGTGTCGCGTGTCGCATGTCATATGTAACATGTATGTCGTCTGCCATCTGCTGTTTGTCGTCTGTCTTCTATCAACTGTCGTAAAACAATTTGTTGATTTTTCTAGAAAATCGGGTGCCATAGGCTCATAGTGAACTTCGGTACACCATTTAATTGCATGGGTCTTAATTGAGTAGGTGTTTTCATCACTTTAAGATGACTTTTTGTTGCTTAGTTCACCGTTGAAGAACTAATTGATTAAGAATTCTTTGGTCTTACTACCACGAAAAAACCGAGAAACCCAGGGTTTCAGTTCTCAAAAAATATTAACCCAAGAAGTCATCACACATCCCTGTCGCTTAAAGATAAACACATGCCATTGAGATTTTTCAAAAAACGTTTTGTGGCGACCACAGGGCTAACCCCGGTCGTCAACGAACAAACAAAGTATTAAAAATTCGATGTTTCCCAACTTCGCATATACCTAGCCTTTATTTTTACCAATAAAAAGAGAAAAAGAGAATTAAGTTCTGTTACTTAGCGATAGTTTAATTTTAAATACATATCTACATATATCTTGTGGCTTATGTATGTAAAATATCACGAATCAGATCGAAAATATATTTACTAATTGACGATACCGTGAAGTTTATCCTGAATTTTCTGCAGGCTCAAGCCTTTTGTTTCCATAACGAAAAACAGAACAAAGAGGAAAGCCAATGCATTTAACATACTAAACATCCAGAATGCATAGTGAGGACCCAGAGCATTTAGTTCTGGGTACCAACGTACAATTACAAAAGAAATAGCCCAGTTCAACGTAGTCGCAAAAGACGAAACCGTCGACTTGATATTCGAAGGAAGAATTTCTCCCATCACCACCCAAACAACAGGGCCAAATCCAACCGAATACAGAGCATTGTAAAGAACTAACGCTGGAATAGGAATCCATAGTATCTTGGATGTGTCGCCAACAGCTTGAATGTAAAAGAGTAGTGAAGCCGAGAGCGAGTAGTGAAGCAGACATTCCGATAGCTGAGATCATAAGAATTAGTTTGCGTCCGGCCCAGTTGACTACAAAAGATTGCATATCTATGTTTAAAAATCTAGTTTTTTCGAATTTTCATAAATTTAAAAAAAAAAAATTTGTTTTTTCGAATACTTTCAAAACGGTATCTTCGATTTATTTCAAATTTTTTGTCAATACATCTCTTAGCAAGATCTTAATCCTTGTGTACTTGAATTTTCAAAACCTCATTTTTTGAAAAAATAAAAATTAAAAAACCGGATTTTTAAAAAACGGCTCTAACGATTTTAATTAAATTTTAAGGGTTTGTATGTAATAGCGATTGCAAACAAATGGCGTTTTTAGATTTTCGCTTAAAACTTTTGGAGTATTAAATTTAATTTTTTTAAAATATTTTTCGTGATTTAATTCAATTTTCATAATTAATGTGTAGTTGGCAACCCTGTACCACCAAATACATTAAGACCTAATACTAAAACCTTTTACTCAATCTTAAGATTTTGGTATTGTACTTAGCAAACGTCGCAAGTTCGTGCGACCCAGTCGTGCCCATTTTTTCAATATATCTCGAGAACGAAGCAAAATTTTGCAATTTCAAGGACGTTTTTAGTAGAAATCAAATTTTCCCATCGAAATCTATCTTTTAATAAATTATAAAAAAGTATTTTTTATCCAAAACAATAAAATTCCCGACAAAAAAGGCAATTTTTTTTTTCAATTTTCGAGTGTTGTCAGTTTTTTAAATGACCCGAAAAAAGGTAACGCATCGCGTGTAGGTGGTATTTGTGCCAGTGAAAAATTTTTACTTTTTGATAATTTGCAAAAATATTGGAAACTACAGTTGCTTAGGTCTGGTTCTACTTTGCTACATATAAAGAAACTGCAGTCAGTATAAAAGGGATTAAAAACGACGATAAATGTCTATGTTCAAGTTACAATATTTCGGTGAATTTCAAACAGAGAAAGTTTTTTGATATAGCATTTTATAGGAAATTTTATTTACTTGCCTATACCTATCTGCAACCAGAAAGAAATGATATTTAAAAAACTGACAAAACTCAAAAATTGGAAAAAAAAATTGCTTTTTTTGTCGGGAATTTTGTTATTTTGGATAAAAAATATTTTTTTTATAATTTTTTAAATTTTTTGGAATTGCATCAAAATTTTGCTTCGCTCTCGAGATAAATTGAAAAAAAAAACGAATGAAGGTGGTTTAGAACCCATATCTCCGAATCGCACCCTCTAATTTAATAGCACTTTCGGTTTTTTCTCTAAAATTAGCCCATTAATCGATTCATGCAATAAAAGTCCATTCAATGTCGAGTCCCTTAAGAAATGACATAATCAATAGACTATTAGTAGGGAGACTTGATCACACGAGACCACTCTCAATAATTCCCTCGAATTCTAATCAATACTTTCATGAGAGGGCTTAAACCTAACATTCCGTGACGTGTTACTCTCACACAAGAATAATTCTTGATCGTCAGCACGCAATGTTATTTTTTTATGTTTCTTTTTAGTTTTTTCGTGATAAAAACTTTTTTAGTATGTTAGCTAAACACACTGTGAAAATTATCTTACTAAACAAACTAAGCTTTCATAAGCAATAAAATTTGAATTGTGAGAAAACGATAGCGGGTGACATGAGTCAGTTCCTTGGACGAGACTTGATCATTGGTGATAGCCAGTTGATACCAGTTTCTTCTTAGGAAAGAAACTGGCTCAAGTCTACAGCGTGGCTCAAGTTTCGCTTCGTTGTAATTTGTGCCTCAATCTGTGCTACAAATGCAGGAATTTCCTTTTTTCAATTTCAAAAAAATTAATGATCGATCAACTGAGAGTCGGTATTTATTCGGTAAATCTAATTTTAAAAGCAAACCAAGTGTCAATGATGCAATGGATTTTATCACAAATTTTAGAGAAAGGTTTTAAAAACGAGGTTAGAGTCACAGAACATTTATAACTGCAACGAAACTGGCTAACTGGGAGACTTGAGACAAAAATCTGTTCTCTTTCTTACATTCTTCAAAAATAACTTGCGTGTAGATTTAATTTATAAGACTAATTTTAAAATAAATTAATTTATGTTTAAAGTGGTGTGTACAACATGCGGCTTAGATGAACACAAAAAAAGTTTAAGAGATTTAACAAAAAGTGGCTCAAGTGTCCTGCCTCCCCCTACACTCCATTCTGACTGATGTGACTTATAACTAGGGATTGCAATCCCAAAAGAGCTTTTAAAATCCTGGGATTTCGGGATTCAGATACGTCACTCCCAGGATCCCGGGACTAGTCCCGCGAAGACAGCGATTTATTGACAAAAGAATTATTAATATTTAGATGGCTGATTGCTATCCGAATCAGCGTATTTATTGTCGTGTCTTGATGACAGAAAAGTGTGCAAACTCTTTCTTGATACCCTCTAATGTTTTGAACACATTTGTGCAAGGCTAGCATTGGGTTTTTGTAGTTATGTCAATAGTTAAAAAAAAAAATGGGCACGACTGGGTCGCACGAACTTGAGATTGTGTTCTAAATACGATATCAAAATCTAAAGGCTGAGTTAAGGGTTTTGGTATTAGCTCTTCATAATACATTTTGTGGTACAGGGCTGCCAAATACACATTAATTATGGAAATTGAATTAAATCACGCAAAATAATGAAAAAATTAAATTAAATATTCCAAAGGTTTCAAACAAAAATCTAAAAACGCCATTCTTTTGCAATCGCTAATACACATGAATGATGAAAATTTAATCAAAATCGTTGGAGCAGTTTTCCCAAAAAACGGTTTTTTATTTTTCACTTTTTTTTTAAAACTGTTTTTTTAAAGTTGAGTATGCAAAGTTCTAGATCTTAACAGGAGTTATTTTGACAAAAAATTTTAAAAAAATCAAAGTTATAATTTCGAAGTTACTTTCAAAAATCAGAATTTTTTAAAAAAATTTATAAAAATTTCCAAAACTAAGTTTTTTTAAATATTGATATGCAGTCTTTCTTAAACAACTTACGACTTCTTAAATCCAAAATTTCGTCAAGATCGTGTCAGCCATAAACGAGAAAGTCGGTTTTAAAAAAAACGGTACTATGGGAGGTACCGTTTTTAGGCCTTTTCCAAAAATTTTTTTTACATCATAAGAAAGACAATTCAAAATCAATTCTTCATACAAAATTTTATCGAAATCGTTGGAGCCGTTTTTGAGAAAAAAAAGTATTATCATATCGGTTGTATGGCAGGTACCGTTATTTCAAGACCTAGAGACCCAATTCCAAAAACCCCTCTGTAGGATGCCAAATAAACCTTAACTGCAAATTTTGAAGAAAATCGGTGAAGCGGTTCAGGCTGCAGATCCATATACAGACAGACACACAGACAGACAGACACACAGACAGACAGACACACAGACAGACAGACACACAGACAGACAGACAGAATTGCGGGACCCACTTTTTTCGTATTCTCTATCATCGTAATGTCATGTTTAATTGTTATCTCAAAATTTTTTTTCTGCACGATTGCAAGACTTGCCTTATAGTACCTATAATCGCAAGTAAAAAACTACACACTAATTCTTATCATGACCATTTCCATGAGCTTTGAACATTTGACTTCAACTTTAGACACTTTTTCTTTTATTAGAAAACGTAAACTATTATAAAAGGAATGAACAAAAACTAAGAGGTATTAAGCTTTGAAACTAAGTTCAAATTTAGACCATGCACAAAGAGTTTTAGAAAACGAAAAAGGACACTCAAAAACTAGATTCCTAGTTTATAGTCAAACAGTTCAAAACAATGAAAAGAATGGAGGACTCGAAAAACACAGAGCGGAAGATAGGAACTTGTTTGAAAATTTTCAAAACACATTTCAATAATGCTCAAAACAAGTGGAAAACACAGTTCAAACATTACTAAAGCCAATGCCAGAGGATAAATGGGTATTTAAGAAATTTTTTGACAAACTGATAGCAAAAAGATGAAGATACAATGAAAAGGGAAGGACAAACTCTTTAACTTTTTTTTTTGCTGGTTTTGGAATGCACACAAAAGATGTTTTGACAGTAAAAAAAAGAATTGTTAAAAATCTATTCGGGAGACTAGATCATATTCTTCCAGTAAAACAACGAAAAGAAATATTTTATCACATTTTGGAAAATAACGACTACGTTTTCGATTTTCTCCGCAGAGGTTGTCTGCAGAGTTTCTTTCGTCTGATAGAACTTGGAACTGAAATGGGATTTTTCGATTTCACTCCCGGTATTTTCACAAACGAGAAAAAGACTCGGAATTCCGGGATTCCAATCCCTACTTATAACTTTGTTTTAAAATAAAAAATAAGGTATGTCACTAATTCATTTAATATTGTTGTACTGCTTACTACTTTTAGTAAGTTTTTTTAAATTTATTTTGATTATTCCACTTAGGTTATGCAAAAACAATTACAATAAATGTATTTTTCTTAAAGAATGAATAAAAAATTTTTTTTTTAAGATTATGTAAGAATAAATTGGCATTATTGCGTTTTTCTAGCAAAATTTTCTTTAATTAGAAGTTTTGTTGTGTGTGGCGTACCCCATGAGCGGATCACTAGTATGAAGCAGTTAAGTGGGAGAGCGGTGATTCCTTTTTCGATCATGATCCTCGCAAAGCCGAAAAGAAAGAACAATTAAATCAATTAATTAATCAAAAGAAAAAGAAAAAGCAAAAATCCTCACATTTCTGATCAATGTCATGTCAAATTAAGCAAAGATTGTACCACACGGAATAAAGCTTGTTATTATTCCAACCTTGACTATTGTTCTAATAGTATCTACAATTCTACATACACAACTTTATTTTTTTAAGTTTTTTCATAAAAGCGCTTCATAATGAAGATTTTGTTCTGCTCGCTTCAAAGGTAACCAATTGACTTATTTAAAATGTTTGCTTTCCAACAGTATTATAGTAGAATCATTAAGTTTATCGATGTCTAACAATAAACATATACGGCAGAGAGTCACTACGCTCTAGAAATTACACATGTAGTAATGTAGTCTGTTTGTCTACACTTTTTGGCGGCGGGATTAGATATTCCAATCACTAAACGTAATTGACTGAACGAAAATCGGCATAATATCATGTACCTGACTGATTATCTTACAACTGCTATATCCAGGGTTCTCACTTTTCCAACAATTACTTTTTTTTTGTTTAGTTCTTGTATCAATGTGGCATTTCGAACGAGTATATAAATTTCAACGATTTCAGTAATTAGTTGAGAATATCAATATACAGCTATAATTGGTTTTGAGAAATTGTTTGAATTTCAACACAAAACGGTATGCTACCGAGAAACAGAACACTTACAACTTTGGAAACTGACAATGCTGAAAAGATACGTCTGGAATATTCGTAGGAATAAAATTATATGACTATGAAAATTGGCAACAATCAAACATAACTAAAAGCTATCGTAATGATGGTATGAGCTTTGAGACTTAGACCGTTTCGATCCATGATGTCATGATGAGTATAACGTGACAGTCTGCCTTCTTTCAATCAGTCGATTAGACAGATCTGTAAGTCTGCAGGTACCTATTCCGTTCTTTTCACTTAAAAAGATACCCAAAGTCGATATTTTTATGTAGAATTTTCAATCAGCTTACCTTAGTATGATCTGTGAATGAATTCTTCGTCGTGCATCTGAACGACTGGTTGTGACCCGTGGTGTAATAGTTTGCATGTCTTCGTTGTTCAAATCCCAACAGAAAATAAAAAAATGTTTTTAAACGGGTATCGCCTTTCGCGAGGAAATGGCAAGTTCTCGGATAGTAAATTCATTGCAATGAAAAGCGCATTCTAGATTAGTTTTCCGAAATTGGTAGGAAATTGTAGGTCCCCTAAATTTCCTCATAATGTATGGTTGTGAGAAATGCGCTGGACCTGGGGCTCCCCGCTCTAATACACTGTTATTTATTAAGTTTTGGGCGAGGAATTGAAAGAAAGTAATAAAACTGCCACGAAAAAACCTTTGTCACTAACCCATTTGGAATCAAAAAGGTATTGTTGAGAGAATTGTGCTAGGCTTTTTGGGCTCTCAGAGCTTTCTTGTGCTACACTGTTCAAATTTATTATTTATTTTTAAAGACAGAACTTTGTGCTTGGAACAAAGTTTACAATACTTACACGTTCAGAGTAGGCTTCATTTAATAAATGAAAAGATTAGTTAAAACACTTTTTATATTTCCTCAATTGCACATTTCGTAAGCAATGCTTCAATGCTACGGGAGGCATACTATAGAAAACTACAGCATTGCCAGCAAAAGTCTTTCGAAGAATGTGAACCACTTTATTAAAAAAAAGAGAAAGAGAAAGGGGTACGTCCATGTTACAAGTCTCGTCGTAACAATTTTTTAATACGAATGCCAAATAGAAAAAACTAAAAACATCATTGTAATAAATGCAACAGACATTTAGAACATCAGAAGTTTCATCAACAGAAACAAAACCGTAAAAACTAAAGACGAAAAGTGTCAGCACTGAACAAATTCATTTTTTCCGATCTTGATTGTTATTGAAGTAACTTTTCCGTATATTCGTCAGTTCAGTTCGAAATCGGTCGCAGCTAAAGTAGCAGCATTAGCAACATTAAATTCAGTCATGCCTTACAAACGATAAAATTCTTTCGCATTTACAGCGATCTACTCTTATTATTTTTGAATGAAAAGTGAAAATAGTGAATTGGAGTTGCTCAAAAAACATCGATACATCGAAAACATCGATGTTTACTATTCGATGTATCGAATAAATCCGATGTTTCGCACCCTTTCGATGTTAACCGATGCATCGATGTTTTTTTTAGTCGATGCATCGCATGAAGCAAGCATTGAAAAGACTCACTCAAAGTGCCAAATCTACAGTTAAATTTATTTCATATCAGTGGGATGGTGTATTTTATTCGATCCATATTGAATAAAGCAAGCATCGAACAATACACACTCACAACTCACAGTTACAGTACCTAACCAAATCGATTTCAGTGTTCTGTTTCTGTTTAATTCATGTCATACATAATATGCTCTCTTCTCGCTTATTTATATATCCAGATTCCAGAGACAGACTACACGATGTGCAGCTGCACACGCGACGCGTACGCTTTGCTCAAAAAACATCGATACATCGAAAACATCGATGTTTTTATGCGATGCATCGACTAACATCGATGTAAGGTTATGATGTATCACATCGAATAAAACATCGATGTTTTTTTTCCATGAGCATCCCTATAGTGAATACGTAGTTAGATCTGACGCTTGACCCACATTTTACCTGAATCTCTAATACTTTGCACAATGTTGCTCACTAAACTATTAACAAAGAAGCTTCGCATCATTTTGATTGCAATGAATGGTAAGTGCTTTAAAAAAAACCTGTTTAAACAGAATAAGTGAACACATCGTTTGTTTGTTTACACAGTCAACTTATTGAGCTTTGTTATTGGAACCTATGTTGGATGGACGTCACCAGTGATACCAAAATTAAGAGATCATTCTGCAGACAGTCCGTTGAGTGTTGGAGTGAGTCTGGTACAAGAAGGTTGGATCAGTTCTTTGACATCAGTTGGAGCATTTGCCGGTGAGTTGTAGTGGCATTGGTAGTGTTTGCTTAAAACAGACGGATGAATATATCGTTCGTTAGCTCACTAAATGCGTGAATACATTTGTAATCAAAGTTAAAAGACATTATATACAGTTTGTAGTTCTTAATCTAATTATCAAACTACTGTCAAAAGCGAACCAACCAACCAACGAAGAATTCTATGTGGATAAAATGGTTCCGATTCAATAAATTATGTTTCAAAGGGTGAATTTCTTGAAGGTTTCTTAGGGCTCTATTTTACTGTTTTTTTCTAGCTGTTATGCTTAACAATCAACGCAGTCTTTTGGCTTTGAGTCTACTTTTGTAAACCTTTTTTTATTGAAAACTGTCAGGAAAAGGAAACTTTAATCGATGTAACTAAGTCGAGTAGCAGTTTTATTTTCGTTGCCAAAATTCTTGTGACAAATCATCTAAATCTTAGAGCTGGGCCAACTTTTAAATCGCATTACTTTTCTTGTTTAACCTATTACTCATTTTTTATATTTCTGCCTGAACCCAACCATCAATGATGATCGATCGGTGATTAGCGGATGGCAGACAACCAATCACCTTGTTTGACATAATTGCTATTTAAGTTAGATAAAAATACGATTTCGGTTGGGTAGAGGGTAATAAGCATTATCAGTCAATTAGTAAAAAGTATTTTCCGAAGCGGTGCAGTAATAGATCGTGAAAACAATTCCAGCTTGGCTTTTGATCTTGTATACAAACATCTATTTCTTTTATCAGTTGATTGTGACCAGTGTGAAGCAGATAAGTGGAAGAGCTGTCATCCCTTCCCGATCACTTCCTTCTGACAATTCTTCTGACTATATTGTTCTGAATTTCTCTGACATTCATTGTTTTATTAGCCGGATCTTAATTAAACTTCTACTTATTTTTACATGTGGTCAAATTTTTTTAAGAATAAATATATAGATCCAGCGTCTAAGTTTAAAGTTTTCGATGCAACAATCAAAACCTGTTTTTGTTACGCGAATGATGTCTATGGATACAAGGAAATAGATGAAATCGAAAGTATACAAAGATATTTTTTCAAACGCATTCTTCGCTTACCGGCAAACACGCCTAACTATGCCATACACGTCGAATCGGGGTTACTTACAATATTAGTAAAAAATTTAAAAGCTAATGCAGACTATATTCTTAAAGTCATGCAAAGATCTGACTACAATTTGCAGAAAAGAATTATGTTAGTGTCTTTGAGGTGTCGGTATACGCCTTTTAAAGACTGGTATGAACTAGCGTCGGCAAACGACTTTTCTCTTAACCTCTCCGTGGATAACTTAAATTTATGGAGGTCTGTTTCTTATGACTGCATTTCTTGCATTGATGAAAATGTGTACCGGTAATTTCTTGATCGGGCTGGAGAGTCTGTTTCACGATCAATATACAAAAGATTGAATCACAATCTAGGAGAATCCAACTATTTTCGGAATGAATTTTCTGTAACGGAGATGAGTCTTATATTTAAGGCCCGTACGGAAATGTTACAGTTAAACTACAGGCCACATAGATCTGATCTTAACCCGAACTTTACACTATGTAACCTAAACCAACCAGAAAACATTTTCCACCTCCTGGCCGTATGTCCAGTGCTGCAAGAAATCCGACGTCTACATTTCAATAAAAGTTCACTATCGTTGGAGGAATGCTTAAGCGTTCTTAATGGAGAGAGTGGTTGGAAATTACTTATACGTTATTGCACACATGCGGTTTCATATAGAAATTTGTACGAGGACTTTTAGGATAACTTTAATACCAAATCATTTGAAATTTTGTTCTAGCTAAATTATAAGGTCAATTTTTTGTTGCTTTTTTGCCGCTTTTTAAATGATGTTGCAATCCTTTGAAACATATTCCCAATTTTGTTTTAGCTAAACTAAAAGCCCTAAGTTTTTCAACACTTAAATCTTTTTTTTTTTAAATCCTATTTAAATTTTTTATTTAATCATTGAAAATTTAAATTGTAAATTATGTATATCTTTGAACTATTTGTAATTTTAATTCGAAGAGTCATATTTTATTTTGTTTTTTGTTTTATATATTTATACTTATAGCTTATCAATTTTTGCTAATTAATCTTAATATCCCAAATGCATATCTTTTCTCTTGAAATATTAAGAGTATTAAACTTTCCGGCAGACGGCTTAAAGCCATGCTTGTAAATCTTTGTAATTTCAAAATTATATTTGTACAATTGTACTTATTATGAAAAAAATAAAGATTCTTTAATAATAATAATAATAATTTTTACATTCCTGAATAGTTTTTTGATCCCCTTACCGACGCAACTGACATTGGTACGTTTTCACAGGCCACAATAAAAAAAACCTTAGATAAGATCTTTCGAAACGACGTATAGCAGGATTGGGATGATCAGGGTACCTTGGTTTTTCTAGGCTGGGTTTTGTTTCTCAATTGCCTTCTTAACTCAAAGAAGCAGCGGTTGTCAAGAGGTGCAGTGCATTAAGGCCCGCGGCAATAAAACCCGTGGGTCTTAATTCCTCCTTGTTTTGGAAGTTAGGCGAAGCGGTGTTATTTCCATCTTTTGAGCAATAAGGCCCACCGTTCTTATTGCCACGGGGCTTATTGCACTGCACCTTCTCAAGAGTTATTCTCCGCTTATCTCTGCACTGATGTTGTTTTCCGTGTCTTTAGCGGGACCTAGGTAGACAAAGTCCTGGGGCCTGTAACAAAAACCCTAAAAGTACTTGTTTTGCTACTTCTGATTCAAAGTCGAAAAAGCACCCATCACGTTTGCTACTTCCCATTTCGTCAATATCGTCTGTGTAAGCGAGTAATTGTACAAAGTTTTGAAAGATTATGCTTTTAACGTTGACGTTTGAGTTTTGAAAAATCTTCTCATTTGTGATGTTAAAGAAATCGCATGATAGTTTATCGTCTATGCGAAAGCCTTTTCGACATCGAAGGTCTCGATGAGATTTTGAACGGCCTTCACGGAGCAGCGTGAATTCTCCAAAGTCATCCCGCAGAATCATATTACTTGTTTTGCAAGGATGCCAAAACAAGACATGGCTCCATACATATCGTCTCTGTAAGCACTGTCATACGCGAACAAGAAATCGATAAAAAGATGGTATGTATCGATATTATATTCCCGGGTTGTTGATTTACGAGATGTAAATATTCTTCTAATCATCTAAGTGAATATTTCGCCTAGTATCGCATAGTCTTATACCAAAGGGTTAGTAATTCAATAATGTTCAACACAATACGTATCTTTACTTAAGCCGAATAAACTTTCTCCTATTTGAAAAGATATAAAAGGAGTTCAAAGAAAAACAAAAATCCCTTTGTCATACTTTTAAAAAACTGATTAGAAAATATCTCATTTTTTTCTTTCTTTTCAGCTTCTCTCATAGCTGGTGCTCTCGCAAGTAGAATTGGTCGAAAATGGACACTTCACTTGTGTTCAATTATATTTGTCGCTTCGTTCATACTTCTATTGGTGGGAACAGACATTGGAGTTATTTACGTAGCTCGTTTTCTACAGGTGATATCAATTTCATAATCATCCTACTTTAAGTTATAAATTAAATTTTCACAGGGCTTCGGGGGTGGATTTGTTTGCGCCGTCATTCCGATGTATGTTGGTGAAATAGCCACTGACGATACACGAGGAATAATTGGTTCCTTTATGACCCTCTTCATTGTTGGTATGATAACACTCAAAAGTTTACTTTATAAAATACATAACATAAAATATCTCTTCTTGCTTTAGGTGGAATACTCTTCGTTTACGTAATTGGTCCTTACGTAAGCTATGCTGCCTTACAGTACTGTTGCCTTGCGTTTCCGTTGCTGTTCACTGCAACTTTCCTCTTCATGCCGGATACACCGTACTATTTCGCAATAAAAGGACAAAAAGAGGATGCAGTCAAATCTTTGCAAACCTTACGTGGCCAAACCGCCAAGGAGGTGGAGACAGAAATGACACAGATTCAGTCTGAAGTCGACGAGGCGATGTCGAACAAGGGCACAATTTTCGATATTGTTGGCAATCGTGTGTATATGAAAGCCATTTTAATCACATGCGGTCTGTTGGCTTTCCAGCAATTGAGTGGAAGAACAGCAGTAACTTTCAACAGTCAATCTATTTTTGCCAGCACACACTCAACATTGGATCCAGCGTTAGCGACAATCATCGTAGGCTCAGTTCAGTTTATGTCAAATCTTTTCACCCCATTCGTTGTGGAACGATTTGGACGGAAAATAATTCTTCTGATCTCATCTTCCGGCATGTGCTTGTCTCTTACAGCACTTGGGACATTTTTCTACATTCAGGAATTTGGAAATGTTTCCAAAATCCTTTGGCTTCCAGTGATAGCTTTAATCGTGTTCAATGTATTTTTTGGCTTTGGATTTGGTCCCATACCATGGGTTATGTTGGGAGAAATGTTTCCTGCGAACATCAAACCACTTTCTACATCAACGGCTTGTTCGAGTACTTGGCTTATTACTTTTGTAGTTACGCGTTGGTTTCCAGAATTAAATGCTTTGGGGCCATATTATGCCTTCTGGATGTTTAGTGCCATGTGTGGTCTGGCGATACTTTTCGTTCTGTTTGTTGTTGTAGAAACGAAGGGCCTTAGCTTGCAGCAGATTCAAGAAAAGTTACAGCGTTCGACTTCGAAGTAGTTTTAGGTTTACTTATTTTGTAGCTAGTTAGAAAGAAAATGATTTTATAGTGAATCAAATTCACACTTGGGATTCATTACTTGTTATGGTTTGTTCAACTTTAAGGATATGCGAGTACCGAAGTCACCAATAAAAATAACATTCAGCAAATATTTAGGTCATTTTCGAACAGATAAAGTGATGAATCCTTTTTTTATTACCAAACTGTTTTGTTATTATTTCAAATATTTAAAAAAGTAAAAATATGTTTAGCATTAAGTATAGTTGTATAAAAAATTTCGCACATTATGATAGGAATATGCAATACGAAGTATTCTTCCACACAGCTATTCGGAAGCTTTATCCGACATTATTTCAATACACTCGATCAAGTGCTCATGTCTATGAAGTTAGCCGAGCTATTTTTATTTCTCAAAAAAGGGAAAGTTGTGCTGGATTGTACTCAGTTTGTGTAAATTAGAAGATATCAAAAAAAAAAAAAAAAGGAAAATCAGCAGAAATAGCAGAAATTGAGCACAATTCAGCACAACTTTCTTTTTTTTGAAAATCGAAAATAGCTCGACTAACTTCATAGACATCAATTGCTCCGTTTGTGAAATTTCGGGCGACTTAATTCATATGTTCTCTGGATTATGTTCGACGCTCTGGACAATTCTTCGCTCCGAACGGATATAGTACATAATGCATAGATAGAGCCGAATAAAGCTAATTTCGGGATTAAGTTAAAATTTATTGCCTACTTTCAGTCAAGTGCAATATCTCAACCAGTTTGTATTGTGTTTTGGGATTTTCGAAGCAAATAAAAAGACACTCAAACACTCAAAGAACAACCAATGCAATTACATTACTTGTAATTATTCAACGGTTAAGTAAAGGTTCAAAAAATGAAACATTTTCAGCCCTATCATGAATTCCATCGTAATCGAAAATTTGCTACGAATCACGAAAAAGCTATTGCAAAATCCGTTCGTAAAGGATTCTTAGTGTAAAATCTACTAAGAATTTCGAAATTCGGGGAATTTGGTATCACTAATTCCGAATGAAACGGAAATATGACGTCCTTTTCTACGACACGTTTCTTCTGTCGTAGAGCGTAGAGACATATGCAAAATCCTTTTGGTAACATATAAAAAAACACATTTGTATAAAACAAATTTACAAAATATAATTCTACATTTATAAAAGAAATATTCAAAATTTTATTTCTATCCAGAAATAACATCTAAGATAAAACCAATCTTTAATAAATATAATATCCGTATGAGTGAGTGCAGCGAAATAAAAATAAAAAATCTGATTGGAGGATCTAAGGATAAAATTGACCAACTTCAAAAGTCAGGAATTTATTCTATCGGATGTAATGATTGTGCAAAAGAATATATAGGACAGACAAGAAGACCTATTCTAAAAAGAAATAATAATCTTAAATATAATGAAAAAGAAAAGTCAAGTGTTGCAGAACATATGCTAGAAAATAGTCATAGCTTTAGTTTGCAAAATTTAAAACTAATAAGAAATGTAAATAGCAATTATGAATTAGATGCTTTTGAATCATTTTACATATTTAAAAACAAAAATAATCTAATGAATAGTGATGATGGACCAATCAAAGATTCAATATTCAAAAATTTTTTTAATAGATTCAACTCAACTCAACTGTAATTTTGTTTAGAAACATTTTTGTTTATTATTAGTTTTTTGACAAATAATTTAATTTAATTTAATTTTATAAATCTCACTGACGATGGAAGCATTGCTTCTGAAATGTACATCTGAGGAAATAAAATAAGTGTTTTAACTGTTAAAAACTTTACTAATCTTTTCATTTATTAGATTAAAAAACACGTGGAATATCTCAACTAAAAAACTCATCATTTATAATTCTAAAAAACAACAAAAAACAAAAATTATTTAGTAATTAGAGGTCATTAACCTCCTCTTTTGGACGTTTAGCGTATCCTTTTGCTATGTCTGGATTACAGGATAACATTTCATATTATAGCCTGTTCTTTGTTTGTTGTTTTCACCCTTTAAGAGCATGGATTATATACACACATATCAATGAATAAAATTATTTCCAAAAGAAATTACATTTTTTCAAATTACTGTCTTCGTTATGCCCGTTTCCAAATTTAAGCGAAACTGACAGATGTGGAGTGTTTAAATAGTAGTCGTAAGATTATTAGATTAATTTTTTATCGGTTATAGGGCCCATACACTACTCATGCCTGCATGTGCAAACAAGTGAAAAAAGGTCGGTAAAGAACTCACCGAGACCTTTGATGTCGAAAAAGGTTTTAGGCAAGGCGACAAACTGTCATGCGATTAAGAAATTCTGTCATGTAAGAAACTCAAGCGTTAACACCAGAGGAACAATCTTTCAAAAGTCTGTACAATTACTCGCCTACGCAGACGATATTGACGTATTGGGAAGAAATAAGCGTGATGTCATTGGTGCTTTTGCGAGTATTGAAACAGAAGCGGCAAAAATGGGTTTGATGGCTAATGAGGGCAAAACGAAGTATATTCTGTCATCAAACAGGGACACAGAACATCGACGAATTGGACAATTCTTCACAATAGACAGACATAACTTCGAGGTAGTACAGGACTTCGTCTACCTAGGATCCGCTGTAGACACGGACAACAACATCAGTGCGGAGATCAAACGGAGAATAACTGTTGCCAACCGTTGCTTCTTTGGGTTAAGAAGGCAATTGAGAAACAAAACCCTCTCCAGAAAAACCAAGGTTACCTTGTATAAGACCTTAATCATCCCAGTCCTGCTTTACGGCGCGGAAGCATGGACCTTATCGAAAGCGGATTAGGAAACTCTTGGTTGTTTCGAAAAAATAATTCTCCGAATGATCTTTGGTCCCGTATGCGAAGACAATGTGTGGAGAAGAAGATACAACAACCAGCTGTATGAGCTGTACCGAGACATGGGCATAGCCAAAAGAGTACGCATCGCTAGGCTACGATGGTTGGGCCATGTAGAGCGGATGGACCCAAACGCTCCGGCTCGTCGGGTTTTCGAAAGCACATTGCAGGGAAATCGCGGAAGTGGAAGAAGACCTCAACCGACTTAGAGTGCAAAACTGGAGAGAGCTCGCCCGAAATCGAAGTCGTTACAAAAGGATGTTGGTTGAGGCCCAGGTTCACCCCGAACTGTAATGCCCACCTAAGTAAGTAAGGATTTCTCCGAATTTTCCACATAAGCTCTTTGTAACTTCTTTTATTCACTTTTTTATGTCAGTTTTTAACAATTATTTACAAAATATAATCCCTGATACCACTAATAATTTGTTCACTTTATTTCAGTCTACGCAACGTTTTTCTTCAAGTGTTCAAAGTGAAAACTGACCTACTTTCAACTCAGAAAACGATAATAGTCGAATTTCTATTCAAATATTTTAGACTAGAGGCTTCTGTAACTTTTGACTACAAAATATCGACGGCTTTTGGAAAAGCAGTTTTGTTTTCTTATAAGAAATTTTGGAACCTGCTGTTTTGTTAAAATTAAAAAACAAATAAATTTTGTTATAAGTTCCATTTGCTTGTTTCATTTATTGCGGCCATGTTTTAATGGTAGGCGCTTGCGCAGTACGACAAAGCTCAAAATGGAAAGCAGCAACAAATTCTAGTTAACAAAAGTAAAATGGTAATGTGAGGAAATATTTTAGTGTTTTTTGAACATTATAAGGGTAGACACACCCGTTGAAGTGCGCGGGAATTTTAAAAAAGAAGGTAGTGCTCACGAAAACCAACACAAATATTTGCTTCCTAGTTTTACGATATCGAAAAAGATAGCCATCTATATCTCTGCCGACATACACTCAAAATTGAAAGCAAGTGTTAGTTGTTCGCCGCCGCTATACTGTTAATGTCCATGCCATTACTACAAATTCCACAATTTGGTTCTGATAATGATGATTGTGGTTACAGTCTTGGTATTTCTAGCTCCCTCAGGATCATGACTAGGGAGTAGAACATTAAATATGAATTACCAATTCGTGCATCACTCAGTCACCGCTTGAGGCGGATTTGTTTGAAAAGCAGAAAAAGGGATACAGTTGAGTGTAGCAATGAAATTGGAGAGTTATGGTCTCTTTGAGATCAAACAATCAAAGTGTTCAAAGCGCTGACACCGATTAAGTAGAATTATGATAAAGAGCCCTTGTCTCTGGCGTTGTTCATAATAAATTAAGATAAGTCTGAGTGAAAAGAATCTCTGAGCTTTTTTGATTCCCATTCGCTCTTTGACGAATATAATCAAAACTTAAAATTACAAAATCGCATTAAAATTTGAGGTCTCACCACAATAAAGTCACTGCTCAAGCAGTACTGCTCTAGGATTATTTCATATCCGAGATATATTCTCCTTTGGCTAGTAGTAGTGAAGTAGTTTCACAAAGCATCTTCTTCGACATTGATATAACCAGCTGAGCTCATCGTCTTGAATTAATGATATATATTCCAGGCATATAAGAACAAGAAAATTTATTTATTTTGTTACCTTTACATCACCCTTAATCTAAAAGGCTTTTTGCGATAGTCTACAGCAAAATATAGACATGAAGTCGAACAGAGAAATGTCAATTATTCATAGGTATTCCTAGTTTCCATTTCAATCGTTGAAATGTATCTATTGCATTTCCCAATACCTAAAAGCATAATAGAATCTTCTTCTTTTCGTTTCCGGCGTTACGATTAGTGATCTTGAAGCGATCACAACTCTCCTGTTTTATGCTTCACACTAGTGATCCGCCTGTGGGGTATGCCGCAAGCACAATAGAATCTTATAAGGTCAAATACAATTTTAATGAATAGACTCTCGCAATAAGACTTTTGAATGTTTTCACTTTGAAAGAAAATTAGACATCAGCACACAGTAACACTCTCATTTGGAATAGTCACATTTATTATTCTTTCATCACAAAAATGTTCTTAAAAAGCACAGTCTTAACTCAAATTATTTCCCGTGAAGCTTATCCTGAATTTTCTGCAGGCTTAAGCCTTTTGTTTCCATAACGAAAAACAGAACAAAGAGGAAAGCCAATGCGTTCAACATGCTAAACATCCAGAATGCATAGTGAGGACCCAGAGCATTTAGTTCCGGATACCAACGTGCAATTATGAAAGTAAAAATCCAGTTCAACGTAGTTGCAAATGATGAAACTGTTGACTTGATATTCGATGGAAGAATTTCTCCCATCACCACCCAAGCAACAGGGCCAAACCCAACTGAATACAAAGCATTGTAAAGAACTAACGCTGGAATAGGAATCCAAAGTATCTTGGATGAGTCACCAACAGCTTGAATGTAAAAGAATGTGCCGAGAGCGAGTAGTGAAGCAGACATTCCAAAAGCTGAGATCATAAGAATTAGTTTGCGTCCAGCTCGGTCGATTACAAACGGAGTGACCAAGTTTGCCACCAACTGTACCAAACCGAGAATGATAGAAGCTAGAGCAGGGTCAAGCTCTGATTTGGCACTGGTAAAAATAGTCTGACTGTTATATGTTACTGCACTGGTTCCACTTAATTCTTGAAACGCAAGTAGAACGCAACAGATGATGAATACTTTCCTGTATACCTGGTTTTGAATGATGTCGACAAATGTTCCAGTGTTGGCCATGTCAGCATCCACTTCTGTCTGAATCCGAACCATTTCATCCTGTACAAACAGAGAGTCCTTACTCTCACATCTCAGAAACTGTAATGACCGTAGTCCTGCAGACTTACGGCTCTTCATTGCAAAATAGTACGGTGTTTCCGGCATGAAGAAGAAAGTAATAGAGAACACGACTGGAACAGCAAGACAACACCACTGCAGGATCGAGTAACTCACATATGGACCGATCGCGTAGACGTAGATGATTCCTACTTCAGTGAAAACGGTGAAAAAAAGATATTTCGAGTGAAAATAAATGGGGTAGACTTACATGTATTGAAAAGTGTCATGAGAGAACCAGCAGGTCCACGAGTGTCATCAGTGGCTATCTCAGCGATGTATGCCGGCATTACGGTACAAATAAATCCTGAGGCGAAGCCCTGACAACGAATTGAAATTGAGAAAAGCCAGGTAAACAGTTGAGACAATTTCTTTTTTCTACCTGTAATACACGCGATACATATATGTACCAAATATTGGTCGCTACTAACGAGAGAGTGAATGCAGCTGCGAAGAATAAAGCACTCAAGAGAAGAGTCCATTTTCGACCGATTCGAGTAGATAAAATTCCACCCACTGGACAACCTGTTGAAAAGGAATCTTTTATCTCATTGAGATATTAGGTTGGACATCCACGATCACTCATGAACAACACTTATGCATTGGGCACCCTTGAACCTAGAAGGCAGGTCGATAGGGGACGATTTTCAGAGTACACACTAATAAAGTAGAGAATTCAAATACATTTAAATTTCTTCTTCACGCCACCTGGAATGTTATTAAGGAGTGATCGGGGTCAGATAGCTTAGTACAAAAAACTTTTTTTTTGGTGAATTGCTCAAAAAATCTGAATCCACTATTTGAAAAAATGAAGCACTCGACAAAGCTACTGATAGTAGAGTGAGTTATATCAATTTCTTACCAATTATCCCACCGATGGCCATGGACGATCCTACCCAACCCTCTTGAACCTCGTTTATTCTTGAATTCAATGGGCTGTCATAAGTATGGTCTCTCAACTTGGGTGTCACAGGGGATGTCCATCCTACACATATTCCAGTTGCTAAATACGCTAAGTTGGCTAACAAGACATAAGACATTTTGAAAATGTATTTTTTACACAATATGCGTTACCCACCAATTATACTGGCCATAAAAACACGATACTTTCCACTGATCGAAATCATTATGTCGTCATTAACAATATCCCACCAATAAATTAATATCGTTTTCAAGGCGAAGCCGATAACGCAAAACTATAAATGCAATCTTTTTATTATCAAAGTAGCAGATTTTTACAGTCTCATACCTTTCAATAAGGCAAGTAACTCTCAACTGAACTCATGTTGTTGCACTTACACCACACTCCTCCAAAACTGAACTTATTCTACGTGGAAGGGTTGAATAGTATCGCAAATTAAGTTATTCAATGATTAAATCACTTCAGGCAAAAGTATTTATTTTGTTTTGACTTTTCGTTCTTCTATTGAACCAACAAACAAACCTGTTCAGATCATTTTTTGAATATCTCACCAAACTTATCGCGACTTTCCGCATCAGTGAGGTACCAGTGAGGCTCTCTAATTTTTTGATTTGCGTCAACCGCGTATTTAAGAATGAATTTTTTTGCGATCTGATAAATTTGTATGATAAGTAGCTAATGGGCGAGTTTCGAACGAAAAAGAGAGCCTAGTTTTTAACGTTGCGGTGCGGTCGTCTAAACATTTAACAGACTTTCTTAATCTCGCTCAGTTCCAAATGAAACGAAATTTAGAGTTTGTTATACAGTACATACTCAGCAGCGAAATATATTCCACACTTAGAACGTCAACGCCAACAAGGAACTCATTTGAAGAATGTGAGTGTTGGCGTTTTCAAAACAATTCACATACTATGCGAGCCTATGGCAAAACCAACCAAAACAAAAAAAAATTGGAGTAAACTTTATACTATCAGTTTAATTGATTAGGTTGGAAGTCTTATCAGAGACACAGCTGTTTAAATTGAACACATGAAGACTTTTAAGAAAGTTACTTTGATAAGCAGCAGGCACCACAGAACAGAAACTACGCTGTTATCGTACTCTCTTTTTCTTTCTCTTTACTTGTAGTTCCTTGTCTCTCACTATCCATCCTCTTATAAAACTTAATGAAGTGTGTTTTCATACGGTGTCCGTTCATAGTAGGCCCTGAATAAATGAACATGAATATTGAGTCCTTCTCTGTTTTTTTAGTTTCTAATTTTTAAATAATTCGATTTTTCGAAGTGCTGTCAAAATTTGGGGTACAGATTTTCCGAAAATATTAAGTGCAGTTAATTTAAATTTATCAAAAAGGAACTAAATTCTTGAAGAAAATTTATTTATTTAATTTACCGGTAGGCTTGTTTGTTGAACTTTTCTTGAAAACCCTATGAGTAATCATAAAAAGAGTTGACGTCTTAAGACGCCTGTGTAGATCGTAATACCTTCCTTGAACAACCAAAAAAGGTCCTACGCTCCAGAACAAGTAATTGAACATACTCAAAGTTTTTTAAATTGAAAATTGAACTCAATAACCCTGCAGCTACACGATCAAGATATGGTAAGCCATCAGCCTACATATACAATATGTCAAATTCCTGTTCGTGTTTCGGCTGTGACGTAGGCGACCTACAATTTGCCAGGCAAATGGCTTTCAATCGACATGTCATTATATATTTTCAAAATGGCACCCACAAGAAATTTTAAATTCAAAGTTTTTTTCCAGGCACTCTTTTCTCTTTTTGAGGGTATTTGACGAAGCTGTCAATTTCATGGCTACTGAAGCTGCTTCTCGGGTGGCTTTCAATATTCCATACCAGCTGGGTTTCAATTTCGAAAAATTTGATTGTATATGTAAGAAAATTAAAATGTATTGTAAATGGCTTAACATATCTTGATCGTGTAGCCCCCGGGTAAAAAAAGCCGCTTTATTCCCTTAAAATACAATCACATTTAAACATCTTTCAAATAAAAATACGAGTAACTACAAATGACAGAAAATTATAACATAAAAGAAAATTTATTTCTTGAAGATATTGAAGGAAAATTAGGACTTTGGTCTCTGTAGATGAAAATAGCAGATAAGCAAACATGTGTATTTGTGAAGGTAAGCAGATTCGCAAATGACAAGTAAAGAAGAAAACCAAGTGGGGGCCAATCCCGAACAATCAATCGAAACAGATTCACTGCCCTTTACGGAAAGTGAGTGTTCCGCACATGAAAAATGGACAATTTGGTAATTTCACAACAAAAAATACGCAATCTGGGCGAGAAATCTTTTATTTCAAACTAGCTGGCCCGCCCTGCGTAGCTCAGGCCCTATTTTTATCACTTGAAAGTTAAGTAAACCAGTCTCTAAGCTTTCATTCTAGTGGCAAAGTAAGGATGAAATATAGTCTATGCTACTCAGGTGCAATTAAGCACTCTAACGATGACAGAGTTTTTGGAATAGGTCCAGGCCACCCGGCGTTGCTTGGGCCTGTAGTTTTAATCCTGAGGGATAAAATATACACTAATAGGGCCCCTAAACTACGCAAACACGTTTGTACAAACGTGTGTTCGTGCAATCATAGTTTCGACACACACTACACAAACATGTTTGAGATATATGAGTTGCTTTACGTTTTTCATATCAATCAGACCTTTAAGCAATGAGCGATTACGCATGTGCTGCTTTAATTATTGCAATAAACTTTGCTTTTAACACACAACACCGGTAAACTTTTATATTTGTTATTCGATAAATTCCGTCCAAAAAATCTGTTTTTTGTTTATTCATCTTTACTTCTTGAAAATTGAAAACTATTTGAGCAAAATTCAACACACACGACTGAAACATGTTTGTCAAAACGGAAATTTCAAAATTTTTTGAATTTCTGCAAACCGTTTGCGCAAATACTCAACATCGCTACACACTACTCAAACAGTTTGCACAAAGATTTTTACAAAAACAAAATACATAATGTTTGCACAAACGGATTGTGTAGTGTAGAGGCCCTATAAGTTACTGAGGGACTATGTGGCATCCCAGTGTCGAAAGAATTTTTGAAATCTGTCCAGTAGTTTCTAAGTTTCCATTTCCAACTCCTTTCCTGAGGGAATCTTCCGTTCACGTGCAAATATGTGAATGAAATATAAGTTTATGTCACTGAGGGATAAGTTCAATGAATTTGAATTGATACAGACGAAATTAATTCAGCAACAATCAGGAACTAAAAATTTTTCTCATTGAACTCTTAAATATAAAATGTATTGAAAGTAGTTACAATTTATTATCAGAATAAAACTTAAAAAAAAAAAAAAACAGTACGTATACGCCAGAGTCAATAGTATACACTTAAGAAAATGTATCAAAAATGTCTTTTTTGTGTTCCGATAAATAAAAGACCTATACTTTTGTATAAATTAATTTCAAAACAAACAAAACGAATCCGTATTTATCACTATCACTACATAGTATAAAACAAAGTCGCTTTCTCTGTCCCTATGTCCCTATGTATGCTTAGATTTTTAAAAGTACGCAACGGATTTTGATGCGGATTTTTTTAATGAATTGAGTGATTCAAGAGGAAGGTTTATGTGTATAATACATGCATATTATAGTAGAGAAAAGCCGAGAAATTTAAAGATTTGTAATGTGATGTCGTAACAAAAATATTTTTCTGCGCTTACATTGCAAACGCTGTCCAAACCTTACGAGATAGATCAAATTTACATACTACGGAATTGTATATCTTAAAATGATGAATAAAAAAGTCCGAGACAGCATATGTTTATCAACTAAGGATAACCCACAGTAACCATTTTTATCTTTTACATATTATAAAAAAATTATGGGTTATTTACCAAGCTATTTTAAACGATACAGTATCATTCCTTATCCAATTAAATACGTTAGATACGTTGTGCATTTTATGTAGATCAAAATGCAGGCCACGGGCAGTAATAAATAAGTCAAAACTACTGGATCGATCTTAATAATTTTTTCAGTGAGTGACATAGGCTATATATTTTATACCCATGCGAAGCCATAGCGGGCCGCTGTATTTCTTATATACAACGTTCACAGTTTGTCTGTAGTGTATTTAGTATCAGCATTGTACCCGTGCAAAGTCGGGGCAGGTCGCTAGTATTTAATAAAAAGCATTTTTTTATGAAGATTGAAATATTATTATTATTTTCGGCACATCATGTTGCTCACTTACAAAACAGTGTTTTTCTGAAATACTGGCTATTTATAAGGTTTAAATTTGATATTGACACACACACACTGTTATTATACAGTCTGTTAGTCAATTTAAAGCTTTCTCATAAACTATATTTTTTGTTTTGTTTTGGGTGCGTAAAACAAACAAAGAAGACGGTTTTCCGTCGCGCGAACATGCGACGTATAATTGTCCATGCGCGAAACAGGAAAACTCCAAGTTGATTCCGCAAACTTCTAACGACTGTCATTATGATCTGGCAAAGGCCAAACGTACAGGAAATTGTAACCGTTTAAAATCGAATGGTAAATCCATTGGAATCATTGGTATTCGCGGGATCAAGACATCCTCTCCTTTGTATTGTAATTTTATGATTGTTGCTTCAATGACGTTATTCATCAGCTTTTTCACAGCCAGTCTTGTTCCATTGCATAGTTGAGGTTGATTAATGTTACGCAGCATGATGACAACTGATCCTACTTTTAACTGCAAATTCTGAGGTGGTAGTCCAGGCAATTCCAGTGAATTTGAAATGATATCGTAAATTGGTAAATTAGTAGTAAATTGTCACTATCACAGAATATCCAAAAAAAAATTTATTGGAAAAAGCACACTACCTGGAATGTCACTATCACAAAAGATCACAAAAGTACAGAAAGTTCTCGTGCACGTAGCGGTAATCTTCACTCACAAAGATTGGTTGTCAAATCTTAAATATTATGGTTGCTTTCAGAAATCTAGTTTGATAAATTGACTATTTGACGTTCCCATTTCCGTTCCTGTTTGAATTTGAGGATGAAATAGGTATAGTCTATTGTACTCATGGGCAATAAATTAAATTCTTACCAGTCAAAAGTTAAAATAATTTTCAAAAACAAACAATTAAATAATCTTATTATTTGTTATTTATTGTTTTAATTTTTTGTTGTACAAAAACGATTAAGAAAAAACAAAAGTATTGTTTGAATTTAATTTTTTATTCATTACAGTTAAGAATAAAGAAATTATTACTTTTACTATTTTCAAATTCTTTTTTTATACAAATTGAGTGAATTTTAGCTTCAAACTTACACTCAAGACTTTTTTGAAGCCATGAACAATAGACTTTAGAGAAAACCCGCATTTAACTCAAAATGGAAGTTCTCTTTTTTGGTTTAGTATTTGAAATCAATCATTTTCTTCAAAACTCATCTGTCATCAGCCATTTTCATCGGTCATCTGTCATATGTCACATGCCATATAATAATATTTTATATGTCATGTGTTATATATCATAAGTCGTATGTCGTGTGTCGCGTGTCGCATGTCATATGTAACATGTATGTCGTCTGCCATCTGCTGTTTGTCGTCTGTCTTCTATCAACTGTCGTAAAACAATTTGTTGATTTTTCTAGAAAATCGGGTGCCATAGGCTCATAGTGAACTTCGGTACACCATTTAATTGCATGGGTCTTAATTGAGTAGGTGTTTTCATCACTTTAAGATGACTTTTTGTTGCTTAGTTCACCGTTGAAGAACTAATTGATTAAGAATTCTTTGGTCTTACTACCACGAAAAAACCGAGAAACCCAGGGTTTCAGTTCTCAAAAAATATTAACCCAAGAAGTCATCACACATCCCTGTCGCTTAAAGATAAACACATGCCATTGAGATTTTTCAAAAAACGTTTTGTGGCGACCACAGGGCTAACCCCGGTCGTCAACGAACAAACAAAGTATTAAAAATTCGATGTTTCCCAACTTCGCATATACCTAGCCTTTATTTTTACCAATAAAAAGAGAAAAAGAGAATTAAGTTCTGTTACTTAGCGATAGTTTAATTTTAAATACATATCTACATATATCTTGTGGCTTATGTATGTAAAATATCACGAATCAGATCGAAAATATATTTACTAATTGACGATACCGTGAAGTTTATCCTGAATTTTCTGCAGGCTCAAGCCTTTTGTTTCCATAACGAAAAACAGAACAAAGAGGAAAGCCAATGCATTTAACATACTAAACATCCAGAATGCATAGTGAGGACCCAGAGCATTTAGTTCTGGGTACCAACGTACAATTACAAAAGAAATAGCCCAGTTCAACGTAGTCGCAAAAGACGAAACCGTCGACTTGATATTCGAAGGAAGAATTTCTCCCATCACCACCCAAACAACAGGGCCAAATCCAACCGAATACAGAGCATTGTAAAGAACTAACGCTGGAATAGGAATCCATAGTATCTTGGATGTGTCGCCAACAGCTTGAATGTAAAAGAATGTGCCGAGAGCGAGTAGTGAAGCAGACATTCCAAAAGCTGAGATCATAAGAATTAGTTTGCGTCCGGCCCAGTTGACTACAAAGGGGGTGACCAAGTTTGCCACCAATTGCACCAGGCCGAGGATGATAGAAGCTAGAGCGGGGTCAAGCTCTGATTTGGCGGTTGTTAAAATCGTCTGACTGTTATATGTTACTGCACTGGTTCCACTTAATTCTTGAAACGCAAGCAGAACGCAACAGATGATGAATACTTTCCTGTACACCCTGTTCTGAATGATGTCGACAATTGTTCCTTTGTTGGCCATGTCAGCATCCACTTCTGACTGAATCCGAAACATTTCATCCTGTACCAACAGAGAGTCCTTACTCTCACATCTCAAAAACTGTAATGACCGTAGTCCTGCAGACTTACGGTTTCTCATTGCAAAATAGTACGGTGTTTCCGGCATGAAGAAGAAAGTAATAGAGAACACGACTGGAACAGCAAGACAACACCACTGCAGGATCGAGTAACTCACATATGGACCGATCGAGTAGACGTAGATGATTCCTACTTCAATGAAAACGGTGAAAAAAGATATTTCGAGTGAAAATAAACGGCATAGACTTACATGTATTGAAAAGAGTCATGAGAGAACCAGCAGGTCCACGAGTGTCATCAGTGGCTATCTCAGCGATGTATGCCGGCATTGCGGTAAAAACAAATCCCGCCGCAAAGCCCTGACAATGAATTGAAATTGAAATAAGCTGTCGGATAAACAGTTGAGACAATTTTTACTTGTAATACACGTGATGCATATATGTACCAAATGTTATCCGCTATCAATGAGAGAGTGAATGCAGCTGCAAAGAATAGGGCACTCGACAGGAGAGTCCATTTGCGTCCGATTCGAGTGCATAAAATTCCCCCCACTGGACAACCTTTTTAAAAAAAATTTATTAGAACTACTCAGTTGCTTACCAGTAACTGAAACTGAACAGAAGAGAACTTTTTGTGGAAGAACAACTCGCAAATAGATAAATTCAGATTGTAAACAAAGAACTAATCCCAAAATTCAATCGTCAAAGCCACTGATAGTAAAATAGGGCAGAAGAGTTATATGAATGTCTTACCCAGTATCCCACCGATGGCTATGGATGACCCTACCCAACCCTCTTGAACCTCGTTTATTTTTGAATTCAATGGGCTGTCATAAGTATGGTCTCTCAGCTTGGGGGTCACAGGGGATGTCCATCCTATGCATATTCCAGTTGCCAAATACGCTAAGTTTGCTAACAAAACATTAGACATTAGATTTATTTGAAAATACATGGTTTACACAAAATGTTACCCACCAAGTATACTGGCCACGAACACACGATACTTTTTGCTCACCGAAATCATAGTGTCATCAACAACACGTGTAAAAATATCCCACCAATAAATTAATATCGCTTTCAAGGCAGGGCGATAAAAGGAAACTATATGAATGCAATCTTTTTGTTTTTATAAAGGTGCAGATTCTTATGGTACCATTCAATAACACAAATGACTCTTAACTAAACTCATGTTATAACACTTTCAAAATACTTGTCCTTAACTGGTTACTTTAATCTATATAAAAATGGCAAATAATTTCACTAATTGAGTTATCCAACGATAAAGCCACTTTAATCACAAATATTGATTATGTTTTCGTTTTTTATTCTGAATTGACAAACAGGCCAGTTAAGGTCGATTTTGAGAATCTGACCAAACTAATCGCGACTTTCCGCATCAACACCAGTGAAATTGAAGTAGCTACTAGTTTGGTTCTCTAATTGCTTGCTTTGTGCAAACCAAATATTTAAGAATGAATGCGATATGATAATTAATTTGTGATAAGTACCTACGTAATGAGCGAGTTTCGAAACTTTTTTTTTTTGTTTTTTTTTGGGTTTGCTATGTGCTGAATCAAAATCTGACCACAAAATGCCTCTATTGTGTCAAATAACTGAGATATTCAATTCCAAAAGTTACAACGAACGGTCCGTCTGCCTTGAATAAATGTGCCTCTATAGAATTTGGTTAAAGTAAACAAAAAATGTTCTCAATTGAAAAGTCCCTTTTATTTTTTAGCGGGTAGACTTTAGACGTTGATAGTGGTTTTACTTTGAAAATCACCTGAAATCTCTTTGTCTGCACTGCATTCTTATAGTGTTTTATGCATTTATGTGGTAGAGACATATTGTAAGTGTTAGTTAGTTTTAGTTGAAAAAATTTTATTTAAAAACTGCTTTTAAATGTACAATATGATAAACTTAAGTTTAATATAGTTTGGCCAATGGCCGTCTACCAGATTGACAATTTATTCAAGCTTAATATGCATTTTATAGTTTTATATATTTGTTTTTTTTTTTCTTTAAAATTTTCCTTCGATGCGTTGCTAATAGTTTAGTGCATTAATTGGGTAATTATACAAAGCTATCAAGCCTAGTTTTCCATTCAGGACATCCAAAGTGTCATTCAAAACCATCGAGGCTACTTGAAAGTACCTCACTCGAAACGCCAAAAAAGGACATCTCGCAACAAAGTGATATACAGAGCTCACATAAAATCGGGAGGTCAGGTCGATGCGGAATATAGTTCAAATTTGAAAGTTCACCTCTAATTTTAAGTAATACATTTATCATACTTATGCGGTAGCGATTGAGAAAATACGTGCTTTCATTTAGATCCAAATGTAGTTTGCTATAGATTAATTTATACTGCGATGATTGTGCTTCTTGTTTAAAGTTTGAATATGTTGAGTGGCAAATTCTCTAAAATATTATGTTAAACTTAAGTCTCAAATCAGTTGGGCTTACTTCGGGTAAAAAATTTAAGTTTTCACATACGCAAATAGCCAGCTCTTCCCACTTTCTGATCAGATTTCCCCTTGATGCTTACAATTTTCTAAGCACTAGATTCGGCAGCCTTCTTTCGTCCATCTCCATCACCTTGATTACGTAATCGAAGTGCATCTTGAGGGTCTTTAGAAATAACGGCGGTTCAGTTGTTTCCAGATGAAGCATATAGTTGGGGTGCAACTCGGTAATCTAAAAATGCGTTTTAAGAAATACCTTAGGAACCTTTCAACTTCTTCAACTTGGGAGTAACCCCAAACTTGTGCCGCGTACAACATAATGGAGGCTGAGGTTGCATGAAAAATTTTAAGTTTTGCACTATGTTCGATATAATTATTATCTATACAGCGGTTCCACGCTGCGGAAACAGCTCTTTTGGCTTCAGCTAGCTTTATCTCAAAGTGTTTTTTCATGTTGAGATTTGCCGAGACATTCACTCCTAGGTATTTGTACTCACGAACAATAGCAACATGTTCCCCCTTGCATGTCCACTTTTCGTTATTTGCATATCTACCGCCTCCATCCCTGAATATCATGATTTTAGATTTTTGTAAATTAACGGTTAGATTCCAGTTTTCACAATAGTTCTCCAGCCTATTCATCATTCGCTGCATGGCTTCCACGGATTCAGAAAGAAATACGATATCATCCGCAAATATAAGACCCGGAATACGAATATTTCCTAAATGAATTCCCCCTCCAATCTCATCCATGATATCGTTAATAAATAGTATGAAGAGTAACGTGCTCAGTACGCAGCCTTGTTTCACTCCTATTTGAGTTGAAAACTCTTCAAAAATGTGCTCTCCATTCCATACGTAGGCCACGTTATTTTCGAACCTCGCTTTGAGTAAGCCAATAATTTTTCCCGATATACCAAACTTATATAGCTTATAAAAAAGCGCCTCGCGGGCAATTGAGTCGAATGCGGCACGAAAATCGACGAAAAAGGCGTAAAGTTTCCGTTTCCTTCTTTTGAAGTTCTCCGCAATGTTTAACAGACTAAATACTTGGTCTAAGGTCGAATAACTTCTCCTGAATCCCGCTTGAAATTCATTTAGAATTTTTTAATCTTCAGTCCACCGTGCAAGTCAATTAAAAATAAACGTACTAAAAAGTTTGACCGAGGAATTTAAAAACGAGATTCCCCTATAATTTTCAGGTGCGTCATAGGATCCTTTTTTGTGAAGTGGGAATATTAATGACTTTTTGAAGCTTTCTGGATCATCTGCGCTTGCAAAAATTCTATTAAACTCATCAGTCAATGCATTCAGAAATTCTGGAGTGCAGTTCATATAAAACTCAACCGGGATGAGGCCATCGCCCAGAGTTTTTCCACTTTTAGATTTCTCTATAACATTTTTTACTTCCGATATCGAAAATGGTACATCGAGTAAGTCATCCTCAAAATACGGGGATGCATACTGGGGGAGCGATGAAAAGCAAGTTCATAAAATAGTTCCCGCAGTTCTGGAGCTCTCAATGATGCCGCAATGTAATTTGACCTCCCGTTGATTGACTTCACGGATTTCCAAAAATCTGCAGAGGATCTTGACGAGTTCAAAACGAGGATATTTTGTTAGTGCATTTTCTTTTTCTTCTCGTAACAGAGCTGCTTAAAGTCTTTGCTTGCTGTCGCGTACATGGTTTTGAAATAAGAAGATCATCCACCGAAGCTAGTTTCTGTAGTGTTTCGCAGAGCCGATTATAATCTCTCAGCCAGTGTGAACAGTTCAAATAAACTGGTATGATGTATAACGCTGAACCACATAATTTTAAATCTAATACCTGTGCTTCTTCAACCCTTTTAAAGCTCGTTGTAACTCCTTCAAGACATTTGCGATAACCCCACAGTTCACCACCACTACCTCTTCCAAATTGTTAGTATAGTAAACTAAAGCCTCTTATCGGAACCCATAGTATCCCCAATGAATCTCCAAAAGCTTTTATATAAAAGAATGCTCCCAGCACAAGTAACGCTATATACATTCCAACAGATGAGATCATAAGAATTAACGTTTTTTAAATTAGAAATTTAACTCAATAAAAAAGCAGCTTTATTCCCTTATAAAATACAATCACATTAATACATCAAATAAAAATACGAATGAGTACGACAGAAAATTATAAATTAAAAGAAACTTTATTACTTGAAGGCATTGAAGGAAAATTAGGACTTTTGTCTCTATAGATGAAAATCGCAGATAAGCATACATGTGTATTTGCGAAGGTAAGCAGATTCGCAAATGACAAGTAAAGAAGGAACCAAGACGGGGATAGCTCCGATTAGCAACAATTTAATTTAATTTTTTCCTTCAAATATATCTTGTGGGTTATGAACAAGTACATACATATGTAAAATATTTCGAATCAGATCGAAAATATATTTTGACTAACTGACGATGCCGTGAAGTTTATCCTGAATTTTCTGCAGACTCAAGCCTTTTGTTTCCATAACGAAAAACAGAACAAAGAGGAAAGCCAATGCGTTTAACATACTAAACATCCAGAATGCATAGTGTGGACCCAGAGCATTAAGTTCCGGATATCAACGTGCAATTATGAAAGTAAAAATCCAGTTCAACGTAGTTGCAAATGACGAAACTGTAGACTTGATGTTCGAAGGAAGAATTTCTCCCATCACCACCCAAACAACAGGGCCAAATCCAACCGAATACAGAGCATTGTAAAGAACTAACGCTGGAATAGGAATCCATAGTATCTTGGATGTGTCGCCAACAGCTTGAATGTAAAAGAATGTGCCGAGAGCGAGTAGTGAAGCAGACATTCCGATAGCTGAGATCATAAGAATTAGTTTGCGTCCGGCCCAGTTGACTACAAAGGGGGTGACCAAGTTTGCCACCAATTGCACCAGGCCGAGGATGATAGAAGCTAGAGCGGGGTCAAGCTCTGATTTGGCGGTTGTTAAAATCGTCTGACTGTTATATGTTACTGCACTGGTTCCACTTAATTCTTGAAACGCAAGCAGAACGCAACAGATGATGAATACTCTCCTGTACACCCGGTTTTGAATGATGTCGACAATTGTTCCTTTGTTGGCCATGTCAGCATCCACTTCTGACTGAATCCGAACCATTTCATCCTGTACCAACGAAAAGTCCTTACTTTCACATCTCAGAAACTGTAATGACCGTAGTCCTGCAGACTTACGGTTCTTCATTGCAAAATAATACGGTGTTTCCGGCATGAAGAAGAAAGTAATAGAGAACACGACTGGAACAGCAAGACAACACCACTGCAGGATCGAGTAACTCACATATGGACCGATCGAGTAGACGTAGATGATTCCTACTTCAATGAAAACGGTGAAAAAAGATATTTCGAGTGAAAATAAACGGGGTAGACTTACATGTATTGAAAAGAGTCATGAGAGAACCAGCAGGTCCACGAGTGTCATCAGTGGCTATCTCAGCAATGTATGCCGGCATTGCGGTAAAAACAAATCCCGCCGCAAAGCCCTGACAATGAATTGAAATTGAAATAAGCTGTCGGATAAACAGTTGAGACAATTTTTACTTGTAATACACGTGATGCATATATGTACCAAATGTTATCCGCTATCAATGAGAGAGTGAATGCAGCTGCAAAGAATAAGGCACTCGACAGGAGAGTCCATTTGCGTCCGATTCGAGTGCATAAAATTCCCCCCACTGGACAACCTTTTTAAAAAACATTTATTAGAACTACTCAGTTGTTTACCAGTAACTGAATAGAAGAAAACTTTTTGACAAAGTCGGTGATACCCAACCCTGACCGTTCGATGATATCCGTACAACTCATATACAAATAAATACAAATTGTAGACAAAGTCCACTAATCTCAAAAATCGCTTGACAAAGCTACTGATAATAAAGTAAGGTATATCAATTTCTTACCAAGTATCCCACCGAAGGCTATGGATGACCCTACCCAACCCTCTTGAACCTCGTTTATTTTTGAATTCAATGGGCTGTCATAAGTATGGTCTCTCAGCTTGGGGGTCACAGGGGATGTCCATCCTACACATATTCCAGTTGCTAAATACGCTAAGTTGGCTAAAAAGACATAAGACATTTTGTAAATGTATTTCTTACACAAAATGTTACCCACACACCAAGTATACTGGCCATGAACACACGATACTTTTTGCTCACCGAAATCATAGTGTCGCCAACAACACGTGTAAAAATATCCCACCAATAAATTAAATTGCTATCGTTTTCAAGCTAAAGGCGATAAAAGGAAACTATGAATGCAATCTTTTTGCTTAGATAGAGGTGCAGATTTTTACGTACCATTCAATAAAACAAATGACTCTTAACTAAACTCATGTTATAACGCTTTCAAAATACTTGTCCTTAACTGGTTAATTTAATCTCCATAAAGCTGTCGAATAGTTTCACTAATAGAGTTATCCAACGATAAAGCCACTTCAACCATAAATATTGATTATGTTTTGGATTTTTTTATTCTGAATTGACAAGCAGGCCTGTTTAGGTCAATTTTAAGAATCTCACCAAACTAATCGCGACTTTCCGCATCAGCACCAGTGAAACTTAAGTAGCTACTAGTTAGGCTTGCTTTGTGCCAACCAAGTATTTAACAATGAAAGCGATATGATAATTTCTTTGTGATAAGCACATAATGAGCGAGTTTCGAAGCTTTTTTTTTTTTTTTTTGCTTTTTCTTGGGTTTTTTATGTGCAGAGATATTGAATTTCCAAAGTTGCAAGGAACGGTCATTCTGTTATGAAGCCTAGGTAGAGTCTCGAAAAGAAATGTTCCTCTATAGAATTTGGTTAGAGCAAACAAAAAACGTTCTCAAGAAAACTGAAAAATCCGTTTTGCCTTTCAGCGGGAAGACTGTTGTAATGTAATAATTATTTTATTGAACGTTGTATATATACAATTGATACTTATACTAGATACCTTAAAAAAAAATTTAAAAATGATGAGGTAAGAATGTTGGCACATAGGGGGCCCAACCAAATACATTGCCTGGAATTACAATAATAACTTAATATTATGTAGCTGAAAAGAAAAGAAAAATCTTAATTATAAGCCTGTTGACTTGGGCGATCTCGGGATGTTCCGTCCCTGTTGTTGCTGGCGTCTCTTTGCACGGGGAGCTGGTAAGGGGTGGCATAAGCCACGGAAATATGCTGACCCAGGGTCAGCGTAGAAGTTGATGGCTTCCTCGTTGCCTATTATTATTATTTCTTCGTCCAAAGTGTTCATCGCTCTTAGGTATCTTGGCTCGGGGTGTTGGTACTGGTCATTATTCTCACCAAATGATTCTGGTGGTTGTTGATATCTGCAGCCGTTTTTCCTACCGTCAAGCTGTTGTTGACGAAATTATTATTTTGGCCAGGAAGATCATCACTGTCTGTGGGAGCCACTTCATAACGAAATTAGAAACACCATCTGGTCCTGTCAACAAACTGTTGATGTTGACAGTGGTTTTTCTTTTTGTTTGCTTTGCATATTTATATAGAATTTTATGCATTTACGTGGTAGACACATGGTTTAGTGCTGTAACTAAAGCCTGTTGCAAAACAGCGACTTTGAACTGAGTTTTCTACAATGGTTTTGGTTCTTGCAATCGACCGGTAGGAACTGAAGTTTTAGCGCTACAGGTAGTATCAAGTCTAAATTCTTACTAGTCTCTATTTCTGTTTAGACTAAGAAGAAAAAAGTTCGTTAGAAAAATTTGGTTTTTGTTTTATTATATCATCTTTGTTTTATTATATCATCTAGAGACTCAGAAACTTGTACAAAAAAACTTTAACAGACACAATTTTCATTTATATCAATTCCCATGAAGTTTCTCTTGAATCTCCTGCAATGTGAGTCCTTTAGTCTCCGTCACCACAAATAGTACGAAGAAGCACGCCAGAGCGTTCAGTAAACTAAACAACCAAAATGCGTAGTACGATCCCAGTGCGTTAAGTTCTGGGTACCACCGTGCTACTACAAACGTGACAAACCAATTGATTGTAGCTGCCATGGATGAAACAGTCGATTTGATATTCGACGGGAGAATTTCACCCATAACCAACCATGGGACAGGACCAAATCCTAAGGAGTAAAGGGCATTGAAGAATATTAACGCCGGTATCGGAATCCATAGTATCCCCGATGAATCTCCAAAAGCTTGTATATAAAAGAATGCTCCAAGTACAAGTAACGCTATACACATCCCGACAGCTGAGATCATAAGAATCATTTTTCGTCCGGCACGTTCAACTACAAAAGGTGTAACAAAGTTGGCCACAAGTTGTACCAGGCCTAGAATTATAGTGGCAATAGCCGGGTCTAGAGTTGATTCGGCACTGATGAATATCGATTGGCTGTTGTACGTCACTGCAGTAGTACCACTTAATTGCTGAAATGTAAGTAGGCCACAGCATATGAAGAATGCTTTTCTGTATGTCCGATTGCGAAATATGTCCAGCAGAGAGCCTCTATTGGCCATGTCAGCATCTACTTCTGATTGAATCTGTGCCATCTCGTCTTCGACTTTCTTGTCACTTTGACCTCGCAGGAACTGCAATGATTTCAATCCCTTAGACGTTCGTCTCTTTATGGCAAAATAGTATGGGGTCTCCGGCATAGCAAGAAATGTTACAATGAATACAATAGGAACAGCAAGACAGCACCACTGCAGCACCGAGTAACTGACGTACGGGCCAATTACATAAACGTAGAGAATTCCACCTGAATTGAAGACAGAAGTACTGACATTGAATTTGTAAAGACCAGAACGATGAAACAACCTTACATATCATGAAAAATGTCATGAGAGAGCCAACTGGCCCACGAGTATCACTTGTGGCGATTTCTCCAATGTATGTTGGCATCGTTGTGCAAACCAGTCCCGCCCCAACACCCTGATGGGAAATATTATGTTTAAGTGAATGGAAAATAAGTTGGTGTTGTTTCATTGAATATACCTGCAATATACGCGCTACATAAATGTGCCAAACACTATCCGCAACTAACAAAAGAATAAAAGCGGCTGCAAAAAATAACGAACTCGAAAGTAGACCAAATTTACGCCCTATTCGCGCGGATAATGGTCCAGCAATTGGGCAGCCTAAAAATGAAAAATGATAAATAGTAGCTTCCTTGGAGAGAGGAGTTATTCTTACTAACCAATTAATGCCCCAATTGCTATTAAAGAACTAATCCAACCTTCTTCTGTCTCTGCAATTTTTGAAGCTAATGGACTGTCATAGGTGTGGTCTCTTAGTTTTGGCATAACAGGTGAAGTCCATCCTGCGCAGGTTCCCAGTGCAAAATATGCAATATTAGCTGCAGGTCAAATAATGAACTTTTCAGTTTTGAACAAATCAATTGATTTGGATTTAAAAAAATTCTTCAATTCGCTCAGATAGTAGAAATAAGGTGAACTCTGACAAAAAGGATTGGCATGAAAGACATAAGGCTGATGTTAGGCCTGTTACAGCTATGATATTGAAGCATATGTACCATGGTAAGTGTCTAACTGAGTTAGAACAGTTTAGTTTGAAAACTTGACTTCTGGCAACAAACTTCACTATAAGTTTGCTTTAGCCAAAATGTAGTCCGTGAGAATGGCATTGTTTTCGTTAAAAAGATAGTTTACTCTTGAATTTAAACGGGTATCGTATTCCCAAAGATACACGTGATAGAAGGAAGAGTTTAACGTAATCAACCGATAAAGGCTGAGCTTTTGTGCTTTTCCAAGTTTCCTGATGATGGTTATACCATATAAAAACCGTGGTTAAGACACAAAGCTCAGATCAACTTGTTCGACTGGTTTAGGGACGTATATCCCTGGCATAGGCACTAGTGTGGCTTATTATATTCGTACACATACACGTTCACGTATGCCTCGGGGCTATATTAGATGTGTTTTACTTCATGGGAGTAAGAGGCGTAATAAGAAATATTTTTAAAAAATCACTGCTCCTATAAGTATGCAAGCTCTGAGTATAGCAAGTGGTTGGAGAGGTACCTATGCAGTTTAGCCATTTGCAAAGAGTATAAACCATAGTTAGAAAGTCGTAATATAGCGGAACCCATAGTTAGAAAGTGATAATATACCGGGCTAGTGTCCACTCTACCCTCCTGATATCTACTATATCCACGCATAGACACCTTATATCCACCAAGAATGCGAATAAAGAGAAGACACTTTGAATAAAATGACTACCACTTATCCCGGCAAGGTAAATTCGATGCTTTTTCACTGGATCCATTCCAAGGAATTTTGGTTATTCAATCGAAAGACTTTGAAGATATATCACAGTTGTACTTAGTTTTGTTTATAATTTTCTTCTAAACATTCAAAGATCAATAAAACTGTTTTCCAATTCCAATAAAACACACAAAACTTTATTATTACTTTTTTTTTGCAAGGCAGCACAAATTGACAATGCGTATTGTCTTTTATGACTGACCCCGATAACACTGACTAAACAAAACTAACTATGATTTGGCGCGTTGTGCTACGCTTCCGATTTGATTTATCTATAAAAACAGTTTTGACAAAATGATTTATTAAGTTAAGTTTACCTCGTCACTATAAAGAAACCTTATCACAAAAAAACAAAAAAACAAAAATAAAAAACGTGTAGAAATTAATATCTTTGAAGTAGAAATGCAAGACTTGTTATTTTCTGCTGTGCGTCAGATAATCGAACATTTACCCATGCAATCTATAAAAATCAAATCTAAAAAAATTTTATATATTGCAGCTAAATTTAATTGCTAGCTCGTTGTGGGGTCTATAGCAATAGTCAGTCATATTATCAGAGAGAAATCAAGATTGTTTTGAAATAAAAACCTGCAAAATTCAATTCGATTTATTACTACGGCATCGGCGTCGGTCAATCGAACATTTGCTCACGCTAAAATTGATAAAAGATATTCTCAAAATATACAATACTTTCGCATCAAAAGCTTCACAGATACTGCGCCCATTGAATTTTAGATTTAATCACTCAATTTTATTGTTGTTCTTTGATTTCTTTGGAAGTTTGGTTACCATGTCCAGTCCACACCTTCCATTTGATTATAAGTTCTATTTTTTCTTAATTAGTTTTTTGTCTATCGTAACATCTGATACTATCGAACTATAGTTTAAATGAATTGAAAAAGAAAAATAATACAAGAATTTATTATTTGGAGAATAGTGTTATGATTTTGAATTCAAAATAAAAAGTTCAAGTGATTTTCACTCCATTATGTGTTTCGCTCAGGTACAACAATTGGCTCTTCAGTTAGGTGTTGTTGTATCCTTCTGAGACGCAATGTTTTTTTCGATGTTTATCGACACATATATAAACAGATGATCCCATTCTTGTACCTGGGTGACGCGCATAATGGAGTGAAGGTAACTTTTCCTTTTGTAGTTAAAATGTCCCACTCTTGATCTACTGGTTTTCATATTATTTTCCAATTGGCCGGCCGGAAGTCTCGGAGCCTAGCATAATTCCCTAAATCATTCCTTGTGACGTGGTGAGGTGAGGGAATGGAAGAGACCTACGATTTACTGCTGATTCCAAAAGCGCTATTCAAGGCACGAAATTACTATAAGATATAGATATTACTAATTACTATTACTGATGGAAAAATGTTTTCGTGATTTGAACCTCGAATCTCACACGTAACAGGCAGACACTCTAAGATTACATCACGGGCACCCCATTATCGATACACACAAAAAAAATTTGTTTGTACACCGAGCGGCATCTACACCGTACACCGGCCGTACACCTTCCAAAGAACACCAACAATAAACTGCAAAAAGTTTAATGTTTTTAAGGTTTTCTTGCAATTTTCTCGAAATTGGAGAGTGTACGACGGGCCCACACTGACGGATTTAGTGAGTCGAAAAACATGTCCCTAAATAGATGGCGCCCCGTGTACAATTTCAAATCCGTGTACAGACTCAAATCTGAACTAAAATTTTCACTACTATAACAATGTTCTTTAGTCAGCGTAAAGATTGAGTGCTATCACATCAACTGAAAACACTTCACAATAAAATTATTTTTGAATGCAATTAACTTTATTCAACAATAGCTGTGCCCGCGACTTCGTCCGCGTGGAAAAGTGACGTTCGGCAGCACTTTCAATTTAGACCAATTATTTGGCAAAAAAAAATGCATAAAATAGTCTATAATTTAATTACATTACTTTACTTTAGTAGGCACACTTTTGCTCACGACGTTCTTAGTTTTTTAAATCTTTTAGGTTTTTTTGGGTTTGATACACGTGAACACCTGCAACTTTAAGCGCCTGTCTTCTAGCTTTATGTATATTAATATCAAATAGTGCTCCTGTTCTGTAACTATCGCCTCGATAAAAGCAGTAAAGAACCGAAATCCTACTAAATTCGTAGAATTTCGTTCCATTTTCCACCGTTTATCGCCTGCTTTTATCGAGGCGATAGTTACAGAACAGGGGCACTGTGCCCCTGTTCTGTAACTATCGCCTCGGCGATAAACGGTGGAAAATGGAACAAAATTCTATGAATTTAGTAGGATTTTGTTCCGTTTTCCACCGTTTCCTGCTTTTATCGAGGCGATAGTTACAGAACAGGGGCACTAGTTTCAGATAAGACTGCACTCTTTTAAGCTGAAATGGAAAATCAGTCGGAATTGAAGGAATACGGGGAATCGAAACGCTTTCTCCTTTTGCCATTCCAGTCATGATTTAAACTTTTATAGTGCTGCTTTCCAGATGTGTAATTTGTAGCCGTGTATAATTACGTAGCTTTGACACGTCAAGATTTCCCATTATTAGGATTGGACACACAACCTACAGACTCAACTTACGGAAAGGTACTCCTGATAATTCTAAAGAATTGAGAAACTCTGGAGGGTGTGATGTAACTTGTTCAGTGTCCTTAATATTGTCTACAGACATACATATATATATATATATATATATATTATTTATATATATATATATGTCGTATATTCGACAACATCCCCCTCCACGTCTGACATATAACTTGTAGGTTTATTTCTGCAACTATCTCATTTTTTCGACAATTTGACAGAAACACAGAAATCATTTCACGAAAGAACTTATGAAATCGGTCAAGTAATTTATTGATTTCCGTTTGCGTTTCCGGTTCCCGTGGAAACATAGGGATAAAACATATAGCCTATGTCCGCCCTCAGGTTCTAGGCTATCACTGTACAAAATTTCATTCAAGTTTTCAGTGGTTTGGTCGGGAGACTGTAACATAGAAAGACGGACAGATAGAGCTACTCTCACATTTACCATATTAATTAAAAATTTAAGATTTATGTTACGCTCTTTCAAAAAGAAATTATAAAAATGTATGGTTGCAACTCTTAGCAACAAGAACAAAAACACGATGAAAGGCTTTGATGCTTTATAAAAGATTCTTGTTTGCCACACTGTAATTTTTCTAAACAGTATCTTATCTCTGTCTTCTTGTATACATCCATAAATCGTTCGTTCAACTTTTTGTTGCCATGCTTTCTTGCATATTTTTGACTGCCCAAAATCTTGAGTATTTTCGATGACCACTTGTCAGTTATTATATTAATGACAATGAGATAGTCCCCAATCTGGTGTTCATTTCGTTGTTCGAATCGATGCTTTCCAATTGGTTACAATTTTTGCAATTTAACAATATTTGAATGTTGTTTATGCCACAAAATTATTATGGCATTTGGCCAACGAAAGGTCAAAAATGTGTTTTGTACTGATTTTCTTTTGGGGTAAATAATGATAAAAATCCACCTAATGAAACTTTATTCGTTATATTAAATGTTTGAAATTTGATATCAGTCAATCAATATGCAAATAAAAAGTATGCTGTGACTTTAATATTGAAGTGCCCGACAACATGCTCCTTTGAATTCATATTACCTCGATTGCACGGCTTCGATATGTTGCCTATTCTTGGGCTAGTTAATTTTTTTTTTTGAAAAAACTGCTGTTATACCAAAACGATGTTGCTCTTAGGTCGGATTCCGTAACGTTTTAGACGACTATCGTATGGATTTTAGGCAGTAAAAAAACGCGTTTAAGACCCAGAAAAAGTTGCCAACATTTGTTAGACGATAGTAAAATAGCTTTCCACCAACCACTGAAGCAAACTGAGTGTCTAAAATACTTTCGTATTTGAACACGACAATTGCAACTCACCAAATTTGAAAATGATCTACTAAGCAGCGTTGAAACTTTGCTCCGATCGGAGCAAATTATTTGCTCCACTTTCAATTCAATTCAATTCTTTCTTTATTAGGAACAATACAGTAAGACATTTGTCTTTTATAGTATTTTATAAGATGGTTAGTTTTACAATTATTCAATAAGTATATGATAAACTATGCTATACCTACATAATATACAAAAATAAATATTTACAACTTTTTTTTTTGATAAATAAAAAATAAATATAAATCTTTCTTCTTTTGTTAAAAACAAATTTATTAACTGTATTAACTGTTAGAAAAATGCTTAAATGCTTCAGATCTGAACTTTACTGGATCTCTTATCCGCTTGATGTCTAAAGACAAAGAATTCCATAGGCGAATGCTGTGAACAAAAAACATTCGTGACGAGTTTAGATATCGAAAGCTTGGTATAATTAAATTATTTGTTCTTGTTGATGTACATACTTGAATTTTTTCATACAGGTACTCAGGTGTTTTTGTGTGAATTACCCTGTGCAGAAAAAGGCAATTACGAAACTCTATGTACTGGGACAGAGTGCAGTTAAGGATATTGATACTAAAAGCGATATATGGTCATATCTTCGAATACCATATACATAACGAGTCATGTCATTGAAGGCAACACGTAGTTTGTTTTCAGATAAAGAATCAAGCTTTGGATACACAACCTCAGAGAAAGAAATTATAGGTATTAGTAAAGTTCTTATCAGATGGAGTCTAGTTTCTTGCGGAGTAAAGCTGCTAGATATCCAGAGTTTTCTCAATGTTCCATAGATACGACTAATTATATAATTAACGTGGTCTTTACAAGAAAGATCTCTCGAAACTTTGAAGCCAAGACTTGTGACAGAGTTTACAAAACGAAGATTTCCACTATTGAGAACGATAGAAGTTAGATCTTCATAGTTATAAGTCTTCTTTGAGATTAGAAGAGCTTGACTTTTTCCAGCATTAAGCATGAGTCCATTTTCTTTGACCCAATCGTAGATTCTTTGAAGGTCATCATTAACACGAAAAACTAAATCTTCAATCAAACCAATTCTACGGGAAAGATATATTTGTATATCATCCGCATAAAGATGGAAAGAAACATTCTTACAAACTGAAGGTAGATCGTTAATATATGTGCTGAACAAAATTGGACCCAGAATTGAGCCTTGGGGCACACCCATCTTTAAAGGTGATAGTGTGGAGAGATTTTCACCAACAGCTACACGCTGAGTTCTATTACATAAGTAACTTTGAATGAGGCTCACAGCGGAGACTGAAAAACCAAAATAATATTTTAATTTTTCACAAAGCACTTTGTGATCAACTTTGTCGAACGCTTTTGAAAAGTCTAAAAGACACAATACTGTCACATTGTCATTGTCGTATTCGACTCTTATGTCCTCTAAAATCTTAACCATGGCAGTTGAGCAAGAATGGTTAGCTCTAAATCCAGATTGGAAAGGTGATAACAATCTTTTGGATGTGAGATGCTCAATCATTTGCCTGGTAAGAATTTTTTCAAGGACTTTTGACATGCATGGTAAGATGCTTATTGACCGATAGTCTGTGGGTTCCATTGGTGTTGGTTTTTTTGGAACAGGAGTTATTCTGGCTGTTTTCCAAGCGGTTGGAAAAGTTGAAGTGACAATACAGTGATTGAAGAGATGAGTTAGAGCATTGATTAAGTAGGGCGAAATAAGCTTAAGAAACTTTAGAGGAATACCGTCTTCTCCTAAGGCCTCAGATTTTAAAGCCCCAAAAGTCCGGATAACTTTATGTTCAGTTACTGTTTCGAAATAGAATGAGCCTGGTTGGTCAAAACGCAGCACATCCCTGGGCACAAAGCTAGCAGGAAGTTGGGTGGTCTGAGTAAACTGGTTGTTGAGATCATTGGGATCTAACTCACATTTGGTACTCAGTTTTTTCCTACACCAATTTCGCAAAGATTATTCCAAAGCTGCTTTGAAGAGAGGCCGGTGCTAGGCTTAGACGAGAAGAAACTTTTCTTCGCAGATCGAATGATTGAAGTAGCTTGATTAAAATTCTTTCCAGATTTTCCTCAGGAAAATTGGGTATCCCTATCAGAACAGCGTCGGACGCAAGATTGTTTGTGTGAAGTGATTCGATCTGTGCTTTCAATTCTAGCAGCTCAATGTTGTTAACATGTCCAGGTTGTTTTAGTTGCACTAGCTCTCGTTGATGTTGCTCTTTAAAACAAACAACTTCCGACTGCAAGTGGCTACAATTTCTTGCACTTTCTTCACATGCTGTAACGCGATCTTTTAAGGCCTCCATTTCGGTCTCGATGAGTGATAACTTCTCGCATATGTTTTTGTTGATTATTTCAATTCGCGAGGACAATTTATCTTCTAAGCTTAAAATGGATTTTCTTGTCAACTCACCTTGTTCAGTGATTTTAAGATGCAGACTGGAGAAACATTCTGACGTCATTGATTTAAGCGATGGTGACGATGTTTCAAGTGCTTGTGATGATGTCGTTGTTTTAAGTAATGATGGTGATTTAGGCTTTAGTGATGAAGGAGAATCCGTATGCTGTTTCTGTTGTTGCTTCTTTGTTGTTAGCCGTGTGGTTTTCACATCTGACATGGTGAATGTGTGTGTGTGTTTTACTTTTTTTATATTTAAAACGGCTCGAGCAATTTCTAACGTTAAGTGACAAATTGATTTCAACTAATTTTGCGATTTTATGCCGAGAAATAACATGCAGGACTAATGAAACTTGATTCTGCTCTTTCGCAGTATGTTTAAAAACAAAAAGACAGCGGTTAGGAAATTTTAAATTCAACTAGATATGTTGTTAAGCTCAAATTCAGAGTTTAGTAAGGAACCCATAGGTCCACGTCTAACTTGTGCGAAAGCTTTTTGAAGCTTTTTTGCTCCACTTTAGGATAAAAAAAAATCTACTCCGACACTCCGATTTTTTCTAGATTGACTCTACTTTTTTCTCTTGAAGGTTTTGGATTTTAAATTCATGTTGTAAATAAGTAAATGAAAAGAAGGTGTAACAAAACTGGGAATCTCGGGATCTAGTGCATTCCAACGATCTACAATTTTATGCATGGCAATTTAATTGACTTGACTTGCCAGTTTCTCGCAAAAGCTGATACGAGCTCAAATGGTTTTTAAATTCTCGACATAGTATCGGTCCTTCGCAGTCCTCTCAAGAAATAGTAGAAACTAGAAAGAGGTCAAATTGCAGCTTCGGGCAGCCAATTGAAAGACAGTTTCATGTCAGTCTGTGCAGACCGTATACCACAGGACCTTGGGACTTGTCCACTAAAATCACTTTCTGGGTGCTTCACTTCAACCAAAACTTCTTTCACAAAGTTTCGACACACAGCACTAATTTTGGAATTAATTGCTCAACATTTTTTAACTTTGATTAACCATAGCGACTTAATTCGTTCCACAAAGGTATGATACCGACTTTCTGTTATAAGTTCATAACGAGAAGCAGCTATAAGAGCCAAAACAACCTATAGTGTTAAAAGAAGCTAAAAGATGGCCCCTTTTATTTAAATAATTTTTAAATAAAAGGGGGCCATCTTAAAGAAAAAGTAAAACTTTTCTTTTTGTTCCAAATCTAGGTACTCCGCAAACTTTGCATTTACTCCAATTTTTTTAAAATTTGCTCCCTGGTAGTTAGACTGTCATTGCCTCCTCCCAAAAGCACTAGTTCCATTTAACGAGTATGTACTTATTTACCTTAATTTACTCGCACTCGTCGCGTTCCTTTTTAAAGTTTTCCACAGAATAGGCATGATTTATTGAATGGTGAATTGAATGTTTTATTGGATGAGTAGTTAAAGAAAGTAAGCAAAGGACATCAACGCTCCGAATGAACAGCACTTTGCATGTAAATCGCGAAAAACGAAGGCCTGGTGTTAAGTGGCGCAAGTGGAACAAGACCACAACCGAATAGGAGTGCAAAACTTCTTTTAACTCAATGTCGGCAAAGGGCTGCTTAGCTCTATATAAAGCAAATCAAAATTAAAGTCGCTGAAGTTTCACGTTCTCCTTACTAAATCTTTCTAAATTAAATCGTACTCGAATATATTAAAAAAAAAAACTTTCCATCAGATACACCCTGTTGTGCTTTAATAATGCATACACAATTTTAATTAACAGTTCAACGACCAGCTCTATTGTGTCCCGTTTTATTTTTCACGAAAGTGATTTCTTTGTTTCAAACACACATCTGACAGAGAGAAACTGCATTTGAATTTAGTAAACTTTGATTCCTACATATTTCAATTTTCAAAGATAAGTACTTCAAAATAAATTTATTGCTTAAAATTAATGAGATGAGTTGCCTTGTCAACCTATAATAAATTAGATTGATTCAGAATTCAGACTTAGTAGCTTTGAGTATTTTGTTAAGGTCAGTGAGCAAGCCAAGCTAATATTTTCATTTATTTGTGATCGGATCTAGTTAGAAAAACGAGATCTTAAAGTAAAAAAATTAAATAAATAAGAGTATTCACACACAAGGCACATGTACATTAGGGTGTGTCGCTTCAAACGATTCTCCTTAAACTCTTGCAACAATACTTTGGATGTTTGGAATAAAGTCAAACTTGGTTTTTGCCCATAATACTCACTCTCCCACAACAAACTAACACATCGTTTTACTCTTTCAGTGAATCATCTAAAGGTATTTTTATTTTTTTATTTCAAGTGAAGTGCACGTTAAATTTTCAAAACTAAAACTATCTTCTACAGTCTTTGCTGTAGAGTTGGAAAGTGCCATATCAATGATCATATTTTCTTTACGTCTCTTCGGGAGATCGTGAACATAGAACCTCGAAGTTAAAAGACAAAACCCGCAAGAGGTCCTGCTTTGCATTAATGAGAGGAAAGTCTATTAAGATAGACTCTATTGTCTGTCTGTCTGTTTTTCATTTGCCGCTTGAACTATAAATTATTGCTTAGCTGAATCATAAATTTCAATACGTCAGCCATCAAAAGTGTTGTGAAGTCAACCCCGTTTGCTGATAACAAAAATACTCAGCAAACATATTTTTGGCAAAAACGAAAACAGTTGAGTCTTCCTTTATCATATCACAAAAAATAACTAGACACTTAATTTTTTGTAGCTCACCTCTCACCTTACATCAAATGGAAGCACACTCATTTTTTCTCATCAAGAAATGTGATATATCAAACACATCACATTTTAGATCGCACATTGAACTTTTGGTTAGTGTTTTAGAAAATGGCTTCTGGTGATATTAGAAGGTGGTTCGCAACTTCTGTTTGCGTAGTATTGGAGAAGAGTTTTTTTATTGCGTTGTTAAGTTTACTTCCTTACAAAAGAGGTACGTAGGTACAGTAAGATTATATCTTTTACTATAGCTGAACCGTCCGGCACGGCGGCGGCGTTGTTGGGGTTCGTAGTTTTAAGCTTCCCGCTCTCATTCTTCTGTCAAGGCCTTAACATTGATTAGCTTGTGGAAAAATATACAGTTTCTTGCATTGATGTATTGTCCTAGATAGGAGTCCAGCAAGTTCCTGGCAAACGCAGAAGTATGGTCATACCTCCGTAACCTGTACCTGTATATATAGCGTACAGCATCATTGAAGTCAACCAGTAATTTCCGTTTGGAAAGTTAGCCAAGAGTACTGTACACGACTTCAGAATAAGATATGAGTGGTAGAATTAAGGAAAGTAACAATTTGCAGGGGTAAAATATGCAGATGACCAAAGCTTACGTAAGCATCCATATTGTGGCCAATAACAAAATTTGTATGTTGGTATCCAGAAAAATTGCAATCAATAACAAAGCTAATGCTATTTCCCCACTTGAAGTCAAACTAGGTTTCATTCTAGGATCATTTGAGTTAACCTAGTTGTGTTTCCGCATGACAAAAAGTTTTTCAACTTATATAATTAATGTATAGTTGGCAACACTGTACCACCAAATACATAAGCCTCAAGACTTTGATATTGTACTTAGAACATAATAGCAAGTTCGTCCAACCCCAGTCGTGCCAATTTTTGTTTTTTGGAAATTGGGATAACTGACCATGAATTGATCCCTGTGTGACAGCTCGGATAACAGATTTAGCTTTGGAAATCTTGTCACTGAATGGAACTTGTTGCTGTCTCCCACACAGATAGTCTGTTAATGACTTAGGTTAGGTTAGGTTGCATGGGGGTGCAGCCACAAGTGGCAGCACCTCACTCGGATCTCAAGGATCCATTATGCTCCCCGGGAAAATCAGAAGATGAGAATATGAGAGAGGATTTTTTGATTGATTGAAGTGGAATGATCCTTCCTCTGCCTCCTCATCTTGGCATCCCCTACATAAGTCCGATGTGCTAATGCCCATTCTCATCATGTGGGTACCCAACGAGTTGTGACCCGTGAGAATGCCAATCAATAGAGAGAGCCGAGGTCTGCTTAGCTGGAGTAGAAATTCTGTTTTTTTTTTTTTGGAAATATCTGGCCAAAGGTTTCTGGAGACTCGGCATGTTTCTAAATATGACCGCCTGTCATTGGCAGTTTTTAGAAAATTTTGTTTTATTCTGTTTTTTTTCTTGCTCTAGTGGTTTTAGAACTGACGTGTTCGAATCGCTGGACGCGATTTTAGCCAGCTTATCCGCCATTTCATTACAGATTATGTCACGATGTCCTGGAACCCAGGTTAAACTAACAGTGTTTCTTTCGCTGATCAGTCTTAGGTTACTGCGACGTCTACTAGTCTGGATTTTGTGATAATGGATGAGATAGCTTTAATAACCGCCAGACTGTCTATGAAGGAATCAATAGAATAGAAGCTAGGTGCTTCGCGGCTTCGCACACTTCGAGTACTTCTGCTTGAAAGACACTGCAGAAGTCGGGAAGCTTTATTGATCTTTATTGACCCCTTCGTCCGTTTTGGAACCATCTGTGAAGACGGAAATGTGATTTCCTTTTATATCCCTATTTTCCTCCCAGCTTTCTCTTGTCAGAAAGACTGTTAGAGCCACTGGATTGAAGTCAACATGAGGGGGGGTATAGTCTGTTTGAATGTCTATATCTGTATGGTTCATGATAGTTCTATGGCCTGATATACCTATTTTTCAATTGTTGCATTGTTTGAGTCGCAGTGCGCTTTTGGTTGTTAATGACTTGTATGCCCGACCACTAAATCCAAAAAGGTTTTTCAACTTCTAGCCCAGACTTTTGAGTTGACCCCTATTATATTCAACTCTAATCTCCTCAAGAATATTGACCATGGCTGTTGGGCAGCTCTGAAGCCCAATTGCTTCTTGAAAGATGTACTACAAATTGTTTCTCAGTTAACTACAGAAGTTAACACCAAGACCTTAGAAAGACATGTTTAAATATTCATTGGTCTGAAATCAGAAGGAATGGAAGAGTCTCGTTTTTTGAAGATGGGAAGATTTAACTGCCATTACACATCATGACTGTTCATGACTTCATATTCATTAAGCACTGAAAAGTCCCCAAGTCTGATGAAGCTTATGCTTGTATTATGCTTCCAGGCATGTAGATGAAGATGGGAGAGCTGTGCTTCATCTTTTTGGTCTCAAACATCAAAAACTACTACACAGAACCGATTTGAGAGATTAATATAATGGAATCACACAATTAGAGCTTACTTTTACTGGACTGATTACTTTACATTGATTCCCTCTCGAGTTGATGTAAATATATTAAAATAGTCTTCACCATTATCGAACGGAAAAGTAAGCTTAATGAATTAAATCTCTCCTTTAATATGTGAGAAAACAAGAGCAATATTTTATGACCTACTTTTGAAATGGAGGCTAAATGCTAGACGTAACTACGTCAAAATGATCTTTTATCTGTAGCCATAACATTAGCAAAAAGATTAGCAAAAAGATTATGTCAGCATGAGGTTGAATTAAAACAAATAGATAACAATGTTTATTGATTACTTTTTCTTTCTACTTAAAGTTACAACACTCTACGCAAAACTAAGCAAAAAGATTATGTCAACATATGGTTGAGTTAAAACAATCCTGATAACAATGTTTATTGATTACTTTCTGCTTCTACTCAAATTTATACCGAGTTAGTTCTGCTTTTTTGCTCTGTCTAATTGTTCTTTAGTTGATCTGTAAATTTCCTTGAAAATGGATTAAGTTCAAATAAACTCCAAAAGAAAAAAGGTCTACTGGAAATTCTTTCGATCCATTGGTGAAAGAATAATTGCTGTACTTAATCCTTTACTAAATTTGCCACTGTTATCAAGGTCCCTACACAAATACAAAAGGTGAATAAACTGTAAGAATGGTGTTTGTGCCCGTTTTCAAGCGGGCTTGATAGTGGTTTGTGTAAAACGTTAAACTATGCCGTAGTAAAAAAAACTAATTATTTACTTTTGGAAAGATTACGTTTCGTTCGATTGGAGATATGAAATTGAAGCAACCATAAAATTTTTTGAAATCATATTTGATCAATTCTGGGGGAAGATCGTGTTGATTTAATTTTGCTGTTTAATAAAAAAAAATTGCTTGAAAAAGAATAGGCTGTGCTAACATTTTTATTACATAAACACAAAAATGTAAAATTTTTCAATTATTCGCTTCATCAATTGTTGATCTACTTCTCAGATTCAAATTTTGTCTTTGTTCTTTTCTGTGACATAATCAATAAATTCAACCCAACATGGAAATGGAAAAAGAACCTGTTCAAAAATTTCGAATCGTTTTGATTGCGTTGTGTGGTGAGTACTAAGTGACAATTTTATTTATTTAGCTGTGAAAATATCTAAATTCGCTGCAGCCAATGTTTGTAGTTTTTCCACTGGAACATACATGGCATGGACTTCACCAATAATGCCCCGCTTGAGGGATCCTACCTTAGGCAGCCCCTTGAGTGAAGGAGTGAGCACATCACAAGAAGGTTGGATAAGTTCTCTTGCTGCCGTTGGAGCATTATGTAGTGAGTATAAAGAAGTTGAAGATAAGATGATCTTATTTCATGGTGTTGGCTAACAACTGACATATAGCTGCATTCCTTCCAATCGGATATTTTATAAACTTTTATTTTGAAAGGTGCATATGAATATATTTTTGAATTACATAATGCATAATTATACGTACTTGGTTTTATAAATTTTTATTCAACTGCGTTTTTGAACTTGAACTCACTTGAATTTACCGGATTATCACTTTGGTCTTTGAGACTATATTTATATATTGGAACTAAGTTACTTATGGCTTGTATTTAATGTAAAAAAAGCGCATTAAAAATCTAATTTCGTGTCTGTACAGTTAAAAAATAGATCCCAATACAAACACAAACAAATAAAATCCTACGAAAGAGAAAAGGGATTTCCCAAAATTTTATTTTTTTCAAAATTTTATGACACAATTGTTTTTGCTGTAAAACAAAAGCGGAGCTTACACTGTACAATAAGTTGGACAGACTTTGGTTTGAACGATCAATGTAGAATAATGTGAACCCTCAAACGACCGCTCGTCCAACTTGTTGGATGGTTTTAAAATATTTTTGAAAATTTTGAAGTTGGAGGAGTATATAGCGGAGTTTACACTGCAAAATTCGTTGGACAGACTTTGTTTGATGGATGTTGATGGTCAGATGTAGTTTTCGTTCAGACCTGTTGTCCGCTCCGACCAACTTCAAAATTTTCAAAAATATTTGAAAGCCATCCAAGTAGTTGGACAAGCAGTCGTCTGAGGGCTTACATTATCCTTTATTGGTTGTTAAAATCAAAGTCTGTCTAACAGATACCATCTTAAAAATATGGGAATCAGCCAGGATGACACCTCCCGTCTCTGTCTCGAAACGGCTGAACACATTTTATGGAATGCTTCACTAGTACCCTTGATATTAGAAACACCCCTTCTTCGAATATTCTTAAGTTCTTACATATGACGTCAAGTTCGAATGAACAACTCTACACTTAACATGTTTAAACCTTAGGGAACAGCACAAAAGATCTTTTAGGGTGATGTTCTATAGTTAAGGTGTTTTACCTTCGCCCTATTCAATAAAGAAAAACATGTTTTTTGACGGTTTACGAATCTTAAGTTATAAGATGTTATTTCACCAAGAAATTTTTTTATTTTTCTTACATCAACTTCAAGCTGAAAGACTTCGACATCTTTGACACCGATTCTGAAAATATTTGAAATATATGTTCAACTATAATCATCGGCTTTCAAATGGTACCCTCTTTTCTCACATGTTTTCGCACTGGGCCCAAAACTGGTCATTCTTCTTTGTTTCGAAAGGGTTTTTTATATCATTTGAAACTTTTCAATTAAAAAGAAAGAGATTTGCCCCATGAAATAAAAATTGTTGCAAAGCCTGAAATGTTAAAATGATTAAGTATGAGAGGAAATCTTCATTTTACACAAATATGAAATAGGATGTCAAACTATTGCTAAGAAAACCGCTTTATCATAATATGTCCAGCAATTTTAGCGTAAACGTTTTCCCAAAAAAAAGCGATTCTGTAGTTGCGGCAACGAAGAATTCAGCTATCAAATTATGTTAACTTAGCGATATATGAGAGTTTTTTGACAAAAATGACAACTTTGCATATAAATGCTGTCGAAAATGGTTTTGGCTTTGAGGAAAAGTATCTTAAAGTTTGAAATACAATAATTAAGAAAAGCAAAGAACCTTTTGCTGTTAGTAAGTAGACAAATATCATTTTCTAGAAGCTAGTGCCGAAAGCTTTAAGTAAACATTGCATAAGGCACTTCTGTTACTTGAAGGTGTGTTAGTTTATTAACCCTCTTGAACTTATTTACCAATACGGTTGAAAACGTTTCCATCTTTAAACGCGGGTAAGAAAAAGAATACAAATGTTTCTTTCTATCCTATCCTTCTAAGAATAAGGTTTTACGGGGTCTGTTCAACTAATTGTGCAGTGTGAAATTCGCTATTTATTTAATTTAATTTATTTTGACAATTTGATTTGTTTTCATCAACAAAGTATTTGTCGTTTGTAGTCAAAAACAAAATTTTAATGAAAAAAAAATTAGCAAAATGAAAGTGACATCTTTTGACCGCTTGGATTTCTATTGGGTGAGTATGTTGGGTATGGGATCCACTTTAGCTAGACAAGGGTTAAGTAAATTTCCAAGTTCAGCTGAAGAACGATATCAAACAAATTGCAGGAGTCTATACCCAAGTATAAGATGGAACCACATACAGGGAAATTGTTTTCTTCTTCCCTTTGTAAGCACAACCTTCGCTAAAAATTTTCCAACTATACGTTTCCCATCCTCAGTTCTCACATCGGAAAAGTTAAGGCTTTGCCTTCGTAGGGATTCCAAGCCGTTCACCTCCAAACAACTAATGCTGGTGGCTTCCAGTAGCCGTAAGAATCTTAAAATTGACGGAAATGCAATAACTTGTTTCATTGAGCTGCACACTTTATTAAGACTATTAATCTAACAAAAGTATTCGCGAGTTAAAATTCCATCAGTTTTTTTTTTTTGAGAGTATGGCGTACTCACAAAAGTAAACTGAAAAATTAAAAGTGACACTCAATTTTTGCTGGCTGTCTGAAGCATTCTTTTATACATAAGTTCTTATTTGAATGTTTGGTTCCTTCTTTTTCATTTTATCAAAAAAAAAAAAAAAAATAGGGTGGCGCAATAGAGCTAGGAGCTCCAGGGCCTAGCACATTTCTCTGCCTTGTGAGGGAATGGAGGGGACCTATAATTTTCTGCCGATTCCGATCGGCGATCGGCTTACCAAGAAAGCTCTTCTCATGACAATGAATTTACTTACGGAGGACTTGCCAAAGTGAAAAAACACTTTTGCCTCTGTTGGGAATCGAACCACGAGCCTCTGGGTTTAGCAGCAGACATCTTAACCATCACGCCACGGATACATTTTCCATTTTCCACATTTTCTTTCTATCTGTAATGATATTTTACCCTCATCGTGCTTAAAAAAGTTTCAATCCTAAAGCTATTCTCTGCTGCCTTAGTTTTATGCTCCTAACAGGTGTCCCACTACACATCATGACTTTTTTTTTTGCTTTTATATGGTCTTTAACCATGCTCACCCTTATCATTTCCATTTAAGATATAGATAAGCACATAATTTTTAGTAAGTTAAAAAAAAAACTTATTGTACGATTCAAACACTGTCTATGTATTCGGTTTAACCTTAGGTACTATAACAACTCGGCACTTGGTCAGTTCCTGATAGGCGTGTCAGTGCCACATCATAAAAATTAGATTTTATCATTTGTAATCAAGGTAATAATATAAGCGTGTTACAAATGTCACACATTTAATCTCGAAATTGATACCGGAGCAATTTTGTCTGAAAGATAACGGTTTATGACCCCTATTGTGATTTTAATTCTTTTAGTATGATTAAGAATAGCAACGGCATTACTGTGGAGGGTGTAGTTGTATAACAGCCGATTATTTTCTTGCCCATTTGATTGCGATATTTATTGTTTTATGGCTTCCCTCTGTCCCGGCATTTGTTGAAGTCCTGTCCCTCAAAAAGTCTAATCTTCTTCACCTCAAAACTATCGACTGATTGCACTTGCGTCCGCTCTCTACATGGTCATGGAAAAGCAAACTAATTACTAGGTGGATATATATCTCGAAGGTTGAAAGCTTTTTAATGACCAGCAGTGCGACGTTCGTATCATGAGGTCCGCTGGTGATTTGATAGTATGTATATCTCACCGAATCTTTAATCTTTTGAACCAATCTTTACATCGCATCGTTTTAGAGAAAGTAAGTAGATGGTACTTGACGTTTTTGATAGAGTTTGTAACCATTCTTAGTTGAATTAGTAACTTCCTTTCGTATCCATTCAATTCCAATAGCGTTGGACGGCTTCAAGTCTAAAAATTCCAAAATAAACGGTGGTGTACCACAAGGCTCCGTTTTTTCTCCGAGTCTCTTTCGTATATTCATTAATGATACTTTGTCTTAAGCTACTTCTCCAAGTAACTGTTTTGCTGACGAGAGCTCTTTCAATTTTCCATATTTCTTTCCAGATTCACAACCCTGTTTTTCGATTGTGGAACTGGAATGGTAACATTGCCCAATAGGGAATTATACGCCTTGTAAAATCTAATTCCCCCACCTGATCTGCTTGTAATTAGGCCTATATTCTACCAAAAACTGAGTAAAGCTCTGGTATCTAGGCTATAGCGTCAAAAATGATTGGAGAAAGAATTATAGTGGAGAGTGGAGACCTTTGTTCCGATTTTTAAAATTCAGCAAATTGAACTGCTTTGTGAACATACTACAATGTTAAAACCCTACCCTGATTACGTAGAATCATGTAGAACCCTTACCAGCAAACTTTTTCTTCATTCATAAATCCTTAATTTTTTGTTTTTCAACTATCAAGCTATCAATGTTACATTTTCTTGTTTCGTTTTGAGCATCCCTTATTGCGGGTCGCTTGGTTGCTACAATAGGAAGAAAACGGGCTCTTTTTCTATGTGCTCTTTTCATGACTTCTGCCTACAGTTTATTGATAGTCACACGCACTATCTGGCTAATCTATCTGGGCCGCTTTCTTCAGGTAATTTTTGGCACAACTCACATGTCACATACCATTATTTTTCTTTTCTTTATTTCAATTACAGGGATCTGGAGGTGGACTGTTCTTTACAGTGTTGCCCATTTACATAGGTGAAATAGCGCCTGCTGACATTCGCGGCTCTATTGGTTCTCTCACGTCGTTTTTCTTGGTCGGCAAGTTTGTTTTCAAATACATTATCGTTGATTGAACAATGCATTACACAAATGTTTTGAAATTCCAGGTGGAATCGTCTACGTTTATTGTATTGGCCCCTTCGTCAGCTACTGGACACTACAGTGGTGCTGCCTGGCTGTTCCATTGGTATTTTTTTTGGTCTTTGCCTTTATGCCGGAAAGCCCGTACTTCTTGGCAATGAAAGGACGAACATCGGAGGGCGTAAAAGTCTTGCAGTATTTACGTGGACAAAGTTTTAACACAGCCAAAGATGAGATGATGAAAATTCAATCGGCAGTTGACAGCCAAATGTCCAACGGTGGGACAATCAGTGACATACTTCGGAATGATGTCTACAGAAAGGCTCTTTTTATTTGTTCCGGATTGTTTATTTCTCAGCAGTTGGTGGGAACATCTGCAGTTACTTATAATAGTCAATCGATATTTGCCAGTGCTGGATCATCTCTGGACCCAGCTTTCGCAACTATTATACTGGGGCTTACACAACTTTCATCAAATTTTCTAACACCGTTTGTTGTAGAGCATGCTGGTCGGAAAGCAATTCTTATGATCGCTTCGTTGGGAATGTGCTTCTCCTTGTCGGCTCTTGGTACGTTCTTCTATATCCGAAAAATCGGTGATGCATCCGCCTTCACTTGGATTCCAGTTCCAGCACTTGTAATGTTCAATATGCTCCTTGGCTTCGGTTTCGGTCCAATTCCGTATGTAATGATGGGAGAAATGTTACCTACGAACATCAAAGCCAGAGCATCGACAATAACAATTTCATTGAATTGTTTTGTAAATTTCTTGATGATCAGGTTTTATCCAACAGTAAATGAGTTGGGACCCCATTACGTGTTTTGGGGGTTCAGCGGATTTTGTGTGTTAGTGTTCTTCTTTGTTTTGTTCTTCACTATAGAAACCAAAGGATTAAGCCTTGAGAGTATACAAGAAAAACTTATATCAAACAAAAATCCTCGATTCGTTAGAAGCGATGATGTTGAGGAGTCTCCAGAAGCACTTTTAGCTTAATTTATTTCTATAAATTATTATAAATTTTTTTTGTAGTACTTTAGGTGAAATGATGTTGTATTTCAAATAAAACTGTGATTTCCTATAAACTGTCACGTGCTTTTTGGTCTCTAATCTAGGTTTGTTGGTGTAGCTATGGTCTTTCTGAAGAAAAATATGAAAATACGGGAGAAATGTCTTCGGGACCTTACTATAAACTATTTATTTAGCAGTACACAACTCTTACAAAACCAAGGCATATGGTTACAAAGTAGTCCTAGTCAGTCTAGCCTAGTCAAGTCTACTGGGAAGTGAAAACATCTGGCGATAGCTCTGGTGAACGGTCACTGGTGGCACACAATACAGTAGGCAATTTTTTTATAATTGTACTTATTTTTAAGTGAAAGTTGAATAAAAAATGAATTTATCTATCTATCTTATTAAAGTCCTGCAAAGTAAGACTTTCCTCTAAAAAAGTGTTACGTTGGCAACAGTCGGATGGCTAAAGGCACTAACTTATATGTAACAGTGTATGTTAAGAGCAGCTGGCAGATGTCACCTGCCAGTTGAATACCATAATGACTTCAAAAGATGGTCTACCCATACCGCATTTGCGATAAGCCAATAGTTAGTTATTTAGTTAGTTAAATGACTTTATTGAAGAAATAAAAGATTTCACATGATATTTATATACTTAAGTCTAAAATGGTTTGGCCTATGGCCGTCTACCAGACTGACAATTTGAAAATAAATATATAAGAATAAAAAGCAAAAATGATCTTTATATGTATGATATATTGAAATTATAATTAATATTTTAAAATTGTTCTTCAATAATGGGATTTCTTTAACGTAGAGCGGTAACAATATAACTATTTAGTACATCCCATCCTTTCTCTCCGTTTAATACATTTATCAACTCTTCATCATTTAGCGATTTAGACAGTTCTTCTTAAAATACCTAATCCGAAACTCCTTCAACACAGGACATATTGCAATGAAATGATATGTATCTTCTCGTGTTTTCATGTTACAGAGGCTGAAAAGTATAGGAAGATCAGATCGGTGCGGCTTGTAGTTCAAATCCAATAATTCGCCTCTTGTTTTGAAAACCATGTTTATTTTATTGATTTGATTGCTGTTCTGCAGGTACGTGTTGTTTCCCAGGTTATATTCAAGACGACTATATATGTTTCTGAACAACGAGGATTTGGCTTCAGCTACATTTCTGTCATACAGGAAACATCCGAGACTCTTAAGCAAGGTGTTGAACTTAGTTCTCAGTGAAGACGTTTGTTCATTTGGTTCAATCGTCAAGTTAGTACCACATTCGGTCGCCAGACTCTCCCACTCTATCACCATTAATCCACTCGTGCGAATCATGTTGTTAAGAATGATCTTAGGTATCCTGTCATCTTCCATCTCTATAACTTTAGCGACATAGTTGAAGTGTATGATCAGAGTTTCCATTATCATAGGAGGTGTCCCAGTCTCTAAGTAAAGCATGTAGTTTGGCGTGTTTTTCGTCAAATGAAAAATCCTTTTAAGAAAGTATCGCAAAAATGTCTCTACTTCTTCAAAAGAACGATATCCCCATACTTGAGTTCCATATAAGAGAATCGCCATTGCCGTACAGCGAAATAACTTAACCTTTGCACTATGTTCGATGCAGTTGTCGCTCATGCAGCGCAGAAATGGCTCTTTTTGATTCTGATAATAATTTGCCCTTCAAGCGCCTCTTTATGTTTAATTTTGCAGTAATAAGAACTCCAAGGTATTCGTACTCGCGCACAGTTTCAACAGCTTCCCCATTAAACGTCCATTTTTCGTTTCTCGCGAGTCTACCCCTGCCATCTCTGAACACCATCATTTTTCATTTTTGTATATTATTTACCAGATTCCAGAGTTTGCAGTAATTTCCTAATCTGTTCATCATTAATTGCATTCCATTAATGGAGTCGGCGAAGAACACTATATCATCTGCATACATTAGACCAGGAATCGTGACTCCTCCAATTTTTATTCCACATTTGACTGCATCCGTTATGTCATTTATGAACAGAATGAAAAGCAAAGCACTAAGAATACAGACTTGTTTCAACCTCATTGTTGTTGGAAATTCTTCAGATAGAGCAACTCCATCCCACGCGCATGCTGTGTTCCTATCGTACAACGCCCTCAGTACATTAGTGATTTTAGTGGACACGCCTAGCTCAAACAATTTGTAGAAAAGTGCATCTCACACAATGGAGTCAAAGGCTCCATGGAAGTCCACAAAGAACGCATACAATTTCTTCTTTTTCTTCAAGTAAGAGTCAGCAATATTATAAAGTGAGAAGATATGGTCTGCTGTTGAGTAACTTTTTCGGAGTCCTGCCTGAAATTCTGACAAAATTTTCCTCTCATCGACCCATTGCGTTAGCCTACGGTGTATTAGCCCAGCGAATAGTTTAGAACTGCAAAATGAAGTCGTCTGTGGCGTATTTGTAGAACTCAAAAGGAATACGGTCGGTCCCCGGGGCTTTATTAATTTTGGAGCTCGATATGACTTCTTGAACTTCCACAATTTCAAAAGGAGCATCTAAAAACGCGTCAAGGATTAATGGGTCAGCATATTGAACCAGCGATGACCTTAAGCCAATAATGCAGTTTAAATTTAAGAGTTGGGGGTGAGCCCTCCATCAAACTAATTAGTCTGGTGATGTAATGAATATCAGCCGTATTCATGAGTCTACAAATACTTTTTCTGTTAATTCACTGTAAATTAGTCATAGTTAACCAATTACGCACAAGTATTGACACTTTCTATTCCAAAATCAAAATTCTCGAAAACGAGTGTTTTATTGTGGTAAATTACGACAGTAAAATGAAAATTGGAATTGAAAATTTTGAGTGTACTTTCTACTGGCCTACAAAAATACACACCTTATTCATCTATTAGCTTTAATTAATGAATAATCGTTTGGCTGATAAGCAGTCACCAATAAACTTGAGAAACTATTAGTTTTTAATCTTTTGACAATTATAATCATTATTTTTTTTTTAAATTGGCTTTTCTTATCTACTCATATTGATTGAAACCTTCGAAGGAAGTTTTTTTTCTGCACATTCAGTTTCCGAAAATATAAAGTTAGTTCTTTCGCTTTGTGCACAGTGCTTTGACCAGTAGGCAGAATTAAAAGAGTGAAATTGCCTTGTGGAGCCCAATTAAAATGTGTTTTTAATATTGACAACCATCTTATCTGTTACTGATGGTAAATAAGTTTGGCAACTGAATTTTACGTTGATTTACCAACAGTTTATGTTGTAAAGGCATCAGTTCTAGTTTACATTTGGTCGGGTCAAAAGGAGCAATAATAATGAACATCCTTAGCTGGTATGAGTTTTGTATTTTTTATTTCATGTTAAAGAATCAAATAAAGTGCTTCTTTTTAAAACACATCCAACCAAAATAAATAAAAACTGTAACCGATTGAAATCGGCAATGGTTAGGATCTTTACTGTGTTGTTCTTCTTTTTCTTGAACGACTCGACGGGATATGATTATTGAGATAATGATGGGATCCTAGCTCTTCTACTTAAAATTATGGAAGTCTCGGGGCCTAGCGCACTTCAGGCACCTGCCATTTTATGTTGATTGCGAATAGTTAAGATAGACAGCGCTTTACATGGCAGTGTGTAACTACTTTCGAAGGACTTGCCAATTTCTCGCGAAGCTCAATCACTTATCTGGTTCAAATTTGTGATACGCCTGTGTAATTAATAAAAAAAATCAAGCGTTTTCAATCAAGAACTTCTAATTCAGAGGAAATGCGTCAAGCAGACAAAAACGAAGACCGGTTATCACGAAAACTGAGTTGGGATTGCGTGAGAAGTATGGTGATAATAGTTCCGAAATTGAAATTTAATAAAAACTATTACTCATGTTCTTATTTTGCCGCTCTGCTACTTTGCTTTTACAAACTTTGCCACTGAATTTTTTACATTCTAAAGATGCCAGCTTTATTGCAAATTATTTCCAGTTTTTTATTTGGGTTTAAAAGATTAATTAAGAGCACAATGCTTCTCTGACAGAAAAGCTTATAGTGATCGTATCCAAGTCGTGAGAAGTGAAAAAAGCAAAATTTAAAGGTCCTCGGAAGAAGAAATTCAAATGCACTGGACAAACTAAGAAAACCCAAAGTTTCGTTTACCGAATCGATAGCTCTTAGTTCGAAGTTTTTCCAAATCAAAGCCTTCTTGCATTTGCGGCAGCAGTCGAAAAGCTATTGACTCATTTCCCAATAAACCAGTTCACTATTCCACTTTATACTTTTCATTTTGCAACGTTTTTCTTTTTACAACGACAGATCTTCACTTTATACATTTTTTTTTAAATGAAGTGCAAGGGAACATTTGTTTAAGCATGGGGTCTGCTTCCGAAAGGGTTCTTTGGATCTTTTCGGCTATGATAAAGCACGGTACCATACTTTTGGTTGCAAAAAGCTGTTACTGTTACTGCCAACCGTTGATTAAATACACAACTTTCGGCAGTCGGTGGCACATAGATTAGATAATACATAGTCAACTCTTACCCTGAAAACCCTTAATTTTTTTACTGGTGAAATCAAAGCTAGCACCTTTTTTGAATTACTGTCGTCAACAAGGTCTCATCATTTCCACTTTTTGAAATGTAGTTTTAACTTTGGTGGTGCCAGTGGCATAATGGTAAGCATGTCTGCCTGTTACGAGGGAAGTTTGTTGTCCGAATCCCAAAAGAAACCAAAAATACTTTTCCATTTGCATCACCTTTCGCGAGGCATTGGCAAATCCTTTGATAGAAAAATAATTGCCATGAAAAGCGCTTCTCCCATTAGCAGCTCGGAACCAGCAGAAAATTGTAGGTTCCCTCCATGCCCATACAACACATAGGGTGGCGCAACAGAGCATTGATCCCCGGGGCGCGGCGTAACGTATTGTGTTTTACTTTAAACGCAAATTTTGTCTACTGCGGCACTTTTTACTTAAGTTTTCACAAGCCCCAAAAAATCGAAAGCATGTTAATTTTTTAAATTGGTTTCAAACCAAGGGAAAATAAATCATAACGACGAGGGTTTCCGATCTAATTTAGCTTGTGGAAAATATGGCACTACGTTGCCGCAGTTCACTCTATGGTTCTGCTCTGTGGTCGGTGGTATTTAGTTCAAAGTAGAATGAGAAAAGTAAAACCATGAATAGCTGAAAAGAAAGAGAATTCTTGATTATAAGTCGGCTGACTAGAGTTATCTCGGGATGTTCTGTCCCGGTTGTCGCTGATGTCCCTTTTTATGGGGAGGTTGTGGGGGGTGGCATCAGCCACGGAAGTATATATGCTGACCCAGAGTCAGCGTAGAAGTTGGTGGCTTCATCGTTGGCTGGTATTACTTCGTCCAAAGTGTTGTCGGTCCTCAGTGGTCATCCATCTCACCAAGGGATTAGGGCGGTTGCTGAAATTTGCAGACGTTTTCATTACAGGCGATAACACGTATTGGTCCAAGGGCGTCATTTGATGCTGGTTACTATAATGTCTCTGACACTGGTGGTTGAAAGAGAGGCCGCTGCAGAGTCTCAGAATCTTCCTTTCAAAAATTAGGAGATCGTTCATCGCGGTCTTCGAGATGGTGAACCAAACTGGGCTTCCGTAGTTGATGACGGGTCTCAACAGCTGCTTGTACATCAGTAGTTTTGTTGGCTGACTTAGTCCTGTCCTTCTCCTCAGCAAAGGATACAGTCGGTGGAAAGCGAAGTTGGCCTTCTTCAGTACGGCTTGTGAGTGCGGGTTGAATCTAAGCACCTTGTTGAAATTGATGCCTAGATACTTCGCGTTTCTTTGGGCAGCCAGTCTGGTTCCATCTGGTAGAGTAATGGATAAAACCATGAAGGCTTCCATCATTTGTCCTTTGAAGCTTGTCTAACCGCTAATATTTCTGATCCTATTGCAGATGATTACTGATTTCGATTGAAACCAAAGAGTATATTAAGCACGTGCACGTCTACGAACCTATTGCGACATCCTTCCATTTTTATTTACATTTACATTTACATGAAACCTACTCCACACATAAATCTGCGGAGTAGGGGGGTTACAGCCGGGCGACAAAGACCATTTGGCTGATACTTAGATTTTTATTTAAGATCAAATGTCTTGGCAAGATTAGTAAATTTTTCACTGACGATCGAAGCATTGCTTCCGAAATGTATTTCGAGGAAATATATTAAAAGTGTTTTAACTGCTGAAAAATTTTACTACCTAATCTTTCAGTTATTAGACAAAGAACACGGGGATAATCTCAACTATAAAACTCATGGTGTATGTACCTACTACTTTATTCTGTAATCAGGAAATAGATGAATGAATTTGTTTTGTTTCAAGATAACATTTCACTATGTCAACATAACTTATAGTGTAATCATTAGCTTCATTGGGCTCATTAAGCGCTATTTAAGGAGCCCTGATAACGTTACCCCAGAAAATTTTTATAAACACCAAGCTGGTGTTTTTCGAGGTAGTACTGGAAGTAAAGTTTCTCTTCGCCGCGCCGTACTCATTGTTCGACTAAAAAAAAGATTACCTAATAAAAGAGCATAGTCATCTCATAGTGCACACAAAAAGTGATCTTCCACCAGAAGAAGAGAAGAATCAGCGATTAATCAAATTCATTCGGATAACATTGTTTTACGAGGACAACTTTTCATTAGAATGTGTGTGTCCTATCACCATTTTAATTAATAGTCTAACTCATGCCATTGATTTAGTATGTTGTGTACAGTTGTAGAGCAGATAGGAGGTAGTTTATGTTTCGGTAGTCTTTTTTTCTTGTGCTTCGACGAAAAGTTATTTAGTCGTTCTTTAAGTCTTCTCAATTACGGTTCAATTTCAAAAAATATTCTTTTGCTGTTCGTCAATCTACTCTGGTGTTTTACTTTTTACAGAGTCAACGAGATAAAGCTGTTGTAGTTATTTGGGGAGTTTAAAAGAAGTCTTTGAAAAAGACACCTGAAGGTAAGAAAAGTAAACAAAAGAGGCGGTAATATTCATGGCCGCGATGGCATGGTAACACGCGTCTTTAACATACTTCACCCTTCTTTTCTGAAAAGAAATTCGTTAAAACTATAATTTTACAGCCAAACAAGAGTTTCGATAAAAAAGCAAGATACAAATTTTATCTTCAGAGCTCACTTTTCACATTAATCAAAAAACATAAATCATAAACATTGAAGCAATAACCAACCCACAATCACATTATTTCAAATTTGATGTGATTATCTTTTAGTTTGTGGCAGTTTTTAATTACAAAATGTTGTGAAATACTTAGATGGACAGTGAAAATGTAGTACCTCGAAGTGATCAGTTACACTAATGACATAATAAGATAAACGCTTCTGGAAAAAAATTTATTCAAAGACAGAGCAATGGCTTATTCTTTAAACTACTTAAGACAAGGCGAGTAACTTGCTTTCAACAGTTTTTATATTTTCAGATTAAAAATATGGAAACCGTAAATAAATATCGCATAGTTTTCTTTGCGTTGTGTGGTGAGTTGAGATTGAAATCACTTAAGCTTGAAATTTTTTAGAAAATGGAAACAAAAACCACTATTTTTTTTTTCTAGCCAATGTTTGTACCTTCTCTGTTGGAACTTATATTGGATGGAGTTCACCAACAATACCAAAACTGAAGGACCCAAGTCAAGGCAGTCCTTTGGACTATTCTGTTAGTACATCCCAAGAGGGCTGGATAAGTTCATTGACAGCTATAGGAGCCTTATGTAGTAAGTATGTTTATGAATATATCATGGCGTTCAATGGTTTTTATCTCCCAAACTCATTTTTATCGTATATTTTGTGGCGCCATTATGGCTGACCCGTTCGGCGCGGCAAAGCCGGAAATGAAATCTACATTATTGAGAAATATTGAAGCATTATAAAGCGGCCCATACACACCACACAAGTGTACACACTTGTGTCGGTGTGGATAAATGTGGTACGTGTGTGGGGTGGTTTGCACACCAATTTTCGGTGTGCCACACGGTGCGAACAAAATGAAATAGTTTTCATTTTTGGTGGCGGTGTGGGTTATGGTGCTGAAGTGTGTGCCATTTGGTGTGGTGTGTATGGCGAAATGCCACACCGGTGTGCACAAAACGGTGTGCACACAACGGGGTGCACACTTGTATGGTGTGTACGATCCGCTTAATTGAGAAAGAGTTTTTTAAATCTATTCAGCAGTTTCTATGTTTCACTTTACGTTCCCGTTCCCGTGGAAGTATGGGGATGAAATTTATTCATGCTTCTCGGGACAAAACCGTATTGTAAAGGTAAAGAAGAATTGAAATCGATTCAGGGGTTTCGGGGTAATGTAGCGCTCTAACGGTGAAAGATTTTTTGAGATCGGTGCAGTAATTTCTTTGTTCCCAGTTACGCTCCCGTTTCCGTGGGTAAATGGGAATGAAATATAGTTCACACTACTTGGGGATAAAAAAGCACTAACTATGAAAGAATTTTTGAATTTAGTATTTTCGTAGCTTCCGGTGGTGTTTCCGTTCCCATTCCTTTCCCGTTGGGATATGGGGAGGAAAAATATAGTCTTTATCATTTTTAAGACCATTTTTGCTCCAAATATTTTTTAATTCGGCTCAGTAGTTTTGGAGCCTATTCAATGCAAACTCTAAGTTCTCGTTCACGTTCTCGTTTCTATTCCCGGAGGATTAGGAGATGAAATATGGCATTTGTTACTTTCGAAACTTTCTATTATCTCTAATCCAAATTTCATTCAAATCGTCTCAGTAGCTTTGGAGTCTATAGAACACAAAAAAAAAAAACAAATCTTTCTTCATTTTAACAGCGAAAAGATAAAAAAGTTCAGAGTGACCCTGTTCTGATACTATCGCCCCGATAAAAGCCGGCGATAAACTGTGGAAAACGGAACGAAATTCTATGAATTTAGTTAGGTTTCGTTCCAGTTCTCACTGTTTCTCGATCGATGCGATAGTTAAGGAACAGGGGCACAGGGTTCAAACAGAAAAAAACTGTGTGCTTTGATATAAATAGCGAATGACCTGAAAGCACTACAAATCTAAAAACAGTCCTATCAGTCTATTTAGAACAAACAACACATTAAAAAAAACGTTGACATCAGATATTTAGTTTGGGCGCTCATCGTGACACGTGAATATCATTTAAAAAAAAAAAAATTATAACCTCAGACTCACAAAGGACAATGTCGTGGAGCAGTATACTGAAACTGACTTTAAATTTAATTTGACTAAATAGTAGGAGAGCTCACGATGAAAAATTGGGATTTACTCCAGCTCCACAGAGACCTGTAAGGTAGCAAAGCTTAGATCAAACGGAGAAAAAAGTTATATAATATACGTACACCTTTTCATCGGTGGGGGAAGGGGCTATAGTGTTATACTCACTCTATAAATGTTTGTTTTTCACCGTCACTCTTTCTTATCTTCACCGATGATCTTTTGTCTGTTATTTTGCTGTTGATTCTACTTTGTTTCTCATATTCGTTTCCAACTTCACGATCCTTCTTTTCGGAAGTGGAACTGGAACGGATGTGTATGACTTACTTATTGAATTAAGACCCTGACAGCATTATCAAATCAATCATAATATCAAATCAATTAGAATTCAGTGCATCGAAAACACGCTACTGTTTTATGTCGTTAAGGTTCAATCATCCCCCATTGCCATTATCCATGAATGGTACCTGCATCCAAGAAACCAAAAAGCTGTCAGTACCCGTTATGTGTAAACGACGATCTTCGGTGGAGTGACCACATATTTGAAGTCGCTAAAAATGCAGCAAAATAATAAGGTTCCACGATATAGGAAATGTTTCACCATTCTGATCTGGCTGCTATTTATAAAGCCCACATACGTCCCGAACTAGAGTTTAATTCAGTCATATAATATGTTCATCTTCAAGTCCTAGACGCGCTCTGGCTCTCTCATCTGATGATTATCTTAAGAGATTCACCTAATCTGACAAAAAAAAATGTTTTTAAAATCATTGAACTTAAATAAACTGGAATCATCTTCCTCTTCTGGGTCGATTTCACCCTCAAATTGCGTATTTGTTACAAGAAATCATTAAAACTAGAAAAGTTCTAAATTCATCAGAAGTAGCAAAAGTTTCTCTTTTCCTCCAAGTGAACGTATGAAAAGCTAGAAGCGCCTTCGAAATTTTTGGGCCAATTCTTTTTTGTAGATAGCGGATCAAAAATTTTGCTCTTGCGTGCAAGTGTTCCATATTCACTATCATGATGTCAAAAGTTCTGATAGTATAGCAGAATCTTAATTTGAATTGGCAAGAAGGAAATACTTTATTCGTATCCAACACGAACGAATCTCTGTGTTCAACTGTTATGGCGTGATCAGCGTTCAAACCTTGCCCCCATCGGAGAATTTGCAATAAGGGGGTTCATCAAATCTCGGGGAGCCTTGAGACCTAGTGCATTTCAATATTTCAAATCCCTACAATTTTATACCGTATTCAAACTACGGTACACACGACACAGAGCTTTGCACGGACTTCAGACTTCTTGCATAAATTTCTATAGGAATAAGTCTGTGAAGCACAGATCAAAAGTCTGCGTAAGATCTGTGGGTCATATAGTGGAAGCCTGAAGTCCATGCAAACAAAACTCTGTGTAGTGTGAAAGCAGCATTAGATACGTTGCCAGTGCAAGGATCAACAAGAACATTGCACTGAAGCGCCAAATACAAACTCTTGGTGTACCTAGCATTTTGATTTGAGTTTTGTTTTGTGGTAGCCGTGTATCCTCCATATCCGTTATCCTTTATGGTTTTCACAAACAACGGTGAGATGCATGTTTCATTTATCAAGCGGATAGTTTGGATTCTCACTTTTCTCTCTTGGCTTCAAAACCATTACCTGAACCGCATAAAACAAAGAAGATTCAACGACTGCCTCTTATTGAAAAATATTTCCACGTTTCATTGCTTGCACCTTTGCCAATTTTAGTTTCCCAATATTATTTTTACTGCATATTTTCGATCGATATTAGAACTGCACCTAGGAGCCGACTTCACTTATTAAACGAGAAAAATGAAATGTATGAATTTTAAAGTTAAAATGCGTAATGATTCTAAAGCATGTAGTTTTCATGTTGCATGTGATTCAAGATGCCTCAGTCCAACATCAACTGTGAAATCAACATGGAAATCCTACTTCAATCAGCACTCAGACCAGAACAAAATCTGAGAAGGGAAATACAGCACTTCAAATAACATTCAGCTCATGTGAATATTTTATTACATAAGTACTTTTTTTGCATTTTTTTCAGCATCTCTCATAGCTGGTCCGTTGGCTGCTAAAATAGGACGAAAATGGTCTCTAATTTTATGCTCGGCTTTATTGATTGTTGCCTATGTTTGTGTGCTGGTCACCCGAACGATTTGGCTAATTTACATAGGACGTTTTCTTCATGTAAGTGCTTAACTATCAATCATACAATCATATAAAACACAACATGGATATATTCGTAACTTTAGGGGTGTGCAGGGGGGCTGGTCTTCACTATTTTGCCAATTTACGCAGGCGAAATAGCTACCGATGACATTCGTGGAGTTATTGGCTCGCTTACATCATTTTTTTTAGTCGGTAAGTTTGACCATATCACAAACAAGTAATTTATTCAATTACTAATTAATGTTTAACTCTAGGAGGAATTGTGTTCACTTATTGCATCGGTCCATTCGTCAGCTATTGGACTCTACAGTGGTGCTGTTTGGCTGTTGCGATCATAGCCCTTGTTGCTTTTAGCGTTGTGCCGGAAAGTCCTTATTTTTTGGCAATGAAAGGACGAACATCGGATGGAGTAAAAGTCTTGAAGCTTCTGCGTGGACAAAATCTGAAGGCAGCTCAAACCGAGATGACTAATATTCAATTGTTTGTTGACAGCGAAATGTGCAATTCCAGTACCATAATGGACTTACTCTGTAATAATGCCTACAGAAAAGCCCTTTTTATTTGCTCTGGGCTGCTAATTTTCCAACAATTCACTGGAATGGCTGCCATCACATACAACAGTCAGACTATTTTCACAAGTGCTGGGTCGTACCTAGATCCAGCTTATTCCACCATCATCTTGGGTGTAACCCAACTCATGTCTAACTTTTTTACATCGCTTGTCATTGAGCATATTGGTCGAAAGACTATTCTTATGGTCGGTGCCCTGGGCATGTGCATTTCTCTAGTCACACTTGGAACTTTTTTTTACATTCAAGAATTTGGTGATGCCTCTGCAATCACATGGATTCCAATTCCAGCTTTAATTTTCTTTAATATTGTGCTTGGCTTTGGTTTTGGCCCAATGCCGTATGTAATGATGGGTGAAATGTTTCCGTCAAATATCAAATCAAAGGCATCAACGATTACCAGCTCACTAATGTGCATTTCTAAATTCGTGGTGGTACAATACTATCCGGCAATTAATGCTCTAGGAACATATTACGCCTTTTGGGGATTCGGTGGAGTAGCCGTTTTGGCTTTCTTTTTCGTACTATTCTTCACAATAGAAACAAAAGGATTGAGCTTCGAAAGTATACAAATGAAACTTGGACCAAAGAAAACGGTTCAAAACAATCTAAGAAGCTTAGATCCAACGTGTGAGAGTAAAATTTGAGTAACTTAAAGTTTCTAGTTGTAAGTTATAAAGATTTTATACAATACTGTGATTTTGATTTAATAGAACTGTTGTTTCATTTTTTGAAAACGAAAGGCTTACCTTTTCCTTAAACTTATTGTATTATCCTCTTCTCTCATATGCAAACGATTCATGAGAGGGTGAGAGAGAACCTTACTTCGTAAGGTAAAGTAGGTGGGTTTTGCAAGTCATTTTGCAAGTTTTCGTCTTGCTGGGTTAGACGAGGTAATATAAGTTTTGAAAAAAGATGAGAATGAGAATCGGTGTTGTCTTCATTGGCCAACCTATTGCAAAGCTGTTAGTCAACACTTACTGGTACATAGTGATAACAGCGAAGAATACCAACATACACTAAATTTTATATCTTTGAGTGTTGCAAAGCATTGAACGTGTTAAACAAAAAACTATGCTCAAATTTGGTACTTTTGTGTTGTGTTTTTAAAAGAATCAATATGGGAACATTTTTAATTGAATCAGAATCATTTACTGAATGCAATAGAAAAATAAGTATGTATAAGTATAAATTTTTTCAGAAAGATTTTGAGTGAAAGAAGGAAATTTGGTTTTCAAAGAAAAACATCGTAGATGAACATAGTGTGTCTACAAAGGTAAGCAGATTTACAAATGGCAAGATTTTAAAGATAACCCAATTTCGAGAAAGTACCGACACCGAGCATCAAACAAAAGACATTCTGTACCACTTCCAGCATATGCGTAATCAAAATAAATATGAGAGAATGCGCAATTGAGTATTAAAACTAAATAAAATAAGTTGGGTGGCGCAACAGAGCGAAGGGCCCCAAGGCCTAGCGCATTGCTCACAACCATGCCTTGTGAGGGAATGAAGGGGACCTACAATTTATGCCGGTTCCGAACGGCTTATCGAGAAAGCGCTTTTTATGGCAACTAATTTACAAACGGAGGACTTGCCAATCCCTCGCAAAAGGCGATACCCAAGGAAAAACAATTTTTGCCTCTGTTGAGATTCGAAACCCTAACTCTGGGTGCTTACCATCACGCCACGGGTACCACACACCACATTGAGCCTTATCTTAAAAAATTCAAATAACAGTTAAACCTGCGAACTCAACATGTGAAATTTTTTTTTTCTTGTTTTGTGGCATTTAGTTTCAATTTTACATTTAACACGTTTTGAGAGCCATGACCAAAAAACTTTCAAACAACCCACATTAGGACCTCATATTAAAACAAAAATTAGGTTTCTCTTTTTTGGTTCAAACTTCTAAATCTGAAATCGAACTTTCAATAAAGGCAATTGTGAATATTATAGATCAATGAAGTCTTCTGACATCTGACACCTTCCACCCAGCGTTACCGCTGTGCCACTTTAGTGTCAGATTGCCTCTTTTTTGCAGCCGGTGCCACCGAGCCACCTCCTTTCAGTCTGTGCCACTTTTTTAGCATTGTTTCTATTTTCAGTAATTCTACCAAAAGTCCCGAAAAGGTAATCGAACAATATAAATTTTTAGAAATAATATCCGTCCACGCAGATTTTAAACCTATTTTTGAAATTGACAATATGGAATTGTTTTGGTTTAAAGTGGGTAACGTTAAAAATAGTGTGAATGAATACCTATTTTCTGACTTATGTGAATTTGTTGCAAAAATATAAACCTTGCCTTATAGCAGTGCCTGCGCTGAGAGGGTTTTTTCCAAGCTAACTTTGATACAAAATAAGCTCACCAACCAACTAAAACTGAAAATTGTGTTAGTAGGGCTTCCTTAAATTTAGTAAGCAAATGTAACATAGCTGAGTGGAGTCCTGATGAGCTCCTTATAAAAAACATAGGTAAACCATCACAAGATAGTAAAATGTGATGCGAATTCTTTTAAATAAATTATTATTTATCTCTTATTTATTATTTATTCACACTTTTATTTATTTATTTATGTTGAATTATCAATACAAGATGAAATGTTAAATTTTTACAGCCGTATTTATTAGATTTCGCTAAAACACGTTTAAAACGCATATTAGTTATGCAATGAATAAGAACTTATTAAGACTTTGATCAGTGAATAAAAAATTCTTATTTATAATCCTTTTCATCACCCATTATAGTTAATCATCCCTTATGTCAAAATCATAAAGAAACTCTCTAATTTTGGTTTCTCAATGGTTGAACTGACAACAGAATTTTGTTTTGTTTTTATTTTCGTTCGGTGTTCGGCTGTTCGGTCTAATTGTATGAAAGTGTAAATACAAATATTATTTCTATTGCTTTGGAAAATGGATCAATTAAAAAGAAAACGGACCTGCACTGAAAATTGGGATAAGGTATGTATGGTGTATTAACTAGCTAATTTAGCGATTATTTTTTTATCCTGCCTTGCTTCCATGGAACGAAAAGCAAGACATTTCTTGACGGTGCCTTAAATCTTATAAGCGTACAGAGATAAGCATTAATTTCCTGAATCTGTGTTCAATTTACTATGTAATTGTGTGATTTATTTTTAAAATTCTCAAAGATGTAAATAAACCACTGAATGACAACTCAATACTCAAAATCAAATGAAATTTATACGCTAAAACACGCTTAAAACACGCATTTCTGCGTGATTTTTGTTTTAATCAACGAATAAGCGTGTTTTAAGGTTTAGCGGAGTTTAAAATGCGATTATAAATACGGCTGTTAGCTTTTATCTTACGTTGCAATAACCTTTGAAATGATTGTTAAGATTAGGTATGTGTTTTCTTCAGCTCCTATGAATTCGTTGAGATGTGTGAAATTTTTTCCGTTAAGTCAATTTTCATACATATATTGTGTTATTTCGTTTTTAATTTCAAGTGCCACCTTTTTTTCTCCAGTGCCACTTTTTTTGCAACTTTTCCAAAATATCCAACGGTAACGCTGCTTCCACCTGCTACATTATTTGCCACCAAATATTATCATAGTCAGCTGTTATACGTACATGAGTCATATTTCATCTGTCTTCTACCATCCGTCGTGTATCACTTGTCCTTTAAATCAGTATAATGTCTGGAAAACCAGCCAAACAGGACATGCACAGATTTAATCACGATACGCAGACAACAATATCTGCATGGATTACATCATCTGTCATCTGTCATCTGCTATCTTTCATCTGTCATCCGTCATCTGTCATCTGCCATCATCTGTCGTCTGCCATCTATCATCTACCAACTGTCATCATCTGTTATCTGTCATATGTCACCTGTCATCTGCGGTCATCTTTCTATTACGTTTGGTCAACATTTAAGGCTAGGTTCGTTGACTTATTGCTTCATAACTTTTGCAATTTTCTTGATAATCAGATGAAACAAAATGTTTTGTAAAGATGATACTCACACAAACATTTACGGAATAACTTCGGAGCTGTTTTTTTTTATTGAAAATTTCGATTTGTTCACTATTTTGGTCGGGGCAGCCGTATTTATGAACTTTTTATTTTTTTCCTTTTCGTTTTATAACTAGAAAATATATATACAACTAACCTCCGAGCTTTTTTTTCAAGTTTTGTCTCCTAAAATAAAAAAAAATCTTTGTCAATTTGTTGTAATTTTTCGGTTTTCAGCATACTCTTATGGTAATAACTTTGCTGTTTATTAAATTCAGTAAGTAATTCTCTTAACATGGGGGGAGTGTAACTATTTTGAGGGGGGTGACCGACACCTGTTTGCACTTGGATGTTTTTTGGGGGGCACCCTCCAACACCACCATGTTTCTCCCATCCCCAAACAAATCCTGGTGCTGATGAATTAAATTTTATTAAATTCAGCAATATTTCTGACATGGGGGGTATTACTTTTTCGAAGGGGGTGGGTAAATGCAACGTGTTTGCACTATGAGGATATTGTGGGGAGCATCCCCTAACCTCTCCAACTTTTCCCAACGCCGAAAGAACACCTGTAAATTTTATAAAATTCATCAAATACATCAAGTTTCATGAAATGGGGGGGGGGGGGGGGTGTGTAACTTTTTTCGGGGAGTGACCGCCACCTGTTTTTACTTGGAGGTTGTTGTGGGGGGGCACCCCCTATCACCCCCCACTTTACCCCACCCCCTCCGGGGGTGAGGTCATTATCTACACCTTTACCAACAGTTTTTTCCAAGAACCTGGACACTAAAAGTTATAGAGTTAAAAATATGACTATTTAAGCACAGCAGCTCGGCAAGGGTCATGGCCTACTACGCTTCTTACAAATCGTTTTATATGATGATTGAGGGAGATTAACGATTTTTAGACGGTGAGAAAGAATTTTCTGTGAAAGGATTACTTCGGAGAACTTGTAAATTTGTAGCCCAATAAGATTTTGGCTTCCCACGTAATAGTTCGACACGCCAACCATTACACCAAGGACAAAATTAGAACCTTAAAAGAAAAGACAATATCTGACTTAATGCTTCACAAAAAGGTACAAAGGATATAGTCATTTCAATTAATTGAACTTTTCAAATAATAAAATAAACACAAGACACGTCCTGTTTCTGTCTAAGCACAACTATAAGACTAACTACACCCTATCGTACCAGTTCTTCATTATGAAAGTCTGATTTCCTACTTACGTAAGTGATTCCATCGTGTATAATTATTTTCAATGACATTTTGTACTCTAATTTACAACTAATAGGTTGAAATTGTGTACTCCAAACATACGTTTACAAGTTCCTATACAGATTATGACACTAGCTATTATAGCACTGTCGTTATTTGCAAGAGCAGTTCTAGAGCTGTTTTATTTTTCAACTACATTCAATAAGTGATTGTTTTTGTTTTTTTAATATTCAAAGTCGATTGTGTTTAACTCATTGAGGTAGGTACATGAGTTCGTTTGAAAACATGCATTTTCGAGTTCAAATGGAATCAAACATTTGTTTTCGATATTCAATTCTGTCAATATTTACTGAAAGTACTCAAGTAAGATAGAAAAAATCATTCTTTCGTTGCACTGTAAAGTGGGTGTTCTCAGTTCTTAACTTCAATTCTTTCAGGGAGATAAAAAAATCAGAGTTTTTGGTGATGCACGTACATAGCAAGTACGAACTGTTTTAAAAGCTTCTTAAAAGCATTCATCAATCAGAAAGACCGTTCGTTTGAAACTGATTCAAACTTTGATACAACAACTATTATAATCATTTTTCGAAATATTTTTGTATCTCAAATGTTAGAGTAACACCCTGTATCTGAAGTCGCTGTGTCTATTCAAATATTTAATAAAATCTGTACTGATAAAAATCAACTCCAGAATATGTGTTCAATTAAAAATGATACCTATCTTAGGTATCATCTATAATAGAGCTTGATTGTCGGCTTTTTTAGCGGTGATGGTGCTAATGGATAGAAATTTTAACACATATAGAACACTCACTAGATACAGATGGGTTATTTTCTGGTCTGTCCCATATTTAAGCAAGCTTCTTAGCCAAATACAACTATTGACGGTGCGGTGATATGTTTTTTGAGTCGCATGTCAAATTTCGATGGCAAGAATACTCTGCGTCTGCGTAAATAATAAAGTGTTTGTTCTTTAATTTTCTAACTCTTTATAACTGTAATTAGCATGCGAAATAGTAAATACTTCCTGGCGTTTCAATGGATTCCGTGAAGAAACATCGTATTTACTTAGCGGCACTCAGTGGTTGGTTATTTGAAGAAGAAAAAATTGGCATTTAATATTTGATGATCAATCAACAGCAAACATGGCGTATTTCTCTCTTGGAACAATTGTTGGTTGGGCATCCCCTACAATTCCCAAGCTTAGAGACCATACCTATGATAGTCCATTGGATTTTGGAGTAAGTACCGTAGAAGAAGGATGGATTAGCTCCTTAGCTTGCTTTGGCTCATTGGCTGGTAAGTTTAATTTAAACTGTGATTGCCACAGTAAAAAGACTCAACTGAGTGGGGCTGGTGTTGATGATGTTTTAATTTTTGAATGATATTTTTACTTCTATTTTCATGCAGCCGCTCCGATAGCTGGTCCACTTGCTGGAAAAATTGGACGAAAATGGGCTCTGCTTTCAAGTTCTGGTTTCTTCACTGCCTCGTACATTTTGTTGATTGTCGGCGGAAGCATTCCCACAATATACTTAGCCCGATTTTTTCAGGTACTTCATCCCCTGATCACATCTCATCACAGCTAACGAACTTTTTTTTTCAGGGCATTGCATCAGGACTTTCAGCTACCATCATGCCAATGTATATTGGTGAGATAGCAACTGATGACTGTCGCGGAGCTGTAGGGTCACTGATGACACTCTTAATGGCAGGTATTATTTCATAGATAATTTTTTCGGTTTGGTAATGAAACCTCTTTTTTTAAGCTGGCATCTTGTACGTTTACATCATAGGTCCATTTGTAAGTTACTTGACATTGCAGTGGTGCTGTTTGATTATTCCAATCATCTTCTTTGCCACATTCGTTTTTATGCCAGAAAGTCCGTATTATTATGCAATCAAAGGAGAACACAAAAAAGCAATGAAATCTCTTCAGTTTCTTCGTGGACAGAGTGCCCAGGAAGTTGCAGACGAATTGAACCACATTCAAAAATCTGTTGACAAAGCCATGTCCAATAATGGTAACCTGCTCGACCTATTCAAAAGTCCTGGCCATAGAAAAGCTCTGTTAATCTGTGCCGGTCTTCTAATGTTTCAACAGTTTAGTGGTACCACAGCAGTCCTATTCAACAGCCAATCAATATTTAGCAGTGCAAAGTCGACTTTGGATCCAGCTATCGCTACCATCATAATGGGTGTGGTACAACTTGTGGGTAATCTTCTGACACCATTTGTTGTCGAACGATCAGGACGTCGAATGATTTTGTTCGTATCGTCTGGTGGAATGTGTTTGGTTCTAGTTGCACTTGGTGTGTTTTTTTATATTCAAACTTATGGTGATGCCTCGGGTATTCTGTGGATACCAGTACCCGCTTTAATAGGTTTTAATGCATTTTACGCATTTGGATTTGGACCCATTCCATGGGCCATTTTAGGTGAAATGTTTCCAGCCAATGTAAAAGATGTTGCAACATCTTTTGTATCAATGATAACGTCACTGACATCCTTTGTAGTGACACGTTGGTATCCAGAACTTAATGATCTGGGGTCGTACTATGCTTTCTGGTTTTTCGGAATCTGCTGTCTTTTAGCATTTTTCTTCGTCCTTTTTGTTGTCATAGAGACAAAAGGTTTGAGCTTACAAAGAATACAGGAGAAGCTGCATTCAAGAAAGCAGTCAATTGTTAGAGATCAAAGTAAGGTAGAAAGTTTTTAAATAAAATTGAAAAAAAAAAGGTATAAATGTTTGAGTTTTCGAGTTGGAACTCCAATAAAATAATGCAACAAAATAAAAAAAATTCAATATATCAGAGTATTATAAGACGGTTGCCATGCCACCACCCTAAAACTATTCGAAATTTAAAATATATTGTTTATATCATGTCACGTTTAGTATAGTGAAAAACATTAACTGAGTAAACTTAAAAAGATGAAAGAAAGATATAATCATAAAATGAAATAAAGTACAGATAAACTGTTTAATTGAAATTGAATTGAAAATATATTTCCTTGCTATTTTTAATTTGAATATGATCTCTAGAGTCCAATTTTTAGGTTCAATTTCAAATCACTCTCTATGGTGATTCGATTCGTACACGTGTGACGTGGTTATCCAATTCGTCAATCGTCTCTGGTTTATCGTAGTAGACTAATGACTACACATAGTCCTACAGAAAATAGTCAAGCGGTATCAAATCCCAAGATCTTGGATACCATCTCACAGCTCACAGGTCCGTATCAAGAAATTTGGTAAAAATCGGGATCGACAGGAGTTTAGTTTCTGTTCTCTTTCATCGAATGTAGGGGCAAGGGTTGAGACGGCAAACAAAACCAAAGATACATTACATGGCAGATGATAAAAGCCTGTCAATGATAACAGGGCTGCCAACTAAGAGATCTGAACGCCTCTAAAGAACCCTTTAAGGCCCCAGCCCATAGAACGCGTTGCGTGCGGTAGAAGCGGCGCGGAAACTGATGCGGTGGGTTTTGCCGCGCGCAACTGATGGGGGTGACCCATAGAATCCGTTGCGGTGTTTTGACAGATAAATTTAGTCAAAATGGGGGCGTTCAAGAATCGTATCCGGATAGCTTGTTGTTGTTGTTTACGTGTGGGAAATCGAAAAAAATAAGTTATAATCGTCTAGCAATGATATTTTTAATGTTTTTCTGTTTTCAAAAGTCGAATTTTAATATTTCACAGCTGTTGTCTGTTGTCGATCGTTCAAAAAGGTATCTAAGATACGGCTATCCGAGATAGGCTATCCGATAGGTTCTTGAACGCGCCCATTGTCACTTTTTCCATATAAGAGAAAACTTCAAATTGGTGACTGCGCATGTCTCTCTTCTGTCACCGCGTGAGAGCCGCGGCAAAGTAGAAAGTTGGGCTACTCGGCGCGTTCGGCGCGTTACTCACGGTGCTTATGGGTCACCTCTCATAAGAACGTGTGTATTTAATCGAGCTGTCAATTGGAAGCGGTGCCGCACGCGCGCAACGCGTTCTATGGGCTGGGGCCTTTACCTGTTTCTTCACTCTATTTTAAATTGTAGATACTTCTTAAACAACTTTTTAATTGATAAAACACAAAATTAGGAAGAAAAAGAAAAGAAAATTCACAAAACGTTATTATGGCTTTTACTGAATTCGATACCCAGATAGAGCTAAGTGCTTGCAGTGAAGGTATAAAAACCTTTTAACTAAAACAAAATAGTCTCCATGTGTAGACCCTTTTAATTTTTGGATATAAATCACAGAAGCACTCTCTGGCTCTTTTTTTCCTTCATACCTCTCCTATTTTCCAAAATACTCGCACTGTTACAACATTATAAGTGTATTATCCATAGCCCCTGGTGTTCGCGTTAATTATAAAAAAAGAAGCAAACAGATAGTTTTTTTTTCGTTTTATTTTTTTCGTTACGTCGGTCGTGATCTTGAAGATATCGAAGCACTCCCACTTACTTATCTGCTTCACATATCACACTAGTGAACCGCCAGTGTGCAACGCTGCCGTGCGTCGCTTCGGCGTCGCGTTGAAATTAGAAAGTTTTGGCGGGGCTCCCAGTATTGAATAGTAGATTTCTCTGCATTTGTCCGTTCCAGAAGCTTTTTGGTCCGCCAGCATTGTAGACTGTATGTGAGTGCTGGACGCACAACCGCGGTGTAGAATCCTCCCTTTAGTTTAGGGTGAATTTTTCTTCTCCAGGAGTTTTTTTTGCCAATTCGTCCCTCCTACGCTTACTCAATGATTGAAGTCAATATCGCGGTATGGTTGTGAGATATCCGCTAGACCCCGGGGCTTCCCGCTCTGTTGCGACACTTAATATGTGTATGTAGGTAGTCAAGACCTATAATGAAGAGGGAGTACTTAATGTTCTTCCATTTTTTGACAATCCCATTCCTCTGTACCTACATTGTGGAAAAGTAGCTTTCCCTATATTGCCTAGGCAGACCATCACCTCCCATTTGAAACCTAATGTCTCGCGTTTTTCTCCAAAACTCGTATTTTACGAGTATATCGTCTGCCTCAGCACTTTTGACAAGTTTGGAGTTTTTTACTGTCTCAATAAACTTGTTGAGCTTCAAAAAATTGCACCTGGTCTTACTATCCTTATGCAGAATTCATTGCCAAATTGATGACGTTTGATTGACGTTTGAGAGAATGATGATACTGAAGATCACTACCACGTAAGATATCCTGCATTTTTGTTTTTTGATTTAATTATCATCTGTTAACCTAGGCCTCGCATCAAAGCTGCGTATTCCAACTTTTGCACCAAGATCTGGAAAACTAGGAAACTGTAACAATATAAGATTACTCACTCACTAAAAAAGATGGAGACGACTGTCTCGAAGAAATTTGCGATTGTGTGGTTTCAGTACCCGCTCATCATAATATATTCGGTGGTGAAGGGTGGTTGCCACCTACGTATTAGTTATGAAAATTGAATCAAATCACATAAGATATTGCCAAAAATTTAATTGAGTATTACAAAAGCCTTAAGTGAAAAAATAAAGACTCCGTTTTATTTGCAGTAGCTAAGCATTTAAGCGCTGAATCTAATCAAAATCATAATAGCGGTTATTTCAAAAATCGAATTTTCGTTTCTTTAAAATCAATTATGCAAGTTTTAAGACCTTGATAGAAACTGTGTTCACAGAAATTTGACAAAAATCAATGAACGGTATCAATATTAAACAAAAATAAATTTTTTTTTTTAAATTGTTAAATTTTTTACAAATTTTGATAGAAATGCTTTCTTTAACAACCTACAACTTTTTAAATATAGAGTTTCGTCAGAATCGAGCAAGCCATTAACGAGAAAGCTGGTTTTGAAAAAAAAAAATTGTATTATGGGTTGGTACCGCTTGTAAACTTTTTTTTAAATTTTCTTCTACTATAAGAAAAAGGACGTGACTTGTTTCGTGTTCTCTGTCATCGTTATGTCATGTTTTATTGTTATCTCAAATTTAAATTTTTCTGCACGATCACAAAACTATCCTAATCAAAAGCAAAAATTTTATATCCGTACATTCTTATATTTCTTAATTTAAAAAAATCAATAATCACAAGAGTAAGCTGTTTGCAGGCACACAAATGCCCGGGCCACTCCTGAACGAAGTCAATAAATACCCCGTATTATCTTATTGCGCTCTTTTAAACAAAGTACAAACGTGTATAAATATAATGTTCTAATTTCAGTCCCAATGTAAACAGAGCTAGCAACGGTCAGATTATCTTGAAATCAAATTGAGAGCTTCTGTATTTAATCGTATAGGCAGCTTAGTTTTATCATTCTTAACGATAAGGACCGTCTGATATGTCAACAAGTAAATTTACTCATTAATTTCTGATTAACAATTTAGTCCGACTTTTGATTTTGACAAACATTGGAGGCAACTGAGTTTAAGGTAAAATTGTAGTTGTTTTTAAATGAAACAATGATTTAAAAAATTAAAAAAAGTTTGCTTTGTTTTTCATTGACTATATTATCGTTGCTAGTGTGAGAAATGATTTGAATTGTCTAACGTCATTTTTAAATAATTATAAATTGCACTTTGAAGTTTTGAAATTGATAATGATAAATGCAATGAGCCAGAATCAGCTAATCAACTAAAATATCGACACGTTCTACTTAAACAATAGTGGTAGAGATTAGGGCTTCTAATGAAGTGAAGATAGGAAACCCTTAAGCCACTTACAGACGGACAAAAGATTTGCAGCAAAGTATTGGCTGCTGTTAAATTCGGTTGTATTTTAATTTTGTCTGTTCGCGACTGCTTTTAGCAAACTGTCATTTCCACAAGTACGAAGGCAAAAAGTTTGCCGCTGACAACAAACCGCTGCAATTGTATTATTTGGTTGTGAGCAACCCTGTCAATAAAGAAAAAAAGTCCAGTGTAACCCGTAATCGCAAAGTAAAATATAAGAGACACAGCAACAAGTCAATGTGATTTGATTTAGAAAGTGAGAGGAAAAAACTTCTACGAAAGATCATTGGTTGTGGTGGTGACTTAAGGTTTGTTGTGGTAACAAGGATTTTCCCCTTACGTCATTAATATAATTAAATCAGAAAGTGATTTAAATCATTTGTTTTATGATTGTTCATCGATATGTTGTGTGGATCACTTGAATCGCCACACGGTATTAGAGCGGAATTCACAACTCATACGCCTTGGGGACAGTATTCAATGCAAGCCCTAAAACAATTTCGGAGATATGGTAGCTCCAAGCATTTATTTATCACAGTAGACACCCGATAACGTGAATTTTGTTACAGTGAAATATAAAATACCTGCAGTGAGCAAGCAGTTTTACACAGACTCTGAATAGTGAGCAATTAAAACTTTAATACGAAAACATTTCAAAAAAGTGACACGTTTATTTTTGCCAAAAGTGTACTATGAAATTTTAGTTGCACAAAATTTAAGCCTTAAAAAGCACTTCAGTTTCCTTCTTGAATTAATAAACACTTTCGAAATAGTAAACGCGTCTCGTATCAATTACTGCACTGTTTATCGAGCGTCTACTGTATTTGTTAAGTAAGAGTTTGTTGATAATATGATTTGAGTTTATGTTGGGAAATGTATATCGCTTTCCAAACAAAGTTTCATTTATTCCGACACGCGATCTTCATTCATTTCGGTTTGAAATTTTGTTCATATTTATCTATCATCAGTTTCGAATAAAAACTTTCACAACTGCGAGTGGAATCATTGAAAAATAAACTCGAAGTAATATTTCCGTATTGCAAAAAACATTTATTGCGTTGCTCAAGTGGTGACATTTATTTGTTTATTAACTTAATCAAGGTGTCCATCAATAAAATACAAATTTAGTGCCTGCAATTTACCCACGTTTTGGCTGAAATCTACGATTTCAAATCGTAAACGTCACGTGGGACGGAGGCAAAGGGCATTTTCTGTTTCATGATTTAAGAGACTCTCAGCGATTAGTTTGAATTCACCAACATGGTTGAAGTTCAATTGGTCTCATTTCTGCTGAGAGTTTATCTATGAACCTCAATATATGAGAATGCATGGAGAAAAAAGTCGGCGAGGAAACACAAATAAATTCTTATTGAGGTAAAATCCACTCCGATTGCATTCACTGAAGTAGGAAAGTAGAAATTACCAATCAGAAGAATGAATGTCTAACCTAATGAAGGGAAAATAGTATACGTATAGGTTAACATAAGAACCGTTCTTAGTTATTTTTGCGAGTTCCTCAACCTTTTTTCTTATTGAAAATTTGGTCTCAATATGCTTTGACGAGGAAAATATTTATTGAAAAATATTAATTGTGCAATGGAGCTAGATAAATTTACAAATAATTAAATTTTATTAGGTTATACTAAGAAACAATTCAAAATAAATAAAGAGAATGACTCAACAGAGCGGAGAGCTTCTGAGCCTAGCGCATTTTATCCAACAATACCTTATGTCATGGAATGGAGCGACTTACCATATTTTGCCTATTCCTAATGACAAATCGAGAAAGCACTTTTCATGGCATGTTATTATCAAAGAAGTTTCCTATTTCTCGCGAAAGGCGATACACTAGGCAAAACTTTTTTTTGCATAGATTTTTCTGGGAATCGAACTTCGAACATCCTACGTAACAGGTTGACACGCTACGCATTACGCCAAGGAACTCACATTTAATAAGAAAGATCTACATATTAAAGTTCGAATTTTCGTATGAAAGATGTTGAATCGAGGGTTGACACAATTGAAGAGACCTCATTGTATAAAGGCTTCCGTTGTGATATCGGCATTCGGAAATGGTAGATATTTGTGGCGATGTTTGTCTGCGAGTGCCTGTCTTATTAAAAGAGGTGGTTTCAATGATCGATTTGAGTCCGTCTCAGTGAGGTTTATTTTCGTAGCTTAGCCTCTCCAATAAAAGAGGTAATTTTTGGATTTGGGGCTGTCTTTACAAAAGATGTTGTTTTAGGACTAGTCTTAAAGTCAGAGTGAAACAGAAAGTTTTTTTTAGTGGTAAGCCTGACTTATTTCTTCCTTAAAATAAGAGAAGCTGGTTTTGAAGTGAAGTCTGGATTTCCCTTTGAAAGATAGTTTCTGTCTTTCCAATGTCGTCTAATTGGCTTGCTCGTTTAAAATGAGCCCAAGACGCTTGGTGCCTGGCTTACTAACACATGATGCTCTAAGAAGAAGTAGAAGGCCTTAGGTCGAGGATACCATCCTGCTGAGAAAGTTTAAACGTAGAACTATATCATACATACTTAAAGGAGGAACTATCCAATATTCGATAATTAGTCTTCTTGATCACAGTATTTGCAGCACGTTTAGAAGTAAAGAAGGGCAGGTTTAAATGTCATTTTTGAATTGTTAATTTTATAAGGCTTAGAAAATAGGAGGTTTCTATATGCACCAACGGAGCGGGCCGTGTTTGTTCGTTTAACACCACATTTTGAGTAATTTGAATTAAAAAGAAGATAATGTAGGCTCATGTTCTTTCGTTTAATACAGCAATTTGAGTCGATAAAGGCCATGTAAGCACGTGTTGGCTCGTTTAAAACCGCATTTTGAGTAAACTGAGTGAAAACAAGGTCGTGTTGGGTCGTGCCGGTTCGTTTAACACAGCAACTTGAGTCGTTAAAAGTCGTGTAGGCTCGAGTTGGCTCGTTTAACATCGCATTTTGAGTAATTTGAGTGAACAGAAATTCGTGTTGGCTCGTGTCGGTTCGTTTGACACAATAACTTGAGTCCAAAAGGGGTAGTGTAGGCTCGTGTTAGTTCGTTCAACCCCGTTATTTGAGTGAAAAAAGCTCGTGTAGGCTTGTATTGGTTCGTTTAACGCACCAGTTCGAGTAATTTGAGTGCGAAAAGGTAATAGAGGCTCGTGTTGGCTCGTTTAACATCTAACTTTGAGTAATTGGAGTTAAAAAGAAGGTCGTGTAGGCTCGTGTTGGTTCGTTTAACACCGCATTATTGAAGTCTTTTAAGTAGAACGTCTCATAATCTCTCCAGAAGAGATGCCAGTAATTCAACTATTTTCGATTGACTACATTTGTTTCGTCTGCTATATATACAAATAATTTCGTAATATTAACTGCAAGTTTTGTGATTGAAATGCAAGTTTAAATAATTTTGTTTTTAATCGCAGAACTTTCAGATTGCTGTTAAAAAAAATAATGGCTTGAAATTCGCACACGAATAAACTAAAACAATTTTAACTTTGCATTTCAATGACAAAAATTGTAACATTTTCAAATTCGCTCGAACTCTGGCAACACCAGGAGATTTGACACTTCCTAGAAAATAAGCTTTAACTGGCCGATCTTAATGAGGACGCCTATAAGGATTTACTTGATATTCGATATTATGATTATTCAATGCTGTTTACACAATAATTAGTTATTTTTGTTGTCTTTTTGCAGCATATTCAACATGGACTCACCCAAGAATTATCGTGCGTTCCTAGTAACTTTATGCGGTAAGTATTGCTTAGGACTGAGCTAAAGCAATCATTTAACATATTAACCATTTGTTCTACAGTAAGTATGCTATACTTTTGTTTTGGAACCACTTACGGATGGACATCACCTGTTATGCCAAAACTCAGAGGCCTTTCTGATGAAAGTCCATTGCAACATCCTGTCAATAGATCAGAAGAAGGTTGGATCAGTTCATTGATGTTGATTGGAGGTTTGAGTTGTAAGTTTTGTTGTCTAGTATATTCTAAGAAAAAAGATGCTAAAACTATAAAAATTTGAAGCTTCCCTAATTTCTGGACCATTGGCTGGAAGATTTGGTCGAAAAAATATGATGCTCTTGAGTTCAGTATTTTTTGCCCTTTCCTTTCTGCTTTTCATTTTTGGATCCGAGGTCTGGATTATTTGTCTAGGACGATTCGTTCAGGTAGACAGTATAATATATTTGACCTAAATTAATGTAACGTAAATGTCCAACTTTTATAGGGAGTTGGAGGAGGACTAATGACGTCAACACTCTCACTTTACATCGGTGAAATAGCAACAGATGATTGTCGTGGTGCTTTTGGTACCATTTACCCTCTGTTTCTTATTCGTAAGACATTCTCACTATCTTAAATTTTGCCTATGATTATGCCTGTTGATTTTTTTTTTTAGTTGGAGTTATCTACGTATACGCCATCGGTCCATATGTGAGCTATGTGACTTTGCAGTGGTGCTGTCTTGTTGTTCCCGTATTCTTCTTTGTTACTTTTAGCTTTATGCCAGAGACTCCATACTATCACGCTATGAAAGGACGTAAATCAGATGGAATTAAATCCCTAAAGTTCTTGCGAGGACAATCCACCGAGGCTTGTAAAATCGAGATGAATAAAATTCAGGCGGCAGTGGACGAGTCTATGTCAAATGAAGGATCTATAATTGACATATTCAGCAATCGAGGATACAGAAAGGCACTGATCATATGCTGTGGGTTATTAAACCTCCAAGCATTTTCCGGTTCTTGTGCAGTAACCTTCAATGCCCAGTCAATTTTCACCAGTGCCGAATCAACTCTAGACCCAGCAATAGCTAGTATATTGTTGGCCTCAGTTCAATTGGCTTTAAGTGTTTGTACATCGCTGCTCATAGAACGCACTGGACGTAAGGTTTTGCTTTTGATCTCAGCTGCTGGCATGACTATTGCTCTGTTTGCACTTGGATGCTTCTTTTATATCAAAACCTTTGGCGATGCTTCAGGAATATTGTGGCTTCCAGTACCTGCACTTGTATTCTTCTACGCTGCATTCAGTATCGGATTCGGTCCTATCCCATGGGCTGTGCTGGGAGAAATATTTCCAGCGAATATCAAATCAAGTGCTTCATCTATAGCAACCGCCAACATATGGGGGATGACTTTTATAATCACACGCTGGTATCCAGAGGTGGATGCTTTGGGTTCATATTACGCATTCTGGGGATTCGGATCTATATGTGTTGTGTCTATCTTTTTTGTTCATTTTGTTATGATTGAAACAAAGGGAATGAGCTTGCAAGAAATCCAGGATAAGTTGCACGCATCGAAAAAGTCATGTGAAGAGGGAACAATGTACGAGAATGTGCCAACAAAGTCAATAAACTGAGAAAGGGATTGTTCAAAGTTGTTTTTAATCGAAACAAGCAACAAACAAGGTGTGATTTGGGTAAAAACGAGCCACAAACTGTGGATGGAAGAAATTAGGGAAACAATATAAAAATTAGGAAGCTATATAGGAATAAAGACATAGGGAAAAACAAGAAGAAAATGAACTTTTGTTTAATCATATATTGCTGTATATTTACAGATATTGTAGCGCTAGTATTTAAAAACTTTTGGTATGTCTATTACTTGTTTAGTCGGAAGGGAAGTGAATTCTAAGGTCTGGCGGCATTCACGAAGAAGGGGCGCGATGAGCTCAAATAATAATTAAATGAGGGCATCATAACATATCCAACTAATTGTACAGTGTGAACAGGGCTTATGAAAGTAATAATTTATGAGGCATACTTTGGAGAAGTGAAGTAAGTAGAGTACCGTTAAGTGATCCATATCATATTTTTTCTAATATCCATCAGAATTTTTATCATAGCAATAGAGCTGAACTTGAGATATAGGATTGAACTTGAGACAGCAAACTATGTTCGTTCAAGTAACATGACATTTGATTAGCGAGAATCTTAACTGCCGTAAAACTATAACAAAAAATTATAGGTCGGCTAGGCTAGACCCTGGGGCTTCCCCAGCTCTTTTGAGCCAACTTTTTATGTGCACTTTTTATGCAGTCGTCATTGAAATATTTGAATTCCAAACTTAGGACAACTAACGATTACTTAAAAAAATAAAATAAATAGGGTGGCGCAACAGAGCGAGGAGCCCCTGGGCTTAGCGCATTTCAATTTGAAGATTGCTAAGCGGGGAATGATAAGCCGACTGCCCAACTCCAATTTGTAACCGGTATAAATCAACAACAGATACAATCCAAAGTTTAAGGATCACAATGCTGAAAAATGGTCATCACTTAGAGAATTTGCATGTTGTGCTGTTTGACTGTGAAACCATTCGATAGACAACCACAAGATCTGATATGGGTGGCTCTCAGACAACTTTAAGTTCCGTAGGTTTATATGCGGATGATCGGGGATATGTAAAAAAGAAGCAGTAACAAAGGCAAGATGTCAAGCTGAAGTCACCGAAAAATTTTCACGTCACAGTAGGTTTACACCATGGAATCGTCAAAACTCCTCTTTTTGTAAAAGTCCTTGGATCGGAGGCAAAATACCGGACATCGTCAAAACTCCTCTTTTTGTAAAAGTCCTTGGATCGGAGGCAAAATACCGGACATTAGAATACATCAACTATTTTTTGCTGAAGATAATTCACTAACGAGGATTTTTCATTCCTGCACCGACCAACAGAAGTGTGTATAGTATTTTTAGAAGGAAATAGACAAAGCCCGTTTGGGGCTAGGAAATTTTCATCGTCCGCCATCCCAAACATTGCCCAACTTTTCGTCTATGTTCTTTTACACTCTCTTTCTCCCTCATATCTTATTTTGTATACCCTTTTTCTTGGTCTGAACTGTTTTTAGTCTCTTTTTCGATACTTTCAAATTACGTTTGCAATGTTTGAAGAAATACATTTCGCTTCGTAACTGTACTTTAATACCATGAAGTTTATCCTCAACCAGCTGTTAAAAATTTTCTATAAGAACAACCTATATCCAGTACTGGAGCTCTAAATCTAACCATTCTGCGTACCAGCTCGATTTGGTGGTGCTCCTGGCGTAATGGTTAGCATATTTGCCTGTTTCGCGGGAATCCTAACAGAAAACAAAATGTCAAGTCCTCCTCCGAAACCAAATTCATTATCATCATTGTCATGAAAAGTTTAAAGCCCCTCTATTCCCTCACAAGGTATGGTTTTGACTTATGAGCCCAATGCTCTGTTGCGCCACTCTCTATATGTATTTCTCTTTATTTAGCTCGACTTGATAGCAGGTACTTTCGCAGCGATGCTGTTTTTAATAGCCCTGCATCATCCATGTTCATTACTTTTGGGATGTAGTCCATCGCAATTTCAAGGTTTTCACATTCAAAGGAAACACACCTGCCTCTTTCGTTAGTAGATAGTTGGGAGCATTAGCAGGTACCTTAAAATTATTGAGTAAGATATATTCTACGACTCCTCAAATTTATTGGCACATTGGCCTTTGTAGATTTCCTCTCAAGGTTTTTATTCTTTGATCTCTTAAAACATATATTTGCCTCGTGTCAAAGTAACTTAAGGCAGAAACTACAGGCGGATTGCTCGGGTAAGGCGCAAAGGTCATAGGGCTGTGATCCTTAAAAAAAGCAAAAAAGAACCTAGTTCATTTTGATGAGTAGATGAAATGCCAACAAAAGAATTTACGCGTTTCTAAGCCTTGTGGATCTATTGGATCAAGTGAGTCATAAATCAATCACAAGAGTTTTGAGCCTCCCTCAATAAAACAACAAAACTGAATACAAGTAGGTACCTACCCACTTCTCAATTGCTTCTGTGTATCTAAACCTAAATATAAAAATCTGCTCCCGGTTTATTAGCTGTATTTAGATATTTCTGTTGAAGAAGTAAATGACTGAGATAAACTTTTTTGATAAAAGTAAATAAGACAATAGATTTCGACAGCGATAAGATTTTTGTCTAACACGAAAAGATCTCCGGCTGCATAGTTTCTTCTTCTCAAATTATCTGTGAAGTTACAAACTTCTGAATTGCGTTGTCTCCCAAACACTCCAGATGGATGTCATTAAAAAACGTGCCATCGTGATTGCTTCATGTGGTGAGTACATACAGATACCGGTTCCATATTTATAAAAAGTTACTAGACTAGAAATCTTCAACAACTTTTTTAGCGTGTCTCTTGAACTTTTCGCTTGGAACCTTTTGTGGTTGGACGTCGCCAGTAATGCCAAAACTTAGAGCTAACTCTGAAGACAGTCCACTTAAATTTGGTGTGACCATAGCAGAAGAGGGCTGGATTGGTTCTATGCTGCCCATGGGAACTTTTATATGTAAGACATGTGGAAGCCCATCCAATTAAATATATACGTTATATTTCTGAAGGTTGCCTATTGGTTGGACCTTTGGCTGATAAAATCGGAAGGAAGACAATTCTGCTTTCATCGTCAACTGTATTCGCAGCTTCACTTGTACTTTTTTTAATTGGCATCGAAGTTTGGATCATATGCTTAGGACGATTTCTACAGGTAATTCACTCCGAAAACCGAATTCAAAATATTAAATGCAAAGAAAAACCTTATGTAGGGAGCAGCTGGCAGCTTAATAGCTACTGCAACGCCAATTTACATCGGTGAAATTGCACCGACTGAAATCCGCGGAGCACTCGGGGCATTGTTTACGGTTTTCTTCAATTGTAAGGCGGTAAAAAGTAATTGCTCTGTGGATTTTTCACAAATTCAAATCTTTATTTCAGGTGGAATCTTGTTTTCCTACGTCATTGGTCCATGTGTCAGCTATATTTCGTTTCAATGGTGCTTGCTTGCTATACCCGTGATCTTCTTTTTGATATTTTCTTTCATGCCAGAGAGCCCGTATTATTTTGCAATGAAAGGACAACTAGACGATGGCATAAAATCTATTCAATTTCTGAGAGGACAAAGCTCAGATCAAGCAAAGATAGAAATGATGAAAATTCAGGAAGCAGTAGACGAGTCAATGTCCAACCGAGGGACATTAGTTGACATATTCAACAACCGAGTCTATAGAAAAGCACTTATCATTTGTTGTGGCCTGTTGAGTTTTCAATCTCTAACCGGCATTGCTGCAATAACTGTTAATACTCAAACGATTTTCATAAGCACAGACTCAACTATTGATCCAGCTGTAGCAGCAATCATAATCAGTGTAGTTCAAATTGGATCCAGTCTTCTTACTCCGCTTCTTATAGAACGAAGTGGACGTAAGATATTACTACTTGTTTCAGCTGCTGGGATGACCTTGGCACATTTTGCTCTTGGTTTATACTTCTACATCAAAACATTTGGTGACACTTCAAAGATAACATGGCTTCCAATACCTGCTCTTGTTTGTTACTATGCCATGTATGGTATGGGATTCGGACCTGTTCCATGGGCAATGCTTGGAGAAATATTTCCATCGAATATCAAATCAGCAGCATCACATATTGCCATATGCAATGCATCGGTAGCGACGTTTTTGACAATTCGTTGGTATGGAGAGTTGGGAGCACTGGGTTTGTACTACGTATTCTGGTTTTTCACATTGATGGGTATACTTGCGATGTTCGTTGTGCATTTTGTGGCTATCGAGACAAAAGGGTTGAGTTTACAAGAGATCCAGGAAAAGTTGAAAGGCCCGCGGACTGCAAACTCGGATGGAAAAGCTTATGAGAGTGTGTCAACAAAGGTGCCTGAAAAAGTCTGAGACAACTTTTAAGAGCTATTTTAGTAATTTACAGTTTGACTTGTGTTTAATAGTACGAACCCATGATCATTCTTTTCAAAATACGTCTCAAGCCGAAATTAAGTAATAAACTCACATTAACAACACTCTTTTTTTGTTTTAAACTTTCATAATCTTCTAATATTGTGGTACCCGTGGCGTGATGGTTAGCATGTCCACCTGCTAACCCAGAGGTTCGAGGTTCGAATCCCAGCAGAGGCAAAAATGTTTTTCCACGGGTATCGCCTTTCGCGAGGAATTGGCAAGTCCTCCGTTAGTAAATTCATTGCCATGAAAGCGCTTTCTCAATTAGCCGTTCGGAACCGGCAGAAAATTGAAGGTCCCCTCCATTCCCTCACAAGGCATGGTTGTGAGAAATGCGCTAGGCCCAGGGGCTCCTTGCTCTTTTGCGCCACCCTATTTACTTTAATCTTCTAATCTATCTATCTATCTATATATATAAAAATCAATTGCTGTTCGTTAGTCTGGTTAAAACTCAAGAACGGCTGAACGGATTTATCTTATCTTGCCTTTGAAATGTTCGTGGAGGTCTAGGGAAGGTTTAAAAGGTAATTTTATATGAAAAATAGAAATTGGAATAAAGTAAAAGTAACAATTTCTTCAATCTTAACTGTAATGAACTAAAAATTAAATTTAAACCATGCTTTTGTTTTTTTTTTGACAGTAAGAAATTAAAAAAAAAATCATTAATAATATGATTATTGGATTGTTTGTTTCTAAGAATTTTTAAATTTAATTTTTGACTGGTATGGTAAGAACAAAGATTTAAGTTTTTTTTATTTAAAGTGTTACTTTTACTATAATGCAGGCTATTTTTCATATATTCCCTGGACTTCCACGAATAATTTAAAATCTCACTAGCTGATCTGCCTGGCGTAGCTTTATAGATAGATATACCCATCCTCGAGTTGTATTAAGACTAACAATGCCGGGAAGAAAAATATCTGACCTAGGTCGTAGAAGTAAATCAAATGAGCGAAGAGAAACATCACGTGCTAACCGCACTGATGACCAGCGAGAGACATATAACGAAAATAGTCGTATAAGTGTATATCACAAATACGTTCTATAGTGAGTGGAAATGAAGTGCCCATCAGACACAACAACTGCGAGCACAACAAAAGTTGGGCGTAATGCTTCTGTGATTCTGAATGCTGGAACTAGCAGCATTCTACTTTGGTCTGAAAATAAATTATTATAATTTTTTTGGCAGTAAATCGCTGACTATAATTATTTATTCCTTTTTTATTGAGCGATTTACATAACCTCAAAAGTACTCAGGAACGGGAACGGGAACGTTAACGAGAGCTAAGTGTTTGTATTGAAGAGGCACCAAAACTATTAATCCAATTATATGAAATGAACACAAAAATGGCCTTTAAACTGAGAAATAATATACCTAGGCTAGATATTTTTTCATATTCCCTCGGGAACGGAAACATAACCAGGAACTTGAAAAATACTAGACTGGTTCCAAAAATTCATTCGCCGTTGGAGTGCTTTATTGCCCAAAAGTACCATGGACTACATTTCATTACTAAATTCAAACAAGAACGGGATTGGGAACGGTAACGGGAAATCAAAAACCACTAGAACGATATCAAATTTTTGTCGCTTTTACAATACGACGTTATCCCCAAATAGCTTCAACAATATTTTATCCCCGTATTCCCATGAGGACGGAACAGGAAAGGAAAAGATGCGGGAACTTTGAGACTTCTGAGCCGATTACAAAACTTCTTTCACTGTAGGAGTGCTTCCCTGAGTAATATAGACTATATTTCATCATTATTTTCTCACAGGAATGGGAACGGGAATTCAAAAACCACTGTTCAGATTTCAATACGGTTTTCACTACTACAATACGGTGTTATTCCCAAGTTACAAAGACTATATTTCATCCCCACACGGGAACTGGAACAAATCAGGGAACCTGGAAAATACTGGACCGATTCCAAAAATTCTATCATCGTTAGAGTGCTCAAATGCCCCTGAGTAACATAGACTATATTTCATCCCCACGTTGCCATTAGAATGGAAACTTGAAAGCTACTTTACTTAAATTTCAATTTGATCAACATAGGGCCTGAGCTACGCCGGGCTGGCCAGCTAGTATTATATACAAAACTCTGGCCAAGGTGCTTAAAGTGCTGTCTGATATCAACGCAAAGGAAGATTATTGGCTTCCAGTTACATCGTTGTGGCCTGGACCCTGTAACACAAAGCTACAAGTCAGCGAGCCAAGAGCAACTTGTAAGATTATGTCCATTACCATTGAAGAATATCAAGCAAACTTGTGGCCTTTTTGTTACAGAAATTTCTTACACTTGTCATAATTCACTTGTGTTACAACTTCATTCAGTTTTGTCTTTTGACCACATGCAATTAGGTCCTGCATTCCTGGATCTGGTTGAGAAGAGCCTGGAACATAGTATACCAGAAAGAGACTGTGTGTAATGTACGGCGAATAGGGGTTGTTTGTATAGGTATAGGAGTGCAGCGAAATAAAAATAAAAAATCTGATTGCAGGATCTAAGGATAAAATTGAAAGTCAGGAATTTATTCTATCGAATGTAATGATTGTGCAAAAGAATATATAGGACAGACAAGAAGACCTATTCTAAAAAGATTTAAAGAACATTTTGCACATCTTAAATATAATGAAAAAGAAAAGTCAAGTGTTGCAGAACATATGCTAGAAAATAGTCATAGCTTTAGTTTGCAAAATTTAAAATTAATAAGAAATGTAAATAGCAATTATGAATTAGATGCTTTTGAATCATTTTACATATTTAAAAACAAAAATAAAATCTAATGAATAGTGATGATGGACCAATCAAAGATTCAATATTCAAAAATTTTTTTAATAGATTCAACTCAACTCAACTGTAATTTTGTTTAGAAACATTTTTGTTTATTATTAGTTTTTTGACAAATAACTTAATTTAATTTAATTTATAAATCTCACTGACGATAGAAGCATTGCTTCTGAAATGTACATCTGAGGAAATATAAAAAGTGTTTTAACTGTTAAAAACTTTACTTATCTTTTCATTTAATATTTTGTGTAATATTATAACTTCAAAATGCTAAAAAAAAAAAATTGTGAAATATTTTTAACAAAACTTGTATTCATGGAAAATTATACCTAACATTATTATTTTAAAGACAAAAAAAAACTCATGTGTTTAAAACAAGATTTAATGAAAAAGTTGGCATCTGGCAGACGGTTTCAAACCAGAACCAATACATGGAATTAAATATAAACTAAACTCTCGACGGTTCTTGCCTTATCTAGAAATATAGTATACTTTTTTATATAAAGAGGCCGGTGACGCACACAGAGTCAGTTTTTATTGCAAAATAACGACAAAATGTGATTATTATTAATTCAATTGGAAAACGAATAAGAAAGAGTTGCTCCCATTATCAAGAAAGAGTTGTATTCAAAGTGCAGATAAAAAATTTAAAGTAAAGTTTTATTTGTCGAGCCTGATGGACGTTACAGTATGTTACACACACGAAGCGTGCAGTCGTATGTCATCCCCACCACTATACCCGAAAACACCGGCATCAGATCCATCATCGCTTCTAGAACCGTCCATGAAGATATGATGACAATATCTTCCACATTAACCATTTTCCAGAAGATGGTCGATCATGATGGCGTTACATTTTTTTTATAATCCATTTAAAATTGATTAAAATCGACGACATACATCGGCGAATAGTAGCATTTTGTAATTTTGAACAAACAGCCTAGCCAACATACAAGATATATGAATGAATAGTCGAACACAGTCCTCCTGAAAGTTGTCCAAAGTTGGGCCGTTCGTTCGTCGAGTATTTCTCCTGACTACTTTGTCTTGCTTTCTTTTCTTTCTTTCGAAAACAGAGCACAAGGTTCAAATGGAATTGAAAACTACTAACTGCTTGCATGACCTCCCATTGATGATATCAATACAGAGGCGGACCTTTTACTTTTAACAAATGAAAGTTCCAAATTATTTTCACGACAAATATTTCTTTAATAATATTGGTATTGACTTAAAATAAAGACAGCACAATACGAAAAGCAAAGTTCAAAACTATTCAATTTTAAATCTGCAAAAGGGAACGCGACGGTTTATGTCTTAGCTAAAATAAACGATATGACAAAATGCATAAGTAAAAGCTTTAAAAACTTGGAACACCGCCGCAACGCGTGCCATGCCAACACAGCTTTTCAAATCGAAATCAGTAATCAGTAAGGAAATTTTGAAAGAAAAGAAAAGATAAAAGACATGAGCAGTAACTATCGTTTATCTGTCCCAATCCCAACTGCCATGAATTGGTTTCACTTATTTGCAAAATGTTTAAAGTTAGTTCGATGCGCTTCAGTACTCATTAATGATTCGGAGAGTAATCACACAACGTGTTAGAAGCGCATAATTAACAAATGAAGTAGTTAGCTTCACTAATAAATAGTTTTTTTTACCATTTATTTATATACATACTCGTATCAGCAACGGAGATAGTCCAAAGGAGTAAGTAGTTTTATTGATTTCAAAAACTTAGTTTAAAGGGAAGCAGAAAGATTTTAACTACTAAAATGTTAATTTTGAATTTAAATGAGTTGTCACCCATTGGTGAAGGACCTGTTCACACACATTCATAAGAAGAGCTCCAAAAAATTGTGCGCAAAAGCTTCACATTACTTGGAGCTTGGAGCTGTGGTTTCATTTTTTTTCTTTTTCGATTTTGCAAGTCATTCTGTCGCACCTTTATAGATCGGTAAGGATAAGTTATTTTCAAGTATCAAACCAATTGTGATTTTTCAGAATTGAAGGAACCTCTGTGGATGGTGGTGTGATAAGAGTATATCTGTGTTTTTATTTAACATGTCATGTTCAATTCCTGAAATGTAACAAAGTGAAAGATCATTCGATTTCAAACTTCAAGAAAAACTGAATAAAAGTGTTAGAGGTACATTTAAAAAATCAATTTTTCTGTGGTCTTCGAAACTGGAGACTGGAAAACCAGGTGTTGCATTACTGGAGCTGTGAATAGAGGTGTGCTGCTGCTGACGTACAGATCAATGATTTATAGATGCGGAACGTGGCTGATATTGCAAACAAAAGCATACTCACTCGTTGGAGTCTTGACAAAGCTAATAAAGTTTAGGAAAACACATGACGAAGTATTCACGATCTGGATAAACCTTCGTGCATTCTTTATCTTCATCCAGTCCAATTATGGTGCTACGAGTCCACTTGTATCGGTGTATGAATGCGTAAAACGTGAAAGTGTAATTAATATTTCTTGTATATCCACCGACACTTGCTTACAATAAACACCGATACCAACAAGACCTTATAACGTCAGATCATGATTATCCCAATAGTTATGATGTGTATACTCGAACTCGTGTATAAAATCACGCAAGTGAAAAATGAGTTGACAAAAAAAAATAAAAATGTCTCCTTATGACCTATAACAAGTACAATAATTGCAAAATTATCTAGAAAGCGCCCTACTCCTTACGGACAATGCGAGTGATTTGAATATTCGCGAAACAGTAATGTGCCTTTTTTTAATTAATAGTTAAGATAATCCCCAACAATAGCTTAAAATTATAATGTAGATAACGCAAAACAAACCAATATCATTTTGCCTCGCTTTGATTGATTATACTACACCCAATTAATTGATTAGCTATGTTTTTTGTTTACCTGGCTACTTGTTCTTTTTATTTATCTTTTTATCTTTTTTTCTATTCTTATGCGTTATCATAAAATATGATAGTAGATGCTTACTGTGAATTATACTACGATTATAAATGATATAGATAAACAAATTTTCATATAAAATGACTCAAGAGCAGACATTTGAAGAACTTGTTATCAAGTCATCATTTGGATAAAAAAAAGTATTTTCGCAGCGCTAAATAAGACGAACTTAAAAGAAAATAGAAAAAATTACAAATAAATAAAACCTTTCAAAGTTTCCACTAAATAATAAATAGTTTCAAGAATCAAAAAGATCAAAGATAGGACAACCCCCTTTACAGAAAAGAGACAAGTTGAAACCCGAATTTTTTTAAGAAAATTTCTTCTTTACTCCACTTAACGGATTTTTGCTGAATTAAGAAAATGAAAAAGAGCTATCAGTAAAAAAAAACAATACAGAAAGCATAGGGTTTGACGAATCCTCTCAATTGAAACTTCTTTGTCTTTTAAAATAATAGTTTTACCAAAAATTACACAACTCAGCCTGATTGAGTGATAAGGAACAGATTTATTCAACTCTTATCATTTGCAATTTTGAGTTTTCAGTTTAGAAAAACAAACTCATCTGAATTTTGATAGAAGGGTATGACTCCGTGAATGGACCCGTGGTTGGACCCGTGGGTTGACCTACATAATAAGGAATAGCGACCAAAGTGTCCTCCCTTTGATGTATAAAATATTCGATAGAGCGCATGCGCACCATTAAAAGAGCTGTTTCTGCTGATTTTCCATTGTAGTGAACAGTTTGCATTCTAGCTCCTTCCAATTATCATATCTGTGAATCTATTAGTCTACACACTGTTTCCGTCGGGTAGACTACCCAATTATATTTTTGTGCGCAACGCCTTTCATTGGATATACATTACACTGCCTTCTCCTTATAATGTTTTAGAAAAGCTATAATTTTTCCACTCCACAAAAAAGGTGATTACAATGATCCAACAAACTACAGGGGTATATCGTTTTTAAACACTTCAGCCAAGTTGTTTGCAGCTTTAATTTACAAAAGACTCAGTGATTGGGTCAATGAAAAAAATATTCTGACAGAATTTCAAGCTGGCTTCAGAAAAGGTTATTCCACAATTGACCAAATATTTACGCTTACCAACATCGTTGCTACATTTAAAGACAAAAACAAAAAACTTTATGCATTTTTCGTCGATTTTCGTGCGGCATTTGACACAATTTCACGCGAAGCCCTTTTTTATAAACTCTGCAAAATCGGTGTATCAACCAAAATTATACGTATTCTGAGAGCACTCTATGAGAATAATATCGCACTTGTTTGGGATGGAGATCAAATCTCGGATGAATTTGGAAGTCAAACAGGGGTGTATACTCAGCGCATTACTTTTCATTTTATATATTAATGATATAATTGATGCAGTACATGGTGGGATAAATTTCTACGGAGTAAAAATTCCAGCTTTAATGTATGCAGATGACATTGTTTTCTTGAGTGATTCTGTGGACGGTCTACAGCGAATGATCAACAGACTCGACTTATACTGTAAAAGCTGGAATTTAACAGTCAACCTACAGAAATCTAAAATTATGATTTTTAGAATGGACGCTACTCGCGTTCGGAAAAGTGGAACTTCAACGGTGAGGAGGTTGAAATCGTACGCAAGTACAAATATCTTGGAATGCTAATATCAGCAAATTTAAAGTCCACATCTTGAAGAAAAACTAGCAGATGCTAAGCGAGCCATTTCATCGATATGGGATCGTTGTATTAAAAACAATTACATTTCTCATACTGCAAAACAAAAGGTTTTCCGTTCAACTGCTGCATCTATACTGCTCTACGGAGCTCAGGTATGGAGTTATAGTTCATACGATTCCGTTGAAAAGTTCCTACGATACTTTTTGAAGAGTGATGTTTTGATTGCCGAGAAACACTCCAAATTATATGTTATACATTGAAACTTGTACTCCACCTATGTTCCTACATACCTTGAAAATGCACTTCGATTATGTAATAAAAGTATTGGAGATGGTGGACACAAGAATACCTCACATAATTCTGAAAAATGTTATCAAATTCAACGGGAATATCTGCAAATCGTGGAATGAAATTGCGTCGGAGTGTGGAACAGAAATAGTTATTCAGCCAAACGAACAACCCTTCACACTAAGAGAGAAATTTAACTCAGTGTTGGAGAAATTAGGTCAACTATCCTATGAAAGATATATTGAAGAGGCTGGAGCGTCTGTCTTCAGAAACTATTATAGCAGACTAAATTACAACCTTGGTAAAAATACATACTTCCTGAATTGCTACTCTGTGGAAAAAATCAGCACTATATTTAGAATAAGAGGTGAGATACTCAGCCTTAATTTCATCCCCCACCGCATCGATCTACCAACACTCTGCGAACTTTGCAACATGGGCACTAGAGAAAATGTTTTCCATTTCCTTGCAGTTTGTCCAATTTTGAAGGAATTACGCGTAATAATATTTTCAAAAGATGTCCTTGAAGAGGAAGAAGCCTTAAGAGTTCTAAACGGAGAAAGAGGATGGGATGCTTTATACAACTACACCGTAGCTGCACTTCGATATAGAAAACGAATTTTAGAGGGTGATTTTTAATTATAAATAATTATGTTTCATTAAATAAATTCAAAATTAAAATTATATATTGTCAACCTGGTAGACGGCCATAGGCCAAGCCAATTAGACTTAAGAAATTATTAAATAATTGTTAGCTTTATACATGAAATAAAAGTCATTTTAAACTAAAAACTAACTACTTTTAACTTGCCTTTTAGTCCTCTTTGAATGCGGCAAACCACGTCGTTAATTCTCGTGATAAGGGCCTTTCCAATTTTGTTGAAATTTCGGTGACAATCCCTTTTGAAGATAAAGATTATAAAGCCACACACGATCTCCTGCTTGGAATCCTGCCGTTGTTGCTTTTGTGTTGTACCGTGTCTTCATCCGGTCGCTATACGCTTTCATTAGTGTCCTGGTTCTTTAATGGATGTCAACGAGTCTCTCCTTGAGGTCGTCAACATAATTGTTTGTGTCCTATTGCTCTTCTGCGAAGCTCTAAATTTGAATTCCCTGGGCAGCCATATAGTTTTCCCGACAGAATTACAGTAGGTATTTGTCCTGTCGAGCTTTGCACTGGACTTCTACAGAACATAAAGAATAGCGGTACATGCCTATTCCAGTCTCGTTGGTAGTCGCCTACGGCCTTGGTCAGGTGTTCTTTCAAGGTCCGGATAAATCTTTCAACCATCCCATCAGATTGTGGATGCAGTGGTGTGGTTTTCGTCTTCCTAATGCCAAGTAGTTCGCACTCTCCCTGAAAGATGTTCGAATCGAAGTTCCTTCTTTGGTCGGAATGGAGTTCCATATATGTAGGTGTGCCTAAGCTGCTCATGCTCACCCAGTTAAACACAATCAGGACGACCATTGTTTTGGTTTCTTGGTTTGGGATGGCATATGCTATGCCTCAGGCGACTTGCAAAAGTAATCCATTACAACTATAATGTACATACTTCTTTCCAGCGCTGGTCTCAGGAAAAGGACCAGCCATATCTTCTTCAATCCTTTCAAAAGGTGATCCAACGTTGTACTGATGCATTTTGCGTCGCGCGTCGGCACCACTCCACAACCAGTAGAAGCGATATTCGACTACCTCTAGTGTCTTGTTTGCTCCCAAGTGGCGTGCTCAAAGTCCGTCATGCATCTCCCGAAGAACTTCACTGACAGTCGAATGCCGTCCGATCACATATGATTTAAGGTAAGTGGATTCCCATCTTCGCCTGAGGACCCTTTCTCGCTCATAAAGAGTGTCCCTTTGTTCTCAATAAGCTTTTTAGAATCCTTTTCTGATCTTCCAAACCATTCTGTTTCGCTTCTCAAACGTTGAGATTTGAGAAGCGAAACAGAATGGTTTAGAAGATCAGAAAAGGATTCTAAAAAGCCTATTGAGAACAAAGGGACCTTCCATTGGATGTACTATATTTAATGAATTGTTCTAGTGTTTTAAAAAGACGTGACGAAAGAATGATCGATCTGCGATTATATTACTTGCATTTTATAAACTCACATATAATAATCCGCATCTTTGATTTCTCTTCAAATCGAGGACAATAGCCAAAAAGGTTATAAAATAATATGAAAGGAGCCCCGTGACAAGCGCTACCCAAGAGATTCTGCAATACCTAATACAGCTCTGTTTGAATTGTGTGATAATAATATAAAAATTAAAAACATAACGCATGCACTTGATTCTGAAAATCTTCGAGTGCGACCTTATCTTGTCGAGCTTCTACGTAGACGAATTATCTGCCAATTTACTTTTGAAAGTTTATGATTAAAAGCTTATGTTTAATGGCTCTCACATTTTATTTGTTAGACTTTTAAAGGTTACAAGAAGGAGGAAAGTACATAAGTGAAAGTACATAATGGTTCAAGTTTGATAGTAGCACGTTGTTTCAAAAGTTTTAGAGATAACATACATATAAGTATGTTTTCTTTTACAAAAGGAATAAAAACTTTCGTAAAATAAGTCCGGTCTTTTTAGAACACTCGTTTTCGTGATTCTATTAAATTTTTAATAAATTTATTTTTATAATGCTGCTGATGATACCTCTAAGCTAAGATACTTTAGATTCAGTACCAGACGAAGGAAATAATTAATAAAAAGTAGAACCTCAATTGGTTTTCGTATAAGCATTACGTTGGAATTGTAAAGTAAAATTGTCTCGTGATGTGCTTCAACCGATTTGTAAACAAAAACAAATAAATTATTTAATGGTTGTTGATATGATGGTAAAATTTTACCGCTGCAAATGAGCTCGAAAGTTTGATGCCATTGCAGTTGAAATTTGTTGCTCATTTATGTGTCGTTCGTGTTAGAAGTTATTTCAAAAGTTAAACTGAAACGTGACTTTTTAAAGAAATTCCTGCCATTTTGTTCGATTTTCTATAATTGAGTCGGTAAGCTTAATATTTTGAGTTTTTTTTATTTCATATCCAAAAATGTAAGCAAACCAAGTTCCAATAACTAGCTGAACGATTTTGTTTATGGTAAAAAGGGGCCAAATCTCCCAATGTTGTCATTTGTCGTTAAAGCTCAACACCCCTTCATTGTCATTATCCAAGAAACCGAAAAGCTGACATTACTTGCAATGTGTGTAAAAGATGATCTTCATTGGAATGATCACATTTTTGATGTGTATTGTATGTATAAAATCTAAGTTTACCACCAAAATAAAATAGATACCGCAAAGTATTTTAATCGTGAAGGTATATATGGCTATGGCTACAGTATCGAAAGTGTTCATGTTCATAAAATCTGCTGTATCTCCGAAAATAATACGATGAAAAATCCTTTTAAAGGAATACTTTTGAGGATCTAAAGTCTAAACTATAAAATATGTTAAAAAAAAAATTAATTTTTTCAAGTTTTTGTACCAGAATACCAATTTAAGTGGATTCAGTTGAGATTTTCTAATAGTCGAGATTTTTTAATGTTTTCTTAATGTTCATGTATTTAAGAACACACACAGAAAATTTCAAATCGTTTCCGGTTCATAAATTACAAAATAGATTTTTTTTATCTTATGTAAAGTGCTTTTCACACTTTAGACGCGTTTTTTTCTCCAAATGGTGTTTTCAAAGTCGGTGACCAACATTACTCGAAAACGTCTTGTCTCAAATTTTAACAAGAGCTTCTTAAACATATATGGTACCTGTGATGTGATGGTTAGCATGTCCACCTGCTAATCCAGAGATTCGAGGTTAGAATCCCAGAAGAGGCAAAAATGTTTTTCCATCGGTATCGCATTTCGCGAGGAATTGGCAAGTCCTCCGTTAGTAAATTCATTGCCATGAAAAGCGCTTTTTCAAAAAAAATTATTTTGCTTATTTCTTCGATCAATTACTAGATTTAACATTACTTAAACTCAAACAAAAAATGTTTGGATTTTTAACTTCAGAGGATTTAGTTCAGAGATAGAGTAGTCATAGTCACCGCAAAATGTCTTTTTTGAGAGGAGCTCCCGGAGATCAGCTGTAGCTCCTTTCCAAATAAATATTTCTACTAATATTAAGTCTTGAAATACAGTTAAGAAATACCAAAGTATGTGAACAAATTTTGAGACCAATAAATTTAAAAGTTTTCATAGAAAAAACTGGCCATTCGTACTGTATAAAACAAAAGTTTCAGATTCTGAAATTTTCATTAATTTCTAAAAAAAAAATTGGACTTTTTATCTTTTTGATTTTTAAAAAAGTAAAATAACCGGTTTAAGATTGTGATTATATCTTTAGTTCAGTAATCAGTAGTACGTATTGAAAGAGTTAGAAAAATAGTAAATCCAGCGGAGTTTCGTCTCTTCACCCCACGTTCGGTATCATATTACTATGACAAATATGTAGTTCCTATCCCCCGGACAAAACCAATAGATTGCTTTCCTGTATGTGCTTTGTTTCCAAGACGTATGAAAGAATTTCTTGACATGAGCAAACGTGACGCAACGTTACTTACGAACTTCTTCACTGGTCACTGCTCTCTCAAATTTCACCTTCATCACTAAAAACATGGACATCAGCCAAGCTGACACCTGCCGTCTCTGCCTCGAAGACATATAGAAACAGCTGAATACATTTTGTGTGAGTACCCTGCCATAGCAAGAGGATTTACTAGTCCCCATTTACATCAGAAACACCTCTTCTTCGAATATTCTTGGGTTCTAACACAAGCTCAACTTCGAATGAATAGCTTTACAACTAACGTGTTCAAACCTAAGGGAACAGCACAAAAGATCTTTCAGGTCGACGTTCTAGTAAAGGTGATCTTCCTTCGCCCTATCTAGTTAAAATAAAAAAAATATGTTCTTTTTATTATTTTTTTTTATTAGTCAACCAGCTGCGCTGTGAGAAATCTTTACTGACCAAGGCGTCTGTTGTAACCTTTTCTATCTAAGATTTGTGTCGGCATTCAAAGCTCACACCAAGTTCTCTGACCATGTTACACATACAACAATCAATATTTGGACTGCCCTTAGAACCCACATAAACCTTTTACTACCCTAAACGGAAAAAAATAAACCCAATCCTATCGATCTTGAAGAAGAATACCTCCATGTTCAAGAACTATTTCTAACAATGAACAGTGTGACTTCTACGTTTAGAGTTTATCAAAACGTCTCTACAATTATACAAAACATACACCACATCAAAATTCTAAAATCAAACCTCCCTTCTTGTTTGTCTATACATATATATCTTCTTAGCTAAAGTACTAAATAGCGCTCGGACAATTAGTTGTGCGATTTGTGGGGTGTTTTAAATGAAAACATGAGCTAAACAAATAAAAACAACAATTAATCAATCAAGGTTACTTTGTGTGTGATTAAAGTTTAACTATAAAATTAAAGCAGTCAAGTTTCGTTGCTCAAAGCAGTTGGTCAGCCCAAAGTGTATTCAACTTTTTAACATTTTTATTTTCACTTTTGAAACAAAATAGCTTCGTTTCCGGAATGTACTTTTATCAAAATAAAAAATAATAATTAATTAATGATTATAAATACAAAAGATAGACCAATACCCTCACTCTGCTCAAAAAGTGCTTCAGTAATCTTTTCTTGTGTGATTGTCTTTCAACGGTTCGACACCAAATTACAAAGCAGCACGTGTAATGTTATTAAAAAAAATATTGTGAGCATTTCCAGTCAAATTATCACCATGATACTTTAAGTCGAAGAAAAGTTGGGGAAAGGCTGTAATCGATTTTTGAAAATTTGTTCTAATCAACGCTTTGACATGCTATTTTTTATGTTTAATTTGAATCATTTGAATCGTTTATTGTAAGAAAAATCAGTAACAGTGTAAACTAATGGGATGGCTATGGCTATCCACCTACATATGTACGAGAAAACAAAACTAAAAATTGAGATGGTGCTTTTTTCCTTAAACTCTAAACATTTTCCATTTAGAATTTAGTAAAGGCGAATCCCCTAAATCAAAGCCAACTTGCAATGAAGAAATCCTAACTGAAGAAGTTGTTTAAGAACGCAAATGGTTCCATATCCTTATCTTTTACAGTATTTTTTATATGAGTTGATATTTATAAGCTCGATATCTTTATCTAAGCTTTCTATAAAATACATTAGCGTTTCATTTTCAAAATTGATTACAACTGAGACGCATGCTCGTACAATCTTCTACACAAAATTGCTATTTAGTGCTGTAGATCAGTTACTTGCTTTGTTCTGTTTGTTATTGTTGGGCATTGGAATTGGGTTCATTTCCATTTAACTCGGTGTTTAGCTTTTATCTATTTATTTTACACTTTCAGTCTGCTGATATTGGCGGGAATGTAATTGGTTATTGGTGGGTGTAAACATTACAAAAATTGAACGAGGCAAGTGAGACCCCATAAAGTCTGAGACAGAAGTATTTATTAAGCAAATGCTTCCTTAGCTAAATCGACTATGCAAAATTCATCCCTTATTTCAAGGTAAATTGGTTGCTAGCGTCTAGCTCCTTGTGACTTGTCCTTTACCTCAGCAAAACACTCATATCACAGGAGCTGCCTTCACAATTTCGGATCTCCAAAGAAAAGAGGTTAGCATCATAAACTCTTAGAAATGAACGCTTTGCAACGGATATTTTTAAGTTGTTAAATTTATCAGTGGTTGCAATTTATTTGCAAAGCATTCATTTTTGCGAGGCTTCCTTTTTGTCGATGGCAGTGAGAATTTGTTACGACGCCATGAGCCCTATGATAAAATGAAGTATGAATCAGTGTGTTTCCTTGTTTTGATCCAAGTCGATCCTATTAGCCAAAGTGAGCCATAAGAAAATATTGTCTTAAGAAAGTAAAAATTGAACAGGTTGAACGAAACTTTTGCACTGCTGGTGGGGAGAGGTAGAAACTTTTGACTTCGAATTCTTGACAACGACATTTGCTTGAAACACCAAAACTAAGTCATAAGAATCAAAAATTTACAAGATGAACACAATTAATCCCATTTTGCAAGATGTCTTTTCGAATGGCTTAAATTTTCTTTTTTCAGCTAAAAAGCTTCAATAAGAAATCCAAACTAAAAAGCATATCAACTCATTTACTTTTTAGATCGTCTGAGTCTTATTTACCACTATCTCTCCTACACATCAGAAAAACAAAATGGAGTCAGATCCTGCATCGAAGTATCGTGTCATTCTAGTAGCTGCTTGTAGTAAGTGCTTTGAGAATAATCAAACTTTATCGATTTAATACAAAATTGGTTTACTTCTTTCTCAGCTAATTTGATAACTTTTGGCTTTGGTACTTGTGTGGGATGGACGTCACCAATCGTACCAAAGCTAAGTAACCATACCGAGGACAGTCCCCTGGCAAATCCAATAACGACAGCAGAAGAAGGATGGATCGGTTCGCTTTTGTCGATTGGAGCTATTGTAAGTAAGTACTATGCATCAGGTTGAACCCAAGGTCTAGAGTGTTTGTGAGTGAAAGCAGTTCTCAGTCTTAAACTGCTGCCGAGTGAAAAATTAAATGACATTTATTTTTACTTTAAGACAAGTAGGTACAGTGGTGATTAACTTATGAGCCCCATAAATGAATCCGAGGTGGTAAATTTAAGCAAAAGAAACTAATTTCAAAATGGTGTCTCTTTTTTCAGTGGGATTGATAGCCGGGCCTATTGGCGATAGAATTGGAAAGAAACTGAGTCTTCTTCTAAGTGCAGTGTTACTTCTAATTTCGTACATATTTCTTTTGGTTGCAAGCGAATTGTGGATGATGTACGTAGCAAGAGTTCTTCAGGTGAGAGCACAGTCAAACAGGGTGATGTGTTCACTTTACAAACTGTCCTCATTTCTCATTCAAAGGGCTCATCGGGAGCGCTGGTAATTTCCAACGTACCAATGTACGTTGCAGAAATATCGACAGACAATCTTCGTGGTCCTCTTGGTTCTATTCTGACCCTCTTCATGGTTGGTAAGATATTATTGAAAGTGTTAGCCGAGCTTTCGCTTGAATAAATAAAAATGGAACAATTATTTTCTCCACAGGCGGCATACTTTTTTCATACTGCATAGGTCCCTGGGCGTCTTATGTAACTTTGCAATGGTGCTGTCTGGTCGTTCCAATAGTGTTCTTCATATTGTTCTTCTTCATGCCTGAGAGTCCATACTTTTTAACCAAAAAAGGCCGAAAATTGGATGTACTAAAAAGCTTAAAATTCCTTCGTGGGCACGACGGGAAAGCTATCGAGGATGAAATGTATAAGATTCAGGTTTCAGTTGAGGAAGACGGTATCAACAAAGGATCGCATTTTGAGATATTTACGAACCGCGGATACTTAAAAGCTCTAATAATTTCTACTGGTCTAGTGATATTTGCTCAGCTTAGCGGTACCACGGCTGTAACATTCAATAGCCAATCGATTTTCACCAGCGCCCATTCGAGTCTTGATCCCGCTGTGGCAACAATTTTACTCGCACTGACACAGTTTATTTCAAATCTAATTACTCCTTTTGTCGTGGAAAGGATGGGACGCAAAATAATTTTATTGATCTCAGCTGCAGGCATGGCTGTATCGCAAATCATATTGGGTGCATTCTTTTATGTGCAAGCTTACGGTGATGAGAGGCCTATTTTATGGATTCCAATACCTGCCTTGATTGTTTTCAATATAACATATGCATTTGGTTTTGGCCCAATCCCGTGGACTATGCTTGGAGAACTTTTTCCATCGAACGTTAGGGGAATTGCTGGATCATTTGCATGTACGTCTTCTTGGACAACAGCGTTTGTGATTACACGATTTTTCCCCGAACTGAATGCCTTGGGTGCATTCTATGCTTTCTGGATATTTGGTGGACTGTGTGTGGTGGCGTTTATTTTTGTTCTATTTTACGTAATAGAAACCAAAGGATTGTCTTTAGACAAGATCCAAGAGAAATTGCAGTCCTGAAGTGCGCTGGTATTTAAACCACCACGGCTACAGTTCTGCGAGCCTATTGCAAATGTGAATCAAAAATACTTGGACCAGAGTGCTGAAGTTACTGGTGTCTTTTTGTGTCAAAATATTAGAGAAAATATTATTAGAATATGAAAAATATTCTATTTTTGTAATAAAGCTTAAAAATATTTATTAAAACTTAAAATTAGTGTTATAGAAAAAAAGCAAATAGACACTGTTTTAATTTCATGATTTTATTTATAAATATTTTAGTACTTCCGCGCCTATTGGTTGTAGTGGTGAATTTCTACCTTCTCTCTAAAAGCTGTCATATATTATGGAATTATGGATACACTATAAGAGTAAATGGAATCAATCACTCCTTTTTAATAACATCTTTTTAAGAGACTGTGCTCTGAAATATTCTATTGATCCTGAAGCATACTTCTGATAAAACATTGCAGGAAAGCGCAGAAGCAGTGAGAAAAGTCAGAAGAGGTAGAACAGTTGGCTTATATGTCAGCTAATAAATGTCACAAAAAAATAATAGTGTCTTTTTCGTTGGTTTTGTGACAAACCTGTCACATTTATTACACAATTTACAATATACGTGGTAAGAGTTCTCCGTAAACTTGTTCCAAATATTAATCAAATCGGCTGAGTAGTTTTAGAGTCTATTCAATACAATAAAAGAAAGGAACAAACAAGCAAGTATTTTCTTCTTTATAGTATAGTGTATAGAAGAAGCCCAAGCCATCCCATTTTTTTTATAAGAAACGATATACTTGGGCAAAGAAAGCACATGTAAATGTTATCGTCATGATTATATTGACAATCTCTGATCAGGGTTCATTAGTGATATGAAGTTTTTTGGATGTGGTCAATTGACTCATCTACAAACGAAAGTTTTTCTTTTTTTTATAATTAACGCGCACATCAAGGGGTTATGACTACCCTTATAATGTTATAAAAACACAGTGCGAGCATTTAGGAAAATAGAAGAAGATTGACACCGATGCACGTTGCTTTTGAACTTTTGTGAATTGCAATGCAGGGGAAAAATAGGTCCAGTAATTCAAAAATTCGGGTGGTGCGACTGAAATACGAATCTCCATACTTGACTGTACGTCCGAAGTTGGGCTCAAGGTAAAACTGATGAACATTCCTAGCGAGGCGGGTGTTGCGGCTAAATTGTTTCAGGGGAGGAATGCTACTGGCTACTTCACTAGATCACTGTTTGTGAAAAAAGCGATAAAAAGAGAGAAAGAGGTAATGTTTCGACGATGTTCAAGAGAATCAATCGATTCTACGATTGAACTATCACCTATCAATTTTAACGCTCTATTTTGTACCCTATCAAGTAGGCGTAAAGATGTTCGAGGAGCACCTCACCAGATATGGGAGTTATACTCCAGTTTTTCATCGGAGGAAAACTCATCTCGATGAATTCTTCTTTCAGAATTTCTTTCGAAATACATTAAAAGTTCCGCGTGGTTCGACTAGCAGGTGATTAACCGGCTAGTCCCGTAATGGAAGATTAATAAGTGATCAACTCGTTAATCTTACATCGGGTTTCTGAGATCAGTAGGTGATTAACTTGCTGATCTCTGTGGTATCACAATGGGCCCATGCGGCCTAAGTGTGTCAGGCCATGTACTCATTGGCTGACAGCCACTTCCACCTAACATAACCTATATACTCCAGTTTCGGGTGGATGAAGGCCTTATAAATTGTAGCCAGATCAGAATGGGTGAATAACTTCCTGCAGTTCGATGCAAAAGATGTGTTTATGTGACATTAAAGTCACAAACGGTCGTGATTTCCAATCAATCAAAATAATTTCCATACTCAACTTCCACGGGGTAAAAGATAATAAGATCAATTAACTAAACAGTGTGGACGTACATCTTACACACGCAATATATGACTGACTCAAAATCCAGTTCATCTTTAGAAGGTCAAATAAGCCATAATCATTGCATTCCTTTGTGCATAAAAAGATATGTGGAGATACAAGTATTTGTATAGATTTAACTTCTCAACTATACGAATGCGATGACAGTGTATAGTAAAAGATTATAAGTAATTCGATAGGTCCTAGGTACCAGGCAACATACCACTCTATTCATCAATTTACGGCATTGATCGGACAAATTTACGTAGGTTACGGGCTTAGCGGTTATTGTCAATTAGCCCATTGAACCATTTCAATGGAAAATTTAGTTTTTAGCAAAAAGAATTGTTGGTGTATCTCGAGATACATTTTATAAGGGCGGATTCTTACCCCTATCTCCAATTTGTGCCCTGGTAGACCAATAGAACTGTTCCGATTTTTCTATATAAGTTGTACCATTTGCCGATTCCTCTAATAAAAATTCAAAATTTGTCTGTTACTCAAGAAATTAAATAATACATAATAATCAATCTGTTGTCTTGCAGTAAACATAAAATGACAATAAATAGGTAAATATGAAGGCATCAACTCTTCGCGGACAGAGAAGATGACGACAACTCTTGTGGAGGGCAACAGAAATCTTTTAAATAAAGTTTACTAAAATTGGGTTCTTCAAAATCAGGTTCAAGTGTAGTTGTGCAGGGTGGCCATTTAAGCAACATCAACAAATTTCGTGTGAAGCAGAAAAGTGGGAGAGTTGTGATCGCTTCAAGATCACTACTCGTAACGCCGGAAATGAAAAGAAGAAGAACAAATTTCCGAAATAAAAACAGGCAGCTGTAAGAAAAGACTTTCCAAAACAAGCTCCTATGACCTTCTCTAAATTCTGATCAAAAGTCGTGGAAAATAGATATGTCTACATTGTCTCAGAAAAGGCAATCGAGTGAAAGATGCCTTCAAACGACTTGGAGAGTTCTAGTTCACATCACATCACTAGGATCTCTAGGATGCATTTCGCTCACCAGATAAAAGAGTATGAGGAGATGGAAAAGGGGATTGGGTGAGAGCTGATGAATACCAGAAGATTGGGTTATTGAGGTTGGGAACGGGCACTGAACCATTTGCAACCCTGAATGAATTTTAGAATGCAGAGGGAGGTTAGAGATGTCGCCCACTTTGACGAAGAAGTACTCTCCCATGGCGTTTTTCTAATGTGGTCCAAGCTAGGGAACTTACAGAGGAAGTGGAATGATCGTTCATCTGCCTCCTCAGCTTGACAGCCTCTACATAAGTCGGATGTGCTGATGCCCAATCTCATCATATGTGGTAGCTTAATGAGTTGTGACCCTTGAGACTGCCAATTAACAGAGAGAGAGATTCGAAACCTGCTCAGCTTGAACAGAAGCTATGATGATCTATTCATAGAAGGGTAATCTGAAAAGATGCCTGATCCTACCTCCTCGTCAGTTTTGAAACCGTCTAGACGGAGACATGAATCAGTTAATTTTAATCGCACAATTCTCTTGTCGGGATGACTGTTAGGGCCACTGGATTGATAGCATTCGACGTTGTTAAAATTTCTATATTGGAAAGAGCTGGCCAGAAGTTTAACATATAGCCAAAAGAGAAGTTCACTCAAGACTTTAATGCCTACCTAACGAAACTGGTATGAACATTCTTTTTTATATATTTAGGTACCTACAACCTACATATAGAACCTACAGCTTTATTCCTATTTTTAAAGTCATTGCACAAATGCGGAGGTATAATTAGTAATTCTATATTACTTCCATATCATATGCACAAGTTTTGTGTTTTCTCTTCTATACGACTTTAATGTTGGTTGTTGTTATTCTTGCTGGTGGTTTCCGTGACATAAGGGTAAGCATAGCTGCCTGTTACATATGTGGGAGGTTCGGGGTTCGAATCTCAGAAGCGTCAGAAAATAAACGATTTTTCAAGAGCATTGCCCTTCACGAGGAATTGGCAAAGTTCTCCGGTTATAATTACACACTGGCAAGAAAAATGCCGTACAGAATCGGTTTAAGATTTCATTAGGATCCGATGTATCCATAGCTTTGTAGCGTCACCCTACTTATTTTTATTTATTTGATCGTTGATCTTGTATTCTGCTCACAGCAAGTTCTTTAGAGTTCTTTTGTTATAAACCCAATAGTAATTTTAATTGTTTGACTATAATTTGATTGGAAATTGCTGATGCTGCCGATGTCAGCTGCTTATTGGCTGTCGCGAAAATTGAGTTTGCCATAGTGGCCATATGTTAATCACTTGAAATAACCGAACAGCTTTCCGACGAAAATACGTCTATAGAAAAGAACTCTGTGATAAGATAAATTATGTCTTTTGCTATCAATATCCATTTTTGCCACTCAAAAACTTTTTTCAAACTATGACTGAAGATCAACATCAGTAAGACTTTATTATCCATATACGCATACGAACAAAAGATGAAACAGAATGATGTTAGATAAGAATATAGTTGTTAAGTTAAAAATTTGAACACTCAAAGCACCGCCGCAACGCGTCCCATCAAAGCTTATCAAATCGAAATCAGTGGTTAAACTTAAACAATAGAATACCATACAAGCGATAACTTTCCTTTATCTTATACCAATTGACATCTGATTCGTGTGAACTCAGCTGCCACTGGCTTGATTTGTCTATTGAAGTCTTAGACTTAGTTCGATAAGCTTCAGTACATATTTAGGCTTCGGAAAGTAAGCACACAACGTGATCATCATCGCATAATTAACAAATGAAGTACCAAACTTCACTATAAAAGATTGTTTGAATTGTATTAGCAACGCAAATACATAGTTCGAAGGAGTATCAGCCTTTTTGTGCCCGCCTGATTTTCTTTAGCCAAAAAGAATGTACGTGCTCAAGTTTAAATCACAGCTGCTATCTCTTGAGAATAAACAAAATTTTTCTGGCTGACATAGCTCATCACATATCGCTAATATCTTGTCCCTCTAGTAAGTAAGTAAGTATTGAATTTTATATGTTCACAACTTTTGTAATATAATATTTTCATCATTGTAAAAATAATACGAAAGATTTTGTTCAGTTTTGTTTGTCAGTTCGTTGTGTGTTTCAATACGAATTTCCCGCGCTATAATACCGGCGACTCAAGTTTAAATCCACGTTATACTTCAAAGTTGGTACTAAAATTAGCTGCGCCGTTTGACGGTCGCCATTATTGTTTAAGTACTAGAGCTGCATTTATCATTTATCACTCTCGGTATAATCCAACCAAAATGTCAGCTCTGTGTTGAATCGCTATTTCCTTGTAAATCTGTGTTATATTTCAATTTACACCAAACTAACTTTGATTTTTAAAATGTGGCTTCTTGATATTCGAAAATATCAAAATAATGGATCTCCTAAACCAAAGCGATTTCAAAATTGTCAAAATTGAGTTATACACCAACGCAACAAAAAAAAACGCAGCGTTTCCATATGTTTGAAGCGGCCGTAGACGCAGAAATGGTGCCAAAAGCATTTCTGCCGCTGCACAACTGCGAAAACGGTTTGGTTTGGGAGAGCCTTAAACATAAGCTTTTGAAGCCAAGTATACGCTGTTGAAACGAAAAGAAAAATCTTATACAAAAATGACAAGACGGAATGGTGAATGAAAAATCTCGCTTTATTTTTTTTTAATGCTGTACGCTGCTCTTCTGCGAAAGTTCGAAATCGGCTTTATACGTGAATAATTGCTACAGATTTTTAAGAAGGCACAATTTTTACAGTTTATCTCCAGGTTCATTAAATGATTGCAAAATATAGTGGCGTACGCCACGATCGACATTTAAGTAGGAGAGCTGTGATTCCTTCGAGATCATTACATGCTCATAACGCCGGAAAAAAGAAAAAGAAGAATGTATTTTACTGGAGGGAGCAGATGCATTTTTCAGCCCCCAAAGCCCCTCTGGCTGTGAGTTAGGAAATTAGCAATATAAAATTGTCGACAGCGGCTGGTGACAAAAAAACTACACCATTGCTTCTTTTAATGCAATTTAACAGTGGGTAACATGCAATACAAAAGTATAGCTGTAGGGGTTATTACCGCTTCCATAAAAAAATTTAATTGTTGGCCCGAATCATAGAACCATACAGGCTGCCTTCAACCCGCTCCTGTTTTTGTTTCAAAATTTTTAAAAAGTCGCACAAAAATAAAACCAGCCTCTTAGAAAGATCTAAGCCTCTCCGTTTTTTTCTTTTTTTTTCAGGCTAAAGCGATTTTTCGAAATCGAATCCCAACATCAGAGACAAAAATGTTTTTCCACGGGGATCGCCTTTCGCGAGTAAATTTATTGCCATGAAAAGCGCTTTTTAAGCCCTGGGGCTGCTCGCTCTGTTTCAGTACCCTATTCATTCATTCATTCAAGACTTAAGCGCTATTTTCTAACATAGACGTATAGAGGCGCCCCTTAACTCGATTAAACCAAGGAACACTGTGTGGCCTAATCCGACCCTTTTTTTTTTTTTTATTATGTGTCAATGTTATAAGAACCACTGAACTTAATTCAGAGTGTCTTTGAGTGCGGCCTTATCTCATTGAGCCGCTACGTTATGAACGAGTTATCTACTAATCTACTTTTGTAAATTCTAATCAATAGCGTAACCAGCTTTGAAGCTATTGATGGCTTTCATGTGTTTTCAATGAATCTATGTTCAAAGATAACAGAAAAGCAAATTTTTTTTATTGAAAGATTAAAATTATTCGGCAGTCATTGAATTCCATGTCGCACAACGAAACAAAATAAGTTCGACCTTCAAAAGCTTTTAGGTATATTGGCTTTTGCAAAAATTATTTTCAGTAGGTACTATTGAGGTTGATGCCATTAAAATAAGTTACTCGATTCGAGACTGTGTCCATTTTTAATAAATCACATAAATTCAACGCGTAAAATCAAGTTAGAATTGTAAACTGAAGTTGCCGCGTAATGTGCTTCAGCCGATTTGTAAATAAAAACAAATAAATTATTTAATGGTTGTTGATATGATAAAATATTCTCCCGCTGCAGAAGAAATCGAAAGTTCGATGTCATTGCGCGCTGTTGCAGTTCAAATCAGGTTTTTATTATTGTATCAAGTGTCGTCCGTGTTAGAAGCTAATTGAAAAGTGACTAGCGTAATTTTTTAATTGAAATTGTTGTAATTTTTCTCGATTTTCTATTGTAATTGAGTTGGTAAGTGTGAGTTTTTTTTAGTTTATTTTTAATTTTGAAATATGTAAGGAAGCCAAGCTCCAATAAATTACATAGCGATTTACTTTGCGGATTGATAAAATACAAGTGGATTTGTGGTCGTCCTTATCTCAAATGCAATGCATAACTGGAAGATCATGGCAGCTTTTTCTTTAAAAATGTCATGGTTGCCAGCCAATTAATTTGATTTTTTTTCACGAAAAAAAGTATTTGGTCTTTCGAAATCAGCTTTGGTTGTGTTTTCAAACACAAAGTTTAAATTTTTGTTGCCACATCCAATGACCATTTTAGCATATCGCAAATAAAAAATCGAACAGGTTGAATGTGACTCCTCCGCGTGGTTGATGGGAAGAAAACGTTGGCCTAAAATTTCGGGCAATATCTGATGCTTAAGACATAAAAACTAGGGCATAGAAAATTACCATTTTCCATGATGACATTGCGAACGACTTATAGCTATGTTATTTATTTTTTTCTTTTTTTGAGCTTGAAAGTTTAAATCAGGAGTTCAAATAAAGTAGTAGGACATCAAAATAAGCAATTCAATTTTAATTTAATCTTCTAAGTCTTATTTACGACTCTCGATCTTTCTTTCTTTCTCACTTAGTAGAGATAAGATTAACAAAATGGAATTAGACCCTGCTCCTGTAGCTAAGAGTTACCGTCTCATCCTTGTAGCTGCCTGTGGTAAGTACCTACAGTGAGAGCAGTCAAATTGTCTAAATTTATTATTATCGATTATTACAACAATCGTATTTCAATTAGCTAATATACTAACTTTTGGTTTTGGAACTTGTTTGGGATGGACATCTCCAATCTTACCAAAGCTAAGCAGTCATACTGCAGACAGTCCCCTGGCTAATCCTATAACGACAGCAGAAGAAGGATGGATCGGCTCGCTCTTGGCAATCGGAGCTATCGTTAGTAAGTACTATGCACCATCAGGTAGAGCCCAGGGGCTAGAGTGTTTATGGATTGAGAGAGTTCTCAGTCTTTAACTGCTTCCGAGTGTGAAATCAAATGATATGTATTTTTTCTTCAAGTGACAAGCAATTTCGAGGACGAATTACCGCATCAGTGATCGAGTGAGAGAGTTCTACTTTACTTGATTCGCTCTATAAAACACAACATCAGTCTGCTGTTCATTTATCAACTTCAATTCGTTCGAATCCGATGGAAGAATATCAAATTGTGATACTTAAAGGCTCGGTAACGTGAGAAGTAGTGCCAAAAAAACATAATTCAGTCACGTATTACTCGATCACGTGTGCGGTGATTCGACCCCTGGTGATTAACTCATGGCGTTCTGAATGAATGCTGGGGTAAATCATGGCTAAAATAAAACAATCGAAACTAATTTAAAAATTGTGTCTCCTTTTTCAGTGGGATTGGTAGCCGGGCCTATTGGCGATAAAATTGGAAAGAAACTGAGTCTTCTTTTAGGGGGAGTGTTACTTTTGATTTCGTATATAATGCTTCTGGTTGCAAGCGAATTGTGGATAATTTACGTAGCAAGAGTTTTTCAGGTGAGAATAAAGCCAAACAGGGTGATGTGCTTCTTTGACAATCTGTCCTCATTTAGGGCTTATCGGGAGGGCTAATATTAGCTAATTTGCCAATGTATGCTGCAGAAATATCGACAGACAATCTCCGTGGACCTCTTGGTTCTATTCTGAACCTCTTCATGATTGGTAAGGAATTATTTAAAGTCTCAGTTGAAGTTCCGCATGAAACAATTATTTTTTTCAAAGGCGGAATACTTTTTGTATACTGTGTGGGTCCCTGGACGAATTACATTACTTTGCAGTGGTGCTGTCTGGTCTTTCCAATACTGTTCTTCATATTGTTCTTCTTCATGCCTGAGAGCCCATACTTTTTAACCAAAAAAGGCCGAAAAATGGATGCTCTAAAAAGCCTAAAATTCCTTCGTGGGCACGACGGGAAAGCTATCGAGGATGAAATGTATAAGATCCAGGTTTCAGTTGAGGAAGACAGTCTCAACAAAGGATCACATTTTGAGATATTTACGAACCGTGGATACTTAAAAGCTCTAATAATTTCTACTGGTCTAGTGATATTTGCTCAGCTTAGCGGTACAACGGCTGTAACGTACAATAGTCAGTCGATTTTCACCAGCGCCCATTCGAGTCTTGATCCCGCGGTGGCAACAATTTTACTCGCACTGACACAGATGACTGCTAATCTAATTACTCCTTTTGTTGTGGAAAGGATGGGACGTAGACTAATTCTATTGATTTCAGGCGTGGGTATGGCAATATCGGAAATCGTATTAGGTGCTTTCTTTTACGTGCAAGCTTACGGTGATGAGAGGCCTATTTTGTGGATTCCAATACCTGCCTTAATTGCTTTTAACCTAACATATGCATTTGGATTTGGCCCTCTCCCGATGACAATGCTCGGAGAACTTTTTCCATCGAACGTTAAAGGAATTGCTGGATCGTTCACATGTACGTGCCTTTGGATAACATCATTTGTGGTAACACGATTTTTCCCCGAACTGAATGCCTTGGGTGCATTCTATGCTTTCTGGATATTTGGTGGACTGTGTGTGGTGGCGGTATTTTTTGTTCTATTTTACGTAATAGAAACCAAAGGATTGTCTTCGGAAAAGATTCAGGAAAAGTTAAAATCCTGAAGTGCATTTAAAATACTACGACCACAGCGATGCGAGCCTATTTTATAATTGTGCATATCAAAAATATTGGCGACGAGATGGTTAAAGTTACTGAGGACTTTTTGTGTTAAAATATTGGGATGGAAGTTTACCGCTAGGTACTTTTGTATTATCGTATAGTTTAAGTATATTTATTGAAATTGAAAATAATGTTGACTAAAAAGATATAAACAGGTACGCAGCTACTTTTCGAATTGAATGACTTTGTTTCCAAACATTCCTCTACTCCTGCGCCTATTGGTTATAGCAGGAAATTTCTCCCATCGTTTCAAATAGTTAAGACATAACGAAACGATGTCAAAGGATCCGGAGTCAAACGCAACATTTATGATTTAACAACATATCATCTTCGAGTAAAGGAGAATGTCCAAAATTGTATGGTGCAAAAAGATCGCTTCTCATGATTCTGAGTAGTGACAGCTACTTCACGATTTGAAGTGAGAATCAACTCAAGAAGCACTAATACATGTTACCCAAATGTCAAAGAGAAAAGTTTCCACAGGAAGTATTTTTTATGTGCTATAGGTGTTTCACTCACACAAGACCAACACGTTAAGTTGAGCAAAAACAATTTTAGGTGTTCCATTGGTTTTCAAAATGAGTGCTTCCCCGAGTGAAACCGATGGAATTTCCTTCTAAATGGAGGGATATAGACCTCCCTCTCCCATTAAACTTTTTTTTTTCTTAACCCAACCTATCCAACCAGAAATTTTTTCGCACCGTATGCAAAACACCCTGTATAGTAGTTTGGAATTTACAGTAGAATTACTTAACCGAGGCTTCAATTTTGCGTCATATCTTCGAAAGGAGAATGTTATCTAAAGTCCGAAGGCCCAGATTTGACCTGTTTGACATTACGTCTGTTTCAGAAGGGCGATTTCCGACATATCCTAAAAAGTGTTTCTTAACTTTTCTGAAGTTAGAGTGGCAGGACTTAAGAATTTTTTTTTCGGTTTTTCACTCCCTCTCCGGCAATAACTTACAGCAACAATCAGTTGTTTAATGAGAAAAACAGGCTTACTTACTTTACTTACTTACTTAGGTGGGCATTACAGTTCGGGGTGTACCTGGGCCTCAACCAACATCCTTCTATAACGATTTCGATCTCGGGCGAGCTCTTTCCAGTTTCGCACTCCAAGTCGGTTGAGGTCTTCATCCACTTGATTGCGCCACCTAAGACGAGGTCTTCCCCTTCCGCGATTTCCCTGCAATGTGCTTTCGAACACCCGACGAGCCGGAGTGTTTGGGTCCATCCGCTCTACATGGCCCAACCATCGTAGCCTCGCGATGCGTACTCTTCTGGCTATGCCCATGTCGCGGTACAGCTAATACAGCTCGTTGTTGTATCTTCTTCTCCACACATTGTCTTCGCATACGGGACCAAAGATCATTCGGAGAATTTTTCTTTCGAAACGACCAAGAGTTTCCTCATCCGCTTTCGATAAGGTCCATGCTTCCGCGCCGTACAGCAGGACTGGGATGATTAAGGTCTTATACAAGGTCACCTTGGTTTTTCTAGAGAGGGTTTTGTTTCTCAATTGCCTTCTTAACCCAAAGAAGCAACGGTTGGCAAGAGTTATTCTCCGTTTGATCTCCGCACTGATGTTGTTGTCCGTGTCTACAGCGGATCCTAGGTAGACGAAGTCCTGTACTACCTCGAAGTTATGTCTGTCTATTGTGACGTTTTGTCCAATTCGTCGATGTTCTGTGTCCTTGTTTGATGACAACATATACTTCGTTTTGCCCTCATTAACCATCAAACCCATTTTTGCCGCTTCTGTTTCAATACTCGCAAAAGCACCTATGACATCACGCTTTTTTCTTCCCATTACGTCAATATCGTCTGCATAGGCGAGTAATTGCACAGACTTTTGAAAGATTGTTCCTCTGGTGTTGACGTTTGAGTTTCTAACAATCTGTTCAAGTATGATGTTGAAGAAATCGCATGACAGTTTGTCGCCTTGCCTAAAGCCTTTTTCGACATCAAAGGTCTCGGTGAGTTCTTTTCCGACCTTGACGGAGCAGCGTGAATTCTCCAAAGTCATCCTGCATAGTCGTACGAGCTTTGCAGGGATGCCGAAACTAGACATGGCTCTGTACAGCTCGTCTCTGTAAATACTGTCATACGCGGCCTTGAAATCGATAAAGAGGTGGTGAATATCGATATTATGTTCTCGGGTTTTTTCCAAGATCTGCGGTAATGTGAAAATTTGGTCTATTGTGGACTTCTCTGGTCTAAAACCACATTGATAAGGACCTATCAAGTTGTTGACGTGGGGTTTCAGACGTTCACATATTACAGCAGACAAGATCTTATAAGCGACGTTAAGGAGGCTTATCCCTCTGTAATTGGCGCAATTGTGAGGGTCTCCCTTCTTTAGGATCGGGCATACGATACTGAGGTTCCATTCATCGGGCATGCTTTCTTCCGACCATATCATGCAGATCAGCTGGTGCATGCTCCTTTCCAACTGATCTCCAGCTGCCTTGAAAAGTTCGGCATCAAGGCCATCTGCACCTGCAGTCTTATTTGATTTAAGTTTGCATATATGGCAAGCTTAACCTCTTCTAGGTCGGGAGGACGGCATTCTTGATCATCGTCCAAGCTAAATGGGGCAATCTGCCTGACAGCGGAATTTGTGTCTTCATCGCCGTTAAGCAGTCTGCAGAAATGATCTTTCCAGATCCTCAGTAGCGACTGTGACTCTACAACTATGTTTCCCTGCTGGTCTTTACAGGCTTGAGTTCGGGGTTTGCCACCCTGGCAGGATCTTTTTACCTTTTGGTAAAACTTCCGAATCTCGTTCCTGTCATGGCACCTCTCTATTTCCTCAAACGAGCGCTTCTCATGCTGCTTCTTTTTCTTTTTGAGAAGTCGGTGTTCTTCCCTTCTTCTCTCCTTGTAAATCTCGTTATACTGATCGTAAGCAGCCCTTGTTCGTGTTTGCATAAGCATTTGTCGTGCTCTTTGTTTAGCTGCATTTGCCTGCCTGCATTCTTCATCGAACCATGGGTTTCGTTTTGGTGGCCGAGTGAAACCCAGAACCTCAGAGGCAGCGGTTCTGATGGCTTCTTGGCATTGCTGCCACTGGTCTTCAATGTTTAATGCTGGCGGCATGGGATTCAAGGATAATTGAAGGGACACTCGATTGGAAAAGGCATTGGCAATCTCTTGCGATTGTAGCTTTCCGACGTCATATCTCTTCACAGCGTTAGTTCGCGCTGGTCGTGAACAAGATATCCTCATTCGTACCTTGGCTACAACAAGGTAGTGGTCCGAGTCAAAGTTGGCCCCTCGGAAAGTTCGGACATCTAGCACACTGGAAGAGTGCCTTGCGTCGATCGCAACATGGTCAATTTGGTTGACGGTTAATTGATCTGGGGATCGCCATGTACCTTTATGAATTTTGAGATGCGGGAAGCGCGTACTACTTACAACAAGATTCAGCCCCGCAACAAAATCGATTAGCCTCAGTCCATTTTCGGAGGTTTTGTCATGGAGGCTATGCTTACCGATTGTGTTTCCAAAGATGTCCTCCTTCCCTAGCTTTGCGTTAAAATCGCCAAGAACGATTTTCACGTCGTGTCTAGGGCACTGCTCATACGTTTCTTCGAGGAGCTCGTAGAAACAGTCTTTGGAATCGTCGTATTTCTCTTCTGTGGGGGCGTGGGGGCATATAAGGCTAATGTTGGCGAATTTAGCCCTGATGCGGATGGTCATTATACGCTCATTGACTGGATTTTGGCTAATCACCTTATCCCTGACTCTTCCTCTAACGACAAATCCGCATCCAAATAAGCGTTGTTTCTTTTGTCTGTAGCAGTCGCCATAGTAGATGTCACAGTTTTTCATCTTCTTTATGCCCGGTCCACTCCATCGCACTTCTTGGATGGCGGTTATGTCTGCTTTGCAGCAGTCCAGGGCGTCCGCTAATTCTCCAGCTGCACCTAGACCGTTAAGAGATCTTACGTTCCACGTGCAGATCCGGAGGTCATTGTCCTTTTTTCGTTTGCTTGGGTCGTCAACTTTGAAATCATTATCGTTATCCGAGGCTTTTGGTTGTTTCGGAACCATATTTTTTTCCCGTGGTTGGGTAGTTAACCCTACGCACAACCCCCAACCAGGAGGGCCAGGTCCTTTTGGATCCCTTCGGATACAAAGGGCTGGAATATCCAGTGTCAGTACCCTGCTGCAGGGGTGTGAGCGCTGCCGTTGGCTCACCAGGAGCTCATCCGCCACCATCTCTACTTCAATACCCTGTCCTAGTATTGAAAGACCCCGAAAGACCTTTAAACCAAATATGTTGGAGTAGCTCCTTCAGGGGTTTCTGCTTTTATGGCTGCTGAAGTCCACCGTTGATTCTGTCCTTCGAATTCATCCGCTGGAACATTTACACGAAAGCTCTCGTAGACCACTGAGATTCGTGCAGTCAGTCATAGTTCGCAGAGCAATTATAGTGTTGACCGATCACAATTCTTTTGTTCCGGATTCCCTTGTCAACACTCGCACTTACTAGTCCCAGTGGATACCGCTTGGAGGTATAGTAAGCACAATTTACGTGTACTATAAGTTACAGCATCTGGGCGCCGCCAAGTTGGCACCAGTCAGAGCCTACCCGAATAGTACAACGCCCAGAAAAAAACAGGCAGAGCAGGAAAATGGAAAGATGTCGGCAACTTAGAGTAGAGTCAAAAGTCAGCTGAGAAAAGAACAACAACAAACCTTGTGTGACCTAGCAGTCTATTGATTACGGCATCTTTTAGGGAACTCAAAAAGGGTAGATTTTTTATTGCAGGAATCGGTCAGTCAGCTAGTTATGAAGAAAAAACCTCGGAAGTCTTAGATTAGAAGGTGCAAATCGAAGATAAGGGTTCTCAACCATCCTCATAAGTTTTTTCAATATATCTCGCAAAGGACACACAATTTTGTTGAGTTTCCCAGGACGCTTTTTGTATAGAGAAAATTTTTTTCCGTTGGGGATTTTTTAAAAACTAAAGATGCAAAATTCTTTCTCAACATCTGGGGGCCGAATTACAGCATACGTTATAGAGTAACTCGTGACGGAATTATGTGAGGTTGGTGTCACAGCTGACGTTATCAAACCAGTACCATAATCGGTCAGCTCTCATTGGTAATCGAATGAATTTTCGTTCTTATCGTTTCGGCTATGCTCTTTCGAATGCTGCAAACAGAATTGTCGTATCGCTTTTAGTTTTACAGATAAAATATAGCTATGATTTTGGTTTTCCTCACCATGGTTGTCTACGTCAACACGAGAGGAAAAGTTCAATCGATGTTAGTCCCTGAAAATTCCAAAACCTGTGCCTGTTCCTGGTTTTGAACCTCGAGTTTACAGGACCGTATCTTGTTTTGAAGGATGGTGTTTTTCGTTCAATTAGTTTTTATCAATGGAAATGACTGTAGGGAAGTTGAGTTGTTTCCTGTTGTCACGAAGAGCTAAAGTGTTTGGCACCCAGCATAACGTTAGACTCTGGTGGATTCCCGGTTACAATGGCATACCGAGAATTGAAAAAGCGGATGAACTGGCGAGAAAAGCAACACTTGACCCTTCTCTCATAGACAAATCAATCATGGTTCGACCCCGTGCAATTTAACAGAACATTGGTTACAAAATAATACGAAAGTCCAATGAAAGATGGGAATGCCTAGATTCCTGAGTCATCTCCAAGAAACTATGGATTTACGATCGCTCATCAGTATTCCAACAGGACACAACCTATTAGGCTATCAGAAAAAGAAAATAAGTCTTTACACCGATTTTAATTATGTAGGCGATGCAATGACAAAGACGAACATGAAGATGCCACTCACTTCCTCTGTTACTGCCCAGCAATCTGCCACACCAGATCCTTCTTCAACGAACTTGAAGAATCATCAGACACTCCAGGCCCAGTTAAAATTGACCAACCATAGAGTAATAGGTTTTTAGGACGTTGCCACACCCCAGGGTAACAAAATGCATCTACATTGATCTAAGTGTGATGGAAATAAGAGCAACCGTCAGTCCATTCTACCTAACCTCACAAGAGGTCGGTACAAAACCAATTATAGTGAGTATACCTATGCTGACTCGATAACGGCCCGTTTATTAACTTTTAGGAAGATGCGAAATATTCAAGTTCCGAGGTCTTTGCTATTGCGAAAGGTTATCGTGTTTTTAAGAGAAAGTGCCAGCTCTAGTTAACATCACTCTTACTTTAAATTGGGGTCATTATTTATAAACACTTTACTAACTAGTAACAGCTTTAAAATGCACTGGGTTAAAATTTATGTGAACAGTACTAAAATTTTGACAGTAAATGAAGTGAAGTAAAATATTTTAAAAGCAAAAAAACAACTCAGGTGAAAAAAAGCATACATTTTTATTGAAAACGAAATTTTGGAACGAAAGTTTTTGTCTAGAAGTACTTGATTCAGAACAAAAATATTAGTTCAGAAATAAATCAAACAAATGAGAAAACATCAGATAAGTTAGAGCAAAGGTTTTAAGTGTTTAAGTGTTTAAGCTGCTGGAGCTGATGGCCTCACTGCCGAATTGCTTAAAGCGGCAGGCGATGACCTGGTCAGGAGTATGCACCAGCTCATTTGCAAAATATGGTCGGAAGAAAACATGCCCGACGAATGGAACCTCAGCATTGTTTCCCCGGTCCTCAAGAAAGGAGACCCTCTGAACTGCGCCAACTACAGAGGCATCAGTCTTCTTCACATCGCGTACAAGATCCTCTCTGCCGTATTGTGTGAGTGTCTAAAGACATTCGTCAACAGCCTGATAGGTCCTTATCAGTGCGGCTTTAGACAAGGAAAGTCCACCATAGACCAAATCTTCACACTACGGCAGATCTTAAAAAAAACCCAGGAACTTCAAAACTATACCTACCACCTTCTTATTGATTTTAAAGCTGCGTGTGACAGCATCTATAGAGAGGAGTTATATAGAGCCATGTCTAGTTTTGGCATCCCTACCAAACTTGTCCGATTGTGTAGGATGGCGATGGAGAACGCACGCTGCTCCATCAGGGTCGGAAAAGATCTCACCGATACATTCGATGTCAAAAAAGGTTTTAGGCAAGGCGATGCACTGTCATGCGACTTCTTCAACATCGTTCTTGAAAGAATAGTGCAAAACTTCCACGTCAACACAAGAGGCACAATCTTTCAAAGATCCGTTCAATTGCTCGGATATGCCGACGATATTGACATAATTTGAAGAACGCAGCGTGATGTCAATGGCTCGTTTATGAGCATTGAGACGGAAGCGAAGAAGATGGGTTTAGTGGTCAATGAGGGCAAAACCAAGTATATGCTGTCATCAAGAGAGGACTCCCAACATCGACGTCTTGGACAGAACAGGGATGGAAAATGCACATTTTCAATTGTACTTAAAACTGATTAAAAATTGTACTGAAATGGGGTCAATTGTATCGAATGCAGTTTTCCATCTACTTGTGAAGAGCTCAGCAGAATAGGATAGATAGAAAAGCCTACGCAGTGGTTTTGCCAGCGTGGAAGAACACCTACTCAGAATAACGGAGGGGATACAATCTGGAGCAACGGTTCTTTGAGAACTCTCGCAACCAAGCGAGCTCGAAAAAAAATCAGCTTCAGAGTTTGCAGATTCAAGCTCCTGTTGAGCAAATATACCTAGGACAGAACGTCACGATAGACAGCTATAACTTTAAGGTATTTAAGGACTTTGTCTACCTAGGCGCCACTATTAATTCAGACACCGACACCAGCGTTGAAATCAAACGAAGAATAACTCTTTCCAATCGCTGTTTCTTCGGACTAAGAAGGCAATTGAGTAGTAAAGTCCTCTCTCGAGCAACTAAAGTGTCCCTGTATAAGACACTTATCATCCCGGTTCTTATATATGGCGCAGAGGCATGGACCTTGTCAAAGGCAGACGAGAACGCTTTAGGATGCTTCGAGAGAAAAATTCTTCGGGTGATTTTTGGTACCGTCTGCATAGATGGAGAGTGGAGAAGAAGATTTAACGACGAATTGTACGGGCTGTACAGCGACACTGACCTTGTCAAACGAGTTAAGGTCCAGCGGCTTAGAGGGCTGGGTCATGTAGAGCGAATGGACACCAACGCTCCGGCGCAGTAGAGAAAGACCGCGACTCAGGTGGCGCACGCAAGTAGGAGAGGACCTCAACCAACTTGGCGTGCAAAACTGGAGACAGCTAGCTAGGGACCGAGCCGAAGCATGTTGGTTGAGGCCCTAGTCCGACACGGACTGTAGCGCCACCTTAAGTAATGTCACTTTCCATTGGACGAAAGGAACCGTCCAGGAGCATTCTCAACCCATTCCATTGGTGCAAAAAGATCGCGTCTCATGATTCTGAGGAGTGACAGCCACTTCTCGATTTGAAATGAGAATCAACTCAAGAAGCACTAATACATGTTACTCAAATGTCAAAAAGAACATTTTCTTCAAGGAATACTTTTTAAGAGCCATATGTAGGTGCTTCACTCACACAAAGGCAATTACGTTAAACTGAATAGAAAAAATGTTGGGTGTCCCATTGGTTTTTAAAATGAGTGCTTCCCCGAGTGAAATAAATGGAAAGCTATATAAGTATGTAAGTAAAATGGGGGTTGTCTGATTTTAAATTTAGAGTGACTTCCAAAAAGTAAGAAGTTAAAAACAATCATAAATTGACTCAAGTGTCATTTTAAACTAGTGTGGCACTAAGGCTCATCTTAATGCGATTTTAAATGACTATAAGTTGCGCTTATGGATTTACTATCAGATATGCAAACCATTACGTCATGGAACCACACCTAATGGCGTCGTCTCTATGCTTCAATTATGCCAAATTTTGTAAGATTGTTTAACAATTATTGACATAAAAAAGTGATTAAAAATTATGAACAAGAATTAGATTTCGTCATGCATTTGTTTACCTATTCAAAATGATTAAAGGAAAAAGATATTTATATTCTTTATATGGACCAAGAAGAACTCACCTGACGACATGAAATGTTCGCTGATTATTACTGAAATGAAAAAAACATATGTATAAGAAATTTTGTGTAAATTTTTCTTGTATTTATGAGTATGGCTGATTAAAAAGAAATTAGCGACATCTTTGAATGAATAGAGACTTAAAATATACCATTGAATATTTGATGCTACTCGTGTCATTTTAAATATCTACACGATACTTTAAGCAACTGATGCTACAATACCAAAGTATTTACTCGTTCATTTAATCACGACTTGCTCTCAATCACTGGTGCTGTGATTCAGCCCCATGTTTTGTTTTTATTTTTACATTCTTCTCTGATAAATCATTCACCAATCACCATCCAACAACTTTATCATATCCACAAACCATTTTTGGCTGCCACCTATCAAAGAAGCCACGTTCTAATAATCCATTTGTAATTACACTGTCGCACCTCGCTTATAATGCCTACAATGCCCAAACCGCTGTCATTTGGTGACGTTTCTGTTGTCGAACTGACACAACGAATAACAACGCCTCCAATTCCAACACGAATCGAACGCAACAAAACAAATCTTCCATCAATCGAGTTTTCGTTGTTCACTCGGTAGGTTGACGATGAAGTTTTTTCGGAATTTATTTTTTTCATATCTCTAACATAAAACAAGAACCTAACAAAAATAAAATAACCACACAAAACGATATAAATTCCATTTATACAAAACGCGATGATCTTCTTTGTGCATATGGCCCGTGTGTGAGAAGATAAAATGCATTAGAGATTAGTGTTCTGTCGGTTTATTTTAATTTAAAAGAATTTATATTCGATTTGTTTACTAAAGTGTGAAAATCTCCTCCTTCCTCTGCGGTTCTAAAATTAAAAATCCAACTCGAAGTCCCAAGTCCCCCAGCCAACAAAGAAGACTGCAACTACAACTCCAAAATAGTGTGGAGGAAAGAAAACAATTAATTATTTTTATATTTACTCCAAGTCTTTTGTGCATTTTTTCGGCATTGTTTTACGGTTCGTCTCGTCTGTCTCTGTATGTTTCGTCCTCCAATTAGTTTTTATTAATTTAATAAAATTATTGTTTTTCTTTTGTTTTTGTTGACGCGTGTGAGAGTGTGTGCCAAGTGCAGTTTTCAGTGTAGTGCCCTCTTGTTGTTATGGGTGGTGCAAGTGAATATCAAGAAATCACAAAAAGCAATAAAAATGCTGTTTCGATTGGTGGTTATGGATTAATCCACAATGGACCAGCTAATGTGTTGCAATTGGCATGTAAAATGATGAGTAATAATCAAAATATCGCAGCAAGGAAAAGAGCAAACGCCATAATTCCCACAGGAAGCCGCATGGCTTGGTCTAGTTGGTTCCTGATTGCATCTGTGGCTGTCTCAGTGTTGGCTATTGATGTAGCTGAAGCGTATAGTGAATGGAGAACAAAGGATAGCAAAGCTGATTTAAAAGGTAAATGAGCTATGTACATAGATACTCGTAACTAAATTGTAGAGTCAAAAAATAATCGAACCTCGGAATTTTTAAACACAAATCTGAACAACAAGGGAGCAGCTTAGTCAATGGCGTCAATGGTTTAGTCACGAAGTTTAAAATTATCGCAGATCTCTCGTTGGTCTGCTTCAAGGCCAAAAATTTCTAAACAGAAAATAATTTCAGAAGCTTGTTTCCGTGCAAGCACCTTTGTTTACTTTGTTGAAAAAAAAAAAACAAATTGCTTGTCTCGTTAGACTTGTTTGAAATTGAGACATGGGGTTTACCTGCTTGTTTTTTTTATAGGTTTTTGAGAATATTACAGGTATTTGGCAAAATAACCCCACATAATGGAGACTTGATAGAAAGGCTTGGGGCTTTCATCACTTACTGGTTGATGACACTGAAAACGCTACCAACTAAATTCTTTTACTAATAGAAAAATAGAGGAGCTAAAAGCGGCTCAACTGCTGCCGCAATCGATGGCCTCTGTTCCGTTCTACTGTGCTTATTTTCGTAAAGTTGGTTTTGATCAACTTCCAAATTTTGACAACTGCACACGATTGCAAGAGCGATTGCAGTGTACCTACCATTGTGTTAAGAACGTAACTACCGAAAGAGTTTTGAAATAAATTGCCTCTTTGGTCACAAAAGCATATTATTCAAAATCCAGTCTTGTTTAGGGTCTTTTCTAGAATAAATAGGGTGGCGCAACAGAGCGAGGAGACCCGGGGCCTATCGCATTTCTCACAACCATATCTTGTGAAGGAATGGAGGTGACCTACAATTTTCGAACTGCTAATCGAGAAAGCGCTTTTCATGGTCATGAATTTACTAACCGTGGACTTACCAATTCCTCGCGAAAGACGATACCCGTAGAAAAACATTTTTGCCTCTGTCAGGATTCGAACAACGAACCTCTGGGTTAACAGGCAGACATGCCAACAGACAACCAACCATCACGCCACGGGTACCACAGACGTTGAATGTTCATAATTAACCATAACTTCACAGGTATTTTCGTAACTAATCTGGATTCCTATGCTTAACTGGCATTCCAATAGGTTCTTCTAAGCGCCCCACAGAGGAGAACCAGATGACTCTCTCTTCGTACGTTATTCACGCGAAACAGCATTAAATTTTTTATTTGAGTGAAGAAGAACCTGCTGCTTTTCTGGCACTGAAAATTGCGTTTTCTTAAGCAGGTATAACGCTTAACTGCTTCAAACTAGTGGTCTTCCGAGAAGCTAATTCTGACCCACTTAAAGCTTTAGTTCTACCTGCAAGCACCCCCGCTATAAGGTGTAGAGGGCCATTAGTCCACAATAGAAAAGCCAGTTGAGGGTCAAAAAAGGGAAACATTTTTTCTGTGGTTTACATGATTCAATCAGAAACAACCATAAGCCATAACCATAAGGGAGGGGTAAACCCTGGGCATTTTCAAAAAAATCTTTTTTTTATTGCATTTTCTTATTAAACTACTTTTCAAGAATGTTGTGTCAAAATTTCAAGTCATTCCGAGTTGAATTCGAAAAATTACAGTGATTTTAAATGATTTTAGAGTAGGTATGCGCGGCGAGCGAATAAAGGGGGGCCGGCCGGACGACCTTGAACCAACCTTTTATGATTGGTTCAAGGTAGCTTGAGGTCTTCTTTTGTATTCAGCGAAGGGGAGCTCACTCTAATGACGTTTCTAAAGGAATATTTTTGAAGGGAACCATTCTGTTCTGTTTTTTGCGTTTATCTTTAAACGCGTTTATCTCGAAACCAGTATTTTAAAAGTCGGTGTGCAAAATATCTCGGCGAATGTTGCACCGAACGTTCTGAAATTTTGCACACTTCTTTAATAATTATTTTTGGAGCTAATAACACGAGGATTTTAAAAAACTTTCATTTTTCCGGAATTGACAGCTACAAGATGGCGGAATTTTTATGCAAAAAAACGACTTTTCACTTCAAATTGTCACCAAAATTTCAAAATTGCAAAAAAACAAAAAACCTCGTGTTATTACCTGCAGAAAGTTGTCTTTTAACGAAATCTTTTTAGAATTTTGATTTTAGATGATCCTGTCGAAAGTTATCTTGCACACCGCAAAAGATCAAAAAGTGGAGACATCTCGGAAAACGCATTATCATCGGCTTGTTTTTCAATATTTTTGTATAAAAAAAAATTATAGAAGATACTTGAGACTATACTTAATAACGTAGAAAATCAATAAATTAAATTACTTTTTTCAGCCTCCCAGGGTTTATGCCTCCCTTATCTGATTATTTAAATATTGAAAAATTTGCTGGGCCCAGATTCCGTAATTTTTTAGACGATTATCGTTCAACCGTCTATCGTAGATTGCATCGCCAAAAGGTTTGTTCATATAATCTTGTTTTCAGTGGTTGGTGGAAATCTATTTTACTATCGTCTTACAAATTTTGGCAACTTTTTCTAGATCGTAAGCACGATTTCTTAGTGCCTAAAATTTAGACGATAGTTGTCTAAAACATTACAGAATCCGGCCCCTGCATTTCCTTAACCTTTGAGCTATCAATACATTGAATCACTTACAAACCGTCTGCGTCAGGATACATACGCACATAGAATGGTGGTGCAATCGAGCGGGGAGCGCCGGGGAATAGGGCATTTCTGACAACCATTTCTGTGAGGGATAAGAAGGGACCTGCAATTTTCTGCCGATTCCGAACGGGTATTCGAGAAAGCGATTTTCCTAACAATGAATTTACATTTTTGTTTTTTTTTTTGGGATTCAAACAACGAACCTCCGCTAGGCACCACTGGTTTGCATCAGGTTGCAGTTGCATTATTTCATCCTTTTCAATGTTGACTTAAATAGTAAAAGAAGGTTATTACTGCTGCTTAAGTGGAATCTTCTCCAATCTAAAGATAGGGAAAAAATAAAATTTTTTATAAAAAAAGTATACTTTTCTGAACTTTGAGTGATTTTTTAATAAACCACTTACACCGTTGACACTAATCGTCAGGTTCTTTCGTCCAAAATTAGCAGAAGGCAAAATAATTGCAATCAACCTCTTCTGTGCCGTTGATGCCGTGACTCGCGTGCTTCCTCCCTTGCTGCCATTTTCTATTGGTTTCACTTCAGGAAGCACTCATTATTTCTGTTCTGTTTAACGTATTGCCTTTGTGTGAGTGTAATATCGATGTCCATTGAAAGAAAATGTCCAGGATCTTTCGGTTGAAGAACGGTTGCTAATCACGGCTCTCAGAAGAAACAGTCATTTCTCGATTTAAAGGCATAATTCACCCAAGAGACACTAATCCATGTGCATAACTCAAACGTCAATAAGAACAACATTAATATGACCCATCTTTCATTCAGATAAATCAAATCAATACGTTAAATTGAGCAGAAACATTTTTGACTCGAATCTTCAAATCTAGAAAAGACACACTTCTCAGAACCATGAATGAAATGGTTTCATAATGCTCCCGAACACTCCGGGACGATTCTTTTCGTCAAATAAAAAAAAAAAAAAAAAAAAATGAGAGAGTCGTTAGTATTGGGTTGTCAATAAAATTAGTTGGTGGAGAAACTCCTGAGATTCGTTTCAATGTTATTTTTAATTAGGGATTGCTTATGTTCCAAACGGTCTACTGGGTCTCCATGCCCAGGAGACAGTTTGAAACATTACTTTTTTTGTATGACAAAAACCGAAGCTACTAATTGACGACATATCGCAAAATGTTGAAAACATTTGAAACATAGAACAAGCTGTTAAATGGAGTGATTTGATTTGTTACCTACTAAGGAGAGTGGAAATTGCTTTTCATATTCGAAATTTAGCAAACTGGCATTCCATTTCTGTGAACATTTCCAACATAGAATGAATAGAAACTAATAGGTGGGCAATAGTAAGCTCATTCCCCACAAGCATTGCTTGCGATGAATAATAAGAACCTACAGTTTTTGGAGGATTGCGAAGGTTTAAAGGTTAAATCACTTTTCACATTTCAGTGTAGTTATTACTCGAGGAGGACATATCTATTCTACTTCCGTTTCTGGAGAGGTATATAAATCTTTACTGGAAGTTAGCACCTATTTCAATTAAAATTGTGTGTACCGAGAAATCCAATAAACTTCCTGTCTGTATGTAGGTTTCCACACTGAGCTACACTGACTCAAGTAATTTTTTATTATTATTTTAGCACCCGTCCGTATTCCATTTTCATTTGTCATAGGTACATTTAATTATTCTGAGTCAACAACATTAACAAATACAGGCATTATAATAACATATCGTTATTCGTTACACTCTGTCAACCGAATGCGTTATTCACTTTGTTTCTTGTTTACTTTTTGGCATTATTAAGAGTGTCTAATTGTCCTTATTACTAATGAGTCCAATTTAGAAGGCGCTGTGAAACACAAAGATTCCTGCTTAAGCCGTACTGATCGAGTGTGGAATCAATTACCTGGTGCTAGTTTTCCCCGTTTTCCCCTTCATTACAATCTTCAGAAATTGGAAAAAAAAACAAATTTTACGGAGCGTTTCTAAGTGAATCACGAGCTTCGCTAGTTCTTAACTTAACTACCCCAATTCCATTTCTGGGTGACAGGAAAAAGAGGGGTACTTCACTGTGTAATGTGAAGTACTTTTTAGTCACGTTACCCGTAGTAGTAGTACTCTGGTCCTTCTTGTTTGTAGTTTAAACATGCTGTTAAAATGCATGCATTTTAGAAAACTTTGAAAAAACCCATCATCTCCCCGGCAAAGCACAAAAGAAAACAAACTCTTCTCACTAAACTTCTTTTCAATATCAATTCCACAAGGAATTACGTAGGTACTACCGAAATACTTACGTTTTGAGATTGTCGACAACGCCATTTGAATTGTTGTGTTTTGTTTTATCTCTGATTAACACTTAAGCTTTAGTATCCAATACTGCTGCATGTATGCAGTTTATTAGTAGTTGCTTTAGTGCATAGAAGAGGGGAAAAGTGCACTCATAGTGCTCAAACAAAGATAGCCCTTCTCGCTATCAGCAAATATATAAATTATATGAAATTATTTTGAAATATCAGTTCTTCGTTTAACGTGACTAAAGAAAGTTCCTGACGAATTTGAGTTTCTTAAACTGTGATTCATTTGTTCCAAAAGAAAAAACTTAAGCATGGCAACCTTACCGAAAATAATAGAAACATACATAAAAAAAATACAACATTTCCGCAAAGAAAAAAAGTTTTGTGATGTAACTCTGATCTCCAACCCTGGAAACTTTAAGGTGCACGCCCACAAAGTGATTCTCTCTTTGGCCAGTGATTATTTTTTGAAAATGTTTTCCACTCCAATGAAGGAGTCTCATCAAAACGAAGTCAATATACAATTCAATGATGAGACGCTAAAAGCCGTAACTGATTATATTTATACTGATTGTATTGAACTGAATCCTAATACGGTTGAGGACGTATTCAAAGCAGCCCACCTGTTTGAAATCGGCCCGTTGAAAACAATATGCACTGACTTTATGAATCAACAACTTGACCCAACCAATTGCTTAGGAATCTATCAGCTTGCGGAGCTATATGACTTGGAGACGCTTTTGAAGTCATCAAATGAATTTGTGAATGAACATTTTACACAAGTTTGCGGAACGGTAGAGTTTCTTAAGCTAAACGTTGATCAGTTTAGCGATCTAATCTCGAGTGACGACTTAAATATAAGCTCTGAGGAGGATGTCTTCAGAAGTATGAAATTGTGGGTAGATCATGATAAAGTCCATCGAATTAAACACATGGAAAAACTTCTTCACCATATACGCTTTCAACTGTTGTCTACTGAATTCATTGCAGACGAAATTGAAACTACATGCACAAGTAGTGGTTGTAAAAAATATCTTTACGATGCGTTTAAATGGCACTCACTTACATTATCTCATCAGTTGGGGCACTCAAGGAAGCAATTGAACCGAAAAACTGTTAAGCACCTGTCTTTGGGCACAAGTAACTGGACTATAGATCGAAGCACAATAACAATCATTACTGGCTGGAGTAGAAGTAATTCGATACTTGACGTTGGCATTTATTGTCCTGAAACAAGAAAGTGGGCTTACAAGTCTTTGCCAGGTCTCCCAGTTGGTCTTTCCAAATTTGCTAGCTGTATCTTTCAAGATCAATTGATAATCGCTGGTGGTATATTAAACGACACTCAAATGATCATGAACAGTGTTTATAGTTTAGATTTGAACACTTTGGAGTGGACTTCACTTCCTCCACTTGCAACACTAAGACATTCATTCAAAATGGCTGCGAATACAAATTATGTTTGTGCAGTAGGTGGTATAAATGATGATAATGAATGGGTTAAGAATGTAGAAATTTGGAGTCCATCCAGAAATGATTGGGCAGTAAGTATTGATGTCCAAGATCCTTCTGATTTTAAGAAAAATCTAAATTGTTATCATGTGTGTGCTCACAAAAATAATTTTATAATATCTATGTTAACAAAGGAAGGGCCCGTTGCTTATTATTGTAGGTCGGACAATACTACCCAAATTGAAAAATCTCATTTTTTTGATAAATCAAAAGAGTATTTGTTGAAACCCTCCTTGGAATGGGGAATTAACGGGTTTTTCGGACTTTCTATAACAGAGTCTTATATCATCGATTATTCACGTGGTCTGGAAGTTAGGAAAATTCCTAATCGATGGATTAATGCAGAGTGCACGAAGGTTCACACCGCCTTGGACGAATGCAAAATGATTGCATATGGAACAAACGTTTTTCAGATTTACAAGTACAAAGGTGTCAAAACCTGGAAAATGGAAGCAATGGAAAAGTTTGAAAATTCAGAAAATGAGGTTGTTTTGATACCAAATTTTAGGACATTCTGACTTCATATATTTAAGCTTTGTTCAAATAAAAACTTGTAGATGTTTATCAAATATAATAAACGTTTGGTGCTTTAATTTCTTAAAAAGTAAAATATCAAGTCGAACTCGTTTCCTTTCTTTCTGCTTAACAGTGATCTACTAAATTTTCTTTCTTGTATATATATCATCACGAGACGGAAAAAAGTCTACTTTGGTTTCATTTGACAATGGAGAAACTGAATGTACCTCGATATGAGCTTTTTTTTTACAATGGAACGAAAACCGAATAAACTAATTCTGACCAAATAAAAAAGGTACAAGTATACATACGTTTTTGAAGTGGTGCATTACCTTACAGACTGATTCTACCGGTCCTCTGAGGTATCTCTAACTTCTGCTGACGTTTGGAAAGCTGTCCATCAGAGTATGCCACCACTGGAGAAGGAATAGCTTTTCAGTTTCACTTAATTCTCCATCACTTTGTTCAACTGCTGAACCGGGATGAAAGTCTAGCAGGAATGCTTTAATCTGCCCTCTTTTTTCTTTCTTCGCGATCGTTTTCTGCTTTGAATATGACAATACCAGCTATGCTCTGTTTTTTCCAAAATGTTATTTTTGATGTGAAGGCTTCAACGGCTTCAAGCGACATTCGTTTCAGGCTTATCTGTGTAGACAAGCGACTTCACATAACCCTACCTCCCGATCTTGGAGGTAGAAGGCTCCAAATTATGTAAAAACGGCGTAAACAGCGATTTCGTTTCGATATGATTTACCGAACGTATATACATACAGTGGCCAGCAGTCGTGCGACTTCAATTCTTCCACTATAAAATGGCAAACCAAATTGAGCGTAGAAAACCAAACATTTGAAAAAAAACACCCTTTGGATACCAGTTATATAAGCTTTGCCCTTTTGGGAAGCACACCGTTGCTCAAATAATTGCCTGCATGTCTGTATCAAAAACGTTCAGTACGGACATTCAATAAGTTTTTGCGACTTATTTGACACTCACACTCCCGAAAAATCCAACTTATAAGCCAAATGCTCTTTGCAAAAGTTTAGGGTCCCCTCTTATGATGACGAAATCGTCTTGCTCTTCAAAAATCGAAATTGTAGGCGAAAGTCTTTTATCAATGAAGCACCAAGTGTGGTGTCCGTGGTGTAACGGTTAACCGCAATGGCAATTAAAAGTATACCAAGGATAAAACTATAACATAACTTTTTGCGACTTTAGGGTAAAAATGGTCACTTGAGTGTAACGTAACGTTTAAAGAGGGGAGGGAGGGGTGTACATGAAAACGTTACGGTGCGCTACAAGGGGAGGAGGGGGGGGGTCAAAAATCTTCAAAAATTGCGTTACGTAATACCTGAACGCTCCCTTAGTGCTTCTCACTGCAAGCAACCCTCGTACTTTGTCGTTAGCAAATATGGTTGCAATAGTATCTTCTCTTGTAGGTATGTCGCATATAAATACAAGTCACAAAATTTGTCGCCTTTTTTTTTTGAGATCTTAAATAAATTACACAAATAGAAACTTACTTACTTACTTAGCTGGGCATTACAGTTCAAGGTTAAGATGAGCCTCAACCAACATCTTACGCCAACAATTTCGATTTTCGGTAAGGTCCCTCCAGTTTTGCACTCTAAGTCGGTTGCGTGGTTCTTCACCTTGATTACGCCACGTAAGACGAAGTCTTCCCCTTCCACGATTTCCCTGCAATGTGCTTTCGAAAACCCCTCGAAACGGAGCGTTTGGATCCATCCGCTCTACATGGCCCAACGGCATATCATAGCCTCGCGATGCGTACTCTTCTGGCTATGCCCATATCGCGGTGCAGCTTATACAGCTCGTTGTTGTATCTTCTTCTTCACTTATTGTCTTCGCAAACGAAGTATTTTGCTTTCGAAATTACCAAGGGTTTTCTCATTCGCTTTCGATAAAGTCCACGCTTCCGCGTCGCAGGACTGGCATGATTAAGGTCTTATAATGACTTACCTTGGATTTTCGAAAGAGGGTTTTGTTTCTCAGTTGCCTATTTAAGCTAAAGAATCAACAGTTGACAAGAGTTATTCGTATTACCCTCATTAACCATCAAACTCATTTTTCCCGCTTCTGTTTCAATGCTCGCAAAAGCACCTTTCCTCCTTCTTTCCATTACGTCAATATCGTCTGCGTAAGCGAGTAATTGTACAGACTTTTGAAAGATTGTTCTTCTGGTGTTAAGGTTTGATATATAGGGGCAAGCGCAATAGAGTGCGGAGCCCTGCACTTCCTCGTAATACCCGTGGAAAAGCATGTTTTTTCCTTGATGTTTACGGGATTCGAGCCTCCACGGAGCAAACAAACACGCTAACCATTACACCACGTTATGAATAAAAATAAAAATAAATAGGGTCGCGTAACAAAGCGAGGAGCCCCATCAGGGCCTAGGGCATTCCTCACAGCCATGCCTTGTGAAAGAATGTAGTGGACCTACAATTTTCTGCCGGTTCCGATGGGCATATCGACAAAGTTCTTTTGATGGCAATGAATTTACTAACGGCGTACTTGCCAATTCCTCGCGAAAGGCGATACCAATAGAAAAAACATTTTTGTCTCTGTTGGGATTCGACCACGAACCTCTGGGTAACCAGAACCAGGCAGACAAGCTAACCATCACGCCAGGGGTACCACGTTATGAATATGCATGCAAATTATATTGTGCACTGCCGCTCCCAGACACCTTTCCTACATTAAAAAATGCTCTAAAGTAAATTATATGTAACTCGAGTAAAAGGGTTTCATGGGAATAATAAAAAGATTTGAGGCCTTTTTAAAATGATTGCGACATATAAAAATTGAAAATTTAGCAAGTTGATAGGAAAATATATAGAAAAATATGGCACAGTTCAGACTGGATATGAAGTAAATTCAATTTTATAGAAGTTATTAGAATTGTCAAGTCTATTTTGAGTAAATGTAAGTATTTTAACTTAAGACAAAGCATACATATATATATATATAACATATTGTAAACCAGCGATATATTCAAACAATGTGTAAAGTAGAACACCAATATTAAACTTTGAAGCTTTAACACACCAAATGATGTTGAAAAAAATCAATGTTTTTTCTATTTGAAATATTCTTGGCGTTACTACAGAGCAAGAAAGAAAGTGAAAAAATCAATTTCACATGGAAAAAAAATTCACTAGCAAAGATGAGAAACATGTGTGTAAGTATAGAACACTATGAGTTCCCAAACGTGTGGATTTCGACTCACACGAATTGGAAACCATACCAATTTCAAAGTTTGTAAGTATTTGCTTCTTTCATTTGAAGCAAAAGGGTTTTCAGCAAAGCTATACCTAACAGCTCACTCTGAACGTATAATAGAAATACATTTGGAAACGAAATGGAAATACGACAAAAAAAAAAAACTTTCCCTAGACTTATAAACTCCATCATGGTCTTTCAAATTCAAGCAGCATGACCACTGGCAGTCACCATGAAATCACCTTCTTTAGACAGAAAAAATGCTATAAATGCCCTAAGATGGTAATCAAATTACAAAAATAAAAAAGAAGAAAAAAAGACAATTGAAGGGAGAATATTTACAACCAAAGTGCAGGTGCACCAACAAAATTGAAACCTCTCTCGTTGTGTGGTCCTTTTCAACAAGATCCTATTAAAAGACCCTGCAAACCAACTGTGTTCTTGAAGTAGGTGTACAAAACCAACAACTACTAGGTGTAGGTACCCACTATTTTTTTATCTTGGGATGCTTCTGTTGTACCTGTTAAGGAATACCTAGGTATGCAGTGCACTCTTGTGCACACAGCTGGTGCTATTTGCATTGAAATTACTCGTATCTATCCGACAAACCGAGAATAGTATCTTTTTCGTTTATTTTGCGACAGACCTGTCACATTTATTATTGGATTTACAATTTACGTCGCAGATAAGAGGTAGGTACCTACCCTATTTTCTTTTGAGAACCCGGGTCATTAAACTTGTAGGAAGAGAACGAACTAAGAAGGTGTGAAGTGCAAAACTCATTGACATTGTGTGACAATTTCACAATTGTAATATTGAAATTTTAATAGGTGCGTTTTAGGGTAACAATAGCATTGAAAAGATGTTTGTAAGTGCGGTAGTAAATCTCCAATAATAGACGAAATTTTTAAGCATTTATTTTAAATACTTAACTTTCTTCGAAGGGACCCGCCTGTACTTAGAATTGCAAAATAGATTCAACTTTCACCGCTTGAGTCACGTTTTTCCTTCGAGGAGGTTAGTGATTAACACCTTCTTGTTCTTCTAAGCGCCACTGTTCCACCATCGCGTGCTAATTATATTAATTAGTTTGGCCATATTTCGTTGTATATCTTTGTCTATCCTGTCTGTGCCATGTAAGAATCTTAGTCATCATCACTTTCACCATATCGCGTGTCAATCTGTTGAGCTTTTTCGACACGTGTGAACAACACAATAGGTATTTTTGTTTGGAGTAAGTAATGGCTATTGGTTCCTGGGCAATCCTCTGTATAGAACCACGGTTAAAATGGATATACGCAATCACAAATTAATTGATATCTTACAGGTTTTTGGGTTTGGGCTAGTTTCTTTATAATTTATATTTACAATGAAGCCCAGGCTTTCTCAAAGTTTGACAGATACTTGGTAGAGTAAGGGGGTTGACAGTTGGCACCATGATTAGGTTGGTTCGTTGAACGCCACAAAGCGTTTTTTGATAAACCTAAAGTCAAACTTAGTGTTTTTTGAGCCCTAGGGTTGGGTTGTCCTAGGTTTTCCTCTCAACTCGCCCTAGGTTTTTACTGTGGCGAGTTGAGGGCTGTCAAATGGCATATGTTTTTATTCAAATGACAGGGATGTGTGGTGAGATTTGTGGTACAGCGTTTTTTGAGAACTGGAAAACCAAGGTATTTTTGAAAACTCATAGGGTCGTCAAGAAAACCTGGGTCAATCCTTGGTAAAGTATATCAATTATCTTGACAAACTCTCAACTGGGTTCAATATTGACAAGTAGCTTCTTGACTTCTGTGGACTCATCAACGTTCGTCGCGAACGAAGCGTCGTTTTCATGTGAAGTTAACGTCACAAACGCTTCTCTATTCTGCCTGAGCTTCATTGCGACCCAATCAAAATAACTTCCCTGATCAATCAACTTCTTCAGGAAAAAAGATTATAATAAGATCAAGTAACTGTACAGTGCAAACGTGCATCGTACACACATACACAACTTATGATTCTGACGCACAATCCCGTTTGTCTTCAGAAGGCCAAATACTTTGTCTATAGGCATATAAATAGGTACGAGTATCTATACCTGCAAGTTTTTACTTTTCAACTATACGAACATACGATGAAACACAAGCAATGAACACAAAAATATATGAATCATCTTGAGTAAGTATTTCTTTCATCGGTAGAATAGCCATGCTGTTAAAAGCCCCCAAACACACGGCTTCAGAGAATGGAAAATAAAACACCTGGACCGTGGATCCAAGTAGCAGCTGAGATCAACTTCGAGTACAGAGAACGTGCTAAGAAATTTATTTTTTCTTCCATTTGTTCACAAGCAACAAACAATAAACAAAAATTCATCGTCAGAGTTCCCGGATTCCCTGTGTTGAGGCAAATGGCGCAGAGCATTAATGCAGTCAGAGATCATTGAATTGCAGGCAGTTTTTTTTTTTTTTCTTTGATAAAGTGATTCTTTCTTTATAAGGAAAACCGGTAAATATTAGACATATAGCTGTACGCAATGCTCTTTGCATTGAACACACAAAGTATGAGGGGACATTTTTACGGAACCAACAAAGTGCTTCAGCTCTCCAGAGATAAATACCAAACAACAAACAAGTGACAGATGACAATAAATATGAAAGCATAAACTCATCGCTGACAGAAAAGATGATGATAACTCCTGTGGAGAGAAACAGGAATCTTTTTAAGAAGGTTTATTTGGACAAGGTTCGTTTAAGGCAAACTCAAGTGCAGCTGTGGAATGTCGTCATCAAAGGTAACTTTGATTAGCAACATCAACAAATTACAAGAAAAAAAAATAAAACCAGAAGATCATACTGTTCGCTTATAAAGGCTGATCCCCATATGGTGCTTTGATGCCAACGTAAGATCACATGTCGAAAACTTAGGTGGGATGACTTGATTCGATGAGAATCTAAACGGTCTCATACTGAGAATTTCTCATAAATAAATAGGTATAAATGCATTGAAAAGACAAATGATAATGTTCTGACAGCAGCAATGACAAGGGACATGGTGATCACAAAAGACATCTAATCAATTGCAGCCATTTCCATGAAGATAAACCCTAACTTCCGCCTATCTCTCCTTTCAAAAAGTGTTTGATATCATGAAATATATTCAGAGAAGTTTTTAAAACGTGAGCTTCAAGGTAAAACGTTAATCGCGAAAACGAAAAAGAAACCCCTTTTAATTGACTTTGCGTTAAGAATCGAACAAAAACGAAAGATTTGATGATTCACAGTTAGGTTTTGTATACCAATCTCCATGAAATCTCAAATATGGCGCATAGTTTCATGTACTAGGAATTCAAATTTCGAATGCAAATCGCTTCTTTTGATTATCATCTCCACATAGTTTGTAGATTGGAGTAGGTATATGAATTTTGAATTCAGCATAAACCAGTTTATCATTCATTATCGCCTCACAAGTCATTACTCATTTTTTATTGCCACTTAAGAAAAAGTTCATTTACAGGAAATTCCGGTTGTACAGCTCTCAGACATCGCAGACTATACCAACAAGAAAAATACATAATTAGGTATCTAAACTGTGTGAATGTTTTCGCTAAAATGCAACTTATTTTGTTTCTGCAAAGCAATTTCCAAACTACAAGTATAACAAAATATGAAACTGTCTTTTTTTATAATCTTTAGCTCATTTTGTAGACAATCTTTTTTTAATCAACTCCACTGGCAGAAAAAAAACTACTGCAGATATCGGGTTTTTTAATTATCTTTAAATAAAGTATTAAGAAGGAGCCATTTAAATGCTCGTCACATTTTTTGATTGCTAAAAATATTGTTTGAGTAAATATTAATGTTGTTTGTTAGTGAAAGCGACTTTAATTGATGTTAAATGAAACCGAGAGTTATTTTTCACCAGAGACTGTTTGCTCTGAAATTGAGATAGTAGCAAATCAAGTTATAGCCATTGGATAAAAATACCTTAGCTGAACATTTAACTGGGTGAACTTAGTGTTTTACAACCGAATGCAGAGCGATTGCTACAAAATGTTAAGTATTCAATAACACAATGATTTGAAGACAGAAAGGCTTAGTTTTGTTATAATTCTGCTGCGGCTTCATATGCAACTGCAGCTCATTGTGTTCATTAAGTAAGAGTAAAGAATTTTAGTAGGCAGATACGTTTTGAAAGATCTGGATCAGAAAAAGGGCAGCACAGGTATTAGCGCTAAAAAGACTGAATACCTGTGCTGCCCTTTTTCTGATCCAGACAAGCCTATTCCAGACATTTATTTAAATGGAAATGTGCTTCCCAAGTGTGAAAAGTTTAAATATCTGGGATCTATGATCAATAGTGAAGCAACTTGTGATGACGACATCAATCATCGAGTAGGGTGGATGAAGTGGCGAGAAAACTCCGCTCTCTTCTGTGATCGAAAAATGCCCCCTAAGCTGAAGGGAAGACTCTACACAGCAGTTGTCCGTCCAGCTCTGACATACGGTTCACAATGTTGGACAATGTACAAAAAGTATGAGAGCAAATTGACGGCAGCCGAAATGAAGATGCTTCGGATGACAGCAGGAGTAACAAAGCTTGATCGAATTAGAAGTACTAAGATCCGTGGAAGCCTTCATGTCAAAAGTACCATCTTGGACAAAATTCAGCACGACCGGCTCAGTTGGTATTGTCATGTTCAAAGGAGAGATCCGCAGAACCCCGTCCAAAAGGCAATATCGTACAACGTTTCAACAAATTCGCGACGAAAAAGAAAAGGCAGGCCAAAACACTCCTGGTACAAGCAAATGCAGAAACAGCAGCATTTGGTTAGCCTCAGACATGGAACAATCCAAAACCGGGAGACTTGCCGACGCTTTCTGAGGTCAACGCGGCGTACCCCACAGGCGGATCACTAGTGTGAAGCAGAAAAATGGGAGAGTTGTGATCGCGTCAAGATCACTACTCGTAACGCCGGAAATGAAAAGAAGAAGAAGAAAAAGATACGTTTTGAAAGATGGATGATGGTTTGAGCGTCGCATTACTATGCGAGAAGTCAAGGTTGAAAAGCCAATTACATTGAAGTAAACATTTTTTATCTGATCTAAGCAAAATCAACACAAATCAGCAGAAAACGGTTTTTTTTCTCTTAAAGCGCTCTAAGCGTTGCGATCTCGGAGTGATCACATCTACATAAAAATGGGCAACTAAGGAGGTGTTCTCTTTCGGAAGGCTTTTGAATTACGGTTCACGTAGGTACGTAGGTGGCACGTTCTACTGACTTTGGCACTGGGACGTAAGTCCCAACTTTTATTTTCGGGAATTGTTATATCCCACTTAATGAGACAAAAGTCCCAATTTCGATTGGGAAGTTATGTCCCACACTTACGAGACACAACACTTTTTTGTTTGGCAAAGATGGGACATAAGTCAAATCGTTGTGCATTTCTATTGGGCAACCAAGCCTTTCTTGCCATCAAAATTGTAGGGACTTCCCACCTTTTTGTTTTTAGATAATGGAACCAGTAATTTCTAGTCTCAGCATTAGGATATACTTTTTGAATTCCGTAAGGCTCTGTTCGAAATCGTTTGTAAAGGAAGCGGACTAAAATGGAAAATGTTAGCTTCAATAAATTGAAACATGTGTAAATATATTTCCTCTGACTTACTACTCATTAGCAAGTAACGAAAGGGATGCACTTGAATTTTGGAGATTTTGTTTTATTTTTAGAAGTTAAAAAAACTCTTTGGTTAAAAACAAAAATCCAAAAATTTAAGTTTCTGACAATTTGAGTACATAAAATGGAAAAATCGCCTGATTTTAAAATTTAAAATTTATGTTTTTCAAACCTAAGAATTTTGCTTACTTCTTACAACAAAATAATATCTTTAAATTCAAGTGTATATCTTCTTATTAATGAATACCAGTTAAGCCCCAAAAATTTAAAGTTGGTCGAAGGGAATGTGTATACCTCTATCATCGCGTAAATTTTTTTTTTTTCATTTACGAGTAACTGATTCCAAGTATAAAAATAGCTGCCGACTGACCCATCTGTAGGATGATCTACAGACCCTCAAGTTTAAAAAAATGCAGCTTAGGCTGTAAGTGCCGATACACTCGATCGGAAAAGGAATCTTTTGCGATTGTAATTTTTTGACACATCGTTTTACAACTTTAGTTCGCGTGGGTCGTGATACGAGTGATGAAAATATCTTAATTCGCGTTACATGAGAGTGCTTACCTCCACTGAAGCGACAAGAGCGATGACGCGTTTTTGCAGTTGTTGCTACGGCAGAAATCATGTAAAGAGCGTTTCTGCTGCTGCCGCAACTGCAAAATAGCTTTGGTTTGGAAGAACCCTAATAATGAAAGAGTGTCTTACGTTGACCGCAACATCGTCAATTTGGTGGACGGTTTATTGATCGTTGATTGCCATGTAGCTTTATGAATTTTGGTATGAGAAAAGTGTGTGCTCCTAACTCAATTAAGCCCCGAAGGACAATCGAGTTTTCAGAGGTTTTTTCATGCAAACTTTGCTTATCGATTGTTTTTCCAAAGATGTTCCCCTTCTCTAAATTTGAAATAAAGTTGCCAAGGATGATTTTTACGTCATGTTTAGGGCATTGGTTTAGGACCAAAAACGTCGTTTCGAGGAGTTTTTAGAAACAGTCTTTGGAGTTGTCGTCTGTCTTTTATTTGCGCATATCTGGCTTATAGTGGCGAAATTTACATATTTGCGGATTGTCATAATACGATAATATAACCGGACTTACAGTGGTATAACCTTAATGCACATCTAAAGGCTAATTCGCACTCTAAGCGTTGTTTCTGTTGTTTGTTGATACAAAAAGATGTTGTAATTTTTCATCTTCTTTATGATTGGCCCCATGTTTCGCGCTTCTTGGATGACGCTTATGTCTGAATTACAGTAGTCTAGGGTCCCCGCTAAGCAGCTGTATGTAGTCCATTTAGTAACTTTACATTCCCCGCGCAGCTCAAGATTTCTCTGTCCTTTTTCGTTAGCTTTGGTCTTCAATTATGTTTTTTTGGAACAATTTATTTTTACGTGGGTAGTTCACCTCATGCGCATATCCCCCAAGCTCGAGAGACATGTCCTGGATAATCTGGACAAGGCTGGATAAATCCAGTATTGATTAATCGGAATAGCTCAACCACGAGTAGCTCAACCAGCTTTTTCATTGGTAACGTCTACCGTTGATTCTGAAAGCCGAATCCGCTGCGAGCTGCGACCCACTCATATATTTTTTTTAATACAAACGCAAAAAGAGTTAAAGTTGTAAAGTGCTGCCTACCTACCTCAGCGCCAAATGAATCGTTAAAAGCAAACTTATTTTTTCCGTATCTGGTTTCACTTTTCAGTTACTTCTTCACAAGTGATTCCGCGGACCACAAAGCACAAACTTCATATGTTAAAAAAGAAAAACATTATTTCGCATCATTTGCTGCAACTCGATCTTTATAGCTGCTTAAGTTTGCTCAACGACAAAAAAAAAAGAAGTAGTTTTTAATAACCACTTGAACTTAACTTAAAGCCTACTAAACTCATAACCCTATATGAGTAGTGAACACTCAAAGATACATCACGTCTTCAGTTAACTAGTCGTGTTCGTCTTTCATCATAATCGTCTTTCAATAAACTAACAACAGCCATGTAGTCTTCGCATTACACATTTTCCATTCACAAGCACATTGCAAATTGTGTGTAAATTACACACAAACGGACAAGTCGTCGCCATAATTACTATTATTGAATTGCTTTATAGAAAATGGGTTCATAGAGTGCATTCATCTGGCACAGGGTGACCTGATGAGGTTAGCCATTGCGAAACTCAACTGACCAGTGTTCGCGTTTTGCAATTGTTTGTTTGTGTAATTCAATATTCGGAAATGTTCTTCAATTTCAAAAGACAGTGAGGAGGTTAATTTGCTTTTGATCTTTTAATTAGTTATGAAGACAGTTCATTGTCATGACAAGGCATGTTTTTTTTTTTGTTTAAATTTAATATGAAATTTTGGACTTTTGGCGTTGGATTTCGAAAGCGTAACTCAGAACTGTCTCACTTTTAACTTTTTTTTAGATTGCTCGCTGTCATAATTTTGTTTTGAAGGTTATTTAACGAGGCTTAAGTGAATAAAGTTGACTCATACACATGTAGGAACATGTACTCGTGGTGTAGAATTAAACAACAATTAATTAGGGTGTCGTTTTACCTACTATACCTCCTACATAACAAAAAGCGACTCGTTGGCTTATTAGAGCGTTTTAAGTTGATTCGAAGCGGAACTTTGTAATTAACCCGTGTGCCATAACGGAGATGTGTGTTGGCAATTTTTTTTTTTTCAAATTTGAATGCAGTAGTTACCAGTAAAGTAGACTGATGGGTCGACTGGAGTTCACATTATGTGACATAGTTAGCAATCAAGTTGCATGCTCCTTGCTGTCTTGAATGTTTATATTTTAATTTTTTTTATATCCTTTAACGCGGCGGTCGTCTGCGGCTGCCGTGGATTACTATCACGTTTCGGATTGGCGGATATTCTGGATTCGGAAATAAGTCGCAGAAGTTTCCCCTCTGTTAGGACGTTAGTTAAAATGTATTTAGCTAGCCGAGTTCCACTTCCAAAGTACTTTCCAGTGGATGATTTAACTAACGGGGAACTACTTTGACATTTAAGTAAAAAGAATTAAATAGAAAGGCGCAACAGAGCAGAGAGCCCCAACCTTGTAGGAACCCACAATTTATTGCAGATTCCGAACGGTTGATTGAGAACATTCGACATTTAAATAGAGCAAAAAATTAATTCACAGACAGAAGAACTTAGAAGTAAAGTTTCCTGTTATCGTGGTCAATATTTTTGATTTTACATCAATTTTGTCTTTTGGGTTGAGACCTTTAACCTTCTTCAGAAGCAGAGATTGCAGGACCATGTAAAATGCTGCAAAGAAGGCGAATATCCCTTGCCACGTTTTAATTGTTTCTTTTTAATACCTTTGAGAAAAAAGCTTTGTTCTAGTTGTTGTTGAAGATGATCAATAGCAAAACAACCGAAGGATTCCTTACTTTATTCAGAAGAAGGTTTTGGATGATATAAAACCTAACGTAGGTATTGCATAAATATATAGGGTGGCGCCGACAGACAGAGCTAGGAGCCCTTGGGCTTAGCGCATTTCTCACAACCATACCTTGTGAGGGAATGGAGGGGACCACAATTTTCTGCCGGTTCCGAACGGCTAATTGAGAAAGCGCTTTTCATGGCAATGAATTTACTAACGGAGGACTTGCCAATTCCTCGCGAAAGACGATACCCGTGAAAAAACATTTTTGCCTCTGCTGGGATTCGAACCTCGAACCTCTTGGTAAGCAGGTGGACATGCTAACCATCACGCCACGGGTACCACGTATTGCATGTCGGTGAGAATAAGCTGAATGTAAAGTTACTTCGCTACCGTAAATAGTTTTTTTTGCACTTACATATTCTTTCCAGTAAGAAGTTTGTTACAGGGTTCAGTAAAATACCCCGGGGAGAAGCAAATGCTTCGCCTGATCACATATCAAACATGCAAGGACGTTGTGTACTCTGCCGGATCCTTTGTTTGATTTTTTTAAAAGCTTTGGCGATTGGTAAAACGCGAATTGTGTGCATATAAATTTTCTTGAATTCCTCGGTATTTAATGTTTTAGGTCCTGTGGAGTATCCTTTGGGTATCTTCTGTCTTATGGTTTGCCTTTGTTCAATGATCGAAATTATCTAAGATGAAATGTTATCAAAATATCCTTAGTTGTGCTCTGTCTTTGGGTTACTCAGGGCTTTTTTGAATTTACCATCGAACTGCTGTATAGCTACATTTATTTTTCTGTTGTCAAAATTAACGAATGTTGTTAACCCTTTACCGCATACGAAGCCAAATATGGCTTTAGCTTTTTGTATCCTTTTTTCTGTTCTCTGTCACATGGAAAAGATCGAAATACAACACGATCCTCTTCTTTGTATTGCTATGAACACTTAACAGTAGTTTTTTTGTGTGTGCGACAGCAAAGAAGTATGCATTTCGTGATCAAAGGTCAGTCGGTCGGTCCGGTGTATTGAAAACGGAAGTGTAGAATATATTAATATTTTGAGTGTTAGTTATTGCTATTGCTTGGTAAGTAAAATGAAATCAAAAATATATTTTTGATTAAGTGTCAAATTGCGCATGCAATGAACCAATTTTTTATTGAAAAAAATGATTAGGCTGGTCTTGGGAGAGCAAAAGGTACGGAAGCCATATTTGGCTTCGTATGCAGTAAGGGGTTGCAAATTTACATATTTTGTTGATATTTTATTTTGTTTTGGTTGGGAGATTTTTTGACATTTGCTACAATAGCCCGAATTTGCAGGTCCATTTATTCAAAAATGTACTCTTACCACTGGGTACCGTGAGGCTCAACAAAGTTCCAAATTCAAAAATGCCGATTGAAGAGCTGAAAAAAGGAGGATGTAGAAGCATGGTTGAAAAACCGGCCACAATTGATGGAGTCAAATTGAGCTTGGTTCCTTGGTTTGACAACAAAGTTGTAAGCATGATGTCACCGTATGTGGCAGCGAACTAATTGTAGAAAGACGCCGTTATTTTAGAAAGGATAAGCAATACAGGAATATTTCCGCTCCTAAATCTGTCGAGGTTTACAACAAGTAGGTACATGGGCGGTGTCGATTTGTTAGATTCGATGCTTGGACTACACCGTATTCCTTTGTGATCCAAGAAATGGTACAAAGAATATTTTTTCATGTGATAGACTTATGTATAGTGAGTGCATGGATCATCTGACGACGTTGGGAACGACTTCCACTTACCGCTTTTTGATTTCAAACTTGCTGTTGCGGAGAACTTATGCAAGGCTGATAAGATGGCTTTGAAAAGACGCGACCGACCATGCAGCTCACTTAGTCTTGCAAGTTGCTACTTCTGAGACTATTGGAACTCCAACATCAAGTCGAACCACTCCAACCATTACAACACCGACAACCACCCTGAAAAGACAGCATCTTTCAAGGCATCAAGACTTTCCTCTTTCTTCGGTACGTTGTGATAACTATGGTCATTTGCCACAAATTAAAAAAATTCGTCAAATTTGCCAAAATAATTGTAATGGACGTTCGTTTACATTTTGTCAAAAATGTGGAGTTGCTCTATGTTATAATGAAATAAGAAATTGCTTTTCTCAGTTCCACGGTTCATAATCTTTGAAATAATACTTAAGTTATTTTCAATACAATAAATTATTTTGTTTTGTTTTCAAATGAAAAGTTTTTATCTTTTGTTATTTTTTTCATAACCTTCTTGCAATGAATTGTTTTGCTATGTTTTTGAATTGAAAATATTTATTTCTTACTATTTTCTTGAATTCTTCTCGTAAAGTGAATAAATAAAATTTGTAAGATTTCTAACACCTTACTGCATACGAAGCCAAATTTGGCTTTTGTTCTTATTTTTTAAACAAATTAACTTTTTTGTGTTTTTTTAATACAGAATGTTTTCAAACAGCACTAAGAACCCATAAAAAAAGATTTTGATTTTTTTTGACCGCTGAGATTAATTCATGCGGTAAAGGGTTAAGGCTGAAAGTTTACCCTTACCATAATTTTTGCTCTATCAAATCGGATGTGGTGCTCTAGATTAAGAAGAACAACCTTTTCCTTCAAATGAACGAATATCCTGACAAACTGATTAGCGTCAGAGGCGTGTATCTTTTAATGAAAATTCAGAAACTAGAGTACCTATTACACAACAACAGTGCGGAGATCAAACGGAGAATAACTCTTGCCAACCGTTGCGTTGCTTCTTTGGGTTAAGAAGGCAATTGAGAAACAAAACCCTCTCTAGAAAAACCAAGGTGACCTTGTATAAGACCTTGATCATCCCAGTCCTGCTTTACGGCGCGGAAGCATGGACTTTATCGAAAGCGGATGAGGAAACCCTTGGTCGTTTCGAAAGAAAAATTCTCCGAATGATCTTTTGTCCCGTATGCGAAAACAATGTGTGGAGAAGAAGATACAACAACGAGCTGTATGAGCTGTACCGCGACATGGGCATAGCCAGAAGAGTACGCATCGCGAGGCTACGATGGTTGGGCCATGTAGAGCGGATGGACCAGAACGCTGCGGCTCGTCGGGTGTTCGAAAGCACATTGCAGGGAAATCGCGGAAGGGAAATACCTCGTCTTAGTACCTATTAATAACACGAAAGGGATATCGGGTATGGTACGTTTCGTCATTTTTCGTTTGTTTATTTTTCGATATTTCTCGCTTCGCTTTGCATTCGTTTGGTTTAAAGATCATTTGGCCTTTGATTACTTTATATTTGGCTAGTTTCGCTTTCTATTGTTTCGTTTTTCGATTAGTTCGCTTTTGTTTATAAAGATTTTGATTCTTTCGCCATTGTTTGATTGGTATTTTGCTTTTTGTGGATCAGAAAAGAGCTCTACCTCTAGCCTCTTTTCTCATCCACAAAAAGCAAAATACCAATCAAACGATCGCGAAATAATCAAAAATTTAACTGTACCGGTTATTTTTGTATTTTAACAGTTTGCTTAGCTTCTCACCAAACTTTATTTAAAATTGATTAGAACCATCAAAGATATATCATATTTAAGAAGCATTTTCAGAACCAATTAGTCAGAAATAATATCACAATAAAAAATATATCACAAGCAATAATAATCTGATAAATGAGCGAAGTAATTGAATGCCAAAACAATAGATTACCGTTGAGGCAAAGTGCGAAAAAACAGTTATCGAGATAAATAAAGTCTAAATAATCATTTTTAAGTTCAATGGAAACGTAAAGCAAAGTAAGTGTGCAGCGAAATGATTGAAAATCTAAGTAACAGAAAAACAAAACAGGCAATGCGAAGTAAACAAAAATAATTGTGTCAAAAACAAAATAATGGAATGCGTAATAAAATGTGCGAATCAGTAGGCACCCACACGAAAGATTAAAAAAGAGCTTTATTATAAGAGCAAAACGCTTTACTTTAGATTCGCAGGTTTCTTAGCAGCACCCAATACTTTGTCATCATCACCAAAATTCAGCTGATCAACCGCTGTATTCGTCTCATTTTCTCTAAAATTTCCATGTTTTCCCAATTGCGTGTTTGGAATATTTTTCATTTATTACTCAACTGCCCATAAAAAAAATTATAATAAAGCGCACCTCAAAATTCTAGATAAAAATGAAAAAAAAATTCCCATGGACACACAAGACACAACCTCAGTTTTTATGTATTTGAAAGCTTCTACAATGTGAAAGTTCTGACGAAACTTCATCGTTTGCTAAAATTTAACGTATGAGGTCAACAACATTTCTTTTGTAAACTACTCAAATCTCATAAATCTTCTCAAGTTATTATACAACAAAGCTGACCCAATTTTTCTACATAAAACTATCAGCCAGTGAAATCTTCTGCCTCCATCAGCCTCTCAGTGTCCCAGTATACTGTTACTGACCATGGTCAGTCACACCCTGTGCTTATTGACTTAAATATTCTGCACCCACATGCCACATGCGTCCAGTGGTGTTCTCTGTTATGCGAATCGACGGCGACAGGCGGCAACAGGATCCGCTCCTTCTTCCTAGACACATTGTATCAATATTCAAAGAAAATAAAAACGCTTGGAGAGCCTTCATCTACTCCCATGGTGGTATTTTCTTCTTTGTTTTTTTTTTGTGTAGTTTGTTTCCTTTCCCTCGCTTTTATATTTTTATTTTTTGTTTTGTGTTCTGCTATGAGTCATGCATTTTCCCCGGTCCAAAGTTGATTTTATTTTTTAGTCACCCTCCTCATCGATTTTTGCAAAGGTATGAGTATTATAAGAAAAGTATACCTACCTAAATGTTTAGCATAGATATGTTTATGTTTGTAACAAAATAAATATACGAGTCGAGTATAGGAGTATAATGTCTGAGTTTTTTATTCATTTTTTGGCAAAGCCTTCCTGTGGCGTCATCGAAGCAAGGTCGTAAAAAACCAGTGAGCTGAAAAATAAAACAGGTAAAAGACGTCAAAAAGCAAGCTGTTTGCGAGTTCATCGAACTAGCAACTACAACATCTGATTATGCTTTGTATTTTTTAGCTTGTTGTTTTAAAATCATTGTGCACATGGACACATTCACACTGATTGGAGAACAACGACGTCACGTTTTTTTTTGTGATTTATCATACACACACTTGGTTGTTTGTGAATGAGGAAAAAAATCACACATTGCGACACACATTTGAATTGATAAACTTTTTCTTTCAGTTTATCAACACGGCTTATACGCGGGTGATATCAGTTTGAGTTTAAGCTTCGTTGTTCAGTTTTTTACACTGCGGTTGCATGCGTTGTGTAGTTTGTTTTTGTTGCATTAAATTTTTCCATGCCTCGCTTATCGTGAACGTGTTGTGTGGGTGTTATTTAAACATGACATACTTCTTTTTGTTTTAAGTAGACAAACATTTAAGCTCGTTGCCTATTGGCGGGTGACGTTCTGAAAAATGTATTTGGTTGTGTCACGTCTATTTTATGTCTACAGATTTGGTACATCGCTTATGATGATCTTGCGTCAAACACTCTCATTAAAAAATTGTCTTTCTTTATAGTAACACACTGCACATTCCGTCCGATTGGGATCCACCTACTAGGCAAAGATGCGACCGTCAGATCACTTAGCTTATCCTCTCAATGTCTGCATTTATACTTAATCAATAGTTTCTCGAGACAAAGACAACGCAGTCGCGGTGCCTATCCGAGTCCGTGAACAAAGCGTCTAAAACGGCTAACTTCCGGTGCATTTTTTCGGCCATGACTCAACTCATGCAGTCAAAAGTAGTACCAAATCTTAGAGCTCGATGGGATGAAACCCAAATGGGTGATCCAACCGACGCGACGCGACGGTTGCCTCTTGGAAATATTATGCCCGTTTTTGAATACTAACCCTTAAGTGTGTTCAGAATATACAGTGATTTTTCATTCGCAGGTTTAGAGAGTCTAATAGCCAACTTTTTTTTATTATGTTGGGATATATGCCGCAGAAGTATGAACAAATTTGTAGCTGCATTCAGTGATCATTGCTTACTTTGTCTGTGGCAGCCGCTAGGTTAGACGTGTTTTTATGAGCTCGGTGATTTTCAACAAAAACAGCTGCGAATGTATGTTTCTCAGGAGTTACTAATTAAAGTCAACAACGTAGTGTGACAGCTGACGAAACATGGGTTTGCGGATACCACGTTGAAACTAAGGTTCAATCGTCTGGGGATAGTCATCCTGGGTCGCTAAAAGCGAAACATAACGAAAATCGCCGATCTCATAAAAACACCTCTACCCTTACGACTACCACAGACAAAGTAAGAAATGTATACAGCTGAAAACTTTATTATACTTCAAAGGCATGTATACCAAAATTGTAAAATAAATTTTCAAAGCTCTCCAAACTTTGCGAATTATTTTAGGTGCTATAGTGAGTTTAATTTATTAGAAATAAAGAAAACCCGAAAGACTGTCACGAAATTTCTCTTTAAGACATTCGCTCCATAAGAAAGCTCACCGCTTCCTTTCGTTTTATACGAAGACTTCCATTTAGTCTCGTAGTTATTTAAGTTCTTTAATTTTACTTTCTCTTTTTCTTTGAAACGTCAAAGAATCTTTATACCCCGGGCGTTGTGAATTGTCAGCAGGCTTTAATTGTTGCATTATTTGAACTTAATAAGAACGGAGGTGCAAATTCAAATTCAAAATATCCCAAAGCACGACACGTTCAACTGCTGAAAACGCCTTGAAAGCGATAAACTCGAGTCATCAGCAACACTTACAATTGCAGCAACAATATTTTCAATTCAGCTTGAATGTTCTCACAATTTGACCGATCGCTTGCGTAATACATAGGTCGATTATGACGACAATAGTCATCGCGTATTGTGCTGAAAGTGCCTTCGTTTGAATCACCATTTTTGTATATATAGAAACTTTTAATAATGTTAACGCGCTGTTGGATTGCTCACAAATCCATTATTGTAAATAAGAAACGTTCAATTTTCAACAAAATTATACACAAGTCTGCAAAAAAATGAAAGTTGAGAGCTGTTCTGGTTTTTTTGTGACACACTTATGTTTTTGGGTGTGCTTTGAAAATGACTTTCATTTGCTCGTAGAACGTCACGTTTTCTGACAATATAAGTATCGTCTAATATCTGATCCAGTGAAAACACATTTTTTCAACTTTGCCTCCGAGAGGCCTGGAAACTTTAATATATTTGAAGCAATTTCCATCTCTTAGAAGTGACTTTACAAATTGCTTCATCAATCCCAGCTTTTAATGAATTTGGCAGTAAATGAATTTTATAACGAGACACCAAAGTTACATGCAGGGCGTTCTTTTCGCCAACGTTAAGCTCCCTTGAAGGCCAACACTTTTTGGTCCAGTTTCTACTATCCCAGAGACACAAAAAGTAATAATAATAATAACAAAATAAAAATGTACTTATTTATTTATTACTTCAAGTTAGCTAATAAAAAAAAACAATTTTTTAAGAAAATTTTGGGCTTAGCAAAATAACCTGACGTTCTAGAAGCTTTTGAGTATTTTTTTTAGTTTTCAGAACACCTAAATACATAGAAATCAGTTGAAAGTATCCAGACAGCTTTTTCTTTGTGTTATTAACCCATCAATCGGTAGCTGAGTCTGACAGATGTCAAATGACAGTGCTACCAACTTCAAACTACCAAACAAACGGTCCACTAAAAGTTATAATATTGATAATAGTAATACTCCTTTTTGAGATTCATTTTTCCTGAGCCCAAGCAATATATTTAAAATGATTAAACTCATTTGTCCGCATTCAAGTCATTACCCGAAACAAATAGTTTGCGTTTCATTTGGCGTCCTTTGAAGGCGAAAAAGTACTAAATCTATCCTTTTCAGAATCAGGAAATAAAGTTGTGCTATTAAAGCTAAACCATTATCGAGTAACGAGTAATGAAGACTTACTGCCGGCGCGGCACGGAGTGTCTCGAAGTTTTTCGCTGTCTCTTTGATTACTGTTAGGTCCTTAAGTTTTTATCTTGCCAGGGTTTTGAGTTTTATAAAAACTTAGTTGTAATTGATTCTCAAAATACAATAAAGTCAAAATTGCGGCTTCAGTTCTTTCTGCCCTTTGACCGTTTTTTTTTTTTTTTCAATTTGGGATGAGTAGAAAAGTCAGGAGTAGTACAATGGGCTTGACTTAAAGTGAACTCAATGGTTTTTGCTGTTCACTTTCGCCACAATATTAAGAACTTGGTAAACGTTTTTGATTCAATATTAAAATTTATTTCAAGCTCGATGGTTGTATGGAATAGAAATTCATGTTTTGATTTGCAGCTTAAACTTCTGTTAATTGCTTAGGCTCACACGTTATAAAATCACCTTCAGTCAAATTTTTTCTACTAAAAAGGAAAACATTTGAAAGTAACGGAGGTGACTTTTCGCTGATTTCTTTATTTTACTCCTTTTTGTCCCTATCAAAAGTTGCTTTTTTTTGCTCGAAATTTTTTAGGTGCTATAGTTAAATAGCTTCAAGGCTTCTGATATGGCCATAGTGAAACCATCTAAAATTAAAAAAAAAAAAAAACCAAATACTAATAGGGCCCCCGTAAAAGGAGGTGGAAAGGAAGAAGACAAATATGGCAGATATTTGATAAGTTAATTTTAATCTAAGTTCGTATCGCGCTATCCGCTTTCGCAACTTTATGGCAACTTCTTTTATGGTTTTTTTTTTGCTTCTAGTGATCTGCACTGATTCGAGTTGGGAATTTTTTTATCGGCATTTCCCATGTAATTCAAATGTACTTACGTGTAGTAACTGCTCACTTTGCGATGTGCTTCTTTCTCTAGAGCTGGGGTATGCTCGTCGGGTCCACGGTCGACCAAAGAAAACACGTAAAACTTCGGTTACGAAGGTTCAATCCTTTTATTGGTTTTAAAGCTAGTCTAATATAATTTCTATTAATTCTTATATCTAATGCTGCTGATCGGTGGTTCCAACGCTGGTAGATCCTTAGTCCTATGCTGGCAAAACGGTCATCAAGTACGGGTTTTTAATCGCTGGTAAATCGACAGTCATATACTGACATCAACAGGTAAATCCTGGCATCAACAGTCAAATACTGGCATCAACAGTCAAATACTGGCATCAACAGGCAAATCCTGGCATCAACAGGCAAATATTGGCATCAACAGGCAAATCCTGGCATCAACAGCTTAATAGCCGGCAAGATAAAACCCAAAAGTCTTTAAGAGGCTAGTGGGGGATTTGGGATAGGTACTCCAAGAAGACCTGGCTTAAAATTGGGAATCTCTGGGCACACTACGTACCCCTGGTTTTCCTCTAGCGGAAGTAGCCTGTACTCTAGATTGGCACTTTGCCAACACGGGCTGACTTCTGACTTCCTCGTAATTTTTCAGGTTGCCTTATAAAGTTATCTACGCATAGGGCGTGTGAGTTCTATGGCGTGACTGAAAACTATCATGTGACAACAATGGTATGTGTATTGGCTGGCGGTAGGGTGTGTATTTGTAACTTTGTTACAACTTTCTTGTGTTGTTTCAACTATTTTTTCTTTGGAGTTAAAATATTCATTTTTGTATCTATTCTCATACTATTTTCTTTAATAATTGAGTAAGTTCTTTTTGAAGTCTCTGGTGACATACCTATAGAGCTTTATTGCCACACCTCATCCTAAATAAAAAACGATACCTCATTAAATATTCTTTTCTTTGCTACTGGAGGAAGCGAAACTGATTCATTTTTAAAAGTAAGTTCTTGCTTGTCAGGTTTTGGGACTTATTAGGCTTAGAAAGAAGGTCGATATTAGTTTTGGAAGGACTATTTAAAGAACTTCTTTCATAAAAGTCGTATCCTAGAAATCTCGTAAACAAACTTTGTTCTCCCCAGAAAGCAACAGAAACTAGTTTCTTTGAAGAAAAGGAGTGATGCAGTGTTGAATTTCACTGTAGTTTTATTTAAAGTATCACAAAATCCCAAACATAACCACTTCATCCGAAAAAAACCTGCATTCAAATACAATTGCACAACAACATACCATACATTACCTTGACATTATTTCGAATTCTTAAAATACGTGTTTTCTAATTCGTAAATTTTTTACTTAAATCTATTTTCAGGTGAGCAAAGCTTTACGATATTCAAATCATCATAGTGGACTGTGTATGTAAAATTTATATATTTATTTTAATCAAATAAATAAAGAACTAGAATACCCGCACATTGATTCAAAAGACAGCCTCCCATTTATCTTGCAAAGCATTGAGAAGAACTCTTTCAAGTTTGCTTATCGTATTAATTTTAACCGGGTCACGCTCTCATATAAATTAAATATTCTAATCTTTACTTAGCCTATTTTCATTTAAAAAAAAGTATCAATAAATTGTAAACAAACTCTCCCCCATCTTATTACAATGTCAATAACCTCCAGCGCTTTCATTCGCGCACTATAAATTATTTCTACGATATCTGCCCTCGAAAAAAGCACTTACATATTATTTTATTTCCCCTCACACTAAACTGAACTAACAATGTGATTCTCATCATCATCATCATCATCACTATGGTCGTCGTCACCATCATCCACAAATGCAATCCATCCAAACAAAACGCACTTTCGTGCGCATCCATCAGTCATCCGATTAGATGGGGCAAACAAATGTTCTATATGCTTCCAATGGAACGCTCAACATTTTTGTTTGGCTTTTATTTTTTTCAATTTCTATTCAAAGTCGAACAAAGATAAATTTTGAGGTCGCTTTTTAAATTCAATTTATACCTGACTGGATATAGATATAGACTGGAGGAAAATCAAGGGTGGGCATTGGGCAAACTACATAGGTGCGATGTGATACAATAAACAGACAGACAGTTGAAGGTCTGATGGATGTGTTTTTTATGTTTGATTTTGCAAATAGAAGCTTTGAACTGAGAACTTAGCAATTAGACGTAGAAATTTTCAAAAAATGGGGAGGGAATAAGAAGATCAGCAATATGATAAAAACGGCATATCGCGATGTGGTCATTTTTCATAATCCGGCTGAAGTTTAGATTGATTCTTTGTTTGAATTAAAACGAAGTGGAAAAATTAAGTGCTATAGGCTAGAGGGACTTTGACCGAAAGGTCGTTTTTTTTTTTAACTTGCTTAGTTTGTAGAAGCATTTTGAGTTCACTTACAGGAAAGTTAATTTTTAAAAGAAGTAAAGAGTATCCGAGATACGTTAGATATGTACACCTTTCTTTCCTGATGGGTTGAAAAAGAGAATACAAATTAGTAGTCAAAATAGATTTTTTTTAACAAAGGCGTAGATATTCAGAACGTAGAGAAGTTAGTTATTCGCCGGTTTTTAAATTACAAAATTTATTCAGCGCGTGTCTTTCTATATTCTAATAAAATTCAATTAAAGTATAGAAACGAACGTTGTTCACATCTATTTTCGTCATCAACCGCCTATTTTGCAATGATATTGTCATCGGAATAACAAAACATAAATTATGAATGTTGAATGTTGATTGTGGCTTTTGAAGGTTAAATAAGGCATCAGCGGTATGTGGTTGCTTTTTTCAAAGCAATCTTTTAATTTGATGCTTTCAATGACATTATATCAACAGCAGAGCGACACAGTATTTGCTTAACCCTCTGCGACTGACGTGACTTTTTTGTTACAATTCCACTGACGTGGTAGTCCACCAGACACCATTTGGAAAGCTTGTATTTCAAAAACTAGACTTCTGATTATATTTTTAGTCATTCCATTTTGAAGCTTAGAGTATTCTTTACTAAATTAAATAGCTCATATTATGTTAAGTAAAAAAGCACATGTAAGGTAATAATTTTTATTTATAACATAAATATCTCTTCAGAACGTACCGCTTTTATAAAAAAAAGTTTAAAATATCAAAATAAATATTTTTTTCATTCAAATTATTAAATTCTCAAAGTTAACACTCATAAAAATAATAATAATAAAATAAAATTTGAATCCATCGGTTGAAAAAAATAAAAATTAAAAAAAAAAATAAAAAAAAATTTTTTTGGCAGTTTTCACAAATTGGCTTCGAGCATTGAACATAGATAAGCTTCAAACAATCACAGCAATCATTTTTAAACATTGCGACTCATTATTGATATTTAAGTGAGCCATTTAAAAAGAAAACACATAAATTATACTCTACCAATCAGTTTTACTGACGTGTGGTCTGGGAGACACTATGAAAATAAACAATAACTTTGAGGTGGTGGTCTCACAGACACTATGAAAATAAAACAATAACACTGACGTGGTGGTCTCGTAGACACCCTACCTTATAAAATACACCATGAGCACGCAAAGACAGCTGACTTTACACTTACGCATGCTCGAACATACAATTGTAAGGTACTGAGAATGCACCGGTCAAATTTCAAAAATTAAGGGCGATATAACAGATTTTACATTTTGTGGTGTCTGTCAGACCACCACGTCAGTCGCAGAGGGTTAAGTTAAGTAAAAATTAAAATCTGTAAAGTGCTAGTGTTTGCAGATTAATAAGTGAGACAACACAGCTCAGATATATCGGTAGCCATGTTTTTTATTTGATGGTTTCTCTGATTTGGAACTCCACGTTGGTTCAGGTCCTTCTCCCTTGGATTGCGATCTTTCGTGATTCCGCTTCAGCCCAAAAACCAGTCTGGGTATTCTTTTGAAATAACCAAGGTTTTCACATCTGCTTTAGATGGATGAAGACCTTGCTTCTAGGCCCTATGGCAGGACTGGGATGATCAGGGTCTTATGGGGGTTTCGAGAGAGGTCTTATTTTCGCATTGTTCTTAGCGGACAGAAAAGGGTTTTCTCGATTAACCGTTCAGAACCCGCAGAAAATTGTAGTTCCTCTCTATTCCTTCACAAGACATGGCTGTGAGAAATGCCCCGCCGCCGCCGGTTGTATGGGGAGACCAAATTCAAATCCTGTTTTTTGTGACGTTTTGTGTTATTCTTCCATGTTTTCTGCTCTTGTTCGATGAGAATATATATTCCGTTTTATCGTCAAAAACTCATTCTTGCCGCTTCTGTTTCAATGGTAGCAACAGCACCCATGACATCACGTTTGCCTCAGTTTAAAATACGCTGAGCTCTGACTGATTTTTTAAACAACTGTTTTGACATTTTTATGGCTCTAAGTCATTCAAAACTTCATCAAAGGAAATTAATTCCTAAATTTACGAGACAATAATTTCCGAAATGTGTTAAGTTTGTTTATTCAATAACTTCGGTCTGTTCGCCAATCACCCAACAAAAAAGGTTAAATCAAATAAATTTGAAACAAAAGTCGTTTCCGCAGTACTTCCGCTGCTTGAATCTATTCATTGGTTGCACCCTCTTCTCTTGTTTTATCTTCTTCCTTTTCTCTTTCTTTGTGAAAATAAATTAAGTGAAGCAACAGCGCAGCCAACCCGAAAGTAAAACCTCCATTCAAACCTAAATTTTCAAAGCACAATTTCAATTAGCTTACTCCGGTCTTGGAGTATTTTTTTTTTTTTGTTTGATGAGTCAGCGTTCTTGTATCGGTTGGTTTCAGTCAAAATAAATGGCATGCTAACCGAAAAGGGTACAACAACAAATGCGAATAGAGGAGATAAATATCGGCGAAGTTTCACTTATGTGCGCTTTGCGCTGGACTCTCTTTGTATAGACAGAGTTCACAATAAACAAAGCAAGTTAATTCCACCAAAATTAGTAGAGACTGTCGGGACAGTCTGCGGTTGGAGTGTAAAGATGCACATGAGTGGGCATCATAATATCAAGAGTGACTTGCCCTCTTTCCGAAAAAAAGGTTGTTTATCAACCAACAACGTGTCGTCCATATCCATATTTTATTTTAATTCCAGCAAATGCGATAGTGATGAATTTTTTATGTTGATTTGGGGGGTTCGATGAATATTCAACACTTTTGAAAGGTGCAGCGCAGATGGTATCTCTAAAACAAAGAGACACGATGTTGCAACGAAGAGCAGTGGGTGTGTCGTTGCTTTTTGTGGTGTCGGTTGTTTGGATTTGTCTTTTCTTTTAATCAACGATATACGCATGTATATACAAAAGAGGGTATGATGTGTGTTAAACGTTTCAATTAAAATTGAGTTTCAATTTGATTTGATTAGACTTAGATTTTAAAAGACTTTTTAAAAACATAAATTTCAGTTTAGTTATTTTTAAATTTGAATCGGGCGGATCAGGATCAGTTGCTGAATTACCACACACGTGATCGAGAAATACGTGACTGAAGCACCACAATTTGACATTCTTTCATCGGTATTTGAATGAATTAGCTTCCCGTAGCTTCTTCATCGACTTTTGAATCGCTCATCTAAAAGTGAGCTTACGTTTTTCGGGCGGTCTTTGTTCTTGATCCTAACTTGGCTGTTTTATGGTTTATTTTCCTGAACGCCTTTTTTCTTATAATGAACTTCCTTCTTATTTTTCTTCTTCTCATTGTTCAATTTCTCTTCTTCTTTCTTCTTGTTCTTCTTGATCTTCTTATTTCTTCTTGTTCTTCTTGATCTTCTTTTTCTTGTTGTCTTTGTTCTTCTTCTTCTTTTCCTTCTTCTAATTCCTCTACTTCTTTTCCTTCTACTTTTTCTACTCCTTCTTTTTTTTCGTCTTTTACTTCTTCTTATTTTCTTCATTGTCTTTGTATTTTTCTTATTGTTTCTCTTCGACATTTTGTTTTCTTCTTCGATTCGTTGTTTGTTGTATTTTAGTTCCTTTTTGTTCTTTAGTTTTTTCTTTAAGTTTCTCCTCTGCAGTTGTTCTATTTTTCAGTTTCATCCCGTTTTTGGTCTCAGGTTTATGTTTTTCTTCTTATTTTCAGTTCCTTTTCTTTTCAGCAGCTTCTTCTTGTTTTTCAATCGTGTTCATAATATTTTTCTTCTGTTTCTGCTTCTTCAGTCTTATCTGCTGCAGCAGTCTTTTCTTTAGTGTCTTCTCCTTTTACTCCTCGTTTTTCATTTTGTTCTCCTTCAACTTCTTGCTCATTTGTTTCTGACTTAACTTACCATGTTTTCAGATTTTTGAAGTGAAACTTCTTATGCGACTTCCGACAAGGTTGCGTTAAACGTTTAACACGGATTATCGTTTGCATACTTTTCGGCACTGTTCGCAATTTGTTGATATAATAGTTGTATCAATTCCGCGTCATTCAGCCAGACGATTTAATTGTAGTGAAATGTGTTCTTCGGTGAAAGTTTAACTTCTTCCGAGCGGAGGGACTACACAAACTACTTTTTTTCATATGAAAACTTCCTGTTTTCCAAAGAAAAAGTCCTTCAATTCAATATTTTTAGACAGACTTCCAATAAACCACCTCAGGATTATTTAGATGACAAAAATCTAAAGAATGAGCAGCTTATTTACAGACAGGCGAACGAATAAAATAATTTGCTTCAAACACCGCTAAAGTTTTCGACTAAATAACTACTAGCTCATCACGTAGTCTCTAATGACAAACCTCAGTGCTTGTTTCTATACCCTCAAGGCTTGTATTTCCTTAGTAAAAAAACTTAATTTAATTAACTTTTTTGCGTGTTTCGTTCTATTAAGAGCAAACGAACTACATTCCGTCATCATCTTCATCAAAGTTACACTCTACAATGCACAGTATCCACACGAATTATCAAATTAGTTTCGAATTAAAAACCGTGCTTCATTGCGCAGTAAGAGGTTTAAAAGTTAACGCATCCATTTGGACTAATTCACATGTATGCTTTTATGTTATTTTCAAAAAATATGTGTGTCTGTGTTGTATATATTTTAATGCTTTCCCATTAAAATTCAATTGAAGTATGGATAAGCAGCACTGCAGTGTTAATTTAATTCGTTTCATACGCTACACGCACTCTGCACGAGCATGATAAAATATAAAACTTTCTAAAATAAATGAACCATTAAGCAAAGTACTTTTGATGGAAAAGCCCTCATGGCTAATCTCAAAGCGTTTAGTCTTAACTTGACTTTGCATCTAACGGATGCGACATTAAATGATGAATGTCTTCAAAACATTGAGAGGGCATAACACACATAAAAGCTAACGAACGCATTTTGTAATCAAAAGTGGAGGACCATTTAAAGCAATCCATCGTAATAAAATGCACACACTTCCTACTTTACTCGAATCGTAGCTGCTGCTGCTGCTGCTCCTACGTCTCTATACGTATGTTTCTATACGTATCTTTTCAGTGACGACGAGTGTTTTGAGGTCGCATTCGAGTGGAGCAACAACATTCACTCAATGGAAGAGAATGTGACAAGTCAGACTTGAGTCTAGACTCTGGATAGATACTTGATGGCGGATAAAGATATATTCATGGAGACACAAGCCAATTTGCATTGGACGATTGAAAATGATACTGGAAAGTTGAACATCATTTCTCTTTCCTTCTTTTCCTTTGAATTGTCAACTGTCAATCTGTCAAGTGTCATTTGTCACTCTGGACAATAATCCATCAGAATGAAGAGGGCGATTAGAGGTATAGAAACAATTAACCAACGCTGATACTGTCGTCACAATTTAGCTCACAACAAAAAGCTTGCACACCCTTTTTTTTCGTTTGGTTTTTTTTTTTTGACAGACGCCGCAATAATCTATCGGAAGTCATGCACGCGAACAAAAAAATTTAATTCAGTAAGCCAGTGTGAAATTTTTAATTCAAAAATCACAATACGAGATTGTTGTTGTTTATTATTTATTTTTTCGACACAAGACATTCAAAGATAGGATGGCATAGCACATAAATAAGGTTGCCATGACAAACCCTATATGCTTAAGTCGGAAGAACATGTCTTTTATGTTTTTATGGCTGGCCCCGAAACATGTGTGCTGATGTATTTTAGTTTTTTTCATGTGTTTTGAATTGTTTTTTGTGTTTTTTTTCTGTTAAACTTGAACATAAGCCAAGTTAATTAAATGTTGTCCAGTCCAGTGCCCAATGCACTGCATTGCACTCGTGCGAGAGCGAACAATGACCAAGTACTGTTTGTAAGGGGCTGTCCCCTCCCAGCAGAAGTGATCAAGGGAAGTGTTTGTAGAAACAGCAAGTTTGTCAATGCTGGCAGCACATGTGATTTTATTTTAACAGTTTGTTCTACAAGAACAGTGTGTTGAGAAATAAAAGCACCAAGTGTAATAGTTCGAATGAGCACTTCTTTTCATCAAAAAGAGCAGTGCTACTGTTTTGGAAATGCTATGATACTGCTTGATCTAAAACTACAGCTCAGCATCAAACACATTAATCTGAATCCTCCTATGTGGCTTCCAATACTTGGCTTTAATTTAAAAAGTCTTCTATTTTAACAGTTGTCATGGTCAACAGCTGTATCAACTTAACAGATGACAAGTAAAAACATATTCGCACTGACTATTCCAAAAGTAAAACTTTACACATTCTGACCAAGTCTTTGATAGGACTCGACGTTTGTTGATTAAAAAAAAATAGGTGGAGCGTAACTCTAGCCTTTTTTAAGATCTAATTCCGTTCTGTTTACTGCTGTAACGTTTATACAGCGTATTGAAACACCTCCAAAGGGTCTTTGTTTGCCCTTATACTCTCTGTTATGTCTCTCCCTGCACTCTCCAACGTCAAGCTTAAAAGACGTGTCAGCTCTGCGGAGAATCTAAAGCTTTCTTCCTCTTCACTGCAACTGTGCGTAGCGTTTTGAATTACTAGTCTACTAATATACGGAAAGTAGATTAGGACGAAGTACAATAACTTTTTAGTGACTTCAAACGTTAAACTGGGATCGAACTACCGCATCAGTGATCGAGTGAGTGAGTACTATTTTTCTTTAAAAATTCGCTCTACAATACACAGCGTCAGTTTTAGGCTCATTTATCGACTTGAACTCGTTCAAATGCTGATGAAAGAACATCAAACTGTAGTACTGTACTGTAGATAACGCGAGAAGTAATGCCAAAAATACATAATTCAGTCACGCATTACTCGATAACGTGTGGAGCAATTCGGCCCCTGAAAAATTTAGCTTGAAAACAAATGGGTTTGCAAAACACTTATCATTTTCTTTTTGATTGTGTACTTGATCACTAGAAGTTGTGTTTTCCTACTTCAAACGTCCCCTTTTCACCCGTTTGGAACAAGTACCTCAAGGTAGACATGTAGGTCCTATATTATTTTAGAAACCAATGATATTTCGTAGAGCCTTGACTGTGGTCTATAAGTGTTCATATTCGGACGAAAAGAATAATCATGGAATATCACTCTCAACAAAATCTAACGCCTTAATAAAAAATCCAAATGAACTACTGGCTTCCAAAAATCACCTTCAACTAAGCCTTGCTTCATAAAACGTTCATGTCAGCGTCTACTTTACAAGGTTCGGTTCTAATTCCGTTCAAAACGCTGTGTCTCTATCTCGCCGCTCTTTTTTCCGCACATAATGTGCCCCTTTCTTTATCATTGAATGCTCTACTCTGCAAACAGACGCATTAGGTAAACATAATTTGCCTCGAAGCCGCTGCTGTATACAAATCCTTTATGCTCGCGTTATGTATTTTGCATGTTTTAAAATGCAATTAAAATGCTTATTGTTGTAAATACTGAGTTTTGGCAGTCGGTGTTTGCCTTTCAAACAAATGTACCTCTAAATTGAACTCACTAACGTTATAGTGTAACGAACTTTAGTCAAAGTACACAGTGAATTTGCACAGGAATGCAATGGAAAAAGCTTTTAAAATCATTTATGGATTTGTCACTCTTCTGTTTGATTTCCCGGAAGCCCATTCAGATAAGAGACGAAATGAAAAATAGGACAGCGGATTGATACGCTAGAGCACACGCGCACTGCCGCGCCATCCGTTGCAAATGTTCGCTTGTAAAATATTACAATGAATGAATTTGTAATCACAATAATTGCATTCGAGTGGATTGACAATGATTTGTAATTTGTTTACAGGCTACATTCTGTACGTGCAATGGAATAGTTTAGGTGAGCAGTTATTTTATTACTATACCTAGTCACTTGTAATGAATCACAATGACAAAGTGCTGTTTGACAATGAATAAGTGATTGCCATTTTTTTCATGCAACAAACTGAAATATCGATGTTGTTTTTGAAACGGAAGTAGTCGAAGGCATGATAGGTGCACCTACCCATTAAGCCTCTGAAATCGAGGCTTAATGGTGATTACAGTAAGTTTTTTTTTCACATTATTAAACTTGTTTTTCTGTATTGTCATCATAACGTCAATAAATTGCAGTTTAATTTTAGTAATCGGTGTCGACTGTCGAGTTCTCTCACGATTTTGATGAAGCACCTCTATGGCTTTTGTTGGGAAAACAAGTGCTTCGCACATTCTTCGTTTTAATGGATTTTAATTGTGTGAAAAGAATGCAATTTTCTTTTTCAACTACTCTTTATAGAAAGAAGTAGGTAGGACTTGACAAAGAGTCGTTGAACAAAAAATGTCCAGAAAATAAGAAACTCAACTCAAACTGAGCCGAAGAGGGGCGATGAAAAATTAAAATCTCTGGAAGTGGATAGTTTTTTTTTTAAATTCACATTTTAATTTCAAGAACTTAATAGTCAGCTTCAGCTATTCAGAATTCTCATGACGAATCGAATAGATAATTTGCTAACCTGACCGGTTGGTAATATAAACCTGTGCTTGTATCATCGCGGTGTTATGATTCACCTCAACTGTGCCATTGTATCTTAAAGTTACTTGCATCTTTGAATGACGAATAAAATGATTTTCAGAAGCGGCATTTGGAAAAAAAGAAATAATTTAACGATAGTCAATTAAAGCTACGTAGTTTGGAATTAAGTGAGGAAGGAGGCTTCGCAGTTGTTGGAATTGACTATGGTTTTATGTGAATGAGATAATTGATAGGTAAACGGTTATTGACCCAATTAAATTTACATATCTTGAAGTGATTCGAAGAAAATTAAGTTGTCATCTACAGGGGGTTTCATTTTCAACAATGAAATAAAAATTATTTAAGTGGGTTCGTTTTTTGGATAGTCTTACTATGAAAGCTTAAAATTAATTCTTTTTGAAATTGGAGATCATATTCAATCGGTTTTGTTGTTTGTTGAATAAGCACTATTGTAAATCTGATTGAGCGTTAGATCGCGAGGTATTAGTGTGTTGTTAAATCCCTGAGTGCTTACTATAGTACACCTCTAGATGTCTCTAAACCTAGTCCTAGGATTAGTGCTTGCACCATCGTATTTTTGAGTATTTTGGAATCTATCATCCGGAATTCTTGAATTTTTTGGAGCTTGTAACTGCTATGTCAATATTGTATTAGTGACCTATATTCCGTTTCTAGATCACATAAATTAGAACTAAGCAAGAATACTGATTTTTCATAGTTATCGGGCTAATAAGTTCGATGATTTTAAAAACAAGCTTTTTTGTTTCTATTTCCATGGCTTTTGTTTTTGATGCTAACAAAATACGTTTTTATTATCTACTGACATTGACCAATCGATGACATATTGCAACTTTGCGTAATTCAACGCGAAAAGATTTTTATTGCATTTTAAATCGACCTCTAAATCTCAACACAAATTCCTTTGGCCTAAAACACAACTTTCAACACTAATTTTCTTTTAACCTACAATCTCTTTGACCTTCAAATTTTACCGGTTAATAGACAATCTTGTCGACTTTGCAACAAAATATTTGGTTTGGAAAAAAACAGTCATTCTCAATTTTGCATTTTGAGCACGCTCTCCATACAGTGAACTCCAGTGTGCGACGAGGGTGGTTTACCGAAGGAATAACCAAGAATTGTGTCAAAATACAAAATGAAAGAAATTTTTCAAATAAAAAAATATTTGTGCCTGTTACCTGATGCTTCTTGTAAAGGTGAGTTGCTTTACTAACTAGCTTTTTTATTAAATTATTAGTTGAAAACTCTTTCTTTGTTTACAGCACCACTTCCTTCAGCTAATAAGAAATTTAACAGAGTTCTTCTAAAACATAAGCTCATGAGAGAAATCATTCGGCCCCAACAACGTGTCAGCTAATTTTTCAGGACGGCCAACCGTGGTTTCAGGCAGACGGCAGTAAAGCCATGTCCTTATTCTTAAGAAAACTAGTTGCTACGAATATTGATGAAATAAAGAATCTATCTATCTATCTATCTATCCGTGGTTTTTTTGGCACGGTCATCAATGAATTGCGTCTTTTGATTGTCTCAAAGATGACTGTGTTTGCATTGCACGTAACCGAAAAGACCCGTGAGCGCATCCTGAAGGCTTATGGTGAAGTTATCACTTTCGATCGATCATTGGCCCTCAAATCGCCAACAGGCAAGAATACCTTGTTGTTGCAGGGTATGCGTACTGCTCGTTCTCCTAACAATCACATCGGCTAGGCACCCGGAGTATCATACTCATCCATAGGTGCGATCAGAGAGACGTGAATTCGAACGCAATCATGGAGTAGCTGTGGTTACAAGAAATACAAATTGATTATGTGTTATACTGAAAGACAACTAAAGCGATGATAGGAAGAGGGAGTAATAAAACCAACTTTGTCGTGGTTGAAAGTTACAAAACAAATTTTCGTTCATTTATTATCAATCAACACACAGAAGGTAAATTGGTTTATTTTTTGCTTGTTCTTTGGTAAGTTGCTTTTCAAGTGTGGGACTCCAATAGCTCCAAGCACCAAGCACTCTCTTCAATTTTGTCGATCCAATAGACGATTTTGCCCGGTTTAGGCATATCACTTTGCTGAAATGGCCTTCTTCAGTGGGATTGGCTTTCTTTTTTCAGTCCTAGACAAGAACTCTAGTTTGTTTATTTAAAACCAAGTCGATGAAACGTTCCTCGTTTACTACTTTAATGAGTTTCGTCACCTTATCTGGCCCTGCAATCAAATTATCATAATTTGCAAGTCGTCTAAATTTTGTGCAAAGATCTTGTATTTACTTGGCATCTCTCCGCGAAATGAAACTTGTTGTTTACAATCTAATAACAGCGAAATATGCAAACCAGATACTTGAAATTTGTTTCTCTAGAAACATAAGAATATCAACTTTATAAATAAATATTTCAAGTTGCTTGTCAATAAGCAGCAAAAATAAATTTCACAAAACGAAATTTCTGTTAAACGTCACTTTACTATTCCGGGAACAATTAATTTACCAACTCTTATTCTATGGTTTACTGAGTCTGTAGAATAAGAGTGGAATAAGCGTTTTTTATTAATCTGGCTGATAGTATTTCAATCAAAAAGGACGTAAACAATGATCTTCAATCGTTAAAAATTGCTTTCATCCTACAAATGAAACTAAAAATATTGGGAAGAGATAAGACTGGAAATATTTTCTTCAATAAAGAGTGTTTTTCAGTTCCAAAATTGTTCTTTAAGATTAGGTTCGTTCGTTCAAGCACTGGTGCTGCCCTTTGTTCGTCACAAGGAGTTTTAAGAAGTCGCACTGAATTAAAACTGTACTTAAAAATATGTGCTCTAAAAACTATTGGTGCTTGTGTTCCTTTGTCTCCACTAACCAAAATGTTTATATGCGTATAGGTACTGGTAAACCCTTGTTCTTTCATCTCGATCTCATATTACATAAACAACTTTGCGCTACAAATGTTTTCTTGATAAAATCTATTCAACAAGGACGGATAGCAGGCCCTACTGCAACAGTTCAAATAGTACTCATCAACTCAACATATGTTGTTACCGGAGATGCCATCGAACATGACCTTCTCATCTGGATATCTGCGATAAAAACAACTGATTGTTATTGTGCACATCAAACGAAATTGAGTATCTCACATATCACACCTCGCCAAATCTTTCAAAAGAATCCTGTGCGTCAATCATCGAACATAATCAGAAATAGAAAAATCAATACCTAAGCAAACTCAGCTAAAGATAAGCCTTACAAGAGCCTCATTGCCATGTTATGGTGCAAAATAGAAGAACCTTACAAAAACACAACCAAATATGTAGTCATAAAAACCAGCCAAAATGTTTTGACAAACAATTTATTATTCCATCAATGGAATCTGCATATGATGTCTACGGAGGAAAGAAGAACTCAAATGGAAAATACATTTACAACCGGGACACATCACTAACGAATATTTATCATCTGCTTCAAATTTCATGCTTTCATCGAGTGCCAGTCGAGAAAGAGAGCGTTGTAGAAAAATACTTGTACTTCGCAACGGAAATGGAATACCATTTCGTGGCGTAAAGTATTCTGGAATGTTTACTGCTCACATGCAGCATATTAAGTATAAGGAGCAGCAAGCAGCAGCGATAGCGACAACAGCAACGAGAAGGGGGTCGAGTCTCGAGTGTAGCAATTAAAGAAGTTTGTAGCTAAATTGAGTGGTGGTAGTAATGTGATATGAATTTGAAATTATTTAAAACGATCGTATTGGTGACTATAAATACTCAAACACTTATATAGATTTGTTATTGTTTTTGATGTTGCTTTTCCTTTTTAAGCGGGGCTGCGGTATTGAAGTAATGAGCGTGCCAAACATTTTCATTTTTCAAAATCGATATTTTATAATTGAACATCCGAAGAGGACTATGGCTGGTGGGGTCCACTTGCTGCAACACGACGTAAATTCATATGAGAGGGTTTGCTAGAGAAGTTTTTTAAATGTTCAAACATTTACTGTGGAGACAAATGATTTTGATGAGTTGAAGCCTCCTGTTTTTTCCTTTTTTTCAAACACCTTAAAATGGATTGATGCTTTGAGCTAAAATTTTATGGCTGAAAGTGAACTTTTTCGGAATAAAATTGCGCGTTGTCTAAAAAACAAAAACAAGCATATTGATAAGTATCAAAAGGATGGTGTGTTCTACCAAAAAACTACAAATGGAGTTTTCAATTGAAAACATTGTGACTTTTCAATCATAAAATGTGCACCGTATTTTCTTGTTAAAAAAATTGACAACCTTAGTATGTCATTGTAAAGATTATGTAAAAACTGTGAAGAATTCTGATTAGCATACTTGCTCTTAAAAAAAGCCATAGGTATTACATAAACTGATCAATGGGTTCGGTTTTTCATAATTCACATGTTGAACAATGTACAATTAGTATGAGTGCAAGTTGAGGGCAGCTAAGCACAATATTCTCCGTAGGATTGCAGAAGCAGCAAAGATTTAAGAATAAGAAGTACAACGGTTCATTGAAGCCTTCACTGCCAAAATACCATCTTGCAAAAAATAAACAGTAGAGATCCGGAGAACTCTGTCGAAATATCATACAACATTTTGGCATAATCGTGAAGAAAAAGACAAAAGCAACCTCTAAATGTTGTACTGGGACAAAAAATGCGATTACATTCTTTAAATTCTTTAAACAAATTGGCCTCAGACTTAGTGCCACTGGCGACTTAGTGCCACTGCTCTACATCAAATACTTTGAACCCTGGTTCTAGTTCTATAATATCTTTGCGAGCGCGTGAATTTATCTGGCGATTGAAAACGTTTTAGACCGAATCACTTAATAGTTCAATACGAGCTCTACAGCACTCTGACACCTTAAGTTCCTAAAATTCATTAAAAAATCTTCCTTGATGCACATAGCGTAGGCATCATATTTATATCCCCAAGTCGAATCGTTTTACGGCTCAAAAACAATAAAAACAAAAACTTTAATTGCCTCATGAACTTCACATCGAAGCATTGACGGATACAATTCATTACGAAGTCTCTCCTACAACACATACAATTCATTAAATGATTTTTCGTTAGAAGAGGGATAAAATTTTTAATCATTTTACGACCACTTTGTCACATTTTTCATTATATTTATCGCGTAACTCAATTGATTTCAATTTGTCTAATCTCATCACGTCATCTGGTTGCTTCAATGAAATAAATTTTCAAACTTCGACTTCATTGACCGACCCTTGAGTCAATGTCATGATGGACAGCTGTGTATCGCTACATAAATCTTCTTTTCCACTTATCCTTCAATTGTCCATCAAAATAAAGAAAAAGTAAAAAAGGTGAAATATCATCCCAAATAAGTGTGTATTGTCCTTTGGAAACATTGTACGACTATACCTACCCTTGGATAGGTATCTGTGTTCAGCGACTTTAACGACCTCATCAACTATCCTTCTGGTAACAATTTATAGGGAGTGTCAACTTTGGTGGGGGGAAAAAAATATGCCGGAAAGGTATTAATATTTTTCGAAAAGATGGAATTTTTTTTTTTGTATTGTATTCCTCGATATCCTTCAGGTCTTATCGGTTACGACTTACGACAAGCCTATTCATAAATATCTATTTTCATTCACAAATTTGAGGATGGTGGTGTGGTTCTGCTTACCTGTTAGGAGGGACGAGCTATTATTTAATATTATTATTTTGTTGAAAAGAGGTTTTACGAGTATTAGTGTACTCAACCCACGCATTGTGTGATTTGCTCAATGCCCTGCTCATACCTGATGTGTGGCGGTAATGTTTTGTGGCTTTGAAAGGCGAGAAAAATTTGGCCATCCGGTCATGTATTATTTTTGTTTTGTTGGCATAAGTAGTTTACTTTTACCAATTCCTAATAAAATTTCGTCGTAGGATTAGTATATTCAAAGGAAACCCCAGTCAAAAAGTTCTAACTCCAAGGATTGTGTGTGTCTCTTTCAGAACGCGGACAGGTGGCAATGCTTTTTAGTACTTAAGGCTTTTGTCTCTTCAAAAAATCTTCTAATGGCGATGAGTTCAGCCATTTTGTTGTCTGTTCAGTTCTTATCTTCTGTCGTGACAAAAGGACTGTAAGTTGGTGTTTTTGTTAAACATTGTGTAAACATAAAAAGTATATATAGTGCTCTTCATTTTGACAAGACTTTTTCAGAAATACATTATTCATGTAAATGTCTGACTTATAAGTAAAGTAAATGAGTAATGATCTTTTATGCAAAGTTCAAAGATCAGTAATTTTATGAATTAGCGGAGTTTTTTGTTCAACACCTTCATTTGCCTCAGACATACTCCTTAATCTTATTCTTCTTGATGTTGACAGTCAGCAAGTAGGTGCTTCGCGCGAGTACAAAAATTTTTCTCAGAGCCATATTTATATGGACCAACAACTGGCCATACGCCATACTAGAATTCTGAATTCACTGGAATTATTACCGAATAACTTCGACCCAATTCTGTTTTGACGACAGTTTTTTCATTTCTACAATCCACTTAACATAGGACAATAAGGGTTTCATGACAGATAATTCAGTCCATTTCTATCCATCGTTGAGGTCCTTTCATCGCTCAAGGTAAACGTAATATGCACTTCAAATATTCGCATATTTTCAGACATCCAAGCACCCATTAAAGCATATGCAATGTTTCCACGAACTCAGTACCGCAACCCAACTGTCAATCGTCTCTCATGGAGATGACAGAATTGTTCAAAATAAATAAATAGGATGGCGCAACAGAGCGGGGAACCCCGTGGACTAACGTAATTCTCTTAACCATCCCTTCCAAAAGAATGAAAGGGGTCTACAATTTTCGTCAATTCCGAATCACTAATCGAGAAAGCGGCTTGAAATTGCTTTCGGAGAAGTCGCCAATTCTTCGCGAACGGTGATACTCGTTGAAAAACATTTTCTTCCTTGGTGTTTCTGGGATTCGAACTTCGGGCCTCGCAAGTAACAGGCAGATATACTAACCATTAAGCCGACACCACTGACAAACTTGTTCAACATTCACTTTTTCTGGGTGCCGGAGAACACAGACATTCTGGGTAACTGCAAAGCTGATGAATTCTCCAGAAATGAAACCGACATACCAATTTCGATAAATTTAGTGCTATTTGCTTCAAGTAGCGGCGAATGTTTCATCTTTTTGCTTGCTATTGATCCTCCGCAAACTGTGAACGTAGTTCTTTATTCAGTGTTTGGGACGCCAAGCTGGATACTCACTAGACTGGGCAGCTTGCTCTTCTTTCATTACGCATGCCTGCGACATGCTTGATAGACAATAAATAAATAAAACAAATAGGGTGACCCAATAATGCACGGGGGGCATTGGGCGCTTTTCGGGAAGCTGCGCCCTGCGCTCTTATGCATTTCGAATGTCTAAGTTTGAAAGAGCTTCTCTTGGCAGGATTACTCTCGAAACCTTTGCTAATTCATCGCGAAAGACGATAACTGCTTATCATTTTGCCCCCGGAACAGACAATTAATGGAGAATAGTCCGAGTTCATCAGCTTTAAAGAGCTAAAAGTGGATATGCTCGAAGCATGGAACCAATTACTTCCATCAAAAACCCCGACAATGTTATTAGATGTGAACCATGGTTATTCTGTCCTTTCGGTAGTTACTAGTTACTTAAATATCCTTCATTACTTGAAAAATTTCAAGTTAGCCTTAAGAGAATGAGTAAAAGTTTGCTTCAAGTTTGTTTTTACCAGCTTATTTCTCCCTTTCAGGTTATTATGTTGGTTTTTATTTTTTTTTAGAAAAAACGAGGTGCAACTTTTTTAAAATTTCAATTGATTTAAAAAAATTCGAAACATAAAGCTCATTATAAAAATAAAGATAAAAGAAAATAACCCCGAATTTTTCAGTTTTTGCTTGCGTTTGTCTAATTTTGTGCAGCAGTGTTTCGTAACTAGCAAACCATTTTTGTTTATATTTAAACATAAAATTCAGTAGTACTTAATCACCGTTTAGAGACGGCGTAACACCAACCCACGCAAGTAATCGTAAAAATGCTGAAAATGCTGAAAATGCGTTTCTCCAATACCTTGAGAAAGTGTAATGTTATGCATTAGCCAGCACCATTTATCTCTATCAATCGATTCATCTATACCACTTGGTGTAACAGCAGTTGAGGCGTTCTTTTTCTCATTGCAAAGCACATTTGGCCACAAGCAACGCACGTAAACACATTTCTCATTCCATTTGTGTAATCATGATGCTTGGTTATTCAGTAGCATGGTACTAAAGCAAAAGCTTGTTCGATTCGATTCCCTATTCCAACAAAAACAAAAATACAAAAAAGAAACACAAACATTCTGCTTCAATTACTTGGTTCTTTGAACTCCCTCCTTTTAGACGTTGTGAACGTTTGTTTGCCTCTCTCTCGCATCGATTTATGGTACATAATTCAACTTTACCAATATGGTCAGAAAAAAACGGATGCAAGTTTTGCTGGGATCTTCAAAAGTCTATACAGAAGAAGGAATAAGAAGAACGATTTTATTTTCTCTACGTTAAGCGATTCCTAAGCGATTTTTGGACGGCCCTGACCATTTAAAGGGATTATCTGGGATTGAGATTGCAATGTGTTCTGCTTTTCTATATGTCCAATTATGTCATTGAACAGGGTAAGGAATTGGTCTGGTCTCTATGGTTGTAAGGAAGAGAATAAGAAATGGAATACGTATGGTATGTGAGTACATATATTTGCAGTTCCGTATTGGTAATGGCAGGGCAAAGAAGTAGAAATAGGGTGTAACAAAGAAAGAATATGCATTTCCGTTTGGGATGATTCATTTTCCGCAAGGGATTGTGTATGAATTTTTTTTTTCATCTTTTATTTCTCAATGTGGTTTAGATGTTGGACGAAAACAAACGAAGCTGGGAATTGGTGCGAATGAGGGTCACATAGACCAAAAAGAACAATTGACATGGGAAGCAGCGGTTAGAGCATTGCAAGTATTGTCAGCTGTGTGGTTTTGGTCAGGAAATTAATTTTGAAAGAAAATCGATTCAGCTTGATATGCGTCCAAGTTATTATAGAAAGGACTATTGGTTTTTGTCCAATAGAAAGAATCTCTTTAGAATACCAAGGTAGGTACCTGTAGGGAGTAATTGAATCTGCACAGCTTGGTATGGTTCATTGTATTTACAACCACAACGTGCAGATATGAGAAGCTAAGTTATGAATTGGGTCAGAGATTGAAAAAACAATCAATAAACAAGGAAAAAAGATAGTAGACAAGATGGAGCCTTGTGGTACACCAGAATTTATCTTGTTAGTTTTATGATGTAACTGTGACTATGCTATGCTGGGTGCAACATGCACGTATGAGGACGAACGATTATATGTGAGTCTGTTGCCATAACTGGCCACTACATATTACTACAGTATTCTAGATATCGTATCGTAAAACGAATACATAAGTGTTTGTCTCCCGACTTGAAGTGAAGCCCTGTTCTCCTGGTAGAGTTATGACTAACTACAACCTTTTCTTCTATAACTGGACCTTTACCAACTGTCGTGTCCTACCAAATTCATTTTGGTCCCAAACTTCCATCAACATCATTCCAGAGTATGTAATACCAAATTCACTTCCTTACGTATTTCCTGAAAATACTCACTCACATACTTTACTCAGTATGTTCTAGGGATTTTGAAACGAATAGATTCATGAGTTCAGTGCGGAAACACAAACGCACTACGCCGATGGCAATTGGAAAGTTAACTTTAGGGTTAGGCGAGTTTTTTTGCACATTTACGTTTCCTAGAATCCAAACTGCTATTACTGAAACACAAACAGCCTTCAACCAATTCCTGGAACACAGAAAGCCAATCCAACGTTCATTTGCTAAAATCAAATATATAATTCCAAACGTATACCATCACCTCTTCCATTTGAATAATGAAAATGTGTGCTTTCATTTTTTTTGGTGAAAATGTGTGGTTTCCTTTTTTTGCGCTGCTACCAATTCTATTTATGAACATATCCAGATTCATCTCTTTCAGTATTCGCTGAAAAGCAAATGCACCAAATTAATCAATAGCTACAGAGAATTTCTGCTGCCACATGTACCGCATTCGTTTAAAATAATCAAACCATTGAAAATTTGATTTGAAAAACCAAATCGAATCAATAGCCAACTCTAAATGAAAGAACAAATTGGCTTTCTTCTATTGCGGTCTTAATTGTTATATTATTTTATTTTTTCTTATTTCAACGGTTTCAGCTTTGTGTACTTAAAAGTTGAAGAGTGAAAAAGTTCTTGAGGGCACTGGCCCGTTATATGCGCTTTTTAGTTTTTAGTGCGTAACGGATGCGAATGCATGCAGAAACAATTTGTAGAAATTTCAAATGGAACGATCACATGTTCCATTCGAATTCAAACAGCGAGTTATTCTTGGAATCGATGGGTTGTACTCAGAGTGTGCTCTACGGTTTAATATCTTTTTGGTATAAGCAATCAGACTAAAGCAAAACAAAACAAAAAGAGAAATAAAGAAACAACCTTAATGGTTGCATGTCATAAGGAAATACATAGCTGACTGGAAGGCTATTTTCAGCAAACATCCATGCAAAAGTAGATAGGTATTGACCTGTTTTGGAGTAATTTGTTTTCGATTGATAGTCTTGTGAATGCATTAAGTGGTATAAAGTGGTAGGGTAATATCAAGTAACGATTTGAAGAAGGCGGTTATAGTTGTTTTCGATCGACGTTTCTAATTTGCTAATTCGTTTTGAATTGCTATTGAAAACGTTGTTTTAGATAATTAAGGCTGTTTAGTGTATAGCCAGGATGTTTACTTATTTAAGAAATTTGTTCATCGTCTATATAAGTAGAAACTAATGGTCGAGATTTATAACGAGCTTTTTGACCTGAGAATTCGAAAAAAAATTTAGGAAGGGATTTGAATGAAAGTTTATAATAATTTCCTTTATATGTATTAATCATTATTTTTTGAGTGTACTGTGAAAAGGTTAGAGAATTCTTACCTCATTATGAGATTCTAATGATATCTTTCAATTGTTACTCACAAAACTCATTTACCCGTCCGGTATTTGATTTTTCGCGTTCAAGTATTTTTATGAGAAAAATTTGTATATTTCATTCAGTGGTATGCTTTGTACCTTCTATGCTAAACATTCTGTTTTTTTGGCTATTGACAGACTTGCTTTCTAAAGCTCCATCCAAATGCCTCACCAACAATTTAAACTTCATCTGGTTAGACTTGTAGAAGGGAATATTACTCTTCACCGTTTCCAAAATAAAACTTTGTGTTAAAATGCAACAGCACAGCGCTTGTCAATCGAACATTTTTCTTATTGCCTGAACAGAATGGCGTAGCTGTAGCTGTAGTACGCAGCGCTGTCAAATCAAAAATCAAAATGCAGCTGAAGAATGTAGCAAAGCTTGTCCACAATGGTTTAGCGCAAGATGTCAATTTTGCTGAGCCATTTTGCTTTGTTTTGTTTTTTTTCTGTGTGAAACGTCAAAATGTAGCACCAAAAGTTGAAGTTGAGTCAACTTGTACTACAGCTACTACTACGCATTGTGTACATTCTTATGGCATTTGCTTACTTTCGACTTTGACAGCGCGGCGTACTACAGCTACAGCTCCACCATTCTGTTCAGGCAGTTACTCTGATCTAACATTATGCTGCTGAAATGGAAAAGGTCGAAAAATAGGAAAGCCTTGTGGATTGGACCAGGTAAACTGAAATCAACTCAGACTTCCATGGCTTGAAAATAAATGACAAGAGGCATAGTGCCTTTGGCAAGAGCTATAAACAGAGTTTTGGAAGTAGAACTAAAACTTTGCTCATGAAGCTTTTTCAACATAAAAATGGATTCGTTTTCAATGGGAAAAATATTTCAAAACGTTTGATTGGCATTTTGTAGGTGAAAATTGGAAGGTTCATGAAAAGATATGAAAAATATAAACGCGCTGTGCAGCTAAAACTAAACTCTTTTCCATTTTGTTATTTGTTTGATATTCGTATTTGAACCAGAGCCACTTATCTCTATTGCTATAACTATCGCTCACTATCACTATCATTATCGCTATCATTATTACTATAACTCGCCATCACTGTCGCTATTACTATCGCCATCACTATTGCTATCAGTGTCGCTATCACTGCCTCTATTTCTATCGCTATGACTATCGCTATCATTATCGCTAGCAACTATCGCTGTCGTTATCATTATCACTATCACTATCGCTATGACTATCGCCATGACTATCGCTAACACTATCGCTATCGCCATCAATCACTATCACTATCATTATCGCTATAATTATCACTATCACTCGCCATCACTGTCGCTTTTACTATCGCCATCAATATTGCTATCAGTGTCGCTATCACTACTTCTATGTCTTTCGCTATGACGCTCGCTATCGCTATCTCTATCGTCATGACTATCGTAAGCAGTTCACTGTCAGCTTAACTATAGTTATATGATTTTTTGTATACCATGACCTTCACTCTTTGTTTTTTGCAAGTTCGCTTGTCAAAAGTACATGTTGGAATACTCATCTAGGCCTGTATCTTTTCCACGTCAGCATAAATCCATTAGTGACAGTTAAAATGTACCCTACTCAACCCTTTAACTTCTTCGAAAATGATCCAGGAAAGCGAAACCTCTCTGATTGTTTTCAGCCTACTGGATTCATTGAGTCTGGTTTGCGTGCTTATGAACTTGTTGGGCAAACATCTAAAAAATTTTCCTCTGGCCCTGAACCAATAGCGCTTGGCTTACCGCGCCTTTAATCAAGACAACACTAGTATCTGTATCCCAAGAATATAATGGCGATTTTAAGTCCGTGTCGTAATGATTATTATCATGTCTGCCTGTTTCTTAAGATTTCTGTGTTTGAATCGAAGCTTTTTCACTGGTATCGCCTATAGGTATTGCATATGTATATGGTAGTATTGCCAAAAATTCTCCTGCCAGAGTAATTAGTTTAAAGTTCCGAATCAGCTCTCTCTTTGTCACCAGTTACGTTGGTGTAAAATGCGTTAGCTTCCAGCCCTTTGAAAGATTATTGTGACCACGCATTTGTTTATTCATTCACATTCACAGATTCAAAAAGAAACATTTGGATTCATAAATTTTGCGCATCTATTAAAATTCGATACAATTGTTTCCTATTTTGATCATATTTTCTACAGTTGACATTCAATTTACAGCAGACCAAATCACTCAGAAACTTTGCATCTATCACTCAGTTTTAAGTATTGTCAGTATGCTACCCAGCCGTACACATTTGTGTCAATACACTCAGCGAATTTGTTCTATTTAAATCTCCACATACAAAACAGGCATTTTCGTCTACTGAATAATGAACTATTTACTAAAGAATTTGAAAGTTCGTTTTACCTTGTAAAACAGATTGGAAATCAGTTGATTTTCTCTTGCATTTTAAATAGAAAACTTAAAAAAAAGAAGAAATACCGACAATGAGAACTGAGCTTTGGGAGAAAATGTTAGAATGACTTGCTGATGAAGATGATAAATCACTTTAAGAGCCCCACACGTATTGGGAACAAACTTGGTTAACCACCTGCCTTAAGCCATATAGTTTGACCCATCTTACATTTTGAAATTCGCCCAAACATTGTGAAATGCCCCGTTAAGTGCATTTGCATTAAAATTTATATTCGACATAAACATTGCCGATGGTATACAACGAACATGTGCGTTGTATCGTTAATGTGGTTAATAAACTAACCGCGGGATATAAAAATGAAAAACAAAATACAAAATAAAAAACGTTATGCCAACAAACAGCCATGACACAAGACAGAACCACTAGAATCCATAAATTTAAAGAAAATACATGTCGCTGTATACACGTTTTTCCATTTATAGAAGTGTGGGTTAATTTAACAGCTGTGGCAAAACACATTTATCAATAGGTTCTCACAAATGCCTTATGTGATTGAGTCAACAACAAAGATGATCGATTTGGCCTTGAAAATTATGAACAGTTTTGGTAGCGCGAGAACTGTGTTAATAGCTTATGGTTAATCTACTGTCATCTATCAGAAATTTTATCGGGTTATTTGCCCAGTGTTAAACTCTTTACCCCTAAAGAAGATTTGTTGAGAACCTAATTGTCTCATTTTTTTTTTTTTTTCATTTTTAACTTCATTTTTATTAATTTGTATCTTATAACTAGTTAAGGCTAACAAAAATGATTAAATCTAGCTTATTTAATAAATCTACTAGCTTACTGACCCCAGGCGGGTGCTCTAACCTAATTGTCTCATCATTATTGAAAGTGTACATTTAAGAAACAAGTAAAACACTCTCAGCTGATAAAACTACATGTTGACTTATCACAAACGTGTTCCACAGAGCTTAAGGTTATCGGTGATAAGGCAATTAATTCTCACAAACGCGAACAGTAACAACATAAAATCATAAATTTAAATTGGAATTCTAAAGAATCTAAAGAAGCCTCACAGTGCCTATGCATTATCTGTGATGAATCTTTTAAACTTTAAATGTCGTTTCACACTTTGTTTTGGGCACAGGGGCTATTGTATTAGGTGTTTTGGAGACAACCATGTTATCAGCTTGGAATCAAAGTGGCCCACACTTTTTGTCGGTGTGAACAGCATGATAAGATGAAGGTAAGGAGATGGGTTGGTTGGTTGGTATTTCCCACATTATAATAAACTATAAAAAAAGTGTTTGACTGGAAACCGTCGTCGATGTAGGTGGAATATAGTGGTTTAGAACCGTGCATTCTTGTGGGTGTATCTTCTGCTTATAAGCATTATCTTTATTGAATTATTATTACTATGGAATTAGAAATGATTTAAATATTTCATGTCCTATGGAGACTGCTGAATTTAAGCCTTACAATTTTTTGGCAATGCGATTGAAATCGATAATTGATAGAATCGCTCTTGGCGTAATGGTGGGCATATTTGCCTTTTGCGTGGGGGTTCAAGATTAGAACGCCAACGCAAAACAAAAATGTTTTTCCACAGGTATCACATTTCGAGAGGAATTGGCATGTCCTTCATTGCCATGAAAAGAGCTTTCTCGATTAGCCGTTCGGAATCAGCAAAAAATTGTAGTTCCCCTCCATTCATCACAAGGTACGTTTGTGTGAAATGTACTGGGCTCGAGGGCTCCCCACTCTGTCGCGCAACCCTATGGACTGGACATATTTGATGGAAATAATTTAAATCATAAACACTTTGAATTGCAATTCTGAAATACACAAAGTCGCAATTGCGAGGAACTATAAAAATTGCTCTGTTATCTCATCGAATGTAGAAAACATTATCATGACCTTCTGCTTTCAATCTATATTTAATTTTGACTTTGAAACTAGATTTCCCAAAACCAAATTATTCAATTCACTTGAACCTAGAAGTTGATTAAGGGGCTCGGCTAGTTTCTCGAGCTCAAATGGAGGTGATTTTTTGAAGGCGTGAAAAAAAACCATAGCTTCAAATATTCTGTAATCTTAGGAGTTTATTATACATATATATTCATGTAAATTGTCACGAAATTTCGAGTTAAAATATTGAAATCCAAGAGAGATATAGACCATTTCTTGAACTCCTACAAATTAGAAGACGTCAATTTGCCGGATTTTTTTTAATTTTTCTGGTACCTGTAACAAGAAAATAAAAACATGGCGTTAAAGTAGACCTTTTTTCCCATACAGCCATCTATAATTATAGTGAACAATTAAAAATTGTAAATAAATTAAATATAAATTAAAAAAAAGGTCCAAATTTCGCCAAAAAAATCGTCTTTCGATGGCTGCCAAATTTAAAATTTTCATCCGATCGTAAAAGTAGAAGATGGCTGTATGTAAAAACATATAGAGAGTATGCAGTTAAAATTTCAAGACGATTCGTTAATATTTGTGTGAGTTACAACAGCGGCAAATTTGAAAAATGCAGTTTTGAGAAAAACGCGTTTAAAGTTTTCAAGCAGGAGTTCGAGCGCCTGAGATGCTTCTCTTCTATACTCTGCCATTTCAAAAATATCCAATACAATCATTCAAATATTTTAAAACATTATGTTTGAGATGTTTACCTTTCGAAAAATTAAAAAAAAGTCGATTTTTTGAAAATGAGAAACTAGCGGAGCCCCTTAAAGAACAAAGTATATTAGCCTTCAAAAAACTACAGGCATTAGTAAATTAGTTGTTTATGCTTTTAGTAAATTTTGTTCCACAAATTTGCCTCTTCCGCTTTAACAGAGGGAAATAGACCATACGATGTTTTTTTTTGTTACGACTCAACCTGGGTACCTATCCGGATTGGGCTTTTGTCGCATTTGCAAAACACCCTCTACTTTTATTTAATAGCAGAAAAGGAGACCATCTGGCGCGACAACTTCATATGAAAACCGAAAGAACCACATTACTAGACAAAAAATAGTCTGAGGCCAGCGCAACTGACGCCCATCATATATGTGGCTTATCGTTAGCCTCCTAATGTCAACTAAACGTTGAACCAGGAAACTGCATTTTTTTTTTCTTCTTAAATTTTAACCTCACTCTATCATGCCAACACGTGCAACACTCTAATGCAGTTTGTTTCCAGTGCACAATAAATCATTCAATGGCCATTCACCCACGGCATGCACCTCCCCTCACAACACCCATTTAGTCCATGTAACAGTCATGTCTTTATTTATACGAGTATATGTGTGTCAATAGATAGTTGTTGTTTTTTTTTTTGGCGAACACAGAAGACAAGCTTGCATATACAAATTGACCCAGTTTTTCCAACAAGAGACAACACACTGACCAACAACAAAATGTTTAGTTGTGCACCAACCAACCATCTACTGCTGGCAGCCAACCATCATGAAGTGAAGTGAATCGATAATCACCGTTCATCCATCGGAAAACATAACAAACGAAGCCTTTTCTCTCGTCTCTGGTTTTTAGGTTAATCATTTGACATTTAACACAACAGTTAGCACCCACTGAATACTGTCGCATTTCACTTTGTTCAGTAATGTTGAGCTACTCATCATGTAAAGAATGATAAAATCTGTCCTGATGCCTACAGAAAGACTCAGAAATTGTCAGGCAATAAATAATACCAAAACGACGCGCCGTGGTGGTGAAAAGAAGTCAATTGCACTGCTGCAAATTACATGTGAAAATGTGAAATACCCAAACGAAATGGGGATTCCAAATTGAAGGACAGCATTTACATAGCTTCCGCCGATGTCATATGTGTGGTGGGGCAAAGGGAAAGGCAAAAAATGGCACTACTTGTGAAAGTTGACCTGAGCAATAAAAGAAAAGCGTGCATGTAGGTTGATGGAACTTGCGTTTTCTTACAAAGAACATTTAAAAGAGCATTGAAAATGAATGAATTTTTTTCGTGTTCAGTTTTTTGAATTAACATAAAAGGGTTTTTTGTATTTGTGTCAGGTAACGAACTACCTACCTATAATAAATTTTGTTATTTCGTTAAAATCTTATTTAAATCCTCTCAAGGGATACACCCGAAGGAAAGTTCTTTTTTAAGCGGTGAGAATTTAAAATAAATACTAGCGCCATCTATCTTTTCTTTGAATGGAAAAAATAGAAGATGTAAGAAATTCTGACAAAAATCTAGTCTTTCCTCTCTTCTATGTCTGGACTATGAAGATTTTAATTCACTCTTGAGATTGATGCTAGATGTAGAGGAACATGTTAACAGCACGTTAGATTTGACAATCAAGACGAAACTCTGAGTTTCCCTGAAAGGTCTAAGATAAATCTTATAAGTTAGTCTAGAGCTGACTTTAGCAAAAAACCAAATATGTACAAGTTTAAGTTAGAGACATTCGAAATTTTCGAAAAATTAAAACTTTTGTAAAAGAAAAATGTCTCACTGTTTTTCAAAAGCTTGATATGATCGGTAAAGGTAAAGAATGAAATAGACGAAAGACAGTATCAAAAACTTTTTATTTAAAGAGAGCAACGATAATGAATCAATTGTCACCTTAAACGGGAGCACTCTCGTTCTCTTTTAGTGTTTTGATTTTCCTTCCTTTGAAAAACGATTTTTTAACTCAATAAAAACAAAAGCAATCATTTCAGCGTTAATTTTGTAACTGAACAGCCTTTTGACTCTTTCAGTTTGTTTTTGTTCTTGTTGTTGTTTTTTTTTTCCTGTTGTATGTTTTTCAAATACCAGCTGGAGCACTCAGACCTAAATGCCGGTCCATTGTACTACCAGATAGCAACCTTCTTTTTGTTATAGCTTTCCAGATGTTCGGAGAAAAGCCAAAAGACGCTGCCATGATAAGGAGCCTATGTTACCAGGTCTCACCATGTCTGTGCCGAGTATCGGTAACCTCATGCGAGAAAAAGCATGACATTCACAGAGCAAGTGCTCTGCGGTGCCTTCATCTTCTCCACAAGATTCACAGAGCGTATCATTTAAGCCTAACACGTTTAAGTGTTTCAGTCTTTTCTGATACAAGATAGCAAAAAATGTTGCAGTCTTCTTATTTACGTTGGGACTTGGGAAGCATACGTTTGGTCTGTTTGCATCTAATGGAGGCATGCTATCTACGGTTGTGCTCTTGACATACCCAATCGTTGATTGGAGCCCTAACTGAGTTCGCTGGCAGACCTATCGATATTGCTTGGCAAGTTCATCGGCGATCTCATTTTCAGTTATGCCGCGATGGCCTGAAACCCAAATGAGACTCAAGGAATTTAGTTTTTCGACCGCATTCAGAGAGCTCTTGTTGTTCTTGTTCTTGTTCTTGTTCTTGTTCTTGTTCTTGTTCTTGTTCTTGTTCTTGTTCTTGTTCTTGTTCTTGTTCTTGTTCTTGTTCTTGTTCCTGCTCTTTTTGTTTTTCTTCTTTTCTTCTCCTTATTTACTGATTCCATTTTTAACACTCTGTGCGTTGGTATTTCTTCCTTTAAGCGAAAGATAGCACAACGTAGTGTGTTATTGAAGAGACAATTTTCTCAATTACCTGCTTCACACTAGTGATTCGCTTTTAGATTCCTTAACCTCACAACAATGAAGTGAAAGAGTTACCAAAATCAGACATCAACGTTTTCTACGGGAAATGAAAGGAACTAACTTCGATAGAAACGAACTACAAATATTACTAAGCCAATACACTAGCCCTTAAACAAAAACAAAAACCAAGCAGTTTAATACGAATGTCACATATACGACTCACATGAAAAAGTAGATCTAAATGCAAATGCTTAAATGTTATAAGACTAGAAAAAAAAAGTAAGTATTTCTTTAAACTAAGTATGTTAACAAGAAAGTTTGCTGGCACATAGTCATGCCAATAAGAACACTGAAGTGTCCTTGACTGATTGTTTGTATGCATTGTATGCATTCCTTCTCTATGGATACAAAATTATTTGATTTACAATGCTTTTGTTTTGAAATGAAAAGAAAGTGTAGTTATGCAGTTTTTGTTGCAGTGAAGAACAAAAAAGTTTTTTGTTTCTTTTTTTGGACCTTGAAAAACACTTCTGTTTAGAAATGCAAACCTTGTGTGTTAGAAGTAAATGAAAGTTGTGTGTTGCTTTCAAATTCAATTAGAACTCCTTAATTGTGTTTTTGGGTTTCAATAACTAAAAGCAAGGGGGTAAAGCAAAACATGATGTAGAAGTTCGAGAAACGGAAGTTGGTCGAAAAAAAAAAATTAATACCATTGCTTGAACGTTGAAGGAGTTAAGAGTTTTAGAAAAACGGAGACGGAGTACAGATGGATTTGTTTTGAGCTTACATTATTCACTTACATGTGTTCGCTTTGTATTAACTAAAATAAATAAATGAATAAATAAATAGGATGGCGCAAAAGAGCGAGGGTGGGGCTAAAGGCGTAGCACATTTCTCACAACCATGCCTTGTAAAGGAATGGAGGTTGCCTAAAGTTTTTCGCCGGATCCGAACGTCTAATAGAAATAGAGCTTTTGTGGCAATGTGACTTGCTAATTCCGCGCGAAAGGCGATACCCGTGGAAAAACATTTTTCCCTATGTTGGGATTCGCGCTACTCCTCGGGTACAGCAACTAAAAATAGTGTAGTTACTAGTTATATTCTCTTTCCTGGTCACCTTCAGGAACCAATCCGCGAAAACCTTATTTTACTTTTTTCGAGAGTAAAATCATCGGATTGTGTACCTAGGGTATAAAGGCGAAGGAAAAATTAAGAACTAAAAAAGTTGTTCACTGTCATGAACTCAACTATTAAGTTACAAATCGCCAGATTACGTTATTCAGCGTTATCCTGTTGCAAGGCTTTTTTGTCGTAAGGTTCAACCCCCACAAGCTTTACCATATACTGGCGTTTTAATTAAAGTAGTCCATTGAAAACTTACTTTCAAATAGACAAACTGCTAGGTTCTCTTTGCCTGTTATACAGTTAAAGTACAATTTATAAAAATTAAAAACAGAGTACAACCTCAAGCAGAACCTTGTGGAACACCAAACATTTGTTATATTGCCTCTCTAAATAGAAATACAATTTTCTATATAGAAAGCAAACCATTCACTGAATCTCTATTTTGGAATGAAAGGAAAGTGGAAAGCTTGAGTGTCTAAAGTATTTAAAGTATTTTAAGGATATAACTCCAAATAAGGCGTCATCAGTGAATTTAATTACAACTTGGATAGTCAGACTGCGAATAACTAAGGAAGCTTGATTTGTTTTGGAAAGACATCATTTTGTTGACAAACCGCGATTTTTATTTTTATTGTCTATCCAGGTCAAATATAAAGAGTCAGTAACATTTACAGCAAATTTAACGCGATTCAATTAGGATAACAACCTCTCCCACCTTGATCCCAAATCGTTTGTTTCATTTAACAACTATGCTCTAAATAAATCAAAGACGCCTTCGAACAATGCCAATTCATACAGTAGTGTTACCTAAGTTTTTCGTTAATTCTTACCGAACTGTGCTAACTCAACTGAAAAATCGAGAAAAAAAACGAAACAGTCTTTTACTTTTCCTCATCAATCCAAACTCATTCAATAGCAATCGGATCGAAGTTTGTTACAAACGAGCCATCAGCCTATAAATCCATAATTCAATCAAGTGTTTCACCCTTTTGACCTATCGGTGTTCATAACTCAAGAAATCAATCGAAATGTTGGCATTCGACAAGGTCCTTCACAAAGACAAAAACAAAAAAAAACATGGGAAATTCATTTTATACGATTGATGTAGATTCTGAGAAGAACCTTTAGTTAAAGGGTTCATTTTCTACATATAAGGGCTAATGTGCTATGGAATAAGGATGTTATTATAATTTTTTTTAATGTCGTTCCCCCTCATTTCAAGGACGAAAAAAAGTTTTGCAAGAGGGTTCTGTCGTGCTGCTACATGATGTTTTTATTTTGCTTCTCGATAGTATTTTATAGAAATTAGATTCATGTGCTGCTTTGTCAACATAATGACGTAATAGACGGGGACAATGGCTGGTGGGATAAGAAAATAATCGAAAAATGTTTCTCTTTTTGTTTCTTTGGCAGGACATAAAAGGGGTTGAGTTTTTGGCACAATGAGGGTAGGTAGGTACATGATGAACGATGATGTTTTCATTTGTGTTGTTGTTGTTTTTTTACGAGTGACATAATAAGGGTAGGCACAATCCGAAATGGTTTTGGTTCGGTGGATTATTCATTTTGATTAAGCAAGTTCTCGGAAACAAAAAATAATAATAATAAGAACACAAGACCCTTTATTTTTAAAAGCAAGACAAATGGGGTCGTAAAGTAACTCAGTTTTATTCGGCGCGTGGTGCAAATGAGTTTACGACTTTTACGACCCGTAGCAAAACAAGGAGTGCGTCTCCAAGTTCACTGATGCATGCCTAATTGTGCTCTTCAGTAAATGACTGGGGGTAGTAGATTTTTATGACACAATAATTTATGCAAGAGAAAAAAAGTATCCCTTACAAGGACTTGACAATTGAAAATCAAAATATTTATGGCTAGGTACCTCTAAAGAAATTAATTTTTAGTGTTTCGAGGCTTTTTGAAGTGAAAAGAACCCCAATTTTTACTTTTTATTTTTACATAAGGGAAAATTTTCAGGAAGTGACTTATTTTCTTGAACCTCAGTCAATGTGTCGCCTTGTCAGAAGCCTGGTTTGGCATTAAATGTTTCAGTAAATTCTGTGCCAATCTTGACCAATCGGCTTAAAGTCTCCTAAGACATCATATCGATAAAACGATGGTGCGTGCGTATGTTGACATATTACAACATGTTAAACTGTTTATGCAACGTTAAGGGAGCTCCCTTCTTTTCTTAGTGACGACCAGAAAACGGTTCATCGGGCAGGTTTTCCTCCGACCATAGCTCCTTTTCACTTGCTCCCCAGTTGTCTTGAAAAACTCAGCATCAAGACCCTCTACACTTGCAGTTTATTGGATTCTAGCTTCGCCTCTTCTATAGTAAGGTAGAGAAGTTGAGATGACAAGTTGAATGTTGACATCGTGGCTTATGTCATCAATCATAATCACAGTTGAGCAGTCTGCGCATTTTCCGTATCCGAATGAAACTCAAAATATCAGAGGATGAAGTTTTAAAAAGCTTTGTGCAGGCGTTTAGAATTCAGAGAGAATTTAATAGACACTCGATTGGAAATTGCACCACAATCGACTAGTCTGAGTTCGTTTTCGAAGATTTTGTAGTGCTTACCGATAGTGCTTAAAATATATCCTCCTTCCTTAGCTTTGCGTTCAAATCGCCAAGAATGGATTTCACTTTAGTCTAGGGCTGTGCTAGAGTCCAATTGAACAAAATCAGCCGGATAGAATACCGAAATTCAGTACCCTGATGCAGAGTTTTGAAAGCTGTATTGGGCTCACTATAGGAGCTCATTCGTTATCATCTATAAATATATTTCAATATCATTTTCTAGAATTGAAAGACCCTGTTAGATCCTTACACCAAATATGTTGGAGCGGCTCATGCTGAGTTTTCTGCTTTTCAGTACTAATGTCAATTCGAATTAATTCGTATTTACATTCCCCATAAGCAGATTGTTCAGTTTCGGTTTTCATTCGCCGTTCAGGCATTACTTGCACTAGGTGTTAGACAGGTCAGCTTCCGTTGGACGAGATGTTTGCCCAACAGGGCCGTCGAAAAGGTAATGTTAGAAAAATTGACATTGCAATATGTGAGCTCCACCGGCAATTTACATCCATCGCAGGCCAATCCGTAGTGCACGTCCAAGATTCTTAGATCTTTGAACTTTTCTATGTTTGGGGTGGTCATGGCGTACAATGGTTAGCGGTTCTGGCTATAACGTGGGAGTACGAAGTTCGAATCCGAGAAACTTAGAATTGTTTATACATACTGGGATCGTCTTTCTCGGCGGATTGGCTAGTCCTCCGAGAGTAATTTAATTACAGTGGCCAGCTTTCTCACTTAGCCGTTCGGTATCGGCATATTAAAATATTAAATTGTAGGTTCTTGAAATGCGTTATGCCCTTGGACTTCTCGAGCTTTGTTGCACTACCCTGTTTTTTTATTTTTACGCAGTTGGCATATTTATCAGAAGAATCATTGCTGGTGAGTGTATAACGAAACAATTGGCATATCCAACAGGGGAATTATTAGTTTAAAGCAGACAAGCGGGAGAGCTGTGATGTCTTCGAGATAACTAAGCATAATACTACAAGAAGAACAAGATTTTCACTTTACCCATCGGAAAGCGTGTGTTGAGATTTTAATTTATATAACTACCTTACCACTGGTAGGGGTATAACGAAACGATTCAATTCAAAGAAATTATTTTAAGACATAGGTTGGTTTCTATTTTACTTCGCTTCGTTTTCATTATCGTACAAAGAAAATTATATTTTGCAAACTCGGTCTTTTATGAAACTATTTTTAATACAGTCTTCTGAAGTAGCGCTTGGTCTGTTGTTCTTACGCTTTTTCACTTTTCAATTCATTTTTTATTAAATTTGTCCAAAATGTATACTTACCTTATTCTTAATTTAGTTGCTAACCCTTATCAGGTATACCCTAAATTACTCAATAATTAAATTCTATTTGGGCTGCTGTTGCTGATGCTTGGTTCAGCAACGAATGCGCTGATAAATGTTTAACCTTGGTGCTATGCTTCTCGTTAAGAACCCAAAAATATGAAGACTAGTGGGGAGTGGTTTGTTCTTATTAGAGTCAAACTTGTGGTCTATTGTTTGAGTGGAAGTGAATCCTATTCGTACAGAACGATTTTAAGATTCTGATACTCACATTAAGAAATCAATTTTTTTCTAATCTTATTTTAACTATCAAACTATAAAACAGATGAAGTTCATGTTAACAAAATGATTCTTCTTTGTTTCTTTTCAGGTAAATAAACTTCAGTCAAGGAGTTGAATGTGTATTGTGGTAAGCTTCGCTGTTTTAGGACGAAGGGAACTTTTTACTAAAACTAGTGTACCTGTAGTATAAAAATAATCATGCTTATCTAGCATATGATTTGTAAAAGTGAATCTTTTTACTCAAAATCCATCATTGTTTTGGTTACACTATGCTTAAGCATCAACATCCTACAATTTCCGTGAATCACACAAATAATATTTGCGCAGGCAGGTATTTTGTTTTGTTTGAAATGAATTCCATTCATCCAGTAGCAATAACTATTATGATTCCTCTTAGCATAACAACAAGAATACAAATTAATTCCCCCCAAAATCCAGCTGAAAAGCAAATCAGTATATTTACCACCCGACCGACCGTACCAAACAAAAACACACAACAATGCATTCTTCATTATGTACACTCTACATACAAATTTATACAAACAAAACAGACAACAAAGTAGGTAGGTTCCTATGTACGTTTGTACGCGTAGTGTTGAGTTGAATTGTTGTGGTTTTGTTCGTTAATGGAAAAAGAGAAGTTTTCTTTAAAGAGCACTCAACCTACAAATATTCTGTGGGTAGATCTACATAATTCGGGGCTTTTCGTTACGATTTTGGAGCCAATTTCATTTCCTCGCGCAGTTTAAGACATTTTAATATTAATAAGCTGACACAATGAACTTGAGGAACTTTAATGATAAAAGTTTTGCAGTGCTGCCAAAAATATTCTTTCTTGTTTTTGAATTTAAATATTTGCACAGCAAATTACAAAATAAATATCCCCATTGCGGAGCTTACATTGAATTCCAACAAAATTGTTAATTGTTTGTATACTGGGACCATTCCAATGGACAAGAGATTCAATAAATGGTTCGCCAATTGAATAATTCTTCGTAAAAAATTGAAATAAGGCAACGAATTGGAAATGAATGTCATCAAAAAACCTTTTCATTTTCCAGTCCTTTTCTTTCTATTTTATTTAACCCTTCCGCTTCACTGATAACGGCGCGGCGTTGGCTGCTGTAGAATTTTCATTAAAACCCCTTTAAACTATTTTAGGTGGGTGTGGTTAAAAAAGTTTGGGCATTTGGTTTGGGAAGCTTTTTGGGTTTTTTAGAAAGAAACTTGGAGTTCTCTATGGATGAGATGAAACAATATTATTGCATACAGAAGAGCCTCTAAAGTGAGGAAACCAAAACCACACTTAGATGAGGAAAAGTTTTTAAATGTTTCGGATTGACTTTCAGTAGTACTAGTAAGCAGGTGCAAAAGTTAGTTTTGTTTATTAGCAGAACGTCGATATAGAACGAAGTGTTATGAACAACTTGCAAATTAGCATGGCTTCCTGGGATATTCTGTGAAAACTTTAAAGCGCATTTGAAAGTTGTTGCCAACAGAACACCTTTGAATCCATTTAATTTATTTCGAAGTAGTTTTTTTGTAAATTAAACAAATGATGTGTTGGTAGGTATATATTTCAAATTTTTCAACTAAATATTTGGGAGTCGGCTTACCTGTAATGAAATGTAAGCCTTGGCAATCCCTTTTAAACGCTGAAAACGCAACATTAATGATCCACTCGCACGACACAAATTTATCCACACACTCATGTAAAAGTCGGAAGTTCTACTTAAAATGGTCGGAATTGCTTCGTAGAACATCAAAACTTCAAAGTGTGCTGAAAAGTTGAATCATAGAAATCTTTATCTTAAATCAGTATCTTAACAGGAAGTTAAAAAATAAAAGTATTGAAGCCCAAAGCCAAATAGAAATTTTAGACTGCCAACCAATAGTTTTCCTTATTTAGTTGTGCTCTAAAGATGTGAATGAGCTTGGTTGTCAACCAGCAAATATTTGATTGTAGTGCCCGTTGTGCAATTTCCAAAAGATCCCAAAAACATAAAAAAATATATACTATATAATAGCAATTTCTTTATAAGTCGTTTGGAATTGGCAAACAATTTTAGGTCCCTTCCATTTCCTCACAACTCACAAGGTATATTTAGGAGAAATGCGCTAGGTCCCGGGGCTCTCCGCTTTGTTGCGCCACCATATTTATTAATTTTGATTGTACGATCTTAGACGAAGTACATGTAAAAACAAACTTACAACTTCTGCAAGTGTTGTAGTAAAAGTAAACACGATGCAATTTTGAGTCTTTCGACTCATCATAACAAGACAACATTCAACACAAACACTCAGTGGTTGGAATTATAACTGCGAAGCTGATCATTCACATTCTTAGTATGGTGCTTCTCGTCTTCGTTGCGCTTTTTTCGTAGAAAACTTTCCATTAGCCAATAGTGAGAATTGATCACACAGCGCTTGGTCGGATAGTCAGTCAATTGCATCCTGCAGGCATTGGTTCCATTCACTTCACATAATAGTTCAACTTTTCAAACATATTTTTAGCAAGTTCGACGGTTATATTATTTTAGTAACAAACTAAGAAGTCTCTTCTTTCTCTAAAAGGGGCTCTGGTGCAGTGGGTTCAAGTCCCGCTCTGGGTATCTACTTTTCTTTCAGCCTCCCAGTTTCATCTGGACGCCGCCTTTGGGGTTATATGTGAAATTAAAACCACATTGTTTTCATCTACTGTACTACAAAAAAGGGAAGGCTTTGACCCTGATAGTACAATGGATCGGCAATTAGGTCTGAGTGCTCCAGATTGTCATAAGTCTCCTCTTTTCTAATACAAAAAAAAATTCTTTCTCTTTTGAATTCAAATTCTGAGGTAAATTCAGATTCGTGTATGTTACGAAAATCTTGATACACAGGGTGGACCAGAAAGTTGAGTGAATTTTAAAAAAATCATTTAAGAAAAAGATACAACAATCATCTTTATTGTGTAGTAATAAAAAGTACACGGGAAAGTTATTTTCTGAAAATAATATTCTCATGATGTGCACCATCGTGTTTCAAACAATTTTCCAAACTGGTTCTTAGATTATCAAAAACTTGCTGGCATTTTGATCTTGTTATAGTCGCTTTTTCTTCTTCGATGTTGGTGAAGAGCTCCATAGCGTCTAAACTTCCACGAACTGAGCTACTCTTTACCACCTCCCGGGCCACGATATCGTAAACTGGTACAAAGTAATATTTATTCAAGGATCGTACGTCTTTATGGTCCACCCTGTACTATAAGGCTTTTTCTATTGTGGTTCAACTTGCTACCGCCCAATTGGACTAGGGCTCTACAAAGCTGTAGGCACCGTGCTAGTCCAAAAAAGACTGCTTGCTTGGATTTCGTTTTCTGATCTAGAAATTTGAATGGAAATGTGCTGCCCAAGTTTGAAAAGTTTAAATATCCGGAATCTGTGTTCAATCACCGAGAAAGCATGGGTTGGATGAAGTGGGAAGAAATTCCGACATCTTCTGTAATAAGAAAATGCCGCCTAAGCTGAAAGTACTCATACATAGGGCTCACAATGTTGGCCAATGTACAAAAAGTAAGAGAGTAAGTTGACGGCAGTTGAGATAAAAGTGGTCCCTATGACAGCAGGGGCAACAAACCTTGATCGTATTACAAATACCAAAATCCCGATTAAGGCTTCAAGTCCAAAATATCATCTTGCGAAAAATAGACAACGACACATTCAAAAGAATGAGAGATCCAGATAACCCTGTCAAGAAGGCATTATGATAAAACATACAGCCAAGATCGCGAAGTAATAGAAAGAAAAGCAGACAAAAAAATCCTGCTACAGGCCACTACATTTTCAATTGATTGGCCTTAGACATGAAAAAATCTACCGGGAGGTTCGCCGAAGTCTTCTATGCTAAATACGACGTACCTACCCCAATATAGGATCACTAGTAGGAGGCAGATAAGTGATCTGATCCCTTATTGATGACGATGCTCGTAATTCTGAAAAGGAAGAAGAAGAGAAACCCTTATCGAGAAGAGAAGTTTATTGCTCACATCAGAACGTTTTCGGTTGTCAACAAACTAAATGAGGTCTCTTTCATTAAAATTTTGATATCCCAGTCAGTTTTGAAGATATTCTCAACGCTTTGAAATTGCGTAGCTCCAAATCTGTCATAGACTTTCACCATTTTCCAAAAATTCTATTCAATTTGAAATTTCTTGGATTCGACTTCAGATTTCTGTCTCCATTGTTGAAATTTATTACTTAGGTGGAGATTACAATTCGGGGTGAATCTGGACCTCAACCAACATCCTTCGAAAACTACTTCGATTTTGGTTTTGCACTCTTTTTGTATTTTCTTCTCCACACATTGTCTTCGCATACGGAACCAAAGATCATTCGGAGTATTTTTCTTTCGAAACCAAGGGTTTCCTCATCCGCTTTAGATAAGGTCCATGCTTAGCATCGTAAAGTAAAACTGAGATGATCAACGTCTTACAAAGGGTTACCTTGGTTTTAGTTGCCTCCTAAACTCAAAGAAGCAGCGATAAGTAAGAGTTATTCTCTATTTATTGAAATATTATATAGCAATAAAAATTCCATTAAAATCAGTGCATGAATCATGTCGGAATAGCCAAACATTGACTAGACATTAACAGACAAGTCGACAATTAGACATACCACATCAAACATATTGAGTAATAAATGTTCACGCTCAATTATTTTCGCTTTTAAAAATTTTTTATCTACATTACCGAAAAAATTGGATTTTCTACGCCCCAAAATATTGCCGTACATATGTTTATGTTGTTTAATATCTAAAAATAAATAAATGGCCAGATGTGAGACTGAATGAGAACAAAATGATTTTAATTTCCTAAAACCGTCAAATCAAGGAAATTCTTTATACACGCCAAATATTCGAACCCAATTGCTTTATCTTTCTTAAACTTTACTTTATCCACAAATATGTGAACAACATAACTTTTGAACCAAACAAATAACAACATTTTTGTTTACTTGTACTTTTGTGATAAGCCACTTAATAGATTAAATTTGTAATGATTGTTATTCTTTTTTTTATTAAAGAAAGAATCAGCACTGTTTTGCAATACGCATGCCTTACGTAAAGTATGTCGTATCGAAAAGGGTTGAAGCTTTAGCCCACATTAGACTTATCAAATCGTTATGTGTATTTCGATTGAAAGGCTATCTTATCTTTGCTTACGCACCACACTTGCAATGTCGCTCTCTTATCTTCAAATATCCAAAAATTAAAACTAAAACTTCATTGTGTTCTTGACCTAATTTACGGATAACTATCGACACCAAAGCGACTTTGAAAATCGAAGTAAATTCGGTAGATAAAATTTTGGTTGCAGTTTCAAATAAAACAACAAACACATAAGAATCGAAATGAAGACCTGTACAGCCTTAGAAGATAATCGTCGAACAAGTTATTGAGAATGATGGAATTCGCTGTGCAGTTTGCCAACATTGTCAACCCAGAATGACTTTGGAACAAAATTTTCCAAATCAAAATGCTTTAAACGTAAGTTCTGAGAGAGGTCTACACTTTCTTAATCATTCCTGAACTAAATTTATGAAGACCAAAAGACATCCCAAGATTGACACAAGACTTTTGCGATTATGTCTTTGCTTTGAATGCAGTTGACATTTTAAATTCTCATCTTTCATGCTTTCAGACTATACTTGGGTAAATATGCACTGTGCAAGCTAATCGCACTTTGCCCCAAACCCAAATACGTTTCGTGTAATCTTTTTTAAGTTTTAGATCTCATTGCTTATTCATAACTGCGATGAGGACATGCACTCGAGTGTGTGTGTTTGTGCGGAAGATGATTATGATTTCTACTTGGCGATTGATGCACGAGCTCGAGATCTTTCATAAAACAGAGAGAAAAAAAAAGAAAGAAAAACAATACCACAAATGTGAAATATACGAATAGCAAAAATGAATATAAAAACACTACCCAAGCCCAGTGCACTGTCCTGACACGCAAACAGGTTAGGTAAACTAACCATGACGTTTGCATTCAGCTGGAATTGCACGAGAGCACCCCAGCTGGCTTGTGGTTGTTGAAAGTATATCAACATTCAACCTCGAGGCAGGCGCAGGTTTTTCAATGACTACCATGTTGTTTATTTACATGTGAAATGTGTGCTATGGCTTAGCTTATATTAGATCAACAACAATCCACATGCACCGTATATAGGGGATATGTAATCGTTCCTACGCCAAGTCTGAAAACTGAAGTGAGTGTTCCATATTTAAGGAGGTGGCATGGAATTATGAGCTACAATCTTACAATATGTGCGAATGCTTCCATCTGTGTATATCTATGGTTGGTGTTGTGGTTTTATAGATCATACAACGGCAGCAGGTTGTGAGACACACCGATTTGTAATTAAAATGCTTCTTGTAGTTAGTTAGTTTGGGGACCTATAAGCAAATTGACAATTAAGAAGCAAAGACTTTAAATTAGTGTTGGCAAATTGAATTGTTGTAAGTGCGATGAGATGATTGCGTAATCCTATTTTACTACAAGATGTTGTAACATTGTGCCTTTCTAGTAGGAGTAGCTTATGTCGTTCCCAAAACTATCTCAGGTGGTAATTTGTTAAACAGGATTTTCAGCATACGTTTATTAGTTACTGCTATTGCCTTTTGGGCTTTTCTTCGTGGGAGTTGGTAACTACCTACTTGAAATTGGAATAATCCGTTTGCTACTATGCATATAATCTAAAACTTTTTGAATGAAATTTAAACATAATGGCTTAGTGAACTATAGCATGTTAGGTGTAGGGATGCTCATGGAAAAAAAACATCGATGTTTTATTCGATGTGATACATCGTAACCTTACATCGATGTTTGTCGATGCATCGCATAAAAACATCGATGTTTTCGATGTATCGATGTTTCTTGAGCAAAGCGTACTCGTCGCGTGTGCAGCTGCACATCGTGTAGTCTGTCTCTGGATATATAAAGTAAAGGAGAAGAGAGCATATTATGTATGACATTTTTGAGTTTGTATACATAGAGGAACCATGCTAGCTTGCGTTAATACGCCGATAGATGTCACCAAGTAAATAAATTGACATTTGAAATTTTAAAGCAACAGTTTTCTTGTGCATTTCCATACCTTTGACATTTTTCCTGTTTCCCTTCTCTGCTGCCTTTTTTAAATCAAATTTCTGTGGAAAGCATTCCACCAAAAAATTTCCATAACGTGTGAAGTGTAGTATCTTTATTTCAAGGTTTTGGTTGGACCATAGAATGCTGACCTTTGTAATTTTTGTTTAGGTATTCCGGGCACGAATCTCTTATGTTTTTTTGTCACAAGCGAAACAAAGGTTAAGAAAATAGATATTGTTATACGTCAAATCCAATAAACTATTATTTTGAGCCAAATTCACTGTCCCAAAAAATGTTTGCCTGGTCTGGCAATGACCTGGTGCCGAACTACCGCAAACGTGATTGAATAATACGTGACTGAATCATGTCATTACTTCTCACTTTATTGAGCATTTTAGCACCACAAGTTGACATTTTTCATCAGTATTTAAACGAATTGATGTCGATGAATGAAGAGAAAAAATAGTACTCATTTACTCGATAACTGACGCGGTAATTCCGCTCTTGTTCTTTTATTTGGTCGTGGCTCCTATGTGAGGTACCCCAATTGAATATCAAAGGTAACTAGAGCAGTCAAATTGGAAACGCTTCAAGATACATATTTAAAGCTGAATGTTGCGTCTTTTTGTAAATAAATATAATATGAAATCTGGATTCGGGTCTTTTATTAAGACACCAACCGTTGATTTTATTCAATGCATTTTGAGTTGGGTGTGTTGTTTGTTTGTTCTATTAATGTGAAGTTAGCTGTAATTCTTTTGATCGGTGGTAGAAGTTTTGTTATGCAGCCGCGGCAGTATGTGCTGACAAGGACATTTTTACTAACTTAGATGGGCATTACATTGTCAGGTAAACCTAGAGCCTGAACCAAGATCTTTCGCTAACAATTTCGATTTCGGTCGAACTCTCTCCAGTTTTGCACTTTAGGCCTATTGAGTCCTTTTCTATGATTGAGCCGCCTTCGACAAGGTCTTCCTCTTCTGCGACTTTGTTGTAATTTCCATTTAAAAACACATCGAAGCGGAGCGTTCATATACAATTTATTCCACATGTCCCAGCTATATCTTAGTCTCGCGATGGTTTCTCTGCTAGCTATATATTCGTATCGCTACGCAATTCATGCAGTTCGTTGTTGAATCTTTTTTTCTCTCCATTCATCATCTTCACGAACAGTACCAAAGAACACTCAGGACTAGGGCTCATGGAAAAAAAAACATCAATGTTTTAATCGATGTGATACATCGTAACCTTACATCGATGTTTGTCGATGCATCACATAAAAACATCGATGTTTTCGATGTACCGATGTTTTTTGAGCAACCCCAACACAGACGTACTACCAATTACGAAATGTGTGTTTTTATTTCTAGCGGTTAATTTTCCTCGCTCTTCTTTTTTTGGGAGCATAAAGAACTAGCAAACCAAAAAAATAACAATATAAAATGAAACATAAGTATCACAATAACATTCGAAAATTAACTGCTAAAGCTAATTGTTGTTTCGTTTTTGCCTTGCGCTTGCATTATAGGTAAAGGTTAAAATATAAAGATTAAGGCTGTATAACTTGGCATTGACAGCGTACGCGTCGCGTGTGCACATCGTGTAGTCTGTCTCTGGATATATACAGCCGTATTTATTAGATTTCGCTAAAACACACTTAAAACGCATAATAGTTACGCAGTGAAAAAGAACTTATTAGAACTTTAATCAGTGGATAAAAAATCCTTATTTATTATCCTTTTTTTCACCCATTGAAGTTAAAATGCAACAACTCAAAAGAAAACGAACCCGGACTGAAAACTGGGATTCCTCAGATAAGCTATGTATGGTTTATTTACAATAGCTAGTTCTGCGATTGCTTTTTTGTCCTGCCTTGGTTCCAGGAACGAAAACCAGACATTTCTTGAATTTTTTATGTTAATGTTAATGTTAATGTTAATGTTAATGTTAATGTTAATGTTAATGTTAATGTTAATGTTAATATTAATGTTAATGTTAATGTTAATGTTAATGTTAATGTTAATGTTAATGTTAATGTTAATGTTAATGTTAATGTTAATGTTAATGTTAATGTTAATGTTAATGTTAATGTTAATGTTAATGTTAATGTTAATGTTAATGTTAATGTTAATGTTAATGTTAATGTTAATGTTAATGTTAATGTTAATGTTAATGTTAATGTTAATGTTAATGTTAATGTTAATGTTAATGTTAATGTTAATGTTAATGTTTATGTTTATGTTTATGTTTATGTTTATGTTTATGTTTATGTTTATGTTTATGTTTATGTTTATGTTTATGTTTATGTTTATGTTTATGTTAATGTTAATGTTAATGTTAATGTTAATGTTAATGTTAATATTAATGTTAATGTATTTTGAGTACATTTCCATTTTATTTATTTTTAAAATTCTCAAAGTTGTAAGTGAACCACTGAATGACAACTCAATACTCAGAATCAAATGACATTTATGCGCTAAATCAAGCTTATAACACGTATATCGGCGTTTAAGCTATTCAGCCCTTATTCACTGACGAAAAATGATTATAAATACGATTTTTATTTTAATCAATGAATAAGAGTATTTTAAAGTTTCACGGAGTCTAAAATGCGATTATTAATACGGCTGATAAAGTAAAGGAGAAGAGAGCATGAATTAAACAGAACACTGAAATCGATTCGGTTAGGTGAGTTGTGAGTGTATACTATGCTTGCTTTATTCAATTATGAAATATATCATCCCACTGAAACATAAATTGAAAGAGAAGAGAGCATGTGAAATTAGTTTAACTGGAGATTTGGCAACTTGAGTGAGTCTTTTCAATGCTTGCTTCATTCGATGCATCGAATGAAAAAACATCGATGTATCGGTAAATATCGAAAGGGTGCGAAACATCGAATTTATTCGATACATCGAATAGTAAACATCGATGTTTTCTATGTATCAATGTTTTTTGAGCAACCCTACTCAGGACTGGGACAATCAGTGTCTTTCAAAGTGTTACCTTGGTTTTTCGAGAGATAGTTCAGTACTATGTTAAAGTTATGACTGTCTATTGTTTTTCATGTCTCGTTTTCATTACAGCATAAACCATTCAACAAATTTTGGCGCTTCTATTTTAATGCTTGCAAAGCACCTATTACATAACGCTTACTTCTTCCCATTACGTCAATATCGTCGGCCCAAGCGATTGATTGCACAGTTGAAAAATTGTGCACCCGCTTGAAAACCAACCAAAAATCACTTGCATTTGTCTGCACCAGGAGTGTTTCGGTTTGCTTTTGTTACTATATATAGATTTTGAAAGTTCTTTAGCCAGTTGCAAGCTTTATTGTCAGCGATATTTTATCCCCTGCTACGGGAACTTCGGGAATTAGAGGAAACCACTGATAAAAAGCTAATATAGTAATGGATTTTTTGTGTTGATTCAAAGTAATTCAACGGTGCACAGGTTTCTTTCCACTGAAGCCAATGACAAACTTTAGCTATAAGAAGAAACAATAACTTCTTTTTGTTACAATGTATAATGTTCTTATATAAAAACAAAGTAAAGGGTGTTTTCTTAGTCATGTGGCTTTCAATTTAACAATTCTTTTTTCGGAGATGGTCTTTTTCACCGCTGTCACTACTTGATTTATGCACAGTTTGGATGGCCATTTCATCGTGGAACAATTGAAGCCACACTACCCCACTGCGTACGTTCGGAAAATCGTCTGTTAACGCCGATTTTTACTTAATTTAGATCTTTAAATCTGCCAGTCAGATCTGGCGTTTTAACATCGCTAGACATTAACATTTTGTCTGTTTATGTAAAGCTTTTCTACGATTGGAGTCTTTAAAGAGAATATTCGGCGTGTTATCGCTGTCGTACGGGCCTAAAAGCTGCAAAAAGCGGTCGAAAATTTGAAACATAATCTTTATAATATAGTTAAATTCTTGGCCGTAATATTTTTCTATTTTCTTCTTGAAAATCACACGTCTAAAAAAACACCCTTTATGTGATCGAAGAATTGCTTGGCAAATTAGTTCTTTGTCTCTAGACTCTAGCAAACAACCTGAAGAGTGTTTGGGTCGAGAACGAACCTATTATTGCAGTCGACACAAAAGAAGCCACGATACATTATCCAAGCTAAGCTCATTCGGTTAGCTTCGCCTTGATAAATTGTCGTCGCTTCTTTTATATCTCCTTTAAGCCACCTGAAGAATGGCCAGTGTAAGAAACCAGAAGAAGCCATTGTCTCAAATCCTCTAAACAGAGACTAACAGTATATCGGTTTTTAGGTGAATTTCTCGAACAGGAACTTAAAGACCTAAGGTCAAAGTCTGTTAAATAACTCGCCCTGCTGTTTTGATTTTTCGCCATTCTCTCTTTTTACAAAATTTATTATTTGAATACTCTCACCTCTTAAAAGCTGCATTGTTTATCAGTTATAATAGAACATAAAGACTACTCCAGGAATTTAGAACCTCAGAATAGTAGAACTTAAAAGACTAGGTACTCCAGGAAGGAGGGACCTAAGGAAAAACTTGCTATAAATCACCTTTAGAAAAAGGTTATTATTGACAACTCTGAAGTTTTGTGAAGACTGACGTCCGTAACTAATTTCTTTTGCCTTCGATTCTAATCTTTATTTTTTCGAAAAAAAAGAAGAATAAAATATAACAAACTGTCGAAAGTCATTCGAGACAAAGTTAAGAACAGAACAATAGATTCCTATTTATATCTTTGAAAATAAAACTCAGAGTGAGAACTCAATAAAGTGGCCATAAAATAGTCGCACCTGCATTTTGAAAACACTTGCGATATCTCCAAAACACGGTGTGGTACTTTACCTTCAAGTACATACAATAAACATAAATGCTTCCAACTGGGCATTGGCGATCATGTTCTCTCAAAACATAACGAAGACACCCCATTGAGAACCTCTCTTAAATCAATAGGGTGCTTGTGCCAATGCCTATATCATGCAGCTGTTTGTCTGTTTCTTGGGCTCTTTGAAAGACCACAAATAATAATGGACTATCCAAAAAAGGTGTCCACTTACCTACTCGTATTTCTTCTTTTTCGAAGAAAACAATTACGGCTTCGTCCTTTGAAATTTATTTTTCATGCAAATCGTCCTCAAGGGTATATTTCAATTGATAGGCTCTTGTTTTCATAAATAAAGGGATTCGTTTCGGTGTTGAAAGATTTTTACAAAATAGGCAATTTGACAGGTGGGCGAAAACCGTTTTAAGAAGCAAATTTCGCTGAAATTACGATCCCACCACCTGTCAAACAAAATTGCTATCAATTCAATTTCTACAGGTTCATTAAAAATTCAACGTAAATTGAATTTATGCTACAGGAATAGCTTGTTGTTGTGTTGGACAACAGCACAATCCAAAACTACAAGTGGAATGAAACTTTCTGAGAACCTGATGCTGAAGTAATTGCGAGACTTAATTTCCATAGAGCACAACACAAAGATTGCAATGATTGAAGCATAATGGAGATGGAAGAATAATGATAAATTAATTGGTCTATTCTGGTAATTGTGGCCGGTACAATGTTCGGTTTGATTGCATTCTTTTCCTGATGACAACATGTACTACTGAATATTTATTTCGACCCAATTTCAGCAGAATACTTGTTTCAAAATGGCTTTTTGTGTAGGAGTGGGTTTGGGACATGTTTATGTAAATGCAATGAGATTCATTCAGAGATTGGACAAGATAATGTGTTTAAGATAAACTTAAAGACTACCATTAAATATTCTGGTAAGTTTTGTTTCTATTTCATTTTGACTGGACCTGCCCAGAAGGTGGGTTATGTTTTTCCAATGAATTTAGGAATGCTTATAAGCGTTCAGAGAGTGTCACTCTGTAGCCTAAATGGATTGTTAGGTTTTGATATCTCAAGTGTCATGAAGTGACTTACGGCGGCGTGTGCCATGTTTTTTTTTCTTCGAATCATAATCGACAAGAGAAATGTGTGTGATATAAGTTCCCAGCCGTAGCCTGTAGCCTGTAGCCATCCACTTGTGAATGTTTCTCGGTATCAGTATCGGTATTGGTTTCATATCCAATAAAAACACAAAAATTTAGTCCAACCAAGTTTTGTCTTATAATGAGTTTTGTTTCAATTATCTGGAAAGCTCTATCTCCGCTTGCTGTTTTATGGGTAGGTACCATTATATGACAAATGTCAAACATACAATTTTTATTATCATAACACTTGTACTATAATAATGTGTCAACTTTGAAAGCATTCTGCCATTTCAACTTGTTTGTCATCCAAAGAGCAGACCATAAAAGACAATAACGAAACTGCACTGGGAATATTTCTCGAGCAAATAGTAGATAAGACATTTTACACCTTTGTGTGTTCGAAGAACGATAACCTGTTTACTTGTCATATTCAACTTAACCTGCCATACCGACGAGCTGAGCTGCGACACACCACACACCATACCTACAGGTTATACAAACACACGCGCTCAAACTCAAGCTTCAAATATTGACAGAAGAAATCCTTAATGACACATGCTCTTTCGCTATGTCGGGTGTCACTATATTCAGGGCATTAGTTGAACAAAAGTAATTATCTTTTATTGAATGAACTAAGCTGAGCCTTTCTTGTCTCTTCTGTTCTGCTCTGATGGAATCTAAGTGGAAGGACAACCAACATTCATTTCTTTGTTTTAATTGCACGAAAAAGTACAATCAGAGTGTCAGTGTTGCATGATTGCACTCTCTTGTCACACTGGTCTCATTGAAATGCTATGACAGCGTTTTCATAAATATTTAATTGAATACAATCATCTTCTGTCGTTTTACGAGTATTGTTCGTCGGTTCATTGATATAGACGCCATCAGGCGCCTTGATTCTCTTTGCAAAGTTGCCGGATTGGGAGGCCACGCGAATAAATTGAAATCAGGGTGAGTTTGAATTAAAAAATATTCAATTTTTCTGTATGTCGTTTTGATGTCGCGAAGCCGCAACAACAATAGCCACAAATTGCAAGTCGCATCAATTCTCGCACTATACAATTTATGAGTCCAATGAATTGTTATCAGATGCCGTTTGATTTATGTAATGAGAAACCAAACCGTTGTGGCTTACCTTCAGAATGACGCACCGCCCGCCATCGTTGTCGTTATGTGCGGTGACATTGCCCGCCGCGCGACGACATGATGGTTGTAGCGGCTTACCGAACAAGAAAGGCATAAAATAGGAGCATAAAGCCGACATTAACCGTGTTAAGTTATGTGATCATGTTACAACAACATTAAGAAGATGCTCTACATTACCTACTCTATATATAGGTACAGAGACAGACAAACACCTGTGAAAATGACAGCTAGTGAGACACAGATTGGAACAGGGGAGCCCTGAGTGTCACCACTTATCGCATAAATGAAGGCCGTACTCAAGTTGCAGCGTGGGTGGAACGTGAAAATGAATACTATTGAGATGGATTTGTTTTTCTTTTTTTTTTCCTTTCTTTCGGTTTCATCTTGGGTGTCAACGCCTCAGCGCATATTTATGCAAAGTGGCCGGGTAATAAAGATGGAAACTTGTCGTTTAACTTTTATTTATGGCAAGTAAATATCGGGTGTTATCTTAATTTTTTTTAAAGAAATATTTCTGATTTGTTGTTTGCCCTGATATGGATATTGATTTTTTTTCATACTGACTCATGGGATATCCATTTCTCGAAAGAGCGTCCAAATGACATTCCTTTAAAGGTAAGGTTCCAGTTCTTCTCTGGTGGAGTTTTCTGTTTGATTGATTTACGTCACAAACGATAACTTACTAACGGTTGAAGAAGTGACAAGTGCCATTGGAAATTCGTTTCCGCGATGTAACAGTTGTGTTGGGAATATTGGGAATAAAAAATGCGGAAGGGTACCTAAACGATGTGATAGGGGTTTGAGCAAATGATAAAATATCATTTCAAAAATGAATTCAATATTATTGAATGTCATAGCTTGAGAGTGCTGTCCTTGATTTGCAATTTTTGTCACATCTGTGTTGATTGAATTGGAAAGAAGATGCACATGCATGATTTGGAAAGCTTCCGTTTATAAAGAATAAAATAGTGATACCCTTTACGGATATAATTGTGGTCTGAGCATTTATTGAAAACTATTTGACATTCAAAGAAAAGAACCAGAAGCTGACGCGTGTCAAATCTTTGCTTTCAGTGAATACACGGATGAGATCAACGATGAGTCTTGTTGGAGCCATGAAAATGTTTTCAATCAAACTCGGTGACTAGTTCCTACTCGTAGGAAGTATCTAGTGATCGGTTGTCTTGAATAATCGAGACAATAGTACACGAGTGATTTTTTTTATTGATTCGAACGATAATCGAGAATTAAATAAATCTTAGAGAATTAAATAGTCGAAACATTAGTACTCGAGTGATTTCTGTACAATCGATTGTTAATTCGCGATATTTCGAAAAACAAAATGTAGGTAGACATTCAGCAGAATATGAATACAAAATCTGACCAATCACACTAAACTGCAGCTTGACTTAATTATCAAATCGTATTGAGATTGTATTTTGGAACTTACAGGAAAAATAATATATGTATTAGCAAACCATTCAAAATAGAACAAAAACAACTCTTCTCTATTTTTTCTATAATCAGTGACATTCCGGTTGATAAGAAACCGCCACGCAGCCTAACTCCTTTCCATAAGGTAATGGCTTACGTGTAGCTAATCAGCGAGGTGTGCCGGTCTATCTTAAAATCCTTTCGATTGGAAATAAATTTCGGTGGACCGAATCAACGGAAGAGCTTGCTCCCGAAGCACTAAGTGAGATCTTTACTAAGTCATCGCTCTTACAGGTTGATATTTTCTTAATATGCTTGAAAGTTAAATTGTCAAAGATCTTCAAATTGTTGGTGACCTTAGGCACCAACTCCACTGGAATCACTGAAATCTTTTCCATTTGTGAATTGAGACAGTTTAATGTACGACCACACCCCACACGAGACAACCAAAAAAGGCACTTGACTGACTTTCCTTCTTCAATCATCAAGTTAAGTTAATAAAATAAGTGAATTGACGCTCAAAACAAGCCCGAAAAGTACTGGGGCCTAGTGCTTTTCGCTTAACCATAACTCATTGGGAAAAGAGGGAGCTTAGCTGTCAGTGTAGAAACTTTCGATGAAACAGAGAACATCGACGAATTGGACAAAACGTCTTATTAGGCAGACATAACTTCGAGGTAGGGCAGAATTTCTTCGTCTACATACAATGCGCTACATACACAGAAAAAACATCAGTGCGGAGATCGATTGGAAAATTACTTTTTCCGACCGTTGCTTGAGAAACAAAACCCTTTCCTGAAAAACCAAGGTAACCCTTAATAAGACCTTGATCATAGCAGTCCTGCTTGAACCTTTTCTAAAGCGGATGAGGAAACCCTTGGGCGTTTCGAAAGAAAAATGCTCCGAATGATCTTGGTCCCGTATACGAAGATAATGTGTGGAGAAGAAGATACAACAACAGTATAATTTTTGCTGAGTTTGGGTCTGAACGATGGTTTATCGTTCTCAAAAGCTCCAATTCTATGTTTACTTAAAGAGTTCTGCACTGAATGATGAATTCTTTATTCGAAAAAAGAACATATAAAAATCCTTAAACATGTTATTAGTTGTCAACTGACTCTTGTCCCTACTTGCCAAAGTTTTTTCATCAGCGAATAGTCTCTTTGCAAGCCAGCCATAATTTAAAACTCTGAAATCAACGAGAATTCCCGCAGGCGCCAAACAAAAACAAAAAAAATCAAATTTTTATATCACTTTAAGTGAGTGAAAACTATCAGCACGTAATTTTTTCCCAAAAATTAAGCCACAACATTTCAATTCAAAAAGTTGTGGCCTAATGGTCGGACGGACCACCCGTTTTATTAGGTAGGCGCATAGACTTTCTAGTCAAATGTTTACTGTTTTTATTGTTTCTATACCCACTAAGTGTCAAATTAAACTCCAAAAGAAACTTTTCATGCTCCCTTTATGGTCTCTTAATGCAACTTTATGGTTAACTATATGCACCCAGACAGCCATTCGAAATGGCTCTTTTGATTCAAAACCACGCACACAATATTCGAGGGGTTTTGCCCACCAACACACCGGACATAATTCAAATTTAATTCCCATCATAGCTGATTGCTAATCTCCTTAAGACACCCACCAAATTGAAATCTCTACTTCAGTTCTTTGTTCCAAACAATAAAACAGTGATCCAAATAAATCTGTAATTGGCCATAAAATGATTTTTTTTTTTTTTGTTTTTTTGAATAAATTTTACATTTCTTTGGAGCGGGCTGAGCCGGTTGGTGTTCGCTGATGCCTGGCTAAGGAAAAGAAAACATTTCCCGACGACTGCGATTGAGTGCATTTAAAATTGTCTACGCTTTTCTACTGCACAATAAAGCTAAAGATAGGAATACAAAATAGGTAATTTTTTTTATCTGAAAATCATTTCCAGCTATGGAGAGTGCATAACTAATTTTGTTTCTCGATCACGCTTTTGTATCAATCACATGCATCGAATTAATTGAAGGGAGTTCTGTGGATACGCACCAACCATCTCCTCCTTTGTTTCAAATTCTTATTTAAGGAACGTATCTACACGGCCAATTGCATTTGTTCTTTTGTATTCTAATGAAGTTGAAAATAAATCTCAAATAGAAAGTGACAATGGCGTGGCAGAATTAATCATCGACGATCAATCGGCAGCGTTGCACGATCAGAATGAACAACATCATCATTAGTTGAATCGTGCTTTCTTATGGGCACTTTTTTTAGGTTATTGGGGTTAGTTTGCTTTTGTTTTATGTACGAGAACGCATTTTATTAGTCTCATCACCATATGCTTGGCATTTCCTTTCGCAACGTCGCGTCAGATAAATTTGGCGCGATCAGAACGATAAGCGATCTGTTCTCATTTTCCACACATTTCCGGTTGGTTTTATGAATTTTCAATGAGTTTGATTCATGCGATACGGAAAAAGCTGTGAAGTGTTGCTTCGGAAAACTCAGTGATTATTCCAGCGAACTTTAAAAGAGTGAAAATGAGTGTAACAGATTGCGAAAATAGATACAGATTGATGAATCAGTAATTGTAGTCTGAAGTCAGATCACGTTGATTGATTAATAGTTTCCGGCGGTAAAAGCCGATTCTTCATATAAAGAATTTCGAGAAGTCTGCAGAAAGATGAAAAGCTTACATCAAACGGATGTGGAAAGCCTTTTTTTTTGGGGAAATGTCCTGGGCACTAGTCTTTCTCGAAGTAGGTACTCAATTTATTGTCTTGTGTAACTTTGAGCACGTGAATTTGGTCAGAAATCATTTCGATACAGGAATACTGTAATTAGATATAAAAACATTTTGAATACAGACTTGTAATCCTATTAACATCCCAGAAAACATAAACCAATAAACGCCATCGTTTAAGTGAAAACATCGTTGTGATAAACGAGTTTATCATGTGGCGCTGTTGATTGTTCTATAACCATAAGCGTGTTTTTAAAATCTATCTGTAATATTCTTACAAAAAGATAAAGAAACACGACAACAGTCTTTTCAGACAGTCGAAGTAGTAAAAATAATTTCTCCCTTGGTTTTTGTCCGTTGTCTCCGAGCTCAGACACAAAAAGTGTACCATTTGAGTGACGTTCAACAGAAATGCATGTCACATTACCACCACTAAGTCTGGGATAAAAAGTAAAATATGTGCTCATGCCACGACGACACTTGCCCATGATTCAAAGTGACAACGAAACACAGTGCCGCAGGAAATGAAATGAATACTTAAAATCTTTAAAAGGCCAACATTAAGTCTCTTTACATATTCACTATACTACTTTGTCTTTAAAAAATGCAAAGAATATATAATTTTTCTTTGCACCTCTCTAACATTGGCCTCTACTGTTACTTGTCCTTGAGGCAGTCCTTTGTATTTTCACTTTCACTAATCCTTCGTCTGGAACTTATTGCACTTGCCTAACTTAATGCTTAAAACATCCATCAATGTCAAAGTTGTTCTTTTTGCTCGTTTTTCTTTCCTCTTCCTTTTTTTTTTGCAGTGACTAGGCAAAAGAAGAAAATAGTATAGTTTCATGCAGTCTCTGGGAAACACTCATGTCCCCTTAATGCGCAAACATAAAAAAAAATCCACGTCAAAGGAACTTATTTCTTCACTCTTTCTTACTCAAGGTTGAGATTTTCTTCAAACGAGGTGCTTCTAAGGAAATTTTATGTCTAATAAGGAAAAAGAGAAGTACTTTTTCAACCCTTCTCTATCCGCACACCCAGGACCCAGAACCCCAAATGTTGTCTCTGAATTTATGTGAAGGAGTAAAAATCAATTGATTTTGTCATCCGAGGCGAATGGGTCATGAATTTACTGTGTTCGTCTATTTATAAAGCAAATCCTCCCCAGAGTAGGAGTCTGTTTTTATTTTCAATCATTGGCACGCGTTAACCATTCGCATTTGGGTTTACGTCGGTCGTCTTGTTTTTTTTTTTTTCAATTTGCATTGCACAGATACTTTGCTTTTCAGGTGTATCGAAGCATTAAAGTATAAATGGAGATCTGCGTACCCTCAGCACACATTCGCATGAAATTAGTGAGTGTAGATGGGGAAATATGTAAATCCTTGTTACGAAAATAAACATTTGGAGCTGAGGTCTTTTACGAGAGGCCCAGCTACTATGAAATGCATCTGGGATTTGTAAGTTGTTATGTATTTTTTTTTTCATTGCATTGAGATAAAGCAAAAGAAGAAACGAAAAAGGCATGATATTTTGAACTTGCTTCTGTAATTAATTAATTAATGAGAGTTTGGTTTTCGTGGGCCGTTTGAGTGTAGTTGAGTTGTGTATGAGTACTGCAGTTCATATGAGAAAGATGTTTTTTTTGATTATGTGCATAGTTTGGCAAGGCCTCAAAAGTACAAACTTCAATCTGGGTGAATTCTTGGATATCGCAACGAAAAGAAAAGAATTTTTTTTTTTATCCTGAGTCTTATTAAATAGCGTAGATGCGAGAAGTGTACTGTGACCATGACCTGGTCAATATGAGTTACATATAGGAGTTCCCTTTATTTTCGAATTCAAGGCCTTTAAGTAATTTCAAGATTCCATTTGTAAATGGGAATAATTGTCGTCGGTCTATTACGAAAGAAGTCCTGTTCCGAATATGAGTAATTCACCGGCATCGCATCTTAGGACGAAGTGGCGAGTCCTCCGAGACTTATAAAGCCATATAAAGTTTTCATTGGCCCATTTCAGGTCTTTGAATAAGAAACTTAGCAACAAACAACCGTTGTGGTCCCCCCCCCCACACACTTTCAAAAAAATTCAAAAACTTGATTGATTAACATAATTGATGATAATCGAATCTTACTGCCTCGAGAAGATTCTATGGCGCTAACATGCTTAAGAATTCCCATAGGAATTCAAAACCTCCTACATTTCAACACTCTTGATAAATGATGTTGTTTCTTTATAATTGTGGTGAGTCGATAAAAGCCCTGCGAGTATACATATTTGTATATATGTTCAAGACCGAAGTCTTAAACGAAAGCCACTTTACCTGGCTGATGTGGATGAATCTTGGCCAAAATTGATTTGAACCTGCCATGCCAAACATATCCTTAAAGGCGCATACACCATTAAAAATCCATCTCCGCATTTCGTTTCGATCAAATGTGTAAGCTGTAAGCTAAAGTAACCGTCCGAACCTATCCTACTCCAGATCTCCGCAACAGCGTAGTGTCTGTGGATTAAACGAAACTGGTCGTGCGGTTCGAACGTAAGTAGCATTCAAGAGTTCCTGCTTGTCATCCACAAACAAAACAACGGATAAGGTATCTCGATCATACCCTAAATAAGGGAAATTATCGCCACTAACGCGACTTGTGAAACGGGTCTTGAAGCCTTACTACCTTTAGCATCTTGAAGACGTCTTACAAATTATCTCCATTCCAAATGGTTGGCTGTATCTCCAGAGATTTAAAATTTTCGCATGGAAAATATGTCTCTCTATGTTTTAATTCCCGTTTTGTTTGAGGTTACAACATTTCTAAACTCTAATGATCGTCAGATCACTCGAATGATCGTCAGATTGCTCGAATGATCGCCAGATCTCAGGTCACTCGAATAATCATTAGATCACTCGAATGATCATCAGATCACTCGAATGATCATCAAATCACTCGAATGATCATCAGATCACTCGAATGATCATCAGATCACTCGAATGATCGCCAGATCACTGGAATGACTTTTACACCGATTGTTAATTGCATCAAGCTTAGTATACTATTAATTTTTTTCAATCCTGAATTTATTTTCAGCCATGAAGAAATTTATATTTTCTAGTATTCAATCACAAAGAGCTTCTGCTAATGTGTTAATTGTTAAATGAGCACTCTCGAATCTCCCGTCTCCCCAGAGCCACAAAAAAAACAACACATTTCAATTCAGTGAAAGTTCTTTTCTTCTTTCTAAACACAAAATTCATCATGAATTTGAGAACCTGAATTTCGAGTATTCGAGTATTACTGGAAATAAACCTTCCTCATCCACCATTGATTCCATCGAACTTTTAAACAGGATTTCATTCAACCTTTTTTTATTGTCTTTTGATTTACACAATAAAATTATACTGTCTTAAACAGAATCTCTCGTAAATCTCTTTAAGGTACCTCACTGTCCTCTTCACACACTCATTCCTTTTCGTAAACGTACCATGCATCGATCGGAATGATTTTACAATTCAAAAATCGACTGGAAAAGAAAATTTCAATTAAACCGAATCAAACACATAGTTCAATTCATTTAAACTCATTTCTCTACACAGCGTCTCTCAGTTTTTCCACTGTAGCTGCAAGTGGTTTTTGGTACCTGCAGTTAATTAATAATTGTCTTTTTATAATTCACCAGCATAAATTGTCTCCTTTCTTTTATTAAGGACTTCTACCCCGCAGCCGAGAGAAGTGTTTCCTTAATCTCTAATTATAGTAACCCTCATCAAGATCAATATTCAACGATGTACCTACATCTTTCTGTCTGTCCTAGGAATCAATTGGTTTATCCTTCGTATGGCTTTCCAATTGATTGCATCTATCAATGAATTTCCTTTTCAACTGACAGAGATGTTTGGTGGGTTCCATCTCTTATCGTCTCTATACACATATGACTGAAAGACCCATTTGATTTAAGTGGTTTTTGGATAATTTTCGATTGGAAAATGGAACCCGTGGGTTACACGAATAACTAACGAGCTACATAATTCAATTCATGTCCCTAGTAAATGGTTTAAACGACTGAAATGAAGATAAAAAGATTTTAAAAATTGAAAAAAAAAAAAACTGGAATCCAACCGACAGCTATGAATAATTTACTCTCCGGCCATAGTGTGATGATGTACAGGCAAAGAGTTGTGGAGTGAAAGTCTGTGTGGTAGACTACTCCATAATCACATAATATTAAATTTTGTGGAAAAATTCTATAGCAAATGTAATTTTGCTCTGTGGTGAACTTTATTATGTATTTTTTTTTGCTTGTAATTGAAAAGTGAAGATCGAAATGGAAATGACATCACGAAGGACGACCGACGCGACGTTATGGAAAACTGCACTATAATTCTTTTTCTGCTTGTAAAGTCAAAGAATACGCAATCACGGATGTGGAAAATTGAAAACTCAGAATATAGTTAAACTTTTCTCCCTCAATTCAAATTTGTTCTTCCTTTGCATTTAAAATTCAATTTAAACTCTCGAAACTTGCAGATATTGTGCTCGTCTCGTTCTATGGTTAGTTTGAAGGATGAACCTTAAAAAAAAGTTATGCTGGGTAAGTGACGTGACGATGTCATAATGGTGAAGACTTCCAATTTCAAATTTTCTGTTGGATTAATTTAAGATTAATTGTTGTGTTGGGTTTGGCCTTCAAGGACGAACAACAGAGTGACACATCTGGGTGTTATTTTCAGTGTGACAAATTGTTTTAAAAGAGAGAACACAACATCATCTTGAAGTTGAAAATAATGGTTATTTTCGAGATGGTTGGTGATGATGATGAATATGTAATGAAAGCATTTGTAGTTCTTGTCTAAAGCTTTACAACCCTGAACTGAACAAAATGTTTTGAAAATATCAATATGAGTTTATGGAGCAACCAGAGTTGGAAGGAAATGAATTCCATTATGTCGACAGTTAACGAAGGATAGGTTTTCATTGAATCTGGAGGTTGTGGTAAAAGAAATGACATTTCAGCAGCTCCCTGAAGCGAAAATATTCTTTTCGACTGTTTGGTGAGAATTTAGGTTGTACGAGTAGCAAGGGAAAAATGTAGACTTTTCACATGATGATTAAGGCAACTTTTTCCAAGAAAGTTGTCTTTGGCTTTGGAACCGAATGTTACAAAAATACACTGGTTGTTCTTTTGGTCAATTTATAATCTTCTTCCGATTCCTAGAAGTGAAACAGCCTGAGAGAGTTCTATTTCTGGCAGAAAATGATATAAAAAGAAACAAATGAAAAAATTACCGCTTGGACAGTTGTAATCAGAAAACTGCTACGATTTAAAAAACCGTAAACTGATAGCAATCATTAACTTAAATTAAATTAATTAAAAACTATTTTTGGACTTTCACTAAAAGACAGAGCAATTTGATTATCAGTATGAGTTACTTGTGTGTCTAAGGCTATGAGCCACACTGACAAGAAACCGCTAGAAGACACTTCACAGAAACACAAGTAGGTAAACAGGACCCAAATATGACATTTCTTCCGAGGTTTAAAGAAAACCAAAAAAAATTAAAGATTCGAATAACTTCAATATCATATCTAACACTCTGCAGTTACAAATACCAGGTTATCACATTGAAAGGAAACACTTATAGTTTTCACCCCATCAACCTTACCTAGAACACCAAATTACCACTTAATCTTTGTAAAACTCAATAGCTTATCCTAGAGTGCAGTTCTAATTGCAAGTTCAAAGTAGCTCGCCACCATTTTCTTCTAATTGACATCTCTCCAAAACTAACATGCCAAACAGTTGAAGGGAAAATAAATTTGCTCTTACAACTGGACATCTATCCGAACTTGATCGCTGTGTATATTCAAAACGTACATTTTAAAACAGAGTTGCCAGCACCAAGTAGATTGATACTGAAGTAAAGTAGTTATTAAATAGCTTTCTGCGATTCTGAAATTGCTTACACAAAACGAAAGGCATTCTGTGAACAAATTTGTTCAAAGTGTTGTGTAAAATTATTCGGATGAGGAGGTTTCTTCCTAGTGCACTTATTGATAAAGTTTCGAAAACATTCTTTCTATATAAATTGCAGAACAAAACAAACGGGAAGAGTTGGCTGTCAAAAAAAAGCACACATACAATGATAAAAAAAAGAATTTTGTCTTTTCTGTTCCAGTGGGCACGAAAAAAAGCACTTTTTTAGAGTGCTTTTGTTTTTGCAAAGGAAATCGACATTAAAGGGAATTTTGTGGGACCAGGTAGTGCGCCCGAGTAGAGCGGTCAGGTAGCGCGTCCCGCTGTTACGTATTTAAAGTTTTTTTCTTTTTTTTTAATGAATGCTTAATATTTCAAGAATATTGTGTCAAAATTTCAAGTGAATTATAGCAAATTTGACAAAGTTACAAGTATTTTTCTACCTGTCGGTATAGTGTTTTCTTTGTGTTTTTTTTAGTGTTCAAAACTTTAAAGCGTTTTTCCCACAGTGAGTTGTGGGAAAAACGCTTTAAAGTTCTTAAAAGTCGGTGCCCCTCATAACTTCAAAACTACTGCACCGATCCTTTTGAAATTTTAAAAACTATTTCTGTAAATCATTTACGAGTTAGTGACGAAGAGTTTTTTTTTAAATTTGTTGATAATTGTTATTTAACATTAACAAATAAACCGATTTTTTTCACGAAAAATCGCATTTTTCCCTTCCAAAAAATTGAAAAATTATAATTTCGAAAAACCCCCTTGACATTACCTGGTGAAAACTATTATCTAACGAACGAATTTTGATTTTTCGTTTTCCGATGATCCAGCACCAAGCTATGAGGGTCACCGCAACTCGCCTTTTTTTCGAGGCACGTCCGAATAATTGCTGCCAATGCCGTATTTCTAAATATTTCTTTGTGAAAACATTCTTGAAATTTCATTATTTAATGTGTTATTGATTAAGATAAAGAAATTTGAACTGGTTCATCAATAAATACTTCGCAAAAACATGCCATTTTTTTTAACGAATTAACGTTCCTACCAACCTTAACAACTCCTCACAAAAGGCGATATTCGTGAAAAAAATGTTTTTTTTGTGTCGGTCCAACACAGCAGACAGACATGCTAAACGTTACACCATGGGCATCTCGATCGATATCATTGTAAATGCCAAACATTCAACTTTTATTACGACACTTCAAATGACAGCTGAGTTTGACAGGTGTCAAATGCCAACACTATTAACTTGAAACCACGAAATAAACAAACTTTATAATGAGACAGTGTGTGTTTAATTTAGCTTTACTTATCAAACCAAAATGAATGACCCTATACTACGGAATAATGATTGACAATCAATAATGTCTTATTTTCGGTTTCCAAATTTTGCCACAGGCGTTTTCACAATGTCGCTTTTGCTTTGACAGTAGGCATGTGCTGGATTGTGTTACATGACTTAAAATCAAAACAAAAATCATGACCGGCTGAACTTAAACTCGGTTTGAGTTTCACACAAGTAGAAAAAAGCGACTTTCAATCGAATAAATAAATGAATAATTGTTTTTTTTTTTTTAATATTACGTTTGACTAACGTAAGGGCTAACTAAACAGAACTTCGAGTCCGAGACAAAAGTATATACTCCCCCAAAATTGACCTTGATTCGGTAATTAAATAAAAAGTCCTTCAACATCTCTGCCTAACGCTTTCAATTACTTACGTTGCAATGAAAAGAAACACTTTGTTGAATGTTAAAAATAACACCCGCAAGAATTTTCTTTACGTACGATTACACTTCACCTCTCCTTCTCTTATTGTAACTAACGTTGAGTTTCAATGCATTTTTCAAACATTTTATAAAAAATCGACTTACTCTGAATCAGTCAATGTTGCAATAGATTCATCCCGCAACAGATCATTGCTTAAACAAACTCATATGCATAACGAAAACCCTCAATCATTTTAAACAACACAAAGAGAAACGTGCAAGTGTACTTATGACTCAGGTCGTGACATTCTTTACAAGAACACCCCAACGCTGACATATTTGAACAATTTCAAAGGACTCAATTCGAATATGCTCTCTAGACCCTAAAGGCGTCTCTGAAATCTGAATGTGAAATAAAAAGAGAATACCTACCTACTCATTCGAGAACATAAACAAAGAGCATATGTTATATGTAATGAGCTGGCTATAGGACGGCGCCAGCCTATGTAATCATTGGTGAGTTGTTATGTTGTAAATTATATTGGGCACATCGAAGATTAAAAGTTGAGTCGAAAGGGTTTCTGAAAATTAAATATTAAATTGGAATTCTCTCCTTAGAATGGTTTTTGAAATGAAAGATAAATGAAAGGGCAGGCATGGAATGTTAAAATATGAAGAAAATTTAGACAAGTTTCTAAATTTAATTTTTTACCTATCGACCTTTCTTTAATTTACTTAGAAATAAGTTTGCAAGCCTTGAAATGTTCGCAGATAAAATGTTGTTTACAAGGCAGTACCTATGTTACTTTTGCAACTATATATATGTCTATGTTTATGTTTCGTTCAAAGATCAATTTTCCCCCCTTCTATCTATCTTCGTATTCTGGATGAACAGAAAATTTGTGTTTGTTTTGATACGCCACTAATGCAAACACAGAACTGATCATACATCTGTCTGGTCCCTGGTGTATGTTAATATGTCTCTTGTTGTCAAACTTTATTTCTGTCATCAGGAGACTATATAAACAAAGACCCAATTCCCGGAGTTGCAACTCCCGAGAAACTATCATAACAAACCCCTTTATCTGCTTTCCTTAATCTGTTCTGACAATTTAAGTTAAAATAACAAATTAAAGATGATCTTTTAAATCCGTTCCCTTGCCTTGTTGAATTCACTTTTATACTCGTCCATATTATACACACATGCATTCCACTTGACAAATCCCTTTTCAGTTTTAATTTGGTTCTTTGACGCACAATCTGTCACCGCGGATGCATTTGTTTTTTATTTTTTTTATTTTAACTCGTTAATGCTTTGATTACAAATCAAATGGGGAAGTGTAAAAAATGTATTTTCCTTTTGGTTTTTTGATAAATTTGATCTCACTCTCACTTGATAGCCGTGACAAATATGGCGGCATTTTAGAACAGCTGAAACAAGAATTACAGCTTATGCGATTTACGGTTGACTCGTTTTGGACAAAAAAAAAACTAAGAAAAAAAAACATCCTAACTGTAAATAATTTAATTAATACGGCATTGCATGGTCCTGTCACCCTAATGCCTATCTTTTAAAAAAAGCTTGTAAATTTATTTTTATAAGTTTTTTGTATATAAATAAATAAATAAAAAAAACTGAAACATCAACAAAATTATAACGACGGCAAAACTTACAAGCTCCTAACATGTCATTAATTATATCACTTTAAGCAGACAACGACACTTAAGGTTTATTTAAAGAATCAAAATAAACGAGTGCAACAACTAAACTATTTATAGATGTGTTCAGAGTACATTCTTTGAATTCTTTTGTGTAATATTCGATAATAAATTTGTATCTATAATTGGAGGGCAGTACATAATTCATATTCATTTGAATAATTGATCTCATTGGTCTAGAGAAGTATTTTAAATATGTATTTTCCCCTTCTTTGTTTCAGGATACAATGGTGCGAATGATTTTTTTCGATCGGTGCATGAATTCTCTAGTCACGAGGTGATTAAACTACAGCTACAACATGGGCGACATAAAAGAGATATTAAGAGTACATTGGATGCAGAGGTTTGTTCTTTTTTTTTTAACTTTTTTGTTGCAATTTTCTATTCTGAAATTCAAGACATCACACGATTTGCGTTATTTAAATGTTTATTAATTTTTTTTACACTCATTTTTTCATTTAAGTTTAAGGAATTCATTTCCATATTTTGAAGAATATTTTCAAAAGTGAATACCCCACTTGTGGATCACTAGTGTGAAACAGAAAATTGTGATACTTGTGGCATCTTTAAAGATGATGAAGAAGAAGAAGAATACTTGGAAGAATTAGTCAAAACAATTAATTTTTTCCAATTTTTCACTTATTTCTATCGATTTTTGTAAACAATTTTATATGTTCATCTCTTGATCCAACATCTTATTCGTCTTCAATTTTCATAAATATTATCTCTTCTGCAGGACAAGCTAACTGACTCTATGCTGTAAGTAATCAATGGATTTCACGTCCACCCATATGCTGACGAGCTTCGCAGTACTGCAATCAGTTGCATCGAGCCTACAAGCTGTTTGCTCCAGAGCTAATTCGTGCTTGAAGGCGTCAACGTTCCTTTCTCAAATGAAGTCAAACAACTTAGAGTGATCCTAGGTGGCAAACTTCTTTAGCCCAAACACTTCATGTCGAAATTCGCTAAAGCATTGTCACTTGTCAGTGGTACCCGTGGCGTAATGGTTTGCATGTCTGCCAGAAGCATAAATGTTTTTTATGGGTATCGCCTTTCGCGAGGAATTGGCAAGTCATCCGATAATAAATTCATTGACATGAAAAGCGCTTTTTCGATTAGCCGTTCGGAACCGACAGAGAATTGTAGGTCCCCTCCATTCCCTTGCAAGGCATGGTTGTAAGCCTTGGGGTTCCTCGCGCTTATTTATTTACTGTCAATCTTCTAGTAGTGTAAGCGACCTTTTGGAAATGAATGGGTTTTGCCACCAAATTGGTCCTCTAGATATATAGGACCAAGATAAAACCAATTATGTCCTATGCTTCAGTTGTTGGGTGGAACAAGCTCTCGTGTAAACACTTTATTGGTTCTTTCACCGAATTTCAAAGAAAAACATATCTTGACTGTAATGGGGCCTTTCAAAGCCCACCGGGTGTTGCTCTCGACGCACTATTCAATCTTCCTCCGCTTAATACCTACATCATGGGATGTACGATATAAAGACCATTTCCCTATTGAAAAGAAGTGGTCTCTGGCACATTCGCATTAAATCTTTAACGATCTCATAGTATGCATTCTTTGACCAGCATCTAATGGATATGCCAACCGATGCGATGATTACAAGGCACAAACTGTGACATAGATAAACAAACAGTCAAGTTTTTTTCTCAGTTCAGGACTCATTCATTCAAGAATCTGAACTAGGGAAGAATTGTTATTGGATCATCACGTATGGTTGCGATGACGGATCTTGTTCTGGTGATATTATGAAGTGTGATGACATAAGACTGCACGCGTGTTGGAAACATGAGCGTCCGACCTTCCAGTGCAGTCGTATGCTATACATATTACTTTAAGTTGCGTTACAAAGAATAGCTAAATCGGAGGAAGTATTTATTTCTGCAGCGACAGCCTAGCTTTGCTTAGGGATCTCAATTTAACTCTCTAATCACTTCAATAGGTGTCCTATCCAGGAGAGCAAAAAAAAAAAACAGAATTAACTGAGTCTTTATTCGATCCCAGGCCATCAGGATATGGCTGAAAACGAGATCGCCGATTAACTTATCAGACAAGAATCTCAGACAACTTCCCCATGACTTGAACCAAACGGTTGGTTTGCCGGGGTCCTCAGTGCGGATTTCCATCAACAGCGACTTCCAAGCTAAGCTTAGGGTTCTGAATTCAAACCTCTTCCCACTTCGAGAGGTGTCCAGGAGTGCAAGAAAACTGAATTCCTTGAGTCTTCCTTCAAAGCCAACATTACATGACTGAAAGCGAGGTCGCCTATGAACATACCGGGCAAGGATTTCAGACAACTTCCCCATGACTTGAACCAGGCGAATGGTCCGTCGGGGTCCTTAGTGAGAATTTCCATCAATGATTGGTTCTGTCAAGAGGAGAAATATAAAAAGGCCTATGTTTGATTTGCACAAATAAATCGCTTCCCAGCTTTAATAAGAACGCTGCAACATTTTTGTTATCCCTTAGAAGAAAGGACTGAAATTTAATTGGGGTTGACACGGGACAATTCCCTTTCCCCAAGTATTTAAACGTTCTAGGGTTAAATGATACTAAGCTCTGAGAACCCTGTGAAAAGTATTATTTTATCACTGAACACATCCTCTGTAACTCCAACTAGGCTACAGACAATCGGCGAAAACGTGGTGAGAGTTGGTAACCTATGCTCCTTTTCCTGGCTGCGTCTTCTGACTTCTTAAAGAGATTTGGAAAGCAATAGCGAAAGTGACCAATAGACCGGTATTTAGGTTTGAGTGGTTCAGTTAGTATTCAAATATCCTACGAGAGTAGATAAAGGTATGTACATGCCAATTTCTCGTGATTGGCAGTTCCCATATGAAAAGGCATTTTAGTGGTAGAGGGGTTTAATTTCGTCCTTCCATTAGGTATAATCTAACGCTGTAACCGTTTCATCACGTACCACGTAATTAAAGAATTAAGGAGAAAATGCGACACTTTGCACCCAAAGCAATTTTACTAAATATCCAACCCTGAACATCCAACTAAACAGCCATCCTTTTTCAATCAACAATTTTTTTTTTTTTTTGTTTAAATTCGACTTATTCGTCTTTCATGCAAATAATGAGACCTAAATATTTTGTCCCACATTCGGGCAAAGTCGTAAAAACTCACCTTTGTCATTATGTAATTAAATACCTCTGCCGTCACTCCCATATACCCATATACTGATGAGCAATTTGAAACGAAGGCTTAATTAAATCGCCCATCAACACCCGGTACTGTGTCACCAAACCAAGTGTGTTAAATGGCAGCCACTTTAATTAGGCCTCATACGGCATCGCAAAATGACAAGAATACCTACACCAGTATGGTGCTATACATTTGAGGTAAAATACCTTACTACATAGTTAGTTTGTCACGAAACCTGTGTCATATGAAGGGAGAGGATATTAAATTCGCACATATCCATAAACGACTCTAGTTGTTAGTAGTTTCAATGACCGAGCGCCGGGAGACAGGATGTTTTAATACTACGAAACCACTAAACTACCAAATCGCACATCAATGGTATTGCGGCCTCCATTTTGGTGTATAGAATAGACATTGCATGTTTATTTGATGTTCAGGAGTCAAATGTCACCCCTCTGCCTCCCTCCCATTAACCAACACGAAATGGATTTAATTTTTTTTTTATATTTTTATTTTCAGAGTGGACTACATGTGCCTCATATCACACTATCATATCACCATCAAGGACAAAGGATAACCGCCGACCTTCATTTGAATGAACGACTAATTCCGGATGGGCACTTTTTACGATTTCAGGACTCAAGTCGTGGCGTCGACATTGTACAAAATTTCACTAAGACTGATATTGATCTTTGCCATTACCAAGTGAGTATTTATTTGAGGGTTGAATTTGGTGGTGTAGTATGCCTAGGCAATTAACTTGTCAAATTTACGTATTTTCAGGGTGTCATTAGAGGTAAGCCCGAATCGAAGGTAGCTATTTCTACGTGTAATGGAGGTGTGAATGGAGTAGTACACGATGGTATGGATACGTATTTTATACATTCGGGTGCCGATGGACGAATCCAGGATGATCACTTTTTATTCAGGTAATTTTTTAAAAGTTATGTTAACAACTATATTCAAGGTGTTCGGTTAGAAAGAGGGGATAATGTGAAGATTATAATATGCTAGTAAAAAGCTTGATACATCTTAGATTCCCAGGAAAGGTTCTGAAGAATGCATTAAAACAATGTCCTTGCTCTCCAATGAGACTCGTTCAGTATTTTGAACTAAAAACCTTTTTGAACAGGAAGTTGTTTAGAACCAAATAAATTCAACTTTGACACCATTATTAATAAGAAAAATAATTACGATTTGTTGTCTCAAGATGGCGTTGAGATTTTAAATAAGCGTGTCTTCCAATAACCCATTTCTTTATATCTTTCTTTAACTTTTACTTTCATTGGTGCTACAAATCTTGGTGCTCCATTTTAACAAACCCTCTCCTTTTTGGAACTTCAAGCACACAGCGATCTTCCCTTACCTATGGGAGCTCCATCAAATATGATGTTTGTTAGGGCAGTTCCTTCTTCCTTCTGGTATAGTTTGACATGGTTTATTCTAACAGTAAGATACGACGTTTCCGACTACCATTTAGATTTATTAGTTGAAACCCTATATTTGCCCTGTGGTCGCGACAAACGTTTTTTGAAAAACCTGCACTTGCCCCAAATAACAAACTGAGTGTTTTTTGAGCCGTTGTTGGTTAGCTATCAATTCGCCCTAAACTGACCCTCGGTTTTTGCTAGAGCGAGTTCAGGTAGGGAAAAGGGCTGTCAAATGGCACGTATTTGTGTAGTGATTTCGGGGTTTAGCGTTTTTTGAAAACGGAAACCAGTTTTTTTTTAAACTTATGGGGAATTTTTCTCTGGAAAAGTTTTCTTCCCACTGAGTATAGTCTGTATTTCATACTTGAAGTCACCACACAAGAAGAGATCAACAAAATCCATCTATTGACTTTGAACGATCGACGAATGAAAGTTCACGAGTTCAAAGAGACCATAGGCTTATCACATGGCTTAATGATGGAGACAAGGAGCAAAGCCAGATCGTAGCAGTAGTTGCAGCTACAATGGCTCATGATTGGGCCATAATCTTGGCATGGAGCACGACACCTCTGGTTGCCGGTGTCCAGATGAAAAATGCATATTTTCTGTGTCAAGCACTTCAATTTTACATAAATACTTGGATATTAAAAAGTTTTCCGTTAGGATGGGTTTTGCTGAAAATCGACATCTATCTGAAGGTGTGTTGAGTGGTGTTTCAGAAAAATTCAATTGAGTTTTTGTGCACCGGATGAAACCTATGTCGCTTTCCATTGGACGAAAAGAACCGTCTAGGGGCGTCTAGGAGCATCCTTTAACTTTTCCATTTGGTGCAAAAAAGACAATATTTTAAACTGAACAGAAATAATTTCTGGTGCTATATTGGTTTTTAAGATAAGTGCTTCTTCGAGTGAAATCAATGGAAAGCGACACTAGATTCACTACAAAACAATAGAATCCAATGTCACTTTCCATTGGTTTCACTCGGGGAAGCACTCATCTTTGAAACGAGTAGAACACCTAAAATAGTGTCTGCCTAGTTTAAGGTGTTCGGTGTTGTATTTGTGTTATTGAAGCACCTATGGCTCCTTAAAAATATTCTTCCTGAGGAAAAATTTCAGTTTCCAATTTGAGTAACATGCATTCATATTGAGTGGATTCTCACTAGAAATCTGGAAGTGACTGTTCAATTTTCAGAATCATCAGATGCGACCTTTTTGCATTGATAGAACAGTTTGAGGATGCCCCTGAACGCTCTTTTCTCTCCTTCCAATCGAGAACGACACACGAGGCCAAGGCGGGTTTTGTCAGCAAACACACAGCCATGGTGACAGTTTTTTTTTGTAGTGCGCGGTTGATGGGCGATTTGAACGATTACTGTCGCAAATTATTCAGAGCTACTGGGTCGTTTCCAAGTAGATTTGAAGCAAAAACGTCCTCGTTGCGTAAAGAAAAACGTTCTTTTTCACCAGTTCTTTCAAGTAATGGATCATAGACAAGGCTGAAACAAACTCAGCCAAAGAAGGATCCATTTTAAAAAACAATTCAACACCTAAAATCATTTCTGCTCAATTTAACGTATTACATTTGTGTAAGTGAAACACCGATGGCTAGTAAAAAATAGCCTTGTGAACAATTTTCTTAGACATATATTTGATGTTTTTGAGGAGATTCTAACTTTCAACCGAGAATTTACTTTTAATCCTTGAAAAAGGATCTTTTTGAAATAAAAGTATATCATTTGCGAATGCTCCCAAACACTCTTGGACAGTTATTTTCGTTCAATGGAAAGCGACATCAGTGATTTTGTTTTGGAAAGAATAATACCCCATTCCTTCCAGTCTTGGTGTATATTTTTTCGGTCTTGAAACTTCTGGCTGGGTGTTTATCTTATTTGAATTTCGCTTCCCTCAACAATGGACTACACCTTTTGGTCCATCGTTTCTGATTTCTATTCATTTTAAAATCCGCCTTCTTTTGCTGTTTATTTATTTTTTTTTTTTTTTTTGCTGTTTATTTATTTGATTTTTTAGATCTCTCAACTAACAAGTAATTTAAAAATAAGAATTTTTTTTGCTTGTTTATTTTTTGTTTGTTTATCAAACCTAGCAGATTTGCAAATAATCTCAACTTTTTCTTCTCCTGTCATTACAAAAGTTTTCATTTATTACAACCACACTTCATGCAAGACGAGCTGTTAAAAACACCCACCATTCACTTTTTCACACGTCTCCATTTCTCATAAGTATCTATCTACCTATCTCTCGTTCGTTAAGTAGTAATTTGTTCTAATTCGCTTTTGCGTAAACATCTGGAAATGGTTTCTGTTCACCTCCAATGAATAAATATGAATCATTGGTAAACCTGCCCCGGCTCTCTATATCACTGTTTAAATATTTGCCGAAACCATTTACTTCCTTTTGAAAATAACACTACGTGGGACGCCACTGAAGACTCAAACTCAATTCCCATAAACCCATGTTTCGAGAGTAGCTTCTATTTGATTGCTTGTTCTGATGTTTACTAACTGATATAATAGAATACGTAGGCAAACATGTAATCAAGTGATTGACCAGATGAGGCATCGGAAATAGGAACTAATTTGAACACTTCCTTCCTATCAAAATAATTATTTGGGTGCTGAAATACCTTAGACTTTATTCAATGAGATTTTTGAAAAAAAAAAAAAATTATTTTCACTTCTCATTTGCAGACATGCTGATATATTAAAAAATGCAACGTGTGGATACAACAGTGAGTCGAATCACATACACGAAACGAACGAACGCCCTTCCGAGTGGGATAATGTTCAAAATCGAATCGATGGCTCTGAATTTAATCGAATTTTACGAGTAAGTATACCTATACCGACAGTTGTTGGTTCTATAATACGATTGACATTGAAAAATGCCATTAAACTAATCAAATTGAATTTTACAGTACAAACGGTCCAGCATTGATAACAACATCATCCGGGGACCGTTCAATGCCAATAAACATTCGTCGTTCGTCGAACTGGTTATCGTTGTTGATAACAAAGTTTACAAGTCTCTTGGTGAAAGCATGAAGAAAGTTCACAAACACTGCAAGGATTTGGCAAACATTGTTAATGCGGTAGGAGAAGAATTTTTTATCGATCGCAAAAGCATCGAAATAATTAAATTATCATTACAGCTGTACGAGCCTTTGAACATCTTTATCGCCTTAGTCGGTGTTGTTGTGTGGAATGAATCGAACGAAATTGATTTCAGCTTAGACGGCGATGTGACACTGAAAAATTTCTTGCATTATCGCCGAACGAAATTAGCTGTTAATCATCCTAATGACAATGCTCAGTTGTTGACCAAGGAACCATTCAAGGGTGGGGTTGTGGGTAAGTTGTTTTGATTGACATTGGTGCTTCATGATGATTTTTCTGTTGATTATTTTAGGAAAAGCTCTGAAAGGACCAATTTGTACATATGAATACTCTGGTGGTGTTTCCATGGAGCATAGCCAGATCGTAGCAGTAGTTGCAGCTACAATGGCTCATGAAATGGGTCATAATTTTGGCATGGAGCACGACACCCCTGACTGCCGGTGTCCAGATGAAAAATGCATAATGTCTGCGTCAAGCACTTCAGTAGTTCCACGTCACTGGAGCTCTTGCAGCATTGACCAATTGAACGTTGCATTTTCACGTGGCATGAATTACTGCTTGCGTAACAAGCCTACAAAGCTTTTCGACTCTCCACAATGCGGAAATGGCTTTGTCGAGCCCGGTGAGCAATGCGATTGTGGATTGCTCGAGTTTTGTAAAAATACGTGTTGTGATCCCAGCACATGCATGCTGAGGACAAATGCTTCATGTGCCACTGGAGAATGCTGTGATTTAAGTACTTGCCGACCGAAGACTGCTGGGACGAACTGTCGGCCGTCTGAAAATGAATGTGATCTTTCCGAATACTGTACCGGAGAGTCGGAATACTGTCCCGCAAATGTGTTCAAACGAGATACCGAAACCTGTGATAATGGAAATGCATACTGCTACCAAGGCAACTGCAGATCACGAACGAATCAATGTCGAATCCTTTGGGGACCGTCTGGTGAAAGTTCGGAACATTGCTACTGGAAGAATCTCAACGGCAGTCGTCTTGGGAATTGTGGCTTTGACCGAGTCAATAATACTTACTTCCAATGTGAAAAAGAAGACATTTTCTGTGGCATGCTGCATTGTCGTCATTTGAATGAGCGTCTGGAATTTGGTATGGAGTCTGTAGCTGTGCTGTCGCATAGTTTTCTCAGTCATGAAGGCAACATTATTCCTTGTCGAACTGCTATTGTGGATCTGGGTCTGCAATCGACTGATCCAGGTCTCACTCCGAATGGTGCTAAGTGTGGTGAAGGGAAAATGTGCGTTGGCCAGCGGTGTTTAGGTATTGAAAATCTTCGATCAAGCGGCTTCGGTGTGGAGTGCCCTGAAAATTGCAACGGAAATGGACTTTGCAATAGCAAAGGACATTGCCACTGTAATGTAGGCTTTGCACCGCCATTCTGTAGTTCACCCGGACATGGTGGCTCTAAAGACAGTGGACCAGCAACAAATCCAAATAGTATGACAATGCACTCTCTTTTATTTCTTGTAAAATGGTTTCCTAACATTTCTTTATTTTCAGGTCGTGACGGATTCACCCGGTTCATGTTTATATTCTTCCTCGGAGTTGTTCCATTTATGGCCTTGCTATGTTTCCTGTTGTACTATTGTCGAAACCATCCTTATATGCCTGGGAAGCTGGTCGAAAATATGTATGTACAATCACCACGTTCATTGTGTAGTAACATTTCTACACCTTCTTCTGAAAACACAATCACATCCACCACTACTACACCTTCTGCAACTTCTAATTGTTCTACCAAAACTTCTACAAACAATAACAATAACACTTCTAAAAGAAAATTACAAATAACTGATATTAAATTGTGTTCAACTACTAATCCGCACGCACTTTGCAATAGCACCGAATATAAACTAGATACAAACAATAGGTGTGTCTATCAGTTGACGTGATAAAACAAAATGCGAACTAATGCTGCACTGTGCATTTTTTTTTCTTCATCTTCTAAAAACTAGTTATTTATAATTGACAAGGCTTTGAACCAAAAAGACATTTATGTTTTGTTATGCTTGTATGATATTGAAAGTCTTATGTGTGGGTTGAGGCTTTGAGTAGGTTTAGTCTGAATTGAAATTCTTCGAATTTAAAAAATTGCCCTATTAACTCAGTTTTATTTCGAAATTGATCTCTCTGCTTGTGTTACTTAAAGTCTACGATCCAAAGAGATTAACATTTATCGCCAATTTCAAATTGTTTTGTTTTCAGTCACAATGAAACAATTAGGATCGTATCATTTTTCATTCCATTTAACATTTTCTTATGCAAATGCCAGTGGCTGTGGCTGAGTAGTTTTCAAGTCGTAGAGTTGAATTTGAGTCTAATGAGTTCGTATCAAAATCTCAAGATTGATTATTGTCGCTTCCCTTTGCTTTCAATAAATGGTCAGCAAGATGGGGAAAATTAATAACTGACATTTCCAGATACAGAATGTTATCAGAAATAAATGATGGCGCTCTTGCAACAAGAGACAATGGCCGAGTTCAACAAAAAAAAAAGTACTGCTAACTACTCTTTTTTTAAAAGTGCAGCTTGAACTGCAACTCGAAACCGAACAGCTATTGACATATGTAATACAACGCTGCGATTATATTTAGCTATTTATGTTCATATAAGTGGAAAAATTACACGGTTATTCCAAAATTTGAATCTGTGTATTGTAGCCCCATCAAAAAGCTTTTCCAAAATATTTCGAGATATGTATTTGATTACGCAGATGTCATAAGGTTCACAATGGCACCCATGTCGTAATGCTTAGTCACCGCTATCACAAGACGCGTCGCAACAATTTCGGACTACGAATACCGAATAGAAAGGACTAAAAATGTCTTCATAACGAATATTTTGGAACTGATGTTTAGAACTTGCTGATAATTTTTTAATTAATTTAATTCACTATGAGGACGTCTGTGAGCCTTAATTTTTGACATACGTAATCCAAAATTGAAACGACCGGCCGTGTGATAGAGGCCAGTATGTCTGCCTGTTCCGTAGGAGTTGGAGGCAGAAATTCCAGAAACGCTCACTTTCGCAAGTTTTCCGTGAGTCGTAATGAAAATCGCTTTATTTCTTGTGGGTGTTCTCAATTTTTCACAAGCTATATTTAAGAAAAATGCACTGACCGAGCTATATTTTGCCATCACCCTATTTTTTTCTTACTGAATGCGCATACTAAGCGTTTTGATACCAGAAACTATTAACCAACAAATTTTCGTTCGTCTAGTAATTCTAATTACTAGAAGGTTCCTTCTCTGAACTTAAGCTCAGGTTCACACTGATTCCTGATAGCATGACTTTTAAGACCATCATCGTATTTGTGTTTTTGATGATATCGCTCATAAGTCATGACATAAAATGGACGGTAATCGTCTTAGGTGTAGAACCTCATATGTATATGTTTTCAAAAAGGAACAGACTTTGTTTTTAGACGTGTCCAACCGTCTATCGTCGATTGTATGGTTTAAAAATGCTTTCAGCGATTGAAGAACAGCTGTTATGCTAATCGTCTCACAAGTTTCGGTAACTTTTTCAGGTTTTTAAACACGTTTTTTAGTACCTACAATTTAGACGATAGTCTTCTTATTAAACTTTACGGAATCTACGCCCAGTTTTTTTTATATCAAAAAACATTTCAGTCACGAAACCGAAACGTATAAGTTCGTACTTCGTACCTAAACTCGTCCCAGCAAAAAACCTAAACTCGTCCCAATAAAAAAATAAATAGGGAAGCTCAACAAAGCGTGAGAAGCCCGAGAAGCTTCGAGGACCATGAATTTTTTTCCGATTTTTATACCGATATGGTGGATTCAGGGGTCAAGAAAAGAACCAAGTAGGTATTTCCAAAATTAGTTGGACACTCGCACTGGTAAATTAGCATAGACGAAAACTCAGTTATCCCGTTCTCAAAACTGGTTTCTGTTAATAGAATTGTGAAGCAAGAACGAGATACCCCTACTGTTGGTTAATTCTAAATTTTGCTTCCAAATATGCAGACTACTGCAGAAACTTCAAAAATTTAGCAAGTCTATTGATCAAGTTTTTCCTTGTACTTTTTCAATATAACCGTCCAATAGCTTTTGCAAGAAATGAGTTTTAATTTCTTAAAACTTGAGCAAAAGATTTTTACTTTCGCATTCTCAAAGATTGTTTTCGTTTTATTTTTACTATCGTATTTCCCCGAAGAAGAACTTGTGACTAAAGTATAATTTTCATCCAATTAGCATTGTATCAAAGAAGAAAGAAGGAACTAAAGACTTATGTAGGTTTATTCTATGCGAAAATAACAGTTTTTTGTTTTTTATTAAAATTTGATTTAAGAATCTCCAACAATTCGTCTTTATAAATAGGTATATAATTTCTACTACAGTAAGTTTTGTAATTGAACTGAATCCTCGGTTAACATTTAACTGAAAATATCTTAGTTAGGTTTCCAATTCCAATGAAAAAAGTACGATAAATTCGAACCATTTTAGTGTCTCCTCATAACTTTTCCCATTGTTCACGTCAGATTACACTCAAAGCCTCATCTCAACACTGAATTATACCAAACGTACTGCCGATCTGTGTTTTTTATTTCGTAAGTTAGATGTACTTTCCTCTGTGTCATAAAAAAAATCACCTTTTATTTTGAATGTTTAATTTTTAATTTAGTCTTAGAAAATATAAAATAAAAAAAAATTAGCAACAAATGCTTGTGCTGTAGTGTGTTTTGTTTATTCTTTTAGGTTCTGTGTACTTTTGTTTTCTTATACTCATTGTGCTGTTTGTTTTTCATTTTTAATTGGCTATGGTTATGGCTTTCTATCCGCTCACACTTTTTGTTTTTTTATGTATTTGCACTTATCAACTCCAAATACTCTCCAATAATTTAACAATAGTCTCGAAAAACTTTCTTTCAGTATGAAGTCAACCAGCAAGGGACCAGCTCCACGTGGACCACCATCAGCTCCTAATGGTGGACTGCCAAAATCAGCACCCAACAGTACTGATGACATGAACTCTGCACTTCTTAAATCTCCATCGGACTCAGATGCATCAACCATGAACAATGGAATGTTTGGAAAGTTCAAAGGATTCACATTGAGACCTCTATCAGATTCAGCCACTCCGACAGCTGTGGTGGGACCAAATGTTGCATTTGTTCACCCAGTAAGCAAGTCAACCACTGTTCATGATGCCAGTAATGGGGGAGTGCCGGCTCGGTCAGCGCCACCAGTTCCAAAGCATCAAACTTTAGATAGGAATGATATGCAAAAGTCGAACGGTGTTGTTTTGGGAATGAAAAAAGCTAGTACTATGGGCAAATTAACTGATGGCACTGCGCCTGCATTGCCACCACCTAATCCAGGGTCTCATCCTCGACCGATTATATCGAATCCTGTGCTGGAGATGTCAACATGCAAGGAAATAGGAATTACTACGAAACCAGGTGAATCGGTTCCTGTTCGCCCAGCTCCAACTGCTCCTCCGATACATCATCCAGCACCAGCTCCACCTGTACCTTTACACACTGACCCCAAACTGAATATACGTCCAAAAGACGGCACAATCAAACGAATTGCATCTTTTCTTAAAAAAGAAGACAAATATCAACCAAAAATCAAACCCGTTATGGACAAGGAGAAGTTGAAAAATATAGAAATCTCAGCTCCAATTCCCCAAACTGACACATCGAATTCTGACTCTGAACAACAAGATGAGACAAAGAATTTAGTCAAGCGAGCACAAAGCATGCGGAGTCCAACTAAGAAGCAGCCGAACGTTCAAACTTTTGGCTCCATGCGAAACCCGCCTGGTTTGAATCGACCCAAGAGCGCAATAGGAACTGCCAGACCAAAAAGTCCACCTCCAAGACCACCAGCTCCACCTGGCGTTAAGAAAACACCTTCGACTACTTCTTCAGGATATCAGCTTCCAATATCTGGAAAAACCGATCATACTTATGATGACTGTGAAGCGGTAGAAACTCAGCTTTCGGATATAAAAGAATCTCCCTCTCCAACTGGATCTGATAATATATACTCAGTAATTGATGAGGTATCTCCAGTCCCAGTCTTAGCAGAAAGCTCAGATAGTATGGGTCTGCTTGGAGAGATCGTCAACGAAATTGAGAAACGAAACGTAGACTCTATTTACTCAGCCTCGACTTTAAAGAGTGCGAGTAGTACTGAAATGATGAAGTCCAGCACGCCTTATGAAAATATCCCAAGTGGGGAAACGGAACCAGAACCAGACTATATAAAGTCGAGTAGTAGCACTGCTTCTGGTGGATATATACGACCAACAGCTGTCGCTGCACCCATCGCTAGAGTCGCTCCAACACGATCTGAAGCAACTTCATCAGCAAACACCTTTTCAAGCTTCAAACCAAAAGTTGAAACTGAAACTTCTATGTCAGGAAGGATTGGTAGAACAGTTGCACCAACAATAACTCCTAAACCCTCGACAATCGCTTTGAGGAGCAACAAATCATTTAGCAAATCACCTAGTCCTCTATCTAAGACAACAACCGTTTCTGACGCAAAAACTATTGACATTGCTTCAAAGAAACCACTGCCTTCAGGTGCTGCAAAACCAAAACCACTTACAAAGCCGACTGTGTCAAGTGCTGGCACCAAACACACAGTCGGACGGACGATATCCACAAACAACAAAAAAGCTGCTGAATCAGCCTCAAGTTCTTCTAATACAACAACAAAACCAACATTGGCCACAGCTCAACGTCCAATACCAGGCAAAGCCTCAACTATTGCTTCGCTGCAGCAAAAATTCGAAAACTCACCGAAAAGTAAAGAGCCCTTGGCAAAGAAATAAAATGATTTTGTGTTTCAATCGGATTCCCGAACCATTCCTATGTGTCCCTAAAAATTAAAATTACTAATTTATGTTTGTCTCGATTTAAATTTTAAGATTAGTTCATACGGTTAGATCCTGAGTACACATAAGCCCTCAATAACGTAAACATATTTTTTATTTCAACAAAACTGACTGAAAGAGACTGCTTTGTGGGTTTGTTCAAGACTCGATCTCTCTGTGTGGCACATTTGTTAGATTTTTTCTTTTACTATAAAAATAAACCAAGCGAGGGATTGTTTCATTTCAACAGTATATTGTAGCTAATTTATAATTTTATTGTAAATAACTTGACTACTTAAGATTCTATCTTATTTTAATTTATAAACTGTTCAACTGCTGGTATTTACGAAAGTTGTGAAATTCTCGGTTTAACAGTGGCTCGAAATAAAATAATAAGTAAGAATTGTAAATTTATTGTAAATAATGTACCAAAGATTGTAAGTTGTAGGCAGAGGCGTTTTTTTTTACTATCTATTATTTTCATTAGAGCTGAGTCAAAGCAGTGCTGAGTAGCACAGCAGTAAGCTTGATTTTGAAACGATTCATTTTAAGTTTGTTAAAATACAAAAAAGAAATACGAAATCAAAATGTCATACAACTAAGTCTTTAAACAATGCGAAGATAAATATACTAAATAACTAGGTACTAATTAATTGAATCACATTTGTTACTTTTAACTGATAAGATAGGTACGTAAAATATAAGTAATCATGTATAGGCCGTATATATACAATAAATTAAAAATTAAAATTTTTTGACAAAATTATAAAATGTTGATTTAAAATTTAATTCTTTTTATGGTTTTGGGGCTTGAATAAGTGTTGCAATATCAATTTCAAACATAAAAAATGAGCGTAACTAGGAATGGATCTAGCGTGTATCTCTCCACCATTACTTGTAAGGAGTGTGTCTATAATTTTCTGTCGATTCGAAACTACTAAGAGAGAATACTCTTTTCATGGCAGTATAATTACTCTTGCTCTCTGAGGAGGACTAGCAAGCTTCACGCTACAAACTATAAATAAATAAACAAATAGGATAGCGCAACAGAGCGAGGAGCCCCAGCCCCCAGGGCCTAGCGCATTTCTCACAACCATGCCTTGTGAGTGAATGGAAGGGACCTAAAATTTTCTGAGGGTTTCGAAATGCTGCTTTGAAAGGCCCTTTTCATGGCAATGAATTTTTTAACGGAGGACTTGCCAATTCCTCGCGAAAGGTGATACACCCACCTCAGCAAATTTGTTTTCGCCGAACGCCACTTACAATTCTCTTTCTGCTAAAGCTAAAACGAACGAGTGCTAAACAAGTGGATATGAATTTATGCATAAGTGCAGAAAAAAATATTTATCTTTGAACTAATCTTAGTTTTCAATAAAGAAGGTTCGTTCGTTGAACTTTATCTAGGTTTTTTAAACTCTCACAAATTGGTGTATCTACCAAATTTATAAAAATAAATTTACACGGACATAAATGCAGTTATTCGGGATGGCAGAGGCCTCTCTGATTGTTTTCGAACAAGTACTGGTGTGAAACAAGGTTGTCCCCTCAGTGCTTTTTTTTGTTGTTTATTAATGATATAGTGGATGATCTACCTTGAGAAATAAGAATCGCTAATTTGAATACAAATGCTTTGTTATATGCTGATGATATTGTTATTCTCTCTGAATCACCAAAAAACTTACAAATTGATGATCAATTGGTTATCAAGTTACTGTAAGAGATTTTTTGCTCCAGCTCAGCAGGGTTCGATTCTGTCTATTGATTGGCATTCTGACGGGTGACAACCCATTGGGTTTTGGGTACCCACATGATGAGAATGGGTATTAGCACATCCGACTTATGTAGAGGATACCAAGACGAAGAGGCAGAGGAGGGATCATACCACTTCCTCTTTGATTGTCCTAGCTTGGCCCTTACTTAGAAAAAAGTGACATCTCTAATCTCCCACTTAACAGCATCTTTAAATTCATCCAGAGCTCCAAATGGTTCAGTGGAGGCCCACAACCACAATAGCCCAGTCATCTGCCACCCCTCTCCTCTACCTTCTCATCCTCATCTGTTATACGGGGAGCACAGTGGATCCTTGAGATCCATCCAATCAAGGTAACCTACTGTAAGAAATGGGGACTAACCATTAACAGTAAAAAATCAAAAACTATCGTGTTCTCAAGATCCTCACACGCTCAAAACCTAAGGAGATATAATTATGAAGGGAATCTTTTGAAAACATCGAAAGAGATTAAATATTTGGGTGTAAGCCTGAATCCAACTCTAGATTTCAGTAAACACCTTACTGAGAAAGCCAATAGTTCGCAAAGCTTACTTAATCTGTCATGGAAAATTGTTTTGTTACACAAATTAATAATTCTTTCAACAAAATATAAAATATTTAATTAGGGTGTTAAAATCAACTCTGTGCTAAACTTCTCAGGTTTGGGGAGATGAGCACGAGGCCATTGTAAAGTTACATAGGAATTTCTTAAAAAAAACTCTTCAATTTGAGGTTAACAGCACAGCTACGCAATTTACTTGGAAATTGGACTGCTAAAGATGCTTACAAATAAACTTAAGGGGGTATTCTAGTCTGAATGAATTTTAAGTAATCTTTAAAGTGTCGTAAAAAAAAGACAATCAATATTTTTACTATCCATTTTTTGTCAATTATTTATTAATGTTAAAAGATTACAGAAAAAACATTACAAAAAAAAGTTAAAAACTTTGAATTCTAGCCGGTGATGAAGTGGAGTATCTCAAAAAATTGACACATGACCATAACCATGATTTCAACCCTCCTAGTCATCCGAATTAAAAAAGAAAAAAAGATTCTTAATCAGTAATGATGTCGCTATCGCATGATCCAGCGATAAGTAAAAAAAAGAATTTTTGAGAAAATGGCGACTGTTTTAAAAAAAACCATTTTTCACCTTTTTTGAGTTTCTTGAATTTTTTAAAAATAGTAAAAATTGAAATTTGAGGATGATGCTGGTTTATGCCCGAGAGGGGTCTATAAAGAAGATTCTCTTAAAATCGGTAGAATCCAGTAGAACTCGGGGAATCGTGTGTATCATATTGAAAAAGTATGTTCTGAGAAAAACGCATTTAAAGTTTCGCGTTAAGTGAAATTCTAATCAGTTTGCACGACAGTAGACGACTATAACTTCGGAAATAATTTGAATTTTGAAAAATCCTTTTAGGGAGATATTTTTGAATATCTAAACTATCTAATTATGATAAAAAAAATTCGGTTTAAGTCACAAGCTTATCAAGATGTTGAATTAAAAATAAAAATAAATAAGGTGGCGCCACACACCGAGGAGCACCTGGGCCTAGCGCATTTCTCACAACCTTTCCTTGTGAGGAAATGGAAATTTAAAAAAAAAAATTTATTGTTTTTAAAAAATAATTTTTTTTAAATAAGTAAAAATGCATAGATTAAAAAAGGTGGCGAACACAGCGGGGAACCCTTGGGCCTGGCACAATACACAAATACTTTTTGAGAAGTAAACGGGAGCTATAGTTTTTTGCCATAATTTTAATTAATCGAAAAAGGTAATGAATTCACTATCGCAGGACTTGCTTATTCCTTGGCGATACCCACGAAAAAACAATTTTTGTTTTTTGTATTCTATACCCAAATAATTTTGAACAAGTTTACATTGCACAGTAATGATGCTTGTAGCGTTTTTAATTGAAATCCGAAAAATTAACATTCAAATCAACACCTACTCCTTTCAATGAAAAGTCTTTTCAATGGCCGGATTCTGTAACGTTTTAGACGACTATCGTGTGAATTTTAGGCAGTAAAAAAACATGTTTAAGAGTCTTAAACTAAGACCCAGAAAAAGTTACCAAATCTGTAAGACGATAGTAAAATAGCTTTCCACGAACCACTGAAACCAAGATTTATATGAAAAATATTATCTTTTGACGACGCAATCTACGATAGACGATTGAACGATAATCATCTGAAAAGTTAAGGAATCTTGACCCAGGTTTTTTGCTAGTACTGGAGGTTTAACTACATAAATTCGTTTATAGTAACTTCGGTTATAACGACATTTCGGTTATAACGACGAAACTTGAACCTAAAGTTTGGTTTGGCACTAAATACTGAATAATATCTTTCGGTTGTAACAACTTCGGTTATAACGACCATTGTTACGGGATTGGTTTGTCAGGAAATTCGGATATAACGACCGAAAACAAAATAAAAGAGAATCTGCAAAACAAATTTCGTTGTTCCAGCGTGCCTTGTCTAGACATGATACAGTTATGAATGAATGAATGAATGATCTTTATTTAGCTTCATGATAAGCCATTTAGTATACAGTTTTTACAATTTTAAATAATAAGCCTTATATCTCGATCACAGTTAATTGTTTTAACATTTTTGGATTAATTAAATAACATTCTCTTTTACATAGTTGATAATTCTTCTTTTAAATTCTAAAAAATTATTTACATTTTTGATTTCACTTGGTAGATTATTGAAACCATGGAAGCCCATGTAAAATATAGTTCTTTGACCTCTCACTGTCCTTGACCTTTCTATTCTTAGGTCATTGTTGTTTCTAAGGTTGTATTCACGGTCTGCATTTGTTCGTACGTTTTCACATAGATAGTCAGGATACATATTATTTTTAATTTTATACACAAATATCATACACAACATAAACAGTCTTTGGTTAATATTTAGCCATTTAATCGAATTTAACATCGTTCTTATTGAGGTGTATCGACTACATTTTAAAATACAACGCATAATTTTGTTTTGTTGTAATTGTAGTCTATCTTTGTGACTCTGTGGACACATAAACAACAAACTAGCACAAAAATCAAAATGTGGTTTAATTAACACATTACATAAATTCACAGCAGTTGTCTTGGATATATTTTTCCTTATTTTTCTTAAAACTCCAACTTTTTTTGATATTTTTTTACAAAGGTAATTTATGTGTTCGTTAAAGTTTAGTTTTTCGTCTAATAAAATTCCAAGATATTTTAATTGTTTGACTTGCTCAATTTGTTTATTATTTATATACATATTTACATTTTCAGACGAACTTACAGGACAACATTTGAAAATCATACATTTAGTTTTTGCAACATTTAATATCAGTCTATTCATTTTTAGGGGTGCCTATTGATTCGCACATTTTATTACGCATTCTATTATTTTGTTTTTGACACAATTATTTTTGTTTACTTCGCATTGCCTGTTTTGTTTTTCTGTTACTTGGATTTTCAATCATTTCGCTGCACACTTACTTTGCATTTCTTATCTCGCTTAACATTTTTTCGCATTTCCATTGAACTTACAAATGATTATTTAGACTTTATTTATCTCGATAACTGTTTTTTCGCATTTTGTCTCTACGGTAATCTATTGTTTTGACATTCAATTAATTCGCTCATTATCAGATTATTATTGCTTGTGAAATCGCGCGGTTCGGTTTTTCAGAAATTTAATAAATATTTCGAAATTTGATATTATTTCTGACTAATTGGTTCTGAAAATGCTTCTAAAATATGATATATCTTTGAAAGTTCTAATCAATTTTCAATAAAGTTTGATGAGAAGTTAAGCAAACTGTTAAAATACCAAAAAAACCGGTATACAGTTCAATTTTGGATTGTTTCGCCATCGTTTGATTGGTATTTTAATTTTTGTGGATGAAAAAAGAGGCTAGAGGTGTAAAAATTCGCGCGAATTTTTACAACTCTAGCCTCTTTTTTCATCCACAAAAATTAAAATACCAATCAAACGATGGCGAAATAATCAAAATCTATATAAACAAAAGCGAACTGATCGAAAAACGAAACAATAGAAAGCGAAACGAGCCAAATATAAAGTAATAAAAGGCTAAATAATCTTTAAACGAAACGAATGCAAAGCGAAGCGAGAAATATCGAAATATAGATAGACGAAACAAACGAAAAATTTAACAACAAAATGCGAAACAACAAATTGCGATACAACTTGGGCGAAACAACAATAAACGAGATAAAAATGACGAAACGTACCATACCCCATTTTTAGCCATGTGCTTATTCTCTCCAAGTCTTGGTTGATTTCTTCTATGCAGCCTGCGACATTTTTTCCAGAAGCGTATAGCAAACCATCATCAGCAAACAAAATTAGTTTCGAAGATCTAACTACTTTACTCATGTCATTTATGAACAATAGGAACAACCACACTCCCAGTATTGTGCCTTGTGGTATTCCTACATTGACACTAATTGGTGACGATATTTTGCCATTTACGGTAGTGCGTTGTGTCCTACCTGTTATGAATGACTTAAACCACTTAAACTCCACTCCCTTTATACCGTAATACTTCAACTTTTTAAGCATTATTTCGTGGTTTACTGTTTCGAAAGCTCGTTTTAAGTCCAGAAATACAGCAACTACCACATTTTTATCATCTATTTCCCTCCTCCAATCATTAATGACAAAGTTCAAAGTCGTTTCACATGAGTGATTTGCACGGAATCCCGATTGATAAGTGTCTATAAGCTCTTGGCTTTCTAAGTGATTTTGGAGTTGTATTACTACACATTTTTCTATTACTTTTTCATAAAGGGGCATCATGTTTATTGGCCTAAAATCACACATAGTTTTTGCATTGGGGATCTTTTTTATGGGTACTATCAACGATTCTTTCCAAGATTGTGGAAAAAGTATGTAGGTTTATTTGAATGAAGAGTTTATTTTGTATGATAAAAAGTTGGTTCAGACGTGCTATTATTTTTCATTGAGAAGTGTTAATTTCATGGTACTACTTAGTTGATATAGGTAATAAAACGATTTATTCTTTCAGTTTAAGAAATATGTAAATCAAAGTGCTTTATTCTGTAGAATGGAGTCTAAAAAAAGAAAAACATTCACGATTGAGGAAAAGGCTGCCATAATTTGGAGACTCGAAGCAGGGGAATCCAATTCAAATCTTGCAAAAGAATTCCATGTTTCGCATTCTACTATCAGTGGCATCTGGAAAAATAAAGAAGCTATACAAAAAAGTTTTGAAGCGAAATCAATTAAAATTAAAAAGATTCGTTCCTCAAAAAATGCGGACATTGAAGAGTCATTACTGAAATGGTTTAAGACTCAGAGGAGCAATAATGTTCCCATTACGGGACCAATACTACAAACAAAGGCAAATGAAATTGGACAGCTTCTTGGGAAGGATTTTCAATGTACTGAAAGTTGAATCTACCGTTTTCGCATGCGAAACCACATTGTGTTTGGAAAAATTTCAGGAGAAGCTAACAGTGTTCAGACAGGGCAATGCGATGATTGGTTACAAAAAGTATGGCCAGTTGTTCGAGAAGAGTATCGACCCAGTGACATCTTTAATGTGGACGAAGCTGGAATTTTTTACAAACTAAGACCTGACAAAACATTAAAATTTAGAGGAGAAAGGTGCATAGGCGGAAAAATGTCTAAAGAAAGAATAACCGTGCTCGTTGGTGCTAATATGGACGAAAGGTACGTATGGATTAAAGGTACAAAGTGCTTGCCAGTTCACCACACAGCAAACAAAAAGGTTTGGATGACTTCCGAAATTTTCGAGGGAGTTTTACGAAAATGGGATGCAGAGCTGAGAACAAAGAAAAAGAAAATTTTGTTGCTTGTCGATAACTGCCCTTCACATCCCCACACCCAAAACCTTTCTTCAATAAAACTTGCTTTTCTTCCGCCCAATACAACATCGATATTGCAACCAATGGACCAGGGCGTTATTAGAAGCTTTAAAAGCAATTTCCGCAAACAACTTGTGCTTAAAATTATTCGGGGCCTAGAAGCAGGTAAAGAATGTGCCATTGGCTTATTAGACGCTGTCAACATGGTGGCCACAGCTTGGGATCGTGTTACCAGTAGCACTATTGCTAACTGCTTTAAGCATGCTGGTTTGCAAGCTTTGAACAACTCTGGAGATGAAGAACAATTTGAAGAAGAGGATGATTAGCCTCTTTCTGAATGGATTGCACTGATGAACAATTCAAACATTGTCGCTTCAGAAACAGCGTAGGTGGAGTACATTACCGTTGATGACAACATTTTAACTTCAGATGATCCAAATTTAGATGAAATAGTGAGTGCTACTGCTGTCGAAAATGCAGTGTTCTTGAGGTCTCTGATGACGATGACGGCCCCGTACACGAAACAAGCCCTTCAATTGCTGAGGCATTAAATGCAATAGGAGTTGTTAAGGATTTTTGTTTTTTTGCAAACACAACACCAAAATTAACAAGAAATGTAATGGAAATAGAAAAAAAAATTAGAAATTCTATACCTTAAAAACAAAAAACAGTCAACTATCACAGATTTGTTCATAAGAACTGAATCTTAAATTATTATAAAAAATAATTGTTTTTGTTAATAATGAATGAATTGGATTACTTTTATTTAAATGAAACAAAAATACAAATATTAAACAATAAGATATTAAATAAATGGGTTTTTTTTCGGATATAACGACATCCGCTTATAACGACGGAAAATTTGTCTCCCGTGAGTGGTCGTTATAACCGAATTCTACGTATGTTCAAATATAGGAATTCATATTTTCATATTTTGTAACTTGTTTTCCTCATCAAATTACTGAATTCTAACTTATTTACTCGTTTCCTCATAATTAACAGCAATTTTTTTAACCCAACGCTGGGACAACAAATTGAAAATAGGCAAATTATTTTCCATTTTAAGTTCGACAGACCAAAGGTTTTTGCATGTGTACGTTAATTCAGAGTAGATCCCCCAACCAAATGGAAGTAGACCTTTGGCGTTTAGAGTAAATCCGGATTTACTATTTTGCAATGAGTCTTTACTCCTTTTCACAAAAGGAGTAAAGTCCTGCTCAAACCAGCGCGATTTGTGCTTGCGATGCGATTGCGTTAAGTCAAACCTCCATAGGATTACATGTATTTCATTTTAACAGAAATCGCATCGCACTACACAATCGCGCTGGCTTGAGCAGGGCTTAACTCTTTTCGTCAATCAAAAACGATATAAGATAAAAAATTATTCTTAGCAATATTTTTTCCTTATTGAATTTTTTTTTACAGGATATAAATAATTACTTCCAATATTCTAAATGCAACAGCCGGAAGTAGAATCGTTCAAAAGTATTTATCTCTTATGCGAATATGTTGCCATCTACATTCTCAGTACACATTTCTATTAGTCTGGCCATGAACCGTAAATCAGCTGATAGCATAATGACAGCTTGTCATTTCATGAATGTCGTAAAAAAACAAACACCGATTTTTTGTTCCAAAAATGCAAATTGTAATTTATGGTGCATTTCAAATTATTTATCAATTATTCTAACTTAAAATTCATTAAATAAACATGCCTCTAAAAAACTTAAGTCAGTTTAGAACATTTTCTTCAAAGATAATTGAGTCCTGTTACGTGACAACACCAATTTTCTACGTAAATGCTTGTAAGTAGTCTTGAGACCTGACCATGCCGGTAAACAATCAACAGAGGTGTAATTTTATTTATTCTCTGTTATTAAACAGCTCCACATATTGGTCACCTTTATTCAGCTGTAATCGCTGATGCCATCGTTCGCTATCAACGCTTAAAGAATCCCCAGACCAGAGCACATTTCTGCACTGGGACTGATGAACACGGAACGAAAATCCAACAATCTGCCGCTAACCACAAAGTCGATGTGGCCACGTACTGTGATGATATTTCAGAGAGTTATAAAGAGGTGTTCCGATTGGCTGGGATTCAACAATCAGACTTTATTCGCACAACAGAAGATCGCCATAAGAAAGCTGTAAGCCATTTCTGGGTGAGTATTACTATCGGGCGAAAGCATTTTGTCTTACTTTAAAGAGACCTTTCCTTTCAGAATGAACTGCAGTCCCGTGGTCACATCAACTCGTCCCAATATAATGGCTGGTATTGTGTCTCAGACGAAACATTTCTGACCGATAGCCAATTGAAAATAAATCCAGATGGGAGTAAATGCTCTTTGGAATCCGGACATCCCGTAGAATGGACTGAAGAAACGAATTATATGTTTAGTTTGTCGAAGCTTCAAGAAGATGTACTCTACTGGGTGAAGCAGGGTGGTCGTATTCGACCAGCCAAGTTTGAAAAAATTCTTTTGGATTACTTAAGCGAACCACTGCCAGATGTTTCAATTTCAAGACCCTCAAATAGAGTTCACTGGGCCATTCCTGTTCCGGGGGATGATAGTCAAACTGTTTACGTTTGGTTGGATGCGTTGATAAACTATTTAACCTCGGTGGGATATCCAAATACAAAGGTATGATTGCTTGAAGAAGAGGGAGTTCACTGTTAATCAGAAATTTTATGAAGAAAGAGGAGACAGAGTGGTACGACTAAAAAAGCATTTGGTATCATCATTCAATCGTTGTATAAGGGCAGAGCGCAGTCGAGTATTTCTCTGTTTAAAAATTTAGCGGTGTGTGTTCGATGATTAGAGGAAACTAACAGGAAAAATAAATGGAAATAGTAGGTTTGTTCGTTGAAGCCTTAGGGTCGCCCTGGGGTCACCATAAAGCGTTTTTTGAGAAATCCAAAGTCGCCCTGAATGTCAAATTGAGTGTTTTTTGAGCCCTAGGGTTGACCTAGGTTTTCCACAAACTCGCCCTAGCTTTTTGCTGTGGCGAGTTGAGAGCTGTCAAATGGCATGTATTTTTTTTTTAATGACAGGGATGTGTGGTGATTAGTGGTTTAGCGTTTTTTGAGGACTGGAAAACCCAGGTTTTTTTGACAACACATAGGGTTGTCAAGAAAACCTGGTTCAACCCTGGGGAAAGTTCAACGAACAGACCTAGTAATACCGCTAGGATAGACCTAAATACCTTAAAATAGTTAAAACTCAATTCCATCCATTTAGGACTTGATGCTTTGTGATTATCTCGATAGAGTCAAATATAAACTGCTTTGAGCACAGGGTATTGGTTATAAGCAGGTACTTTGCTTGCTGAGTATCTAAATGATAGTTCTATACAACTGTATTACTTTCTGCAAATGTATACCAGAAGAGTCGATACTAATACTAAATGTCCTGACTCAAAAATTTTAATAAGAGTTTCATTATTCTCCTTTTTCCCTTTCACAATAACGCAAAAAGTTTTTTCTTTTTTTTTTCTTTTCAGTACCGAGACAATTGGCCACCCACTCTACAAGTAATTGGAAAGGATATTCTCAAATTCCATGGCATATATTGGCCAGCATTTCTTATCGCTGCCGGTAAGCTCTTTTGCTAGCAACATAACTTTTGTAAATTATTTTTACTTAAAAAACGTTTCAGGCTTAGAACCACCTCAACAATTGTTCGTTCACTCACACTGGACGGTCGATGGAGAGAAAATGTCGAAGAGTAAATTTAATGTAGTCGACCCTGTGGAAGCATCAAAAGTTTACACAATGGAAGGATTAAGATATTTTCTATTGAGAGAAGGAGTCGCTCATAGTGACAGCAGTGAGTAAAGTTTTATTATTCGCCTTTTCATTAGTGGCCTTGTTTAATTTTAAGAATTTTTCCCACGAAAACAGCCAGTACAATGTAACCATCTACCATTACTCTGCTGGAGAAAATTTACAGTAACGATGGTGTTTCTTTTTGTATTTTGTGCCGTCTGTCTGCACTTTTCCCCAAAGATGGCGATGCATGACATTGAATGAACATCATCATCGTCTTCATAACGACACTTTTATCCCCTCTCGAATCTTATACGTGAATTATCACTGGTGAAAGTTGCGCTAAAGAACTTTTACGAGTAACGAAGGTGTGTGGGTATTTTTTTTTTGGGATTAAGTTCAACCTTTCAACACTGCACTGACGAAGAAAATTCTGTGTGATATCTGGAATAAGGAAGACAAACCATTCTAAATACTGTGGGGGAATTGAATTGTGGGTATCCTAACTTTTGCTACTTCTTGTAAGTTTGTAAAGAAAATCTCCGAGTGCTTGTGTGAGGTGATACCAATAGTGGCCCTTATTAAACATCCATTTTAGTTTGTTTTTGTTTTTAACTAAGCACGGAATATGGTGGATGGTGTGAGATGAAATTTGTATATCCATAAGAAGGAGATTGTTGAAAATTTTACAAAACTTTCATGAATAATACGATCTATGCCAATTGTAGTGTTGAAGATTTGTTCGAAACTTTATGCAACCACTTTCGTTTGTTTAATTAATAATTTCTTGGGTTTCTCATTCAAAAGCCACAGAGGTGGAGATTAAACGAAGTTTATGCGGTAAAAGAAATTTGAGAAGAATTATGCGAGTTTGAAAACAATGAAGTTTGTTGAAGAGTCGCTCTTATCGTCACAACGTTCCATTCACATGTCACATCACAATATCTGCACTCATGAATCGAGTTGTGAACAGATGTGTTTCTCAGCAGCTTAGAAGTCACAATGTTTTGACTTGTGATGTTTGGGGTCAGAATCAAAGTCAATCACAATAAGGAAGGTAACGTCGGTTATCTGCTACGGAAGCCTACAGTAAAATGGTTTCTTGAACTTTAGCCAGAGTAGACTAAAGTTTTTTGGAAAACCCCAAGAGATCTCAAAAAGTCTTACTTGTGAAACATTTTTTTTTTTTGGGTTCTCTGGGGCAGAGCAACGCATTTTTGCATCAAGTAAGGACGATCCATCATACAATTATGCCTCATCCAAAATAGACATTAATATTCTTCCTCATCGTTTCTCTGTATTCGACGGTTGCGAATACAAGCGACGCCGACGTCTATACATTTACGTTACTATGATGTTCTATGTGCCATACAACGTATTGATTGAATTGAAAGTTCACTTTGGCGTATGAGTAATTTTTTCAGTTTTTAACTGAAGAATAAACATATTTATGATATTTTAGTTCAGAATTAAAGGACATGTTAACATCGGCTGGTGCGTAATGGTTAGCATATCTGTCTGTTACGTGGGAGGTTCATGGTTCGAATTCCAACAGAAAACAAAAATGTTTTTCCACGGGTATCACCTTTCGGGAGGAATTGGCAAGTCCTTCGATAGTAAATTCGTTGCCATGAAAAACGCTTTCTCGATTAGCCGTTCGGAACCCGCTGAAAATTGTAGATCCCTTCCAATACCTCACAAGGCATGGTTTTGTAAAGTGCGCTAGGCCCCAAGGCTAACCGCTCTGTAGCGCCGCGCTATGTATGTATGTAAGCTTTGGTTCAGTGATAACTATATTCAATTTATAATATGACTCGCATGCTGCATGCGGGCGTGTCACATAATTTGTTATGATGGATTGATTGACAGATATAACCTCAAGCGTTGAGTACAATCGTAGTATCGTAAAAGCGTTTGAAAAGTCTAATTAGATCTGCTCTAGGTCAAAATCAAATCACAAATAAAGATCGATTGAAAACTGAATAAATTCACAGCCGCTTTGAATTTTTGGTATAAAGTTTTGCATACCCAACAACGAGTGTACCTGCCTGTCTAAATTTTTCAAAAAATTTCTACAATTTTTCCCAGACTTATGTCTTTCTCCATCCACAAAAAAGCATCCAGGGGCCTGTAACATAAAACTACAAAACAACGCTTTTCATCCTCTCTTTTCACCTAAACTAAACTTACCAAGTAGCGCATGTTTAATTTTGTTCATCACTTCATTAACAATTGAAACTCTACTCCCTACTCGTCATTAGCACTTTAGGGTCAAAGCGTTGACCGGTCACACAAAGAAGGCGACTTTTCATCTAGTGATTCTAAAATTCCGTAAAATCTTTTCCATTATTTTCTTAGTCCTGGGAATTCGTATATCTCGGACTGGGTCATTTCTCCTTAACTTCTTTCTGGTCACAGAAAAGGCTGTGTGAGGCGGAATTTTGCCAAATTTCAGGCAAATCCTTTTATAATTCTCAATTTTTTAAATTTTATTAGACGTTTCTGCAATGTTTTCCGACACTGTCCCATTGCCCGAATTTGAACTTTTTTTTACATTTATTTGCATTAAATCAGAGAGTCGCGTGCACACTTGCGGCAAAGTTTTTAAGTGGCATAGTTTCGCTGTGTTGAGCTTGGTTAGTTGACCTACTTCTTTTAGTCGCCTTTCACGAAAAGCGGGTAGGCCTTACAATGATATTTTAGTCGTTCTTGATTGTGGTACTTGGTTTTTTATAATAATGACTTGTACTCTCCCTAGGTACTAATTTCAAACTGGGATTGATTTTGCCTTCCCAGAAATACGAGTATGAACATTCAGTCACTGCCATTTTAATAACGACGTTGAAATCCCTAACGACAGTCGTTGTTGAAGAACCTTCGGTGTTGTTAAAATTTTTTTTTTTTTTTTTTAAACTTTCAATGGGAGCGTGTAGATTTAAATTCATTTCTCTAACCTATTCTTCTTATTCATCTTTTTTTCTTTTTTTACATAGTTGCCTCCAACTTTCCATGTGTCCTTAATTACCCCTTCTTTTTTATACGCAAACATGTTCCATAGAATTCAAATTCTTTAAAAACCTTTTTTAAAAGCATAATACCTGTAGGAGGTATCCTTTTCACATTGAAAAGGAAATAAAAATAAAAATTCTCCCACACTAAAGATAGAAAAGGTGTCATTTTTAAAAGGATGTTCACTAACATACAATTTAAATTGCGTTAGACTCCATGATGTGCAAGTAGAACACGTTTCATGTATAGATTCAACATCAAATTCACAGGGGTTCCTGAACCCACTATAACCAGATGATTTAAGGTGCACTTGTCGAGGTGACACCACAAACGCCTGAGCGTATTAAAAAGGATTTTCTGTAGCTTTTCGTTGCTTTTCAGGCAAACTTCTAACCAACGGCGCTGTTCCTGTTTAGCTATTCAAAGTAAAGAAGAAAATAATTTAAAAAAGAAGTAAAAAAACATCCTATCACCAGATGCAGTGCAGGTTTACCATCAACTAATTGGTAATCCCTCGTTCAAGGAAGGCACAATTACAGCCATGTCGAGGTAGTTAAGCGAAAGCGTCGCAAAAAGTTTAAGCGTAATTCCATCTCGCTTCCTGAGTGGTTGCAGATGCACCACTTTGCTCACTTCAAATCTTGTCAAAACAGAGTCCTTCAATTAAATTCAATTTGACGGAAATTCGCTCGACGTGGCGTAAATGGAAGCAAACGTCTTACGAAAATTCCAACATTGCTTGGTTTCTGGTTTCTGAGTGAAATTGTTTGTCTACCTAACCTACGCAATGTATGTGTTTGTGTCAGCCAGCAGGAGTGAGCAATGAGGATGGGTGTCAAAATTAATTTCGAACCTTTATTTGGAAGTTTTGTTGAAGTTCTTAAACGTTTATGCAATATTCACAGTAGTATGAGTATTGATAAATCTTCTTTGACTGATATAATAATCGTGGGTTGATGATAAAATGTTTTCTGAAAGGAATTGAGAAAAAATGTTTACAAACAATTTTCATCACATTGCAACTGAAAACGACGTTATTATGACACGGGATCTTGTGCCGAAAATTTTGAGATACAAAGTTTCGGCGTCGAAAGTTTGTTTCAATTTATTTTCTTGACATATTTTTCAGCATCAAGGCTATGAGTATCAACTTTGAATTGCAAGAAACGTGTTTAATAGGTTTAATTATTTCAAAAAACTTTTTTAAGATAGTTCCTTTTTTTAATGTTGGCTGTTTTGTGATAAGCTGTCAGTAAAAGACTTTGACGGAATAGATTAAACAAGTTTTTGAGTAGGTTTGAATAGTTTTCATGTAAAGTGTAGGTAAAGGTAGTTATCAGCCATCTTTCATGTTATTGTCATTATCGATAGTGGGTCAAAAGACTAAGGGCTAATAAGCCTTCCCCCATTTCTTCGTTAAACGATGAATGTATCAGTGTCAATGCCTTGAACCGAAAATCAAATAAATTAAAATCGCGAACAATTTTAATGGGGATCAAGTCTGATCGCCTTCAGTACTCTCGACGCCAGATAACGGCCGATAGAAAGTATGTTGAGATCATTGTTTGAACCTCAGTCATTAAATTTGGGAGGAAATTTTGGAAAAAAGGTGAAGCAAATGCAACATTTCCGAAGTAAATTTGAAACAAAAAGAAAACCTTTAGTTTTTCCTTAAAAAAAAGTTGAATTAATAAAAACGATGGACTCTTTTAATATTATAGCTTATTTTGACACTGAAAACTGGTTAACTTTCGAACATAACTCACGTTATGGTTGTCAAATATCAATACGATACTTGATAAATTTGTTCGCCTATCAATGAAATTGGTTAAGTGGTATTACGGATAACAACCATCAGAGCTTTTGATCAGTTGTGAATGAAATGCTTTTTTTGCGGTCGATTGTGAACGTCTCTGTTTACTAGTTCGGTATTCTGGGTATCAACGTTTTTGATATCTATCAATTTTTCAATCAATCGCAAATTCGTCGTTGATTAACATTTTTTTGGTTTAATTTACTGCAATTGTGTAACCAATCCAAAGGTACGTGGTTGACAAGCGTAAGGACTATGCTCTGAAGTTGTTTTGCACCGCAAGCAGAAACTCAGTAAATGCAGCAAATTAAAACGGTGGCTTTATACGTAGATAAGGGGTGTGTCAACGCTAAGTATGAGCACTCTGTTCACAATGGAAGGAAGTTTATCAACTGACATACATAATACTAATTTATCAATTGATAATAAGGCTGTCAATATCATACCTCCGCGGAACGAAAAAGTTGCCCCTGAATAAAGTTGGGAAATACTGTGTACCCGAACAGAACTTTTTTTAAAAGAAGTTTTGACCGAAATGAAGTATGTGCAAAAGCTAATTCTTTTCACTCGTAAACTATCCGTCGTTTGTACTTAGACAGAATGTGGCTGCTGTAGCCGAGAGTGTGCGGCTCAATCCAAAAACACGTTTTTACCCTTCGGTTATCAATGGACGCTACAGATAAACAATTTTTTTTTAATGAGATTTATGACATGCCCTTAGCCACACAGGCTATGCCGCCATTCCGCAATTCCACATTCCATTTTTTGCACTCTTAGCCAAAGCGTAATATCAGCCATCTTGGTGGTGTCAATTGCCCACCTCGGAGCTGCAATTTTTTGTAATGACTGTAAAGGACCGATACTATGTCAACAATTTGGAAACCATTAAAGCGCGTATCGCCTTTCACGGAAAACTGGCATCTCAAGAGTACCACACTATCATAAAGAGTATGCCGTCTCACCCGATTATTACCTTTTTTCTTTTTACTTATAATTACACTTTCAAGCATTTCAATCGATGGTTGACTGGAGCTTATGTATCCAAAATATGCTATGTCGAAAGAGTGGAGTTAATCCCAACAAGTTCGGAGCGTCGGAGTAGATTTAATTTTTTCTTCAAAAAATTGCACCGATCGGAGCGAGGCTTAAATGCTGGTTGAGATCATCGCCCAGTTGAGTAATTTTACTCAGCTTGTTGATGAGTTCATTTCGGCTGCAAATATTGAATGTTTATCGTCAACGCTATTGACTTTTTTCTTACGTTTTTCTCATCCCGATAAATACAGGGTTAAAGTATCATCTCCCCTAGGCAAAGTTGACCATTGAAAGGTTTCGGTAGATTTAACGAACGTTATGTGGAAGTGTCTGTCAGCTAATAAGTATGTACGTACATGCATTGCCTGACACACTTAGACCACAAGGGCCCATTGTGATACCACAGAGATCAGCAAGTTAATCACCTACTAATCCCAATGTGAGATTAAAGAGTTGATCACCCATTAATCTGCATTTCGGGACTAGCCGCTTTAACGAACGTATTTTAGCAATACGAGCAATAGCTAATTAGGACAGACTTAATAATTTTATTCGTTATGCTAACTTTCCAAGACAAAAAGCTGTCGATGAAATCAAGGATCGAATTATCACATCAGTGATCGAGTGAGTGAATGTTATATTTCATTAATCATTACACAACATCAGTGTGCTGCTCATTTATCGACTTCAATTCGTTCAACTACTGAATACTGATGACAGAATGTCAAATTCAGGTCCTAAAGTGCTCGAAAATAAAAGTAATGCCAAAAACACATAATTCAGTCACGTATTACTCGATCACGTGTTTAGTAATTCGGCCCCAGTGCTTCCAATCAAATTTATATGCTTAAAAAAACACACAGGTTCTTGTTTTTAATTATACTTCAAAATTGATCTGGAAAAAGGGTTGAAATTGGGGCTTTACAGCTCAATAAAGCAGGAATACAATAGTTCTTCATCAACAGAATTTAGTTGATTCATTCATTCTTCACTATTGTTATTGGATAATCTTTCTTTCCACTGAACAATGATTTGATAGTATGAAAACAAAGAAGCAAGAAGAAAAAGTATTAACTTTAGATCGAATTTAATCGCAGATGTGAATGGCCACGACTGATAAAAACGAGCGTCTGAATGAGCCTTTGACAAGAAATGCCTCTGTAAGTTGTAACTATTAATTTCTATCTCCCTTCTCTGACTTCGAACTGACTTTGAACTGACGCTGACTTTCGTTTTTTTTACACTCAGTTCCTTGTCTAAATCTAAATTAATCTTTAAACAAATATAAAAAACCTCTATCAATAGCTTTACTAACATCACTTCATGTGCGGTTACATGTAATTATTCCTAGCCATTATTTAACAACTTACCACCACTAAGCTGCTGATATTTCAAATGAGATTGAAATTGAAAACAATAAGCTTAAAACTTTTCCTCAGATTTCAATCCTTTGAAACGTTCTATAAACGAACATATATGTAACGTATACGTATTACAGCACAGCACAGGGGCATAAGAATGAGTTTATCATATGTATGCTCATCGCGTCACCATTCAACAATACGAATTGCCACTGAACGAGAATGGGATTATGCGACATTCTGCCCTCCATATATGGGACGTGTTTTCAAATAAATGTCATCTGCATTAAGTCCCGGTTGTGAAAATCCGTTATTAAATGGAAATCCTTTCCAAATGAATCGACTCGTAGTCTGGTTGAACTGTTGTTGTGTGTTCAATGTTACACTGAAAATGAAGTGAACAGAGTAATTTTCTGTTTTAATCTGTTTTTAATACGACTGAGAGTATGTCCATGTCCTAAATGCAAATTGAAATTAACTTGCTATTACTTTTTCTTTGTTAAATAGGGAACAAAATTAGAATGTTTAAGGAACTTTAATTCAAAATTTGGCAAAAAGAAGGGGATTTGGAAACTAATCACTGTTTCAAAAAACAAGAAAATCATATCAAAAACGAATGATATTTAATTAGTAATGAAGAATCCTTATTACGAAATTTGACGGACAGACTTAATTGCGTATTCTTTTCTTTAGGTTTTGTTACGCAACGTTCCACTATAGATTCGCTAATAAGCAGCTAATACAACAAAACAATATTTAATTGCATTTTTCAAAAGCGAAAAGTTAATCTTAACTAAAAAACTTAACTGCAAAAAGTCAGATAGCCATTTTGCCTTCACAGACGCCACTGCACTTTGTTCACATTACTTTGTCATCAATTGGGAGTGTTGGTAAATCACCAAGTAAACCACACAGAGTGAAAGTGCTGAAATCCACAGGAGAAAAGCAATAAAAAAAAAAAAAAAAATAGTAAAGTCAAGCCAACGCGCTCCTGATTTTAACAAGAAATTAGCATTTTCGAAAACCCGCCTGGTTTGACGACGCTTTGTCAGTTCAGCGCGGCGAATTTTAAGGATAGGTCAATACTTGGAAGTAAATAAGTGGGAGGGTTGTGAACTTTTTTGGATAACAATACTCGCAGCATCGTATATGAAAAGGAAAGAATGAAAGAATCTAACAGGATTTCGTTCACCATGTATAACTCACATTTTGTCTAACCTTTTTTGGGATCTTCTTTATTTTACTAAGTTGGAGTATGGGTATGAGGTTTAAATGAATGTCACTCTATCTCATTCAGAGAGGATCTTTTGGAGGGATCCTGTGTGCTACCCCAATAAAAGGGGTTCTTTTGTAATAGGTCGTGTGTCGTGTCTCATTAAAAAAGCTTCGTTTGAATGAGGGACTTTTGGATTAAAACCTGTCGTATTAAAGATTTTTTGTAAAGACTAGCCCGTCTCGTTTGGAAAGGATCTTTTGAAAAGGTGCTGCCTCCGTAAAAGTTTTTTTTTTTAGAATTGGTCGAGTCTCAAACGAGTGAGTATACTGGCCAGGGAGTCAATTCTGGAGCTGAAAATCAAAAATAGCTCAAAATTGACACAAAAATGAACAATTTTTCATTTAGAACTTTTTAGTACATACTGTCAGAGCGATTTATCACTATGAGTTCGGGAATCGCATCAGAAGTCCTTCATAAGTGATAAAATGAAAAAGCTCTTTAAAGACAAAAATGAGATATTTTTTATCACTTCACAGAACGGGAATCAACCTCCAGATATGCAAACATTCGAAAATTTGCTGTGATAATTTTATAAACATTCTTTTTCGATGCAATCTGTGGTTTGTCATCGCTTCCAAATCATAGAACTCTGTTGCAAGATATTTTCCATCGTAACTTGCTTTTAATTTTTTTGTAGGTAAATGCCCAGGTGCGAACCACAGTAATTGATGAATTGGGCTCATTTAGTGCTTTGTTTGATGGTGGTTAGCGTAAATACGTTTGTGCTAGTGTCCTGACAAATAAGAGAAGATTGCAGTTCTTACCCGTTCTTTTACAATGCAGCCGCCAAGCATTGACCATCAATAAAGTTATCATAGGTGTAAAAATGGGCCACCACCTATTTTTATCCTTTATTTTTATGCGTTAATTGTAGACAATTTGGTCATGCCTTTATTGATTGAGACCATTGGTTTTGGCTGAGGAATAAGTTTTTTTTTCTTTTGCAGTAGCTGACCATCTCTTAACCTTCCGTAACGGATCCAACGTATCGTAAATTATTGTGACTTTTACAACTCCATTATCTTAAAATCGGGCAAACAAGATGTTGTTGTTCTATTACATTTGTGGCACATATACTCTTTTTTGGTTCGTAACCATCTTCAGGGAATTGGGTTCACATATTTTTGTTCCATTTGTCCCGAACGATACTTGTTGCCCTAACGCCTTCATCAAATTATTCAGCTCAAGGCTTTTGGCTTTCCTACAGTATTTATTGTATAGATTCACTCCTATCTCGAAAATAGAACGTACTAAGTAAAATTTCGTGACAGTTTATCGAATCCTTTCAATACCCGGTCGGGTGAACTAGTGAAATAATTATCAAAAAATACGTTGTGGTCACTTGGTGTATTTACAACTTCAAGTAAATCAAATACTGTTCGATTGACTTACTTGACTTCTTGATGGAACCATCATTATCAAAACTGTAGCAATAACCATCGTGACTGCAGAGCATCCATTCCTCATAACCAAACCGAATCGGTTTTCCTCGAATGAATTGTTTTGCAGAACGATGGACAAAGTGTTTTATGATGGCTTCGTCTATTGACAAGTTTTCATGAAAAAAGTTCCATTTTCATTCAAAATACAAATCATATTTATTAATGGCCGAACTTTTGCCAATCTATTAGTTTTGTTCATGGTGGAATTGCTTGCTAAATGAATTAATCGTTCGATTTCCTTGAATCTATTGCGGGACACGTGGCCACGGTTGCCACTTGCAAAAAAAAAACATGTGTCCAAAAATGAAAATAAAAATGACCAAAATATTAGTTGATTCCGATAAAGAAAGAGAAAAGAAGGGAAGAACACCAAGTTGTCAAACAGAAAAGGCAGCATTAGAAGCGCTTGTTCAAAATATAGAAGTATATAAATGAGCTTGAGAGTTTGTAGCACAAGTTAAAAAAAAGTATGCTAGAGTAGAAAGCTAATACCTAAAAGTTAGGGTTGCCAAACTCTTATGTTAGGTGGCCTCCACGCCGAAATTTTCAAGGCTGCTAGAGATTAGCTTGAAGGGAGAATGCACCAGCTGCATGATTTAGTCGGGAGAAAGCATGTTCATTGTTCAAGGAATGGAAGACATTATAATTGCACCAATTCTAGAGGAATACGCCTCTTTAACATCACATCTCTTGTCTTGTCTATGTGAATGTCTGAAAACCGACACGTCAACAAATTCTTACAGCACCGGGAGATATTCGGTCCTATCGTGGTAACCGTCGCGTCGGAGCAGAGTTTTCTCCGCAACGCATCCTTTTTCGAAAATTGAATTTTGCTTCGAAGTAGTTGTCGTCGTAAGAAATTTTTCACAAATGCGGCAATGCATTGCATTCCCAAAACTAAAATCTCCGCAACAAAATCTTATCGGAGAACATCGGATCGTCCGATCGGAGAAATACCATGAAGCAAAATGTCTCCGATCGGAGAGAATTCCTCTCCGACGGTTACCACGATAGGGCCGAATTGGAAATAACCCGCTTATGACAATATTGATAGAAACAGGTTGTACAGCATCATGTTTAATTGCTAGAAAACCTAGGTTTTAGGTTCTTAACCCTTTCAAGACACATATGCACCTGCAAAAGTGGAATCTGATTTTCTTTTTTAACTGCTGGTTTATATCGTTTATACTCATCAGAAAATGCTCAAATTCTGTTACTTTATCACCTGAAACCTGAATTGCGTCCCGTATATACAAGTATACGTACGCTTGAATTAATATTTTTGAAATGCAGTGCCAGCGCAATATGCTGTATGCTCCGAATGTTATTGAAAAATACTTGTTGGACAGATGTACACGATTTCCTCTAAATGTCTCAGTAAATTCCCTTAACTTTGCTTAATCACAAGTTATCACATCCCTCTCCGTTAGATAATAAATCCATAAAAGTGTCCAGGGTGTGAATTTCTACTTCACTTACAGTTTCAAATCTGTATGCATATATATATCTGCAACACTCAGCACGTTTGCGATTCCATATGTAAAGGAGTAAAATATTATCTAAGGATATCATTTGCTGCCAGAAGACACAAATCACATTGAGATGCTATGCAAACACTTCACTTCGAGTTCGATTCATGGTTTTTGCATTGATCCACACTTTTGTACTCGTATACCATTAGTTTTTGAATTCGGGCAAAATAACTCTCAAACTCACGAACTCTCTCTCTCTATCTGTCCTTCCGGCGCTATTGTACGTATAGCTGAAGGTGACGATACCCTCAATTCACAATTGAGGATACAGTTCTACTAACACATATCTTTCTGTGATCCGCTCAAGCTATTTGAACTGCAATTTGTAAATTCCTTTAGATACACCCGACGGCGACGGTGGCGGTGGGCTGTTGCGATGGCAATGGCACTAGAGCATCAGTATAAGACGACGGGCAAACTAATATTTTACACGCTTTGCTTTTGAAAAAAGGATTTATCATCTTGAAGAAGAAAGCATCCTCTGGAGATGGAATCCTTTCTTTCGATGCGTTCGTTTCGGTATCCATTGGTGCTTTGGTTTGAATTGAAGATGCATTGTAAAGATATTGAAATTGATTTTTGGCAAACACTAGAGGCTATATAAACTATTGCATTGCATGAGCACTCTGGGACTACATTTCATTAAATCATTTTCAATGATATTTATGTCATGGATAGTAATTTATCATCGCCATTAAGTGAAGTTTCTTAATTGGGCTTTCACGGCATTAATCAGTTTCCGCATGAAAGCGGAAACCTGTGAGAGTACGTATAGTTTTTTATTTTGTATTATCCCCTTTGATCCTTTATGTTTTACTACAGGTGTCTGAAACACAATGGGTGTTCTGTTTTCTCTGTACGTTGCTTGCGATAAATAAACTTTTTGCTCCAGAAAGGTTGTGTACTTTTATTACTTTTGTTGTGGCTTCGGGCTGAAAATGCAGTTGCTTTACACATTTCTCTTCCAAACGCTACCGCATTACAAGCAAAGCGTTAGACTGTGATGCCTTACAGTGTGTTAGTTGACATATACTCTCACTGTTCTCTTTAAAAAATGATAAAATTGTTGCTCATGTTGAACTAATAGTTTTTTTCTTGGTCTAGTGTGAACTTGTAGATGAATGACGCGACGAAGTACAACCTTTCTAAAGAGGAGCATTTAGTCGTGCTATTAGCCATGACATGCCTTCTTGTTTTTATGAAAACTGTCATATTCTTCGTCGAAATAGACATAGAATACATAATAATACATAAGACATCTACCTAGGATTCGACACGGAAAATAACATCAGTGCGGAGTTCAAACCGTGGTTTAACTGCGTTAAACACCAACTTCCCTTACATACATTGGAACACACTCAATTTATTTGGAACTGTGCTATGCACATGGTTTTTCTTACACGAAATGAATTATTCGCCTTTCCTCAAGTTCAGTTTATATTCAATTCTCCCTCTGGCGGTTGTTACTTCAATTTTCGGTTTCGCATCCACCTGCTCTCAAAGTACGTTTTGATTAAAACTGCACAAAGGCCAGGATTCTGCTACTCGATAAAGTCAGTCCAGCACTCTGTGGTTGGAACTTCCACGCAACATAGGTCGAGTGCCAACCATAATGCTATCTTTTCGGAACAAATGCCGCAATGGCAAACACATAATGTGCTACTCTAAAGCTTTTCATAGAAGCTAAACTTACCGATGTGGAGGGTTTGAATTGAAGGGATCGATAATCTTCTCATTCGATGTAGTACTTATTTCTCGGAATGCAAATCAGAGAAAAAGCCTAAAACCGTTACCTTTTATAAGACCATTTTCAGATTTATACTTAAAAAGGATTTTTCTTAGCTGCATGAGAAGTTTCGATGGTTTTTGCCTTTGATGGTTTGACAGTTGTTGAGAATGTAAAAAACTGTGTCATTAATCGTTTATCCCAGAACAACGCTTACAAATTGTGGAAATTTACTTTGAAAGTAGTAAAAACTGTTCATGGTTTCAGTAAAATTCATGGAGCACTTTGTCCATTTTACCGTCAACATAATCGGCATAGGTAGCAAGCAATACGTGCAGTAATCGATCGTTTTCGCAATAGTTCAACTCTTTCCTCGATTCAAAACCACCAACAGGACAAAGAAATGTGCAATTTCAAGCGGATTATATTATCGGTCCTTATTTATTGTGAAATGAGAAAATAGCTGCTATTACGATGAATGGTTAGGCCTATCGTGTCATGCTGATGAATTTTATGTTTCCAAAAATTCATCAGCTGAACTTCAATGACACATTTATTTCCAACAAGACGGCACAACTTGCCATATACAACAGCGCGAGTTAAGTTACTGGAAGAAATGTACTATCAAATTGGTGTCTAAGTAATGACTGATCTTTATTGTTTACTTAAATGTACCTTAACACATAGCTAATACCTAATTCGCTTATTCGTAGTTTTATTGGCAACGGAAACAACAGGTATGTAATCGGAACCTTTTCGTTTCCGTTCCCATGAATAATTTATTATTTAGAACTTCGTGGTGGCTTTTCTGTTAGTGTCATCAGAACTTGGAGGTTCGATGACACTTTCTGAGCTATACATAACACTCCCACCGCCAAACTTTGAATTCTCCCGAATTCTCTTATTTGTTTCATTACTTAAAATTTTTATGTTTACATTATTATTCTTTTTCCACCGTAAGATTACAAAAATCAAAAACGCTATTGCAACTAAAATCAACATAGAATTAAGGCCGTATGTTACGTCCTTGTGGAACTTTAACTCTTTGATTTCTTTTATATTTTCGAAATGTTTTAATACAATTTTTTCAAAATTCACAATTTTTGGCTTGGTTTGATTAACAATGTTACTAGGATAGAAGTATTTCGCTTGAATCTTTGTTACTTGATTGTAAAATTTCTCTTTACAGATTTCTAATGTACAGTTGTAGAAAGTAATCAAACTATTTTTGTTTAACAATATTTTTCGATCATCACAATTTTGAGTTAAATTTTCGTTTACAGCATTCTTAATTAGTAACGTATCTTCATCAATTCTTTCGATAGTTGTCTTATTATTATACTTAAATTGGCATTCATTTTTCCAAATACAACTTTTGCTAGTTTCCAAATCTCTTAAAAGTTTATTTTCTTTGTATACAAAATTCTTATTATCTACTGTTATAAATTTTTCAACATTTTCATCAATTTCCAGAAATTCTGTATTTGGTAGTGGTATAACTAACTTAAGGTCTTCTGTTACATAAGTTTTAGGAATCTTTATTGCAATGATTAAAGACTGATTAATGTACTTAAGAATACCAACTTTTACTAGCTTAATCTTATAAAAATCAATATCATACAGATTCTGTTCCTCTCTTGTAAGGATACTGGGGTGAAAAATATCGTTTTTTGCTGCTGCTATACTGTCTAGTATTTGGTCTACTTTGTTTTCTAAATATCTGAGTTTTATCATCTGATCTAAATACATAGAATGTTCTTCGACTGACTTTCTTTGGTCTGTTATCGTATTTAAGAATCCTATTGTCTTATTCCTATCCTGTTCTATAGCTTTTTTAAGAATATTGAAAGTATCATTAAAATGAGTATTTATAGAAATTTGTTTGTTAGAATTCAGAATGGAGTTATGGTTATTTTCTTCATCTATTTTTAAATGTTCTAGAATTTCCTGCCTATCGTCGTCATTCATTGTTCCGAACAACCACTTGTGTGCACTACCCACAATGTTGAGGAGTCCTCTTTTTCTTCTAGATTCTTTTGGTTTAATGGATTTTATCTTTGACTTAATATCGGCAACTACTGTGTTTAACAACTCTTTGCTGTCCATATTCATATTTAGAATGTTCGTCTCAATTTGCATCAGTAACCTGTCTATTTCTCCAATATCAATAACATGCAGTATGGTGTTTGTATCGCTTGTAATTTCAACTTCTTTGATTGTGATTGTAGTGTATCCAATTTCTTCATGAATCTGATTGACCTGCAGTAGCCCTTGCACTACTGGTATAACTGCGAGGAATATTATTAGGCTGGTCATTGTCCGTATTTGTAAGTTTGAAAGGTCTTTTAATATTCGACGTATGAACATTTTGAAGAGGATTTAATCTATAATAGGGTTCGTCTTTATGTCTTAGCCTTTTATAATTTCTGATATGCCCTGAACTTCGTTTTTCTATGTAGTTTTCTCTGGTTAAATTTCTTTTATTAATGACATGTTTTTTGATTCTATCTGTCCTTAAAACTAACTCTGAACAATTTACTGTTTCCTTAGCCTGCCTGGGAGAACATTTGATTGTTGAGTGATATCGATCGTTATAGTTTCCTATAGCCATCTGTATCTTCATTTCAATTGAAAGCTCACTTCCCTCAATTCCTGTTATTATTTCTAATAAGGTAGAGTGAAGTCGCTCTATATCGGCATTTCCAGTGTGATTGTTCGGTTTAGTCAAGTGAACGTCTACACCTTCGGCATTAAGGAACTCCACTAATTGCTCGGCCCTAAACTCATTGTCCATTACAATTTTCTTAGATTTGCCAAACTTTGAAAACTGCTCAATGACTATGGTCATTTTCGCCCTCCAGTTACGATCGGTAATAGGATAAGCTGCTGCAAATTTCGTTAATTTATCTATTGTTGTTACAAATGAATGTTTCTTAAAGTGAAATATGTCAAGGTGAATAATTTGGTTCTTTCCTTCTGGAGTCTCTGTAATCTGAAATTTCGGCTTAATTGGCTTTCTATCGTATTTGATTTCTCTACATTTAGGACAATTTCCTATTACTAAACGGATTTGGTCTCTTAGTTTAGGAAAATATATTTTGTCTTTAAGACTATGGTAACACTCATTTATGCCACTGTGAAACGACTCTTTGGTATGATACAAAGATAGTTGTTTATGCAAATCTTCTTCCGTTTTTATTTCCTGAGCTTTTTTGGAACACCTTATAAATTTGATCTTAGAGTCTGATGAGAACAGGGATATTATAATTCTCTGTATTCTGTTGTAATCCGAATCGGATACATTATTTGTGTAAATTCCTATTTGACCTCTCTTTACACATCGCTTTAATAAATCTCTTATCTTGTTATCACTCTCTAGTGGATTTATTTCCATTATCGTTCTTTTGTGAAGGGTTTGGACTTCACGTTCTGGGCTGTAAGTTAATAATATTTGGATGCTATACTTATTGACAATCTCATCTTTAATACCTATATGGTCTAATCTTTGTTCCTCAAGAGAGTGCTGAGTCTGAGTCTCCGCTAATGCAAAATTCGAGTCTTCATCGTTGTTTTCATTAATTTTTTCTGTATTTTCAAGTCTACTTAAGTAGTCTGCTACTTTGTTATCCTTTCCTTGCATGTATTCTATTTCGTAATTGAATTCTTGCAGCTTAAGTAACCATCTTTGATCCCGTTGAGAAAACTCCTTTCCCTTATATTTGCTGTTAATATATTTTATAGCTATATGATCTGTCACAATTTTAAACTTATTCCCATACAAGTATGGTCGGAAATAACAAACTGAGTACACTATCGCTAGGAACTCTTTGTCTGTTGTACTATACTTCTGTTCATGATTATTTAGAGTTCTTGAAATAAAACATACTGGATGACCTTGTTGTGACAACACAGCTCCAATAGCATAATCACTAGCATCTGTGGTGAGGACGAACGGTTGGTTATAATCTGGGTATTTTAATATAGGATGAGAAATTATAAGACTTTTTAAATTTTCGAACGCTGATATGTATTGTGGATCTTTGATATTTATTTTGTTATCCTTCTTTAAATATTTAATCATTGGGTAAGCTATTTTGGAATAATCTCGAATAAACTTTCTATAAAAACCTGTAGCCCCCAAAAATCCTTTTAATTGCCTTTCCGTTTTCGGTATTTCAATTTCTTGTATCGTTTTCACTTTGTCTGGATTTGGCATCATACCATCTTTAGTTAAAACATGACCCAAAAACTCTGTGTGTCTCTTAAGAAAGCTACATTTGTTAGCATGTATCTTTAAATTATGTTGTTGGAGTCTAGTAAAAATTTTGTTCAATGAAATAATATGCTCTTCCAGAGAAGTGGAAAAAATTAAAATATCGTCCATGTATACCACACAAATGGAATTAATATAATCACGGAGAATATCGTTCATCATTCTCTGGAAAGTAGCTGAAGCATTTTTCAGCCCGAAAGGCATACGAACAAACTCGTACAAGCCACTTGGTGTAACAAAGGCTGTTTTTTCAATGTCTTTTTTAGCAACTTTAATCTGGTGGTAGCCTTTCGCCAAGTCTATCGTACTAAAGTATTGTGCCTTCCCTAGCTTGTCTAAGATGTTGTCAATGTTTGGTATAGGATACTTGTCATCTATGGTGACTTGGTTCAACCTTCTATAATCTACCACTTTTCTAAACTTTTGAATTCCCGAGTTGTCTTTCTTTTTTGGTACAACTATGATCGGTGAGCTATATCTGCTCCTACTTTTTCTTATAATGCCATTTTTTTCCATCTCGTCCATTTGCCTTTTTACTTCTTCTTCATGGATTTTGGGTAAGCGGTACAACCTAGAATTTATTTGTTGTTCTGTCGTAGTTCGTATCTCATGACGTATTGTATCCGTATTTGTTAATATGTCCCCTTCTCTATAAAAAAGGTTAGAAAATCTTTTTATAAGTGGTTCTACAGATTCTCTTTCTTTTTCCCTTAAATGGTCAAATTGAATATCTTGTAGTTTGCTCACTTCGAGTGCGTTAACTTCTTCAGACACGATTTTACTCAAAAATGGAAGACGGACCTCATTGTTTAAAACTAACTCTTGTTTGTCAACGTTTAGTTCTCTGACATTCTTACCTATCCAATCCATGCCAATGATAAAATTAAATGGCTTATCAATTTTCATGGCTAGCCACTTTATTCTTGCATTGTCTGCGTATTTAAACTCTTTTGGGCAGATTGTTGCTACTGACTTGTTTAGCATTTGCACTTGACCTTGAATTGTACTTATCCGCGTTGAATTTGTATTTAAAGTCGTGTAACTAAGTCTCGGGCAGTTATTTTCTAACATTATACTAACTGTCGACCCTGTATCTAATAGTGCTAGATAACTTTCATCCTTAATTGTAAGCTTTAGTATTATCCTATTTTCCGAGGCTAGTTTGTAAAAAAAACATCTTCTCCTACACCTTCCTCCTCATTGTTTAGGGCGTCAACTGACATGTGGTCGGACCTTTGCCTACTTTGCTGGCTGTTGCTATTGCTATTCCTATAGTGAGGTTGGCCAGAATTGTGTGGCACACTTGGCTGCCTGAATGGGTTTGCAAAATTCGGCGGCCTAAAATTATTTGCATTTGTGTTTATTCTACTACTCTGTCTAAAATTGTTTGTATTAGGAATAATTCTACTGTTTTGCTGCCTGAAATTCCCCTCGTTATACCTATTTTTACTTTTGTTAGTTTCACTTCCTACTTGGCTCAAATTTGTTTCATCCAACCCGATGAATTTGTCAACAACAACCCTAATCTCGGACAAATTTGCAATGTCCATTATAGCGTATGCTAATGAACCCGAAACTACAGTTTTTACTTTCTGTATTGCAATGCTGCTTAATATATCAGCCATTGCATTACCATTCACACAAAGTGCAGCGTACTCTGCAATATCCTCTACAATAGTTGTTAATTTCCTACTTAAATCTAACACACTACTTACTCTTAATTTGAATATTTCGTTGGTGATGAAGAGCTGGTCCTTCCTTGGCTTGAAGTGGGTTTTGAGGCGCTCCCTGCATTCCTCCCAGTTCCTTGGCACGTTCACCTTCAAAAGGTTCTTAGCCGCTCCCAAGATTTTCCCGTTGAACAGTGCCTCGTAGGCTGGTCCTCTGTCTTCCTCTCTAATCGAAGCCATCTTCATATCCACGATATCAATGAACGATGGTAACGTCCCCGGTTCTCCTTTAAATACGGGAACATATTTCATCTGTTCCTGTGCATGATTCTGTGCATTACTCCGTATTAGCTGGGTAAGCAACACAATGCACTGGGCCATTGAATCTTGAGCCATTTTCACTTTTTGATAGTTATTTTCCGTAAACTTTTTTTTTTTATATTATTTTGGTTTTTGTTTTTAGCTTCGTTTCTTCGCGAATCACTAAGCTTTACTTTAATTCGCTTTGTATCTGCTTTTACACCGTATTTGTGTATTATATTTTTCTTTTGCTTTTTTGTTTTTCGGGCGGAGGTGGGGTTAAGTGGTGGCAAACAACACAACACATACACTTTGCAAAAAAGAAAAAAAAAATTTTGGTTCACTCCGTCGACTGCGCCAGTTAAGTTACTGGAAGAAATGTACTATCAAATTGGTGTCTAAGTAATGACTGATCTTTATTGTTTACTTAAATGTACCTTAACACATAGCTAATACCTAATTCGCTTATTCGTAGTTTTATTGGCAACGGAAACAACAGGTATGTAATCGGAACCTTTTCGTTTCCGTTCCCATGAATAATTTATTATTTAGAACTTCGTGGTGGCTTTTCTGTTAGTGTCATCAGAACTTGGAGGTTCGATGACACTTTCTGAGCTATACATAACACGCGCTCAGTTACTAATTTATTGCAAAATCAATTTGGTGACAGCTTTACTTCTAGAAGTTATCCTCTTAACTTGCTTTCCTCGTTTATACAACTTAGCGCCTCTCGACTTCTTTTTATTGGGCTATTTTAAGTCATCAGCATTCAAACACAACTTCTCCATAGTCATCCCCCCTAGGGAAGACTGAGATAACACAAAGCCTCACCCTTCATGGTCTAGTATACTGACGGCTCTAAAACGGAAACAGGTGCAGGTTCCGGCATTTTCAGCGGCTCTCCTAGAAAGAGCTGTTCAGTAAGTCTTGGTAGCCACTAGTCCATTTTCCAAGCAGAAGCCTTTGCCATTAACCAATGTTCGAGAATCATAAGTTCATCGAACACGAAAAACAAAACAATATTAATTTTTTCAGACTGCCAAGCTGCACTAAAAGTACTAAGCTCACCTGTCATAAGATCCAAACTAGACCAAGAGATAATTATAACATTCTCCGAATTAGTAATGTAAACCTCTGTCATCCTCCACTGGATCGAAGCACACAAAGGCTGTGATGGTAACGGGAAGGCAGACATCTTAGCTAAAGATGGCGCATCTAAATCATTTGTCGGTTCAGAACCTTTATGGGGTGTAAACTAAAGCACATTCAAACACACAGCCAAGAACGTAATATATTGGAAGAATGTAATAAAGCTTGACTTAACTCATCTAGTCAAACCTAATCTAAACTATTTTTTGAATATTGGAAAAAATCACATTCCTACTGAGCCTCAATAGGAAAACCCTCAAAATTTGCACAGGAATATTTACCGGCCACTGTTCTTTAAAGAAACACCTTCATCAAATGAGGTTAGTAGCGGACCCTATTTGCAGATTATACCTCAATGAAACATCTCTACTCATTATTACAGAATATTCAGCACTTTTTCGCATTAAAAAGCAATATTATTATTATAATATTATTTATTACATTTACAATGCTATGAGTTCAGAAATTATTTTCTTTGAAGTAGAACATGAATGCAAAAGTGATTCTTTTTGTTTGTTTGCCTCATTCGTTGAACATGCCTTTTCAGTTTCGGTATCGATGCAATAACATATTGACAAAGATGCATTGTAGCTAAGCCCGGTCTATTCCTATCATGAAAATATTAAATATTAATGCATTTCATCTACATATATAAACACATATTTGAATTATCTATGCACATAGGCTTTTGTTAACAATGTCAGTCTCAGATGTTACCACACCTGCTCCTTCTACAAATTTTGTTCGAATTATTTTATTTTCAAACACAGAAGGTGACTGACTAGAAAGCAATTGAAAACATCCCAAAAACAAATACATTTTGTGGTTTAATTATTCAGCAATATTGCTTCCTGTAATCGTTTATTCACTCATTCAGAATTCAAAGATTAAAAATGTGTCATAAAAACAATTGGTTCTCACCTCAGGACTTTGAAAAGACAATACGATTTATTGAAAATTCTTCATCTCTTCTGCACTTTATAACTTCGTGATGTTCCAACTGCTGGACATTGTTTCCCTCACACCCACAGAGATTATTAAGAAAAAAGATAAGTGAAGGAAAACAAACAGAGTTCTTTTGAATTTGAAATGCAAATCTGTTGAAAAGTTCTTGTTTTTTTGTTTTTGCTTTAGAATTGAATTTCTGGTCAAGTTTTGTTTTGACAGCTGCAAGTTATTTTCTGTGAAAATAATAGAACTCGAATTCCATGCCCCTGCTGGCAAGGCATTGGTGAAAATTGAATGAGTTCTTGTATTCCCTTATAACAAGCACAGGGAATTGTGTTCTTTATAAAAAATTTATATTTCATGTGGAGTCTGTATACGTACCTACCAATGGTGCATTGTTTTGATACATGCAAAAGGCACATGCAGTGTAACTTGAAGAAGAATTTTTCACTTCTAATAAAAACATGAAAACTATTTGATGGAGGTTGGGTGTAATTTTAATAAAATGTAAGTTCTACCCCCTTTTCACATGTGTATATGTGTGTATAGGTTAGGTGCTTGTTTGCCCCTTGAGATCTTTTTGTCCTGCCGAAGAAAAGCTACCATCAAGTGACTGCATTAAGATGGCGATGCAAATGAGAATCCAACTTACCACAGTGGAGACAGGGTGCATCGTTGATGTTTTACATATTTTGCCTTTTCTTTTGTGAATATTTTTTTTTGTTCGCAGTATTTGCATAATTTGATTTTATAAAAATGTTCATTAAAGTGGGAAAAAAAAGTCTTAATGTTTACACATATTGGGTATTTGCCTAGTTTCATTAGATTGAAATTGTTTTTTTTTTAAGTTATATGGAATGAATGCAAATTCGTTTTGAAAGTCGAATTCTTTTCGGTTGCTTCTCAAAACAATTTAACAAGCTCCATGTCAGTTGCAGGAATTTACAAACAATGCAAAACACAGTGTATATTTGGCTTAATTAAAGTATCTGTTATATATGAAAATTTGTTTAGGAAAACTGATATATTTTGTATCCCTGTTTAAAAGCGGCTTTGTCGATGGCTGTGTACAATAGGCTTAAAATGTTTATATTTACGCAAGAGAAAGTCTTATATTTCCTATTCTCAACCAATTAGCAACTGACTTGCAGGTATTGGAAACTAATTGCGAATTCATTAGATTTGCAATGAAGTTAAAGGTTAACAGCAATTAAGTTGCGAAACTAATTTTCAACTCAATTCCATCTACATAGTTTGAAGTGTTTGAAAAACTATGCATCTAATTCACTAATTCGAAACTGGTTTGCAACCACTGCAACTAACTACAAACCGATTGATATACTGATTTTAAACTTTTGCATTTATTTGCAACAATTTGCGAATAAGCTGAGAATGAGTTTTTTGATTGGTTTGCACCAAATTTTCAACTTGTTGATATAAAGTAAGTAAGTAAGCTACAACCGCAAGAGATTGCCAGTGCCTTTTCCAATCGAGTGTCCCTTCAATTATCCTTGAATCCCATGCCGCCAGCATTAAGCATTGAAGACCAGTGGCAGCAATGCCAAGAAGCCATCAGAACCGCTGCTTCTGAGGTTCTGGGTTTCACTCGGCCACCAAAACGAAACCCATGGTTTGATGAAGAATGCAGGCAGGCAAATACAGCCAAACAAAAAGCACGTCAAATGCTGATGCAACAACGAACAAGGGCTGCTTACGATCAGTATAACGAGATCTACAAGGAGAAAAGAAGGGAAGAACACCGACTTCTCAAAAAGAAAAAGAAGCAGCATGAGAAGAGCTCGTTTGAGGAAATTGAGAGATGCCATGACAGGAACGAGATTCGGAAGTCTTATGAAAAGGTAAAAAGATCCTGCCAGGGTGGCAAACCCCGAACTCAAGCCTGTAAAGATCAGCAGGGAAACATAGTTATAGAGTCGCAGTCGCTACTGAGGATCTGGAAAGATCATTTCTGCAGACTGCTTAACGGCGATGAGGACACAAATTCCGCTGTCAGGCAGAGTGCCCCATTCAGCTTGGACGATGATCAAGAATGCCGTCCTCCCGACCTAGAAGAGGTTAAGCTTGCCATATGCAAACTTAAATCAAATAAGACTGCAGGTGCAGATGGCCTTGATGCCGAACTTTTCAAGGCAGCTGGAGATCAGTTGGAAAGGAGCATGCACCAGCTGATCTGCATGATATGGTCGGAAGAAAGCATGCCCGATGAATGGAACCTAAGTATCGTATGCCCGATCCTAAAGAAAGGAGACCCTCACAATTGCGCCAATTATAGAGGGATAAGCCTCTTTAACGTCGCTTATAAGATCTTGTCTGCTGTAATATGTGAACGTCTGAAACCCCACGTCAACAACTTGATAGGTCCTTATCAATGTGGTTTTAGACCAGAGAAGTCCACAATAGACCAAATTTTCACATTACGGCAGATCTTGGAAAAAACCCGAGAATATAATATCGATATTCACCATCTTTTCATCGATTTCAAGGCCGCGTATGACAGTATCTACAGAGACGAGCTGTACAGAGCCATGTCTAGTTTCGGCATCCCTGCAAAACTCGTACGACTATGCAGGATGACTTTGGAAAATTCACGCTGCTCCGTCAAGGTCGGTAAAGAACTCACCGAGACCTTTGATGTCGAAAAAGGCTTTAGGCAAGGCGACAAACTGTCATGCGATTTCTTCAACATCATACTTGAACAGATTGTAAGAAACTCAAACGTCAACACCAGAGGAACAATCTTTCAAAAGTCTGTACAATTACTCGCCTATGCAGACGATATTGACGTAATGGGAAGAAAAAAGCGTGATGTCATAGGTGCTTTTGCGAGTATTGAAACAGAAGCGGCAAAAATGGGTTTGATGGTTAATGAGGGCAAAACGAAGTATATGCTGTCATCAAACAAGGACACAGAACATCGACGAATTGGACAAAACGTCACAATAGACAAACATAACTTCGAGGTAGTACAGGACTTGGTCTACCTAGGATCCGCTGTAGACACGGACAACAACATCAGTGCGGAGATCAAACGGAGAATAACTCTTGCCAACCGTTGCTTCTTTGGGTTAAGAAGGCCAGTGAGAAACAAAACCCTCTCCAGAAAAACCAAGGTAACCTTGTATAAGACCTTAATCATCCCAGTCCTGCTGTACGGCGCAGAAGCATGGACCTTATCGAAAGCGGATGAGGAAACTCTTGGTCGTTTCGAAAGAAAAATTCTCCGAATGATCTTTGGTCCCGTATGCGAAGACAATGTGTGGAGAAGAAGATACAACAACGAGCTGTATGAGCTGTACCGCGACATGGGCATAGCCAGAAGAGTACGCATCGCGAGGCTACGATGGTTGGGCCATGTAGAGCGGATGGACCCAAACGCTCCGGCTCGTCGGGTGTTCGAAAGCACATTGCAAGGAAATCGCGGAAGGGGAAGACCTCGTCTTAGGTGGCGCAATCAAGTGGATGAAGACCTCAACCGACTTGGAGTGCGAAACTGGAGAGAGCTCGCCCGAAATCGAAATCGTTATAGAAGGATGTTGGTTGAGGCCCAGGTTCACCCCGAACTGTAATGCCCACCTAAGTAAGTAAGTAAGTAAGTAAGATATAAAGTAAGTGTTGAACTGGTTTGAAATTAACTATGGTTATTTCAGATTTAATGAATCAATAACTTAAAGTGGAATGTATTTGCTACTTGTTTCATCAATCATTTGCAAACCATAATGCTGGTTTATCGACTAAGATGCGATGTCATAAATGTTGCAAAGAGTGGTTTTTGATGCAGTATTTGGAACCAATAGTTGCGAAACGGTTGCTAAAGGGTTGTCTCCTTAGCAAGTTTTTACCAGAGCTTGGTTACCACCTTAAAATCGCAAACGTATTTTCCACTTTACTGTTTTCTTTGAGTAGGTTAGGTTAGCTTAAAGTAGCTTGTGAATCTTGTAGAGAAGATGGGGACACCGCGGAGTACTTCCTCAGTGAATGTTCTGCTTTTTCTCGCACGAGGTTTCAGATACTCGGCGCAGATATGGTGAGACCTGGTAAATTATGTTCCTTATCATGGCAGCGTCTTTTGGTTTTCCTACGAACGTCTGCTATAACAAAAAGGAGGTTGCTATCTGGTGGTACAATGAACTGGTATTTAGGTCTGAGTGGTGCAGCTATAGTATTTTAAAAACCTCCAACAGAAAAAAATAGGTGCCTGTCTGAAAAACAACAGACGCACTTAGACCAATGATAGGTCCATTGTGATACCACAAGAAATTTGAGAAATTGCCTCTTATTTAAATCATTCTGAGCTTTCTATAAAGGGATGAAGACTATGAATGTCTATATTTCTAAGACCACTTGGATGGCCGTGTGTAGACTCAAAACGCTCGAAGAGTTTGTTAGCCCTGAACCGCCTGTATCTAGGTTCTACCATAAGTGTTCTTACGGGACACGCAGGTGCACGGAAAGAATTCCGAGATCAGATCAAGGAAAATCAGCTGTGAATCACGACTAATGAATCCAGTTTTAGACCTTGGATCAGATATTATCAAATTGCGACTTTTTGTTTGCAATTTGAAAAAAAGAGCGAAATGATGAAATTGACACTCAAAAATCGCATTTCAGAATTTTTAAGTATCAGTTAATATTTTGAAGCAAAAAATATTGTGACTCGCGAATCGCAATTCGAGACCAATTTGCAGTAAAAGCAAAAATCTAATAACAACCCCTTTTTCAAATTGAAGGTAGGTAGTTATAGCATAGCGCGATATGGGACTGGTGAATTGTTTTGTTGTGATTCAGTGTCGGGGTGCATATGAGAAAGAAAACAATACTGGCTTAGGCGCTGTGTGGATTTGAACCAGACGTCTTGAAGTTGTGAGTCGGCGATGGTAACGTTGAGCTGCGAAGGTAAATAAAAAATGATCGCTTAAAATGTGAGCATAAACAGACAGTTAAAAAGGAGGTAGTGTTCAAGAGATAAGAGAATTACGACTCATCATTTGTAATTTACTGTGCAGGACTTTCGTAGATTACGTTTTTCTGGGGTTAATATCTGGATCATCCTTTAAATTTCCCAATTTGAGTATTTCGAGAAAGCGAATCGCCATACTTATTTTGTAAACCACGATAAATAAATTGTAAAGCTTCATCCACAATCTGATGGGATGGTTGAAAGATTCAACCGGACCTTGAAAGAACACATCACCAAGGTCATAGGCGACTACCAAAGAGACTGGGATAGGCACGTACCGCTATTCCTGATGGCCTATAGAAGTGCAGTACATAGCTCGACAGGACAAACACCATCTGACATCCTGTTCGGGAAAACCATACGGCTGCCCAGCGAACTTAAATTTGGATGCCCCACAGAGGAGCCACAGGACTCGAACGAGTATGTGGATGACCTCAAGGAGAGACTCGCTGACATCCATAAAAGAACAAGGGAACGGATGAAAACCTACAGCGACCGGATGACGACACGGTACGACACAAAAGCGACAACGGCAGGATTCCAAGCAGGAGATCGTGTGTGGCTTTATAATCCTCATCGTCAAAAGGGATTGTCACCGAAACTTCAGCAGAACTGGGAAGGTCCTTATACTGTTGTCACGAGGATTAACGACGTGGTTTACCGCATCCAAAGAGGATTAAGAGGCAAGTTAAAAGTAGTTCATTGTGACCGGCTGCATCGATATAGTGGCGAGGCTGCAGATGGAATTATTCGGGACGAACAATCTTAAGGAGGGGGCAGTGTAATGAACACCCAACATTTATACCAATTTCCTAATCGAAAACGTTTAACCGAAAACACAACTGGCAACACTATAATGGAATGGTATAAATGACAGACATTGCTTGTAAGCCAGTGTGTGTGAGTGTAGAGATGCTTGACAGCAAATGTGGAAACCATGGAGAAGAAACTGGAACGCTCTAGATGAGTGTTGTTCTATATAAATAGGCCGCTGACGCAACGAGCAGTCAGTTTTGATTATAGAGTGATAAAGTTAAGAGTGAATTGTTGTTAACAAGTGATAGTCCAAAAGTCGAGTTGAGATCGAATAAAGTATAGATACTGAATAAAAGTGGTAAAAATAAAGTAAAAAGTGAAGTTTTATTTTGCGTACAAAGTGCACGTTACAGTATCATACAAACAAAGGAATATTTTGAAATTTTTTTAAGGAAACTTTATTAATTAATTTTATGCATACGTAAGTATTATTGATATGTATTTTTAGGTAACTGGTTTTGGCAATGTTATTTAAATATCGTCTGAGTTTTCAGGGTCTGTTAAATCAGGATGTGTATTTCGCTCGTCCTTATTAGATGAAAGATTTTCATAAAAAGAATGAAACTCAGGACTGATGAACTGTTTCAGGTCCATAAGATCTTTTTTCTTTTCTTGAGAAATGCTTGGTGGATCCGTCACGATTGAAATGTCGTTCACATTGAGAGAAGCTCCTCTCTTTCCTACTTTTAAAATTTTGAACTTCTCATCTTCGTCAAGAGAATTTTTGTACGATACTTGATTCCATTTTTTGGAATAGCGATTGAAAGCTTGTAAACTACTAAAAAGACGAAATTCTTAAATTACGATACTTGATTGCAAATCACAAATTAAAAAATTTTGTAATTTGAGATGACACTTAGAGTAAATTGCTATTTTTTCGATCAATTTATAATTAAAGCGGTGTAATTTACAAAAAAAGGGATTTCGCCAATTACAAACTAGAAATTCGCAATTGGCGATTTTCCAATTCTTTCCGTGTGATTAACCGGCAAGTAATGGAAGATTAATAAGTGATCAACTCGTTAATCTTACATCGGGTTTCTGAGATCAGTAGGTGATTAACTTGCTGATCTCTGTGGTATCACAATGGGCCCTTGCGGCCTAAGTGTGTCAGGCAATGTACTCATTGGCTGACAGCCACTTCCACCTAACCTAAGACCACTTGGATCGTCGAAAAAGTGTTCTCCCAGATGTGTTTTACGTCTTCGAGAGAGGGCAGGGTATGTACAAAGAAGATGTGGGAAGGTTTCCTCTTCTTCCTCGTCCGTGCAGCTTCCACAGAAATCGTTTGATGGATCATTGAAACTTGCGGCATGTCTACCTATAAGGTTATAACACCAATTACAAAGATAAAGTGTAATCTGCTTAAGGATAACAAACTTTTGGTACGTTTTAGATCTAGCTTAGGCCAGATCTTTTTGGTAGCCATGCAGGTGGTCCTTTCCTGGCTAGTTCATCGGCTTTGCAGTTTTCCTGAATGTCTCTATGCCTCGGCACCCAAAAAAGTTGAGTAACAAGTTGAAAATAGGTTATAGAACTATTACACCTGACTTACAACTTTTTGTAACTGATTGCAAATTAATTATGAATAACCGAAACTAATTTGCAGCTGATACTTTACCACACTTAGTATTGATATCATTAGGAAGTGGTTTTCGCATTTGTTAAACGGTTAAACGTCAAGTCGGTCTTTTGAAATGAAATGATTAGTTTGCAGAGTTGATAAACATAGTTGCAAGCCAAGAACTATTAAGCCAACTAGTATTTAAAATAGTTTCAATAATCCCCAATCCGTTGCTCATTAATTCTTAATAAATTGCATTTCATGAATCAACTCTTTCGCAACCTTAGATTAGTATAAAATTTCGCGAATATACAGGTTCAGTTATCAATATGTTACCCGTAGGGTGATGGTTTGCAAGTCCGCCTGTCAACCCAGAGGATCGTGGTTCGAATCCCAACAGAAGCCAAAAATGTTTTTCCACCGGTATCGCCTTCGCGAGGAATTGACAAGTCCTACGTTAGTAAATTTATTAACATGAGAAGCGCTTTCTGGATTAGCCGTCTGGAATTGGCAGAAAATTGTAGGTCCCCTCCGTTCTCTCACAAGGCATGGTTGTGAGAAATGTGCTAGGCCCTGGGGTTCCTCGCTCTGTTGCGCCACCCAATTTATTTAATATTGTCATATTTTAGAGCTGGACGGTCCTTGCTTCTAGTTTAAAAATAATAAGAAAGGGCAACTGATTGGCATCTTTTGCAACCCATTGCATACTTTCCGAATTTTTTTTCATGATTTGCTTGTGAAACTTGCGGTTCTAAAGATTGATGAAAGCTCAGAAGAAATTCCAAAATTTCTTATGAAATTCAGCACCTGCCGTTTAAATTCAAAAATCCTTGCCCAGTTATTATTGGAAAACCTGGAAAGTCTTTTGTCTCCCGAATATTCATCTTGATCGGCATTTGAAATCGAGTGAGTACTCAAATGAGTATCAAACCCAAACTAGATCTCATCATGATATACCTTGAAACTTATCTTGAATAATAAAATAATAATGCAAATTTCTTCTTTTTGATATATGGAGAAAGCTTTCTTAACATTTATCACTGAGAATTATTAAGTACATTCATACGTACATAGAAACCTTTTTTTGTTTTTGAATAGGTATAAATTGGGTTGTAATGAATTATGAAGCTTGAATGACATAAAACCATTTCCATTTTACTTCATTACCAAAAATCGCCAATCAAAAGTCTATATTCACTGTTTTATAAACCAAAGCCACAAACTCACCACACTCGTAATTACGTGTCTACGAGTACCTTCATTAATTATTCTCATAAAATCTATCGACCCTCGTTCAATTACCATAGTCATAGACTTCCAAGTTCCAACCACAAATAATTTGAGAAAAAACATTCACCCGTATATTTGGTTGGTGTGATTGGAATTCAATTCTTTCCTCCTTCATACTCTTCTCTCGCTTCCCTTAATAGTACGAGTAATTAATGTAGCGTTAGAGGTTCATGCTCTACATTCGAAGTTAATTTATAGCCGTTGAATTCCTGGATTTAGCAGTCAACCTAAATTTCTATTGTGTGATGAGAACGTAGTAAGTCCTAGTCGAATGATTACCACGTCATTTCGAGTTGATGAATGGATGTTATTCTGCTCATCGCATTGGCAAGATACAAAATAAAAGCGAAGGAATCAAATCAACATTAAAATTAACGCGTGAATAAACACCGGGTACTAAATAAACACAATTTTAGCTTTCTGTTGCTGGTGTGTGCTCTAATTCATCTCCTCAGTTAAATTTCCTGTCTAAAGGATGAAGAATTAGTGTCATGAGATGTTTTTTTTTTTTGCTAAGCTCTTTGATTTTTCCTATAAAAGTTGGAAGTAATTACTCTGTTTTGTAGTTAGTTGCGAGTAGTATACAAATTAATATATTTTATTTTACATTATTCACGGTGTAGATATCAATATCGTGTTTAATTGAAGACTAATTTAACAAAGTATTGGAGACATTCAGGTCATCAACGGATCCTGCTTCTGAGTTTAACACCCCTATTACAGATGACAACCCAACTGAAAACTGGGTTGTGTGCCCGTGTTATATATATGAGAAGACAACCCAATTTCAGTTGAGTTGTCATCCATAATAGGGGTATAAAGTTGTTTTGTGTGACGTAATTCCTTAAACGATAGGCAATCCAATTGCCTCTAAAGTAAGAGAAATGAGAAACAAACTTCAAACCTTTTCAAGTCAGACGTGATTCATTTTTAAGCACAGACGCGCGACCAACAGGGGACTCAAACTTCCTTATATTTACTCAGAAGAGGCAATACCTTGATTTTCTATTAAATCCTGCAGAAACTGTCGTTTTTGTGTTTGCTTACCTTGGCAACAGGAATTTTATATTTTGCAAATTAGGTGTCCTGGTTCGCAATTATCCACGAAGTGAGACTAAATATTAATTTTGTATATATTTAGTTTTCGCAAAATTCATTGGTGAACTGTCGCTGCTTGAATGAAAAACAAGAAATCCTTGATTCCATTCCGCTTATTTTATTCCTTTTTGGTTTTTTTTTTTACTGATAGACGCGAGAACCTCCTTCAGTGGGGTTATTTATGTATGTATGGCTTAGCAATTGATTTATTCGTCACAGAGGGTGTTCAACTTTTTAATTTGAATTTAAATGAATCGTCTTAGTATTCATCGGGTACCACTAAAGATTTATTTACATTCTGCAATCTGCATACAGATGACTTGTCAAAGTGAATGTAAATTACTAAAGCATGAGTGCACAGGAAGCGAAAGATGCTTTGATTGAACGAATGCATTTCATTGCGTTTGGCTGTGTTGTGTAGCATTTGATGTTTAAAAAGTTTGATTAACATCGTTAAACATGCAGTAGCAGTCGTTAGCATGACTTATCGGAAGTATTTGAATCTCAAAGGTTATTCTGAGATGGATTTGATGTGTTTTCAAAAGGAAAAGTAAGAGTAAAAGAGAAATAGAAAATGGTTGTTTTCTTAACAATCATGTTGCGTAGCAATGAGGTTTTGCAATACTTTTGAGTATGAATAAATCATTTTAAAAGTTATTCACTGTCACAGTTTTATACATGCAAATTTAGCATTTCATTTGGCTATCACCCATTTCATAATTTGTTATAAAGAGACTCTTTAATAAACGCAACGACCAACAGTAGCTCGTTTCAGAAATCGTTGCTTTTGTCGTTAGTTTAGCTGGGGATTGAGCATTAGGCTTGTTTTTATTGCACTCTAAAAAGCTTTGCATGCTCATACGCAACTCATAAAATTTAAGTTTCCTCAAGATATTTTGTGAAAATACTTTAAAAGTTCTTGTAAAATTGTTTTAGTGACATTTTTTTAATACTGAAATAGTAGAAGGAGATTTGGAACTGTACAGTACAGCGGTACTCAAACCTTTTAAAACGCAAACGACAACTGAAAGGGAGTCAACATGTAATTTTCATTTGGAAAATCCATTTTTGCTCTACAAATTACGCGTGTTATGTTATCCTGTAAGGCTTCAATCGTGTTCGACTTGTCCACATATACTAAACTCACAAGAAATAATCAAAAGGCGTTAGCCCGCATGATATTGACGCCCATCTTACAGGACCATTTCTAGCGATAAGCTGCTCATTAAATTTATCCTTCAACGTGTCCATTATTTCACGAGCTTTGTGGCATGTGGCACCGTCTTGATGAAACCACATGTCAGCCAAGTTCAACTCAGCCATCTTGGGCATGGCTCGATATCGTTCGCCGTTAAACGGTAACTTTTCATCAATGTTTGGAAAATTTTGATTTTGGAAATTTTTATCAACTTCTTAAAAAATTTTAATTTTTCGAAATACATAACTTCAAAACTAAATTTTTTGAAATTTTTCAAATTTTTTGTCAAAACAATTTCTAGCTAAACCTAAAATTTTGCATACCTGATTTTTTAAAAAAGTGAAAAATAAAAAACAATTTTTTGAAAAAACTGGTCTTACGATTTTGATTGATTTTTAAGCGTTTATACATATGTACTAGCAACTGCAAAAGAATGGCGTTTTTAAACTTTTTTGAAACCTTTGGAATATTTAATTTGATTTTTTTATTATTTTGCGTGATTTAATTAAGTTCTCATAATTAATGAGTAGTTGGCAACCCTGCACCACCAAATATATTATTATGAAGAGCGAATACCAAAATCTTTTACTCAGCCTCAAGATTTTGATGTCGTATTTAGCACACAATCACAAGTTCTTCGTGCGACTCAGTCGTGCCCATTTGATAAAACAGCGGATTTTCATAGATTTCATATTCTAAGGCCGATTCACCAAAAATTAGACGTTGTGGTAGGTCATTCGGGCCCAAGTTGAGTTTTAAAGGCTTTCAAACCCAAATCGAGACGAAAAATTTTCATGTCTTTTATTGCTGAGAATGGCGACGAATTGACATTTCACGATCCTCATTAACACTGGACTCTACGACTGCAATATTCTCTCCATTCTAATGTTGCTTCTTCAAACATTGAACAACAACTTCTGAACTGATTTTCAAAAGAGATGATTTTACATCCGCGAAAAAGATCTTGTCCTAGGTTCAGAGACCAACAGGATGCCTCTGATGATAAGACGGTTGACGTTACAGAAATCTACTAACCGTTTTACTTAGCCCTTGCTTTGTTTGAGCATAGTGTTTCCATTTTTAAACTTAAGTTTTATGGTCTCCTATCACTTTTACGATATCTTCATTTGGAAGGAGTAGATTCGTAAAAGAAACGTTGTAGTTGGCAACTTGTAGAAGCTATATTATTCGTCATCCGACTTTTCTCCCTGAGCTTCGAAATGGTGTAAACAAGCCAATGTATGACATGTACGAAGTACGACTCGTACGATGTGATACGGTGAGAAGAGAGTTCTCGGTAAGTGAATTGCATCGTTCCCTTTAACAATTTTCTTTTTTCTTTTCGCTCTTAGCTTCTTCGTTTTCATCTATAAGTAAATAAATAGGGTGGCGCAACATATAGAAGAGGGCATTTCTCTCAACCATGCCTTGAAATGGAATGGAAAGAGTCTATAATTTTTGTCGGTCAAAACACTTTTTTTCTTTGATTTTTCCGGGACTCGATCCTCCCTCGTAACAGGTAAACACGCTTACCATTACGCCACGAGCAATGTTTTGGTCCTTACTATCAGGGCCAAAAGACAATTAAATAAAAAGCGAAACAAAAAACTCTTTATCCAGTAAAATATCAAGAAAAAAAAAGATGCAGAAAGGTAGAACAGTTCACTCACTTGATTTAAAAATTCAACACCACCGATCCTTATCCTGGGTCAATCTTTTTCTATTTTTTTTTTTTTAATTTCTTGAAAATCGCCTATACACCAATAAACTTAAACCAGTTCTCCAATAGCCGTGAATATAACTCCCGACAAATTAAACAACATACGAGTAATTTAAAAAATATTTTCTAATTTTATGAAATACTTTCACTCCCACATTACTTTTACATTAACCAATTTACTCAATCATCTCACCGTAAACAACTTAGCTTAACCGACCGGAATTGCTCTCCTAATTGCTGCTTTCTCTTAAAGTGACAATAAATACAAAGACGCCATCATCAGCATTAGCATCTTCCCTAGCTTAGGTGCGCATTCATCTTAATGAGAACACGGTCGTGATGGCACACTTCATTTCCCTAATTTGCTATCCAAGACGAAAATTCCATTAGTCTCAAATGAATTTGACCAGATTCCGGTGAGAACCTTTTTCCATCAGCTTCAAAAAACACAGATTGCCCTTAAACCAATCCGTCTTCTCACACACAAATCCAAGTACCAAATTGGAATTCTTATCGAAAAATTGGTAAAATTTTATCTTTCGCATCACGCACACTTCTAACGTGCAGTTTCATTAATTAATTGCCGATGTAATTCGAGTGGAACACAATCGAATTTATTTAACTCCAAGAGCAATTTTGCTCATCTAATCTCACCTCGCTTGTTTTCGTTACAATCAATATTCATCATATTGTTGCCACTGCCAGTAAATGACTTCGAATTTACCGCCCTGAGCGTTCTATTCGTTGGGTGGATAATTCTTTTTTTTTTAACTGGTTTCTCTCATGCCTTGGAAAGAACCAAAAAAAAAAAAAAAAAACTTCCAAGATGCTTGAGTGCGCTTGGCAGCGATTTAATCACAATCGCATCCAGCGAGAAGGAGAGAAGAATTTTTCATTTCACTTCTTCGACGGAATCGTGTTTCGTTTGTTGAGTGCTTCGCCTGGATGAAATGAATAATGGTATTCCTTAGATACTTCTTTGCTACAGATGGTTGTGGATGAAAATGAGCCAATACTTAAGAGATAAAGTAATGCCCGGAATCCATTTTGCATGGGTACACTGTATCTTGTCATCACCATGGCATACTTTCATAGTTTTCGTGGAAAGTACATAAATTGAAATGGAGAGCAAAATGAATTAATTCTGGATTCTCTATGCGGACTTTTTTTTGAGAAGAAATACGAGTCTCAAGATTGTAAAATTGTTATGTAAGAAATGATATTTACTTGATACAATTTTCTGTTTGTTTAACTATCTTCAAAGTATTTTTTGAAAAGGCCTTAAACGTGCACATTCTAGAGGTTTGGATCGCAAGTTAGATTTCTATGAACGGTCTTAGAAAGTAGAAGGACTCTAAATTACTTAGACCAAATGCAGTACTTGGAAGTATTGAAAACTACTTTTAAACGCTAGAGTTTAAAAAATACTCTCGAATTTTTGCAATTACTGGTTAATATTTGAAAGTATTTGGGAATCTTTTCAAAAATGTAAGTAAAGACGTTAAAAGTGCTCTCAACTACTTGAATGTTTTCTTAAATGCTTGGAAGAAATCTGAAGTATCTGACAGTTGCCGTAATGAGTACTCTCAAGTCTGAAGCACTCTCAAATATTGGTTTGGAAATGCTCTCCAAGACCTTCCCCACCTTCTCTATTCTAGCCCCACTTTATCTCACAGACGTAGGATACCCAAGGTTCGTGTTTCTTTAATGACCCTACTGATCTTACTCATATCAAAGACCTGCGTATCTCCCGCTTCATTGTAAGCTCCAAATGGTTCCATTAGGATGAGGATACATTAGATCCACCGTGGTACCACAAAGGGCCCAACTGGCCTAAGTGTGTTAGCCGAGCTGACAGCCATTTTAACCTAACCCAACCTATGCTCTAAAAGACGTGGAAGTCCTTTGAAGTACTTGAAACTAATTTCAATAATCCGCAGTCTACTTTAATCCTATTGCTGCTGTTGAGAACTTTGATCACTTTTTATTGCTTGGGAGTATCACCCGATGATACCTACAAACTTTGAAGTGCTCTCAAGTTTATGTAAATGTTCTTGAGTATTTGGAAATTCTTTCAATAGTTTGCAAGTTATTTCAATTACATGGAATCTAATTTGAGCGTTGAGGACACTTAGAAACTCTCTCAAGTACTTGAAAATACCCTTAAATTCCTACAAGTACGTCGGAACCATTTCAAATGCATAATGCTGCGTTAAAAGATTTCAACTCATCTCAAGTAATTAACTGTACTCCTTAGTACTGCGGAGTGCTCAATTACCTGATCCTGAACCCGAATTTTAAGGTAAGTATTTGTTGGTAATATAATTTTTTTTAAACACTGTCAAGCTCTTGTTAGTAATATCAAGTAATTTTAAGTACTATCAAGTACTTGTAAGTCCTATCAAGTACTTGTAAGTACTATTAAGTACTTGTAAGTACTATCAATTATTTGAAAAAACTATCAAGTACTTGGAAGTACCATCAAATACTTAGAATGACTCTCAAGGACTTGATGTTGCTGTAAACAAATTTTGAGGAGTACTAAATTACTTGGTCTTACACTCAGTTATTTGAAAATAATTCCCAGAATTAAGACTTGCTCTCAAACTATTCTCACTCTATTAATCCATGAAAGAACTCTCTAGCATTTACGGAAATGTCTCCCAATAATTAAAAATATTTTCGAGTAGTCGCTTGGATGTATTCTCCAGTAAAAGCGATATTCCAAAGCATTTTATTTGTCCTCGGGTAGTTAGCTGAAGTTATAAATAAATATGAAAACAGTAATGTCAACAAATGTTGATTCAGCTGACCTAAGCTGTTCTATTTTTCAATTTAAAAAAGATTATGAACTTGTTGTTAAAATTCAATGTGTATTTTCTTCAAAGTCCCATCCAAGCATCGACTTTATATGCAATGTCAAACAGCACCCTGTGAAAAACATCGTTCAACTTTTTTCAAACACGAAAACTCCTGCACAGAGTTTTATTCCTGCTCTGCACGATATAACATCATTTATCTCTTCTTCCTTTCAGCATTTTGACTAATCCAATCTGGCAGTAACTAAACGCGCTTATATATCTTTAGTCGCTTCAAGCAATCACCACTGGTCAACCACGTGTGCATGAATCTCCATCATCTTATCAAAAACACTACCCTTTGGCTTAAGCAAATAGATGTATCTGCTGATTTTTCTTTTTTTGTTTGCTTTGATGAATCCTTCGTTATAAATGTGCAGATACCCTGTAAGCACCCATCATTAATACCAGCTATTTGTTTGACTACATTGTTAATGGTTGCGCTAAATCGAGCTGGACAGACTGAATTGCATGATGCAAACAACGAATACCCAAAAAAAAAGATCAAAGGTCATTGGAAATGTATAGTGAATGACTTATCTTTTCACTGTCTACACAGTTTCGACCGGAGGACATGATCTTTTCTATGTGTTGGGTTTCAATAGAATATTGAAAACGACAAAGTTACAAAAAAAAAAACCCTCAGGCAATACTTTAAAACTACCATTGAATGAAAGTTAAACCACAAAACTTTTTGCTATTTTTCCCTTTACCGCATGGTTTTTTTTCCTCTCATGCCGTATTTATCCTTTTTCTGCTGTTCGTGTGCATAGTTTGCAATTTAAAACCGCATCCAACTCAACCAGACATGGAGATCTAAGTGATTTTCATAGTTTGGCTTTTTTATGTTGGGCCATCATAGGGAACCAACGAAAATATGAAAATATATTTTGCCCTGAATGTTGTTTTTTTTTTTTTTTTTTGAAGGATGCCTTTTTGTATTTATTTTTCTCTTTTTCTGTTGTCAGCTTTGTGGTTGATGTATGGATTTATAAATATTTCATCAAGAAGTTTGAGCTTTGAGGCAACGTCTCGGAAAATTTAACCAACCCCATTGCTAGCAACTGGCGATTTACAAGATTTACTATTCATGTTGCGCTGCATGATGTCCTTTGATGCAAGGAGAGGTAATAATTTTTTTTCCTCCATTGACTTTGTTTGTTCTTGCATCATTTAAAATGAAATAAAAAGCATCAAGTCCGTTTGTTGATTCCAGAAAAGCACATGAGACTTATGAATTATTGAATCCGTTTCCGCAAAATGTTCCATCTGTTGGTTTGCTTTGATGCAAGGTTACTTGCTGCAAAACTTCCTATATAGCTGGTTTTGACAAGGCGAGGAGTCGTGACAAGTTTTAATGAGGAAATGCACATGTAGTTATTTTAAGTTCCGGTGATTATCGTTTTTGAAAAATGTGAGTTCGTAAACATTGTTTATTGTTGCGACTGAGAAACTGAGAGCAGAAGTTTCCAGGAAAATAGATTAATTTTACTGTGTCCCAACATCCTTTCCTGATAAATTGTCTCTTCATTCTTCAGACATGAATAATTAGAATTATAGAAGTGACACCGGAATAAATCGCCACCAGGAGTTCTTATGCCGCTAGTATCGATATTGGAGCTAGTTAGTTCACCAACCTTTTTGAAAATGTAGTCCCAAAGGATATTTTTTATTATTGTTTCGCTGGTTACCGAAGAGGTTGTTAAGATTAAAAATGGGTTTGAAATGATGATGGGGTTGAGTATTATAAATTTGATTATAATCAATTGTAATAAATCCCTTAGAGAACATATGTATTTTAAATCAAAATCTATAAAACTGCCAAATTTCCTTCAGTTGAAAATAGTTTTTGTATGAAAATGGCAAAGCAGAGACAAAAAAAAAAAATAATAAAAAAAGGGTGACTGTTGCTAGGTAACAAGCTTCTTATGCCGTGTTTGAGAAAGTCGGGTGTCAGCTTCTATAAATTATTATTCAATGCTTCAGATAAAAAATGGATCGTTCTTTGTTTCAGACAGAAAAATAATTTCATAATTTTTTTATTTTTCATTAAATTACAATTTGCAAAGTCTTTGAAACAGCGCCGAGTGTTTTAGGAGCTGCTTGGCTGCCTGAGAAGATACGGATATTCATTGTTTCTATTTGCCACGATAGGACTTCTTTGATCGCCAGAATATCCGTTTGGAATACACTAAAGCGGTTTGCAAGGTGTAGTAAAACACTCACGTTTAGTCTAGAAATGAACTGAATTATCTCTTTAAAAATTCTTCGTCTTTTCAAATTGAACTCAGTGGAGAGTCTTGGAACTTATTTTCAAAGACCAATTAGGGAATGGTGTAGTCAGAGTAGTTTGGGATATATCCAAACAAGTTCAGCATTGTATAGTTACCAATGTTGTTAATGCTCCATTGGAAGACAGCTTTGATACGAATGGCTGCACTGACGGTACTATACAACTCAGTAAACATTATCCAACAAAATGTTCGAGTAAATCTTTTTAAATTTATAATTTAGATCTGTGGAGAAATGTGGTAGGTCTGTGGAGAACTGTTTCCATTGAAACACAATGCTGGCGCTGTGACGTTTCATATGTCATCTGGAGTGAGACAAAAATGATTTAGAATATAGTTTTGTATTTTTATTCTTTCGCGCGTGTGGATCAGCCTCTGTTATGTAAGTTAAATTAAAGAAAACTTCAATTTAAAGATTTTTTCTTTAGTAAAAATCAAAAACTGAGAACTTTAATAAGAGCTAGAGTCAAAGGTGAGAGCCAAAAAAAGAAGGTTACTTCTACCGCGGAGATAGCTGATCATCGCCCATCAGTTATCAAAAGAGTCATAAATCCTTTTTGGTGATCCTGAGTTTTCTGCTGTCTTAACCAGCCAGCACTATAGTTAGTGGCTTACCATAAAAATCGGCGTTAAGAGTTGGGAAGATGTTTTAATTGAAATTAAAATGTATGTTAATTAGCTTAATTAGTCATAGCAATTCTTCAACGCACATTCGCGATTGGCATTTTCACTACAGATGACCTTGATTAAGTGAAGTAAAACAATCGCAGATCTGCTTAATTCTTCTGCACATCAGAAAAAAGAGTACCTATACTTTCAGTTGCATGTGTAACCGTAACACGTAGTGCGCTGTGCGGGATGCGGGTCAACAGACTACACTACTGCAGCACAATGGTGATTGGTGAGCACTGAGCAGTGCCATAGTAATCTAACCATATGGGCCAGTTATAGCGATCAGGAAAACGAATCAGGAAAAATTTTGAAATGGAATAATAACTGTCTTTTCGTTACAATTGAACCGCAATGATATACCAATCAATGTAAACCATTTAAAGCATTTTTTCTGCTCAGAAAATGTATAACAGAACAAATATTTTCTGTAAAAACTGCATTTTTCTATTTTCTTGATTCAATTTCATCAGGAAAGTAGAAAAATACAATTTTAACGGAAAATATTTGTTGAATTTAACATTTTTTGGCAAAAAAAATTCTCTGAGTTATTTACTATCGATTGGTATAACATTTGTTACTCAATTCTAACAAAAACATAGTGATTATTCCATTTGAAAATTTTTCCTGATTCAATTTCCTGATCGCTTCAACTGGCACCATAACCATACACATTGGGTCTGGAAAGCACACGGCACCACAGTAGAATGGGGTATAAATAGGGCGAGTAGAACACAAGAAAATTCAGTCAGCCGGAACCGGCAGTAAGGTGCAGTTCCTCCATTAAATGGGTAAGAATTTAAGTTTTTTGAAATTACCTATATTTTGTGCCACCAAAGGCAGAACTAATGCCTGCCGATCCATCAGAGCTATCACCTGTCGGTTTTATCTTTACGCACCTGCCGTTTTCTACCTACCAGGGTCGAAGGGCGTCTGCTGTTTCTTAACTACCAGAGCCTGCTATCCTATGTTTTTTTAAAGGCATGTTGCTTGTTTAACAAAAATAAATTACGTATACGCCAGAGTATTCAACACATAAACTAAATTGTCTTTTTCGTTTTTGGAAACAGTAATCTATTTTTTTTTATTGTTTTTGAATCTATAAGTTGATTTAAAACAAAACATTTTATTCTAAATCTCTTAGCTGTAAAGCGCATCAACTTATTTCGCTTTTACAACATTAATGCTAATCTTGAAACTTCCGAGTTTGTTTTTGGTTATGTATTCATGAGACAATCGATTTACTATGCATGCATATATGTAGGTACCTACCTTTATCTCACACTCATGTCTGCAGTGCTTACACTTTAGCAACAAAAACAATTATGAACATCTTGGAACATCTTGGAAAGGAATTTCAATTGAATTCTTTCTGTCCAATGATATTGCCGTCAAATTAAATATTCGAAAAAAGAAAGTAGAATGCTTTGTGACGGTTTGTTTGTATTTTCAAAGAGCTGATATGAATTGTGCATTTGACAAAAAAGAACCTTTATAATTAACGCGCACATGAAGAGGAATACTTTTATGATTTTATAAAATTGATTGTTAAAGAAAAACATACACTCAAAATATACCATTCATTGCTTAAAGTTATACTGAAAGCCTAACATAAAAATTCACAAATGCAACAAAATTCACCTCTTTTTGTGTGCGCGTTTACTACAGATTTTTTTTTCTACTAAAGAGTTTTCGATGGAGAATTTCATCAACTTTATTAATCTGGTAGCAGGTGCAGCATCCCCTTATTGTACAGTGTTTTGTGCTCAATTCTGAATGCAAACACAGTACAATGTGTTTCCCAGTTTATTCCGTCATACACAACTCGTGCCAACAGAAACCTATCAAAATGTTTCGTCAAAAGTCGTAGCAGGAAAAACCCATCAGATTGTGATTTCCAATTTATCTGCTGGCGGTGTTCCCAGAAAATATTTTTTTGATTACAAGATGACAATAAACCTGAATAGAATGGATGGTGAAAATGTTTTCGGAGTGAACTTCGTTCGAGAACGAATTGTTTTATGTCAGATATATAGAAAGAAGATATGTATGTAGATGTAGGTACACTATGATTGAATGTGAACATGCAGTCAAAAACAACTCAAAGATCTAATACGGAAATTTGGTGTTGTCTGTTCATAATCTGTTGAGCTGAAATCTTTTTAAATTCATTCTAAATTCTAAGGATTAAACTGGACTTTAATGCGTGAAAAAAATCGCATAAAAAAGCACCCAAGTGTAAATAAATTATTGCCTTGCTTGATGTCTTAAGATCTAGTCAGCCTATTTAGTTTTCAAAAGTTTTTAGCATTCAAAACAGTTTACCAAGGATGAAATTTGATAAAATTTCGAAATAGGTCAGAAGGGTGATTTCGATGATGTTATAAAATATGTAGATTATTAGCTTTGATGTTCTCTATCCTTAGAACATATCAACTGATTGAGTTGAAAAATTACGTTTTTTGCAAGAATTTTCAATAACTTTGTTTTGTTAATACGATCGGTTGAGTAAATTTAAAGTAATTCGTAAAATAAACGCGTGTGCGTGTGTTATAACAAAAACGAATCAACCGATTAAATTTAGATCTTAAGAACGAAAGGAATTTAGTTTATGGGTTTAGAATTGATCAGAGTTTGAAGTTAAACGGCTCAATAGTTTCAAAGATATTCAAATGCTAAATATTGTTGTTCGATATATTTTCAAGTGATCAACCAATTTAGATAAAATATCATTTGAAAGCATCAACTAAGAATCATCAATTTCTATAAAAATGTTTATATCGGTTGAGTAGTTCTGAAGATGAAGGGTAATTTAATAAGAGTTAAGTTTTTCAACTTGGCTGCATGGGTTGGTAATGGCATAAATGTCATCTGTCAAAGTGAAAAATTCTCAGTACCTATACTCTGCCATTTCATCATGGAAGGACTTACAAACGAGCTACAATTGCAAACTGTTGAAACTTACTATCAAAATTCGAAAATGAAAATTTGAAAATTTACATCGTTTGTTACATCAATAATATGGTCGCCGTAGTGAATCCTCAATTCGCGCTCTTCTTCTTCTTTTCATTTCCGGCGTTACGAGTAGTGATCTTGAAGCGATCACAACTCTCCCACTTTTCTGCTTCACACTAGTGATCCGCCTGTGGGGTACGCCGCACAATTCTCAATTCGCGCTCTTATCACCAAATTTCACACCAAACTTACTTTGTTGGACAGTAAATCATCGACTAAGATGCATAGTATGCATACAGTGCGTTCCGAAGAGAATATTGCAGTCATAGCGTCTAGTGTTAATGAGGAGCGTAAAATGTCGATTCGTCGCCGTTCTAAGCAATTGATCTGCGGTGTCCTCATCTTCTCCACAAGATTCACAGAGCGTGGTATGACTTAAGCCTAACACGTTTGAATGCTTGGCAAAAGAGAAGTGCCCGCTGCCAACGCTAATAAACTTTCTACAGCCTTTTCTGCTACGGGATAGCAAAAATGTTGCAGTTTTCTTATTGACGATGGGAAGCATACGTTTGGTCTGTCTGCATCCAATGGAGGCATGCCATTAACGGTTGTGCTCTTGGCAGACCCAATCATTGATTGAAACCCTCACTAAGGACGCTGGCAGATGGTTCAGGTCCTGAGAAAGCTGTCTGAGATCCTTGCCTAGCAAGTTCATCGGCGATCACATTTCCAGTTATGCCGTGATGGTCTGGAACCCAAAACGAGACTCAAAGAATTTAATCTTCCGACCGCATTCAGAGAGCTCTGTCATTTTAGGATCACTTTCAAAGTAGTTAGAGGGTCGAGAAGGGCCTTAAGCACAGCTTGACTGTCGCTGCAAACACAGATACTTCTCCTCAGATACTCTTCTCATTGTTCGTAACGTAGCTTATAGCCATTTAGATAGCATACGCCTCCACTTGGAAGACGGATGTGTATGAGCCTTAAGAGGCGTGCAGTCGTATTTCGTCGTTCTCCACAAAGGCACCAGCGCCAGATCCCTCGTCAGTTTTGTAACCATCTGTGAGCATTGGATCATCGTGTCAGACGGCAAAAGATATGCTACTTGCGAATTCCCCAAAGCTCCAGTGCGAATTGTGCCAGAGACCACATCTCTTTAAGGGGTTCGGCTAGTTTCTCGAGCGTGTAAGCGTGTAAAAAAAAACTATTGCTTCAAATGTTCTGTAATCTTATGAGTTTATTAAACATGTATTTATGTAAATTGTCACGAAATTTCGAGTTAAAATATTGAAATCCAAGAGAGATATGGACCATTTCTTGAACTCCTTGAAATTAGAGGACGTCCTTTTTCCCATACAGCCATCCATCTATAGTTATAGTGAAAAATCAAAAATTGACAAAATGGCAGCAATTTAAAAAAAAAGTCCAAATTTCGCCAAAAAAATCGTCTTTCGATGGCTGCCAAAATTACAATTTTCATCCGATCGTAAAAGTTGTAGAAAGCTGTATGTAAAAACATATGGAGAGTATGCAGTTAAAATTTTAAGACGACTCGTTAATATTTGCGTGAGTTACAGCAGAGGCAAATTTGAAAAATGCAGTTTTGAGAAAAACGCATTTAAAGTTTTCAGAGCAAGAGTTCGAGCGCCCGAGATGCTTCTCTTCTATACTATGCCATTTCAAAAATATCCAAGATATCATTCCAATATTTTAGGACATCATTTCTGAGATGTTAACCTATCGAAAAATGAGATCACCTCTCGGTCAGCTGGGGAAGGCCCCAGTAAATTGTTCTTTGAAGTTTGGCAAATGATAGATGATTGGTCTTATCTTATCTTATCCTTGTGATCTTAGTATTGAGACTAATCTTTCGGTCACTTTGTTTTGTCTGAAACAAGAGATTTTATCTTCGTGGAAAGATTTGGATTTGGACGCAATAATTCTTAAGATTTTATGACCTAGGAACTTGACAAGTTTTGCCATAACACAGTATCGCCATCTTTATCACATTGGCTTTACTGTACAATTTAGAACTGTTAAAATTATATTGTGCACTACTTCTAACCAATACCTTTCCAACGACATATTATTCATCAGTGTTCATTAACCCTCATTCAAATAAAAGGGTTACACACGTTGATTCACGTATTAATTTGTTGGTTCTGAAAATAAAAGCGACACAGAAATCAGATTGTTAGTAATATTTGTCCATTGGACTTTTAATTGAATAGCAATTGTTAGCTACCCACATTCACCTACTGAAATAACTCATTCAATCAGAGCTCATATAGAAAACCAGTATTCGTTATATTTTAATATTTCGGACTTTTGCAATTGAACAGAAACAGATTACAAGTAATCCATGCAATTATTTCCGAAATAATCTCATAACCCCACCCACTGTTTGTGCTTATATTAATTAAAACAATATTGTTACCTGATGTGAAATCAATTTCCAACTAATCCCCGTGGTACAGAGATATTCCATTCTACTTAATGCACAAGAAGCTCTATTCAATTCTTGAATAACTTTACTGACAAACACATCATTTCCAAATGATTAGGTATTGAGTTTGAAACAACTCACTATAATAATAATCATTTATGCCACAAAACACGTTACTTTATAAGTACCACATACTTAGTTGGTGGCATTAGCACATTCAACCAAAATATTTGTTCAACACGATGTATTTCTGTGTTGATATTCATTCTGGTAGCACTGTCATACAGCATGAGCTTTGTATAGATGCATGTCCCTAAATGCGAACATAACACTGCATGCAGTGCCGCCAAATAATCCCCTACTCTGCTCCCAGTGGGTTGTTTATTGAATTTTAATTAAATCTCCATCCAGACTTGTAATGTAAGGGCGAAGTGTGTGTGTGTGTGGAATGTATTTTGTTTATAAATGGATGCTTGAAAGCACTCGTATACTCTTTTACTATTTTGTGATCGAATTCAATTGAGTTTTGGTTCGAAGCGGTTTTTGTTTGCTTGCTTAACCATTGGTACTGACACTTCGTGTTAATTTATTTCTAATGATTGTGGTTGAGTTGGCTTGGCAATTGTTCTTTTGGGCTGCTGCATATGATGTCGGCAATTAAATGTTAAATACCAAATGTTCACAGTGTTAGAAGCAATTGAATTTTTCTCTTTGATATTTGAAATACTCGCCGATGGCTTTGTGGGGGGTCGACAAGCATAGCCAAACTCCATATTGACTTTGATATACCCAAAAATGTAAGTTTTGCATTTGTTTGCTACCTCTGTTCTGTATGCGACTTTACTGTATGTCATGTGTGCGGTATTAGAAATTGTACAAACACTTTACTACCCATTCATGTTACGGCGCTATTAAATACAAACAAAAATATAACTATTCCAAGAGTGTGTAATCACGTACCACCTAAGATGTAGACAAAATATTTGTTTTTAATTTTGTTTCCTTCGTCCTCATATCTTAATTTTTTCCTTTTCTTGTTTAGACTATAGCAAGACGAAAGCTCTACGAATCCTCAACTCAGAGCTTGCCGACACACTGGGAAACCTTCTGTCGAGGGGCTGTGCTAAATCCTTAAATCCGCGTCAAGTTTATCCTCGCATTTATGTTCATCATTGCAACGAAATCCTCCGATTAGATGCTGCCAAACGTCTACACGAGGTTCTCTCCGAACTGCCAGGTATATCTAAGACTAGAGTTGATTCTTGTTGTGTGAAATTTCAGTCACTTTAAGTGAGAATCCTTTTGTTCTTTACTCGACAAGGCTCAATTTAACCATTTTTCATTTCATCCCTTTTCAGAGCAATGTGCACAACATTATGAGGAAAATAATTTCTATCTGGTCGTGGATAAGGTTATGGCAGCTCTACATGCGACAAATAACTTTTTCGAATCCTCTAAGCCATGGGAATTGAAGAAGGCGATATCTCCTTCAGAAGCATCACCAGAGACAACATTAAGTGAACGCTCACAAAAGTTGGACACCATCCTTTCCATGACAATGGACAGCCTCCGCCTTTGTGGTATCATTTTGCAGCCCATTATTCCCGACATGAGTTCTAAACTCTTGGACAAGTTGAGTGTCTGTCCGAGTCAGCGCACATGGGGAAACTTAAAGCAGTGCTTTGTATTCGATATAAATAGTCGACCCGAAGACACACTGTTGGCCGATACAAATCCGGTACTGTTTCGACGTATCCTTCTGCAGGACGAAAAGGAAAAACAAATTCCACAGTTGCAAAAGAAACAGCAACAAAAGAAAATAACAAAAAGCAAAGCAGTGTAACGACAGAGCATAGTTATTTTCTTGTGCAATAAGGTCAAGAGAATGTTTTTTGTTCCTTTGTAAATAATTTTGATAGAAAGAAAAAAGAAAGAATCTTTTGCAAGCGAAAAGATAATAAAAAATAAGAACAAATTGCCGACTAATGGTGTTGAGAAAGAATTTATATGAATTTTCTGCTCTTTGGCCTTAATGGTAAAATACTCGTTCATTAGACATGTCGACATGTCGAGCATCTAGCGGAAAGAAAGTTTAAAAAAAATGTGAAACACAAAGGCTTAGCGGCAAATGCAGCTAAAAAGTTTTCAGTTTCAATTCGCTCAAGTACGAAAGGTCCAAAGCGAAAATGTGCAACAGAATATAGAGTAGCATTTTTATTCTCGGAATAGTTTTGCGGGTTCTTCTTTATTTAGTACACGCTCTTCACAATATATTTGGTGGTACAGGGTTGCCAACTATACAATAATTATGGAAATTGAATAAAATATTAAAATAATTAAAAATATTCCAAAGTTTGTTAGCGAAAATGTAAAAACGCCGCTTTTTAGCAGTTCCTAAACATTTTTGTTTTGAAAAAATTCAAGAAATTAAAATTATTTGAAAAGATTGACAAAAAATTTCAAAAACTAAAATTTTTCGAATGTTGATAAGCGCGCCGTTTTTTTTTTAAACAATCAAGGACTTCTTAAATAATAAATTTTGTCAAAATCGTGGTAGCCATGAACATGAAAGTCGGTTTTGAAAAAATGATGCTATGCTACGGTTCTTAGACTTTTTTCATAATTTTTTTTTGACATCATAAGAAAAAAACCAAAAACGAATCTCTCACTCCAAAGTTAATCGAAATCATTTGTGCGGTTTTCGATAAAAATATGTTTTATCTTATATTTTGCATGGCAGATACCGTTTATTCTAGACATAGAGACACGATTCCAAAAATCCTGCAGGCTCCCCACACACCCCAACTGCAAATTTGAAAGCAAAGCGCTCAAGCGTTTCAGGCCGTCGATCCATATCAGACAGACATAAATATACAAATTTCGAATAAACTTTGTTTCATCTTATATTTTGTACGGCAGTTACCGTTATTTCAACACCTAGAGAGAGAGAGAGACCCAAATTCAAAAATCCCTCTTTAGAAACAGACAGACAGACACGCAGACATGAATTGGGCTGCGCAAGAGGCATAGTTTTGAAAAATGCGCTTCTTATAATATTTTTTATAATCATTATCATTTTATAATGTAATCAATTAACTTAACTTAGTTTGATATAGCAAAAGCTTTAGGAAGCCAGACTTCTCTTTGGAACACCTCCGCTTCCAAAAATACAATTGGAAGAGCATTATGTTCTTTTTTATTTGACGCGACCAGTATCTTGATCTCGAAATTATCACAGCTCTCCCATTTATCTGCCATACCCTTGTGATCTGCCCGTGGGGTGAACCGAGCTGACCTCAGAAGGCGTCGGCAAGCTTTCCGTTTTTGAATTGTTTTATGTCTGACGCCAACAAAGAGCCAAATGCAGATGTTGTTGCTTTTATCTGTACCATTAGTGCTATAATGGTGTTTTTAACTTTTTGTTTCTTAGCGATCGTGTCTTAACTTTGTATGATGTAGCTTTTCTGACGGATTCCTCTGAATATCTCTCTTTTTAATATCACAATGTCAACTTAAATGGTCGTGTTCTATAGTAACACTAGAAAAAACTGATTCTTTTAAATTTCCGACATTGAGAAACTAGTTCATTGTCACCTCTAGAAAATGGTTTCTTAATTTTAAGCGGAAAGTCCTCCTTGTTTCAGTTTTCCATTATTTCTAAATGTCCATATGACAAAATCTCGTCATTAATAGGTTCGTTAGTTGAATTTTACTTAAGGTTGGCGCCGGTTTCGTTTGGGTTTTCTAGTCCTCAAAAAACGCTAAACCACAAAATCACCACTCATCCCTGTCATTTGAACAAAAATATGGGCCATTTGACAGCCGTGTTCATTACTTGAACTCGCCCTAGCAAAAACCTGAACTCGGCCTTGGAAAAACCAGGGCGAGCCCAGGGTTAATAAAACACTCAGTCTCAACTCTCATTGAATAAACCTACTATTTACCGCATCTTTCCAAAAAAAAAGTATCTAATATCAATTTTTTCATAACACATAAACAAAACAGCATCAAAGTCCGTTGTGTATTTTTAAAGATCTAAGCATACAGACAGACAGGGCGACTTTTTTTATACTATGTAAGAATTCGTTTGGTTCAAGTCTATGTATTGAAATTTGACCTCCTTCCTGTTGAGGGGTTGGTCAGAAATGTAGTTGTTGAGGACGTACTGTTAACACCTTACCACTGGTGGGGGGATATTAATAGCATACACTCAATAACTCAATAAACGCAGAGAACGTTTTTTGCGGGACCACAGTCGTAATCGTAATCAATCAATATTATTTATCAATCTTTTCTTATATGCAAAATTTGCTGACACATTTCATATTAAACACCTTTTGGTGACACGAGGCAACAAACAAAACAGCCCAGTGCCCCTGTTCTGTAACTATCGCCTCGATAAAAGCAGGCGATAAACGGTGGAAAATGGAACGAAATCCTACTAAATTCATAGAATTTCGTTTCATTTCCCACCGTTTATCGCCAAGGCGATAGTTACAGAACAGGGGCACAGATCCCTTGTCAGCACAAAGCGTGTACGAACTTGTACAGTAGTACATGCATTTTGTTCTGATGACAATGAAATTTGATGAATTTGGTGGCACTGTAAATCCAAGATGGCCGCCTTCTTCAATTAGGATATCATATAAAACGACTTGTTTAGCAAAATAGAACTCTGGATAAAATCAAAACGCAAGTCAAATATGGCCGCCAGCATAATGACGGGCGATGTTTTTTTGTATATCTTCGATATTTGCTTAAGTAATAGAATGCTGCTTTGATAAACTCAAAATTTAAAAAGGCTTCATGACACGCCAGATTTCATATTTGGTTATAGTATTTTAGTATGTTTTTAGTATTTAGTATTTATTTCAATAGAAAACGCTGTACAGTAAGAATAAATTCTTTTAATAATACAGGTAGTGTTTTAAGTTACAATTAGCATTAAAAGTAATGTCTTATTAAAAATCATAATACAAAATTAAAGGGATGGGAAGAAAAGAGAGAATGAATCAAAGTGTTTCAAAATCGTGAATTTTCTTATATTATATATATGCAAATTAAAATTAAGTTTAGTGAGAAGATTCCAGTGATAGATATGAAAATAGTAACGAAGAAAACTGTTTGTGTCCAATCTTGTTCCTAAGTGACAGAGGGAGATGATTCCAAACTTCCACAGTATGAATGAAAAACTGGCGACGTGAGGTGACGCAACTATGTGTTTTGGGTCGTATCGTTAAGCTTGGAGCAGAAGCCGACCGACAGGTTTAACTCAGCAAAAAGATAACGTATGTTGTTACTATTAAATTGATATAGATATCACATTAAAACAATAATGCGTACCATTAATTCTAAAAAATGTATACTATGAAAGTCATAACATAATACTATTAAAGCAAAAGTACTTAACTATTAAAACAATAGTGCAACCCTATTAAAAATTAGTACTACACTATAAAATCAATAGTACCACACTTTTGAAACAAAAGTGCTACACTATTGAAATAATATTACAACACTATTGAAACAATAGTACTACACTATTAAAATAATAGTATTACACTATTAAAACACTAGTACTTGACTATTAAAATAATGGTGCATCACTTTTAAAACAATAGTACGAACAATAGTACAACACTTTTGTTTTAATTGTACTACTTTTTTGTTTTAATACGGTTTTCCTATTATTTAAAGGCGATATACCATAAGATCTTAATAGTTTATATACCATTGAATTAATAGGTATCGCATTGAAACAATAATGCGTACTATACATTTTTGAAAAACATACCATAGAAAATGTAAGATTATACTATTAAAGCAATAGTACAACACTATACATCCGTTTACAAATACATACATTCGAGTTCGAATTTCGAAACTAAGCAATGGTATTCCACTGTTGAAGCAATAGTATTACCAGATTAATTTTCAATAGGACATTGCTTATTAATTTTAGTCTGTTATAGTACCGACCATTGATTATTAATAAGAGAGACTATTATTTCAAAACTATATAACTTTTAAAACAATAATACAGACGTACCATTATAATAATAGTTCCAAAACTGTTACGGTAATGGTCTGTGTCCTATTGACCAATTTTAATCGTATAAAATCATTGAAACAATGGGAATTCTTATTCAAAATATGGTTTTTTTCTCTGAGTGTATAAAACGACTTGTTTAGCAAAATAGAACTCTGGATAAAATCAAAACGCAAGTCAAATATGGCCGCCAGCATAATGACGGGCGATGTTTTTTTGTATATCTTCGATATTTGCTTAAGTAATAGAATGCTGCTTTGATAAACTCAAAATTTAAAAAGGCTTCATGACACGCCAGATTTCATATTTGGTTATAGTATTTTAGTATGTTTTTAGTATTTAGTATTTATTTCAATAGAAAACGCTGTACAGTAAGAATAAATTCTTTTAATAATACAGGTAGTGTTTTAAGTTACAATTAGCATTAAAAGTAATGTCTTATTAAAAATCATAATACAAAATTAAAGGGATGGGAAGAAAAGAGAGAATGAATCAAAGTGTTTCAAAATCGTGAATTTTCTTATATTATATATATGCAAATTAAAATTAAGTTTAGTGAGAAGATTCCAGTGATAGATATGAAAATAGTAACGAAGAAAACTGTTTGTGTCCAATCTTGTTCCTAAGTGACAGAGGGAGATGATTCCAAACTTCCACAGTATGAATGAAAAACTGGCGACGTGAGGTGACGCAACTATGTGTTTTGGGTCGTATCGTTAAGCTTGGAGCAGAAGCCGACCGACAGGTTTAACTCAGCAAAAAGATAACCCGGTGATCTATATTTTTCATTATTTTGACGAGTAGAGACAAACTTTTGAATCGAAAGAAGCAGTGAAGGTTACATCCCAGAACTTGACGCGCATAACTTGAAACGTGACTGTCATTTACGTAGATTATACACAAACCTAGTTATAGAGTTAAAGGCCATATTGACTTTTGGGAGTGATTCAGAGTCCATGTCAGCAAAGATTTCACGACCAAAGGTAAGGATTGGTAAGATTAGAGACTTGGCCAATTTCATTTTAACTTCGATGGGTAAGACGAATCTAGTACTCGATAAGCTACGAAGTGAGGCATATACTTTTGAAACTGTTTTATTGATATGGTCACTCCAAGTAAGAGTATTATTAAAAATGATACCAAGGTTCCTTACTTTCGAGAAAATTTCGAAAACCTGACCATTCAGGACTGTCAGGGAAATCATCAAAATCTAGTTGTTGAATGCTTATCGGTATACACTTATACAGTTTTAGTCGGATTAAGTAATAGCCGGTTTTCAACTGACCATTAATTAGTAAACTGAAGCAAGATCTTCATTAGTTCTTGCTATTGCGTCTTCGACAAGCCCCAGACGGAAACTGCGATAAATTTGAACATCATCCGCATAGATATGATAGGAGGAGTGATTCAGAACAGATAGAAGATCGTTTATAAATAATGAAAAAAGTAAGGGTCCCAGTATCGAACCTTGTGGCACACCTCTTTTTAAGTCAAGGAATGATGACAGTTTACCTTTGTTGAATACTGCTTGTGATCGATGATACAAGTAAGAGAAAAAAAGCTCGGTTGCAGCAGACGAGAAATTAAAAAGCTTGCATAGCTTATTACATAGCAATGTTGGTTCAACCGAAGCGAAAGCTTTTGAAAAATCCAAAAGAGTTAAAATTGTTATTTTACTTTCCTCTGAAGCTTGCCGAACATCTTCGCTGAGTTTCAATAAGGCGGTTACACAACTGTGACTTTTCCTGAAGCCAGATTGCAAAGGGTTAAGTAAATTTAGGCTATTAACATACGCTTTAGTTTGGTTGCTGATTATGACTTCAAAAACCTTAGAGATGAACGGTAAAATAGCGATCGGTCTGTATTCTGAGTTTTTACCTGAATTCTTTGGTACTGGGATCACTTTCGCACGCTTCCACTCCATAGGTTACTGGCTTGTCGAGATAATAGAATTGAAGATAAAAGTTATGTATGGGAGAATTTTGGGCAGCAAAATTTTTATGAAATCGGGAGGGCTATTCCAGAAAGCGCTGCTGATCGCTTTTGGTGGCGGAAATGAATTTTCGTATTCTCAAAAGCGAATCGCTTTTATTTATTTTTTAATGGAAAGCGAAAGCCCTTTTCAAACGTCATTATTTTTTTGGTTGAAACTATACCTTTTTGACATAATTCATTTCGTTTTCAAAAGCGATAGGTGTTGTAGTGTCGAATTGCAAGCGGATTGATAGAAAAATGCAATTATAATGAAAAATTTAATTATCGTCAATTGAATTGAGAGTAATTTTCTTTTTTTTTATTAAAGGAGTCAAAAACACACCACAACACAACAATTTTTGATACTTGTTGAGTTTATGCAACAACACGAAATGATAGCTAAATGATTGTTAAATGCTCCAGAATATAGAACCAAATTCTCCACAGAAGAAGAAGACGTATTACGGTTGCTAGACCTCCGAACTCAAGAGAGTTCGAAAAATTGGAGCAGGGAATAATATTGCACCAAATTCTTTGAACAATATCAATGAAAATGGTTTTTCTAGAGAAACCACCGCATTGATTGCCAAAAGTGAAGAGATCTTATTCTCATGCTCTACAAACAAAATCCAACTCTGTTTATGGTTTCATAAACCACGGCTCAAGAGTATAACCAGCATCACCTTCAAATGAATAAAACAAAAGTTTTTAACTGCATTTAAAAATTTATTTGTATTAGCAAGAATGTTGCTTTTATCTCCGTTCTTGAAAATATTTTCCAACTGATACCTAGGGAAAATTTGGAAATTTCATTGGAAAAACTTGGAAATATATGACATTTGAGTGGATGGATAAGACTTCCAAATGGAAATATTGGAAGTTTAATTTCCAACCATGTTCGCTTTTCAGAATAACCTAAAGCGAAGCGCTTCGCAATTGAGTTATCGCTTTAAATACGATCCGCCGCGCTTTCTGGAATAGCCCTACGGGATGTCAACAGTCCAGTCCAATACACTTTGATCTTACGGAGAAAATTGCTTCCCCAACATCATATATGTCGACCTCAGAAAAACAGAAAGCATCGTGAGATGCATGAAACCTACTCCACACATAAATCTGCGGAGTAGGGGGGGTTGCAGCCGGGCGACAAAGACCATTTGGCTGATACACCACAAGACTAACTACACAAATACTACATAGAACAAATAACACATGACAACAGCACGCAGTAGTTACGGACGGTCCCCCATCTTGTCACTAACAGCGCTCATTCCGATTTAATTACGGTGTTCTAATGCGAACCGACTCTTTTCGGTTCACAAGGCCGTTGTCGTGTAATGGCTTTTGAAGAGCTCTTCAGGTAATGCCTCAACTAGTATCATAAGTTTGCTTCCGCAGTAGCAGATTTCTTTTAAGCATTTATCAGAGGCACAAACCAATTTCTACCAAAGTAAGCTATGTAAAGGTATAATGAGAATTTTTGGTATACTCTTACCTTTCTACTTAAGTGATCAGCTTATAGAAAATTTTTTGTTGTTTCTTTTTATGTTAAATCGAAAAAAGCAAATTCTAGTCGTTTAGCAACGACATTTTGAATGTTCTTTTAATTTCAAATTCGACTTTTTATATTTCACAGCTGTTGTCGACTGGTTCCAGCTTCGTGATGAGACTAGCTAGTTTGCCTTTACGTGGGAGGTTCGTGGTTCAAGTCCCAACAGAAACCAAAAATGTTTTTTCACTGGTATTTTTTTATTTTTATTTCTTTTCATGTTGACTTTTTGTTTTGGTGTGCATTTATTTCAGCACTAGAAGCTTTTAAAACGCATGGGAAACCGAAAAAAGGAAGTGATAATCGTTTGGCAAAGATTTTCCTTTTTTTTTCTTTTTTCAAAAGTCAAATTTAAATATTTCACAGCTGTTGTCTGCAGCAGTCTGGAAAAAGATATCTGAATTATTCAAAAAGGTATCTAAGATACGGCTCTCCGAGATAGGTTATCCAATAGATTCTTGAACGTGCCCAATGTATGAATGAATATTCGGCAAATGTGTTCGTCGTATAGGGGATAATGCTAACGAGCATGTTCGGCGAGCATGTTGGATGCGGTGTATGATGTTGTTGTATTGTGATTTGTGATTTATGAGATGACTGATTAAGGTCATGTAAGAACCAAAGAATGTTCAAAGAAGGGGTGTTTCTAATATCAAGGGGACTAGTGAATCTTTTTTGGAAAAGTTTCAGCCTTGATCTGGCTACGGCAAGGAATTCACTTAACATGTGTTCTGTTGTTTCTATGTCTTCGAGGCAGAGACGGGAGGTGTCGTCTTGGATGATATGCATGTTTTTGAGGTGATATTTGAGAAAGCAGTAACCAGTGAAGATGTCCGTCAGTAACTTTGCGTCACGTGTGTTCATTTCAAGAATTTCTTTCATACGTCTTTTGAGATAAGCCGATGAATAGTTTTGACTGGTGGTGTCCATTAAAGTTGTTGCAAGTGTGGATCATGTTCTGCTGATCCCAAGTAACCAGTTCATATTTAATGCTACTGATTGGGAGACCGCAGTAGGATTTCGGGCATTTGAATTGGGATTGCGAGTCAAGTCTAGCTAGGCGGTCAGCCTTTTCGTTATCCTGTACACTTTCATGCATTCCCTAACACAGAATTCTATAGCTATTACCTCTGCTCGAAAGATAGTTGTTGTGCTAGTCAAAGAGACTTACTCCAAAAGCATTGCCAGATTGATAACTACATGTTAAAAAAAAACACCCTTTAAAACATTCTAGATGTCTGTTGTTTAAGCGCTGCTATCGGTTTAGCAACTGACCACTGCCTTCTGTGCTATAACATCTTAAGAAGAGCCCTTCTTCAAAAGTCCAATCATTGATCGGATGAATTCAGAAATTCAATGACTAAATCCTACTAATATTATAAACGTGAATGTTTGTATGTGTGGATGTATGTTTGTTACTCTTTCACGCAAAAACTACTGAATGGATTTCAATTAAACTTTTCATTTCTTAGTTCAACAATTTTTTGGTCGCTTCCTACAGGATTAGCAAATAAGGCGTTCAACTTGTCTATATTAATTTCATCTTCATGGTAAGAAGAATTATTACTAATTCCCAGATCTTTGATTTCTTTCCAGAAATGTTTTGAGGAGTGAATCGAGCTGAATTTGTTTATGTAATGCAATCATTTAGCCTGTTTGATCATGCAAGTAACTCTATTTCTAGCCCGTTTAAAGTCGCCGAGCATATCCTGACATAGAAACCTTTTCCATCTCAAATACAGACGCGAAGTGACATTACTTTCATAATATCATCCATGGACAATCAGGGTTCTTAATCACTTTAGTTTTAATAGATCACTAGTCATTTCAGTGACTTTTTTTCTGTTTTTTCTATTGAGATCTTGTACATTAACTCAAATTATATAAAGGAGATGGATGTCAATCAAATGAAAGGCAAGTCGAAAGCTCCATGGCGGTTCGCAGTTTTGAGACAGCCAATACCTTAGCTAAAATATCAATAAAAAAAAATTTAAAAATTGAAGATGAAATGGAGTAGATAAAATGTTTAAAAAGATACAAATGATTTAGAAGCAACAAAGAAATCCAAGATATATTCGGACAGTGCCTCAAAGGTAATCATGTCGCAAGACCCAATGTCCATTTAATGACTTCTTCAGAAGCTGCATCCACGCGAGGAAGAAAAGGAGACCGACACGTGTCTCCTCTTTTCGTACTCAGTACTCTCTCAAAGACGTTAGCTGAATTCGTGTGAGCCCGTCCAAGTAAAAGTGTTAATTGTATTCAAAGACTAACGTCAATGGGATTGCTTTTTTTTATATATTTTTCTCGTTAAATTTAAATACTACCTATTGTAAAATTAGTATAAAAGTTTTTTTTTGCATTTTTCTATAAAAAATATCAGTTATTTATCCCCCCACAAGTTACTGTGACCACAGATACACGTGAATTGAAGTCCGCGTAAAATGTTAACCTGCTAACTGAATCTTCAATAATTTGAGAGAGCTTTGTTGTGGTTTCATGCAAATTTGTATATTATCAAATCTTTCTGATCCTCTTCAATAAATCGCATCCTTATGAATTTGAAATCAATTTCATGCATAATTCAAAACCTGCTTCTAAAGCTCCATATGTTCCTTTTTGTAATTCAAGAACGCTAGGTACGTTGTATGATATTATGCGTGTAAGTTGGCCCATAAGCTCAAAGTAAACTCCTAAATGAATAAATCAAATGTTTTTTTCATCTTCTTATTTCTCCAACAATACTTAACGACGGCTTTTATGATTATGTCAACAAAGTGACGACCGTAATGGTTTTTCCCTCATCGTTTTTGTCCCTCTCTTTCAGCGTTTTCCCGAAATAAAAAATGACTTCTGAAGTGTTTTACAAATCACCATTAAGTTGGATTTAAATTGCAAAATATAGAAAATGAAATAAAAATAAGAAGAATTTCTGCTTCCATCGACTTGTTGTGAATTTGTTAAGAGATGTCGGAAAACGTTCTATGCAAATATTGCCTTCTATTTCATCAAGGATCTCAAATGATTGTAACAATTTCCAACACTGCCACTTAACCTCAATGGCTTAGCAATGGAGAGTACTTAAGGGCGGGCTGTGACGTTTAGCAGTGGTTACCTTTGCATCTGTTTACTTTTAAATATCACAAGTAATGGTTGTAAAATATAATGATTATTACGAAAAGCTCTCGAGAATCAAAATAAGCTTTCATGAAGAGCTCGAAAGAATGAACGAATAATTAAGTAGAGCGTTGACCTTACGGCAAGTGTTTTGAAAAAAGAAAAAAATGGTCAAATGAGAAGCAAAAGCCAATATGAAAGGGTACTTAATGTGTAATTATAAAACACCCTCCATCATTTATGCCAAAATAAATTAGTGAGACACTTGAAAATTGGTAATTAGAAAAGTTCACTGGTAACTCAGGTGCTACTGCAGTTGGCGCTGACACAACTTCTATTCTGCTTGCCTTTTATAAGAAGATACGATGAAGTATCGCATTCTATGCTACCATTAAAATGTCTTCTTCCGGAATATAATTACGTTATCTTACCTTGAGAGAACAGGTGCATTCGTTTTTGCAGTCGGTATAATGGATCGTAATTAAATTAAAGTCTTTTCCACGCTAGCGGAAGAACTCCAACAAGGTATGGCTTTAATTGAAACATTTTAATTTGATTGTTTTCAGGATCAGATGTCACCTACCATCGCCGGACTCGTTGAATACATCCGACAGATTGTTATGCGCGCAATTAAACTCATTCTTTCCTTCGAAATCAACGGAAATAATTTTTAATTGAAATGTCATTAAGAATGAAGCTGTTTCCCATCCAACAAAATGATGTGTCAAATTATTGTCTGTAATCCTTTAATAGGCCTTTTATTAACATTCAACTGTAAATTATTTCTCCCGGGCAATCCTATTTGTCAGATGTTTAACCAACTTGAAACTTATTAAAACTTTTTATGATTTGCTCGCCATTCATTTACTCATACCAGGACGTAGTATGGTTTCATCTTTTCGTGATTGCGTATTATTAAAGAGGACTTTAAGTGATCCGATGTGTCTATGTCTATGGTGTTTCTGATTTTGTCTTTGGATATAGCATTTCAGAATACAAATCCCTGTGGCTCTTCCTCCGCTAAGACTTTTGCTTTGTGTAACGTCTATATTTTGTTGTCTCAAGAGGACGTATGTAAATATTTGTTGATTTTATGTGAGAACCCAACGTGATGGGAATTTAGAGAAAAGAGAAGTTTTGAATTGGTAAATTACCATAACCTGCTGTAGAAATTTATAATTTTTCTCTTCCGACAATGGGATAAATTATGGTGTTCAACCCACACGTGTTCCAACCCATCATGTTCCATTTATAAAAGTTTTTTTTTTAATTCATCATAGCAAAGTATTTGTAGTTAAAAAGGTTGATAAATTTATATCTTTTATCTGTGAACACGTCGCTCCTTTAGGAGCGTAAGAAACATGTTTTTTTTTGGAATTTTTTTTTAGAGGGAATAAAATAACCCAATCATTTTCAAAATTAGTTGCTGTCCAGTATTCAAAAAAAATTATATCTATTCGATGACCAACAAAATGGCGGCGTTATTGAAGTTTTCCGGACGCCTGTTCCGGCGACATATTAAGGGGAAGGATATACCTTAAAATGAATGACTTTTACTGACATATTAAGGTTAAGGATATAAAAATAAAAATTAAAAAACTAAAAGTTAATGAAAAAATGCAAAATTCTAAATTTGGGAGCCTTTTTAATCCAAAATTTGAATTTTCCGCAATTTTTTTCGACATATTTGAACTCCGGAAAATTATTTATTTACACCCTACCTTTCAAACTTTAGGTATATCCTTTCGAAAATATTACTGAGAGTAGTCTCCCAAAATTTCATTTAAATCGGTCGCTATCTTTTTGAGCTACAACACGAGCAGTTTTTGAAAAAGTAGTTTCGAGATAATTGCGTTTAAAGTTTTACCACGAGACAATTATTAATTGTAAAGGGTTTTTCAATAAGTATTATATGATTTTGCAGTGGCGTTTCGGCCATTTGTAGTATGTCATGATCTCTCATCTGTTTTTATTGCATTCAGAAGTGTTTACATTTCACCATTCGACCATCGTAAACGTCGTGAACGTTCTGATTTTGCCTTGGAACAACTTGAAATCGATAACGATTTTTTAAAGAAAATCATCTTTTCCGAAGAAGTTTACTTTTATTTGACTAGTGCGGTAAATAAACAAAACTGGCGATGAAAATCCATAAAATATTCATGAAAAACCAGACAATTACTATCATTGAAGAACGGTATTGATCGATGATAACCAACTTTTTATGGCCGAAATTGGAAGAAGTTGATCTTGACAACATTTGTTTTCAACAAGAAGGGGCTACGTGCCACACAGCAAATGCAACAATTGAATTATTGCGAGAAAAGTTGGAAATTCGATTATTTCAAGAAATGGTGATATTGAATGATCTTCAAGAAGTTGCGTTTTAACACCATTTGACTATTTTGTGTGGGGTTATTTGAAGTCATTGGTATCTCAGGATCAATGTTGCCGCAGGTCTTTTTGAAAGTGTAACAATTTTTTTCAAAAAGTGTAACAAATGGAAAGAAAATGTAACAAACTGAAAAAAAACTACAATAATAATAAAAACATGTTTTCTTAACTAAAAAAAAAAACTTTATTAGGAACACCTTATCACATTTCGTTTTTATATATGTACATACATACATACTAAGAAAATGTAATAAATTAATTTTTTCTCATTAGTCTTACAAGTGCAAGTCTTTGATTTGCTTTGCAAATATTATTGCCTCAATTGTTTTTAAATCATATTTGTTCGCCTTATTATTTTTTATTTAATGAAGTTTCAGAAAAAACACGTTTCGCAGTAGCGGAACTGTGAAATAAGCTTAATATTTTTTTTTTTGAAAATTGTACAATATTTTCAAACATTTCTCTTTTTGAGGATTTTGTAAAGATTTAACAAGGCCCCAAATTAATTCAATGTCGTCAATATATTTTAAGTTTTGTTGTAACTGTAACTTTCTAAACTCAGTGCATATTTTTTTCTTTTTTTTCGGGATCATACAAATTCGGGAAATTATTTGATAGTGGCAAGATACAATTGCTTTCAGAAACAATTTTTCCAGGATCTAGAAGGGCAATATTTTTTAATTTTTCATTAGTAAAATCGAACCTCTTTTTAATCTGACATATTTCTGTATAAAATAATTTCATTTTTGTTTTTATAAATTTTTTTTTTTCATTAATAGAAAGACCTACTTCGCCATCTGCTGCCCGAACGGCGCGTAACTAAGTACGTTCCCTCTAAAATACTATGTCTGCTTTTACATGGAGACCTTCTTAGCTCGACGCGATTCGAAAATGCTGTAGGGTAAAACAGAAACATAGATTGAAAAAGAGGCTTTCACTCTTTGCTCTCACGTATTTTCGAAAAGCGTCGAGCTAAGAACGTCTCAATGTAAAAGCAGTCTATAGAATTCACATACAAATGGTTCGAAAGAGAAAAGTGCTGCCAGTTAAACTTTTCAATATTTTTTAACGAAAAAAAAAAACAAAAAATTTTTACGGGAAAACTGTAACGAAACGGAAAAAAAGTAACATTGTAACAAAACTATAAAATAATTGAAAAGTGTAACACTTTTGTTACACTTGTATCATTGTGGCAACGCTGCTCAGGATAAACCAGATTCTCTTCAAGTCTTACAAGTCAGTATTGAACGTACCATTCATGATATACGACTTGATTTAGTGGAAAAAGTGCTCGAAAACTGGGTTCATCGAATTTGTTGCTGCAGAAGAAAGCGTGGTGGCCATTTGAATGACGTTTTATTCAAAACTTAATTGTATTGATTGAACTGCACATTAAATAAAAAATATTTGAATTTTCTTAACAAATAGTGTGTGTTTTTCAAAAAAGAAATCATATCACTCTTATTGGAAGACCCTTTAGTAACTTTTTGAGGGCGGCCGTGGTGCAGTGGTAGAGTGTTTGGTAGAGAGGCCGGATGCGTGGGTTCGAATCCCGCTCTGGGCATCTACTTTTCTTTCAGCCTCCCAGTTTCATATGGACGCCGCCCTTGAGGTTATATATGTGAAATTAATAACAACTTATTTTTCCAACTACTGCAACACAAAAAAAAAAAAAAGGGAAGGCTGCTACTCTGGTATTAGGTCTGAGTTCTCCAGATTAGCATATAAGCCTCCTCTTTTTTAAAAAAAAAATTAAAAAAAACTTAGGGATTAATCGGCGATTCCAGACGAATACAATAGACCTTCGACTTACTTCCAGGAAACAGCTTCCTGACCATACAAAAGGTAGAGGGCATTGTGAAGCGAAGTTCGCTCCTCGTCAAACGGCCCGGGCTATCTGACTCGTCAGCCAACCGCATGTTGTTCTCGCGCTCTAAATGCGATAACTTTGCATCTGTTCGATATTTTCAGTTTTCCTTTGGTCATAACATTCTTTAGATATCATACTTTCGAAATATGTTATAAAAAAAATTTATTTTTTGAAAATTTGCATTATAAAGGTGTTAAGACAAGAGCTTTTCCGCTTCTAATCCGGAAATGTTTCACGCAGTCTTCTCTTCTTAAAAACCGATTGTATTTTTTTTTAAGAGTTTTACCATTTTTTTATCAGTTCTTTATTTCATTCCTTAATGAAAGATTTTCGTACGACCTGGTAAAGCCTTGGGAATTCTACAATGAGTGTATAGTTATTATTAGCACTATCGCTATTCAAGAGAGCGCAGGGGATCGTATTTAAATCGATAACTCAATTGCGAAGTGCTTCGCTTTAGGTTATTCTGAAGAGCGAACATGGTCGGAAATTAAACTTCCAATATTTCCGTTTGGAAGTCTTATCCATCCAGCTGTTTTTAAACATTTGACGTATTTTGTTAATTGATTTTAATTTTGGTTTTATGAAAAATAGTTTGTATTTTTTCTTCTTTTTTTTTGGACTTTCGGTGACGCTGTATTTTTATAATTTTTTTTGATTTTAATATTTTTTGATTTTTGTTGTTTTGATTTTTGTGTTTTTCACTTTTTTTATATTTTAAAATTTTTTTGGTTGACCCTGTCCTCTAAGACTTACACTCTAATCCTTTGCAAGTCAACCGTTGTTGGCGAATCTCTAATCTCTATCATTATCGTTTGCAATTTTTTGCTCCGACAACCACCAGAACAATTTTGACGTTTATTAACGTCCCGTCGATCGCTATCTGAAACCGGCCTACTGAACCTGCGGAGCTCTGAAGAAGAAACCGTCGTTCCACGGGCTTACGCCATACGTGGTAGATTAGTGGAGCCGCCAACCTATCCTGAATCAAACCTTTCATGTGAAAATAGAGGAAAGCCTCCGGTGGAACAAATCCACTGAAACGTGTTCTCTCTATATATTCTATGTTGGGGTAGTAAGCCCCAAATATCAGGCCATTGTTCCAAGACATCGCTCTAGCAGTGTGACCAAGAGTCAGTTTTATCATGAACTTGTCGATCCTGTTTGTTTGAGCCCCGTTGTAAAGGACCCCAAAGATAGTATTTTCTGTACTCCGACTCTGGTGTTCTGTGCAATTCAAGACAGGTACGCAGAAACTGTCTCTCTCCTCGGAACTTTCTGAGCTTTGTTGTGGCACCCCATTTATTTATTTATGTATTTTATTTTGTTTCGATCCATGACATCAATAATTACGGAAAGTGTTCCAATCGCTTAATCCCTTTGCTTTGCAATGTGTGCACGGGAAATTGCATGCTTTCTTGAATCTCTTCTTCGAAATGATCACATACTATAATCAATACAACCTGAATAAAAAAGTGGATGCTTCGAATGAACTTGTTCCGTGTTATGTTTAAGAATGGCCAGTTTATGGTTTATGGTTATTGTTGTTCTTTTAAAATTTTTAAAGATACTAGCTTGTTGGAATCGAATTGCAACTTTTGGTATGGTGGCGAAAAACCAAACTACCAAGCTACTGGTTTGTGCAGGAATAAATATTGACGTACATAGCAGCCAACCTATAGTTTTGAAAAATTTCTTAAAATCATTCCCAACGTTGGAGACAATGAATTCGGTTTTGGAAATATCAAAGTGTGAGTTCATTTTTATTTTATGTTTTGATTTAACTTTTTTTTGGCAATTACCTTTATTTTTTCAAATTTCTATTGAGTTAAATTTAAAGTTTTTCAAAATAACTGTTTTTGAGAGCAACAATATGCAGATAAAAGTCCTCAAAGTGTTTACTCATTTTTTCAGCTGGAACAGGCTGAAAATAAAACTTGTAGGTCACCTTCTTATTCTCAGACCACATAAACTGCTCACACTCACTGACTGAGGCCCAAAACTATTGTGGCAGAACTCGTAACTCCTGAAAATTTCTCATTTAAGGAAACTTATTTACGACTGTGGCGATGTTTTAATTGTTGATTTAATCTGAGTTCTTATTCCATATATAAAGACATTTCGACTTTCATTTATAAATTATTGAGTTTCACGCTCCCAAATGTAAGGATTTTTCAACCCGCACCACAGATTCACCTGAACAGTAAGGTATTTCAATATGTAACAAAGACTTTACGGTCTGTTTGTCTTTTGAATAAATATCGTAACTTAGTCCTTTTTCCACAATAGTAAATTTAATTTCCATTCATCCATATAACTAAATAAAAAGAATCTTTCCTTTTCACACTCCATTTAATGAGAATTGAACCTTTGCAGAATATATCCTTTTGCTTCCAATACTTTCACACATCCGAGATAATCCTACTTCACAGGAAGAATCACGTTTTACACAAATTCAAATTTTTCTTTACAAATCCTCAGTATAATCTATCTTAGTGTTTCCAAGAAAAAACAAATATAACCAGACTCAAACCTTAAATAGAAAGTGCAAAGCCAGGAGCCTTCCAACATAACATAAATTTTTTTTGTGAAAAGCCGATTATCGGATGGGATTCTAGGTGAACCTTTTAAAGCTTTTCATAACATAAAAGCGTTATTCTTAAATCATTGTTATTATTTCCTTTTTTTCTCTCTCAACCGGAACAGTTTCCGCTCAATTAATACATAATAAAACAGCATTGTAGGTCAGACGATCACAACATTATTACAAACGACCCGTGGCATCAAGTGAAAGGGTAACAGAGATGCGAAATTTATTTGGGCTACACATAAGGTAGACATGAACTTATGTGAATTAAGACGAATCACAAGCCTTCTCAAGTTCAAGCTTAGAAATTGACATACTGTTTCTTTTTTTTTTTGTGCAAATATAAACAGATAAACCATTTCCTCACAAAGCATGGTTGTGAAAAATGCGCTAAGCCCAGGGGCTCCTCGCTCTGTTGCGCCACCCTATTTTAAATAGATAAACTTGTGCGTCACCGTTTACCATCAATCACATTGCATTATTCAATATTCATGTCTATTTATTGTTTGGTTGAATTGATTTTTGGAAACCAAAGTCAAGAATGTCAAGGCTGATGTTGAAAGGTCCTCTTCAAATTTATGACATCAAAGGATAATAATTCAAAATTGCATCGGTTTAATTAAGCACAACAATCATAATTGCCAACAGAATTTGATCGTGTCGTTTCGGTTAAAATCTCTGAGTCCTTAATGTTCAATAGTATAGGATATTCAATTTCATAATGCATTTGTTCATAATGTTTGCGCATTGTCCTTTCATGAATATTCAATTAAGTATTTAACTGATGGAACAACTACAGAACACAATGGGATGACTGAATTTTGGGGTTTCGCATCACTACAACAGCAATGAAGCTGATGACGATGAGTTTACATCGTGCAATTAAGTAAATCTTGGAACTCACAAGGGACTTTCACATAGTACTCGCATCAAGTGTTTTGACATTCATGTGTATTTGGGTGGATGGTTATCGAAGTGTCTATCTTTGTTAAGAGTTCTACTGTTGCTCTTGATCCGGATTTTGAATACATAAATCTTTCCACTGATTGATGCTACGTATTTAGTTTTATCGTATCTAATTTCTCGTATTTCGAAATGTTAAAGTTTTTCAGTTGGGATGTCTGTGGACTAAATGCGGAATACTTTCATTTAAAAATACGGTGCATACACATATGATCCGAATTTAAAAGCATATTTTGATTTCTTCGGCTAATATAAGGGCTGTTGATGTTGGTAAACCATTTTGTTTAAAATGAAGGTGAAAACAAATCGCAGAAACTTTCACCCAAATACATGTTGATTCCGTAGCATGATATGAAAAGTTTACCTCACGTCCAGCTTTCCATAAACACTTTTACTTCACTTGATGTATCTAGGTTGCCAGACAATGGCCACGCTAAATAAATTAAACAGGTGAACAGTGTAACGCATTTTAAGGCCTACAATTGTATGCCAATGGCGAACGGCTAAATTATAAAATAGAAATACAGGCAGTGTATTTAGTCTCGAAGGGATGACAAATTCCATGAGAAAAGCTGTTTCCGTAGAAAGAAACAATTTTTTTGGGATTCGAACCTCAAATTCCTGCTTAACCGACAGACGCTTGACACGGCCACCAGAGCCAAAATAAACTCTCTCTCTCCAAAAAAGTTTATCATTTTGTAACAGAACCTTAACCGCTCAAAACTTTGTAACGAAACAAATTGGAAACCAACTGCTGGGTAATTGAGTCAATAAATTTGTGTGCCTTTTGTGGCTACTCCGTATTTGTCGAGTGGTCAATAGAATACATACCACACATATGGTCTTATACCAAGGTCAGCAGAGAAATATTAAAAAATTTAAGCAGGATGTCAATTTTGCTGTGGCACTCTGTGGCTTTGAGGAACGCCTTGTATCAAATATGTCACTCTATGAGAACCCTACGAGAAATTTAAGATGTAGGGTTTTTGTATGGTTCCAATCTTCTCAATCGAATAATTCTATTACAATTTTTTGGTATTGATCAGTGACAAAGCAGATGTAAATAGGAAAAAAAAAAATAGACAAATTGGGTGGCACAATAAAGCTTTGGAAACCTTAGCATCTTACGCAATACAAGGCCCAACAATTGTATGCCGATTCTGAGTGGCTAAGTTAGAAAGTGTTTTTCATGACAGTGTGTACTCCTCTATGTGCTCTCGGAGGCCTTCCAATTCCTCGTAAAAGTCGATACCCGTTGAAGCATTTTTTTTTCTGATGTTTCTGGGATTGGAACCACGAACTTCCTACGTAACAGGCTAACCAATACGCGACGGTTACCACAAAAACAAATCTGAAAAATTCCTAGGGTAGTGGAAAAATTTAAAGCAAATAGTACATTCATCTAAAAAATGTAAATCTTAAAATTGATTTGCTTATTCAAAGGTACCTACAACATTAGTTTGACAGCACTGTTTTCAATGACATTCATTTGGTCATCTGCTATATGAATTATTTTAAGCTATGTTTATGATTTTCTCTTAGAAGAATTGAAATCACACGACCACCGACCAAGGCTTACTCGAAACGAGATTGATCCCGAAATTAACATAATTTCGCGTTTGGGACTTGTTAATTGGCCTTCACGATCGTGCTATTTGACACCGCTACACTATTTTACATGCAGATATGTAAAATTGTAAGTCCGCTCTTCTACAGTCTACACCGATAAGCCAGAGACGATTGACGAATTGGACTTCAAATTCTGCTAAGAATGATCGGAATCCAGGATCTTAAGATTGGAATACCTTCAAACCAGCTGCGGTGGTAATAAGTAAGTAAGTAAGCAAGTAAGTAAGTAAGTAAGTAAGTAAGTAAGTAAGTAAGTAAGTAAGTAAGTAAGTAAGTAAGTAAGTAAGTAAGTAAGTAAGTAAGTAAGTAAGTAAGTAAGTAAGTAAGTAAGTAAGTAAGTAAGTAAGTAAGTAAGTAAGTAAGTAAGTAAGTAAGTAAGTAAGTAAGTAAGTAAGTAAGTAAGTAAGTAAGTAAGTAAGTAAGTAAGTAAGTAAGTAAGTAAGTAAGTAAGTAAGTAAGTAAGTAAGTAAGTAAGTAAGTAAGTAAGTAAATAAGTAAGTAATTCATTTATGTACATTCATACATAGCAATTTCACATAACATTTTGAATTCGAGAGCTATTGCTATGCTGTCAGCCAGCGGTGGTCAGCTGTGGTAATTTGCCAGAAATAATGTTCATAAGAAAATGGCATACAATTATTTTTCAAATAAATAATTTATGGAAATTATTACAATTTTTCTAAGCGGATGAACATCAACGCTACGGTTAGACGGGTTTTTGACAGCACTTTGCAGGGAAACCTCGGAAAGGGTAAAGGTACCTTGTCTTAGATGGTGCAATCAAGTGCAAGAAGAGATTGTTGAGCCTACTGAGTGGAAAAGCGGCAGATCGACAAAATAAGAACAAAATTGAAAGCTGAGTCGCAGAACGATTCCACGTAGTTTTTTGTTACAGTTTTTTGAACTAGTTGCAACTCGTAACCGGCGACACTTTTGAGTACTGTGGCTTTATTTCGATAGTTGTTTAAAAATAGGAGGTTTTGGTTTTTGATTTCGAACATCGGATACTGTTTTAGTACAGAAATTGAAAGGTAAATATGAAACTAAGCTTTTAGTGAAAGTTTTTAGTACGTTTATATTTACAAAATACTTACAAAAATTGTAATTTGGCTCCCTTGAATTGGTTTTTTTTTTGTAGTCTCGGGGGCATAATTACAGTAAGAGTGATTCGTATACAAATATTGTTCCTGAAACAATATAGATGTGCCTTGTATGTTTTGCGAAATCATTTGTTCCAATGGCAGACCTGGAGCCACAGGCACAGTGTCAAAGTTGCGACTTATGGGCCAATGTAGTCGATGGAGTGTGAAGAAGTCACAGCACAACCCTCAACCATTCTCTCATATTCTCCATTCAGTTGCATTGCATAAAAATCGATAACACTTAACTTGCTCGTATATCATTGTAGTGCATTGCAATCAAAACAATATGATTCCAAACGGCAGGCCACTGCCCTGCCGTCTGACAGAAGTTATAAGAGATCATATTGCTCTGACTGCATATGCTCGTTGTTTATGAAATAGCAATAGTCTTGACGTCATTGACGCTCTAAAGAATGTGATGATGGAGCATCAGATCAGATATCGAAGTGTGGTCGATATGTTCGATAACCACAAACTGAGTCAAATTATGTAGCATAAACAGATAATGATTTTGATAATAAAATGTCAATAGTGATCGTGGACTCGATCGAACGCAATCTCTGGTTTTGTTTGATACAAGGCATTGGGACGAAGAACATTCCATAGAAGTTCAAAGTTGTCTTCGGCACCTACCAATCCTTACCAACCTTAAGATCTTGCGAAAATGGTTTGAGCGAAAGCAGTAATGCTAAGCCATTTGGTACTGAAGTTACCAGCGACTTTACAGGAGACTCTGAAGGTGACTATTTTTGTCGTTGAGTTTCAACTTGGCAATACATTGAATGTGATAAATTTAGTTGGTTTCTAACTCCTGCATTTATTGATAAAAATTTCAAAAATAAAGTGTAGGCCACATTACCACCTTCTCCTCAAATAATGAAAAAATCGATTGGTTCGTGATAGATGACCGAAAAGTATGATGGGGCTGCAAAAAGGTTTGGTATTTAGTATTTTTTGGTATTTGACTTATTATAGCCAGATTTTTTTTTTTAACATAGAACATTCGCCTATGTTAACCAAGAGCACTTCTTCATCTATACTTACTACTAAACACCATCTCATACCATTTCTAGCTCCAAAGTCGATAAAAGCCTTAGTATTTTTCCGGAGGCAATGTGTTGCAGAATATTTTTCCGATTCCGCTATCAAAGATGTCTCCTTTTTTTTTGATAAATTTTGTAAGGTCTGTGATCGAAAACTTTTCTATGTACAACTAAACAAGTTAAAATTAAAACCATTTGTAGTGAAAAGATAATTCCAAAAAAATGTTGAGGTCTCGTTTGATTGGTTTAAAAGGTAATCCGCGTAGGTGTCCATTACACATTTTCACGTATATAACTTGATATTTATTCAACTTATGCTGAACTAAAGTTTGAAGCCCCCGAGTACTAATTAATATAACTCAATTCGTTTTTCTCTTTTAAATAAGTTTTATAAAGCGAAAGAAAAGGAGAAGGAAAGTCATAACATTCAGCGTTTACGGTGAAATGCTTTTTCAACTCAGATGTCAATTTACTTGGGTATACCTATGACCTACAGAAAAAAAATCATGTTAAGGTGCAATCAATACCTGTAACTAAATGAAATTACGTTCGCAGATACTTATACTGTTTGGTAGATGAATGAACTCAAAAAAGTAATGAATTTGGATAAATTCAAAGGCAAAAGAAGATTACTTTCATGTTCTTCTCGAATCTTTTCACTTTGTATTTAGCATTGATTTTAAGATTCAGTCATAAATCTTAATTTCATTATAACTGTTAATCAAATACATACTTCAGTTTGTTGTGTAATAGTTTCAACATCTGACACAATTTGATTGGAATACATAGTTTTATCGTTTTATCACTAATGGGGAATCTATAGCAAACAAACCGCACATCCTGCAGGCAACCAATCGTTTTTAATTAATACCAGCCATTAAATTCATCATTGTAAATTGATATACAAATCAAGTTCGAATATCGTATTGCAATAGTGTAGTTTGGGTTGGCTTGAATAATTATCAGCTCCGATAGCTCGTAAGACTTTCTTCTCTTCAGTATAATGTAGACATGTTTGTACATGTATACATAATTTATCCAGCTGCTGCTAATTGTATGGCTTAATTACGAAAATGATACCTTCCTCCGGAACTCAAATCAAGAAGTTTTTCATTTCAATTTTGAATTTCAATTTAAGAAATTACGCCAGTGAGTCGCAACGATGGGGTTGAATAATTTATTTAAAAGTTCAACGATCAAGTTTCCCCAAAGTTTTGTAAGATGCTACGCTATAGTTTTAGAGAAAACTGTTAAAAGATAAAGTTTCCCACCCCCTGTCTTTTAGATAAATATATTTCCTATCTTATTCACGGAAGCTAAAAACCATTTGAAAACTTGCTACACTTAAGTGTATTGGTATTCAATAAGAACGTGACGAAACAATATAGAGGGCTTTTCAATTTGTTCCAGGAAATATCAAAATCCTTTTACCTCACTTGTGAAACACACACAACAACCATACATCCAATTACCCAAGAAAAAAAGTCTTTAAATCCAATATGTCACTGGTGACGTGGTATGGCATTTTCAGGATATAATCCTTTTGATTGACACTCAGCCAATGTCATCCTTGGTAAATCTTCCTTCCTAACAAAATGACAGCCATTGTTTTGCTCTTTTTCTTTTTTTTTCTCATATTTCGCCATGATTTCTATGTTTCAAGATTAAATTAACAGCTACCGTTCCAAATACGGATACTCTTGCTTTTCTTCTTTTTTTTTATATTGGAAGTGTGTCTCCTTCCTTGGGTACAAATTGGTTTTCTACTATCGCTGAGCTTTAGTCGTAATTTTTTTATTTTCGATTTATTTAAGATTTCAAGGAGAGATGAAAACGTGCTGTACAAATCCGAATTTCATCCTTTCTTTCATACACGACAAATCCACTGCACAATTTTTCATCGTTGCGATAAGGAACATCCGTCCCTAAAGGGTTATTATTCTTTTCGATTTGTCTCATTCGGATGTCAAAGGATAAGCGATTTGGTATTTGGATGTACGCGTTACTAGCTTATAGGTGTGAGTTGATTTCGTTATGGCTGGGCATATATGTATGTGAAACTTTTTAAATGAAGGTTCATGGTTAAGACCGGGATCAAGCGTGACGTACGGACGTTACAGTTTAATGTCTGTGGAGTGACTTTATACCAAATGGTTTTTTTCTGGTGGATTTGATTCCTCATACATATGTGGATTGACTTTCAAATATTTGCTTAGTGCTAAACAGAGAAGTATGTCTCTAACAAAAGAAATACTTAAATATGTAGATGTTTAGTACAATTCTGAATGAGGCATGTCTAATGATTTTGCGTGACCATTTCTGTGAGGACCTATAATTTTCTGCAAGTTTGGATGGCATGGTGAGAGAGCACTTGTCAGTATTACTCTTGTAGGGCTTGCCAATTTTGCGTTACGTGATGCCAGCTTAATAGCTGAGAATCGTGCCTGGCCCCTCTGACAAAGACAATGCACCATGGTTACCAGACATATTGAGTTCAGACTTTCTGTTCATGTTCTAGAATTTATCAAAAACGTGAAGCACTTTTTGTATATTTGTGCAAATTTATATTGATGCATGAATATTTCAACTTTCTGCTTTTTTTATATAAAAATAGAATCGGTTTTCACAAATTTTTCGGTAGCTCATGTCCTTTTTACGGCTCGGACATTTACTATCCGTGTTAATTTCACTTTTGTCAGCAAATAAATCATTCATGTCCCAGGTGTGCGTTGTTTTGAAATCGTATTTTTAGCTCAGTTTCTTCAACGAACGATTTTGAACTTCAGAAAAGGTCCTTTACTGCTCCCATTCATCAAACAGGAAAAACCAGAAAACAAATTTCAGAGTCAGTAACTCGCTGTAGCGTGATGTTCAGTATGTCTGCTGATTACGAGAGAGCTCTAGGTTCGAATCTCAGAAACATCCAATTGTCCTTGTAATGGAATCGACATTCGCGTGGAATTGGAAAGTCCTCCCAGAGTTATAACATTACCGTTTTCTCTCTTAGCCATTCGCAATCGACAAAAGTTTGTAGGTTTTTCTTTTTTTTTTTTTGTTTGTAGGTAGGGCGGGGCTAGTTGAGCATAAGTGCAAGTTGAGCAATCGAGTTATATCGAAAACTATGCACCGCACTTGAAAGCATCAAAAAGCGGAAAGAAGGACTTGCGGGAGGCCAGCTGATGATGGTACTCGTTGATCGTGTGAATTATGCTCAACTAATCCTACAACTTAGAAAAGTAAAACTGTTGTTGTTTTATGATTAAAAGACTATAATTCATTTTATTTCATGTCTAAAATAATAAATAAAAATAAATTGGGTCGTGCATTAGAGCGAGGAGCCCCAGGGCCTACCGCATTTCTCACAACCATGCCTGGAAAGGGAATGGAGGAGACCTACAATTTTCTGCCAGTTTGGAACGGCTAATCGAGAAATCGTTGTACATGTCAACAGATTAAATATCGGAGGACTTGCGAATTCCTCGCGAAAAGCGATACCTGTGGAAAAATATTTTTGGCTCTATTGGGATTCGAATCACGAACCTCTGGGTTAACAGAAGACATACCAACCATCACGCCACCGGTACCATGTTTTATGTTTAATTTATCCTAAGCCCACGGTTTGGCTAGGCTTTTTAGTGCTCAATTTGTCCATACCTCTGCTCAACTCACCTCACCAATGGGGTATGTTGGGCATATTTGACTTTCTGCATTTAAGCAGCTGTAGCTCTAAAAGACGATTTGTTAGAAATAAACAACTGTGTGCACTTTTGTAAGGGAATAAAAAAAGTGGCATGGATTGCCAATGTATAAGAAGCTATAACCGCATAAGTTGAAAATTGCTCAACTAGCAACGCACCCTACCCGGGTATGATAAGACATAGCTGCCGTTGTTTTATTAAGTCTTCATCCCTTACTACTTTTATTCTTTTCTCAATGACATAATAAAATAAATAAATAAATAGTGTGCCACAATAGAGCTTAGGGACGTATAGCGCATTTCTCTCAACCATTCCTTATGAGAAAACGAAGGGACCTATACCAATTTTGTGCCAATTCCACGCTTTCATCATTACTCTCTTAAGACTTGCGAACCCCTAGGTGATAAATAAATAAGTATATAAATAAAGGGCTAGCGCATTTCTCACAACCATACCATGTGAGGAATGGAGGGGACCTATAATTTCTGAACGGCTTATCGAGGAAATGCTTTTCATGACCATGAAATTAATATCAGAGGACTTGTCAGTTCTTCGAGGAGAGAAAAGCAATACCTGCGGAAAACATTTTTTTTTATAGTTCTGGGATTCGAACCTCACACTTTACAGGCAGACATGCTTACCATTTCATCACTTAAATGATGTGCTGACTGCTGACGTTAAAAATAAATAAATAGGGTGGCGCAACAGAGCGAGGAGCCCTTGGGCCCAGCGCATTTCTCACAACCAAGCCTTGTGAGGGAATGGAGGGGACCTACAATTTTCTGCCGGTTCCGAACGGCTAATTGAGAAAGCGCTTTTCATGGCAATGAATTTACAAACGGAGGACTTGCCAATTCCTCGCGAAATGCGATACCCGTGGAAAAATATTTTTGCCTCTGCTGGGATAACCTCTGGATTAGCAGGTGGACATGCTAACCATCACGCCACGGGTACCATCTGTGCTGACGTTACGATTGGTTAAATTCATTGAAATCAACTGACCTGCGTTCTCCTTCTGAGCACCAGTCAGTATAGACCATTCGTTAATCCATAATAATTATCTTGTTGCCATTTTCACTTTTTTACCAATAGTGCATATGACTGCAAGGCGAGCCCGTATGGACCAAAACCGTATCCGGTCAGTGGCCTTACCACTAGAAGGTAAAATGAGCACAATTTGTGTGCCGCACCGCACGTATGCTTGGCTTCTTCAACTCACCAGACGCAATTACTCAAAATTGGACGTCGCGTCGTTTAAGAAACCTTTTTTGACATCATTCGATGATCTTCTGTTTCATAAATTTAAACTTCGCTTTTCAGTACACAGTTAATTTATGTTCGTATTTTTATTTTAACGTATATTGTTGAGTCTTTAACCTCTCTGTAAATGTTAAAGGAGATTAATTACAAAAAACTTCATTGAATATTGAAAGAACAGAAATACTAGCTAACTATCGTTTTCTTGTAAGCGACCAGATTTAAACGGAATTGGGCTAAAAGTCCCCCATTCCCTTTAAGCAAAACAAAATCTAAAAGTTCTGCTAGACCTTTTCACAAATAAAATTCTCGAAAACTTTAAATTCAATTCTATTACCTTTGATTTCAAAACAAAACCCTCACTTTAATCACGTTCCAGCGATTTATTAAAAATAAATCGAATAACACAAAATTGATTTTATCAATTTCTGAAAACTTTGAACAAACACCTATTTTGTTGCTCATCTCTCGTTCTAGTGACGGAACCTCTTCCTTATAAACCACCTTAAAAAAAGGTCTGGTCTCCCATTCAAAACTTTTTAATATTCTCAATTCAATTTGATAGCAGCCAAAAGTTACCGTAGGTAACAGCTAACAACACTTGAAGAAAAAATCTTAGAGGTTTTTGTTCTACCCAACACCATCATCTTATCTGCTTGTTGATACTCAAATCGAATTAGAGTTCTCCTACGTTCTTCTACACGACAAAATGTTTAAGGGTTAAGGAATTTTAACGAGTTTTTTTTACATGACCAAACAAAGTCTTTGAATTAAAAAAAAAAAAAGTGCGATACAAATGCTGATCGTGTATTAACGCATTTGGAATAATGGTTTCGTATTGATTGAGCCCGCACAATAAACACCAAACACAGAAACTTAAAAACAAAAAGGACGAAAGTTGTGAAGAATTATAAGTGGCACGCGTAAGCATAGATCCATTTTCTATGCTCTATGTAGGTAAGTAGCACCTGAAAAAAGACATAAAATAAATGTGCTCACCAGGGGATAACTGTTTCTATTGAAGAAGAAAAATGTTACTTTCCGGGTGCAAATGCAAATTTTTGCGGCAACGAGAAAGGTTATTTATTATTTGTTGTGACTTGAGTTGTGTTCGTGGAGAAAACTTATTCTTAGAAAATAGCAAACTTTTATTAATGGGAAACTTTGTGGCGGGTGAGCATTAAATTATGTGAAAATACACTTCGGCAACTTGGTTATAGTTTTTAGAGGTCGAATACCTTCGAGTACTTGTGTGGGATGTTTATTGTTTATGTGCAAAATAGTTTTTACCCTGTTGCTGTGGTAGTGAAAACAAAGTTTAATAGAAGATTCAAGAAAAAAAAAATTACACTACCGCATAACGGGCACTGCATTCGCTGTGAACTTCAAAAAGTTTAAAATAAACACAAATGCTCTAAAAAACACATGCAGAACGACTCTAACATCATCATGAATGTCAATGAAATCTGTTTTACCAGCTCTAAGATGCTCGAAGATAGTTTAATGAATGAATCCAGTTCATGCTTCCTTTCAATAACCCGCCTAGAGCTATGCTAAGCCAACAAAATGAACTATAGTAATTCTTCCTTATAACGATTGCACAGTGAACTGTTTATATATCTTATGTGTTTTCAGTTTACATGTAGGTACCCATTGATATTACCATTTAGTTCTATAAGGACTACTCGTGCCTAGAATATCCAATGAATTGAATCCAAACTCTATTATGATAGATTCTTTGAGCTCTTTTAAGCTGTTACTTTTGTGATTCCTGTTTTTTTAGCTCAATTCAGACACCAATAAGGTCAAATAACATTGCAATTGATGATTGGCCTTATTGAGTTCGGTTGAGAGCATATAATCAAGCATTGTTGTTTCCCGACCTTTTATCACAGTCTTTGATTACAAATATGAAAATAACTTTTTAAACATTTTTTATTCCAATTCGAATCCGGACTCCGGCGAAGAACATTTTTTTAAATCCTCACAAAAACAGAGCAATATAGTGAGTACACACACTATATTTATTTTTGACACAGTATATCATTGGGTATTTTTTTGGATTAGCTTTCAAAAATAGTTTCCTGAAAGTGATGGGCATTTTTTAATCCGCATACCTTTAACTGCTTTTTTCTTTTCAATGCTTTTCCCAGAAAAAAGGCCATGCCTTCATTTCGAAAATTGGTTTTTAGTTGGAAAATGACTTGACTACTTGTTAACATATATCCTTTTTACCAAAGAAACCATTTATCATAAGCTCATAAATCCGGTAAAAGTGGAGAACTGCTGAAATCACTTATGCTACAAAAAATGTATTCACTGAATATGTCCTTTACAAAAGCCATTGAAGAACGTGCAGTATGCGCTGTGGGTTCATATAACATACATTGTTGTATACTTTTCCATAACTGGCCAATTTTCCAATAACGTCCGACATTCAGCACAGAGATTGACTGAGATTGAATCATTAATGTCATTTAAAAAAGAAAATGTTATCCTTTCGAACGATACATCGCACCAAACAATAATCCTGACTCTTAAGTGGGTTTAAGGCTTAACTGTGGCTGATGAACTGTCCTCGAGTTCTTCGTAACCCAAATGCTGCAGTTCTGTTTGATTACGTTTTCAAAGAACAGGAAATGGGCTACATCGTTTATATTTAAATTAAAAATAAACTTTGGTTTTTTTCACTGATTTTTACTTGCGATTATAGGTACTATAAGGCAAGTCTTGCAATCGTGCAGAAAAAAAATTTTGAGATAACAATTAAACATAACATTACGATGATAGAGAATACGAAAAAAGTGGGTCCTGCAATTCTGTCTGTCTGTCTGTGTGTCTGTCTGTCTGTCTGTCTGTGTGTCTGTGTGTCTGTGTGTCTGTCTGTATATGGATCTACAGCCTGAACCGCTTGACCGATTTTCTTCAAAATTTGCAGTTAGGGTTTGTTTGGCATCCTACAGAGGGGTTTTTGGAATTGGGTCTCTAGGTCTTGAAATTACCTGCCATACAACCGATATGATAATACTTATTTTTCTCAAAAACGGCTCCAACGATTTCGATAAAATTTTGTGTGAAGGACTAATTTAGGATTGTTTTTCTAATGATGCAAAAAAAATTTTTGGAAAAGGCCTAAAAACGGTACCTCCCATAGTACCGTTTTTTTTAAAACCGACTTTCTCGTTAATGGCTGACACGATCTTGACGAAATTTTGGATTTAAGAAGTCGCAAGCTGTTAAAGAAAGACTGCATATCAATATTTAAAAAAATTTAGTTTTGGAAATTTTTATAAATTTTTTTAAAAAATTTTGATTTTTGAAAGTAACTTCGAAACTATAACTTTGATTTTTTTTAAATTTTTTGTCAAAATAACTCCTGTTAAGATCTAGAACTTTGCATACTCGACTTTTAAAAAACAGTTTTTAAAAAAAAGTGAAAAATAAAAAACCGTTTTTTGGAAAAACTGCTCCAACGATTTTGATTAAATTTTCATCATTCATGTGTATTAGCGTTTGCAAAAGAATGGCGTTTTTAGATTTTTGCTTGAATCCTTTGGAATATTTAATTTAATTTTTTCATTATTTTGCGTGATTTAATTCAATTTCCATAATTAATGTGTAGTTGGCAACCCTATACCACAAAATATATTATGAAGAGCTAATACCAAAACCTTTAACTCAGCCTTTAGATTTTGATATCGTATTTAGAACACAATCGCAAGTTCGTGCGACCCAGTCGTGCCCATTTTTTATGAAAGCAAATGGATGCATACTGAATGCAAATTCGTGAGAATTTATTTGGCAAAAAACCACAACTTTTTCCCTTCAGCAACTCGTTTGACTGGAAACAACATTTGGGGCAAAACTCAGTATATCAAGCCCTTCCCGCAAAATCATCGTAAGCGACATTTTAAACAAAATGGTTTTTTTATACAATTCAAGAGTTTACATTGTTTCGCAATTTTTTGCATTTTTATTTTTACATAATAACTGTTTTAAGACAAGTTACAGCGAAAATAAATTTTTTCGTAAGCGACTGATCTCTGGTACTTTTCCTTTGAATGCTTATGATATAAACCAAAAAAAAAACATCTTCCTGTAAAACTTTCTTTTTGTCGCTTATACGATAAAATGGCGGGAAGGGCTCGATATGTGCAGTCCTTTGAGACCAAATTTCAAGTTTGTAATAGTTCTTCTTTTTAAAATTTAACTTAAAACTAATATAATTAAAGATATCTTCAAATATTAATAATAATTTATTTTCATTAAAATTAAGATCGAACGAAATATTTTTTTTAACATTTTCGGATATGCTATTTAAAACACATTTCAGGTTTCACTTCCAAGAATAAAGTTCAATCAGCGGAAAACTAACTAAACATTTTGTTTTCTAAAAAAAAGTATTTTTCGTTTTTTTTTTTTTTTTTAATTTCTCAAAATCCAAGAAAGATTTTTTTCTTCGTTTTGTTGATTTTGAGTTAAAATTAATAGAGCACAGATTATTGAAAGAAAAAATTGCCCTTCAAATTTTGTAAAAAAAAATTAATTAAAAAAAAAATATTATCTTTTTTCAAAATTTTGAATTTGAGGCTTGATTTTTCAAAAACTATTCATTAAGTGAACTCAAACAAAAATTTTTATGAAGGAACACAGCATTAGCTTTCAAAAACATTATAGTATAAGGTAGTAAGTAAGTAAGTAAGTAAGTATTCATTTATTGATTCGATGTTTTGATAGATTTGTTAACAATTGAATGAATTTTAAGCTATGATCTTGCTGTCAGCTCGGTTAGCAATTTTGAATAAATGTATATAAAAGATTCTTTTCGTTACAAAATAATAAAAAAGTATTACAATTCAAATTCTGATATTAACAACATCCTATACTTGGATACTTCTTTCAAGAATGATGCGAAAGTTTTCCAGTCCGTTTCGTTCAAAAGTTTTGTTGTTTCATGCATTGTTAGAGATCCTTTTCCATAATATGGTGACCGTTGGGATGCAAAAACTGGACATATACTAATGAAATGAAAGCAGTCTTCTTAGGATTTAAGATTGCATAAAGAGCAGAATTTGTTAAAACTTCCATTGTAAGGTTCTCCGTTGAGTCCTAAGAGTTCACATATTGCTTTAAATATTAGGGAGATCTCGTTGTAGCTCAATGAGTTATTAAAGTAATTTGCTTGATTTAAGCTCAAATTGAGTTGGGAGTACAGAAATCTACTAAAGGACTGGCGAGCTTTAGCTTTAAATCCATCACGCACAGAGTTTTCGTATTTTCCAATAATGCGATAGAGCCGCTCTTTCAAAACAACCAAGTTCCTTCCATCCATCGATATATCTTCATCAAAATTAATTGCCATATCTTTCCATTTCCTTATCCACCAATCTTCATTTCTTATTTCGTATCGAAGCATTTTTTTGGACAGCCGTTCACCTACTACCACCTACTAATAAATAGTTTAGGAAGTCCTGTTTCTATGTATGTATAACGCATAGCTCTGGGTTTTAAGAGGCTGGTTAAAAAGCTTTTTTAAGAAGTTTCTGAGGAATTTTTCGATCGCTTCGTACTCATCCATACCTTAACCATTACCATACTTGAGCAGCATAACAAAGTGTAGACTTCACAACAGCGTCGAATATTTTGTATTTTGCAGAGAAAGGAAATCGTTTGTTTGTGAAGACATTTCTCCACCAGATCATTATCCATACTTTGGCATGAGTTGGTTTTCTTAATTAAATGTTCGTTAAAGTCCAGCTTCGTATTAAGTTTCACTTCTAAATACCTATATTCGCGAACTATTTCTAGAAGGTTACTATTCAAATCCACCACTGCATTACTCCACGGGCACCCGCATACTGTGTTTCAGTTGTGTTTGCTTATGTTGTTATTTTATTTTATTAAATTCTTTTAAAGGTTTGGAAGTTTTTAACAAAATGTAAAATAAATCACTTCTGAGTTTATTTTCTCGAACTCAATCCCCCAAAGAGCAACAAGGAAGCATACCTATAAATCAATCGAAGTAGGTAAGGTAATAGACTACTCTAGCATTTTGCTTAAGCAAGATGATAACATAAATCCTGGGGTGCCAGCACGTAACTTGTTACAACCGAGGATTGTCGATGTAATCGAATGTTGGCAGCACCTATTTTGAATCAATCGAGTTTTCTTTTTTTGGCAGCACACAAACTTGGAAACGACGCTTGAAACAAAAGTTTTCACTCGAGACTCGACAGAAAATAGTTATCGACCGTCGACCGTCGAAAAATGGAAAAAACAATATACAATATGTCAATTAATTTAAAACAAATTAAAATATTGGTCACATTTATGTGTAGTCACCACGATTTAGGAAAGGGAATCCTCAAAAAATGGTTTCAAAAAAGGAATAAAAGTGCCATCAATACATTCCCGGCAACTTGAATTAACTATAATAATACTCCTTGATTTCTTGACTTGAGGTTTTGAGCTATCGAACTTTGAATGATGTTTAATGACCAAGTTGAATTGTAGTTGATAAAAGAAAACTATTATCAACTATCGAACTTTATCCATTGAGAACAAAATTCGTTTTCCAAAACAAACAACGTATTTCGGAAGAACTTTGATACTGTCGATTGTACTATCATTGGAAACTTCCACTGGCTAGGAGATTCAAAGTGGCGCAAAGCTGGAGAACTGGTGGAACCGATGTGCTTCGTATGCTGTTTGGGAAATTTAAGCAGCCTAGTACCATCAGGAAACCGAAACATTCTTTATTCAATCTGAACTGCTGTACAAAACTAAAAAACAAATGGTTTTGTTTTGAGTCTATAATTTTTCTTTGTTCAAATATATTGTAACGTGCGCTTAGTTCGCAAAATTAAAACTTCACTTTTCAATTTATTTCTACCACTTTTATTCAGTATCAATACTTTATTCGAACTCAAATCGACTTTTGGACTATCACTTGTTCACAACAATTCACTCTTAACTTTATCACTCTATAATCAGAACTGCCCTCTGGTTGCCTTGGGCGGGCTATTTATATCGAATGACATTTCATCTAGAACTCTCCAGTAGCTTCCACATGGTCTGCAACTCTCCACTGTTTTGGCTGTCAAACATTTTCTCTCCTAGAATTTCTACACTTACACTAGTGCTCCCAGATGTGTTTTTCGGTTGAACGTTTTCGATTAGGAAATTGGTATTAAATGTTGGGTTCACGTTACACTGCCCCCTCCTTAAGATTGTTCGTCCCGAATAATTCCATCTGCAGCCTCGCCACTATATCGATGCAGCCTGTCACAATGAACTACTTTTAACTTGCCTCTTAGTCCTCTTTGGATGCGGTAAACCACGTCGTTAATCCTCGTGACAACAGTATAAGGACCTTCCCAGTTTTGCTGAAGTTTCGGTGACAATCCCTTTTGACGATGAGGATTATAAAGCCACACACGATCTCCTGCTTGGAATCCTGACGTTGTCGCTTTTGTGTCGTACCGTGTCTTCATCCGGTCGCTGTAGGTTTTCATCCGTTCCCTTGTTCTTTTATGGATGTCAGCGAGTCTCTCCTTGAGGTCGTCCACATACTCGTTTGTGTCCTGTGGCTCCTCTGTGGGGCATCCAAATTTAAGTTCGCTGGGCAGCCGCATGGTTTTCCCGAACAGGATGTCAGATGGTGTTTGCCCTGTCGAGCTATGTACTGCACTTCTATAGGCCATCAGGAATAGCGGTACGTGCCTATCCCAGTCTCTTTGGTAGTCGCCTACGACCTTGGTGAGGTGTTCTTTCAAGGTCCGGTTGAATCTTTCAACCATCCCATCAGATTGTGGATGAAGCGGTGTGGTTCTCGTCTTCTTAATGCCAAGTAGTCCACACACTCCTTGGAAGATGTTTGACTCAAAGTTCCTCCCTTGGTCGGAATGGAGTTCCATAGGCACGCCAAACCTACTCACCCAGTTGAACACAATCTGGTCGACCACCGTTTTGGCTTCTTGATTAGGGATGGCATACGCCTCAGGCCACTTGCTAAAATAGTCCATTACAACCAGAATGTACTTGTTTCCAGCATTGGTTTCTGGAAAAGGCCCAGCCACATCTACTGCAATCCTCTCAAAAGGCGATCCAACGTTGTACTGATGCATCTTACCTTGAATCTTCCTACCAGGTCCTTTGGTTGCAGCACACTTGTCACATGTTCGGCACCACTTCTCCACGTCATCTCTAGCGTGTAACCAGTAGAACCGATGTCGCACCTTCTCCAGTGTTTTGTTGACTCCCAGGTGGCCTCCAGAAGGTCCGTCGTGCATCTCCCGAAGAACTTCACTGACTTTCGATTGCGGTACGATCAGCTGCATCACATATGACTTACCGTCAGCGGATTCCCATCTTCGCCTGAGGACACCTTCTTGCACATATAGTGAGTCCCACTGTGCCCAATAGGCTTTGAGAACTGGACTCCTGTCAGAAATGTCTCCCCATTCAGGTTTCTCTTCATTTTCTTTCCATGCGAGAATGGGTTCGATATCTGGATCCTCCTGTTGAGCAGTCCTCACTTCCTCATTGCTCCATCCGCTTATTGGGTCAGCTCTTAGTCGCTGAGCGGTAATATTTTCTTTGTCTTCTTGCCGCCTACAATGCTTGCAATCCACTTTGCAAGGTCTTCGGGATAATGCGTCGGCGTTTGAGTGCAGCTTTCCTCTGCGGTGTTGAATCTGGTAATCATAAGTCTGCAGTCTTTCTATCCACCTTGCGACTTGACCTTCTGGATTTTTGAAGTTCAACAGCCAGTTCAGAGCACCATGGTCTGTCCGCAGAAGGAATTTCTGTCCATAGATGTACTTATGGAAGTGCTTTGTTGCCAAGATCAGAGCTAGCAGTTCCCTTCTGGTCACGCAGTAGTTTCTTTCGGGTTTCGAGAGGACCTTGCTGTAGTATGCCACCACTTTCTCTTCGCCATCATGCACTTGGGATAGTACCGCCCCGATTCCAACGTTGCTTGCATCTGCGTCGATGATGAATGTTTTGCCAGGTATTGGATGTGCCAGCACTGGAGCGTTACAGAGGCGGTATTTGAGTTCCTGAAAAGATTTTTCACACTCACCTGACCATTTGAACTGCTTCCCTTTTTCGGTGAGCTGATGCAAACTCTTTGCAACTCCAGCAAAGTTCTTAACGAAACGTCGGTAATATGTGGCAAGACCAAGAAAGCTTCGGAGTTGATGTTTGTCCTGTGGTGTTGGCCAATTTTTGACGGAGTCAACTTTTTCAGGATCAGTCTTCACTCCTTGGGAAGAGATGATGTGTCCCAAATACTTAACTTCGGTTTTGAAAAGTGCACATTTTTCCGGATTCAGTTTAAGGTTAGCCTCTCGAAGTCTCTGAAACACGGCTTTTAGATTCTTGCAATGTTGGTCAAATGTTTTCCCGTAAACAATGACATCGTCCAAGTAGACAAGGCACGCTTTCCACGTCAGTTCTTGAAGAACGCACTCCATCAAACGCTCGAATGTTGCCGGAGCGTTGCATAGCCCAAACGGCATAACTTTAAACTGCCAGAGCCCATTACCTGTAGAAAACGCCGTCTTTTCCCGATCATCAGGGTGGATGTCAACTTGCCAATATCCACTCTTCAAGTCCAGCGTCGAAAACCACTGGGCTCCCTCCATGGCATCCAGGGTATCACTGATTCTCGGCAGGGGATAGCTGTCCTTCTTAGTCACATCGTTCAGCCTTCGGTAGTCCACACAAAAACGAGTGCTTCCGTCTTTCTTTTTCACTAGAACCACTGGTGACGCCCAAGGACTTTTGGAATTTTCGATAAGACCGTCCTTCTTCATTGTTGTTATCATTTCCTCAACCTCACCTTGTTTGGCCAGTGGAAGACGTCTTGCGGGTTGACGAATCGGTCTTGCATCTCCTGTGTTGATGCGATGCTGCACCAACTGTGTCCTACCGTATTGTCCCTTTTGCGATGCGAAGATGTCAGTGTACTCTTGTAGGAGATTTTCAGCCATCCTTGTTTGTTGGTGATCGAGGTTGGATGAACTCAGTATTTTAGCTCTGATGGTTATGAGCTCCTCCGGGGTTAACGTTTTTCTCGGGGCCTCGTCTGTGATCTTCGTAATTGCTGCAACCGATTCGCAACGTCCAACGACTTCTCCTTTCTTCAACTTTACATCGTACGGTCTGGTGTTTAGTAATCGTACGGGGACCATTTTGTTTTTCGGTGCTACCAGTGTTTTCCCAATGATGACGCTTTGGGAGGAACACTCTGGGTCTGGTTCCACCATGAGGTATCGAAGGCTTCCAAACTTACCTTCCAGTTTTGTCCAAACGAACACTTCAGAAGAAGGAGGCAGAATCAGATCTTCCGTGATGACAGTTCTCAGTGTTGACGTATTTTCATTCGAATAGGTCATTGGAATTTCTTTATTTTGGTATTTCAAAACTTGATTACCGATATCCAAAATAACTCCGTGCTGTTTCATAAAGTCGATTCCAATGATGCACTCGTCACATATATCTGCCACCAGGAATTGATGAGTAAACACTAGATCGGCCAGTCGGATCTTGAGACACACTTCTCCATATACTCTTGCTGCTTCCCCCGTTGCGGTTCTTAGACGGTAGCTATTGGTGTTATGGAGCCACGTCATCTTTACCAGGTCTCGACGTACTATGGATGCTGTGGCACCGGTGTCAATGGTAGCCACATGTTTGTTCCCGTTAATAGTAGTCTCCACAGTCAGACTTTTGTTGTCGCGTTTGGTCTGGGAGACCTGGATGGTGGTTTTGGGGCCATCGATACAAGAAACCAGCCTCTGCCCCTCGAAGTTGGTTCTTACTCGTTTCCCTGATGGGAAACGGGCTGATAGGCAACGCTGGTGTTGTTGTTACCTTGCTCTGGGTTGGATCTCTTGCTTCCACAATGTTGACAACCGGTTTTATTTGGTGGTAGCCGGCATTGACGCTGTAAGTGCCCGGTCTTGTTGCATCTTACTGGTCCACTCCGCTGGTTCTTTTGTATTTCTGATCTTTGGCACGAGCATTCTTCGACTATGGCCTCTCTAAGTCGATGTACTCCATGAGAAGCCTGTTCTGCTGCTTCGATTGTCAATGCGAATGCTAAAGTTTCAGAAAGAGTACGTGTTCTAGCAGTTCGCACAGACCTCTGAAGATGTATATCGGAAATGGCACGAACGAAGGACTCAACAGCAAGCTGGTTGATGATTTCTTCTCCAGCATCCGGGTATGCCAGGTGAACCAGTCTTTCGACGTCTGCTTGGAGCTGCTGTAGACTTTCACCCCTTTTCTGGACTCTGTTATTGAGTTGGACTCGGAAGACTTCTTTCAAGTGGCTATCTCCAAAGCGTTTATCTATAGCTGCCACGAGAGAACAGAAATCGCCGCTCGTACCAGCTGGAACTGTTTGAAGTAATTCAGCTGCTGGTCCTCTAAGAGCAAGAGTCAGTGCAATGTACTTGTCTTCGTCATCCCAGCCATTTGTTGTCGCGGCTGCCTCAAATTGTCTCTTGTAGACTGGCCAAGAAGACTGCCCATCAAATGTTGGGGGTTTCATCTCCTTTTTCCTTGCAAACTCTCCAGCAGATTCTCGAATTTTTATTTTCCGTATTTGGTCTAATTCCTTGGACAGAACAGAGAACTGGTTATCGCATCGGCTTTCCAAACGATTCTCTACAACAGAAAGCTGTTTTTCCACACCTTCAACTCGTTCGTCAAGGGCACATACATTTTTCTCAATGTTACCCAATTTTCCTTCTAGAATGTTTTTCTGACCTTCTAAAACATTCTGTTGCGCCTCAAGTCTTTCGAGAATATTCTGTTGTTCCTTCTTTTGTTCGCTTCGTTGTGCTTCAAGTTGTTCGAGAACATTCTGCTGTTCCTTCTTTTGCTCGTTTCGTTGTGCTTCAAGTTCTTCGAGAACATTCTGCTGTTCTTTCTTTTGCTCGTTTCGTTGTGTTTCAAGTTGTTCGAGAACATTCAGCTGTTCCTTCTTTTGATCGTTTCGTTGCTCTTCCAGACGTCCGAGAATATTCTGCTGTTGCTCTTCAATCAGCTTCTTTTGTTGTTCTAATAAAAGCTTCATCATACTAGAAAAATCTACACTTTCACTTTCTTCCTCTTTTTCCACTTCTGTTTCAAAAACAAAAGTGCTTACGTCTTCCCCTTGCTGTTCCAAATAGTTGCGCAAGCGCAGGACGAGCTCATTCTTCGATCCCGCTCTAGAAAGATTTCGCTTACCTAACTCACTTTTAAGCTCAGTGCAGTTGAGCTCTTCCAACAACTTACCCATTTTCACTGTATTTAACTTTTTTTTTTTTTTTGCACTTAACTAGTTTTTTTTTCTTTTTTTTTTTTTTTATCAAATAAGTTTTATTTACACTTCTGACACCAATGTAACGTGCGCTTAGTTCGCAAAATTAAAACTTCACTTTTCAATTTATTTCTACCACTTTTATTCAGTATCAATACTTTATTCGAACTCAACTCGACTTTTGGACTATCACTTGTTCACAACAATTCACTCTTAACTTTATCACTCTATAATCAGAACTGCCCTCTGGTTGCCTTGGGCGGGCTATTTATATCGAATGACATTTCATCTAGAACTCTCCAGTAGCTTCCACATGGTCTGCAACTCTCCACTGTTTTGGCTGTCAAACATTTTCTCTCCTAGAATTTCTACACTTACACTAGTGCTCCCAGATGTGTTTTTCGGTTGAACGTTTTCGATTAGGAAATTGGTATAAAATGTTGGGTTCACGTTACAATATGAACACTTAACACTTGTCACGCAATTCTAATGGATTACTTCTATCTCTAAGGCATCTTCTTTTGATTTTTGAGTTAAATACTTCCACAGCGTCATTCTCTGAATCAAAAAATATCATTTTAAATGGAATTCAACTTATCTCGGTCGAACTTTATTTTGAAGATAACCAATTTGACATTTCAATTCGTAGTTCACAATGGCATTTTTAAGTTGATATCAAAATGAAGCTCGTTTCAAAATACGTGCTGTTACAAATAATTTGTTTCTAGTTGGCCGACGATCGACAATCTTCGATTGTATCAAGTTACGTGCTGGCTGGCACCCCTTCTCTTAGATAGAATTAGTGGAAAAGTTCAGATTGCCATATATTGGGGTAGACCAATACTACTGGTTCAGAAGGAATTATTGCCTAGCTAACAAGACAGCTGGAGTTCCGATGGAAAAAAAGCATGCAATAGCTGTGGTCTATGACATACGGTAGAAGAAAAGGATGTCTGATTAATGGCGCCTCGGTATGGTTTGCCGATTTTATAAAAGAAAATTCTTCGTATTCAAGTCCTCTGAAATTTCTCACATTCTAAAAACTTATCAGTCGTACTACACATCCATATGTGTCAATAATTTAGAAGTACATTTTTGTTTTTGGAGCAGAAAAACAAACAATCAGCCATATAACCACAATATTTTATTACATTAATAGCCAGTACCCTGGAATTAGCATGGAAATAAATAAATGGAAAAAAACTTTTCTTTCAATTAAACTGGTACTGTCATCAGGCCGCTGCGCTGGTGAAATTATGAAACTGTCTTATTTACTCAAGATATTCCTTGAGACGTTAAAAATGTCCCTTTTGAATATATGGATTCTTTATCAATTTTTGAAAGTACATAGCTTTCTTTTTCCATATAGTATCAACCATTATTTAGAATTTAGATAGATGAATCTGATAAACCTGTTGGTTCAAGTTTTTTTTTTTTTTAATTCCCATGCGTTTTAGTTTCTGAACGACGTTTTACTTCAGAGCATTAAAAGTAGGACGGAGGGCAGCTCTGTAAATGAGATATTCAAACAGCTGACAACTTTCATTCAAATGAAAAAATAGTTAAATTTTCAACTCACTTTTTATATTTTCCTCAAATGATCATTTGAAACAAAATTGAATACAAGCGAAATTGAATCATTTGCCAGAAATCCGAAAATAAAAAAGTAAAAAAATGTTTCCACACAAAATTGTAGTTGATTGAGATTGTCTATTAAGAAACTTTTTTAATCTTGGATCCATATCTAGTCCATCATCACAGTACATTAACCTCTTTTTGTTTTTATATAAAATTTTGTTTTGAGCTTGATGACAGCAGGAACCTATGAGAGAAGCAATAATCAAAAAAGACTCTTGATCAAAACTTTTAAATTTCATCAAAGTCCAGTGAAATGATTTCCCATCTAGACTATACCATTCTTACTTCCGTCATTCAGATTCACTTAAAGTTAAAGTTCTAAGTAAAAAGAACATTTTAATTTGCCCTTCTAGCTTTTGTGATGATGATCAGTAGGTATTAATTAAAGCTCAACCAAGTCAAAAAGTATAATTGCACATTTTCTTCCGTAATGTTCACCAGACAACCTGTCTTGTTTGTCTTAACCAACTATGCAGTGTGTTAATTCCAAGCACTTAGCATGCTTTGCTCGTACCTCGTCTACCATAAATGAAAAATAATTAATCGTTTCTTTTAAAGGAATTTTTAAATAGGACTTTAAAACAAAAAGAACAAGAGCAACAAAAACAAGAAAAAGCTGCTCTTCACTGCAAATTAATTTGCTAGTAATGCAAAAAGGTAGCCCACCCGCCATGATGTAAGGAATTTTTTATTCATTTACACACGGGATAATTTTGCTCATCAATCCAACTTGTAGCAGTTTTTAATTACTTTTGATAAGCCTCTTTGATGAAAGAAAAAATTCTGAACAATCATCCCCTTGGATGACGTTTTTTAATTGAATTTTCTTTTATCACCATACTCTTACCGAATTCCAATGAATGTCCATTACCTGTCTGCCACTACAGGTAAAGTGAAAAAGGGCAAACGTAAAACTTATTTTGCTCCTTCTTAATGACGTTAAATTTGTTTGGTTTTTTTAAGAACAACAGGAAAAAATGCATAAATTGATTGGCATTCCACTTTATATCATGCTTCCAACTATTTTTTTGGCTGGTGCTAGTCACAAAAAAAGTAGAATGCCATCTTTATGACACTTGAGTAAATTAAATTTCTTATTAATATTTTCTTTTCTGGTCACGATTAATATGTTCAAAAGATTGCACTTAACTTACTAAAATGGATATGGCATCCTTCAGACTGATACTTCAAACAATGAATTTAAATGGTGGTAGTGAAGTCTTTACTGCATAAATGTCTATGTACCCATTAATGAAAAGCATTAAGTTTTCCCTACGGACTTCAAAAATACCAATTAAAAACAAATAACGAATAAGGAAATGTTTATATTTTCATAAGTATGTATTTGTGCCAAAAAAAGGCACTTATACAATTAGAGTTGTTCGAAAAGAATCACGAAAGTTTCACCTTACGAAACTAAAAAGTAATATCGCGGCGGCCATGAAGTATATTTATACGAAATAAAATTCTATTCAAAATTGAAGCTGTCAGCCGTTAGAGGATTTTATTTGAAAAGTTTGGATATTGAATTTTTTAAAATTTTTAGGACGATGTAATAAACTGACGTGATACATACATACATATGTACATATGTGCGAGTATTTATGTAATAGTTATATGTTTATATATACAGAAATGTATGTACTGTAACGAAGCGTTCATGCTACCTCTTACCTTTGATACATTTCTGCTATCTAGTATTTTTGATACCATAGTGTTAGTCAGGAGTCGACAGCACTGAATAACGAATATACAACGTATAATCGCCACCCAACCCACACAACAGCAATATAAATACATGGGACATTAGAGTGTTTACTCGCAGAGTATAACTCACACATGCTTCCTTCCGAAATATTTATATAGGCAACCTGAATTTCGTGGAAAACGGATGAACCCGCCGCCGTCAACTTATAGTAAGCAGCCATAGGCTAGGTAAGAAACTATTGCGTACTATAGGGTTTCCGTAAGGAAAATCTTAAAGTCCTCCGTGCCACCAGGGGCCGTACATAAACCTGCCGATCCACCAGAGCTATTCCCTTTTTTTTTTCCGTGCCACAAGGAGCCGTAAATAAACCTTCTGATCCACCAGAGCTACTGCCTGCTGTTTTCCGTGCCACCAGGGGCCGTAAATAAACTTGCCGAACCACCAGAGCTATTGCCTGCTGTTTTCCGTGCCACAGGGGGCCGTAAATAAACCTTCCGATCCACTAGAGCTATTGCCTGCTGTTTTTCCGTGCCACAAGGGGCCGTTAATAAACCTTCCGATCCACAAGAGCTATTGCCTGCTGTTTTTCCGTGCCACAAGGGGCCGTTAATAAATCTGCCGATCCACCAGAACTATTGCCTGCTGTTTTTCCGAGCCACAAAGGGCCGTAAATAAACCTGCCGATCCACCAGAGCTATTGCCTGCTATTTCTCCGTGCCACCAAGGGGCCGTAAATATACCTGATTTTCTCTATTTGTTTCAGGTCAAGGCGTTATCTACGATAAGGCACCTAACCGTAAGTCCTGACGACCGAGGACCAACCGTACGGACTGTACGGCACCGTAGCTAGTTTTAAGTTTATAAGTTATACCGTGTTAAGAGTATTAGTTATGTTTGTGATAAAGAGTTAGTACATTTAAAGTGAAGACCTTATCCTGAAGTTTCGTGTTTTTCTTCAGAAAGACCCGACGAGCAAAACCTCGGCTGGAAAGCAAAAAGCACGTCGCAGTACATTGTACATAAATACATACATTTACATGTACATACATATGCATAAAGACTTAACAGACATAACACATCGACACAAATATTGTTACAGAAAGCAAGTTATGCTTCCGGCTGAAAAAACTAATGATGTGATGCGTGTAACCCTCAAACAACGATGAGCTCCGAAAGCTTACATATATTCATACGTATGTATGAACAAAACATACCTATGTACGTATGATCGAGGTAGGATATGAAAAATCCAAATCTCAGATTATTGCTTCCGGATATCAAAATATAATCTGAAAGCACGAGAACTTATCTACCGAACCATGGACGGAATGAGACAAAAGGACATCACAACTGCAGCAGCATAGGGATCTATCATTGGATCAGACCTCTAGAATGTCTCCTACCATGGCATTCTCTGTATGGAAATGCCGGAAGGTTGCTTCTACTTGAATACGCTGCTGATGTTGCTACGGTGGTACCTGAGAACTGAAAGCTCACAGAAAATCTGAACCAGGTGATATGAAGGACAAAGTCCAGGATGGAAGAACATGGGCAGTCTCCGGCTACTGAGAAGACTGAAAAATAATAAATAAATAAATAAATCGAGTGGTGCAACAGACCGACGAGCCCTAGGTCCTAGCGCTTTTTTCACAACCATGCCTTGTGAGGGAATGAAGGGGGCCCACAATTTTCTACCGAAAATGCATTCGCAAAAAGAAAGCATAAATCGTTATGAAAGCCTCGAATACGGAAGACAGTAAACGATATTAATTCATTAACATAACGCCGAGTTCACTGTATTTCAAGTACATAGACTGTTTTTTTCACGTTACTATAAATGTATGCTTATTTCTTCACCAAAATAGAAAAAATTACGCTGGGTGTCTGACTCTAACATTAAATACCTGAAATAAAAAGAAAAAAAGGCAAAAAGAACAATTTTATGAATTTCAAAGTCATCCAGAAGCAATTTTAAATTTCAATTGCCTTTTTTAAGAATGCTGCAGTTCTTCTGAAGTCATCCAGAGAAGAAATTATAAGTTTTAATTGTCTGTTTTCAGGAATGCTGAAGAAGATGCTTCCTCCTAGAATAACTAGGATAACAATAACACTTCTTGGAAAGCCTTTAGGCTAAACGCATTTAAGGCGAAGCCCCTCATGTAATGATAAGCAAGTCTGCCTGCTACGTTGGAGTTTGTACTTCGAACACATGGAGCATACAAAAATTGCCATAGAACCGCCTTTCGTGAAAAAACGGCCATCAAAATTGCTATCTCACTTGTCCATTCTGAATCGGAGAGAAGTAGTAGGTCAACTCCATTTTCTCTCAAGTTGATTAAAATACGCTTGATGCTTGAATTTGCTTCAAACTAAAACTTGTTTCAAAACTTTTCTGGGATAAGCCTCACGAAAAGAGGTTACTTTGATTCCCTATCACACTTTTTTGTTGTGTTAAATAAGCGGAAAATCAAAACAAAAAACAAAACAAAAGGAATGGACAATCTTACAACTGTCATATCTAAAGCCTTAATTCCTTGATATAATTAAGGAAATAGGAATCGTCATCAAATGAAACGCTTTGTAATTGCGTCGCTGAAAACAAAACAAAAGATTGTAATCACAAGTCCAAAGTAATTTTCCTGAAAATATAACAATTTAAGCAAAAATGTTGACGATTTCCCTTTAAACATAAAGCGATTGTGCTTGGAATGGAAGACAATAAAAAAGGCATATCAAGTTCAACCAATTACCCTCATTGCTTCCCTTATTTTTTTTTTTTTTTTATTTGATTCCTTACCGTTCCCACGAATTTTGCGATTAAAAAGTAATGTTTTTTAATAGGATTTGCGTGAGCTGATAAAAACAAATAAAGTAGATTTCTTTTTGTTAGAGAACAAAAGGTAAAGCCTTTATTTGAATGGAAAAGAACAAAGAAATTTAGTAGCTTAAGGCATAGAGCCAGAGATGCACGGTATTTGTCGAAATGTATGTGTTTAAAAGAAGAAGGAGAGCTATAATTAAATAAATTGATAGGTGGTATTCTCTTACTTGGAAAAATAACATGAATGTTAATTAAATTCAGGAGCATTGTAATTATCGACATAAGCAAACAACCAAAGAACCAACATTATTCATGACGATGAAAGTTAAATAATGTCGATCATGGTTATGTTTTTATAGCACCATATTCATGGCACTTAATGGATGGGAAAAGTAATAATAAAAAAAAGATTGGTAAAACATGACCTGAAGTGTTTTATGCACAGGCTCAGTTGAGCGGCAGATAAGCCATTTTAGTACATATTTTAATTGGATTTTCGAACATAAACATTAGCATGGGGAGTTCCTGTTCACATCAGTCTCTGCTTATAGAAGAGTCCACTGGTGGAGTGACAAAAAATCATACATCACAAACCATTTCTTTCGCATCATGGCAGGAAACACAAACAAATGTACGTTCCGTTAAACGAACCACATTTGGTTTTTACATTGTTGGACACACCAACTGATAGTTTGAGTTTGCTCTCACATTGCAATACATTTTAGGCGAGATCTTCTTTTCAATTATAAAATAAATTCTTTTTAAAAATATAGGTACCTTTCCTACCCTGTCAGAGTCAGAGAAGCTTTGGATTTTCCCAGAAAAATTTTTTGATTGTTTACTGAAACCATACATTTTTGTGTTTGATATACCTATGCTCTGAGAGATCATTATTTATTCACACCTTTCATTTAAACAAAATGCAGCACACACACACTTTCTCTCTATCTCTAAAAAAAATTCTACACTTTTTAAAGTAGAATAATCGATGCCTGAAGTACCTACCTACCCACTCCATTCACACAGAATCAATTATTTAGTTGTTGTATATGCCAATTCACTTCCGGTAAAAGTTGTGGACTACGGGTTGTTTCTGAAGGGGTTGATGATTCTACGAACTTTGTTTGCTTAAATTTTAAAGCGAATGCTAAAGCCAAAGATAATCGATTGTTTGGATCCATTCCACTACTAAATTTTACAATACCGTTTAGCTGGTTTAGTAGTTGTTTTGTTATAAAATGAAATATGTAAACAAAACAAACAACTTAACTTGTTTCCGGACATATGGCATTGCATGTAACAAGAAAAAGGATTTCAATATTGAAACAAGCGGGAAAATCTAATATATTTGTTTAGCTGGAGTGGCATATTCTATGAGTAGTTAGTTATATGGAAAAATTTTGGTTGGAGACTATGAAATGAATAAAGCTGTATATTTGTACAATCTGTAGCATCCTCATCTGCAGCTTCTCAAGTGAAGACGTTCACTTTATTAAGTCATTGATCCATTGTATTCTTCTCTGCACGTTCTTTATCCGCAAATGAAAATAGTTGCGAAGCTGTAAATCGTCTTTAGTACTCTATTATTTTAAACACACAATTTAATTGCTTTCTTTTGTGTTTTGAATTTTCATTTCAAGAATCAAGGTATTTGCTTGTCAGGAAAACAATTCCATCAAACGCATTCTTGCAAAAAATGAAGTAAAAAAAAGAGGAAATAACAGACAATTGTTCCACGTTCATGAATTTTAACGCGCTGTCAGCTCTGCTAATGGTGACATAAATGCTGAATACGTGATATTCAGCCAAATCATCACCTTTAGGTGGGTTAATTGAACTTTTTTTTTTTAGATTTTTCACATAAAGGGTATGTATTGGAAGTAAATATAAAAAAAACCAAAGTGGCACTTAAAAGATATGGAAACCTCGGACTCAGTCCATTTCAAGGACCTACAATTTTGTATCGATCCCATGCTACAAGAAAACAAAGTGCAAGGTTTTTGTCTACAAATTAGTTGATTCGAAGAGTTATTGCTTTGAAAAAACGATACTAGGCATGTTCTCATATTAGTATAAAAGGACCTACAATTACTGCTGATTTCAAACTTGACTCGGTATAAGAAATCTATCAGGTTCAATTTACATGAATCAATATCTTGTTTTAACTTTCAAAACTACTCGTAGACGATTTGTCATAAGCTGCTATTTGCCTTCGTATACGGAGTTGTATTTCAATAACCTTGAAATTGATATAATAATGGCTTGAAAGTAATAGATAACGAACATCAAATATACATTACAGAACACCTTTCGAAGAAACTGAGAAATGAAAAACCTCGGATGGTGATGCGTGGCGCTTCTTGTGAGTTTGTGGTTCAAATCTCAGAAACACAAAATCGTTGGAAATGCTACAAGAGAAAGCATTTTTCGAAAACATAACATAACTATCGATGTTTATAGTTTTGTGGTCGCATGGGTATATAAAAGAAACCGTGTAAGACAGTAACAATTTCTACAATGATCGACTTGCCTCTGCGAATCGATATTTGAAGCATAAGAAAAAGAGAATCCCAAATTTAGTGCACAAAAATGCGACTATGCCATACTCTTTAATTGAATGTTCTAATATCGTCGATAAGTTTTTTACCCTTCACCTTTATAGAACCATTTTTAAAATGGGCACCATTTATCATAATTTTGAAGACACTTTTATCTCTCTCAGCAAAAGTGACAGCGTCCTACAGTCTACGAATCAATAGCCAATTGTAGTATTACGTCCATTACACTTGCAGACGAGCAATCAAACGTAAAGCTTTGCAGTACAGACTTTTTTTATACATGTCATAACTCGCTTGTTATACAACTACTTGTAAGTTTTGTCTTACAGGTCCCAGGAGTCAAGCGTTCTGAGCTTTTTATCGCTTTGGATGCTTTAAGATGTTGTGTCTTCCAAGGACAATGCCGAAAAGTCAGCAATAGTGACATGTGCTAAGCGTGCGAAATAAGGCAGCTTAAACGAAAAACCCCCAAAAGACCTTCAAATTGCAGTAACTATAGACAGCTTACGGTTTTCCAAGAGATACAACCTCATGATGTAGTTAGTATCAGTCAGGGACCTCCATCAAAAAACATATCATAAGCTAGATAAAACAACAAAACAAAAGGGCGGCCGTGGTGCAGTGGTAGAGTGTTTAGTAGATAGGCCGGACGCGTGGGTTCGAATCCCGCTCTGGACATCTACTTTTCTTTCAGCCTCCCAGTTTCATATGGACGCCGCCCTTGAGGTTATATATGTGAAATTACTAACAACTTATTTCCAACTACTGCAACACAAAAAAAAGGGAAGGCTGCTACTCTGGTAGTACAATGGACTGGATATTAGGTCTGAGTTCTCCAGATTAGCATATAAGCCTCCTCTTTTTTTAATTAAAAAAAAAAAAAATAGATAAAACAAGTCGTTTTAAGTCTTATTTCGTCTTTTCATGGACTAATATATTTTTATTAGTTTAAACAAAATTGCCAATGTACTTAAATTCGCACGTAAAAATTAACCCCAAACAAAACCAAACAGCTAAAGATTTTATCTCGGATACCACAATTCCTGATTTGGAAAAAGGAATGGCTTATTAAAAAGAATTCTTGAACTGTAATGGGCAAAGAAGTTTTAAAATCGATCTAGTAGTTTTTGAGTTTTCATTTCCGTGTAAATATGCACCTGATTAAACCCTGGGCATTTTCAAAAAATGAATGTTGTGTCAAAATTTCAAGTCATTCCGAGTTGAATTCGAAAAGTTACAGTGATTTTAGATGATTTTAGAGTAGGCATGCGCGGCGAGCGAATAGAGAGGGGGCCGGCCGGACGACCTTGAACCAACCTTTTATGATTGGTTCAAGTTAGCTCGAGGTCTTCTTTTGTGTTCAGGGGAAGGGAGCTCACTCTAATGACGCTTCTATCGCAATATTTTTAAGGGGAACGAATGGTGTGCTGTTTTTCGCGTTTATCTTTAAACGCGTTTATCTTTAAACGCGTTTATCTCGAAACTAGTATTTTTAAAGTCGGTGTGCAAAATATCTCGGCGACTGTTGCACCCATCCTTCTGAAATTTTGCACACTTCTTTAATATATATTTTTAGAGGTAATAACACGAGGATTTTAAAAAAATTTAATTTTCCGGAATTGACAGCTACAAGATGGAGGCATTTTTAGGCAAAAAAACGGCATTTCACTTCAAATTGTCACCAAAATTTCAAAATTGCAAAAAAAAAAAATCTGGAAAAAGTTTTCTTTTAACGAAATCTTTTTAGAATTTTGATTTTTGATGATCCTGTCAAAAGTTATCTTGCACACCGCAAAAGATCGAAAAGTGGAAGCGTCTCGGAAAATGCACTATCATCGGCTTGTTTTTCAATATTTTTGTATGAAAAAATTATAGAAGATACTTGAGACTATACTTAATAATGTAGCAAATCAATAAATTAAATTAATTTATCAGATTTTTCATAAAAAATTCGTAAAAAAAGCCTTTTTTTCAGCCTCCCAGGGTTTACCCCTCCCTTAAGTTGGCCACCTGTTTTTTTTATAATCTACGCGCACTTCAAGGGGTTGTGACTTCTCTTATAATGTTTTATGTATTAGAAAAAGGAATGGATAATAAACAATAAATATTCCACATCCGGGTTGAGCGGTTAAAATAATAATCTCTGTACTTAACTGTACGACCGAAGTTGGGCTGAAGTGAGAACTGATGCGCATTCCTTGAAAGGCAAGTATTGCTGATAAATTGTTTGAGGGGAGGAATGCAACACGCTACTTTACCAGAGCACTGCCTGTCAAAATAGCGATAAAAAAGAGAGAGAGACATGGAACGTTACGACGATGTTCCAGAGAATGAATAGAATCTACCATTGATTTGTCACTTATAAATTTTAATGCTCTATTTCGAACCCTGTCGAGCAAGCGCAATGATGTTTGAGGAGGACCTGTAAATTAAGCCTGGAAATTATACTCTAGTTTGTGAAGTATGTATATTTATCCTCTTTAAATTGTAGCCAGATTATAGGGGGGTGAAAAATTTTCTGCATCGTTTTGAGAATCCTAACCATTTTGCAGTATTTTTGGCGATTTCAAATATGTGGTCGTTCCAACGAAGTTCGTCGTTAGCACACATACCGAGTACTGATAGGTTCTCGGCTTCTTGTTGAGTTAGACAAAACGTTATACGCGGCTGTAGGCCAACTTATAAAAGTTCAGTGTAATAGAAACTCAAAACCGATTTAATTTTTCTTATAAAAATGCTAGTGCTAAGAATCCAACACTCAAAGCTAAATCACGGATACAAACGTTCCGAAAACAAAAGTTTAAATCGAAATTCGTAACTACAATAAAAAATTGGTCAAAGAAGAAGTTTCGTAAACTTATTAAAAACATAAAAGCGAGAGAGAAAAATAAATGGATTCCTGTACTTTCGTTGTTGATGTCAAAATGTTTGTTTTTTGTTCTCAACGTATCAAAAAAAGATATAACCTGGCACTTATTCGATGTGAAATGTAATTCAATCCTGACTAAAAACGGGACTTTTGAAGCATTCATGAAACTACAATCCTAATAACAGTGCAAACTGCACTCATCCCTAATTTTAGTGACTCATCGACTCATCCCTAGTTCGTTTGTCGTTTGTGTTGCCTATTTCAACATAATTTTAGCAAACACAGAAACCGCCTAAAAAACTGCTCCGGATTAATTGGGTCACCGCAGTTGCCTATACTCTATAATATAATCTATAGTAACACCATGAACACACCCGATGCTATAGACATCTACTTGCTCAATTAAAGTACTTTGCGGTTCTGCTGAAATTTATTTTGGCGGTACACTTGGGTATTAAATACAATGTAGGGTTCTACACATCATTTTCAAAAAAAAACGGTCCTTTAACCGAACAGGTAGATGGCAATAGCATCGGGAGTGTTGATGGTGCTACTATAGGTTATAATATGCAATGGTCACCCATATCAGTTGCGTAAAGAAAAACCTTCCGCATCAGTTGCCGCGACCGACAGCCACGGTCCAAACAAACGCAACGCGTTCTATAGGCCGGGGCCTTAAATTTGGTATTTATTTTTTCAGCTTTAAAATAAATTTTTTCGTTTTTAAAATAAACCTCTCTCAACCGCATAAGTAAAATGATCAAAGCAAATGCCTACGACCTACTCAAAGCCTTTACTATATTTTCGACGCTTGTGTACTTTTAAAGAGGTGGAAATGCTTTTATTTAATTTAATTTTTTGTTGAATTTTTTTGTGATCTCGGATATTTGCAGAATAGCTGGGCCATTTCAATTCAAATTGTATAATTTCCTCTATCACTTTTTTTTTGCAACACAATTGTGTGTTCGTAATTTTATCGTTTGGGCTTACATCGAGTGCATGAATGTGGAATTTGTGTTCATATTCGTATTCAAATAGAATGACACAATTAGCATAGTCAATATTTACACGTTTCCTGAATTGACGCAGTTGACTCACTGAATGCATTAACATCTTAAAGGTATGTAGTTCGGTTCGGTTCCTGTTTTTTATTTTTGATACAAATGCCGTCATAGGCCTAGTTAAGAGCAATAAATGTGTTTGTCTTAAATCTATGGTAAATCACTTGCTCTGATTACAGATTTAAGAAGATTTTCCTTGATTACACGAAGCACTTCTATAAACTAAGTAATTTTCCTCAATAAAGTCCCTACATCGAAGTGTGATTGTTAAAGTGTGCTATATAAGAAGAGGAAGCAATCGCAGGCTTTTAGATTAATAGTTCTTACTCCATCGAAGATAATCGGATAACAAACACAAGATGTCTCTCATCTCATAAATAAGTAATTCACTTGACTTCAGATTAACCTTCGACAAGATTCTCAGCTCTTCACTCCTATTACCACCACGGCCATGAAGCTAAAGCTGGAATCTTAAATACCTCAGTAATTGAATATGAAATGAAAATCCATTTGGTCCACGCCAGGGTTAAACTGTTTCAATTCTTGCTAATTGGTCTGCTTGGTTAGCTAAATGGTATACAAGTCCGCAGGACGACGTGCGGTTTTGTTTGTGTTTGCAAAACATTTCAAAGTTTATCGGCTCGTAGTTTGAGTGTTCAGTTCTATTTAAGATGTCTCAACTTCACTCACCTTTCAAAGAATTCGAGGAGGTAATTATTATCTGGACTATTTCAATTCTCTTTATTTTATTTCTGGATGTGAACTGTCAAACTAATGGGAATGATACTGTCCCAAAACTTCTTTACAAACTTTAATGTTTGTCTTTAACTGAAAGAAAACGTCCGAAATTAATCCAACTCAAACCATCTTCTCAGTAATAATGACACAATCGATGGGGTGGTGTTAAGCAACAGATATATTTTTATTAGCATTCCTAATCGAATTTCTATTATGTATGTGCGTTTGAGACTCATGCTCGGTCGTTTTATTGGTATTGAGAATTTATTCCTTCCTTTTAGGGAAATGAACGTATCGAAGTGACTTGCCATTGCCACTACAACATGAAAGTTATTTTTACTTAGGATAATAAATATCCTGCAAAATATTGTGTCTGAGTTGATTGTCAATTAATCACAACGTGTTGCAAGTTAATGGAAGAAGCGTACGAACGTTATGCTTTGTAGTGGTGTTCTGCTTTGTTAGAATATATACCATATACTGTGCGTCACAGATTAAATTACACCATTTGTATTCTACTCGTGTATCTACGGGACATCAGCCATCGTAGTTCGATTTCTATAGATAAATGTCGGAACGAAGCCAATAGCAATAAATCGAGGATGTACTCGTACATTGTATACAGATCTCAAAACGTTGCTTGTGGTAAGTTAAATACAATCCTTTGTGGCAAAGGATATAGGTAGTCACCTGGAGGAAACAGTCTTTGTTTTTCTGTCAAAGCTGTCGAATAAGTACAAGAACCCCAAGGCAAAGTTAAAGACCACAAAGATTTGGTTATTATTCAGAGGATAATCCAGAGGGAAACGTTTTGTTTCAATTTTTCCCTTTGATTCAATCACAAAATGTTAGGTAATGTCCTCAAGGCTTTGGCTTAGTAATTGCAAAAAATGGATTGAGCAGAATGTTTCTTTGATTTTATAGTATAGTAACAACATAGCTAAATGTATGCAGCAAAGGACACCGGCTAACCTTCAGGCTGGTACTACCATCGCCAATGACAATAAAATCACTTGTAGCCTTGTTCGACATCATATAAAAAATATGATTCCTGTCTGTACCTATAGAATTTATTGTTTGGATGGGGAGAGAGAATAAGGATGACGAACGAGACTAAGAGACAGTATCATCAAAGGCAAAATACAGCCTGCTTTTTTTCCAAAAAATGTTGTTTTCTTAAGTACATTTCTTTAAGAATGCTTTATCCACGGTTTTTTGGCTTATCTTCATTTAAGTAATTAAATATAAAGTGTGATTAGCTTTACAAATTGGAGTTTCTAAATTTTTGTATTTCGCTTTTATTGGCCAAAACTTTTGTCTCTAACTAGAGTTGCGAAAGCATCAGCTATTTTTAAAGCCACATAATTCAGGGAACTTTATCACCAAATAAAGTGCCAAATTGAAACAAGAAAAACTCGAATATTCTGACTGGATTAATTTTTTGTCAACTTATCCAGTGCAAAGTTGGATATTTTATTTAAGAATTCCCTTTTTCGAGGAAATTAATGTCTAAAATTTTTTAAAAGTCAAAAACAGAAGTAACTAAACAGTTTGGTAGAACAAAATATTGCGAAAATCAAACAGAGCTGCAGAGCTTCCTCTTATTTGTTGGATATGTCCTCAATGTCGAATGAACAATCTTCGCCCATTATAGAAATACTAATCCTGGACCGAGCTAAAATGTTCGGGTATGAGCTACATAGATTTCGAGGGGTATCAAATAAACAGTGCGACCGATGGAACGAGATTTAAGAGCTCCGAGTTGGAAAAATCACTGGTCGAAGTTTCGATCTGGAAGAGATTATGTGAAGGAGACATAGTTTGTGCCCAAAAAACCTATATTATTTTTACTATCGAGAGGATTAGTGTGAAAATGGTAGCGTTGACATTTTCGAAGTTTATTGGCCGTTTGATGCGTCTGGTCTTAAAAATCTTCCTATCTAGCAGATGACTAATGTGAAGCGGACAAGTGGTAGAGCTGTGATCCTTTTGAGATCACGATCCTCGTAACACCGATAAGGAAAAAGAAGAAGGAAAGGAAATAAAAAAAAAATCAAATTTAAATTACTTACACTTTAGAATATTTATATTGACTTGCTTTGCTTTCGAATTTGTTCAAATTAGATTTGCCTTTTACATAGCTATCGGTACAGAGTTGTTCGGTTAAATAAATAAATAAATAGGGTGGCGCAACAGAGCGAGGAGCCCCTGGGCCTAGCGCATTTCTCACAACCATGCCTTGTGAGCGAATGGAGGGGACCCACAACTTTCTGCCGGAGAAAGCGCTTTTCATGGCAATGAATTTACTAACGGAGGACTTGCCAATTCCTCGCGAAAGGCGATACCCTTGGAAAAACATTTTTGCCTCTGCTGGGATTCGAACTTCGAACCTCTGGGTTAGCAGGTGGACGTGCTAACCATCACGCCACGGGTACCAGGAGTTGTTCGATTATTGATTATTTTATTGCATTTTCAATAACATCTTTGGGAACCACATTCCTTTTTATGCTCTTTTTCTTTGTAGCTTTTAAAAAAACTTGCATTTGTAACGCACAGATCTAACAATAAATTGCAGCGAAAGATGACTTGAGCCACTGATTTACACGTTCTACCCGTCGTGGACTACTGGTGATTTACGAGCACTGCGCTTATCTGGCGGTGTGGACCACCAGTGGTTCATAGGTAAATTCATTTACCTGGCATGGCGGCGCGGACCACTGGCGGTCCACAAATGTTTATAATTTTATTTTAACAACCATAGATACTGCAAAGAGACACAGTGTTAAAATAAAAAACATTGGGAAATTATAAAATTCAATTTGTAGAAGTCGTTTTCAGCATAAACAAAACTAATTTTTTCTAGTTCTTTCTACGTTGAAACATAGATAGAATTCGCCGGGTGAAACGTGAAAGTCTCCGCTAAAAACTGGCTAAAGTCTACCCTTTTATCGTTTTCTCATAATTGAGCATAAGCTTAGTTCTATAAGACCTATTTGTTGACATTTTTGAGCTTCCACGTTAAAAAAAGTTTTCTTTTTTTTAATGTCGCGGAGTGCAACGTTACGAATGAGGTACGTAATACTCATGACAGTTTTGAGTGGGATTTGAGTGAATTATTTAGGGTGGTTTAATTCTGCCGTAAGATAATGTCTCCCGCTATACCCCTACGTCTTTTTTGTTCCGAAAAAAGGTTCGGACAGGAGTACCAATGAGTTTAATTTTTTTTCGTGTAATGAAATGCTCACAAAACTGTATTTTTTGAAAATGTCAGCGAATTTTCCCTGGGTACGAAAAGGCTAAAAATATCTACTTCATTTTGAGAAAGCAAAACAAAAAACAAAATCAATATTTTTCGACCTGATTCCCATATAATGTAAACTGTTTTCGTTTTTGCTCTAATTTGTATTTTAAATTGTAGGAAAAGCCGTTGCTTGTGTTAAAAACTGCCAACAGCCCTTACAATTATTAATAAATTTGGTAGGGTACAGTAAATACTACAACTGCTTTGTATTAAACCAGGGAAAGCTTAAATCGGACGAGTGTGATAGAAAAAAAGCATATGCAAAAGTTGTTGCCGATATACATAATCATCAAATCATTAAATCATAATCAATTTATTCATCTATTTCAGAGAATCGCGTCGTATTTCAAATGGAATTGCATTTTGGATTTTCAGTTTAACAGACACACAGACAACTACCAAGTAAGCATAATGTTCATCTACTTTAAAAATAGATATTACTACGTTCTCCTTTTTAATGAAATGGAATTGGCATTCGCATTTTTCAGTCATGCAGACACATTGTATACAAAGCTATGTATGTGCATTTCAAGGACCTACAAAGCGCTGCCCAATCGAAGCATTCATTTAAATATAAATGAACTGGCTGACCCGCCCGGCTACGGTCATACGGTGAATAGTCGCTCTTCGCTCATCAGCTCTTAATGCTCGGTAATGAAATATAGTCTATGCTAATCGGGGATAATGAAACACAATTTTTTGAAATTGGTCCAGTATTTTCATAGTATTTTTCATAGTTTCAGGTTAGGAGTATTGTAATGAATTATAGCTTATGTCATTGCTTAAGCTACAGACCATCTCTGTTCCAAATATAATTTAAATCGCAGTTTCTCAGCCTATTCAATACAAATACTAAGTTCTCGTTTACGTTCCCGTTTCCATTCCCGAAGGAATATTGGGATGAAATTTGACCTCTTAGGATCTAGATCTAGACTATCTCCGTTCCAAATTTCATTCAAATTGGCTCAGTAGTTTTGAAGCCTATTCAAAACAAACAAAAAAAAACAAAAAAATCTTTCTTCCTCTTTATATATTAGTGTAAGGATAGGCAAAAATATATAAAGAGTCACAATCGTGCGGGCAGCATTTAGGGAATAAATAATAAATAGGGTGTGCGCTACAAAGCAATGGAAGCCTCTGGGCCTAACAGATTTTAAGGACCTAAAATTTAAGGCCAATCCCGAAGTTAAAAACCGCTTTTAATGGCAGTATGTTATCTACTAAAGATCATACCTGAAATACATTTTATCTTCCCTTTGATGTTTCTTTGACTTAAGCCACTAACCCCCCAAATATCAGGCAGACATACTAGTCACTTCGCCAAGTGGAAGGAAATGACCTATACCAGTTTTTTTTTTGACGAATCAAAACTTCTAAATGAAAAAGTGCTTTGGAGCTTGGGCAACGAAATTATTTTCAAGGGTGTTGCCAATTCCTCTCTTAAAGGCATACCATAAAACTATAATTTGAAGTTTCTGAGATTCAAACGCTGAACTCTCACTAACACGGGTACAACACTCAGGCCCCGATTGCGGTTGTCGATTGACTAATCGATACTCGACTTTTGTCGATTTCGATCGACATTCTTCGATTTGACGGTCGACAGCTTTCGTTCTTAATTTTCTGGTCGACTGTTGCGTTAGGAAATCATTTTGTGGGAAAATGTAAGTATTTTATTGAACAAATTCATATTTTGATATAATACTCGTATTATATACTCGTATTATATCAAAATATGAGCATTTGTTCAATAAAATACTTACATTTTCCCATAAAATGATTTCCTAACGCAACAGTCGACCAGAAAATTATGAACGAAAGATGTCGATCGAAATCGACAAAAGTCGAGTATCGATTAGTCAATCGACAACCGCAATCGGGGCCTCAGACTTTATTGCCTTATGCAATAATTAGATACTATGAATTATTGGCTGGATCTCATTCGCAAATGTGAGCTCGGACTTAAATTTTTTCATCCAAGTGAGTATATTGCTTTAGATTTAGATAAATTCGAATATGCGTCAATAAGAACAAGAACGCCATTCAAATTGAGTACACAGGAGGTTGAAGAGGCGTACTTCACTGGTGCATCACTAATGTTAAGCAGTGTTAAACTGGAGAGCTGTGATATCTACAAGATTAGATTATTCATGGTGTCACAAAGTTGGTACTCTAATAAGAAGGAAGAGGAAATAATTAAAATTCTGAGAAATTCTTTTAATTTCATTTAACACATAGCTTAAAAGATACTTCTTTAAAAAGTTATTCAACATTAAATTGAATTCTGGAAACATTTTTGATACATGGCTTAACTTTATTTTGCTTCGAAAAATTTCGTTATTGAATTCCTTCTTATTTATAAGAACGGAGCAAAAATGAATTTATATTGTACGACGCCCGCACTCTCTTAAAGGATTCACCGAAGCTTTTCCATGATCCTTCGTGCATTAGGAATTATTTCAGGAATGCGTAGTTATTGTTCAAAGGTCCGCTCATAGAATCTCAAAGGTTAAACAGGCAGTGAGTTCGATGATGATGATTACGGTTAATGACTTTCCGACATAAAGAAGGAATGCGAAAAATAACAAAAAAATAAATAAAATTGTTTACTTCTTAAAGGAAACTAATGCAAAGAAGTTCAAGGGCTATGCCAACGGCTTACAATCCATTTTATTTTGTGGAATTCTTAGGTGCAATTATCGTTAGCCTCGCACCTAAGAAATAAAACTCAAGAGGGATGTAAAAAGTGGAAAAAAAAGAATATTTCTAGTCCTTAGATTGAAAGCGGAAAGTATACCCACGTAATGTTGTTGGTTTAGAAACAGAAAGCATAATATAATTTGAGTTGGTTTTTTTCTTAGGTCATAAGATGAAAATGCGTGTAAGGGGTGAATTAACTTAAATAAAGTTCATGGAGTGAATGAGAATGCCTGCGAATCGTTGTGAAAGTTAAGATCTCAAATAATATCCTACCCCATCAGGCGCGTCGATTAATTAAGAAAGGCGAAATCGAAGAAACACCCTCAAAGTAAAATAAATATTTAATGAATGCTTAGCCTCATACCACTTCTTTCTTGTGTGAGGATTTCGTGAGTTCGTGTTATTCGAGCATTTTTTAATTCAAATCATCACTTTAACTGAAGTATAATATTGTCCTTATCTGAACTTTTCAGACTTTACTTAAAAAACGATTTCTGTTCATGTAAAATCAAACATTTTATAGCCCAACCCTCGAAACAGTCAATAAGCAATAAGAACAAACAATATTACAAAACTTTTTCAATTTCTCAATTTTTTGTTTGGGTTGATTTTGTGGTGATCGTTTTCTTTTTATTCTTTTCTTTTTTTCCTCAATCTCAATTGCAAACCTCATCGTTTCAATGAAAAGTTAAAGAACAAATTCACTGCAAATGTCAACAGTAAAGACAAAGACGAGAGGTGATTTTTTTAAAAGTCTTGCATCAAGAATACCCACTGTCAAAGCAGAACGGTTCATTGTATAAATATCAATGGTGTCTTTCATTTAAACGAGAAAACGGAAGCGCACCCAATAGCAGACGGATGTAATCGTTTGGCTACAACATTGACAGTGCGAAATGTGAATCCCTTTCTCTTGGACTGTATATCGTTTGTTACCAAAGTAACTTTCTTAATAGTTAATGCCACAAAGAATAATCCGTAGATGTTGGGCCGTGCTATTGACATAAAAAGCAATCATTCTCATATTGCTACTTTTGTGGGTGGAATATACTATACTTAAGTGTGTTGATAGGGTTGTGAGGTTGTGACTGTTAATAGTAAAAGGACATTTGTTAAATGGATTTTTGTATTTTCTTCTGAAAGTTGTTTTTATTTTGTTGTCTTCCTTTTGCTTTTATTGAAATAAGTGAGAAAAGGATAAACAGAAGCCCGTTGAACTATACCCATTTGAGTATAGTATCGATTAATATATAGAACATCAAGCAGACCAACAGAACCCTTCCATCAATTGAATGGAAAACAAAAGCAACCAGGGTCAGTCAACCCTCATAAAGTGTTCAAGCAACCATAATGTTCGTAGCGTTAATCTGTTACCTTTTTTTCTGTTGTGATTTGCAAGAAAAGGCAAAAAGGAAAAGCTGTAAGTGAATTTCCCCAATTCTATTTATTTTGAATTGCTTATTGTAAAATTGAATTTTTTATTTTATTGAGCTAAAGCAAACATGCATACAAGAGCTTTTTTCGTCGTCTCTTTGTCTCAGCATTTTGTGTGGCGGTGAAACGTGATGTGGGATGAAATAGCTGATTATTGCCTTGACGTTGTGTGCACTTAAAGCAAATTGTAGTGGACTAGGGCTTAAGCTGTACCTATTGTTTTAAATTTGGGATTGGCAAATTGACTTGAATGCTTCAACGCGATTTGGTACATATGCCCGATATCCAAATTAATTGTATACCGAGCTATGTCGCTCTAACATAACATTACTAAAATTCTTGAATATAAAATATAGTGTTATAGTCGTTCAGTTTTATGTCTCAAAGGAATGTATCGACTTAAGATGCCTTTTCTCTTTTTGTTCGAAAATATAAGAGAAAAGATTATAGCCGCTTAGACATGACAGGTTGGCTAGCTGTGTTGATGTTGAGTACAAGGCTTAAGTATTGGCTCCTCATAGCAAATTTGTTGGAACTGGGCTGCCAACTACACATTAATCATGAAAATTGAATAAATTCACATAAAATATTGAAAAAAAAAACAAAATTAAATATGGCAAAGGTTTTAAACGAAAATATAAAAACGAAATTTTTTGCAGTTGCTAAAAGACATAAACGCTGAAAATGTAATCAAAATCGTTAGACTAGTTTTTTTTTTCAGTCTCTTTAAAAACAAGTTTTTGAGAAACCAAGCTTACAAGTTAATCTTCCCAGAAGATGCTTAGACAAAAAAAAAAACATTTAAAAAAAAAACCAAAGACATCATTATGAAAATATGAAAAGAATCTCGAAAATTAATAATTCCAAAGCATAAAATTTTATCAAAATCGTGAAAGCCATTAACGAAAAAAACAGTTTAAAAAAAAAACTAAGAAACAAAACAAACAAAATATAACAGGTACTTTACATAAAATTTTATCGAAAGTCGTTTCCAAGCCCAAGGGACTCAATTCCAATCATCCCTCTGCAAATTATGAAGAACACCTGTCAAGCGGTTCAGGCTGTGGATCCATATACGGATAGACAGATAGCCAAGCAGAAAGGACCCTCTGCAAATTATGAAGAACACCTGTCAAGCGGTTCAGGCTGTGGATCCATATACGGATAGACAGATAGCCAAGCAGAAAGGACCCAATTTTTTTGTACTCTCTATCATCGTAATGGCACGTTTTATTCTTATCTAAAATTATATTGCTTGAACGATTTCAAAACATGACTTATAATTAGCAAGTATAAATAAAAAAACTATAGTTTGCTCTACGATGTTGGAACTTGGAAGAACCCTCATTACGCAACAATGGTTTAGTCACAGAAGCAAACTTTATATTTCTGAAGGTTTTTTTGCCCTGAATTTAAACCTGGCCCCAGAATTGCTCTGGTTCATCACGTTTTTAAGATAAAAAGCCTAAAAAATTTTTAAAAACTAGTTTCAGCTACTTTTGAGCCTATGTTTTAATGTACAAAAATTTCATTCGAAAACAAAACCATTGCTTTTCCAATAGCTTGATAAGCGCTGAACAGGGTTCGAACCTCAGTCATTAAATTTCAGAGAAAATTTTTAAAAATAGTGGATTAGATCTGGAACAAAAAAAAAATTTAACTTTTTTTTAAGAAAAAGATTATTTAAGTGAACATCTTAAAGCTTCTATTAACATTATAGGTTGTTTTGACACTGACAGCTGCTTCTCGTCATGAACTTATGACAGAAAGTGAGCATCATTAGCTATTCCTGTGTGTCAAAGCGGTGCGTTTTTTTTAAAAAAAGTTTTGGTTGAATGAAGCACCCAGGTCACCGGTGTTAGTAAGCAAATTTGTGCAGAAAGTGATTTTAGTGTACAACTCCCAAGGGCCTGTCGTACGGTCTGCACAGACTGAAATATGGCTACTGTAGCCGAGAGTGTGAGATTCAATCCACGATCAAGTATCCACGCTCCGGTTTGATATTGTGTTGGACCACTTTCAATTGGCTGCCCGGAGCTGCAATTCGACCTCTTTCTACTTTTTTTTGTGGGGTCTGTGAAAGACCGATGCTATGTCGAGAATTCGGAAACCAATCAGGTATCAGCTTCTGCGACGAACTGGCAAGTCAAGACAATTAAATTGCCATGAAAAGCACCATCTCACTAAAATGTTCGAATTTTGCATAAAATTGTAGATGCTTGGATTCGCTAGATACAGAGACTCCCAGTTTATTTACAACACAAATTTCAAATCCATGGTTGTCTGAAGTTTTGGTATCCAAAAATTTTAAAGCGAAAAAACTGTGGAAAAAATCGAAGCATCGGAGATTTTGTTTTTCTTCAAAAGTGAAGCAAATTTGCTCCGATCGGAGCAAGGTCTTAACGCTGTCGCCCAATGCAAATCTGGCATCGAAATGCCTCTATTTAATAAAATTACTGAGATATTTGGCTTCAAAAGTTGTAATTCATGGTCATTCAATATTTTGAAGCCTAGTTCGAGCCTCGAAAAGAAATTTGAATAAGATAACACATTCATTAAAGTTCTTATTGTTCTGAATTCGAATCCAGTCAGAGAATTGCTCTCCAACGCCAAGTTTTTAAAGAATAAAGCATTGATGTCTTGACCTTATACTAGCCATTATCTCCAGACCCTGGTGTGATAGAACAATTCCGTAACTGAAATTAAATTCAGCACGTCCAGAACTTTCAAAAATGTGTTATAAAATTTAAATTTCTTTTCGCGACTCTATCCGGACTTCAAAATAAAGCATGTTCGGGCTTTACAACTTTTGAGATTAAATAATTCAGTAATTTGATTTAATAGAGGCATTTTGAGTCCATATTTGGAATCAGCGCATATTAAACTATTGGAAAAGCAATGGTTTGTTTTCAGGCTAAAATTTATTTGCATGTTAACACATTGGCTCAAAAAAAGGAAAAAACCTGTTTTTCCCGATTTTGAAGGCTTTATATCTCGAAAACGTTACGTAACAGAGCAATTCTGAGGTTAAATTTGCATACGGAACCGAAAACCTTCAGAAAAAACCTTCCCTGTGACATAAAAAAGCAAATTTTGTTTGCAAGTGAATAGTAAAATTTTCATTTTAAAACTTATTTTCCAACAAAAACCTTACCTAGTACATGAAATAAATCGTCAAGTAGTACTTAAATTCCAGTGAACACGTTGTGGGAAAAAGTAGCCTTGAGAGAAACTTATTTAAAGTTTAATGCTCGCAGCTGTTAGAGTTTGAGGACTTGTTCTTGAAATGATTAACCGTAAGATTAGACAAGTATTTTTTGGATTTATTGAAGTGAAATTATTTCAATGTAAACACAACCTTTGAGATATTTTAATTCGTCATCTAAATTGAACTCGTTTAGAAATATAGAAAAATCATACCTAATTTTGGAGCTGCTAATGGTGTTTTCTAGATTTCTTAAAAAAAGAATTAAGAAAACAGCAATAAAAAAACAGAGAGAAATTCACCTTCCAAATGAATACAAAACACGAACAGCAAAGTTGCAGAGGAAGTTTTTTTTTTGTTAAGAGTTAACACTGAAGTGATTGTGATTTTTGCATTTATTCCTGAGCTAATTTTTTTTAAAGTGCTTTATGAAAAAATTCAAACAACAGTTGAATAAACTAAACAAAAACTGTTTCAGAAAAAGGAATTTTTTTGTGAGAGCTCGTGTCTTATAATCATTTAGCTATCACTTTGATTTAAAAAAAAGTTGTAAAACAAATAAAAAGGATTTGAAGATTGGACAAATGGTCAGCTTCAAGGGCTAAAGCAGATTGAAATTCCAGTTGGAAAACTCTTTGGGAAAAATCGAAATAAATTAAGATTCTTTTAGGTTTTTTTTACTGAATGGGTTGGCTTTTTTCCAAGCTGTTGCATTTCATTTGAATGGAGAGAATGTGTTTCATGGTTTATCCTGATTTACAAATAATCGCTTGAACTTTTTGACTGTCTTCAAATAAAAATTAGGAAAACAATTTAAAAAAAGATGTAGATTCACACTTGAGTGAGTCTTTTATTAACCATATCAAGATGTTATGGTAATTGGGTGAAGATGCCTTCACCAATAAGCACACTTCAAAGTGTGTCTCTTCTTCCGACTGATTTCACCTATGCTCCATTCAAAGTCTTAGTTTAATAGCACTACAAAGTGATTGTATGGAAACCGGTAGTGTGGAGTTCATATTGCTTCTGAGCCTTTTGGACTGGAAAATAAATGCAATTTAAAAAGAATATGGACAGGAGCAATTTAAGAGGACGAGCCGTCTCATATTTAGATACTTGGAAAGCAATTCAATCCTGGGCTTCAACCAACATAGCTCATTCACAAGTTTGATTCATAATGAGCTGCATTAGTTTTGAACTGCAAGTTGGTAGAGGACTCTATCCATTTGAATTCATCACCAATGGCCTTATCTGGCAATTGGTACTCTTCAAGCTGAGTTCAGGGTGCCGCGCCGTTCCGTACAAACATTCCTTTTTTTTGCTCTTTGTCTGGTCGTCCAAATACTCTCTTTACTCAGGTGGGAAATACAATTGTTAGGAGAACAATACATTAAGATTGGTAGGCATTACGTTTCGGGGTGAACCTGAGATTCAGCCCAAATCATTCGATAAGGAATTCGATTTTGTAGATAAATGCTAGCCAAACTGATCTGTAGTCCTTGTCGCGAATCTTATCCTTAAAACTTCAATAAAACTGAATTAAAATTTTGCATGCAGCTAAGCTGATAGTTGGCAACTTTTCTAAGATAACGATTGCATAAGTACATAAATTAAGATCGTCAAAACCAAACATACAACGAAGTATGGAAGAATAGAACTGTTACACATTTCAAGGACCCACAATTAAGGTCTTTCGTTAGAAAAGCATTTTTCATGGCAGTTTGTAATTACACTTGCCAATTCCTCGCGAAAGGCAAATTATGAAAAATATTTTATCCGATGTTTCTGGAAATCAAACCAAGAACCTCCCACGTATAAGAGGCAGACCTGCTAACCATATTACGCAACGGGCACCACAACAAAATATGGGAGATACCGGTAAAAAAGGATTTGAAATGCTACCCAGTAAAATTCTAAAAGCTGGAATGTCATATAACGTATTTGAGATGAAAATTTGGAGCCAATTTCAATTTCAACTATTTAATTTGAATAAAATTAAAAGATTTGTGTTTAAGGTGCCATTTCTAGCGCATACCAAAATAAATTGAAACCATCATTTATAAACGTTGTTTGAAACAATTTCAAAACTAGATGCGGTTTTAAAAACACAAAAATACTTTTGCCAAGTTTGTGAAGGTACCACTGAAGCACGGATATCCACACAGACTGTCGGACACGGTGGACATTGTGATTTTCATTAAAAACTGCCAATTTTTGGGCAAAACCTATACACTTTCTCTATAGAAGAGTAAGAATGATGCAAGCATCCTTTATGTTTTAACACATACTTCGGTTAAAGGGAGGCTTCTTAAGGAACAAAAATAAAAACAAAATTAAAGTACTGTAAAATTCCATGTACTTAAGTTTTTCAGAATGTTTCCTTATTCATAAACGAACAGTGTTTAGCGAAAGGCTGACCTTTTTCATCCTCTTGAAGAGAGTTTATGTAGTTTCAAACTTTTTTTTGCTGCTCTTCTATTCAATAGAAAGCAAAAACTAATTATCCTTTACATAGCTTTTCATTCGCATAGCAACTTGTAATGGTGAGATCTTTGGCTGGTGAGAAATAAAAATGGTAGAAGATACTGAAAAAGTAAATATGTTTCTTCTTAAGCTTGTTCAACACGAAGTGAAAAAGAGAGAATATGAAAACCTTTCAAAATTGACTATTTACATAAAATTATGAAAGAAAAGTTGAAGCTTAAGTACTGTAGAGTGTGGCACCATGGCTCATTTAGCAGTTTGAAATTTATGTAGCCCATTTATTTTGTTGGATGCGGTAGTCTGGTCTGCTTCCAAAAAAGTGTTAATGGATGGACGCTAAAACGGAATCAATGGAAGTCTGGTTTGGATGCATTAACTTGGTTACTTTAAGTCAAAAGATGAATATTATGCTTTAAATTGGGATTTTTGAATAAGAATATTTTAGTTGTCAATAATAGCAATGAGGTGTATAGCTGTTGCCCGCTCATTTAGCATCCTGCTTATGTGAGCAGGAAAGCATTAATTCATTGATAATAGATTATGTTTGGTTTGGTGTTTGGGTATTGTTTCTTGCTCAATTTGATATCGAAGAAATCATAGTGTTTACCGGTATAAAGAGGAATGACTGTATAGAGATGATGTTACAGTCTAAGAAAATGAAAGGCCAAAGGTAACTCAGAGTTTGAAATAAGTGGGCCTCCCTAACCATTTGGAGTTCTAAATGAATTTTTGTTTAGTATTAGACATGGAATGTCACCCAGTTCGCCGTAAATTCTAAAGCTACTTTCTTACTTTTGTGCTGTCAGCTAAGCTTGCGGACTCAGAGAAAAATTAATGAACCTCTATGTCAATTTTTAAGAGTAAAAAAGATGTCTTTCGAGTTTAATGGTTGTACCTTATTTTTTCCTTCGATTTGCTTTGAAAGGCTTTTCTTGGAGTAATGATTCTTCCACTTTAACAAGATCGCATCAAACTTCTCTGAATATGTTGAAAGAATGTAGAGAAAGATTCGACATTCTCTTTACTCATTTAGATTTTTTCTGGAACCATTGACTGCACAACTCTTTATAACTCTTTCTTCGTTAAGACCAATTCTCGCAACAAACAAAATCCTCGGCTCCAGTGTTAGAATTCGTTTAGTTTTCTTGCTTCTGTTTGCTGGCCCAAACAATTTTTTTTTTCAATTGATCTATGTAGCAAAATCAAAAATTCAGAAATTTTTATACATGGAGAACTTCTGTGAAAGAGGATCGCAAATAAATTCTGAGCATATTATGGTAGCATTTTGTCTAGCGGACACAGACAATGTCCCCAGAGTGCTCCAAACGTATGTGAGTTCATTATGTAGCAAAATACTGAGCAGGTGGGAACGGAGTGGATGAAATATTGAAAAATTTGTAAAGGCGAATGAAGTATGGTTGAGTAAGGACGCAAAGCTACCAGAAAACTTCATTGAAAGTGTTCCTTCAACCAGCTCTTGTGCAAGCATTCGAAGAATGTACCCCAAAAGTTCGAAAATGTAAAGTAAAGGAGTTGGTTTGCTCAAAAGCTCCAAGCGAGATCGCACTGCAGCCGAAATCAGCATGAGATCAGCTGGTAAGATAGATGCAGCCAATTTATTTAAAGAGCTTGCGAATTGTTTTCCTCAAAGAGCCACACAAATCAAAAAGACTAGATCAAGCCAGGAAACGGGCAGGAACATAATAACACCGGAAGAAGCCCTTGTGTTTATTGTTGATTCAAAAATGAGCACCTTTCAATATAAGGCCATGTGACAGCAGCTGAAAGAGCCTAATGCTAATGTCTATCCGGCATATTATCTTGTGCAAGAAGCAAAAAAAATACTGCTACTCAGCAGAAGAAACATTTACTGTCATTAATGTGTCTGCACTGATAAAATTGCAAGCTTTGAGGGACTTAACAGTTAGGTATGTTATAAAAGTTGAAAACGACCTTACTAAGCAGTTCGAATCGTCAGATATGTCATCTTTTATCTCTGCGTCCTATATCAAAATGGGGCTGTGATGATAGTTCAGTGCAAAGCTGATACAAAATGAGTATGAATGATGCCAAATATACAGCCCTATTATGGTTGTCAAATATCAATACGATACTTGATAAATTTGCTCGTCTATCAATGAAATTGGTTAAGTGGTATTACGGATAACAACCATGACCATCGAAACTTTTGATCAGTTGTGAATGAAATGCTTTTTTGCGATCTACTGTGAACGTCTCTGGTTGCTTGTTCGGTATTATGGTTATCAACATTTTTGATATCTATCAATTTTTCAGTCAATCGCAAAGTCGTCGTTGATGAACATTTTTTTGGTTTATTTTACTGGAATTGTGTAACCAATACACAGGTACGTGCTTGACTAGCATAAGGGCTATATCGTGAAGTGTTTTTTCTGTGCCGTATAGCAAAAATTAATTTCAAATTGAACTTTGAAGTTAAATGTGCTTAGGGTTCATTGAATATAGGAAATTAAAATGGTCGCTTTGTACCTATATGTGGGGTGTGTCAACGCTAAGTACGAGCACACTGTTCACAATGGAAGAACATTTATAAATTGGCTTGCATAATACCGATTTATTAATTTATTGATAGAACTTATCGTGTATCAATTGATTGATAGTTGACAACCATAATAGGGCTGATAGTGAAGAAAAACTCGTTTCAGTTACATTTGTTTAACGTGACCATTTATTTTTTTTGTCGAAGCGGGACATCTTCGGAATTATGTAATAAAAAAAATTTACTAGTTTTTAACAATGTTTTTTATTATTATTATTATTTTTAAATAATCAAAGCAAATGATTTTTTATATTTATCAGCTGAACAATCTTGTTTTAAAACATCGGGTCTTGTTTTTAGAAAAGTGTGAAGATCAGTACATGATTTATTTATATTTATCTTTGTTATCAAAGTAGCTTTCATTACTAAGACACACAACTGCGATTTATCAATTGTCCAAACCTTGTTCATTCGAGAAAAAACTCTTTCCAAAGGTGCGTTACTTCCAGGCAGACACAAAACGTATTCAATAATCGTAGAAAAATTTGCTAATTTTAGATTATTGCCACGAAAGTGCTGGAATAAATCGACCCAACGATTTTCAGTTGAAACATTCTCGGTATTCCAGCCAGAAATGATTTTATCTGTCACAAAGTGATTAGTAAATCAACCACTTTCTGTACCTCTTCTTTTGTTAAATTTGCCCATTCAAACACTTCTAGTTCTGTGTTAAATTGACACCACTGGCACTGGTCTAAGTATTCCCTGCTTGTTTTATAAAACTCACCCGCGCGCCGTAGTTTTAACGTTCTGGCGTGGTGCTGCTTTTTCTTCTGCTCTTTCTTGTAATTTCACCATCAGGCTATGGACCATGTGAGGAAGGAAGAAGTAATCTCTTTTAGTGTTAGGTTATCTCGGAGACGATTAATTTCTTTGGCAGACTCTACATATAGCCGATACATTTTGCGCTTCTATTTTCAAAACAACTTCATGAAAGGTCGCTGCTTGTGCTTGCCAAAAATATAACCACAAATCCGAGCTGGGATTTTCGAAAAACGTCTTTAGAGTAAATTTTTACTATAATGCATTCGAAATCCACAGTATCACAATCAGCTGCAGTTTTGATCGCGTTGTGGACTATGTAGGCTCCACATCCAATCCCAATAATCTGTCTGCCGAGTGATTGGTTCAACTTTGAGTAAACATTATTATTTCCTTTCCTAATCTTAACTAAAATACAATACTTCCTTCAATACAATAATAATACAATAAGTACAGTAATATCTGATGTTTCGCCTGGCTGCTCCCGAAACTCTAAAACCTTAACTTTCACACCTTCCGATGGTACAAAATAGCGAATTAAAACTGGGAATAATTTGATTGAGCCTTGATTTGAAGCATCCGTTAATAAAGTTTTGCAATTGGCCTTACGTAAATGCTCTTTTAAATCTTCGGTTGCCATGATTGACAGCACATTTACCACAATAGCTTGAAACTTTGTACGTGCACATCTAAATTTTTGCTCAAAACATGCTTGAATTAAAGAAGAAGAAAAGTCATTTGAGCTTCAACTGCGATTATGTTACACGGTGTGATACGCCCACGTACCCCCAGCTGCAGCTTAATCCAAATCCTTAAGGTATGTCCACACCAAAGAAGCATTTTTGAAACATTTCAGAAACATTTCAGAAACAAAAAAACTGTTCTGAAATGTTTCAGAAATTTTTCTAAAAAGTTGTTTTGGTCTGGACGATTCGTGAAACATTTCTGAAAGTTTCTGAAATGTTTTTAGTCTCCCATTCTGAGTGGAAAACTTTCTGTGTTTATCTGAAACATTTGCGAATGAAGAGAGGGATCCACAAGATGAATAAGGTTATAAAAATAAAAACAAAAAGCCGATGCTTTAAGTGAAATTTGTAAAAGCCTAAATTGTAAAAAGGATGAAATAATTTATGTTTCTTTGCCACTGTCTTGGTTTTCTTTATTTTTTTCTTGATTATAAGACACCACGCTACAATTGCCACTTCTTTACAATCCATATTCAAGCATTAAACTGAACTCGAGAAACAAAAAAAAAAAGTTGAAAACAAGAAACATTTCAGAAACATTTTAGAAATGTTTCACGAAGCGTCCACACCAAAAAAAACATTTCATAAACATTTCGGAAATGTTTCTGAAATATTTCTAAAATGTTTCAGAAATGTTTTTTATACAAATGAAAAACATTTTAGAAACGTTTTTGAAACAATGTTTCCTGAAATGTTTCTCTGGTGTGGACACACCTTTAGAAGTCGGCGACTCGGTTTCTTACAAAAATTAAGCATTGACGAGCTTGAAGCAGCGGCTTGATCGGCAAGTCTATGTTTTTCTGATTTTAAATGTTTTTCAATATCACTGGCACCACCATGTCCCACACTAAAAACTGTACGACATTTTTCACATGTAACGTCTGCGGTGTCATCTTATCTTTGTTTTATAAATGGATACTTCTGTTGCAAACTAATATTAAAGGAACACTTGCGTTAAGGCATTATTGTTTTGTTACAAAACACTACTTGAACTAAAACAAAACCATCGATAACTAATTAACTAGATGGTAATCTCTGGCCATGGCGGCATTTGTCCACAAGCTGCTCACACACAACTTCACGAAAATTAATTGCACAACTTTCATTCCGCTTTGTCCCACACTAGTTGAGTTAGTGAAAAAACCGGATTTGTCAGCTTTGACCACAACTGTCACCTCGCCAAAAAAGGGATTTTTGAAACATATTTCTGTTTTCCACTTAAAACTTTTTTTTATTTTAAGCTCGAGTATTTTGCTAGCACGCATTCCGAGTTAATAGCAATATACAAAAGAATGAAAATGTTTTTGCTTAAATTTTATCGAATCAAAAGAAACTCACCCTCACAAAAATTGCAAAAGCGGGACAATTTCAGCCTCGCGGGGGACAGCGGGACAGACTGCCTGAAAGCGGGACTGTCCCGCCCAAAGCGGGACGTATGGTCACAATACATTTGCTCCACTTCGATTGGTTGACGATTTTTTTATAAAAATAGTTTGGCTAACCATTTTTGATTTTTTTGTCTCCGATTTGTGTGATATGAATATGTAAATAAAAACACTATAAAATTAGTTTAAAACAAAACAAATTTTTTAGATTTTTATTGTTAAAAAGCTACTTTGCTTAATTTTACAAATTATTTTTAAAGTGTAATAGGCGACGCGTTTCGGAATCTTTCCATCATCGGGCACGACGAAGCTTGCGCCCGATGAACGAAAGAAAAAACGCGTCGCCTATTACACTTTAAAAATAATTTGTGAAATTAGCAAAGTAGCTTTTAACAATAAAAATCTAAAAAATTTGTTTTGTTTTAAACTAATTTTATAGTGTTTTTATTTACATATTCAGTTTGGCTAAGCCCGAGGCAAATTCAACACGGTATTGCAGACTAGTTAAATTTATTTTCATAAAGAAAACACTGCTGTAATAAATTTCGAAGACAAAGAAATGCAGGAACAAATTATTAACCATGAGCCAACATGCGTATTGCTAAATGGTGTCGTAGCGCATTGCAAACATGATCTCCTTTTAACAATGGTAGATGGAAAAGTTTGTAGTGCGTTGTCGCAACATAGCTCTTTGCAAAAATGTTATATTTGCGGAGCCAATCCGAGAGAAATGAACACCGAAAACACTGAATTAAGACAGCCAGATGAAAAGTGGTTCAGCTTTGGCATATCGCCTTTGCATTCAAGAATTCGGTCATTTGAGTATTTATTACACATATCGTATAAGTTGGAAATAAAGAAATGGCAAGCAAAGACCCGAATGGAAAAATAATATGAGGCAATAAGAAAAAAAATTCTACAATCTCAATTTCGGGAACGAATGGGCTTTTAGTTAACATCCCAAAGCAAGTTGCAGAAAACACTAATGACGGCAACACTACAAGAAAGTTTTTTCCTGAAGCGACAGCTTAGATAACAGGGCTAAATATTGATTTTATCAATCATTTTCGAGTTTTGCTTGAAGTTATATCAAGTGATTGTGAAATAGATGCTGACAAATTTTAACTTTACGCTAGTGAAACCAGGGATATATATTTTTTAAGCTATTTATTACATGCTTGCGAGTATACACGAGCTACTTATGCACTCAAAGCATATTATTGAAGACTGTATTTTACCACTTGGGCAATAGTCTGAAGAAGCCCAGGAAGCAAGCAACCAAGAATACAGGAGTTTTCGAGAGCATTTCAGTCGAAAATGTTCAAGGTAGAACCATAATTTTTGACCCGCATCTGTACACAGCTAAGCAGAAAATTTAGGCCACTCGTACCAGAATGTATTGCTTAATTGAAGGCTATACGGATTTCAAAAACTTAAGCCCAGATAAAGAAGGTTAATAGTTTCAGTAACTTGTTTTAAAAATCATGTTGGAATCAGGAAAAAGCTTTTTCTAATTGTTTATTTATTTATTTTTTATTCATAGGTATCTTTAAAATGAAAATAAGTATTCAAGCAAACATAATTAAAACAAAACGATAAAGCTGCTTTTTCAATATTTTAGATCGGTCAAAAAAGCACATTTATAAAGTGTCCAAATGTTTAAGAAAAGCAACTTTTAAAACTCAGGAAAACTTTAAAATCTCAGAAAATAGCCAACAATTACAATACACCTAGTAACATTTTTTAATAAATCACAAGTCAATCAAACGTTCAGCGAATAAGGTTCCGCTAGATTGGCCAATGGCCATATTACACACTAGGCGCCGTATCTCCCGAATGTCGAGTAATTTTATTTCGAGCTTTGATTGTTTTGATTCCTTCCTCAGTACCCACTGCCTAAAAATCGAGCTTTTAAATCACCCGTCTCATTAGTGAGCGAATAAATTTGGTATTTGCCCTCACCAAAATCAAAAATTAAATTTTCTGACCATGACAACTTTAGTCAATTTTTTTAGGGGCAAACAAATCAATTCGTTAAGTTGATGTTTTTATTGGTATCGCGGGAATCAGTAAGAGCATTGTTTTGCATTGAGCATTGTAATGCCAACCGTTGTGTTTCATTTATTTATCCTATCGTAACCGATATTAGGCGTGTTTTTTTCACAAGGATGTTATGTACATAGCATGATATCCAAAAAAAACGCTTCGTTTTTTTTTTATTTGTGGGTTGGTGTTCTCGATCAGTTGTCAAACTAATAAAAGGCAACAAATGATTTTTTTTTGTCAAATTCGCACAAAAACGCAAAAACTGTTTGTTAAAAACCTAAAGCAATTGTATAGAGTGGAAAATAAGAATGTTCCGTAGTGAAATTAATGCAGGTAAACAATTTTTTTTGTCTGTTTTTTGTTAGTTTAGAAACGTCAAAAATGGGTCCGTTCACAAAGGTAACAAAGAATTTCTCTTGACTCTGTTTACATGCTGGGGTTGAGTTTATATGAGATTGTGATTTAGATGTGAGTTGGAAAAAATATTTTGTTACTTGTTTCAAACGAATTAAACTATTAATAATAAGAAAGTACAACCATTTTTATGGCATACTTAACAATTAGCTTTGGAAAAAATGTTAACATTCACACAAAAATGTGAAAAGATATATGCAAAATGTGCTTTCAGTCACTAAACAGACCCTTTTTAATTGCTATTACGTTGTTTTATGTATCTTAATATACATTTACAAATCTAACTCTTGAAATCAATGAAATTTTAAATATCTAAAATTTTCTGCAACTAAATTGCGGAGTGTAAGAGTGGGCATATGATTTTATTCAGTTACACATTTGTGAACAGACCCTTTGCCACCCATTTTGCTTTTGTTCGAGATACATGAAAGTCTCTAGACGCACCAACATTAAAAAATGAAAAGTCGAAAAACTCATTCGATACTCGACTAAACGTCAAAAATCTATCCCCGACCAAATCTTAACCATCCTTTTATCCATAACATTGGTTGTCGGGGATGTTGTTTTTGCTTTGCATGTCAAATGATGTTATAACAGTCTTGTGAAAAAAACACGCCTATTGATACAATTGAATTGCGCCCTAGCCCTTCCCGCTCTGATTGTGCCCAAACAGTTCTTTATTTTTATTCACGGGAACATCCTTGATGTCACTTTTTGAATTGTTACTACGTCAAACAGAGATTACAGTTTTTATGGTAAGCAACTACAGACCTTGGATCATAGCAAGAATTAAAAACATCCTTACACTGACGATGTAAGTGTTCTTGTTTCTATGTGCACCAAAATATAAACTAATCGCTTTACTGATAACTTTGTTTTTTTCATTGGTTTAGCATGGCGCACGCTATCATCCTATTTATGATATGTTCAATTACATCAAGTAAATGGTCTTTCAATATATTAAGTATATTATGGCACTTGAAAAGGTGTAAGCTCATCCAGATAGCAACCATCCATCGACGAAATATCATTGTGTGTTCAAACGCTATCAGTTTAATGACGATGTTCTATAGATTGCCTGTCAGAATCCAACAAGTTCAACAAATATTAGTCGATAACGCGACCTCTCATATTAAGAAAGTAAATATTGGAACGAATGCACATTGATTTACGTTCTATTTGCACGAACTAAAAACCCACCATCGGATTTCGTTAGTAAGACGGTTCTGGGGGAAGGTCTTAATGTATTTCTATAGAAGGACGTAATCAAACAGAGTGATATTATATTAACCATGTATTTTTGCGATCCTTTTGAATAATAATTATTTTTAACGATTCAAATAGCCCCTATACCAGCCAACTGTGTATAGCTTTTGTTTTAGAAACAGAGCAATAACAGAGTTTTGTTGGCATCCTCTTTGATGTTCAGTTTGAGTGCTTTTGCAGTTGGAATAACCATCGAAGTATCTTCCATTGTTAAGTAAGTCTTTTCTCACCAAAACTTCGTTGATTTCTATTTGAAGCAAGAACTGCAAATGGCTGAGAGCTCTGAGCGATTAATTCACGCGAATGTTTGTGTTTGTCTTGCTGTTTGAGCTCTCCCGAATTCGTACGGCTAGTGTTTGCTTTAGCAAAGTTTATCTTAGAAACACACTTTCGTTTCGTAAGTAAAACAACAAGAACAACAACTTTTTTTGCACCCAGTGCAATGAAGTGCTGCACCTGCAGCTACAGCAAAGTAAACAAATTGCACAGCACAAATACCTAGAGCAACCCAACAGCACTTCATTGCTTGTATTCATGAGATTTAGCACGGAAGAGGCAACACAGCACTAGGAGAGAGTGAGTGCGGAAGGAAAAATACCATCAAAGGACCACAGCCATCCTTCCTGAATGTTGTGTTGCTGTTGTTATTGTTATTACTACGAGTACATTTATATACATAAGTCTATAGCTGTATACAAAAATTGTACGTTAGACTAAAAGCAATTTCTTGCAACGCAAACGGTGTGCAGAAACTTTAATCGGAATTTTAATGTTCTTACGCTCATTACAGAAAATTTCTAGCAAAAGTAGATTTGCTGGGGAAGCGCAACCCAGAGAAATTGAATGGAACCAACCCTTTTGGTGTTTGCAAAATCATAATATAATGACTCGTTTCTCGTCCTCGTTGTAATCAAATGCTTTGTTTTTGAACGCGTTTTCGTGGCATAATTACAGTTTCTGTGATGAAATTGAAATGACTTGCTTTGTGTTTCCTTACACAAGTCAATGGAGCAGGGTTGTTAATTGTTGGTAGTGTCAGATCTCTTTTGTTCCCTTTTGTCATGACAAATATTGTTCCTGGACGTTAATGGAGTTTGCTTTGTTAATCGAAATCATCTCATAGCCTTCATCTTATTAAGTGTACAGCGGAGCACCGCTTGGATATGACAACAATTAGTTGTAGGTGGGTTTTGTGGTGGCACAGAGGGGCTTGTATGGGCAATTGAATACTCTTCTTGATGTGTTCCAGCAAGCCGTGGGAGTGGCTTTATGAAAAGAGATGGAAATGTTTAGACTTTAGAGGGAAGTTTCCATCAGAAAGTCGACAAAGTCACTTTGTTGGCAGTTGATTTAAAATCGATTTAAAACAGTTAACATTTTTTCCAGGATTTGTAAAAATTAAAGACTTTTCGCCATCCAATTTTCAACGTCAAACATTCCAAACACTAAACAAATCCTTATCGATTTATTTTTTGGTAGGCTTTATTAAATTCTTCATAATTTGACTCTTCCTGGAAGTGAACCACATGAAATGAGTACTTATCTTTCAATCTGGGACGGTAAGAATTTCTAAAATAGGTCCATTGATGGTTAGTTATGGAATTCAAAAAGTGACATCAAGGATAGAGGTTCGCTGTCAGAAAGCAACTTGGGTTTTGGAATTATTGACTTACTTGCATGGTTTTAGCTTTGATTCAATAGCAACTAGAAGCACCTTTAGGAACAAAACAAATTTTCGCTAAATAGCAAATATTCCAACCGCTGATAGTATCAGAAAGCGTCTTATGACTAAGCTATAAGCATATTTTGTGTATAAATGTATCGGGAAAAATTGTCTTCTAAATGATCATGTGGATTATGGTATCGTTATAAAATAAACTAGGAAGCTTCGTTGGTATTTTGAAAAGACGTTCAGCTCAAGTAAATATTGCTCTTTGTTAAGGTAGAATGTCATTGTGTTGCAGATCATGTTCGACTATTCCGGGTAAGGCTCGTTCGTTTCTCTCAATGGGAGGACTTATTTATCGTTTGAATTTATAAAAAAAGATTAGCATTTCCATCAAAAACGCAGCAATGTTTATCAACGTGGTTTTCCGATGTTTGCTATTGAATTTCTATGTTTTTTAATCTATTGTGAAGATTTTAGAAGTTTTGTATTGGCTGATTCTTAGAAAGCAATCGATTTGAGTTCGAGGAAACCAATTTCTTTCATAAGGACGAGCAATTTGAAGTTGCCAGCTAAGAAGTAGCTTTACAAAGCTCGCACCCTAGTAAATCAGTATAGTTACAAATAAACGTTCGGAAAAATATGGCAGATTTTAGGCTCATATGGCTCACAATTCTCACTTCCAAACTCATAAGAAGTGATAAATTGCCAAAAAAATGGAAGGAAAGTTACTTTCTACCAATGCACAAAGGGAAAGGCAAATTTCTCAATTTCGTGTACCTCGCACACGAAATAATTGAGATAACTTTCGATGAAACTGATGTCCCACACTTTGAAGATCACTTATCAGGTCTTTGGTAGCCGACTGCCGCACGATGGAGCCATCATAAGTAGGTATATTACATCCCTGCAACAAACAGAGGTCGAATCACCGCACACGTGATCGAGTAGTTCGTGAATGAATTATGTGTTTTCGACATTAATTCTCCCGTTATCGATCACTTTATTACCACAATTTGACATTCTTTCATCAGTTTTTGAACGAAGTGAAGTCGATAAATGAACAGCAGACTGATGTTTTGTTATGAAGAAAAATTGGACTCATTCACTCGATCACTGATGTGATAATTCGGTTAACGTATGGATAAAACCTTTAAAAATAAGTGGGTAGCGGATTTATCCAAAAAAGATTGAGTACATGCGTTTCTCATTTACTAGTACTATTCCAAACATTTATTGGAATGAAAATATGCTCCTCAAAGAAAAAAGGAAGACTAAAACACTCCAGGGTACAGACAAATGCAACGAAATCAGCATTCGAATGCCCTCAGATATGGAACAATTCAAAACCGGGAGGTATGACAACGCATTCTGGAAGTTAGTGCGGAGTACACCCCACGAGCGGATCGTTAGTGTGAAACAGTTAAGTGGAATGCCTGTGATGCCTCCGATATTACGATGCTCGTAACGCTGAAGAAAAAAGAGGAAAGTGAAGAACAAAATGAATTATAAGTAGAGTACTTATTTGAGTTTTCGCATACTTTCCATGATTTAGGCATTACGTAGCTTCAACTTAAAAATTTTTAGTAGTCTTCCCTTTGAAATGATACCTAGCACGATAACGTAAAGCATGTTTTAAGGCAAACTTACTTATACCTAGTTCTTAGGGCTTTAAAAAATCAGTTTGTAAGACAACTCAACCCTACAGACTGCCAACAATGTGTTCTAGAAATGCATCATAAAATTTAGAATTTTTATTGGAAAATTAACATCATATTCGACGTATGAGGCGAAAGCCTTATGATGAACCATGTGATTTGAAGTTGTTGAACTATCGTTCACGAATATGTAGTCTACGGTCAAAGTCCTAATTGACATTGTGTACATTTGACATTTCTCAAACACAAATTGCATTTGATTACTCATTCAATACAAGGGCTGTCTCGATCTTAAACTATCAAAGTTATCCTATTGAGATGTACCCACAACAGGAAAAAAAAACAAAACGTTTCCTTTTATCAGAAACTGTATAGAAGTTTACTGATGGAGCTTTAAATATAAATTTCAAAGTGAAAGTCTGAATCTGAAGAATATGAAAACAAAGTGGTTATAGAGTTTTAAATAATTAGGTAGGTACTCACCATGACAATTCCAAAGTAGGTAGGTATTCATTACTAATAAATAATCAAACACACGCATTCAATTCATCACTCGCGAGGGACTAAAAAAACATCACAATAGATTTTAATTCTCTCGAACATTTAAAAAGATTAACTTTTATTAAAACCACAACCAAATGAAGCCCCGCAATTTAATAAACTGGCTCAGACATTGAAACATAAATAACTACTTCGACAACACACGATTTAAAAATTCAAATGAACAACTGCCACTTTGGCTTTTTTTCTTCTTCTTTTCTCTCAATGAAAATGAAACACACACGAAAGACATTGAAAACTCTATTTAGCTTTATTGAACCAAAAGAAACTCACATTTGACTTATTACCACACAAAAAAGGATTTCAAAACTTGAAATTGAACTTACTGGACAAAAACTATGATATTTTCTTTATATTTGAATACGAAAACCAAATTAAGCACTTACATTGCTAACAAAGAGATGCAAAACAAGAACAAAACACAAGAAAACTACAATTTCACATCATCTCGACTTTAATGGGCAAAATACGCCTTGCAACCAACGAAATTTGGTTTAATTGAAACACTTTTACGATTAATTCAAAAGAAATTATAATTTTAGGGCCGAAATCTAACAAATTTACACTGAAATAATTAATTTTTTGAGAAACTCGACGACTGTGCCTGCACTTTAGACGGCCATTTGCGTTTTGACAATCTCATATGCCGGAGCAGACCACCTGTCTCTTTCTATCGTACATAATGGATTTGACTGATAAATAATGCCGCGGAGACATTTGAATTTGAATTATTTTGCTCACAATTTGTTGAACATTGAACTACTTTATGCATTTTAGCATTTTGTTAGTAAATTGAAAGTTTTTAATCAAATGCAAATGGTTAATATTGAGTGCATGGTAACTCAAAATGTTCACAAAGTCGACGAGATGGTATACAGAGGTATATAAATTTTCATAGGCTTTTCTTTTGAGATTAAAATATGTGACATTGTGAACGCAGTTCCAACTTTAATCGACTTATGCTGCTATTGCTTTTTTATCATGATTTTCAATAATAAGCCAGCGGCTAAAAGTAGAGTTCAAGAAAGCAGGTCTTTAACTGCAACTGCTACTTCTCTTCAACTTTCGATGCACGACAGATCCATTTGTTATTGAATATAAAATATAAGTGAAAAAGCCAAAGTAACATGGTGGTGAAATGATAAAGCCAAAGCAGTGATAATTAAGAAAAAAGCAGCTTTCAAGGCATAGTCAAAGTGCCCCTCAAATAATAAAAATGAAAAGACTCTCCTCGAAAGCAAATATAGAAGTTGCAAAAAAAACCTAAGAAGAAGTGCGTTCAGAGAACGGAATGAGCTTGACTGATAATCGGGAGCTGGAAGAAGTTTCTGCCCGTTCCTCTGATGCAAACCAAGCTCTTCAAGTATTGCGACAAAACAATTTGAAATAGGAAAAATCTCCAGATTTGCAGCTTAAAGAAAGGAGTTATCCAGAGATTTGTTCGCCGAAGTTGATTCATAACATTCGTCTTAGGTGGCGCAATCAAGTGAAAGAAGACTTCAACCGACTTAGAGTGCAAAACTGGAGAGAGATCGCCTGAAATCAAAGTCGTTATAGAAGGATGTTGGTTTAGGCCCAGGTTCACCCCGAACTGTAATGCCCACCTAAGTAAGTATTGAACAAACAGTTTCCTCGAGAGTACTTTCCAAAAGTTGAATCATATTCAACAGAAATTCTCGACATCGAGCAGTCGGAGAAGATAGTGACGAGCACTCCAGAAAAAGCCAACGTTCTGGTCCAAAGAAGAGATACCAGATACCACACGAGTTTTAGAAAATGGGGGACATCGGGCTTAGAAGTTTAGATACATACATGAATTTGCGTTAACTATACCGTTCGACTGAGCTGATGTCCCATCTGAATGAAGGAGTGGTGGCCAGTCGAAGCATCCTGAGTCTGCGGCTAGAACTATTTTGAGTCTTCTGCATTTTATAACAGTTCTGTACTACCTGCTGGAAGATAAGGTGCGTAACACCAAAGTATATCAACAATTCCCTACTGACGATGAAGCTTACATCCCCTTTAGAAGGAAGTGGATAGCGTATTAGTCCAGAAAACTGAGTATACTTGCGTTGCTCATTTTTTTTTGTTCTTCTTTTTTTTTTGATTGATCATGCCAATTTCAGATTTTTATTGAAATGAAAATGTGCTTCTCAAGTATTAAAAGTTAAAATATAGGTATGGGATCAATTACCAATAGTGAAGCAACTTGCGAAGCGATATCAATCATCGAGTGAGTGTAAATAAATAAACAGGGTGGCGCAACAGATGCGAGGAGCCCTAGGGCCTAGCGCAATTCTCTCAACCATTGCTTGTGAGGAAATGGAGGGGACGTACGGTTTTCTGCCAGTTCCGAACGGCTAATCGAGAGAGCGCTTTTCATGGCAATGAGCTTACTAACGGAGGACTTTCAAATTCCTCTCGAAAGGCGATACCCGTGAAAAAACATTTTTGCCTCTGTTGGGATTCTGTGTTAAAAGGCGGACATGCTAACCATCACGCCACGGGCACCACCAGCCAGCTTATGTGATAGAAAAATGCCCCCTAAGCTGAAAGGAAGACTCTACACCGCGACTGTGCGTTTAGCACTCACATAAGGTTCACAATAATGGACAGTCACTCGGCTTGTGATACCACAATGGATCTAATGTATCCTCATCCTATTGGAACCATTTTGAGCTTTAATGAAGCGGGAGAGACGCAGGAAGTCGATGTGAATAAGATCACTGGGGTCATTAAAGAAACACGAACCTAGGTGAATCCTAGGTCTGTGAGCTTTAGTGGGGCATGAACAGAGAAGGTGAGGAATAATCTCCTCCTTCTCCTCATCCATATAGCTTCTGCAAAAATCGTTTGAAGCGACTCCTAGGCTTGCGACATGTCTTACAATAAGACAGTGTCAACGAAGCACTAATGTGTTTTCTGTTGAGAGATTTCAAGCCGTTTGAGCGCTTAAGATCTAGCTTAGGCCAGATTTGTTTCGTTGCACACATTTGTATTCAAAAGATTCATATATGAGGAGATTCTAAAACAACCCTCTTTTTCTTACCGGGAAGTAATAATAACACGACTTGAAACAAAAAGTTTTCGAAAATAAGATTTGTATTTTTTCATATTTCTCTCAAACCAAATACATACACACTCATTTTCTTGTATTTTCAAGGCAACTCTGCAACAGAAGGCACATGTTGTGTAGGTAACCATGTTCAAACAGTGCAAATGTGTATTTTCTTCTCCATCATCACAAAGATATTCCTCAAACCGAATTCAATCTTCTTAATCCTTAAAGTTTCCAAAAGCAAAAACCACATCTAAGTTTGTTTCCAAAGAAACAAAACACATGCATCTAAACCGAAACACAGCAGGGCAGAGCAATACACAAGATTCTTGTGTAGAATTAAACTTGAGAGGTTGTGTTACTGTTTCTATTTTACTTTACCACAAAATGTAATCTTCTTTATCAAGTAAAATAGAAAAAACAAAAGTAAAATTCTTGCGATTTTCCTAAGATGCATTCAAGCAAAGGGCAAAAGTGAAACTATCAGCATCCATATTCACTTTAATTTCATAATACTCCCTTGTACTTGGCAAAGGAAAGACTTTTTAGTTAGTACTGGAACAAATTTTTCATATATTTAGTGAAATTGCAGATTCTATTTTAAGAACAAAGGAAAACAGTTTTGTATAATCAGTTGCTCTTAAGTCCAAGTATAATTTTAAAAATGAATGAACATATGTATTAGATGGATTAGATTTTTAATTTTGTATGTTTGCCTGAACAAAATTTTACCTTGCTTTTAGTTCAATTTATTCTATTTTCAGAGAAAAAATTAAAGATGATATTATAAAAAAAAAATTTCGTTTGATTTCTATTTTAAGTGGTAGTCAATTGAATTTTTACTCGTCAGCAGTTATTTTTTGTGTTGACAACTTTTTAAGACAACTTTTTACTAAGCTGTTACAACGGTTGAAAGAATCAAGGCTGTGAAATGAAAGCCAAGAGGGACAAACATTCATTTAATGGTGGTGAGAGTTTCACAAAGCATACAAAAAAAAGAGAGAAGAGAAACATGTCGACTAACGCTGGATTGATATCAAAAGCCCTTTGTCATTCGATGATGACCGATTTATTGAATTGGAATTTATTGAATGTAGCTGCCTACCATTCTACTAAATAACTTTTGTATACCTATACCTACTACGTCGTATTATTAAATCACCCCTCCCTTTTATAGCAATGGACTGTTAGAAATAATGTCCGTAGGAGATTTTGCTCCATATAAGCATTTCTATGGTTAAGGAATTATTGACTTTAAGATACGTAAAGTTCACAACTGCGAAAAGATTACATGTATTTTTATTTGAAAATTTCATTTTATTTTCCTATGCCAATTCCAGCCTACCTATAAAAGACACTTATTTTAAGAGCAAACGCCATACTTGCTTTTTCGCAAGTGTTTTCAATTTTCCAAAACGATTTGTGAATTTGCTTTTGGTATGTTTAAGGCAAAGTCAAAATTAAATGTTTTCCATTGAAAAACAAATTCAAAATAAAATAAAGAAATCGGAAACCAATTGACTATAGATTATATCCAAACTTCTTAATACTTGCGAAATTCACCCACATGCTCAGATTTACCATGTAGTCAGTTCGGTTATCAGTTCAGTAAAAAAAAAAAAGTGTGGTCAGTTGAACCCTCATTTGACTTGGGAGCAGTCGAAAGTCAGATGAACTAAGGTTCTCCCAAACCAAAGTGATTTAGAAGTTGCGGCAGCTGCAGAAACGATGGGCGAGTTCCTAAACGAAAGCTTTGCTAAGTAGGTAAATCTAATGCTAAGCATAATAATAAAAAAAAATTAACTTAAACTTTATCGCATAATTAGCAACTATTATACCAACCCGGAAATGAAGTGTCTCTTGAAAATTCCCATCGGATAGAAAAGCTCCATTCGATTGTAGTTTTATTTTTATTTGTTTTTAAGTCCAGCAATAGGATCTTGTTAAGAACCAAAAAAAAAAACCGGGAAAACTTTAACTTTCATGGTGCCAAGGGCAAAAGCGAAATTATCTAATTTATTTGGATTATCGATGATAAAACCAGCCACTCATATTTTGCTTTAATATTACAACATTTTTAGCATGAGTTCTTAACCCATAAGTTAGATAGGTATCTGCAGAGTTTTCGCGCGATAACATTGTTGTTGAAGACAGTAATGCAATACTCAAGACCCAACTCGTAAAAACATTTTTCCTGCTCTTAGCTGAAAAACAACTCTGCGCAGATGTGCTCTCTCAACAAGCTTTTTAACCTGTTGTTTCTACGAGCTTTATTTTGTATAAATCAAGAGACTTTAGCCGTGATGAAGGTTAAGCGAAGTTCTTTTATATTTTCATAAAACACGTACGAATACACACACTCACTAAAGACTCACAATCATCAATATACTTGGCATTGTTTACCATTTTAGCAGGAATTAACTTTGCGTTAAGCCATCTTTTTTTGGATGGTTTTTGTAATTATCGTTATCCAAAAGAAGAAAAAAATTCTATGTGATACTTGCACTGATTCCAAACCAATACCTTGATGAGTAAAAGTAAATTTGCTCTACCGCTTATTTGTCTGTGATTGACACTTCATATTTTTGGAGAGAAAAATGCCCACACTCTTTATTTATCAACACTCATTAATTAATCGTCCTATCTTCGAAGGCTTTTTCTGATGTTCCATTTGACATGGGGTTAACTTATCGATGAGTTTTTGTTTTTGTTTCGGTTTTGGAATTTTAACGAAATAACAGTTTGTCGGTTGTTCATAATAATTCCTTGATTTGATCTTTGAATACAAACAAAAAATATTTACACAACAAAGTTAACTGAGAAGGAAAAATGATTAATCTTTATTTTCACAGTTAAGGTATAGGAGATGGTATCTGGTTCGCTTGTGGGTGCACAGATGATGATTTATTACAATGCCGAGAAGGGTAGAAAGCAGTCAAATATGGACAATGTAGAGGAAGACAATATTAGAGATGATCGATTGACTGTCATGAATTCTTAAGTATATAAAAAAATTGTGAGACTCTAAACTGAGCATACTTTACTTTACTTTAAGGAAAAGAAAAATTATTCAAGGGATGAACATGTCAGGAGTTTAAAGATTGGAAAAAATTGACAGTTTGACACTTTTACTGTCTTTTATTAAACAAATTTACAAGATGTTTGAGCGGTTTGGGATAAAGTGGAAGTGGATTCGTTTACTTAAGTCGTGTCTTTAAATACTTTTCATATAAGAAGGGTTGGGCTATGAGCTACATTTATATTCACGATTATATTGCACTTGGACTTCGTTTTTAGCTAACGTTATGATGTACTAATTTGTCTTTATAAGGACTTCCATGCTTGACCAAGTTCCAGAGTACAATTTTCCATCACTTTTTGATTGGGGTAGGTTGGAGGTTATATCGTATGCTTGAGGTAAGAATGCTCAGTGAAGCTCAAAAAGGCAAAAAAAGTCCCAGCACGCCTGATGTTTTTTCGGTCTTCATTCGATCTTGAGATATTTTTTGAGTCCCATCAAGACAAGCTTGAACATTAACTATCGTGTTTTCTAATAAGTATTTGACGACTCAAAAAACGCAAACCAATTGAGATATTTCGGAATTTTACTCTAGACTTTAAGTATAGTCAAAACACTTATGAATGGAACTAAATCTTGTTCATATGGCTGACGTATGCAAGTTTGCAGCGGTCGATTCGTTGGACCGAATTTGACACATTGATACGAACTCCGTCCAACCCGTTGCCTCACTGACACGGCAAAATCACGCAACGAATTTGTAGACTAAAATTTTTGAACTAGACTTGTTATAGCCTATCTTGGGCGAGAATTACAACCGAATATATTGAATAGATGGACAACGACTGTTTGATGATTAATAAAAAAAAAATGAAAGGGTTTGTTGAAAAATTAAATTCAAAGCTGTCAAGTGCTTGTTGGATAACCCTATATTAGTAAAAGCTGTCAAAAGTATAGGTTTTCGGTTTCGCTTTACTAAATCAATACAAATGACACCGATATGGTGGAAGCTAGATAGCTTAACCGTATGGTGACTTGGTGACCACCCTCGTGATATAGTCGAGACTTTTCTCGATTGGGAAAAGTTAGAGATCCAATTACAAGAAAAAGATACGAAAGTTCTAACAGAGGGTTAATACTTTTGCCTTCCGAACTTAGCCTAGTTGAAAAACCACAAAATCAGGACTGCGAAGACAGGTCGGGAAACATTCCGATAGAATCGCGGTTGTTGCTGAAGAGTGAAGACCAGGGATGTTACTTATGGAGACTTTTTAGTCATGCAGTCGCCTTTCACCTGATCGTTTATTGGCGTTAAGACCATTAGCACCTGCACATTATTGAATTCAGGCTGACATATGATAAGCATAGCTTTTTCTAAGTTGAGAGGCTTTCTACATCATCGTCAAGTTGGATAGGGTATTCTGACTGCTGCGGTGTTTTCAATGACACCGGCGCTAAAACGGTTCCAAAAGTTGAATTTCTGGACATCACGAAAACAATTCTGCTCTTCGCAATCTCTGAGTTTCAGGTTTCACACCTTGGTAAACATCTCAACTCAAACCAACCTCAAACCTATCTCGACTCAAAATTGCCAAATTATAAAAGAATAAGCATTGTTAACGTCGGCGTCGCACCGAATACAAGATCTTACATTTACATTTACATGAAACCTACTCCACACATAAAACTGCTGAGTAAAGGGGGGGCAACCGGGCGACAAAGACCATTTGGGTGATACCCCACAAGATTAACTACACAAATACTACAAAGAACAAGTAACACATGACAACAGCACGCAGTTGTACAGGACGGTCCCCCATCTTGTCACTAACAGCGCTCATTCCGATTTACAAGATCTTGTTTCCGGAAAAATGTGATCGTTTTCTACTCCAGCAAGGGTCGTCAAAGCTTCATTAAGACAATACAGCAGCTGTGAAAATCCTCTGACTTCATATTGATATATTTGCCAGGAGAGAGGAGACCCAGAGTAATGTGCAGTTTGGTAATTCCCGCAAAATTAGTTCGACCTTCGAAGGATGGTTTGAGGTAGGCAAGCTGTTCCTTGAGAGTGGGTAAGCAATTCACATCATAATCGAACTCAACACCAGAGGTATAACATTTCCTTTTTTGGTGAGGATATTACCTAAATGAAGAGCCATTTATTGTTTTATTGGGTGGAGAATAAAACACCTGTCAAAACCCATGGAACTCATGAGGAAACCGTTCGTCATTTCGCAATAAAAATACTCTGGTCCTATGATCGCGAGATCACTTGTAGTGACACAGATTTAATAAAAAATGTGTGAACATAACAAGAAGAGTTTGCACCATAAGACTGTAATGTGTGGGACATGTAGAGTTTATGGACACCAGCTTAGAACATAAGGCTTATGTGCTGAACACAGCAAACTCCGTCTTTTCGTTCCATGTGCCAAACTACCTATATGTATATTGATATCTACGTTTTGTAAAATTCAATCCCTTTCAACTTGAAATACACTCAGCTCAGGTAAAGCAAGTACATATCCACATTTCGGCGGTAAAATGGTTTTGAATTCATAAATAGTCGATTTTGCTAAACCTTTTCACAATGAAACTCAGAAGGTATTTGATTTTGGCCAATACATGCAAAAATCCTTCCAACTTGTTTTGAAAAACGTCAAACGAGAGCTGCTTTCTTGTATTTAAACCGAATTAAATAAGCAACAGTTCAAGTCCAACTGCAAGTACCTTCACTACTACGTTATCGATTCGATTTCTAATACTACTGCCGCAGTTTGGGTTCATCAACGTCAAAAACATAGCAAACACGAACTTACAAGAAAACAAAATTCAGTGAAAAGTTGTCTGTGTGCTTTGTTTACTAATAACTCCAAGGTAAAAGCACAAGATGAAATGAAAAAGGCAATGACGTGGAAATATAAAACGAAGGAAGTTTCATATTCTTTAGCTCGCTGTCCCAAATTTTAATTTTTTTCTCCCCAGAATTCAACTTGTGTAGTACTCGCTCTAATGTCTATGGTTGTAGTAAGAAAATATTTAGGCCCTCTAGTATTTTTATGTGAATCTATTATGTAGGTAGTTCTTCAATCCTACTTCAGCCCCTGAAAACAGACCCTAGAATGCTAGCTTTTTCACCGCACACGTATCTAGCTACGAACAAACAAATCCCTTCCAAATTTACTGTGACTTCTTTTTTATCGTGCGTGAGATAATGAAGCACGATAAGTTTTATACGAGTCAGCATCGTTTCCACAGAAATCCTTGTAACTTTTAAAAGCCTGTGACGGATTAAACTATTCATTATGTGGCAGCAAATTTGTGTGCCTGCTGCTTTCAACGATGCTTTCAGTAAAAAAGAAAAGCACAAACAAACAAACCATATCCATTAAGTGTTTCACGTCACGTAGAGGCAATAGTAATAATCACAATCAAACCACCCAGAACTATAGCTGTACCATCTGCCATAAGGACTATCAAAACCAACTCATCATTGAAGTTACTTTTTAAGTCAGACACGCAATAGGCAAACTATCAATCCTATAACACTCACACTCAACAACAAAAATTAAGTGCACGTAGCGATACACATATGCTGTATCGTCATTTAAGCTGCTGAGTAACTCATATTAACGTTTAAGCAATAATCCTAAAATCACAAATGTCATAATCTAAAAAAAGATTTGTCACAGTCGTAGTATTTTTTTTTTTTCTATCTCTTGACAGTCAGTTGTCCTTGGAACATTCGTGCAGGGATATCAAACTATGAAAATGGAGCGTTAAATATTTAAAGAGAATTCTTCTTTAAGCAACAGAGCAACGTTAAGTTAACCAACAAGAAGGACAGAGGAAGACAGCGGTAACAGGTTTCGTTTTAAGCGTCAAAACGCTTAAAGGCTACTTTGTCCCTACAACACATCTGGACACAGATGGACAGGGACACCCACTATTTGAAATTTGAGTAGGGTCCATAGAGCTTGGAGGTTTTATTTTATTTTTGTTGTTCAGAGTTTCTGAAATAGCTGCTAGGGAATATATTAAAGTGTTCTCCAACTGATCTGTAGAAGTGAAGGAATTTTCCATTTTAATTTGTGTTGTCTTTTTGTCAAAACAACTTTGTGTTATGGAAAGTGAAACGCACACGAGAGACTGGCAGACAAATTTACATACGGAGATGATATAGTATAGTGGACTTGACATCGTTGTTGCTCAAAAAGTATTTAGTAACGTAATAACCACATGTACATAGGTGCAAAATGTAGAAGTAAGGTGTTTTGTTCAGTGTTTTGACAGGTAGCTTTGTTTTGTTCCTATAAAAAGAAATTATTGGTAGAAAAACACTTTCTTCCGCTTTTTTTTTGGTTTCTTTAATAAGTTAGAGTTAGAAGCTTTTGAAAAGGTGTGGAACGATGAATCCATATTCGAACCTAGGACATACATCTGTCATCAGAACTCTACGTAATCAAAGAATTTTATATCCAGACTCCGACCAAATAGTGGCAATTTCAAAAAGAAATTAGTTTGTGTTCAGAATGAATAGAATTGGTTTGAGTCCAGAACAGTAAGAAACGTCATGGATAAATAACATAAACGGAGTTCAAAAGAGTTTAACAACTTATGTCGCTTCTCATTGGACGAAAAGAACCGTCCAGGGGCGTCCAAGAGAATTCTCAAACCGTCTCATTTGTGCAAAAAGATAGCTTCTCGTGATTCTGAGAAGTGACAGGCACTCCTTGATTTGAAGTGAGAATCCACTAATACATGTAACTCAAATGTCAAGAACAGGAAAATTTTAGGTAATTTAGGAATACTTTTTAAGGGCAATAAGTGTTTGACTCACAGAAAAGCAAACTGTCAAAATTGAACAAAAATAACACTGGTCTACAAAATTTCACTTTTATGTATGCACACAAAAGCGAACTATATTTTTTAAAGGTTTTTGGCTCGCTGAACTCAAATCTGTCCTCAGAATTGCTCTGTCACATCACATTTTCAAAATATTCAGCATTCAAGATCGGAAAAATCCAGTTTTTGCTATTTTTGAGCCTATGTTTTAACATAAACAAAATTTTAACCCAAAAACAAACCATTGCTTTTCCGATGATTTGCTATCCGCTGAATCCAAATCTGGTCTTGAAAAGGCTCTATTACATCAAATTACTGAGATATCTAGCTTCAAAAGTTGCAATAAATGGTCATGCATTATTTTGAAGATTACGTATAGTCTCGAAAGGAAATTTGAGTCAGAAATTATATTTTTTAAAGATTTTTTGGTGCTGAATTCAAATTCAGTCAGAGATTTACGCTACAATATCAGGTTTCCAAAAAATAAAGCGTTGATGTCTTGACCTTACTCTGGCTATAATCTCAAGACCCTGATGTGACAGAGCAATTCTGTGACTGAATTTGAATTCAGCACATCCAAAACCATCAAAAATATGCTTTCTGACTCTAATTTCCTTTCGCGACTGCAACAGTCCTCAAAATATTGCAGGACCGTTTATTGCAACTTTTGAAGCTAGATATCTCAGTAATTTGATGTAATAGAGCCTTTTCAAGACCAGATTTGGATTCAGCGGATAGCAAATCATCGGAAAAGCAATGGTTTGTTTTTGGGTTAAAATTTTGTTTATGTTAAAACATAGGCTCAAAAATAGCAAAAACTGGATTTTTCCGATCTTGAATGCTGAATATTTTGAAAATGTGATGTGACAGAGCAATTCTGAGGACAGATTTGAGTTCAGCGAGCCAAAAACCTTTAAAAAATATAGTTCGCTTTTGGGTGCAAAATTATTGTCGACCAGTGTAATTTTAGGTGTTCCATTGGTTTTTGGAAATGAGTGCTTCCCCGAGCGAAACCAAAGCAATGAAAAGCGACATAAGATTCATTTATTTGTTGTCATTTGTTCACATGGTGCAATTAATGGTGAATGATTATTATTTGTAGACGTAAAATCAATGGCATGTCACGTGTCAAAAAAGATACCAGGAATCAAATCACAGAGTTTACTGAATGAATCAAAAAGTAATAAAGTTATGGATATGAGTACATATTTGGATAGTTTTTCCAAACAAAGCTTGACCAGAAGGTTATAAACTGAAGCAAAGCGTAATTTTTGAAATTATTTTTTGATTTTCAAAACTAAAATATTTCAAAAGTCATTCAAATTTTTCTAGTTTTCCAACCAATATCCTATTACTACATCTGATAGAAGAATTCAGCCACAGGCTATTTAAAAGGCAATGGTAATCGAATGGCAGAGAAAAAAAAAATGAAAAGTGAAAATAGATTAATTGACAAGCGAAATTGATATCCTTTTTTTTTGCATCGATTTGATTTTTTAGTCAGTGAAATGGCAGTTTTTAGTTTTGTGATTTTATTCGTCGTTTCATTAAAATAACAGCATGGTGAACGTGGTACAAACAATTTACAAAAACTCTAGCAATTTTCAGTAGAACGCCACTTAGTCATTTATCAATGTAACTGTCCCTTTTTTGTGTACAAAGAGAATGAAGGGACAATTAGAACGAACTTTAAACAAAAAAGAAATTGATTCTGTTTAGTTTTGTTCTTGAACATGAGATTACCGTCCAGGGTTAAAAAGCAAAAACTTTACTTACCACTTAAAATCAAGACAAAACTTTTGGGTATCCCTAGAAACATTTTAACTTTTTGTAAATGTATTTTACGTTTTACTTTTGACCTTAAAATTTATCCTTTAACCTTTTAGAAATGTGTTACCAGCATCTTACCACTTAGATACATATACATTACACCCAGAGAAAAAGACTGTGTAAAATTGCCTTATTTGCCTAAGGTGAATTTTTTTGTATGGAAGTTATTTTCTAACATAATTTTGCCTTAGTTCTAAGGCAATTTATGCTCGAAAATCCTAAGCTAAATTTACCTAGAATAGGCTACCGTGCCTTAGATGGATAAGGTAAATTTTTTTGTATGGAAAATATTTCCTAACATAAATTTACCTTAGGACTAAGGCAATTAATTGTAAAATTTTAGCCTAGAAATAAGGTAATTTCACCTAAGCCTAGGCTAATTTTACCTAGAAATTTTTTTTACCTAGAATGTTATTTTCCTAACATAATTTTGCCTAGAACTAAGGCAATTTATGTTAGACTCTTACCTATGACTAAGGTAATTTTACCTTAGACCTTGGTTAATTTTACCTAGGATTTTTTTTTTTGCTAAAATATTTTTTTTCTAAAATAATTTTGCCTAGAACTAAGGCAATTTTACCTATGGCCTAAGCTAATTTTTTCGGTGATATGTTATTTTGCTAACATAATTTTGCCTAGAACTAAGGCAACTTTACCTACGTTAATTTTACGATATTTTTTTTTTTGTTCGGCAAAAAGTTTTGAATTCTTCCTAAAAAAAAGGAAATATAAAGGAAAAAAAAAATTTATTATAGTTTTTAAAAATATACAAATGTTTTTTTTTCTTGACCTTCAACGAAATTTTGTATTGTTGTTGTTTTTTACACAGGTTTGTTTCAGCAAAGAAAAAAATAATGAATAAACTTTACCTAGGGCCTAAGGTGATTTTACCTTAGGCCTAAGGTGATTTTCCCACCAAAAGCGCAAAAAGCAATGATTCGAGTTTTGGAGGGAAAATCACCTTAGACCTTAGGTAAAATCAGCTTAGGCCCTAGGTAAAATTTATTTTTTTTTTTTGCTGAAATAAATTTTACCTAGGGCCTAAAGTGATTTTACCTAAGGCCTAAGGTGATTTTCCCACCAAAAGCGCAAAAAACAATGATTCGAGTTTTGGAGGGAAAATCACCTTAGGCCTTAGGTAAAATCACCTTAGGCCCTAGGTAAAACTAATTTTTTTTTTTTTTTTTTTGCTGAAATTAATTTTACCTAGGGCCTAAGGTGATTTTACCTAAGGCCTAAGGTGATTTTCCCACCAAAAGCGCAAAAAACAATGATTCGAGTTTTGGAGGGAAAATCACCTTAGGCCTAAGGTAAAATCACCTTAGGCCCTAGGTAAAATTTATTTCAGCAAAAAAAAAAAATAAATTTTACCTAGGGCCTAAGCTGATTTTACCTAAGGTCTAAGGTGATTTTACCTAAGGCCTAAGGTGATTTTCCCTCCAAAACTCGAATCATTGTTTTTTGCGCTTTTGGTGGGAAAATCACCTTAGGCCTTAGGTAAAATCACCTTAGGCCCTAGGTAAAATTTATTTCAGCAAAAAAAAAAAAAATAATAATTTTACCTAGGGCCTAAGGTGATTTTACCTAAGGCCTAAGGTGATTTTCCCACCAAAAGCGCAAAAAACAATGATTCGAGTTTTGGAGGGAAAATCACCTTAGGCCTTAGGTAAAATCACCTTAGGCCCTAGGTAAAATTAATTTTTTTTTTTTTTGCTGAAATAAATTTTACCTAGGGCCTAAGGTGATTTTAGCTAAGGCCTGAGGTGATTTTCCCACCAAAAGCGCAAAAAACAATGATTCGAGTTTTGGAGGGAAAATCACCTTAGGCCTTAGGTAAAATCACCTTAGGCCCTAGGTAAAATTAATTTTTTTTTTTTTTGCTGAAATTAATTTTACCTAGGGCCTAAGGTGATTTTACCTAAGGCCTAAGGTGATTTTCCCTCCAAAACTCGAATCATTGCTTTTTGCGCTTTTGGTGGGAAAATCACCTTAGGCCTTAGGTAAAATCACCTTAGGCCCTAGGTAAAATTTATTTTTTTTTTGCTGAAATAAATTTTACCTAGGGCCTAAGGTGATTTTACCTAGGGCCTAAGGTGATTTTACCTAAGGCCTAAGGTGATTTTCCCACCAAAAGCGCAAAAAGCAATGAATCGAGTTTTGGAGGGAAAATCACCTTAGGCCCTAGGTAAAATCACCTTAGGTCTTAGGTAAAATCACCTTAGGTCCTAGGTTAAATTTATTTTAGCAAAGAAAAAAATAATAAATAAATTTTACCTATTTTATTATATTTATTTTATTTAATTATGAGATATACATTTGTATAAATAAAACTGTATCAATAATAATTGGTTCGATAGAATATGTCCATAAGCCTTGAGATTTCCGAATAAAATTAAAAAAAAGGAAACAATAAAAATTATATATTTTCACAATCTCTTTTTCTTTGTTATTATATTTATTTATCCATGCAAGAACATGAAAACTTTGTTTGAAAACCGAAAAATCAATCGATTTAGATGGGGGTTCTATTATTCCTTATACTGCAGCCGAAGTGGATATAGATAAATGCAATAAATGTCTAAGAGATGTTTAGGCGCTAATTATAGCTTTCATTGAAAAAGAATAATTGGAATGTTTAAATGGAATTTTTAGCATGTTTTCTTCTGGCCAGGAATGCAAATGTTATACCAATTGATGGGAAATTAGTCAAATAATTTTGTTTGAGAAAAAAAAATTTCAATTCCGCATTTATTTCTTGTTAAAATTAGGTTTTTCTATTTCAGTGACAGAATCATCTTTCCGGAAAAAAAATTCTGTCTGAACTTTTTTTAATGGCAAACAATTATTTTGTTGATTTCCGATCGATTGGTACAAAATTCGCATTTCTTAGCAAAAGATAACATGCTAAGAAATCCATTCAAACATTTCTATTATGCTTTTTCAATGATATAGCTATAATTTGCGCCTTAATGAATAAAGCCTTTAACTTCAGCCAAATGCAAATTAAGTATAAAACAAAACACACTTTGATTTGTTTTTCTAATATAAGATCCTATTTCATAAAATAAATCAACCCTGTGTAATAAATCTAGACTCCAGATTTTTTTTAAGAGCTAAAGAAATAATTTATGAAAAAAAAACTATGGATATAATCCATTGGTTTATCAAATTTGCTTTTTGTTATAGGGAAACTTGTAATTAGAAACAATCCCTTAAAAAACTGATTTTAAAAGAGATAATGATGTGAAAAATGCAATGAGAACGTAAAATTATTAAAATGATTTAATTTAACTTCAATTTTCCTTTCAAATGCCCCTTTAAGGATACGCTCATGTTTAATCTTGCATCACCCACATTATTTCATTGTAACTTTAACCAAATAAAATTTGACCATGGCCTATCTCATTTTACCTACGCTATATCTAATTTTACCAAGATCTAAAATAAATGTTATTAAAAGGAATCCTCATTTTCGGATGACTATTTGACGCTGTTTTCTTACTTTTTCCAATAGAAAACGAACAAAATACCCCTAATGCTATGTCCGCACCTGAGAGTTAACCTGGGTTATCTCAAAACAATCCCAAACCAACATGATAACCAAGTGGTTTGCCATACAACACGAAACCTTCTTAGTCACTGGGTTTCGAGATAACCTACTCGAAACCAAGCGTGCTGAATGCACTATTTCCAACATTCCATTGAATTTGACATTTAAGAGAGTGGAAGTGAGTGGAGAGAGAATGAATTCTCTCATACGTCGTTGACGTTCTGCTCACACTTTATGTCTGTCTCTTTTTAACTTAAGACAAAAAGATAAACTTAAAACTTTTTGGCATATGCGGACACTACTTGGTTAACTCAAACCAAACTGGAACGAAACCCAGGTTAACTTCAGGTGCGGACATAGCATAAAGGATACGCTCACGTGTTGTTTTCCCTCCAAAATTATTCCATTTTACCTTATGCTATGTCCGCACCTGAGAGATAAACTTGTTTAACTCAAAACAATCCCAAACCAACATGATAACCAAGTGGTTTGCCATACAAAACGAAACCTTTTTAGTCACTGGGTTTCGTGATAACCTACTCGAAACCAAGTGCGCTGAATGCACTATTTCCAATATTCCATTGAATTTGACATTTAAGAGAGTGGAAGTGAGTGGAGAGAGAATGAATTCTCTCATACGTCGTTGACGTTCTGCTCACACTTTATGTCTGTCTCTTTTTAACTTAAGACAAAAAGATAAACTTAAAACTTTTTGGCATATGCGGACACTACTTGGTTAACTCAAACCATCCTGGAACGAAACCCAGGTTAACTTCAGGTGCGGACATAGCATTAAGAACTAACATAAAATCACCTTAGGAATAAGGTGATTTTATGGCGTCACCTAGAAATTAGCTTAGGCCTAAGGCAAATTTATGTTAACTCCTAAGGTAAAATTACCTTAGGCCTAAGCTAATTTCTAGGTGACGCCATTTACCTAAGGAGCTAACATAAATTTACCTTAGGAGCTAACATAAATTTACCTTAGGCCTAAGCTAATTTCTAGGTGACGCCATAAAATCACCTTATTCCTAAGGTGATTTTATGTTAGTTCTTTAAAATTGCCTTAGTCCTAAGGTAAAATCGTTGTCTGGTTGCTTTCGAAACGTGCTTTACATCATTTACTTCCAAAACTTCGTGGCGTGCAGCGTGCAGTTCATGTCTTCAATTAAATGTTATATATGTATTAAAAGTTTTAAAAGTGAATATAAAAGTAAATATAAAGAAAAGCAGTGTTTATCTAATATTATATCAAAGTAAGTATTTTTACCTACAATATTTTACAATATACATATTTGCGTTTTTATTTCGCTCGTAGAAAAAAAAGTATAAAACTCTTCATTTTGTGTATTTTAAGTATAGAAAACGTGTTCAATCCTGCTTTTAATCGTATCCATCTTACAATTAAGTTATTTTTGGGACACGTTTCAACTTTGCATTAACTATTTGCTTGTACATATGTACATATTTATATTAATTAAAAATATTACTTTTGAGCTTTGCGTTGAAACGATGATGCCGGCGGCGCGGCAACGTGGCTCTTCAATCCATTGTGGATTTGGCTTTTCTAGCCACCTTTTTCCTTTCTTTACCATTACGCACAACAAGCTGGTTGAAGCATTTCTTAATTTTACATTTATTTATTGGTTACAATAATTTTCTATTGATTTAATTGTACAACATTTTGTATTATCGTACGAACTGCTAATCAATCAACATGAAAGTTCTTTTAACAATTGAGGCCATGAGCGTTATTGTGGCCTATGTGCTTTTTCAATTTTTCCATTACAGCGTAAACCAAGCTTTGAGTTCAAAAATAATAAAAATTCGTAAAAGTTGCCAAAAAAGAGTTCTTAATAGAAGCACAAGAGTTCTAAACAATTTGTTATGCATTTTTTTTTTTCTAAACTTGATGTTTAAAAAGTTAATATTTTCAAAGTTAAAAAAAAATTGCTTAAAAAGAGTTCTGATGAGAGTTCTGAATAGAAGCACAAGAGTTCTAAACAGTTTGTTAAGAAAATTTTTTTCTAAACTTTATATTTAAAAAGTTATTCACAAAATTCGTTTTCCAAAGATTTTCGAAAAAAAAATCCAAAAATCGCTAAAAAGAGTTCTGATGTTCTGAATAGAAGCACAAGAGTTCTAAACAATTTGTAAATTTTTTTTCTAAACTTATTATTTAAAAAGATATTAACAAAATTTTGTTAATAATTTTTTCAATATTTAGTTAACAAATTGATTAGAACTCTTGGGCTTCTATTCAGAATTCTCATCAGAATTCTTTTTTAGTGATTGTTACGAATTTTTATTTTTACTTGTGAAATTTTAAATTTCATTTAGCTATTTCAAATTATCAGAACTTATGTATTTTTTCGTTCATGTGAACAGTGCCTTAGTCTCCATTGAAGTAACGAGTTACAGACAAAATAACGAGTAGCTGTATGAACTCATTTTTTAGGAGCTGAACTTTTCATTTTGAAAACCAAGCACTGTCAAAATTGTGTAAGAAGTACAACGTGAGTGATTAGAACAAAAACGACTAACTTATACATAGTTTTCAATATAAAAACACGCTGGAAATTTTAAACAAGTCCATAAAAAAGGTATGCTTTTTACATTTTATAAGGGGCAAATAATAGCTTGCAAATCTTGTACCAAATGATCGCGAATCACCTTAAATTTTTGCAAGATGATAGCTAAAATTTGTCCCTTATTGTTTTTTAAATGAAACATTTGGATGAAGAAGTGATACGTGCGTTATGGCATTTTCCAAGGAACCACGTGCCCCATGCACTATTCCTTCCAATACGTATCTTTTTCTCGTCTTCAAATGTAAATTTTACTCAAAATCAATTAAGCATGGCTTGCACAAGTTTGCAGGATTCAAATTCAATCAATCTTCAAGTGACTTGCACAGATGCAATACTTCGCAAAATTTTGGTACAAACGCTACAGTTCATTTTCATTTTGAAAACCAAGCACTGTCAAAATTGTGTAAGAAGTACAACGTGAGTGATTAGCTAAGAACAAAAACGACTAACTTATACATAGTTTTCAATATAAAAACACGCTGGAAATTTTAAACAAGTCCATAAAAAAGGTATGCTTTTTACATTTTATAAGGGGCAAATAATAGCTTGCAAATCTTGTACCAAATGATCGCGAATCACCTTAAATTTTTGCAAGATGATAGCTAAAATTTGTCCCTTATTGTTTTTTAAATGAAACATTTCGATGAAGAAGTGATACGTGCGTTATGGCATTTTCCAAGGAACCACGTGCCCCATGCACTATTCCTTCCAATACGTATCTTTTTCTCGTCTTCAAATGTAAATTTTACTCAAAATCAATTAAGCATGGCTTGCCCAAGTTTGCAGGATTCAAATTCAATCAATCTTCAAGTGACTTGCACAGATGCAATACTTCGCAAAATTTTGGTACAAACGCTACAGTTTGCTTGTACAAAAAGATTGTGCTTGCAAACTTGTCAAGTGTATTTTATTTAGGGGCCGATTATAGCCAGGAACGTAAATGATGTACCAATCGATTGGAAATCACTGAAAGAATTTTTTTTTTACAAAAAAAAGTTCAAACGCAAGTTAATTTTTTTCTAAAAATGTGAATTTCTATTTCCATGATGGAAATCAATTTTCCGGAACAACTTGGCCGGAATTATGTAACGCGAAAACGATAGTTGATAGTCGTTTTCAGATATTTTGCTCTATGTAAACTGACAAATTTAAGTGATTATCACTTTTTTGCGATCATTTTTTGCGACACCTTATTTGGTGTCGTTTTAATATAATTATGTCCTTTTCACACAAAATCGTTTTCTCATCAAAAAAGATAAGAAAAAAAATGCGATACTCAACTATCGCGTTACATGATTCCTGCCCTGAATTTTGATTTCCATCATGGAAATAGAAATTTACATTTTAAGAAAAAAATAAATGTGCGATTGAATTTTTTTTTGTCAAAAAAAATTCTTTGAGTGATTTCCAATCGATTGGTACATCATTTACGTTCCTGGCCAAAGGATAACATGCTTAAAGATCTATTCAAACATTTCCAATGATACGATTCAATGATAGCTATAATCCACCCCTTAGGATCGGGAGGCTTTTTCTATCGCTATAGAGAATTTCGTTATAATGAAAGTTGTATTATTCTTGGTCTAATGAGCAGGAAACGTTTGTTCTTTTTTTTCTGTGAGCGATTTTTTTTTGCATTGCTTATCTATTAAATGACTAAAATTATGTTCGTTAAAAACAAAATACTTTTTTTTCTCTAAGAGCCAATTTTTCAATCCCCAGATAAATAATCTGTTAGTTACTTGGATAGTATACTTATTTGATTTTTGAACCGACAGACAGAAATTTTCTATTCTCTAAGGCCCGGTTGCTGATTCAGAACTTAGTTTTCGCCATACAAAATGTAGATCGTAATTTCTTAAGTTCAACTTAAGGCTGCTAAGTTCCGAATCAGCAACGGGCCCTAACACAAACGAAAGATTTTGATTAATTATAAACAAATTACTCTTATTTTTCATAAAATTTTGTATAATTTTGGCATATATTTTGTTTCTTAGGGGCCGATTATAGCTATCATTGAATCGTATCATTGGAAATGTTTGAATAGATCTTTAAGCATGTTATCCTTTGGTCAGGAACGTAAATGATGTACCAATCGATTGGAAATCACTCAAAGAATTTTTTGTGACAAAATTTATTTTTTTCTAAAAATTTAAATTTCTATTTTCATGATGGAAATCAAAATTCAGTTGATCCGGAAAATTGATTTCCATTATGGAAATAGAAATTCACATTTTTAGAAAAAAATTAACTTGCGTTTGAACTTTTTTTTGTAAAAAAAAAATTCTTTCAGTGATTTCCAATCGATTGGTACATCATTTACGTTCCTGGCCAAAGGATAACATGCTTAAAAATCTATTCAAACATTTCCCATGATTCGATTCAATGATAGCTTTGATCGGAACCTTAGCAATTGAAATTATATTTGAAATAAATGTACAGTTTAGGTATTTGAGGCATTCCATGGTCACGGGCTGGGACAAAAAAAAGAAGTGATTTTAAAACAGTCTCAGTTTTTAATTAAACTCTGCGAATTTAATTAACATTTTTATTCCAACTGTTTGTGATATTAAATATGATGCCTTAAGCTTCTATAATATAAAATAAATAAGAAAAAAAAAAAACTTTGCATAACTGAAATAAAACGGAAAAAGTAGCGTCACGGTTGGGGCAGCTTCTGTCACTGTCGGGAATAGTGGGAATTTCTTTTCTTTGAAATGAAAAAATAACTTAAAATAACAATTAGAAGAGAATGATCAAAGTTTCAACTGATAAAAAACCTTTTTGTTTTAAAGTAAATTGGCTAAAGCTTCGCAGTATAAATCATTGTAACCAGTAAAATCGGCAAAATGAGCCTATAATGGTTCAACTTCTCATGGAATGCCTCATTTATTGAATGAATAAGTTTTTCGTGAAAAAAAAAAAAAAATTCTATCGAATAAATAAACTCAATCAGGATGTTGATTGAAAAATTGGCCCTTTGCGAAACTTAATAAATTTAGTTCGAAAAAAAAATTAAAAAAAAAACAATTCTCATTTTAGTCAACAAGGTGAAATGCATTGCGTTATCTGTTCACAAGAATTTAATTGCTTGAAAACATTGTTCATGCATTTAAAAATTCTACATGGCTGTGATAAAAACAGCAAAATGAAATGCTGTGAGAAATCATGTCAGCAAATATTCAGTGGATTATCTTCATACAAAAAACATTTAGGTGCTCATTTAAAGAACTTAGATAACATAGAAGTTGAAACACAAAATATGAACCTTCCGCTAGATAATTTGAACACAAAAGCTAAAAATTCTTCTAGTATTTTATTAAACGAGCTACAATATATTCCTGATTCATTCAAAAATGAACAAGAACAACCTGTATTTAATAAAGGTGAAGAAAAAATTCGAACGCCATTACAAAAAAACATTATTGAAAGTAGCATACTTCAATTCGTTCTAAGTCTATACAATAACAATAATTTTTCTAGAAAAAATGCATTTACCGTACAAAAAGCAGCCGAAACTTTAATTATATCACCATTACTAGATATTGTGTTTGCCATTGAAATGTGCGATGAAGATAAAAAAAAGATTGAGCATGTTGTAAGAGAATATAAAAAAGTTTTTAATGAATTGAATACTGAGTATAAGCTTGAAAAATTCCTGGAAAACCGAGATTTACTCAAGAAACCGAAAGAATTTGACATCAACAGAGAAATTTCTTATGTGATGGTGAACGGGCAAAGTAATTTAGATGAAAAAGTAGATAAGGGTATTCTTATGGATTTAAAATTTGCATTCCGAAAAATTTTTGAAAAAGCAGAAAATCAAGAAGTACTAACAACATTTTTGGACGAACGTAGCAGGCCATCTAATATAAGGAATTTTTTGAACGGAGAATTATGGAAACAAAAGAAAGCCATGTACAAAAATAAGAAGTTGGTACCGTATTTTCTGTTCGCAGACGATTTCGAAGTAAATAATCCACTAGGAGCTCATAGTGGTGTTCATAAATTAACAGGAATATATTTTTCCATTCCCATATTCGAACATTATTTTAAAGTCAGTGATATCTATCTAGCTGGCTTGATTAAGGCTCATGATATCAAAACATACGGAAATGGTTTGACAATGTATAAGCTTGTTCAAGATATTATTTCTCTAGAAGTTGAAGGAATTGAACTGACTCTTAATGGGCAAAAAACAACAGTTTGTTTAATATTGGGCATAATCCTAGGAGATAATTTGGGACTGAATCAGATTCTCGAATTTAGTAAATCTTTCTCTTCTAACTACTTTTGCAGATTCTGTACAGCACCAAATGCATTGACAAAAGTAATGTGCAGGGAAGATTCAGCATTGATTAGAACTGAAGAAAATTATAATGAGAATTTATGTTGCAATGAAGACTCTCCATCTGAAGGAGTTTACGAAAACTCAATTTTAAACAAAATTCCTTCTTTTCATGTTGTAACAAACTTTTCTGTTGATCTTATGCATGATATTTTTGAGGGTGTTGCGCATTATAATCTTTCACATATAATACAACATTACATAAAAAGCAAAGTATTTACATTAGCTGAACTTAATCAATACAAATTAACATTTTCCTATGGAGATACTGAGAAAGGAAATGTCTTTAAAGATATTACTGTTCAACATTTGAAAAGAAAAAGACTGAATGCTTCAGCAAGAGAAATGTGGACTTTTATTCACCATTTTCCTTTGATGATTGGTCACTTGATCCCAGTAAACGATAAAGTTTGGGAGTTCGTTGTTGTTTTTATAAAACTTATTGATATATTGCTTTTACCACAGTGTACTGACTGTATATTACATGAACTTGAACATCTTATTGAAAAACACAATGAGTTATATCAAAATTTATTTGGCGATACTTTAAAACCTAAACATCACAATCTTATCCATTATCCACGAATTATACGGTTTTCAGGACTTCCAAGATTTTATTGGTCGTTTTTATTTGAATCAAAACATCAAGAACTGAAATCATACAGTAGAGTTACAACCAGCCGCAAAAATATTTCACTTTCAATTGCAACGAAATTCCAATTCAAGTTTGCTTACCAAATAATCAGTGCAAGGAATGATTTTCTTCAAGTCTCACAGCATGATGAAATGTCTTCTGATATTAAAAATATAAACCACTTAAATTCCGACATATTAAATCTGAGTTCTAAACATTTCGAAAAAATTGAATACTTAGGAACACTCTATAAAAAGGGTTCTTACTTATCAATAACCAATGACTTAAATGTGACGTTCTACGAATTACATCGAATTATCATTGTAGATGAAAATAGAGAAATATATATGCTTTGTCAGGAAATATCAACAGTTTTTAACGATCATTATGTGTCATTTGAGATGATTAAAGCAAAACAAGAGAAATTTATATTAAAGCTTATTACAACATTTGATGGACCACCTGTCCATTCCCACAAGTTTCTTTATAGTGGTGAATTCATTCGTAAAAAGCACTATTTTTCGTAGAGAACAATCAAAATGAATGCAGCATTCTCAAATAATGAGTCAAGTGATGTGAATCTTCAAGATGAAACGGAATCAATATATTTTATGAATGACGATGGCGAAGTATCAATTCTCAATAATGAAAACCAATTAAACAGTCTTATAGTTGAAACTATAAGTCCCTCTGAAGAACCAGAAGAAAGCGATGATGACGTACAATTAGCCAATCTACTCATTTCATGGGAGCTTTATGAACAGCTTTATGAGTTTCTTAAAGGTTATATATCTTTATTTCATAAATTTACGAATATTCATTTCATTTGCTCATAATTTTTGTATTTCACAGAAAAAAAAATCAATGTTGATGGGTTGAAATTTATAAAAGAAAGGCATATCGACCAATTATTCTCCGAATTCCAAAACTTTAACACAAAAATAATCTTTGAGTATAAATTAGGAATCTGGCAAAACGAACTTGTAAGCAAAATTTACCTTTCCAAATATGCATTCAGTTCTAATTTGTGTTTTCTAATTTTTTTTTATTGCAAACAGGGAATATTCAATTTAAGTCCGAGACCAGCGAACAAACTGACCAAGCAACTTTCAGTGGAATCGTGGGTTGACACCTTAGATAGCTCATCGCCAACAAGCATTTCGTCGGATTCTGATGTAAGTGCTTGCATATATAAACAACGATAATAAATAACTTAATTTAATAAACCTTAGATTTAAGTTTTAATATTCAATAAATAGGCTATTCAAATTATGGTACTAAACTTTTTTCAAATCTTAAGTTTAAAAGAGCCGTTTGCTAACAAAAATATATTTTTGGGGTTTGAAGGGATTTTATTAATAGACTGAGAGCCGACAGCAAATTTTAAGAGTGAGCATACTGTCATGGGCAGAAAAATAGAAACGAATCACTTTGTTTGGGATCAGATCAGGTCAGATTGAAATTAGATTAAGTTCTGCCAAGAAAAAACAATGTTTTCATGCTGTATTCAATGCTGTAGACAATTCTTAGTCAAACGCACAAAATTTAAGCATGAAAGATGCACAAATTTTCGAGACATGAATATTTAACTAATGGTATCTTAAAAATATATATAAATATAAATAACCGGGACGGGCTATTGAAATACGGGACAGTCCCGAGAAATATGGGTTGGATTGTCAGCGTACCTATACTACGTATATAGTGTCGCAAGTAAAAAAAACTGTATATTGGCTATGTAACTCTGTTACATAGTCTCTGCCTTTCAGTATGGGTTTTATTGAATCTTTTTTTTTTTAATTCACGATGACAAGAAAATTCCTACTGTTTCAACATTAATTAACGATATCAATGCATTACTTACTTAAGGTATATGAATTGTATTATTTTGTATTTAAAGCTTGCATACATTTGATATTTGAATACGTATGCAAGCTTTAAGTAGAATGTAGTAACTTTTTACACATTTAAAATCCAAGACCCTAGCATTTGGCTGGCTATCCTGCAAGGGAAAAGAATTAATATTTTCTCATACAATAACCCCCTTATTTATAATCAAATCTTGAAGGTTTCTTAAATTTAAGCTTTTTTTACCGCTTTGTTTTGATAGCAAATTTTAAATTTTTGACACTTTTTGTGTTTGTTTAAGATAGTTGAGACTCTTAAAAATCTTAAAAAACCTTTAAGATTTGATTATAAATAAGGGGGTAAGAGTCTTAAGGTACTTATCGCAATGAGTGAAAAAATCGTTGATTTAATTTTAGGTTACTATACTAGAAATTTTGAATAAAACAGAGCAAGGGAGATCAATTTTAGAATCCTATCGCCTCAAAAATTGTTTGAATCCAGAGAATCGAACAACGTTAGTCCACAAGATTGTACAATATTATATAGAAAATAAAAAAAAAAATGACGGTACAAAAATGCGAAATCTTGGCAGGGGAAATTGTAAAAATTTTTCCTAGGGAAAACATGGTTGGTTTATAGAATTTAAAAAATATAATGTGCTTTAAAAAGCATTGTTTACATTACAGAGCTCATATTTTGTTAGAGGTTGTAACAAAATGCCCCCTAAGGGTAAGCTGTACGATCGATATAGGGGACAGCGCAGGTCGCTCAAGAGGCTCTATAATAGTCCCACAACATCAAAGATGGCAAAAGTCGTAGAAGTGGAGGATCATTTCAATGAAGATCATTATGTGGAACCACTAAATTCGAACGAAATGCAAAAAATTTGCGATGAGCTAAAACAAAACCGCGACTGGGACACCGTTATTAAGCAATGGAAGCAAACTATGTCAATGAGGAGGGATATGATAAGCCAGAGTAATGACAACGACATTCAGACAGTCCTCCAAGAATGGCCGCTTTACAAATTTTCACGAGCGCCAGAACTGGTAACAATATTCGTTTTTTTTAACTTATTTCTTCACCTTTCTTAAAGCAAATAATACATTAAATTTTAACATAACATTCAATGTGTTTTCTTATTTTTATGAACAGATTGCCATGGATTTCGATTTCTTAAGGCCAAACAACGGGTTTGATTTTTCGAAGTGGGAGCAATTTTCAAAAATTGCCATCAAATTCTTCAGTGAGAGGGTGAAGTGTAGCGGTCTCAAATCATACCTCAATGAGGTCAGAGAAAATATTGCTGACCTTGACATAGGTAAAATGACTCTATTTTAACACTTGGTTTGATTAAATATTTGTCTTTCAATTGTTTTTTTAATTAATGTGTTTTTTCTATTTTTCTTATGAGGCTTTAATTTATTTTCAGATAATGTTAACATTGCTTATGCAACTTTGTTACATGGATTGCTGCCTCCATCATCGCAGCAGTTCAAAGGCAAGTTCAAGAAATTTACAATCGAGGACTCCAGGCAATCATTCACCACTGAAGTTGAAAATGCAAGCCATATTGAACAGGTCCTTAAACAAAAACAGGAAGAATGTGCAAAATCCGGCACGAAACTTCAACCCGTTATATTTGTTATTGGTGAGAAATTTAAATATAAAAATTTTGTCGTTTCTTTGGACAACATTAAATTTAAATTGGATACGTATTTGCATTGTATTATTTTTTATTTAAAGCTTGCATACGTTTTAAATATTGAATACCCTACTCAATGTTCTTCAATATGGGTTTTTATTGAATCTTTTTTTTTTAATATTCACGATGGTAAAAAAATTCCTTCTGTTTCAACATTAATTAACGATATCAATTCATTACTTACTTAAAGTTGTAAAAATAGTTTTAATTTAAACATTAATCAACAATTTCAATGCATTACTTACTTAAAGTATAAAATATATGTATAAATATTTACATTTACATTTACACTACACTACTCCGCTGATAAATCGTACGGACTAGTAACATTTGCATAAATATATATAATGTATTAACTTAAATATTTTTAAAAAAATAAATATGTATACTATTATAAAATTAATTCAAATTTTTTTTTCTTTAAAAATAACTTTTTTTTTTCAGCTTTAAAATGACCTATAACGTAGGTAAAATTTACCTAAGGAAATAGGTAAAATTTACCTTAGGAAATAGGTAAAATTTACTTAAAACTTACCTTAGAAAATAGGTAAAATTTACCTTAGGAAATAGGTAAAATTTACCTTAGGAAATAGGTAAAATTTACCTTAGGAAATAGGTAAAATTTACCTTAGGAAATAGGTAAAATTTACCTTAGGAAATAGGTAAAAATTACCTTAGGAAATAGGTAAAATTTACCTTAGGAAATAGGTAAAATTTACCTTAGGAAATAGGTAAAATTTACCTTAGGAAATAGGTAAAATTTACCTTAGGAAATAGGTAAAATTTACCTTAGGAAATAGGTAAAATTTACCTTAGGAAATAGGTAAAATTTACCTTAGGAAATAGGTAAAAATTACCTTAGGAAATAGGTAAAATTTACCTTAGGAAATAGGTAAAATTTACCTTAGGAAATAGGTAAAATTTACCTTAGGAAATAGGTAAAATTTACCTTAGGAAATAGGTAAAATTTACCTTAGGAAATAGGTAAAATTTACCTTAGGAAATAGGTAAAATTTACCTTAGGAAATAGGTAAAAATTACCTTAGGAAATAGGTAAAAATTACCTTAGGAAATAGGTAAAATTTACCTTAGGAAATAGGTAAAATTTACCTTAGAAAATAGGTAAAATTTACCTTAGGAAATACGTAAAATTTACCTTAGGAAATAGGTAAAAATTACCTTAGGAAATAGGTAAAAATTACCTTAGGAAATAGGTAAAAATTACCTTAGGAAATAGGTAAAATTTACCTTAGGAAATAGGTAAAATTTGCCTTAGGAATAAGGTAATTTGCCTTAGGAAAAAGGTAAAATTTGCCTTAGGAAATAAGTAAAATTTGCCTTAGGAATAAGGTGATTTGCCTTAGGAAATAGGTAAAATTTGCCTTAGGAAATAGGTAAAAATTGCCTTAGGAATAAGGTAATTTGCCTTAGCAAATAGGTAAAATTTGCCCAAGAAATAAGGTGAGTCATGTTAGGAAATAGGTAAAATCTACCTATTTGCTAAGAAAAACTTCGGAGGGGAAATTTGGAAATCACCTCAGGGAATAGGTAAAATAGGTAAGGTTTATGTTAGGGATAAGGTAAAGTTGAAAATTTTCAAATCACCTTAGGAAAATAGGCTATCGTAGCCTATTCCTAACCTGGCTCAAAACGGCCTTAGGCCTAAGGTGAAATCAGCCCCCGAAATAGGCTAATTTTACACCGACTTTTCTCTGGGTGTATACACATAGAATGACGAAACGGAGCGGGGATCCGCGATTCTTATTGCAATTCTCACATCCATGCTTTGTGAGGGAATGGAGGAGACCTATACAATTTTCTGCCAATTCCAAACTACTTATTGAGAAAGCGCTCTTCGTGGCAATGAATTTACCTTCGGAGAACTTGGCAGTTCCTCGCGAAAGACAATACCCAAACAATTTTATTGTGCGCTGGGATCGGAACCACAGAGAGTGGGAGTTTTTGTTTCAAAAAGTAAAACAAAAAACATTTTCAAACGTGATACGTTCACAGCGCATTCACAAGTGTATACTGGCGAGATACACTAAAAGTTCATTTTCTCCACTGTCAGGGTAACTTCACGAGGAGGTGAGTATCTACTAGACTAAAGTGAAGAAGCTTTTCTTATGGCTAGTCCAGAGGTTTTCATCATACGTACATTAGACTGGGCCAAAACAAAGAATTAACAACGATAAAAGAACAAGAATATTTTATTTTTTTCAACTTTAATCGGGAATAACTTCTGAAGAAAGTACTTTGTGAAAAAGTATAAGAAAACCTTTTGCTTACAGCATTAAACTTCGTTTAAGGAGCATGTTTGCAATTTTTACATATTGATTTGTACGTGAGCTAAGAAACTAAAAAATAAAAGAGCAAAATCTAAAAAAAATATACCATTTTTAAAAGTTGATTAGATAGATTAGAAACGGTTAATCTGACAAAAACTAAACGCTAAATTTGTTTGGCACAAAATGATAGAACAAGTTTGATGATCAAGTAGGGTTAGAGAAATAATAAGACGCGATTGAAAGACCTCTAAATATTTTTTTTTTTTTTTTGTGAACTCAAACTTTTTTTGAATTTTCTTTTGGATATCTTAAACAATACTTTCAATATGGTTTCTGCAAAAAAAAAATATCATAACATTATAAAAGAAACAATAAAGGATGATTAACTTCACAAATTATAAAATGCTGTCGAAATTTCTTCGGAAACATGCGTAGCGCCAGGAGCATCCACTGTTTTATCAATATATGTATGTGTTCCGGTACACGGTTGTAAGTTATTCAATCACTTCAATCAGGCATTGTTTCATTCTAAATTTAAGTACATATTAATGGACACCATTCATCACCATAGTTTATTTATATTTTATGTAAATTCAGTAACAAATTGATATGTCCTACATCGAAAGTTTGGTGGGAGAGAAGTAATAGTTGCACTTAAGGTTGTGCCTTCTTGAACTCTACTTTTAGCCGATAAATGGCTGTCCTTATACTTGAAAATCCTGTTAAGAAAAACCATAGCAGCATGAGTCCATTAAAGTTAGAATTGCGTTCACAATGTCACATATATTCTAATCTAAAAGAAAAGCCTATGAAAATTAAATACCTCTAAACCATCTCAATTTGTAAAAACTTTGAGTTACCATGCACTCAATATTAACCTTTAACATTCGATTAAAAACTTTCAATTTACTAACAAAATGCTAAAATGTGTAAAGTACATAGTTCAATGTTCAACAAATTGTGAGCAAAATAATTCAAATTCAAATGTCTCCGCGGCATTATTTATCAGTAAAATTCATTATGTACGATAGAAAGAGACGGGTGGTATGCTCCGGCATATAAAATTGTCAAAACGCAAATGGCCGTCTAAAGTGCAGGCACAGTCGTGCAGTTTCTCGAAAAATAAATTATTTCAGTGTAAATTTGATAGATTTGGGTCCTAAAATTATAATTTCTTTTGATTTAATCGTAAAAGTGTTTCAATTAAACCAAAATTCGGTGGTTGCAAAGTGTATTTTGCCCATTAAAGTCGAGATGATGTGAAATTGTGGTTTTCTTGTGTTTTGTTCTTGTTTTGCTTCTTTTTGTTAGTAATGGAAGTGTTTTGTGTTTAATTTGGTTTTCGTATTCAAATATAAGGAAAACATCATAGTTCTTGTCTAGTAAGTGTTCAATATAAGTTTTCAAGTCCTTTTTTATGTGGTGATTTGGCAAATGTGAGTTGCTTTTGTTTCAATGAAGCTAAATAGAATTTTCAATGTTTTTCGTGTGTGTTTCATTTTCATTAAGAGAAAAGAAGAAAAAAAACCAAAGTGGCAGTTGTGCATTTGAATTTTTAAATCGTTTGTTGTCCAAGTTCATATTTAAGTTTCAATGTCTGAGCCAATATATCAAAGTGCGATGTTTCATTTGGTTGTGGTTTTAATAAAAAATTTTCTTTTTTAATGTTCGAGAGAATTTAAATCTATTGTGATGTTTTTTTAGTCCATCGCGAGTGAGAAATTGAATGCGTGTGTTTGATTTTTGATGAATACCAACTTTCGAATTGTCATGGTGAGTACCTACCTATAGTTACTTAACAACTCTATCTACTTTGTTTTCATATTCTTCAGACTTTCAATTTTGAAATTTAGATTTTATGCTCCATCATAGTAAAAGTCTACGCAGTTTCTTATAAAAGGAAACGTTTTTTTTTTTTTGCTGTTGTACATCTCAATAGAATAACTTTGAAATATAAGAACGAGAAAGCCCTTGAATTGATTTTAGAAAAAAATTAATATTTTCATAACACGTCTGCATCATTTTTAATGAATTGATACCAAACGATGTGAGTAGGTAAATGTAATTGGTGTTTGAAAAATTTAATGAAAGCAGCCTTTCTTTCACTATGTCAATTAGGAATTTGACAGTATATGCTAGGTACCTACGTATTCGTGAACGAAAAGTTGCTCGTAAGGCTTTCGCCTTACACGTCAAAAATTATGATATTTTCCAATAAAAATCCTAATTATTTTCATGCGTCTCAAGCTCAAGAACTCAATCAGCAAAGACATGTCATTTTGGCTGTCTGTGGGGTTGAGTTGTTGTATTAATTTAACTTAGGTACAAAGTCTTAAAAACTTTGTAGGTTATTTACCTTTGCCCAATTGTGCGATATGGTTATTGTTTGTGGAATTTTAAATTGCAAATCGAATATCGTCTAGACTCTAGAAATATACACACGAGCCTGCATTTTCCTCAACATTGTGGCTTGTGGGCTGTAACAGCAATATTCGCAATTGTTCTTGAGCTACTTGCACGGGGTCGATCATTTGCATCACTATCTTGTCTCAGGTGAAATAAAATGTGAACAAGGAACACGAAAACATTATCAAAGAATAGAATAAAAACTTTGCTTTGAGCCTAACGCTTTTGGAGAAATATTGGTGTTTATTGTACATACTTTTTGAATTTTCAAGAATTGGATTTTTTGCCTTGAAGCATGTTGTCTTCAAAGAACAGAATACTGAAAATTCAACGCATTCTTTACATTTAAATTACCTAAAAAAATTAGCTTTTACATAAGAAAATGAGGTGTAGTGTAATAGCCGAACTATTACTTGCTATATAAGAGTCGTAATTCTAGTCTAACCATACTTTTGATGTGATCGCCATTAGCGAGAAATTGGCAGACCTAAGATAATAAGATGGACGTTTCTTACGTAGACTTTGGGATCCAGCATCAAATGTTATAACTCTTATATTTGGTGCTGAAAGGGTTGATATATATGCATATAACAGGTAGGCCAAAAACCACTATTGTGTTCAAAAGGAAGGTCTTTTGTTATGAAACTAAGAAATTCCGCCACGAGATCCGTCCCAACGCTCGTGCTTAACGACTTTTCTATGTCAACTCCATCGATAAAGCCAATTTGCTGGCAGCCTTATTCACTGCTGATTCGACACTTGCTGATAGCATCATATTGGCTGAACCTGTGCTTTAGATTCTGCGATGAATCAGCTTTTTTTTGGTACTTGCTCGGTTGCGAGATTCCTAAATATTCCAATACACATAAATCCACTAGTCCAGATGGTATACCCACCATTATTTTGAAGAGGTGTTCTTCTTTGCTGGCAAAACCACTGCGTAAGCTTTTCTGTCTAATTTATTGTTATGGGCAGATGGAAAGCTGTATTTGTCTAATTGCACTAACGTCCTTTCTTTCCAAGGTCATGGAAACGATGAAACTCATGAAGTATCTTAAAAAACATAAGCTTCTTATTGACCGATAGTACCTGCGGCTTCGTAACGTCACTTGATGACATATTTCACCAAAAAATTGAACCAATCTTTACACAGTTTTGGAGAAAGGCAAATTATTGCGCTTGGTGTTTCTAAGGCATTTGATAGAGTTTTGATCAAGCCTTCTTATCGAAAATGCGTGCTTTACTATAGCTATATAAACTACCTTTACCACCGTTCAATATAGTTGTATTGTATGGTTTGATGTCCGATACAAACTTTAGAAATGCTGGTGCACCCATGGGTGGGTACACTTCGTTTTGTCTCCGACTTTCTTCCTTATTTTCACAAACGATCTTCTGAAACTTCTAATCCTTTCGATTGTTTTGCAATCAGACTCATCCCTCTGATGCTCATAGTTTCAAAATTCAAGTCCCAGCTCTTTGGATCTACATCCAAACTTTTGAGTATGATTAGCTTATTAAATTCACACCTTGATATCATGGTTACATGGGATGGTTTACATTACCAAAGAGAATTTGTCTTTTGTTGTTAGGGACTAGCATCCCTCCGTTGACACTTGACATTATCCATGAATGTTGCCATAGCCCAAGAAACCGAAAAGATGTCAGTACTTGGTATGCGTGTTAACGATGTTAATGCTGCAGAGTGCTCTCGTTTTTTAAGGCGCTGCAGGAAATTTCGATCTCCTGTGATCTGGTTTCTAGATAATTATAAAGCCTTCATCCTCCAAAAACAGGAGTTTAATTCTAATATCTGATCACGTACTCCTCAAACATCTTTGCTCCTCCTCTATTGGGTACAAGACAGAGTGTTTTTATTGATAGGTGATAGTTTGATCGCAGAATCAAAAGATTCTCTTGAACATCGTTGAAACATTACAGTGCTATAGTGAAAAAGCCAGTTGCATTCTTACCCAACGACCGCCTCACTGGGAATGGCAATGCTTTACCCGACTCTGTTTTTCCCTGTATAACAATTCCCAAAAGTTTATAAGCCATTTGCATCGGTGTTTCCTAACAAATCTTCTTCTGTTTTCCTAAATACTCGCACTGTGTTCTTTAAAATAAAGTAAATTATAAAAAATAAAAAATAAAATACAGCTCACTAGCTCTTCTCCAAGATGCTAAACTTTGTATACAAACAGAACATAGCAGCGGAAAAACAAATAAACAAATTGGCTTGTTTTTTTAGCAAAAAAAAAACATCTACATAGGCATAAACATTCCTTCGAAATACCCACGCTTAATGGAAACCGTAAAATGTTCCGATCCTTAGATTAAGTGTATACCTAAATACTCATATATGAAAGAAGAATAAAGACCAGTCAAGGTGAAGAAAAAAAAATAATCTAAGAACAAACATTCATTGAACACTGATATCTGTTCAAGTGGAATATGGATTTATTTTCCATGGCAAAGTGTCATTTATTTTATAACAAAACGTGCCAACAGTTCATTTTGTACATAAAAACAATTTGCTGATTGCTGCTAAGTCACAAGGCAATTCAATATTGTGCTTCTATTCATTTCAATAATCTTAAACAGGTGTTTACGTTATCTTGAGACTCCCTGCAGTGAAATTGAATAGCCATAGACTGTGCTTACGGCTTACGGGCAGGAACCCAGGTGTGAAAAAATATTCCCTCGTTATAGCAAAACCATTTTCAAAAAAAATTGATACATTTGTGGGAATTGGATCTGCCAAATTCCCAAAGCCCACCCACTCGATTGTGTTGATTGTCGGCCCTCAAAAATCTGCCACAACATGATTGCTACGTTCTCGGTTGTCTCCCACGGACAAGACAAGGACTCGGGCATGAAAAGTAAAAAAAAAAAAAAAAAATAAAGACAACAACAACAAAAAAATAAGCACAACGAACTGTAACGGTGTATACATAATTCTTTATTGGGAAACATGCCATATAGCAAGCTGTGTGTGCATGGCAACGGTTGACACTTTTGGAAACATTGTCAGCTTGTGACGCTACAAAGACCTTCCATTGAAATGACTGCGGAGAAGGACACCATAGGGACTAGGTGCTAATTCAGTTCCGTCGAAATGAGGTTCATCTACACAACTGCCAGCTTTTTGCAAAAACGCTACTCACAAAAGAAGTAGCTGAAAATATTAGAGGGCTTATAATGGGATATGGTTGGCAAATGCACTGCAGTAGGATTTTCCTAAATGGGCCGGTGGAGTTGAAATTTTCCCTGCTTATTTTTCGTAATTTTTTTTTGTAATTAACTTTCGTTAAGAGGTTTTCCACTGTTGTTTGGTTTTATTTTTCTGACACACTTTCGTGAGAATACAAAGAAAAAGAAAACTTGTTAGCTGTAAGTACCTAATTAAAACAGGTGGCTATTGCTGTTAGTACAACGGCAACAAGATTTTCGAATAATTTATTAGTGGTAGTTAATTTTTGATGACCTTACAGCTTACGGAGGTGGGTTTATGAATATATAGGTCTTTGGCTGTATACAGTATACTATAAGTTTACTTAAAGGGAAAAGCACCAACAGCTACCATTAATTTTAGTTATTATTTTATTTTGTTATGGACAATCTTTCTAGAATCTAAAGAATTATGTCTTAAAGTAAATTTAATTTTAAGAACAATTAAGAACCGTTTATTTCTTGCGTTCTCTGAAAAATTACTGCAATAAGCCTCTTACAGGGTCGTTAACGTTAGGTACCAATTTATCTTAATCAGTTTAATTTTTTCGAGAAGATTTGAAAGCTTTCAGTGAATCGTTTTCGCTTGAAGACTTTTTTGGGCAATATATGTATAAAAGGATTATCTTTGAATAACCTTAACTACTCCGAGAAGAACGATAGATACTGTAAGATTCTGTGATGGCTATGGCTATTGCTTCGAATTAAAAAAAGGTTCTTAACAAAAACTCCTAAAAATGTTTTTTTTTTTTGCTTTAGAGTACCCAACCCATATTTTACGGGGTCTCCGAATTTAAATAAACAATAAGTAAATAGAGCAACAAAGCGATCAGCGTGCGCTGGTACTAGGTCATTTTTTTCAATCATACATTTGTTAGGGAATGCAAGGGACCTTCAATTTCTTGTCGATTCCAAACGGATACTTGAAAACCTCATGGCATCAAATTAATATCGGAAAAACTGCCCACTCCTCACCAAGGAGATATTCGTGGAAATTTTTTTTTCTCTTAATGTTTCTGGAATTTGAACCTCTAATCTCCCACGTAAACGGCAGTTACGCTAACCATTACCCCACGGGCACCCAAACCAATTTGAATCTCGCACTCAAACTTTGTCCTTTCTTTTAACAGATAGCTTCTCCATCTTTTAAACTACTACAAGTATAATTAATGCTAACATGTGCAATAAACACCGGGTATAAAGATGATGAACTTCGATATTTGCTATGGTGGCTGCTACAGACAACACAAACAACTCTTACTTGGGTGCGGATTTGTCTTTAGAGGTAGACTCAGGGGTGAAATTACCAGCTGAAATCCAGTAATGTAATAACCATCCGCATCAGGGCTAAATTCACCAACATTATCCTAATATGCGCCCCGCCATTACAGAAGAGAAAGACGAGAGTTTTAAAGACTGTTTCTACAAACTCCTCGAAGAAATATATGAACAATGCTCTCCTAGACAATATGTGTTAATAGTTCTTGGTGATTTTAACGCAAAACAAGGGAAAAGGACACCTTTGGAAATACTATCGGTAAGCATGGCTTGCATGACAAAACCTCCGAAAACGAACTAAGGCTTATCGATTTTGATACAGGCCAATTCTTGTTGAAAGTAGTACACGCTTCCCGCATCTCAAAATTCAGGTACATGGTGATCCCGAGAACATTCAACCGTCAACCAAACTGACCATAGTGCGATTGACGCAAGGCTTTGACTAAGACCACTTCCTTGTTGTAGCCAAGGTGCGAATGAGGATCTCATGTTCATGACTCGTGCGTACCAACGCTATGAACAGATACGACTTCGGAAAGCTATAATCGCAGGAGATTGCCAGTGCCTTCTCCAATTGAGAAGCATCAAGCACTGAAGACCAGTGGCAGCAATGCCAACAAGTCATCAGAACTGCTGCCTCTGAGGTCCTGGGTTTGACTCAGCCTCCTTAACGAAACCCATAGTTCGATGAGGAACGGAGGCTCTGCAAATGCAGCCAAACAAAAAGCACGACAAATGTAGATGCAAAATAGAACAAGGGCTGCTTTGGACCAGTTTAACGAGATTTACAAGAAGAAAAGAAGGAAAGAACACCGAATTCTCAAGACGAAATAGAAGCAGCATGACAAGGGTTTGTTCGTTCAACGAAATTGAGAGATTCCATGACAGGAATGAGATTCGAAAATTTTAGTAAAAAGGTAAAAAAGATTATGCCATGGTGGCAAGCCCCGAACTAAGGACTGTAAGGCCCAGCAGGGACTTCTAAACGGCGATGAAGACACTAAATACGCTGTCAGGCAGATTACCCCATTCAACTTGGACGATGATTAAGAATGCCTTCTTCCGACCTAAAAAGAATACAAACTTAAATCAAATAAAACTGCTGGTGCAGATGGCCATCACGCCTATAGCTTTTCAAGCCAGCTGGATATCAGTTACAAGTAAATCATAGAAGGGAAGACTCGTATTAAGTGGCACAGTCAAGTGGAAGATGACCTCAACCGGCTTCGATTGCAAAACTGGACTCGCCCGAAATTTAAATCGTTATCGAAAGATAACGGTTGATGAGGTTGAGGCTCAGGTTCATCCCGAACTGTAATGCCCACCCAAGTAGGTAAGTAAGTGTACAATGAACGGTTGTATTCAGATCCTAATATCGCTTTGAAGGGTTTATGGTTTTAGATCTTCGAACTTCGGCCATAGCCTCATGATATGATAAGCCTTTGCAGATTTTGAGCTATTTAGCTCAAATTTGAGCTCAATGAAATAGATGTTGCCGATGCTCGCTCAAAGTTTCACTAATTGCGAAGAAATATATTACCTCTAGCACACAAACTGCTGACATAAATTAATGGCATAATATTTCACATACAAATTTTTTTTATAAAAGTTGCAACAATTTAGTTATAAATAAATAAATAAGGTTGACAGCGGAGTGGGGAGCCCCAATCCCAAGGCGTTTTTCAGCACAACCATGCTTTGTGAGGGAATGGAGGGGATCTACAATTCTCTGCTGATTCCGAACAGCTAATCGAGAAAGCGCTTTTCATGGCATTACTATCTTCCTAATTCTTCGCGAAAAGTGATACCAATGAAGAAAGTTTTTCTTGTTTTTCTGTTGGGATTCAAACATGGGAGGTTCTCAGGGATACGGGTTTGAACAAAAATATAAATGTACTTAACTCAAATTCAATCACATTTTATCGATCTCAGCTCTTAAAAAATTCGAGGTCAAAATAGACATGAAGTTACCACCTCTGGTATAATAAGAAGGTATCCCATCTTATGTTTTTGGGGTTGCTAAAAATGCTTCAGAAAATGCCCGACAATATTTTCCATGCCAAATATGAGGAAACATAAAAAAAGTTAAGATGTGAGGTTTTTTTTTACAATGTTTGAACATGTGCTGCTTAAAGGCCCAGACGCCGCGCCGGCGCGCGCCGACGCCTGCTTGACAGGGTACATATATGTAGTGTTAAATGTAAAGATAATAAAAGAAAGGGTCGGTTAATCCTCATGAAGTAGTAATATTTCCTGTCTCTCACTTCTTTCAAAGACAGACCTCTAGGACCGCACTGTTGGAGAGGCTCTTTATTCCTTTTTCAAAAATTTCCTGAAGTATACAAATTCTTATTTAACCACACAGCTTTACCCGAGACTGTCTTTCCTCTCACATTTTGTACTGAACAAAAACCAAATATATTTTAATAGGGTAAAAAACAATCGATATAAGTTTTTAAATTGAAGGAAATAAGTGTCTATAAAGACTCAAAGACAAACGTCCAGAAATTTTTAACCAGCTTTACTATCATCTTCTTATCTTATTTTCAATGTGTACCTAACATTTTCCTACTCATTTTTCTGCAAATTGTAAGACAATTCAAAGATTTGTGCAGAAAACGTTTAGCTTTAAAGGTAACTACAAACTTTTCAACCGGCTTCTATTACAGAGTTGAAAATAAGGAGCATGAATATTTTGTTCATTAAAGTATTTGGACTTCCAGAAAACTACTTTTGGAATGAAAAACATGTCACCCCTTCGCTATGAGTAAAGAACAACCGAATCAATAATTCATAATGTTACTGGTTCTCAGGGTACGACTTGAGATTTTAACATAATATCTGTGGTTGCTTATGGTTTCATACTCACAACTTTGGTTGCGGCAGTAAGGCAATAATAAAGAGTTGAGTCCACTACTGATGTAAGTGGAATTACAAACACCTTATTTCCATCCTTCCCCTAAAAGGAAGAGAACTATATTGGTAGAACAATACTTGTAATTGGTTTGAGTATGACAGCTTATTTGCTATACTCATAAGTGAAACCACAATTTTAATATAGAAACAACACTCTGTTTCTCAAAGAACAGTCAGAGTGGGAGTTTAAATTCAGTTTTTTATTAAATTGTCTTTGATCCGTGTTTTTGTCGATTATTCCATTGACATCATCAGAGCAAATGTGTCTGGTTGAAACAAATTACATTCGCTTGCAGACATGCTTCCAATGAAACTCATTAATCAGACCCAAGGATTGGCAGACAAAGTTTAATGATCCTTGCACTACTAACTACACACTCAATTCGTTAGATGTGTATGTCGACGGGTTTTTCAGAATATTCAATTCCAAATCATGATAAAATATTAACAATGAAAAGTTTACTTATACTTTGGCATAGAATCCACGTTACTTTCCTGACTTAGGTTTCCATATCTAACTCTACCATTTCATCGCTTTTGAAGCATTCTAGTACAGGCGCAAACATAAGTTAAAAATTCAAAAAAAAAAAAAAAAAATACAAGCTGTACCTGTAATAAAATGCGATTTCCCACAAATGTACATTTCTCGTCTCGAAAACTAACCTATCCTCGTAATTCTATTCTCATTTTCCCAAAATATCTTTCCTGCAAATGACGGAGCGATGGTAAAAGGCATTTTCTTTTTGTGCTTACAAGAAATTGGATATTTTAAGGTGTATCGTGTATGTCCTTGGACAGTGATTCAAACAATCAGAACAATAAATCAGTTCATTGCCGTTTTCCCAAAGAAAAAACAAACGATTTCAATTGATTGAGAGTGATTAGTTTGGCACGCAAAAGTCATCGTGTTCTTTTGGTTTTTGTTCGAATAGAAGAAAAATGAGTTCTCTTGTCAATGTGATTACGAATTGTAATACCATCAAGGGTAGTAAAAGGTTACCTTCGACAAGGATTTTGCACATAAGAAGTTGTTGACCAGTTTTGTCACGTAGTCATGAGCTTTGTCTCGGTTATGAATTGAAGCAGTCTCCTTAAATAAATCCCCTTTTTTTGTTTCTGATTTTAACAGTACATAGTTGGTATGACGACTCATCTTGTGTGGCTGTAAGCTTTAAGGTCAATGAAAGGAGAGAAAAGTTGTATTTGGTGGACCTGGAGATTCCTTCTTTTGGTCTTAATTCGGAGGCTTAAAGTCACTTATGTTCGACTTTATTATTATTATGGAAAAATATGCGGACGTATAAATTGTGACAAGCAGATTTACGGATCAAGGCACGTTTTGTGGGTTTATATGTTTACGCATTGCCATGAATTTCATAGGCAGACACATGAGGGGTAAAAAAAGTAGTTAAATATGTATTTTTTAAATTCAACATCAGTGGAACACGATTTTTGCGCTTTCCTTCCCTGATGCCGATTGTTTATTAAAATCGAATTAAATTTTATATAAACAAAATTAAATTCCTTAACATTATCACTCTTTCAACTGAATAATGAGACCACCATCTATTAAGCAATTTTGCAATCTATCTTAAAGTTCCTCCTGCAACCGCCTATCCAAAGTAAAACTTGTAACCAAACTTAACGCGAATTGTGTTAAGAACACGAAGGGATGTTCGCATAACCGCATGGGCTTCCCCACAGGACGGCAGTAAAATAAGATAAAACCGTACAAAACCGCATGAAGTTTCTTAAGAACTTGTACAGACAAAGTTACGAAGGCCTGGCATACCCACTTCCATTTCGAAGGATTCAACCAAAAGAGGCATAATTTTGAGTCCTGTAGCAGCTCCAGGACTCTGTTCTAAGGCTACTTCCATGGAAACCCCTTAACAATGCAAAAGGAAGGGAAATAATTGTTGTTTTCTTTTTTTTAAACTTAAAAATGTAGGATACAGAGGGATAATATTTACTCCACTTCGCTGGAAATGACCCGGATGATAAAATTTATATCGACGAAAACAGCAAAAAGATTTCGTCGAATTCTTTTCAATAAAAGTTTACTTCAAAACGAAAAAATTCTCTTTTAAACTTAAAAACAGAAATCAAAGCAAAAATTACTTCTTATATTTTTGTTTTATTTGTTTTTTTTTTTTTTAATTCTGCGGGTGAAGGATACACAGCCTGAGATTAAGAAACGCAATTTTCGTGAAACAAAACTTGAAACAAAAAAACTTTACAAATTGATCATTTGCCTCTAAACTCATTTGATTGACCGCCATGCCAAATTAAAACTTAAAGAAAGTGAAGCCCGTTTATCAAGAGCAATGAGAATGAAATAAAAAATTGTACATTTGGGAATTTTCTTTTGAAGTTAATTCAATTGTCCTATGTAAAGAAACATTGGATTACTTTTGTAATTATATTTCAAATAATTATACGAAGTTAAATAACAGGGGAGTAAGCAAGTTAAGTGGTAGCCAAAAAGATCTCTGAACTCTTGATATCCATTAAGGTTTACAATTGATAACAATTGCACACTAAAAATTGTTGAGTAAGTGAGTTGAAATCCCATTCATTTGATTACGATTTAACTTCTCAAGTTTTTTCAGACTCTTGCTTAAGTTTCTGAAATAAAACTTTGCAACAGCATCGTTTTTGTTATCTGTTTTGGTGAGGGTGGGGGAGGGGCTTTGGTCTTCCTTTAGAGAGCTTATGTGCCTATGATGTTGGTTGTGGATCTTTTCGAGAGTCTGTTTTATCTGCAGTTTCATATTGACCGCTCAATAAGTCTGAGTCGAAAGACATTGCCGCATCTAGTAAGCGTTGTGTTTGCATGGCAGCATTCTATGATGTTGTTTGAACTCGGTTATATGGTGCGCAGCGACAAAGCGGCAAATTAATTTGGTTTCAAATTTTATTGTGCCGCTTTGCCGCTCAGTACTTAATCATGCCCTATAACTATGTGGTCTGGAAAAAGACCTTACCTTTCACGTGCAACTTGAAGGCAATTGTGTTTTATCATTTGATAAGATTGTCAACCTGAAGTGTTTTAAGAAGCTTTTCCGCTAAAAATAATCAAATATTTGAGTGTCGGTGTTATTGATCTGCCGTTGGTTTACCTAAAAACGTTAGCTTATATCTTAAACAATTTCTACCCTGCCTTTGGATTAAAAAGACCCTTATTGGTCTTGAAACCAAAAAAAGTCGGAGTAGCTCGCTGAGGAGGTTTCTTTTTTTTTTTGGGATCGGAAACTTATTTCATTCGATTTAGCATCCCCGATAGTTCGACTGCTATGAGAAACAGTCAGTCCTTACATTATAGGGTTACTTATATCTTCTGGTCGACGCTGGCACTTATCAGCTTAGCAAGTTGCTTCGAGTGGCTATATTGGTACAATTTATAAGCTCTCGTAGTTGCAACATCTTGGCGGGACCAACACCATGGAATCAGTGTATTTTCTTATCGTACAAACAAACCCAACCCAACAGACTTTACTGCTTTCCAACTTATAATATAATTAATTTTATTTTTCCTAATAAAAATCCAAAACTTTCAAATATTTTTATCAAAAAAGAGCCTTGTGCTCGTTTGTTTTCCAATGAAAAACATTCTCCTAAGATGTTTCAATACTGCAAATATTCTCGGGGTAGATTTGAGCTGCTTTTAGACTTCGGATAGTAATGTAAGAGTAGTTTTGAGTTATTGGCTTATAAAACAAAATAAGTATTTGTGAGCTACAAGCTCCGCATGGGCTGCCGCCCAGAACATTTTTCTTAACAACTCCTTGGGGAAGGAATACAGTTCCCTACGATTTTCTGTCGGCTCCAAAGGACTAGGTGGAAAGTTATTTCCATGGTAGTATTACTCTCGGATGACTTCTTGCAGTTCCTTGCAGGGAAAATGGAATTTGGTATTGCTTATGGCTGCTTTACGAATTACAAATTGCAAGGCAATAGTGTGATGCTCTTTTCTGTTCATATACATCCTGCTTAAAAATTTATGAAACTTACTTTTTTATTAGCTTACTGTGTAAATTTAAATGACGAGTTTTCATTTTTTGTATATCTCGACAGCTTAAGCCTTTGAAAACAACATAACTACTAAAATTTCAACTGCATATTTAAAATAGTTTTAGAGTAATGGCCCTTTGGAGACTCTGGAGAGCTGCCGTTCATCGGTTCGAAAGTTACTTTGGCTTATAGAGGTAGGTTCTCGTTTCCATTGTATATTTGCAAAACTGATGAATATGTGTACTGCCTGCAAAAAAACTCTTTTAAGAAAGCCAAATCATTGCTATGGGCTTCAAAGGGACACTCCCAACCAGCCAAAGAAGCATGGCGGTAATGCATTTTAAAGCATATAACAACAAAGTGCCACTCAAATAATAAAAATGAAAAGGCTCACCTCGAAAGGGAAACCAGAAGCTGCAAGAAGCGTAGAAGAAGTGCGTTGCTCGACTTCAAGCAAAGAGAACGGAAAAGGGAGATACACTAAATTGCTACAGCTAACTTTTGATCAAGCTGATGTACCACCTTTACAAGATCGTTAAGACGGTATTGAACAAAAATAAAATAAATAGGGTGGCACAACAGAGCGAGGAGCTCCAGGGCGTAGAGCATTTCTCACAGCCATGCCTTGTGAGGGAATGGAGGGGACCAATAGTTTTCTGCCGGTTCCGAAAGCGTTTTTCATGGTAATGAATTTGCTTACGGAGGACTTGCCAATTCCTTGCGGAAGGCGATACCCGTCGAAAAACACTTTTGCCTCTGATCGATACACGAACTTCTGGGTTAGCATTAGCAACAGTCATGCTAACAACCACGGGTATTACAAGAGGGTATTGACTGTGGAAATCAATAAAGGTATCTAATCACCAGTGCGGTTCGGCCACAGACAAGTCAACAACATCAGAAGTATTCCAAAGTGCAAGAATCTTATTTGAAAACCATAGTCATTCTTTAGAGGATTTTCATGTTGTGCTCGTTGACTTCCGAACAGCAATCGACAACCATGAAATCTGATATAGGTTTCAAACGCATTTTGAGGTTAAAGTGGCGTACCCTATGAGCGTATCACTAATGTAAAGCAGTTATGTAGAAGAGCTGGTTCAAGTCCCAGCTGAAAAAAAAAAAAAAAAAAAAATTTCGTGGGTCTTTGGAAGAATTTCGGGAAAACTGCAAGTCCTCTGATAGTAAACTCATTTTTCTGAAAGCTGCATGGACGGGGAAGAAGAGGAAACTGTTCCACATCTTCTTTTCACATACTCTGATCACTCTCAAAGATGTAAAACACATTTGGAAGAGCACTTTTTCGATGATCCAAGTGATCTTAGAAACATAGACATTCATAGTCTTCATCGCTTTAGAGAAAGCTCAAAATGGTTGAAACAGAGCCAATTCCTCAAAATCTTGTGGTATCACAATGGACCTATTATTGGTCTAAGTGTATCGGTCGTTTTCCCGACAACCACCTTAACCTAACGTAACCTAAATTCGTTGCTATGACAAGCGCTTTCTCTATCAGCCGTTTGGAAAGTTGTAGTTGCAGTTGTTGTCGTGCCACTTTATGATGTATAGTAACAATATTTTAAGGGATATGCCTCTTCAAGGTGACAATGACTTCCTGTAAATTCTCTCAAAGAAATTCAGTAATAGTGTTTCAACTTCACTACCTCTTCAGCTTTTAATCCAATCAGATTGATTCCCAATCCTTTGGAAAAATTCCTTCACCACTCCGATGTTTAAAAAGGGTGAAAAAAATGAAATTAAAAATTATAGGCCCATCACTAATCACTTATATCCAAAATCTCTTGCGTCGCTAAAGTCTTTGAACAAGTCGTTTGTGACAGCCTATCATTTTTCACAAGAAATATTATTTGCAATCGGCAGCAGGGCTTTATACAAAGAAAATCAATGATAACAATCATAATTCCCTTTCACCACAAATCTTCCAAATATGGTTGTTAGCTCGACTGTGTTTACACTGATTTTTCGAAAGCATTCGGTGAGTTCTACTATGATGGAACTATTATATAAGCTTAGAGCTTTTAGTTTCCTTAAGGATTTATTGTATGAATTTGCTCCTTTCTCGAAAATAGTACCTGCCTGGTAAAATTTCGTAACAGCTTTTCGAATCCCTTCAATGCACTGTCAGGCTGACCACAAGGCAGTCATATTGGCCCTTTGCTTTTCATTGTTGCAATCAATGGCGTTGTTTCGTGTATTTCGCATAGTGAAATTTTGATTTTCGCAGACGAAATAAAAATTTTCAAGATCATTTATTATTTATACGATTGCTTCTTCTCCAAAATTGGTAAAAAATCTCTTATTCCAATTTGATTCACTTTTTTCTACACTGAACCAAAAAGGTACGTTATGACAAACAAAAAGTTGTTTGGGACAGTAAATTTATTTATTAAAACTCGTCCAACTAACAAGTTTGTTGGGACAGCAAACGACTGTTTATTAATTTTCATTTCAATAAATTGTTAGTTGATTTCAATAAAAGAGTTGTTTGAGGCAATAAAGCGGTAATTGAAAAAAACCGGCCAAAACAAGGGCAGATTTTACCGGCGCAATAAACTTCTTTATTGGCGCAAGTAACTATTTTATTGAAATCAACTAACTATTGTTTGGCGCAATAAACTCCGTTTATTGGCGCAAGTAACTATTTTATTGAAATCAACTAACTGATGTTTGGCGCAATAAACGCCTTTATTGGCGCAAGTAACTATGTTATTGAAATCAACTAACTATTGTTTGGCGCGATAAAATCCGTTTATTGGCGCAAGTAACTATTTTATTGAAATCAACTAACTATTGTTTGGCGCAATAAACTCCGTTTATTGGCGCAAGTAACTATTTTATTGAGATCAACTAACTTTTGTCTGGCGCAATAAACTCCGTTTATTGGCGCAAGTACCTATTTTATTGAAATCAACTAACTATTGTTTGGCGCAATAAACTCCGTTTATTGGCGCAAGTAATTTTTTTATTGAAATCAACTAACTATTGTTTGGCGCAATAAACTCCGTTTATTGGCGCAAGTAATTTTTTTATTGAAATCAACTAACTATTGTTTGGCGCAATAAACTCCGTTTATTGGCGCAAGTAACTATTTTATTGAAATCAACTAACTATTGTTTGGCGCAATAAACTCCGTTTATTGGCGCAAGTAACTATTTTATTGAAATCAACTAACTGATGTTTGGCGCAATAAACTCCGTTTATTGGCGCAAGTAATTTTTTTATTGAAATCAACTAACTATTGTTTGGCGCAATAAACTCCGTTTATTGGCGCAAGTAACTATTTTATTGAAATCAACTAACTATTGTTTGGCGCAATAAACTCCGTTTATTGGCGCAAGTAACTATTTTATTGAAATCAACTAACTGATGTTTGGCGCAATAAACTCCGTTTATTGGCGCAAGTAATTTTTTTATTGAAATCAACTAACTATTGTTTGGCGCAATAAACTCCGTTTATTGGCGCAAGTAACTATTTTATTGAAATCAACTAACTATTGTTTGGCGCAATAAACTCCGTTTATTGGCGCAAGTAATTTTTTTATTGAAATCAACTAACTATTGTTTGGCGCAATAAACTCCGTTTATTGGCGCAAGTAACTATTTTATTGAAATCAACTAACTATTGTTTGGCGCAATAAACTCCGTTTATTGGCTCAATTAATTCCCTTATTGGCGCAACTAATTCGTTTGTTGGTGCAATGAACTCAGTTATTTGCATAAATGATTTATTGTGGCAAGAGCATGTAATGTATACTTACGTTTTATATTTCCTTCCAACCTGAAATTTAAAAGATTTTGTTCCTGAAATTAGAAGTCCACTTAAGTCCAATAAAAAAAGTAATGAAATTAGGATGACAGTGATATATTTTTAGTGTTTTTACATGAAATAACAAATTGGTTACATCGTTAATAAAATTTAGCAATGAACGTTTGCTTTAGAGCAAGTAAAGTGCTTCTATTCGTTAATTACATTAAGTAATATGTGTGCTTTTGAGCAGTTGTTTTTGTTATTATTAAAATAAAGTGAACTAATGAAGTTCCAGAAATTGGAACTTGCATTTGGAAATTCCAAATTAAAAAGGAAAAATATTTTAAAACAAATATCGACGGCGCGGATGAAACTTATAAAAGGGAATTTCACACCATCGAAATATAAAAAAATGTCTTTAAAATTGAGCACATCTGTGCCTAGCACAATAATGAACGGTTGCACGCTATCACCTTTTGTATTGATGTATTGAATGTGATCTTCAATATTTTGCATTGTTGATCCGACGAAAAGGAAAGATTCTTGGGAGTCTTTTATTGTTGGCTTCACCGTGGTTTTCAACCCCTTCCGATCTTTTCGCACTGATTTAAGTGTTGGGACCAAGTACCCATGAAGCGCCCACAAGAGAGCAGCATCCCGGCAGTCTGAAAATTAATATGAAAACATGGGTATATAGTTTTGCGATATAAATTTTAAATTTTTATCGGCGGAGCAGTGTGATGTAAATGTAAATGTTAATGTAAATAAACTCGTATCGTGTGAAGTGCATTAAGTACGAGAGACCACGTCCAAAAATTTACCAAAAAAGTAGTAAAAAAAAATAGTATGAGGAAATGTTAAGTGTTTGTATTAATTATGAAATCGTCCGTCTGCAGAATCAAATTTTGCTAAAATATGCATAAAATGTAAAGAATCAGTTCCAGAAAAAAAAATAAGGCTGCAGATTGACGGTTTCTAAAAACATATCCATAGAAAAAAAATCTCTTCGTGCCATTTTTTTGCAACCATTTCGAGGTACTAGCTTCAAAAATGTTTAACGAAAGGCAACAAAATAAAAGGAATGGAATGATACCGAAATCTCCGATTTATTCAGAGTTGATAGTATATTGATATTGAATTTACTTTCTCCACTATCAGTGCATTCTAATTTTGCAAGAACGTCCTTTATCGTTTTCTCTTTTATGCGGTCTTCTGTTAGGAGGAATTCGCGGATTTTTGAAACTACTTCATCCCAGCGCTCAAGAAGAGAGTTGTGATTCGTAAACATATACTCGAAATCCATGTTTACCTTTAAGAAAAAAAAAATGGAAAAAATGTAATTCGCATTGCAGTATTTTTTTTAAACATATTTATACATATGTATGTAAATATTTTAAAGTTACAAGAAATATAAATAAGGTTTTATGTATTGATCACTTCGTTATTATTCTGTTGTATTTGTAAAAGTTAATTTTCCGTCGGCTGTTTTGGGTGTGGTAAAGAAAACAAATAGAAAGAAGGTAACAACCCTTGCCGAAGCGTTTGGAAAAGTCAAAGAAATCTATTTTTTTTCTTAGCCACACCCAAAACGATCAAAACAGCCGACGGAAAATTTACTTTTACAAATGCAACATAAAGAAATATAAATCTTAGTTGGACTTACAAATCTGTAGCCGTGAGGCAGTTTATACTGCGGCCATTTTTTTAAAATTTCCAAAGTTGTTGTTGAATTTTTAATGTCGTTCAATCTGTATTTGGAACACGCCTTCCAACATTTGTCGAATTGCTCCGAACTAAGGTTATCAAATTTTAGTGACTCATAGCACTTATCAGCATTTATTTCGGGAACTGAAAAACATAAATTTGCATTGAAAAGAGGGAAAAGCCAAGATATTGCAGTAAGCAAATAATTCTATCATGGAATTTTTGATTCAGAATTGTTGGTTATTTGCGACTTACTGTTCCGGAGTTATGAAGTCTGTTCTAAAAAAAGTTACAAAACAGTGTTTTTGAACTATATTGTACAAGGTTCATAATTGACAAAGTGTTCTGCAAAATTATTGTACTTGGCAAAATAGAACTCATAACACCGGAAAGGTAAGTCGTAAATAACCAAAAATTCTGAATCGAAAATTCCACGATAGTTATTTTATTTTGGAATGCTGTTTTTCCTTGCATTTGTCGAGTATTTTCGTATCGAAGGTGGCAATTGGCGTAAGGAATTCGGAAATAATCAGACTCAGAAATAGTCTGCGTAAAATAAAAACAAAAATTAAAGGAATACGATAATACTAACGCATTTCGGTGTCTTCGTCCTCAATCTTTTCATTTTTCGATTTACTTGAAGTTGGTGTATTCATCGCCTTCAAAGTAAATTTCAGATTGCAATACTTGTTGTAAATCTTCCCCCTCTTTCCTGACCTGTAGTATTCCTGTAAGATATTAATTGTTTTTGTTAAACCTGCTTTTTTGAATTTTACGAAACAACGTACCAATTTCTCAGTAGGGAATCGTTCAATCATTTCCTTTTCCAATTTGTAGCTGCCACCTAGTTCAAGATGGATTTTGTTTGAGACAAAATACTGCGCTATAATAGAAATTAACTGATTTCTTTGTTTTTCAGTAAATTTCTTGTTCTCAGCGTAGCTTTGAGCGATTGAAATAGAACTTTCGTTACTATTCAAAATAGTTGATAGTGCTACAGCACAAGTATTAGATCTAGTCAATGAGGCAGGAGTGTGTGGTCTGGAAACAGGATAGGGAGAAGATCTACCTGATGAACTGGGGCGATCGTCAAATAAATTTAAATGCGCTTGAGAATATTGATACAACGGTTTTCCTATGGATTCTCTCCATTTTCTCAAATTACATTCGAACTTGATGAGCGTTGAGTATTTGAATGATCTAAAAAGTTGCGGCAAGTGGTGACACTCAATTTCTTTTAAGGAATTTATATCAACTTCTTCGTCTGAGAAAAAAAAATAAATTCATTTAATACACGGTTAAAAATTTTTGCATTCATTTTAATAATTTTGGGGTTGCACATATGATAACACAGGAAAAAGTTTTGATTTTAATATCTTAGATATATTTAAATTCTGTATTTAATATTGATAGTGTTAAAATTAAATAATCTTTTGTGTAAGAACCAACGCAAAAAATATTAATCTGTAATACTGAAAAGAGTTTAAAAGCTTAAACGCACATTTATTTTTTTCTAAAAATGTAAATTTCTATTTCCATGATGGAAATCGAAATTCAGTTGTTCCGGAAGATTGATTTCCTTGGAAATAGAAATTCACATTTTTAGAAAAAAATGAACGTGTGTTTGAATTTTTTTTTTGTCAAAAAAATTCTTTGAGTGATTTCCGATCGATTGGTACATAATTAACGTTCCTGGCCAAAAGATAACATGCTAAAAAATTTATTCAAACATTTCCCATGACACGATTCAATGAAAGCTATAATCGGCCCCTAATCCTCAGATTAGTTGTATCATCGAAAAATACAAAACTAAGTAATTTTGTATAAAAAAAAGAAAAAATGCGTTAAAAAATTTAAAGGGCATTCTTCTGCTCCGTCTAGCACCTGGTCTTTTTTCGGAAATATTTAACGAAAAAATACATTTAATGCACTTTTCGCGAAGAGTTAAAAAGGGCCTCATAGACCAAGAGCTGGAAGCAAATTTTTGGAGTGGAGTGATAACCAAAAATATTGCACATGTATGTGTAGATACACGCACCATTATATCGAAAATGGTAATTTTTCAGATTTTGAGGTCGAAGTGATTCCCCTAATTACAAAAAACTCGGTCTAAGAAGATTAGGTTTCAGCCTTCTGCGTGCCAGACGCATTTTAACATTTTCAAGTGCATTTTCAGATGAAAGCACTAATAACTTCTTTCCTATTACATATTACCAAGAAAGTGGTACGCCAAAAAATAAGAAAAGTTACCCTGATTTCAAAAAAGTGTGTCTTAGACGATTTGGTTTCAATCTACTGCTTGCCAGACGCTCTTTAACATTTCAGTAAAATGCATTTTTATACTTAAAGTACTGATAACTTTTTTCCTATCACATATAACCAAGAAAGTGATATGCTAAAACATCAGGAAATTTATTCTGGTTACAAAAAAGTCGGTATCAGACGATTTGGTCTCAGCCTTCTCCATGCCAGACGCATTTTAGCTTAAGCATGTTTATCAAATTGAATGAAAATCGAAAATTTTATTTAAATGAAATACTACAGCAATTATTCATTCAATTTGATAAACATGCTTAAGCTAAAATGCGTCTGGCATGGAGAAGGCTGAGACCAAATCGTCTGATACCGACTTTTTTGTAACCAGAATAAATTTCCTGATGTTTTAGCATATCACTTTCTTGGCTATATGTGATAGGAAAGAAGTTAGCAGTGCTTTAAGAAGAAAAATGCATTTTACTAAAATGTTAAAGAGCGTCTGGCAAGCAGTAAACTGAAACCAAATCGTCTTAAGCACACTTTTTTGAAATCAGGGTAACTTTTTTAATTTTTTGGTGTACCACTTTCTTGGTTATTTGTAATGGGGAAAAAGTTATAAGTGCTTTAAGCTGAAAAATGCACTTGAAAAGTGTTAAAATCCGTCTGGCAAGCAGTAGTCCTCGTTTCTATGGCGTTCACAAAAAAACATACAGTCTAGTTGTTGAAGCGAATCCGATCGACGACCGTAGACAGAGGTGCAGACAAAAATAGAATTCGGGAAAGTGTCCCGCCTTAACTCATAAAATAAATACCACAAAATACAGAAGAAAATAAAGAATTACCATAATTACCTTTAAAGTGTTGTATAAGAGACTCCAAATTCCAACTTCTTAACAGCTCCGCGCAATCGTCTTGATGATTACATTGGGCAAAATATGTTTGCAGCTCATCGCTCGTTAAAGCCTCCACACTGATGATTTTGCCAACTTCGGTGCTCATGGAGCCAAGAAGTAAGTCATCGCACTGCAATTCACTGCTGGCTGTCGAAATAATTCCGTCGATGATTTCCTCGTCCGTGCTTAAGCTATCCATTTTTAATTTGCGACTGCGTTTTGCAAAGATATTTTCTAACAGATTGTAAGCATATAAATGAGTAAGATAATGGCTGCGTTCTGAACAGAGATAAGAAATTAATTAGATGGCAAACCTTTACTTCTCTTGCCCCGCAACAACCCTTTGCTTACATTGTTGTTTTCGTAATCACATCCTCTGTCTGTGAGTACGTGGAAGCTGTACTCAAAGTGGTAGTAGTGAGATTTTGTGTAAAGTAAAGGTGGAGTGGAAGCTGTACTCAAAGTAGTAGAGGTGAAATCTGATCTTAATGTCGTTTTCCAAAAACCAAATCGGGAGTGAATTGGAGAGTTGAAGTGTCAGCTTTGACATTTCTAGTATAGCTTATCTGTCAAAAAATCACTCCAACTCTCCAAATCACTCCCGATTTCATTTGGGAGTGATATTTTGGAAAACGACATAAGATTTTACTTGTCAAAACATATGTTTTTTACACTTGCTATTGAAACTTTATCGTGTTTGGTTGTGAAGTTGCATAAACATAAACGTGGTATTGCGTGGCGCATTGACCTAATTGGGACTGGGAACATGAGTTTGCACACCACCTGCCGGTTGTTTTGGAACTAAAGCGGGGGCACAAAGTGAAATGCTGTTTTGACAGCCCATACAAATTGTACTGAAAAAAGAAGAAATGGTGTCGGATTAAAAAAATTTAAGAATATGCCATTTTTGTATGGGAAAAAATGTAAACAAAGCTCTACGTAGATTTTGTTGAGGGGATGATAAATTTAAGAGCAGCGCTTTAGTTTTGGGTGGTATTTTTATGAAGCTACCACTATAGCAACAGAATAACCATTGAAGTACTGCAATGAGAAGAACTTTTTGCTTTTCACTGGTTTCAGTAGAACTGGTATTATATTTTTTTGGCACAACAAACTAAAGCAGCACCGTCGCTGTCGACAAAAGTTCTGCAAGGTTTGTATTGAAATGACATTTAACTAGCAGTCCATATCTATTATGTCAATGGCGTGGCGTATGCACCTAAATTTTTTTGTTGTATTGAATAGCCGGCCTAAAAGAGTAACTTTGAATCTACTTTATAGAAAAATTACTCACCTTACTTGTCATTGTGTTTGGATGGATTGCAGTGTTTAATTTATGAATGTATGTATAAGAAATGGTATTTGGTGTTTGGTGTAGTATTTTGTGAATAATATGTGTCTCATGTATGTGTGAATAAGGGAACGTGTAAGCAGCCATTTAATGATCGTAAGAATAAAAATATTCTTTGACCCTTAAGATTGTTTTTCCTTTTGCTGTTTTAATTAAATTAATTGGTGGACCAACAATTTCCTTTAATGATATCAACGAAAATTCACCTAACTCTTTTTCATCAATTTCATAAGATAGAATATGGGGATTATATTGAACATTATTAATTTTTTGGCAAAAAAACAATACACTTGCTTTTTTCAAAACAACAATATCTAATATTGAGTATAAAAACATATCATTTTTGAAACACGCAATGTAGAAATTCTGCTTATATATATAACCTTCTATTTTGGCTTTTGAATAAAATTCTATGTTGGATGTAGGTTCTTGCAACATCCCAAATATAATGCTTTTAAAATTACTATCTATCTTGTGCTTTTCATGTATTTCAAAGTTTTTTAATATATTTTCGCTGCAAAAGAATTTATTTGCAGTTTTAAGTTGATATTTTTTGGCTAATGTCAAACAAACGTTTTTCCGCGATGTTATCGCATGTGCATACAACTTGAAATGTTTATGCTTTGCTTCAAACTTAAAACACCACATGTTTCTAATTGGACCTGATTTTTTGATAATATAAGGATAATGTGTTAGATTATGATGCTTTGGCTTGAGTGTATCTCTAAAAAGACGAACATACTCTACATTGTGGACTCGAATTTTCTGTTCTAACATGGAAATTATGTTATCGTTGATTTCAAAAAGAAGCAAATAGTCTATTATTTCAATGAAATTTATAATAAATTTCCAAGCCTCGTCATCATCAGGTACAAGGTCCTCAATCATTATAGGAAAGAATGAAATAAAAGTCATCATTTCTCGGGCAGTCATTTTAAGATGTTTACTCTGAATGTGTTTTAACTTTATTTCACCCGACATATTGTCAATTTCAATTGGCCCGTACTCAAAACATTGTTTTCTTATGTTAAGTGTTTCCAAGGAAAAAAATTTTGCCGTAAATATAAAATATTGTATGACATGACATATATTATAGTGACATATTCCCTCGAATAAATCGTGCATCAGATCAACGCAATAATTTTCGGTAACATGAAAAGATGGAATTTGATTCAGGTGCGATTCAATTTGAATTCCTGTTTCCATAGAGTTACTGAGAAGAATATCGTTTCCGTAATTGAAACGGTCCCTAAGTAAATCAACATTTTGAAAAGATAATAATTGAGCTTCAGATTTTTTTACTTTGCAAAACCTACAGTAAGAAAAGCTGGAAAAAGATTTGTTAAAACCTAAAAATGAATTTAAGCCTAAATTGTCGCCTAAAATAAGACCTAAGATAAAATGAACTTTTGTTGAAACATTAGCTTCTGTTTTGATATCGATTCCGTCAATTTCCAGGCTATAAAGCTCTCGTATTAAAGTTTGAAAACATACATTATTTCCAAAACATTTAATGTCTGAAGATTTCAAAATAGCTGCTAAAAATACAGTGTCCAACTTGGACTCTTTATAAGGGAGACAAGGAAATGAGTAGTAGACAGCACACATTGAATGAACACCAGCATGTGAACTCAAAGGATTGTTAATTTCAAAGTCATCAGTATATAAAAAGTATGGAATAAGCACTTTTCCAGGGTACAATTTAACTTTTTCTTTCCAAAGTTCACCTTGAATAAAATTTGATTTATTTTCGTTGGATATATTTAACTTTTCCATATAGCAAATTGTTTTATGTAAGATATCACCTTTCTCGAAAAATTGTTTAAATTGAAATTTTAAAGGCATTAAAACTGCTTTAATGTCCTTGACATCATATGCAAGTGTTCCGTTTTTAAAAACTGTTTGAACTTCTTTGTTCAAAGAAAAAGATTGCACGTCTTCTATAAGGTTTTGGTTCTTAAGCCATTTAAATAACATATACTCTGTATTATATTGCGTGAAAAGATTACGACAATTTGAAATAAGACTAAGCATCTCGTTTAGGAATTCAATATCACATTGGTCTGAATTTTTATGGAAAAACGATGTAAACAAATCAAGTATTGGATTCAAAATATACGTTTTTACAAGTTCTTGAATATCAGATATGTTTTTTCTTGAAAAGCTGTTATTGTCATGCAATATCAATAAAAAACGAATTGCAGAATCGGAGATCTCTTTAACAGAGTCTTCTATATTTATCTTTTCTTTATTATTACGCGTTAAATTTTCTAAATTTTCATTAGGCAAGGATTTTTCATTGAAATTAAAGGATTCTTGTTCGTCACTTAAAACATTACTGGAATTTAAATCATCAAATTTTAAATCTTGCACCTCAGAGTTCTCATTATGTTTTCTGATTAAATGTTTCCTAAAGCTACTTAAATTTTGAAATGACTGCGTACACAAATTTTCCCTACAGCGAAAAGTGCTAAAAGATTTCAAATAATGTACTTTTTTTAAGTGTTGTATAAGTGTGATTACGTCGGTTAATTTAGCACTGCAAACAAAACAAATCATTTTTTCTGCAACAGTATTGTTTTAAGCTTCTGATTTTATGGAAATCCTCAATTGCATGATGAAAAAGAATAATTTAAGAAAAAGAGCGGAAAAATCGGTAGTTATGTGAAATCAACAAATAGTTAATTGGGGTAATAAATGGTTTATTGGAATAAAAAATAGTGACAAAATGGCTAAAAGATATTGAAATACGGAACCAATAAGTAAAATAACTTTTTTGAAGTGAAAGAACAAATGCAAGATTAACTCACATATCGTGGCAATCCTGCAAAAAGAGCTTAAGTCCATTTATTGGTTTTTGGACACAAGTCTACTTGAGTTGCTTTTACACTGCACGTGGGGATTTTTTGGACATGGAATGAATTATTTTGGATTCAATAAATATATAACTAATTTAAATAAACATAGAATTTTTTTTAACATGAGATTGACTATGAATTTCGTATCATTGAGGATACCGACGATATATAAGAATAGAAATTAACCACGCACTCAGATAAATAACTTTTTAATTATGCAAGAATTAATATTGAAAATTTCCAATAAACCATTTACTAGTCAAAAGATAATAAAATAAAGCAATGATAAGGAAAATACTCACATATGTATGTATGGATCAATCCAGCTTATTGAATCGTCTTAACTCAAAAGTTTATTGGTTCTTATATATTCACAGTCTTTTTTTTAATTTTTTACTTTTTACACAATTTTTCAACCACGTTACACATCAAAGAACAGAAACAGAATGAATAAATCGTCTTATTCTTCACAACTTTGCGTTTGACTAACTTGCGGCAATAAATGATTGTTTGTACCAATAAAGAGTTTGTTTGCGCCAATAAACTGTTTCTTGGCACAATAAATGGTTGATTGAAATTGAATAAATAGTTGTTTGTGCCAACAAACAGTTTGTTGGGACAGTAAATGGTTGGTTGAAATTCAATCAACAGTTGTTTGCGCCAATAAACTGATATTTAAAAAAATATTAGGAGAATAAATAGTCAATAAATAGTTGTTTGTGCCAACAAACAGTTTGTTGGGACAGTAAATGGTTGGTTGAAATTCAATCAACAGTTGTTCGCGGCAACAAACTGATAATTAAAAAAATATTAGGAGAATAAATAGTCAATAAATAGTTGTTTTTGCCAACAAACAGTTTGTTGGGACAGTAAATGGTTGGTTGAAGTTCAGTCAACAGTTGTTTGCGCCAAAAAACTGATATTTAAAAAAATATTAGGAGAATAAATAGTCAATAAATAGTTGTTTGTGCCAACAAACAGTTTGTTGGGACAGTAAATGGTTGGTTGAAATTCAATCAACAGTTGTTCGCGGCAACAAACTGATAATTAAAAAAATATTAGGAGAATAAATAGTTGTTTTTGCCAACAAACAGTTTGTTGGGACAGTAAATGGTTGGTTGAAGTTCAGTCAACAGTTGTTTGCGCCAAAAAACTGATATTTAAAAAAATATTAGGAGAATAAATAGTCAATAAATAGTTGTTTGTGCCAACAAACAGTTTGTTGGGACAGTAAATGGTTGGTTGAAATTCAATCAACAGTTGTTCGCGGCAACAAACTGATAATTAAAAAAATATTAGGAGAATAAATAGTTGTTTTTGCCAACAAACAGTTTGTTGGGACAGTAAATGGTTGGTTGAAGTTCAGTCAACAGTTGTTTGCGCCAAAAAACTGATATTTAAAAAAATATTAGGAGAATAAATAGTCAATAAATAGTTGTTTGTGCCAACAAACAGTTTGTTGGGACAGTAAATGGTTGGTTGAAATTCAATCAACAGTTGTTCGCGGCAACAAACTGATAATTAAAAAAATATTAGGAGAATAAATAGTCAATAAATAGTTGTTTTTGCCAACAAACAGTTTGTTGGGACAGTAAATGGTTGGTTAAAATTCAATCAACAGTTGTTTGCGCCAAAAAACTGATATTTAAAAAATATTAGGAGAATAAATAGTCAATAAATAGTTGTTTGTGCCAACAAACAGTTTGTTGGGACAGTAAATGGTTGGTTGAAATTCAATCAACAGTTGTTCGCGGCAACAAACTGATAATTAAAAAAATATTAGGAGAATAAATAGTCAATAAATAGTTGTTTGTGCCAACACACAGTTTGTTGGGAAAATAAATGGTTGGTTGAAAGTCAATCAACAGTTGTTTGTATCAACAAGTTGTTTATTGAGACAGTAAATGGTTACTTGAAATTCAATAAATACTTGTTTGAGGCAATAAACTCAAATCAATAAACTCAAATTATTTGTCCCAATAAACGTTTATTGATTTCGGAAATCCAAATTCAATAAACGTTTATTGCGACAATTAAAAATTTCATGTGACAACAAAATGTTTGTTGTGCCAACTAACAAAAATTCAATAAACGGTTTTCGTAATTTTTATGAACAATTTTTTTTTCAGTGTATACTCTGGCATGGAATTCGTTTAAAAATTAGGGTGATTTTGACTTTTCTCGTTGTTGAAAACAACTCAGTTCTTTTTGAAATGAAAGTGATCGATTTACGCCATCTACGCAAGAAGTTGGTAAGTGCAAACAGGTTTCGTTCTTTTTTTCCTCCTCCTTCTTTTTACTAATGGCGCTGCGAGTACCCATAATGATCTAGAAGGAATCAAAACACTTCCACTTCACTGCTTTACACTAGTGATCCGAGTGTGTGTTGGGTCCGCCGTGTTGATAAAGCGACGTTTTTTTTTCATTTACCATTTCTTATGTTGAGAACAACATTTTCTCTGGAAAGAAATAGTATCATCAGCATCTCGTTGAAAGGAAGCTTTCTAAGAAAAAGCGATGTACAAGTGTAACCTTTAGGAGTGCATCTTGTGATCATTCCTTCGATCGCAGTGACAATTAAATAATAGAGTATTTATCATAATTCGAAGGTACTTATTCAAAAATCTGCCATAGAACACAAAAGCCTACGCAACAATATGAAATGAAATAGGATAAACAATTATTTTGTACATAGACGTCCAATTTATGCATACTCATGACATTCGTGTAATTTAATGTTACGTATCGATTTTGCATTCAACTCATTCCAAAAGCGGTTTGCAATTAAAGATTAATTAGAAAATCTTTTCTAATTGGAACAAAACAAACTTTACCCTTCATGAGCAATTTTAAGCCTACTCGTGGCTGCTTTAGAAACCGATGCACCTATGCACTTTGTAATCCTCCATCACTGACACCATATCACTGTTTCAGCTGAAAGAGTGCTTCCGCAGGGAAATAGTACCAACCGATACCGGGTCCTTTTACTACAAATGCCATTGATGTGTTCATAAAATACAAATTCACATTTTATCCCATTCGTAGATGACGTTATCCTATTAAAAGGTTTTGTGGCCAAAGGAATTTAGTTGTTTGTGCGCAGTCTATCACAATATGGACCACATAACATTGTCATTCGCATCACCTGCACTTACACACAGGTCAAAAATAAATTTTATAGAGTGCCTCCCCCCAGCCAGAGTAAAAATACACACCAAAATATGTACGAGCATGTTTCATGTGAGCTGTTTTTGTTTGTTAATTTCAACACTACAAAACCCGACGACACCATACCGACCCAAAAACGGATTCCGGAACCATTTACGCTGCCAGAAGAATAAATTTGCGGTTCAAAAACGACCGCACATTTAAATCAGAATGGCGAAACAATAACATGGTTGTGCGAGCGTACAGTCGTCGTCTTTCTCGCGAAGTATAATTTCGTCCAATGCTTTGCTTGCGGCTAATGGCACAAGTTCTGTGATGGAAATGGCAAACAGTAATGAACAATGCGAGAACATCGTTTCGGTGGAGCAAGGTGAAATGTGAAATGAAGGTTTGTAATTTTGGCATCGTAAGTGGAAAATTTTGATGTTAAGTGGCTTGTTAAATGGGAAAACGTGTGTTTTATGTTTGCCAATGTGAATGCTAAGGGTAGGCAGGAGATTTGAATCCACCGGATAGAAAAGATACCCGTATGGCGACACAAAACGCAAAGGTCACGCACATAATTGCCTGTGGCTGTGCACAACTGATTCCACTCTGCACCTCACGCCACGTCGCGCTCGAAACCATTGCCATCACTATCCAATAAAGTATCAGTGGAACAGTCTTTCTAAATAAACATATCCTTTATACGCTTACATAAGCTCTACCCCAAATTACAGCACTTAATCCCCAGCAATCTCCTGAATATCTTACCTCAGATCTTTCCAAATGCGGCTCTAACAATGTAATTAGTGGTTCATGGTTAGACACAAAGACATTTTATGATAAAGGCAAGTATTTTGGGATATATTATGCTCATCTTCATCGATTTGCCGCAAAACTTGCTCACGTGTGTTGTTTTTCCTTACATGAACACATTGTCTTTGGGTAGATATCCAACATCCGTATCATCATCATCTTTATCAGTCCCCCCACATCTAGAATTTAGTAGAAAAATGTAAAGCGAAAATAACTCGATTGGTTTTTCGTAGAACTTCTTATTGGATTTCGGGAAAAAAGGACACATCATGTTACGAAACAGAATAGGTTAGGTACAGGTACAACATTGTTCCATTATCAAGTGAGCCTCAATTAGTTGTTGTCTTGTTGGATTTTTCATGCATGTGCGACAGCAGATCCGCATGATTTGGTTCAAGACACTCACATCCGGTTCTTGTTTTTCCGTCTTTGTTCAATTCAGCTGTGTAGAATCTACGTTGACTCAGAAATTGAATAAAATATTTTAAGCCTGCCTCATGGTATTATTCCACGTGAAGAAATTCAATGAGCGAAATATTTCCATTTGACTACCATGATGCTGCTACTGAGAAGATTACTGTAATGTGTTGTGGTGAAAGTAAAGCCAAAGACACAACCAAAGAACTTTTTTGTTTGATAGCAATCAATGAATGATTTTCATTTCTTGTCTTTCTTCAATTTATTAACGAATAATAATCATTATAAATCATTAAGCTGATTGGAAGAAGTTTTTTTTCCAATATTTCCGCAAGTCATTTGTGATTAAGAAGGGATAAAGTCGTAAATCTGAGACATCAAATTTAACGAGCATAGCTGAAAGGATGAACAGTTATTTGAACGTATGAAATTATGAGCGGAATTGTTGCTTTGATGGAAGGATTGAAGGCTTTAAAGTAAGCGAGTAATTGTACTGACTTTTGAAAGATTATGCCTCTGGTGTTGACGATTAAATTTAGTAAAATCTTTTCAAGTTTGTTATTGTTATTGTTTTTGTTATTGAAATAGCATGATAGTTTAGTTTGTCGACTTGTCGAAAGCCTTTTTCTACGTCATAGGTCTCGGTGAATTGTTTATCGGGTTTGAGAGTACTGCGGAATTGTTTTCCATCTTCTGCTACGATTTTTGCAAGAATAAATAAAAAAAGACATGGCTCAGTATAGCTTGTCTCTTTAAGTGCTGTCATAAGCGGATTTGACATTAATAAAAAGATGGTGTATATCGGTATTAAATTCTCAGGTTTTTCCATGATCGGTTGTAATGTAAAAATTTGGTATCTTGTGGACTTCTTTGGTTTAAAAATATTGATGAGGACCTATCAAATTGCTTACGTGGGGTCTCAGCTTTCAGACGTTCACATATTACAGCATACAAAATCTTATACGTGACTTCAAAGAGCGACTTCATAGTTGACATTAGACATGCTTTCTTCCGACCATGTCATGAAGATCAGCTGGTGCATGCTTTTTTCATACTGACCTGAAAAACTCAGCGTCGAGAACATCTGCAACTGCAGATCAAGCCATGGTTTTCGTTTTGGTAGCCTAGTGAGACCCAGAGCCTGAGGCTGCGGTTCTAATGACTTGTTGGCATTTTTCGAATTATCATTGGTCTTCTAAGCTAATGCAGTTCGCATATGATTCAAGGATAGATGAAATGTCACTCAATTGGCAAATACACGGGCGATCTATTGGGATTGTAGCTTTCCTAGGTCATATCGTTTTGCAGCGTTGGTTCGCATGAGTCGTGAGGACAGAATATCCTCATTCATACCTTGGCTCTAAGACAAGGAAGTGGTCCTAGCCAAAATTTGCCCCTCGTCAAGTTAACACGTTTATCACACTGGAAGAGTGTCTTGCGTCGATCGCACCAGGGTTAATTTGATTGACGGTTGACTGATCCGGGGACCGCCATGCACCCTTTTGAATTGAGATGCGGGAAACGTCTACTTCTATAGCAACAAGATTTCGCCCCTCAGCAATATCGATTGGTTTGAGTTCATTTTGGGAGGATTTTTCGTGCAGGCTATGCTTACCGATAGTATTTCCAAAAAATTCCTCCCTCCCTAGTTTTGCATTAAAATCGCCAAGAATGATTTTCACTTCATCTTTTTCCTTTTATCGATTGCTTGGGTCGTCAATATTGAAATCAGAATTGTTATCCAAGGCTGTTGTTCCTTTCGGAACCATTTTTTCGTGGATGGGTAACTAACCCTACGCACATACCCCAACCAGGAGAGTCAGATACTTTTGGGATCCACTTGGACATAAAAGACCGGATGGTCCGGTATGTGTACAATTTTGCAGAGGTGTTAGAGCTGCCGCTGACTCGCCAGGAGCTTACCCACCACTATCTCTATTTCATTACATTGTTTGGGTATTGAAAACCCCTGAAAGACTTTTAGACCAAATGGACTGGAGCTGCTTTTCTAGGAACTTTTGTTTCTTGACCGTGAACCACCGAGATCTCCCGAGGAATTGGCAAGTTCTACGACAGTATATATGTATACATTGCCATGAAAAAAGCTTTTTCAATTAGCCGTTCGGAATCGGTAGAAACTTGTACCTCCATTTCCTCAAAAGGCATGATTGTGAGAACTGTACTAGGCTCCACGGCCTCTCCCTCTGTTGGGCCACCTTATGTATGTATTTGGAACACTAAAATTTGGTGAGTCAGTCATTAAGATGTTTAAGATTCTGTTGTTCTTTTTTCTTCGTCTCTTTGTCTACGCACGCACTTACTAGTAGGTCATTCGCTGACCGTCTCAATGGAGGAGAATCAGGATATACAGGCAAAGGAATAGCAAAAATAAGATCGATTCAAAAGTCACTCAAACAATTCGATGCCGTTTTAAACTCACAGAAAAGAATTGAGTGCGATTCATGTAGGACATGGAAATGTTAGGAGACTCACGAGTATTATAGTTTAGTAAGTGTATAGGACAGACTCATGTCCATTGAGTGAGTGTGGTGTACTCTTGCTCAAAGGGCATACCGGTTTACCTTCGTTCGCAATATTTGTGAGTAGTAACGAGATTCTATGTAAATGCAGTCAAGTAAATTTCGAAAAAGAAAGTGAGAATAGCAAAACAGAACCTAGCTCAATTCCAACCAGCACGCCACTAAGTGAAGAAGTTCTATTTGTCAAGCTCAAAATCATGAAATCCTTCGTTTTATAGTCAGTTTCGTAAATCACTTAAGGTACCCTGAATGTAGAAAGGTTTGAATCAATTGTGTCACGTGTAGAAAAAATAATTAAAAATCAGCAAGAGATAATATTTTATCATTTAATTTGTTTTCTAGAAAAGTTTTTACGTTACTAAAGCAGTTATAAAACACTCGTCATATTCGATTGTTAGATTTTGCAAATTTTCTGCTTCCTCAAATTAAATAATCCAATTAGGTTTAACGTCCCTTTTTTCCTTTTCCTTTTCCTTTCCCTTTCCCTTTTTTGCGGGCAAAATGCTTTCATAACTTTGTCGTCCCTACACAACACAAACCACACACACTAAGTTAACATGCGGTTCGTCCCCATTAAAAGAAGAACAAAAGAAAAACTACAAAGAGGACAGAAACATATACATATATGTATGTATATACAAGCTTTCACAGAAGGTTGACGCAGTGGGACTAGTTAAAGTTGTAAAAATGAGATTAAAGACTAAAGAGATTAGTATGGGCTGGCCATTATACACATATCCTTAAAGGTTCACGCTGATGATATATGGAGACAAGTTTTGCAAATTTAAGGATTCTTTTGGGTACATCGAAAACTATGTAATTATTCTTTTTTTAATGATATACAAATTGTGTGCAAAGTAATGGGCTTGTTCAACATGGAAAGCAGTTAAAAACTTTTAAAAAGTTTGAAAATGATTACCTACATGAAATGATACGATTTGTACAGCATTACTCTAACGTCCAACTATATGCAGTATGAATGGTCTAATGAATTCGAAGTTAAATGAGCTTAAAGTGTTGATGGGTGTTTTGGGTTTGGTAACCTTATTTTTGTTTAATAAAATGTCAACTTAATTTTATGGGTAAAAGGAAACAGTAAACTGTTGAGAACGAGCATTCTACTTAGGGACTACAATATTCCTCCTTTTTTTTAAAGGAGTGGTTCTGACAATTTTGCAAAACTATTTATTTTAATCTATGGCTTGTAGGATGTGCAACAAAGCGGGAGACTCTTGACATTATAAGGAATAGAAGGGACCTAGAATATGTTCCCGACTCCGAACGGCTAATCGAGAAAGCGCTTCATTTTTATCCTTGATGTTACTCAAACCTCGAAGCTCGAACCTCGAAACTTGAATCCTGAACTTCAAACGTAAGAGGCAGAGACGATAACAACTACGCATCTGGAACTACTTGAACTCTTGCTTGTATACGTACCTTATATGTTAGTTTAAACAGATTCAAGCTCTATATAGCAAAAAAAAAAACGCTTAGATAGAAAATGCGTCTGCTGAAAAGAAAATCAGAAAATAAATGTGTAATTTTTTCTCCTACGTAATTTCTGATTACTATCTCCTCACTTTGAGGCACTTAAGATAATTATGATATGAATTCAAAGACCAGGAAGTAATCATTTGCAATTGTAATCACACCCAATCACAAAACTATTTCAATCAAAAGATGATTTGACCACCAGACTCTGCTTTTACCACCACCTCACTTTTGTACCACACTCTTAATGACTGTTGATGAGAGAAAATTAAAGACATAGTCCAAGTGTGCTAAATAAGTAGTTTTAATTAAAGCTGACCTATTACCAAGTCAACATTTGCTTTCACGTATGAGAATTACCAGCGTACATGTATTGAGTTGTATAACGTATGCTGTTCTGAGGGTTATAAGTTGGTTGACAAGCAGAGTATAAAGCTACACTATATCTCAACACACTCAAGTCCATCAATACATTTGAGGAAACTACTGCAAGGCATCTAGAAACCGAGAAATAAATATTTATCAAGTAAGTTACATTATTTTCCATCGTAATTTCTTCTCGAACAAATTGGAATCCTTAAGTCAAATGAGAATTTTTTTCAGAAATCCTAGAACTTTCACACAGTCAGTCTTGGGCAGGTAATTTGTGGGATTGGCAGCAAACAAATAAAACATAAATTTTGTTAAAATGTAGGATAGATAGAATTGTTATATTCATTTTCTATCTTCTATATTGATCCAAATGGAAAATAGTCGAACAGTATTCAACATTAAATGGAGGAATTTGGTAAGGAAGGTCAACTTTAGGGTGAATTGTGGATGCTTCAGCGTGTATTGGGAAAGACATATATTTTCTTCTTCGAGTTTATTATAAATAGATGCCTTTACCAATATTTACATACATGAAGATAACAAAGGATAAGCATAGTTTCCTTTAAAAACGAAATGCAACTTCTCCATCAATTTCTTGTGGGAAGTTTGCAATTGTATTCAATTTCTATTCGATGCATGGTCAAGTGTTTTCACAGAGAATATTTGGTACACAAGAATTCATGTGACATTTGAGGTTGAAATTTAGTTTCAGTTTCTCGCCCGAAGAAGGTATTCGGTACAAAAAGCAAGTGCTTCACAAAAAAGAAAAGCTTCCGTCTTGTGAGAGGTAAATTTTGAAAAAAACTGAACAAGTTAACAGCTTTACGCCATTAAAAAAAAAAATCTAAGCTTTCTTCATTTCAAAATCTTATGGCCAATGTTCGCATTTGAATGGCATGATAGACTCCGACAGTTTTCTGATAACTTTTTTTTTCTGTTGAAGATTTTTAAAACACTAGCTGGAGTACTCGTACAAGTGGCGTAATGGATAGCGTGTCTGCCTGTTAACCGTGAGGTTCGTGGTTCGAATCCCAACAGAAGCTAAAATGTTTTTTTCACGGGTATAGCATTTGCAAAAAATTGGCAAGTCCTTCGATAGTAACTTCATTGTCATGAAAAGCTTTCTCGATTAGCCGTTCGGAAACGGTAGTGAACTGTAGGTCCCCTCCATTCCCTCACAAGGCATTGTTGTGAGAAATGTGCTAGGCCCTGGGGATCCCCGCTCTGTTGCACCACCCTTATTTTTAGCTGGAGCACTCAGATCTGGTATTCCATTGTACTACCAGATAGCAAACATTCTTTTTGTTATATAGCTTTCCAGATGCTTCTTAGAAAAGCCAAAAACGCTGCCATGATAAATAGTCTAGGTTACCTACTCTCATCATTTCTGCGCTGAGTATCTGTAACCTGATGTTAGAAAATACTGGACATTCACAGACGAATTACTACGCGGTGTCGGCATACTCTTTACAGGGTTCCCAGAGTGTGGTATCACTTAAATCTAATACGTTTAAATGCTTGCTAAATCAGAAATACCCCGTGTCAACGCCAATATGCTTTTCTTCTTTTCTTTTCTACTACGAGATAGCATTAATGTTGCAACTTTCTTGTTTATAATTGGTTGAAGTCCTCAGTGAGAACCCCGCCGACCAAGCTCCGGTTCAGATCCTGTAAAGCTGTCTGAGATCCTTGCTTTCAAGATCATACTTATGAGAGATGGTCGCTTTATCTCGTTGAGTACCTTAGCTTTGAGCCACTTACTACTCTAGTCACTTTATAAATATAATGGTACAAATGACTTAGGCATTGAGAAAGATGGTGATGGTTGAAAATTTAACAATTTCAATTTTATTGCAGGCAAATAGCTCCAACATTTTATTGTGTTTGCTCAAAAAGCTTAAGAAGTCAAAACATCCATCAGTCTGTATAAATGTAATAATAAATAATTCAGTCATATTAGGTATAGGTACATAAAATCTGCGAACTTTGTAAAAAATAACTTCATTTAAAGTCTAAGAGCTGGGAGCATTTTTTTTTTTGAGTGGAGTGATAACCAAATTTCATGCACATGTATATGTTTATATACAACCCATTACATCAAATTCAACCGTTTGCGTCTGGCAGCTATAATGTTAAGGTGCTTCTGGCAAAAAGAGAAGGTTGTAAACACATCGTCTGAGACTTTTTAAAATCAGGGGAGCTTTTTTGATGTTCTGGCGTACCAATTTTTTGGTTACATGTGATATGAAAAAACTATCAGTCTTAAGTTGAAAAACGTATTTGAAAAATTTTAAAATGCACCTAGCAAGCAGAAGGTTGAAACCAAATCGTCTGGGATACACATTTGTGTATATTTGTCATTCATGTGGTTATCATTTCGACATCAAAATCTTAAAAATTACCATTTTCGGACGACCAACCTCGCCCCCGCCTGAAAAAACCTGCCAGAACATTGAGTTTGATATATGGAGTGCATATCTACAGATACATGTCCATGGAATTTGGTTATCATTCCCCTCCAAAAATTTGCTTCCGTCTCTTGGTCTATTATTATCTATGCTCGATTAAGGAACGCAACCATCCTTAGGAGTCTGAGACAAAAGACCACCACCATCGCCCTTTGTTCCACGTAATGTGCGCTTTCACACTTGGTCACACCATATACGTATTAGTTTGTATAAGTAAAAAGTTATTTGGTAGTTGTTTTTCAGGAATAGTAAGGAAGACTAGTCTTATAAACTTAAACCGCTTTAATAACTTTACTATCTGTTATTTATATACAGAAAAGGGATCACACTTGATAATCATATTTTAAAAGATGTATAGCGAAAGTCTTCTAAAAGGATTAGTTAACGCAGTGATCTGTTGAAAATATGCACATCCTCCCAAGAAAACTAAGTGCGGAAATTTGGTTATGGGATTATACTATCCATGCGAGTGGGGAAGGTGATTTCTTAACTACAGCCAAGACTCAATATGAACATGGAAGATAAAGACAGAATACTGTCTAGTCGTTTAAAAAAGGAGGAAAGAGGTGTTTATGAAAGATAAAAGGTATTTGTAGGTATTTGTTGTCGTTCAGTTACAGACAGTTTTTTCATTCGAAATGGGTTTGTAGTTTGTGAGAATCCGACAACAGAAATAAGTATGAAAAAGTTTTACTACATCTGCATATGATTAATATCAAATGAAAAGTATTCTTGATGTAAACCGTTATTGAAGCATAGCTACATCTTTGTAGTTGAGTATCATTATGAGAATCCACTAAAATTTATCTCGACTTTGGAATTGAAAATAGTTTTAATAAAAGTAAAAAAAAATAAATAGGTTGGCACAACATAGCGAGGAGCCCCTGGGCCTAGCTCATTTCTCACAACCATGCCCTGTGAGGGAATGGAGGGGACCTACAATTTTCTGCCGGTTCCGAACGGCTATTTGAGAAAGCGCTTTTCATGGCAATGAATTTACTAACGAAGGACTTGCCAATTCCTCGCGAAAGGCAATACCCGTGAAATAACATTTTTGCCTCTGCTGAGATTCGAACCTCTGGGTTAGCAGGTGGACATGCTAACCATTACTTCACGGGTATCACTTAATAATAGTTTTAATAAATTTCCAATTTTAAGACCACCCCAATCATACGCAATTGTTTGTGTAAAAGCATTTTTTTACCTTTTCTCCCACGTATGAATTGCAAGAGATGCACAAAAAGACCGGAGCAAATAGCTATGGCCTAGATAAGCAAAAAATTGTACTGCAAAAATTTCCCATTTAGGAACAAAATAAAATAATTTATGTACATAAAGTGGCACTACATCAGAGTGCGGGTCTAGCGCTTGTCTCTTAACTAAAGAGGATTAAAGAGGAATCGAGGGTGATTCCGAATGCTTTTCAGGGCAGTATTATTACCTACTATCGGAGTTCGGGCATGTTAACCATAACGTTGCGGATACCAACAACCCTGACTTGGCTTAGACATACATTGTAGCCTCATTATTTTTGGCTTGAATCTGTCAAATATCTTACAAGATAGGGACAACATAGACGAAAGTTTGATGGCATAGCAGGAGAGGCAGCTTTCGTAACACTATCTGATCATTATACTCTAAAAAGAGAATGCACTTCTTCTTAAGTTTTCTGCTTTTTGATCTTTTCATTAACGCCCCTTTGTGAGCACTATTCAACTACTCTTTAAAAAATAAACAAAGGGCTGTTATTCATATGATGCGACAAAAATGGGAGGGTAATTTTATGCAAAACAAATTTTATAAGTAGATTTTTTTTTTAATTATTAAAGATCAACTAATTCACTTACTACCACATACTATAGTGCTTTTGTAAGTTTACATGAAAAAAATTAAATAATAAAATAAATTTTATTATTTTTAATTGGAGTACTGTGATTTAAAAATCGAAAAAGAAAGTTTGAAAAACATTGCGTATTAGAAGGGTACAACAACATCTAACTGATGAGCCCATTGTTGTACCTGGGCGAAACGCATAAATGGAGTGAAGGCCACAAAAAACTTTCTTTTGTAAGTTTAGTTCATGTTTTTTTCAAAATTAAGTTTCTAGTTCATGTCAGTTTATAAAACGGTTTTCTGAAAAAAATCAAAATTTTTCATAAAAATCAAATTTTTTCCTTTGAACAAATTTTTTATAAGACTTTGACTAATTTTGGACTACTTTTGATCGTAATCAAAGCTTTTATTAATTCTTAGTCAAACACAGGTGATCAAACGAGATTTTCTTAGTTTTTGAGAAATTAAATGAAAGCTGCTCTTCTCCAGAAAGTCGAATTTTGTGAGTTTTACGCTGATTGGACTTATTTCTCTGATGGGATTTATTGTAAAAAATTTCATTAATCTTTAATTTATTAATTCTCTGAGCAAAAAAGAGTTTTCTGGGAATAGTAAATTTTTGTCCAGTGGTTTTTTTCATACTTTTCCAATAAATGAAGTCTGATTTTTTAATTTATTTTCTGACGCTTATAATTTTCACCTAATTGTATTTTCAATATCTTCAAGTAGAAGCTTTGCGAATCCTTGAAGGAAATAAATAGCTTCTGTAGATTAATTTTTTACTTTGTGTAAAGATAAATTACAAATTCCACATCCGCATCGAACGCTCAACTTCAATTTTCAACACAACAATCAGTTAAACTTCTTTCTAGTTTCGAAACAAAACTTTTTTTAAAGTAGCTTTCACCTCGTCTATGCAATGCTTATCAGTCATCACGTTAAGTTATATCTTTTTTTCTATTTTCTCAAAGTTCTCTGATAACTTTGTGGACTTATCATTTCGTTGAAAGAAAAGTAAAACTTTGAGAGATAATAGCGTTAATTTGAGAAAGAAGAAAGTATCAAAATAATTGGTTCAATGGGCAATGTTCTGGAGTAAAGCTTTCTGTCCGAATAAGAACCTTTGGAAGCACTCTTCAACTACATACTCCCTAAAAAAATATATGTATCAAAAAATGGAGCCTTAATCGAGCTAAAATATCAATCTACGTGCTTCAATATATTTTTTTCAAGCAATTTTGTAAGAGAATCGAGAATGAGAATTTGGAACCTCTTCGTGCATTTTTTATTTTCCTTGTTTCCATTCAACCTACTTGTTCTAGTAGTTTGCTGAACCTTATGCAATTCTCCAAGTTCAGCAAGATGAGCGTCTTTGACAATTTGTCTTCACTATGTTTTTGTACTTCTACAGAATTTATATTCGCATTTTAAACTCCGCGAAACTTTAAAACACGCTTTCTCATTGGTTGGAACCAAAATATATTTATAATTATTTTTCGACAGTGAATAAGGGCTGAGTGACTTAACCGCAAAAGCACGTGTTTTGTCATTTATTTTGGGTATTATTTTGTCATTCAGTAGTTTATTTCCAGCTTTTAGAATTATAAAATAAAATAAAATAAAATAAAATAGAAAAAAAAAAATCAAACTACATCAATTTAATGCATAATTTGAATGTTTCGAATGTGTCGTCAATCGCAAGGAGTAGGAGGCAAAAACTCTAGAAACAAAAATTTGATCCAATGGAGCTTAAAGATTCATTTATGCATTTGAATTTTTCATTTCTTTACTTAAATTTTAATTTCAGGAACTGTGTTTGCACAAAGAAAACAAACGAAAAAGTAAGCAAAAACGAATTCCCCTTGTCAGTTTTAACTATGGGAAAATCATAACAAAAGAGTTTCTTTAAGATTTTGACATAAGGTAAGAGTAACTACAATGGGTGAAAGCAGGGATTATAAATAAGGATTTTTTATTCACTGTTTAAAGTCAGAGGAAGTCCTTATTCACTGCGTAACTGCTCAGCATTTTGAGCGTCTTTATAAGTGAAATCTATTAAATGCTGCTGTTAGAAGAGGTGTTAACCCAGAGGTTCGTGGTTCGAATTCCAACAGAGGCCACGGACGGGTATCACCTTTCGCGAGGAATTGGCAAGTCCTCCGTTAGTAAATTCATTTCCATGAAAAGCGCTTACTCGATTACCTGTTCGGAAACGACAGAAAATTGTAGGTCCGCTCCATTCCCTCACAAGGCATGGTTGTGAGTAATGCGCTATTCCCTGGAGGCTCCTCGCTCTGTTGCACCTCTTTATTTATTATTTTTTTGTTCAAGAAGACTTGCTTCAAGTAATTCACAGAGAGCATTCGTTGGGTTAGATAATCCAAATCTTAACCGAACATTAATGGTAAAATTTTTTCTCTAACATTTTATGTAAGAAACAACATCGGGTTTCTGAGATCAGTAGGTGATTAACTTGCTGATCTCTGTGGTATCACAATCCCCTTGTGTCAGGCAATGTACTCATTGGCTGACAGCCACTTCCACCTAACCTAACCTATGTAAGAAACAAACCAATCTGGGTACATTCATCACTTTATTTTAAATTACAAGATAGAGATAGACAAAGCAATAGCAGCCCACATCTTTGATCCACATAATGACAATCAACACACTATAACTTCTTTTGATAACAATTTTAAGCTCTTAAAAAAAATAAACAAACCAAATAAACTTGACGCATATGAATCCATACATATACACATAAACAACAATTTGATGAACTTGGAACCTGCCAGCGTTACCGTTGGATATTTTGGAAAAGTTGCAAAAAAAGTGGCACTGGAGAAAAAAAGGTGGCACTTGAAATTAAAAACGAAATAACACAATATATGTATGAAAATTGACTTAACGGAAAAAATTTCACACATCTCAACGAATTCATAGGAGCTGAAGAAAACACATACCTAATCTTAACAATCATTTCAAAGGTTATTGCAACGTAAGATAAAAACTAACAGCCGTATTTATAATCGCATTTTAAACTCCGCTAAACCTTAAAACACGCTTATTCGTTGATTAAAACAAAAATCACGCAGAAATGCGTGTTTTAAGCGTGTTTTAGCGTATAAATTTCATTTGATTTTGAGTATTGAGTTGTCATTCAGTGGTTTATTTACATCTTTGAGAATTTTAAAAATAAATCACACAATTACATAGTAAATTGAACACAGATTCAGGAAATTAATGCTTATCTCTGTACGCTTATAAGATTTAAGGCACCGTCAAGAAATGTCTTGCTTTTCGTTCCATGGAAGCAAGGCAGGATAAAAAAAATAATCGCTAAATTAGCTAGTTAATACACCATACATACCTTATCCCAATTTTCAGTGCGGGTCCGTTTTCTTTTTAATTGATCCATTTTCCAAAGCAATAGAAATAATATTTGTATTTACACTTTCATACAATTAGACCGAACAGCCGAACACCGAACGAAAATAAAAACAAAACAAAACTCTGTTGTCAGTTCAACCATTGAGAAACCAAAATTAGAGAGTTTCTTTATGATTTTGACATAAGGGATGATTAACTATAATGGGTGATGAAAAGGATTATAAATAAGAATTTTTTATTCACTGATCAAAGTCTTAATAAGTTCTTATTCATTGCATAACTAATATGCGTTTTAAGCGTGTTTTAGCGAAATCTAATAAATACGGCTGTAAAAATTTAACATTTCATCTTGTATTGATAATTCAACATAAATAAATAAATAAAAGTGTGAATAAATAATAAATAAGAGATAAATAATAATTTATTTAAAAGAATTCGCATCACATTTTACTTGTGATGGTTTACCTATGTTTTTTATAAGGAGCTCATCAGGACTCCACTCAGCTATGTTATATTTGCTTACTAAATTTAAGGAAGCCCTACTATCACAATTTTCAGTTTTAGTTGGTTGGTGAGCTTATTTTGTATCAAAGTTAGCTTGGAAAAAACCCTCTGAGCGCAGGCACTGCTATAAGGCAAGGTTTATATTTTTGCAACAAATTCACATAAGTCAGAAAATAGGTATTCATTCACACTATTTTTAATGTTACCCACTTTAAACCAAAACAATTCCATATTGTCAATTTCAAAAACAGGTTTAAAATCTGCGTGGACGGATATTATTTCTAAAAATTTATATTGTTCGATTACCTTTTCGGGACTTTTGGTAGAATTACTGAAAATAGAAACAATGCTAAAAAAGTGGCACAGACTGAAAGGTGGTGGCTCGGTGGCACCGGCTGAAAAAAAGAGGCAATCTGACACTAAAGTGGCACAGCGGTAACGCTGGCAACCTGGACCAATTGATTCTCAACTATTCAACGTACTCAAAAGAGAATAAATAGAAACTCTATTTTTTGTTTTGTTTTTGTTTTTTCTGCATGTAATGTTTATTATCTCTCTATATAATTTTCAATGCAAGTTAACTTTGTAATCTCTTTGGTTTTGTTTAATAGTCGTTCGCTGATGATGGTTCCGCAGCTGAGAACCGAAATGCATACGTGTGAAATAAAAAGAATTTTAAATTGAATCAAACACCGTTTTTATTTTATTTTTTCTTTTTATTACGATTTTTGCGGTCAATAAGTTGGAAAACTTTCAATTACAATAAAAAGATCTGCTACTTTCCTTTTTTTCCGATTCTTATTTGCAAAAACCAAATCACAGTTTATAATTTCCTCACAAGTTGTAATATTCTGCATCGATTTTTATAATTACGTCATCAAGCTACATTTTCCATCAAATTAACTATTTTAAAACAGAATTTTTAGTTGGTTCTCTTTGCGTACTTTCCTTTAAGGGTAGAAACCTTTACGGAAATAATATGCAAAGTGATATACATCATACATACATACGTACATAGACATACATACTTTTAAATTTGAGACAGCATACACTTCCAGCTAATTTATATCAAATGACAACCTGAGGTAGTCTTTTACCTTATTTTTAACTTTTAAATAATTAAACTTCTAATGATGCTTAATTATGCAAGTCATTTGTTACTGACAGATTATCGTATCCATCAATCAACCACCGTCTTCATATATAACTCACCTTACAAACAGCAAGCTTGGACACAACGAAAACTTAATGATTAAAACATTTCATCTGCATTAAAAAGTTAAATGCATTTGTGACTTTACCTACAATGGCACACACACAAAAAGCATAATGACCATGCCCAAACCCATCATGGCTAGCTTGGGGAATAATTTAATAAGGATTTAACAAATTACACTGACATAAAACCCAGGGCTATAATTAATTCCGCCTGTGTAGAGCATTTTCTTTTTTTTTTATTGCGGCAAACACTTACCATAAATGGTGCCATATTAATTTCGGCTACATGAGCTGCTTTTCACTATAGATTGTGTTTTTTTTGAATTTTTTTTTCATTTCATTTTACAAACATGCAACAATGGATAGCACAACAAAGAAATATAAAGCAAAATTGATAAAAAATACAGACAAACACGATAGTTACTTGAGCTGCAAGCATTCTCTGCAAATTACTTTTGTGAAACATATTTTGTTGAGAAGAATGGGCAGGAGCTTTCTTATTGTTAGAAAGTTTTTGAAATAAATTTCATCTCTAGCATATTATGTGATGTAATCATAATAAATTCCTGAACACCGACAGAATTGATAATAATGTACATAAGGATAAAAGGCGCTGTTCTAAGATCCATTATTATGGCAGATGTTGAAGTTGGAAAGTTGTCTAAATGTGAGTTTGATACAAATAATTTCAGATAGAAGACGTTTTCCTTTTAATTGAAAGTTTGTCTGTGTTTTTGTTCTTTATTTTCTCTCTCTTTTATTGCGATACGGAATGGTGGGTAGGGTTTGTAGCGATAATTTAAAAATTTTGTGGGTTGTTCATTTTATTGCCTTCTTTTGATGGCTTATAGGATTTTAAGTCACATAAGCGTGAGCACTAGGTGAAAGGCTCGAAATATTTTCTGTTCTCATAAAGAGGTTTTGCAAATGCCGAATATATATCGACACGCTTTAAATCCAACCGAGAAACCATGAACTATCCTTTTAAATAAGTTTCTTCAGACTGCCACACAACAGCTTTTCGGAAATTTGATTCAATGTTTTGAAACTTAGAATGCGCATTGGAATGAATAAATTAACCTGAAAGCAAATTTTAGTAATTAATGAATGTGTTTCGGAGTTCGGTAATTGTATTTTCTCCAAATACTGTTGGCAACGTTTGCCGTCTGACTTTTTTTTTTACTTCAGATCTCTCACCGGTTTCACTTCAACAGATATTCAGAATATTCAAGTTTAACAATCCTTGAGAGAAAAAACTCTTTTGCTTTGGAATCTTTTATTTTCTCTGAAGATCTAGGTGTAAATGAAAGCATCACTAATTACAAATTCCGCATCCGCAACGAACGCTCGACTTCATTTTTCAGCACAACAATCAACTGAACTTCTTTCTAATTTCGAAACAAAACTTTTTTTAAGTGGCTTTCACATCGTCTAGACAATACTCATTCATCAGTCATCACGTTAAGGATATCCTTTTCTTTATTTTTTCTTAGTTCTCTGATAACTTTGTTGGCTTATCTTTTCGTTGAAAGAAAAGTAAAAGTTTGAGAGATAATTGCGTTCATTTGTGAAAAAAATGTATCAAAATAATTGGTTCTTTCGCGAGAATCACAAGAGAAACTTTTTCTGTGAAAATGACTCACAAAACAATCTATCCAAACAACAGTTTAAGCAATCATCAATTGGTATTAGTTTTCGTTCAATAATATTAGTGAAAATAAATAAATTGGCGAAACAAAGCGTGAGACCCCTGGGCAAAAGATATTTCTCTCAACCAACCCTTGTGGGGAACGAAGGGGACCATAAACTTCTTCCGAACACCTAATCGAGAAATCACTTTCTTGGCAATGAAATTGCAACGGGAGGACTTTGAATTCCTCACGAATATATCGCCACATCCGTGTAATAGCATTTTTCTTTTCTTTTTTGGATTCGAACCTTGAACCTCCCACGTAACAAGCAGTCATGCCAACTTTTACGCTGTAGTAGTAAAGTTGATAAAAGACAATGATTTGAATATCTCTTATTTAATGATTTTTATACTAGCATTAAAAAATTAAAAGTACTCGTGGCGTGATGGTTAGCACGACTGACTGTTAACCCAGAGGTTCGTTGTTCGAATGCCAACAGAGACAAAAATGTTTTTCCACGGTTATCGCCTTTCGCAAGAAATTGGCAAGTCCTCCGATCGTACCTTCATTGCCTTGAAAAGCGCTTTCTCGATTAGCCTTTCGGAACCGGCAGAAAATTGTAGGCCCCCTCCATTCCCTAACAAGGAATGGTTGTGAGAAGTGCGCTGGGCCCCGGGGCCCCCCGTTCTGTTGCGCCACCCTCTGTATGTATGATTCTTCTTCTTCTTTTCATTTCCGGCGTTACGAGTAGTGATTTTGAAGCGATCACAACTCTCCCACTTTTCTGCTTCACACTAGTGATCCGCCTGTGGGGTACGCCGCGTTGACCTCAGAAAGCGTCGGCAAGCCTCCCGGTTTTGGATTGTTCCATGTCTGAGGCCAACCAAATGCTGCTGTTTTTGCATTTGCTTGTACCAGGAGTGTTTTGGCCAGCCTTTTCTTTTTCGTCGCGAAATTGTTGAAACAGTGTACGATATTGCCTTTTGGACGGGGTTCTGAGGATCTCTCCTTTGAACATGACAATACCAACTGAGCCGGTCGTGCTGAATTTTGTCCAAGATGGTACTTTTGACATGGAGGCTTCCACAGATCTTAGTACTTCTAATTCGATCAAGCTTTGTTACCTCTGTATGTATGATTAAGACATGATTGTGGGAAAAGAGCTAGTGCCGCCGCTGGCGCTCGCCGCTCGGTTTCGATTTCCTAATTAATTGTTTATTTCTTACCAAAAGCAGTCCATGTATACACCAAGAGCGTACAAATGCAGTTTTCCTGGGTGAGGAGTTTGTAGAAAGTGTAAATAAAATAATAGAAAATAAGATATAAAGGGTCCGCCATATAACGTTTTTTTCCACTAGTGCTTATTTCGTGAATGGTAACACTTAGCTCATGTCTGATTCGACATATACACAATTAGTTTTATCCTTCCGCTGAACGATATGGTTGTGTATACGCTTGAACAATGCTGGGAAATATTGCGACATTACTTTGAAAATCCGATGCCGATTTTGCCAAAAAAATCATCATTTCGGATGAAACTCATTTTGATCTTGGCGGGTATGTAAACAAGCAAACTGTCGCATTTGGGGTACAGAAAACCCGCACGTATACATTGAATATCCGATACACCCAAAACGAGTCACTATTTGGTTCGGATTTTGGTCCACAGGCAGTCTTCGAAAATGAGCAAAGAGTGGCTGTTACAGTCAATGGCGATCGTTATCGGGCCAAGTTGAACGAATTTTTGTTCAAAAAAATTGAAGAGGAGGATATTGGCAACACTTGGTTTCAACAGGACGGCGCTACGTGCCACACAGCCGAAGCTACACTCGATGTTTTGCGCCCTGTTTTTGAAAAAAAAGTGTTATTTGGCGGACCCTTTATATGATGACGGAAAAGAGCTGGGTGGCCCAAAACCTAGTGCATTTATTTCAATCATACCTTGGTAAAGATTGAAGGAGACTAACAGATTTTCGCCAATTCCGAACGATTACGTGAGAAGCCTTTTTTCATGGCAGTGTCATTACTTTGGGACCACCTTCCAATTCTTTGTGAAAAGCGAAAACGATGGAAGAACAATTGGACAATTCTAGATTTACAGCTCCCCCAGAGGACATCGAATACTGTTGATAATCGATTTATACGATTGACTCCCAGTCAACTCAAATTAAAATTCATTCAAAAATAGCGAATGCAAAACAATCTGCAACTACAACAACTTTCACCAATTACAATGTCTTTCAGATGTGTGAGAGAAGTGTTCGAAACCTAAGCTGTCCCTTAACTCACTCACAGCAGTCAACCAGATCCCATTGACGTACTTTTCACATCTGCCCTTGAACTCATCAGAATAGTTGCATTCAACTACTTCATTAAATCGTCCTTCCTGGTATTTTGCATAATAGCTATAGTAACTTATTTAAGTCCTCAAGTCAGAGGTTCACTTTATATTCTCCACCGTGACTAAAAGAGAAGTGAAAAAGCAAAAAAAAAAAAAAAATAAGCAAATGAAAGAGGAAATAAAAGTTTTGCTGGAAAATTTTTGTTTACGAAGTTCCTGACTATAGAATCCTTGGTAGCAATGACAATGTGCTGCTCTCTAAAAGATATAGGTTCAATTGAATGCTCCAGATGCAAGAGGTGAATCAATGCGGTCATCGACAATGGTGCCTGAACTTTGTTAGGTTGCTGACAAAGTTAGTTTGCGGTAAAGCAGAGCGAGTATGCTGCAACTAATTTAATTTGATTGTCAAGCTCAATATTGAAATTGAATAATCACAAATTAGAAGAGAGGGAGCGAGAGCTAGTTGGGGAATAAAAGTTTTCTTCTTGAAAAAAAAGTATCTCATTTTTATCTTTCGCAGCAATGAATGATTTTGTATGTGTACGAAGGTGGATAGCTGGTGCTGCCTGCTGCCACTGCCATTGCCACTGCCACCCGTCGCCTGTGGGTAGATCGAATAAATGTTCAATATTGGTAGGGGAGCTAATTGATTGAATTAAGTTCTGCCTTGAGAGGGCGCAAAATGCTATAAAACTCTCGATTTATTTCTAAAGTGAAAAACGGTTTTAAATTATATCGTCGCATTTGCGACCACCTTTTTATAGGTGGAAGCTCTTGCCATCGTGTGTCGTCGTTGTGCTTGTGGCAAATTGCAATTCTTTATTATAGACACTAATGGAATTGAGCTTGGTGGTTGTTCTTCCTTTTGTGATTTATATGGGCAGTGCCGTTCGGGTTTATAAAATGAAACGCCGATGTTTTTGAAAAACTTGTTGTCTGACAGTCTTCTTTCTTAAAAAGGCTTTAAGGGCTTAATATCTTCGGCTAACCTAGCTTTATGACCTTCTGTGGCAAAATTGCATGTTCTACGGATTTATTCAAGATCGGGAACACAAACATAATTTTAGGGAAACATCAGTCTGGTCTAGGGATGCTCATGGAAAAAAAACATCGATGTTTTATTCGATGTGATACATCGTAACCTTACATCGATGTTTGTCGATGCATCGCATAAAAACATCGATGTTTTCGATGTATCGATGTTTTTTGAGCAAAGCGTACGCGTCACGTGTGCAGCTGCACATCGTGTAGTCTGTCTCTGGAATCTGGATATATATATAAAGTAAACGAGAAGAGAGCATATTATGTGTGACATGAATTAAACAGAAACAGAACGAGAACACTGAAATCGATTTGGTTAGGTACTGTAACTGTGTGAGTTGTGAGTGTATATTGTTCGATGCTTGCTTTATTCAATATGGATCGAATAAAATACACCATCCCACTGATATGAAATAAATTTAACTGTAGATTTGGCACTTTGAGTGAGTCTTTTCAATGCTTGCTTCATTCGATGCATCGAATAAAAAAACATCGATGCATCGGTTAACATCGAAAGGGTGCGAAACATCGGATTTATTCGATACATCGAATAGTTAACATCGATGTTTTCGATGTATCGATGTTTTTTGAGCAACCCTAGTCTGGTCATGGTATGGATTCATAGTTATATCTTTAGCAGTAGCGGTGCATAATAGCTTTGTATATTCCCGTTGCCATTAAAATAATCAATGGGAATTTTAAGCAAGTCGACGTAAAACTCAATCACTCCTAAAAACCGATATTCCTTGAGTTTGGTTTGTCAAAATCATTAAAAGAACGCCGACTATTTGATATAGTGGTACCTGTGGCGTGATGGTTAGCATGTCCACCTGCTAAGCCAGAGGATCGAGGTTGTAATCCCAGCAGAGGCAAAAATGTTTTTCCACGGGTATCGCCTTTCGTGAGGAATTGGAAAGTCCTCCATTAGTAAATTCATAGCCATGAAAAGCGCTTTCACAATTAGCCGTTCGGAACCGGCAGAAAATTGTAGGTCCCCTCCATTCCCTCATTGCCTTGTCAGGTTGTGAGAAATGAGCTAGGCCCAGGGCTCCTCGCTCTGTTGCGCCACCCTATTTATTTATTATTTTATTTATTTGATATATCAAATAGCTTTTATGAGTTTTCCACAAACTTAGTACTGAGTCAAACAAAATGGATCCCACAAAGTTTCTCACATGGCATTCGCAACGAATAAAATCATCAGCTTGGTCGTCAGCTGTGTTGTTTCTAAAATAAAATTTCCAATAAAGGCGAATGTAGTTTTCGAAGTACGCATGTGATTTGCAAGATTGAACAATCATAGAAAAGCTGAAAGGAAAAATAAGCGTTGCTTCTATGCACCGCTTTTCTCTAATGCAACTTTGTTTTCGATTTTAAAAGTTCTGTTTATTTGAATTCGAAAAAAGCAAGTCTTGGTGTATTGAAGTGTTTTCTAGAACCAAATTTTAGTTTACATTGTATTTAATTATTTGCCATTGTGATGAACCCTTTAACATTCCAATTGAAATGTGATGTCGTACCTATTTATTTGCAAAGCCTTTTCCATGGTGAAGAATGTTAACTGTTTAATTCTACCCAAATTGTGCTGGTTTATCTTGAGTGCTACTAAAGTCACATATCCATACATTGAATTAATCGAAACTGAATCCCTTTCCTAATAGAGACTCTCCTTTTCGGTTCAAAATTGTTGGCTCATTTGCTTTGTTTGGTGAATCAAATTAAATCATTTGCTGAGCAAACAATACGAAGTGCCTACTTGAAATAATACAGTTGTTTGTTGGCAATAATATTTGTGCTTTACTTGAGAATCAACGAAATTCTTTGTTCGAATTGAGAGAAGCTGATTAGCATTTGTTGACCATGGTTACAGTTGTTTGTTTTCCTTTTTATAGAAATCAAATGCTGGATGCTGCTATAGCTACAGAGCTTTAGAAGCAAATTTTCTATAGGACAGTTGAACATATCTGATGTAGACTGATTTAACGCTGACCGGCAAACTGCATAGTAGTTGACAGAAATGTTTGCTTTGAGTATAGTATCTTAGATCGTGCTTACATTGGGAAATTTGAGTAGGTAGTCGAAAGAGTTTGTACGATAAATTTGTGATGTGTTGATACTTTCGAGACGTGTCTACGAATTAAAGAAAAAATGGGCACGAACTTGCGACTGTGTTCTTAATGCGATATCAAAATCTTAATGCTGAGTAAAAAGCTTAAGTAGTATTCGATCTTCATAATACATTTAGTGTTACAAGGTTGCCAACCACAAAAAATTTAATTCAAACACCCAAAATTTTGAAAAAAATTAAATGGAATATTCCAAAGGTTTGAAGCGAAAATCTAAGAAAACCATTATTTTGCAATTGCTTATACATAAAGGCTGGATAATCAATAAAAATCGTTGGACAAGCCTTAAAAAAAATGTTTTTCATTTTTTACTTTTTTTAAGAAACGAGTTTTTTAAAAATCAAGTTATCAAATATTTAGATCTGACTAGAAGTTTTTTTGTCAATAAATTTGAAAAAAATCAAAAATTCGGTTTTGAAGATATTTCAACAGTCAAAAAAATTTTTTTAAAAACTTTTAAAATTTGAAAAACTAATATTTTTCAATTGTTGACATGCAATCTTTCTTAAACAATTTAGGACTTCAAAAATACAAAATCTTGCATCGAGAAGGCCATTAAAATGAAATGGGAGGTACCGCTTCTAGACTTTTTCCAAAATAAATTTTTTACATCATTAGAAAGGCCACTTAAAATTCTTGGACGTCAAACTAAAAGGTCTTAAGTCCAAAACTGCAGTGGTTCGAGAAACCGAATTGAAAGTATAGTAGATAATTATTTGCAAATCAGTTTGAAAAAGAAATGATGGTAAATAAGAAACTTTTATAATATAACTTTACTAAATTTGAAGCTTAAAAATTCCTGAGACCCAATCAAAAACCCAAAATGCAATTTTTTTTTGACTTAAGACCTTTTTCCCTAACGTCAAGGAATTAATCCTTCACACAAAATTTTATCGAAATCGTTGGACACGTTTTTGAGACAAGTAAATATTATCATATCGGTTGTTTGGCAGACTTAGGGACTTAATTCCGAAAACCCCTCTGTAGGCTGCCCCACAGACCCTAACTGCAAATTTTAAATAAAATGGGTCCATCGGTTCTGGCTGTAGATCCATATACGGCCAGACAGACAGACAAAATTTGTTTTATACATAGTACAGTGGTGGTCCAGTATAACGAACGATATAATGTCCAGAGTCAATTCGTTATATCGAAAATTCGTTATATCGAAACCTTTTTGTCATACAAATCTTTAAATAAATAAAACGTGCAATTGTGTGTATGTATCTTCCAATATTATCACGAACATAACATACATGTAAGTAGACACATTAATACACTTACAGTCATTTTTTTTTTCATTTTCTGAAATTCGTTATTTGTTCGTTATATAGAGTACGTAATTTCCATTTCGTCTGAAATTCGTTATTTCGTTCGTTATATAGAATACCTAATGGACTTGAAAAAAGTGTTCGTAATATCGATCATTCGTTATATCGGCATTCGTTTTACTGGACCTCCACTGTACTTATAATCACAAGTAAAAATTGAGGGTTAACTACTACTGCTCTCGAGACCCCACTATCTATTTGCCAAATTTAAAGGCGCCAGATTTCTTCGAGTGGTGTTTTTCTTTTTCGACTATCAATACAATGATGTGACGATCCCATGCAGATTGTCTAATAGTAAAATCAGATTACCAAGCCTCTTTATGAAATCTTAGCAATTTATTATTGTATCAGGAACAATATCCATATAACATCGGTATATCCACAACAAGAACATATGATATTGCTCAGAATGCATCTCTCTGAAAATCCTCTCCAGACCTGTTGAACTGCCCTGGCAGCTGGTCCCATCCAATTTTTAAAGTTGAGAAGCCAATATGTTTGATAAAATTAAATTTCGGCCAGTAAAAAGGATTAAATCCAAAAAGATGAACAATTAATCTACTCTCTGTCTTGATCTATTCTATGAGTCTATTCAAAGCCCCGCGTCAAAATGAATCACCCAATTGTCGCATTCTTATAAAGTATTGCACACAGCTATGTTAAAAAGCGAACTCTTTGAACTGTTCCGGGTTTCCAAGTTTTGATTGAAATCATTCTCACCTCACTTCATTTTATCGGCTCTTAGCATGTTGCTTTCTGGCAGTTGGTGTACCGTCAAAACATTGATTTTTGGCAACTGGTTTGCCTTTATAAAGTCACTTTTTACCAGTCGGTGTGAGCTCATAGATAGATAGATAAAGTTTATTTATTTCCTTCAATTTGTTTATAATAACAATTTTATGTTTAATACATTTAAGTCTAAGACTTTTCTATATAATGCCGTCTGCCCAAGTTTGACAAAGTTGCAATAACGTTGTTATTAAAAAGTTTCTTCTATGATTGATTTTCTGTATTTTAAAGCTTTTTGACAACAGCAGTACATTTTTTTCCAATCGGATCCATTCAAAATAGCTCTCATTTCCGCTTCCTACAAGATTCTTTTACCATACAATTGGATTCTCAGCTCAATCAAAATAGAACACCTACCCAGAAAATGATATAAATGTTCTCTCTTTCTTGTAGATTACACAGAGAGCAAAATATTGCTGGTGTGAGCTCATATTAATTCATTTCAGCTGCCGTTGTGCCATCATCATCGCGTTGATTTTTGGCGGCTGGTGAACCGTCATAACATCGCTTCTCTATCGCTGGTTTCCCTTTACCATGTCAATTTTTTGGCTGTCGGTATGCCTTCATTAAAATGTCAATTTCTTGCGTCGCTTTTTGAATGTCCATTCAAAATCATCATCATGATACTTTTTGGCTGTTTGTGTACCGTCATCGCATAGCTTTTTGGCTGCCGGACTGCGCACTGCTTTTACCGTGTCGCATTTTGACTCTCGGTGTGTTTTCATCATCATGTTGCTTTTTGGCTTTTTGTTAAATATCATCACATTGCTTGTTGTCTGTCGGCTTGCCTTCATCGTGTCACTTTTCAGCTATCGGTATGAGTTCATCAAGTCGGTTTGTCTCAATCATATCGCTTTTTCTGCTGTCGATAAGCCTTCATCATGTCGCTCAATAATTTTTTTATACGAGCCAAAAGAAGTGTAACCCCAAAAATCTGCGTTTTAGATTTTAGTTTTACGTTTTATTGAAATTTCTCTGAAACTAATTACTAAAACAACTTTAATTGAATAATGATATTGTTCTAGGTTCACAAAGAGTCATAGAACATCAATAAAGGTGTTTTCGTTAATTTTAAATAATTTCTCTTAAAATTTTCAAATAGGAACTCCTTTAGTTTTTTAACTTACAAAGGAAACTAAATTTTTTTAGAACTTTTAAATCCTAAAATGACTTCCGAGAAAAACTCTCTTTTCATGCCAAGACAGGTCACAAATTTATATGTCACCAGTGAAAGATCCCTTGGTTTTAAATTCGAAAACCTATTTCCAGCTGTTTTTATTATTCGAAAACCTATTTCCAGTTGTTTTTATTTCTTTTGAAAATATGTACATACATATATGTGAATATGAATGAACAGGGTTGAGTAGATATCAAACTTCAACCAACCTGTGAACGTACCTAATCCTATTGAAATCATTTTTTCCGTATAATTCTGTTATTCTCTTATCAATAGATTACAAAACTGAATAAAAGTCGTACCTGCTACCGCTGATTCAGTTTATAAAAATATTTGGAAGAAGCCGACGACGACGACGACGTGAAAAGAAAAATTCCACTTTTCGTTTTAATTTTAGATGATGAATTATTTCCCATTTTATTTGAATGAAAACTCAGGAAGGAGTGAGAAAGTTTAATTTTATTTAAATTTCGAAAAGCACAAAAATTCACAGCAGTATAGCGGGCCTTATAAAAATAAAGCCCGATTCTTCTTTTTTGGTTGGTAGCGAAGGACTCATAAAATTGTAAGAGACTGTCATTCTTAAGGAGCAATCCTTATAAAGTATGCATTTGTCACACAACAAAGCAAGAGTCGACTTTGCCTTGTCAACCCAAAAGGGTAATAAAGAAGGCAATAAGAGATGAGTGTTCTGATGCTACTTTACGACCATCTTCTTTTTTGTTAACGTTTCTTTTTTCCTGGATGCTCAACATAAAGTAAAGAGATGTTTGCAAAATATTGCTAAAAAGGCCACCGAATTAACTTTGGGTACACCTCGAATGTTTCCTTAATTTCCGCTGTTGGAAATTATGTAGAGCTCGAGTCTTATTTTTGTTGTTGCTGTTGTTTTTTGTCAGACAGCAACCTTTTCTTTTAATAATAATATGTTCCTTGGGCTATAGGGAAACTTCTCCCGTAAGAGAAATCTGGTCACAAATATTTTAATTTACATAAAATTTCTTGGGATACTTTAAAGTCATGATGTTGTTTCTTTCACTCAACAGAGTGATCTGTTGACAACAAGTCTCGTTAAAAGCTTTTGGCATTATCTTTCATCCTAGTGCTGAAAGTGTGAATGTTCTAGAAGAATTGAATCAAAGTGTAGATTCTGCTGTTCCTTTGAACAGTATGTGGTTGAGTTTATTTAATTAATTACAATTTGTCTTCCTTGACATGAAATGTGATAAGCTTACTTGCATCCTTGTGCCGTTTGGTGTATAGCTGGTAAGACAACCGAACATGTTTGCACACTGAAGCCTGAAGCAAAGGCAACACAAGTGCATTGTTATGCTTCAAAGGAAATTGGATACTCCATAATTCAGAAACTTGTCTCTGGGAGAGAAATTTAGAAACTCACGCCATTTGTCATTTTTATGGCAACATCCTGTTTCCCACCTATATCTCGAAATGCGCTTCCGTGTCATGCAACAAAGGAGCGACGGTGCTAGTACCTAGCAAGAGTACATGCTGTTAAGAGAGTAAAGTCAGTCGCTTTTAAAATTAACGACACATTTTTATGATGCGGTAGATACCTCCTAGGAAGCCATGATGTGCAAGTATGCTATCAAAATGTAAAAAAAAGAGGAAGGATTTTTTTCACGTTGCTGTGCAACAAAGGGGCATGAACTGAACATGAACACTGAATACCGACATAGTCAGCAAAGCGTTTAATCCCCAACGGATAAAGGAAAAGTTTAGTTTTTTTCTTTCTTAGAATGTGGTGGATTACTGTTTTTGATATGTTGGTACCTGCTTTTCCCGTTAATTGTATGTTTTCACACAAAGTCATTCGATGTTAAGAATTTTATACCTAGGAGTGGAAATTTTTTCTCACATTCTTCTTGTAGAGATGAAGGAAGAGAATAAGAAAATCTATCTTGCTGATTGAAAACGCTTCCAAAACTCCTTTGATCATCTTTTATGATTTTATACTAAAAGGGAAAGGAAACAAGGTTGCTTAAATGTTCTTAAAGCTAGGGAGAAAGCTAACAAAAATAACATACATACATATATCGATTCATTTTTTCTATTACAATGGAGTCTAGTCTACCTACACAATTGTGCTTGAATTGCACTAAAGAAGTCCAACAAATTCCAGAGAATAGAATGCAATTAACTCAGGTGCTTCATTTTCTTTCACAATAATCGGAATTGAAACGGCATGGTCCAGTACTTTTGTCTGAGAAATGAGGTACAATAAAATTCGATTTTAAATAGTAAAATCACAACACCCAAGTAATAAATTGTATTTTTTACGGTAACTCAGCTTCCTGACTAGGTGTAGTCCTTCTGTTGCTTGCAAAGGAGTTTAAAGATTTATGTGCACAACTGATTGGAAAAGTTCATTTCTTATTAACAGTTTGCTTCTGCTTTTTCAGGTAATTGGAAATCAAGTATTTTTTTACAAATTAATTCGTTGAAGTTGAAGTCTTCACAAGCTGCAAGAAAAGATTAAGGACCGTCGAGAGTAAGCGTATAAAACAAAATTATTTTTTAGTGTTCACTTGAATGTTTGCTTTGATATTGTTATCCTGTGAAATACGCTCACAGTCAGCACATGTTGTGAGGTTTTTGAGGCACTTTAAGTCAGCCTAAGACCAGGCTGCGCACCTAGTCTGAGGGGTTGTCGAGGCTAATTGCACCAGGCTACCAACAACATAATCTGTTTTGTCTGTATAAATTATTAGAGCATTTGTTTGGTTGTATAGTACCATGAATATTGTAGGAGGTTTCTGTGTATTTAAAGCACACATCATAAGAACATAATATGATCAACTACTATTACAAAATATAGCGTCTTAATCTGGAGATTTCACGTAAGTTGAATATGTTCTTGGGAGCGGACATACCAGAGCCATATGGCGAATGTCACCAACTCCGATCGAACCTTCTGCATTTACTCATGCAAAAAAGTATCTAATGCTTTTTTGTAGTGTGGAAAGCGAATAATTCTCTATTCTCCCAATAATGGAGACCTTATTAAGTTCGAAAACGCTGCTAACGCCCTTTTAAATGTGCCGCAAGGAAGCATTATTGGACCTCTTCTTTTCCATTCACTAACTGCGGCTTAAGTTTAGGCTGATGAAATTTTAAAGAAAACAAAATGCGCAGTCGATCACTTCGATAGTCCACCTAATCTTGACAGCTTAGCAGCTTTCTATGTTTACAAAACCACTGGTTCTGATTTTAACCAATTACTTACTTATTTAGATGCGCATTACAGTCTGGGGTGAGCCTGGGCAAAACTCTCTCCAGTTTTGCAATCTAAGTCGATTGAGGTTTTCATCCACTTGATTGCGCCACCTTAGTCGAAGTCTTCCCCTTCCGCGATTTCCCTGTGTTGAAAGTTGAGATTTGATACTTTGTTTTTAAATACTTTGTTTATTTGATTGTTATCAAATTGTTCTAATTTTTATATGTTTGATTTATTGAAAATAAGTTTTATTGCTGTTCAGAATCTTAAAACATCACCCTGCAATGTGCTTTTGAAAGCCTGTCGAGCCGGAGAGTTCGGTCCGTCCACTCCACATGGCCCAACCATCGTAGCCGCACCATGCGTATAGTCTTCTGGCTATGCTCATGTCGCCGTACAGTTCATACAGCTCGTTGTTGTATTTTCTTTTCCATACATTGTCTTAGCATACGAGACCAAAGGTCATTCAGAGAATTTTTCTTTCGAAACGACCAAGGGTTTCCTCATCCGCTTTCGATAAAATCCACGCTTCCGCGCCGTAAAGCTGAACTGTTAAGACCAAGGCTTTATAAATGATTAAGGCCTTAGAAAGAGTTACCTTGGTTTTCTAGAGAGAGTTTTGTTTCTCAATGGCCTTCTTAAGCCAAAAAAGAAAGCAAGAAATTCTCCGATTGATCTCAGCACCGATATATTTCTGCGTCTAGCAGATCCCAGGTAGTCGAAGTCTTGTACTACCTCGAAGTTATATCTGTCTTTTGTGACGTTTTGTCCAAATTTTCGATGTTCGGTGTCCTCGTTTGATGACATTATATATTTCGTTTTGCCCTCATTAACCATCAAAACCATTTTTGCCGCTTCTGTTTTAATGCTCGCAAAGCAACTATGATATCACACTTGCTTCTTCCCACTACGTCTATATCGTCTGTGTAAGCGAGTAATTGTACAGACTCTTGAAAGATTATTCCTCTGGTGTTGACGATCGAGTTTTGCACAATCTTTTCAAGTATGATGTTGAAGAAATCGCATGACATTTTGTCACCCCACCTAAAGCTTTTTTCGGCATCGAAGGTCTTGGTAAGTTCTTTACCGACTTTGACGTGTTTTTTCCAAGTTCTGCCGTAATGTAAGAATTTGGTCCATTGTGGTCTTTTATTCTCTAAAACCACATTGATAAGGACCTATCAAGTTGTTTACTTGGGGTTTCAGAATTTCACATACTAAAGCAGACACGATCTTATAAGGGACGTTAAGAAGGCTTATTCCTCTATAGTTGGTGTAATTGTAAGGATCTCTCTTTTTTAGGATTGGGCATACGATACTGAGGTTCTATTTATCGGGTATGGTTTCTTCCGACAATATCATACAGATCAGCTGGTGCATGCTCCTTTCCAATTGATCTCCTACTGCCTTGAAAAGTATGGCATCAAGGTCATCTGCACCTGCAGTCTTGTTTGATTTAAGTTTGCGTGTGGCTAGCTTAACTTCTTCGGAAACCATTCTCGATCATCGGCCATTTTGAATGGGTCATTCTGCCTGACAGCGAAATAAGTGTCTTTATCGTCTTAAGTAGTCTGCCGAGATAGTCTTTCTAGGTCCACAGTAGCATTAATTAAAAACTTGAACAAAGTGAAAAGACTTGGCTCAACCATTGCTATGAGAACGACACCAACTAATGCATCTTTTCAGATAAATAGATGAACTAAGTTCCCAGACAAGTACTTCTTCTTGGCAGATGCTGCAGTCTGTGAAGTCGCAAAACATCTCGCTACCTGCGAAAGATTAACAGAAATACTGAGATTTCCAAAGATAGCCGGCGGCCATAAAAGCCATCTCATCTGAAGTCAGAAAATGCAAAATGGCAGAAAGCTGTCATAAGGGTGTATGCCTATACTACTGATTAATTTTTTTTTTTTTTTTTGGTGATAATAATAATAGTAATAATGATGATAAGTGATGTACGCAGTTTTGTGGATCGACAACAGAAGTATTCAATTGATTATAGTAGATTGAATATTTTTACACATAGGCCTTAGCTAGGTCTAGGTGTCAAATATATCGGTGGTCCCATGAACTCTCCAGGATCATGGTCTCCAGCTGATCTTTTAGGAGATAAAGCTGACTGTGCTGTGCCTTTGACCAAGTTGGACTTCTCAAAAAAGGTACCGGTAAGAATCTGAACTCTTTCATTTGAAATTCGTACTCTTGATTCGCTGGCAAACAATAGCACAGTAAATTTTACCATTTTCAAGTCCCTAAAACGAGACCCAGTTCTCGGCTTTTCCAAAAATTATCCTTATGAAAGCAAAGTGATTTCGAGTGATAAAGTACAAACACAGTTGTGATTGACAAAGCTTACCGATAACAAATGTTTTTCCAAATGGTGAAACTATTGATTTTAGCCACCGAACTGATTTTTGTTGAAATTCCAGCAAAGACTAACTGACCAATTCCAAAAAGTAAGAATTAATGTAATATTCTACTTCAAATTCCATCTCAGTTTTTTTCTTTTCGACTTAATTTTTTTTTTTTTCTTGAATTTAAATATAAATTGTCAGCAGCTGCTTATCCGACTGGAATCAGACCTCACCTGGCGTACTTGTCGAATATTCTATTGATTTCCTTACAAACATAATTCCATGTTACTCTTTATTGAATATTTCAACATAAATTTTGTATTGAAAAGCATTTCTTTACCATGAATTCCATCAGTCACTGTCATTGGAAAATGAGAAATAAACAGCATTAAAGGTCAGATGCTTGTGTGATGTGTCTTTTTATCCATCACAAGATACTTTAGGTTGGTTTAATTTGAATAAACAGATGCAGACGTTTACACGAAAGGATATTCCCAACAATTTTAGTTAACACGGAACTTCACTTGAGATTGAAAGTATTCAATGTAATCCTCGTCTGATATTTAAATGAAAGACGAATTTATTTTAAGCTCTTAAGTGGAATCCAGTAGTACGAATATTTCGTGTTTCTTAACAGAGAAACCTTAAATTGCGTTAAAATACAACAAACAATAATATTTATGAGCATCATATCCCTTTGAAAAGGGTTCCTCTCCTCTGCTATGCCAATCGGCTTAAGTTTCGTCACGATTGTGTTTTTTTATTTTTATAATTTTTCGTGTTGAGCACAAGAAGCCAGAGAGAACATCTGGTTTTCCTTTGGTAGTTAAGACGCTTTAAATGACAGGCAGACTGCCGAATAAAATTTCTTGAAAAGGGTGAAACTAACAACTCATGTCCATTTAATCTGTGTCATTTGCAACTAGATTTATAAGATGTTCTGGAAAAATATTCCACATACGTCAGAGTGTATGCGCCCACGTGTGGGAAAGGTTATCGGCTATTGAATTATTTAGAAACATTAGATAGGCTCAGTGTTGGCATTTGTCAGAATGTTCACAAATCCTTTCAGGGCATTTGTCAAAGTTCAATTATCACTTATACTGTTGAGAAATGGGACCGTAGAAATAAAGTTATTACTATTAAATGCCAAGAAGCATTGAAAATCGAAAATCAATTTTTTTAAACGAGTAACGATTTGGATTATAGTTGCTGGGGAAAACATAATTTGTATCAGGTTTTTTCTCTGATTCAATAAATCAGATACTGCAAATTGGCATAACTTAGCAAATAGATGATTGAGCTATAAGATAGCATTGAATTTCATTGACTTTCTTAGGGGATAGTCACGTACTAAGCGGCAAAGCTCCAAAACTAGAATAAAATAGAAAACCATGCGACATCGCTTTGCCGTTCAATTTTCAATTTTGTTTGAAAACCGAACTACATTGCTTTGTAACTTAATTTTCAGTTCCGTTCAGTACTTGGCCGCAGCCTTAGTAGGCAGGTTTTTGATATGGAAGAGCTTGTGGAGGAGTATGTTTCCCATATGAGTTTTGAGATATGTGTGTCGAGAAAGTCTTTAAGGATTCTGAAAATTGACTTCTTTTAACCTATCAACTTCTTTTCAAATTACTTGTTTAAGAATCTAATTGACCGTTCAAATTAAATAAAAAGATTAATATAATTTTCAACAGTTAAAAACACTTATTATATTTCCTCATAAGCACGGAAGCATTGCTTCCGAAATGTGCATTTGAGGAAATATAATAAGTGTTTTTAACTGTTGAAAATTATATTAATCTTTTTATTTATTAGATTAAAAAACCCGTGGAATATCTCTACTACAAAACTCGTTCAAATTGGTTGATTGTGGGCTTATTTTTTCTAAATCTTAATCTAAGTTCAGTCAAGTCAAGTGTCCCAGGACACTCGACATTTGTGTCTGCTACTACAGCCAAGCTGTGCTTAAGGGTCTACTCAACCCTTCAATAAATAAATACTATAAATACTAAATACTAAATTTCTGTTGGGTCCCAGGCCATCGCAAGGATCTCTGACAGCATTCTCAGGGCCTCAACCAGCCAGCGCTTGGTTCTCATTGAGGGTTTTAATCAACGATTGGATTTGTCAAGAGCAAAACCGTGCCATTATTAGCTACAGACAGCCCAAATGTATGCTGCCCAATGTTAACAAGAAGACATTTTTGCTACCCGGCACACAAAAAATTGTAGAAAGCTTGTGGGCTTTGCCACGGTTTTTTGCGAAGCACATAAACGTGTTAGACTTGAATACTACCACACTCTGTGAATCCTGTGGAGAGGATGAGAGCACCGCTAAGCACTTCTTCCGTGAATGTCCTGCGTTTTCTCGCATCAGGTTACAGATACTATCGACTTAGACCCCCAAGTAACATTTTTGGAGCTGCAAGTCTTAAATATGCTTTAGATAAGCTTTAAAAGAGTAAAGTCCGTGGCTACTGCTCTATTTTGAACTCTGTTACAGCTTCTGGCAATTTTTAATTTATTAAATGCTCTAAATGTGTGTCTTACAACATCTCCAAGCTCTTAAACCATATAAGGCTAGTTGCTAGTTGTTGTTTGCCTTTACCGCAACACTCCACGAGCTTAACTCATTTTAAATCTCTTTGCTTTACAAAGGCATTATATCTGCTCGAGAGATGTACTAAAAGCTAATCGGGAGCTTAACGCTTTACAGTGCAGGTTAACTTAACTTTAAAGAAGCTTGAGAATAAAACAATTTTGTCAAAAAATAGAATAATTGAATAAAGAAGAAGTAATTTACAGGGTGATACGCTTACATAGAATATATTTCGTTTCTAACTTTGCATTTGGAACAAATTTATCGAAACGAGAATTGCTTCACTCTACTATTTACTATATCTAAAGTTCCACTGTTATATATGTAGGTTGTTTTTCAGCTGTCAAAAGAAGGACATGTACCTAAGCTCAGTTGTAATGAATATTTTTATGCGGGAAAAAAAATTCGACGTTCCAGGTGCGACAGGGTCATAAAGTCAAAGTAAAGTGAAAAAATGAATATTTTAAATCAAAAAAGTTACACTGCTTTTTTGACATAACAATTTGAGTTTTCACATTGACAACATGTGACGAGATTTTTTTAACATAAAAAAAGTTTTTGCTCGTGATCAAACTATTTTTGAGGTTTTAATTATGAAGTTGTCTTTGTGAAATGAGCTTCTGGAGATCTGTATTTATGTGTAGTTTTCTCTCTTGTTAATTTTTTTTATTGGCAAAAAGAACATGGAAATATATTTTTTGAATTCTCATTGAAAGAAAACACTTGATTTTACATGGGCTTTATGAACATAATACCCCCAAAAAAGTGGTCACAAATTAATATGTATAACTATTTTGCAAAGTTTCAATTTTGTTGTGTGTTGATCACTGCGAACAAATCAAATAAACATGAAACATGTGTGTAAATAATATTAAAATGTCGTCAAAAATTATTTTAGCAAAAAAATTTTAAACGAGGCACCCTGTTTCATGGTTATGCTGCTCTAGAAAGACGACAGTGTAGCACTATGGGCTGCATAGTACATCTAAAGGAGATGTTTTTGTGGCGTCATTAAAATGGTGGTTTTGGTAATGACTACCAATTTTCATACCAATTTCTCCATAAAATTTTTTTGATTTTGTTTTATTTATTACTAAAACTTAAATATTTCTAAGGCGCGTTGTAAATTTTCGAAGTGCAACATCTATGTTTGTGATGAAAATAGAGTGGCACATGAAATCATTACTCAGCATTGTCTTTACCGTGTTATTTAATTAATATTTCACCGTCACGGTAATATGTTTCATAGTTTTTTCTATTCATTAGTTCGAACGTTTTCTCTCTCAAGATTTATGAGTGTATGTTTGAAAAGTTACTTATCGCAAAGTTCTAATACCAGCAAACAATTTTCATTGTCTTTAGAAGTATTATTATTTTTTCACTCACACTTAAGTAAACCTCTTTTATATTTCCATTTTACAGCAAAATGTGATACAACTAGCTTTTGATAAATCTTTAATAGAGCCAGAGTGCTCTAAATCAAAACGCTAATGTCATTTTGTCTCTATTGTAAGCATACAGCTATTCTAGCATCATATTTAGAGCCCCATTCGTGCATTTCAATACCACGAAAGTAGCTTTTAAGCAGCTCTAGAATGGTGATAACGCTTGCACTAATGCTACTGCAGGCTACAATTGCTATACAAGAAGTGATATAGAACTAATTCTAGCTCTCAAAGTCGAAAAAATGCTCTTAATAAGTGTTATTTCAGCTCTAGAAGCGCTTGCAGAGCAACATATAGACAATATAGAGCTAAAATTGTTACTTGGGTCAATGTGATAGCTGGTAACCTAGACTCCTTATAATGACAGCGTCTTTTGTCATTTCTACGAACTCTTAGAAAACTATAACAAAAATGGTTGGCAAAGTGGAATCGTATTTAGGTCTGGGTGCTCCAGTATTTTAAAATCATTTGAGAGTAAAAAAGATGGGTGATTTTATTTACTTACCCTGTAAACCAATTGCTTAAACTGCAAAAAAGTTACTTACGTGTTTCTCGTCGAATGCAAAGGGCAATTATGCTGAATCACTTTAAAAAACACTTTTTTTTATAATTTAGTCATTTTTTATTAAATAATCTTTTTTCTTGTTTAGAAAAGGAAACAACGAAATAATAAATACAAAGCAATAAAATTATTGAAGAACTTTCTTTTTTGTAACGTAAACAACTGCTATGCAGTAGTCAATGCTTCATTTGATTTGTCTTTTAGATGCTTAACTCCGTTCTTATCTACACAGACTTAAATAAAAATAAATTCTTAAACATTATTTCTTTGGAAGGTATAAAACTAATATTCAGGTAAAGGTTTTGGAAGAGTTTGCCTTTCAAGTATGTCGACTCTAATAAATAGATAAATAGAATTTCTTTTTATTTGTTCATCATAAAATAACAGAAAAACAATAACGATGATAACTTTTAAAATAAATGTCCTAATTCTTACTTATTGCTCAAAGAACATTATATCTAGTGATAGGTACCATTTAACGATATTTTTTGTTTCTTTTCTTAAAACTTTTTACACTTATATCCCATTTCTTATTTTTTTTTTTGAAATGCACACAAGATTTTTCTAGGTATTTAAATTTTTTTTTTCCTTTTTTTTACAACTTAATACTTGTTTAGGTATAGGTACTTTGTCTATAAAGAAATTGGAAATACACATTTTCTTTCAAAACAATATTTTCAAGATTTAAATGATTTGGAGAAACTTTGAAGGTTTTCTATACTCTGAGTTACACATTTGGAACACAGTCAAGAAGCAAACCTTCGTCAGCTTTAATTGTTTTGAGAATCATAAGAAAAGCGGTGAAGCGGTACCTTTTGATATAGGTTTTGTTAGGTATTTTTATGATTTACATTTATTTACAATTTAAAATTAAGTTTTATTCACTTCTTTTTTTAAAAGATCCATTTTTAACTAGACACTTATTAAATCTAGGAGTCTTAAATTGATAAGCTTTTACCTAATTTGGCTATCTACACTTGGAATTTTATCAGATTTGAAATGCATTTCTGTTTTGTTGGAAAATATCAATTGGGGAGTGATTCTTTGTTAGTTTTCTTTTATTGAGACATTTATTTTAGTAAAACAACATGTATCGATATGTTCATTCTATTAAAATTTTCAATTGGCTTGCAACAGAGATCGACGTTATGACTGTGAATATTGTGTTTCGTTTTGATACCATAAAACAGAAATATGACATTAAAATGATAAATGTACCGATACCCATATGAGAAACAATAAAACTTTTCTAAGACAACTCATATTCCATAAATGTGTTCAAGCACCTTATTGATTGAATACATTTCTTGATCCAATTTAAGGGATAAAGCTATTTGGAGGATGGATGAAATGATAGGTTTTTGTATCTCAATAATTCATGAAGATTTATCTTTGGTAATTGTGAGAATTTCACTCATGGGAAATATTTATACGTTTAATATGTTGGTTATTAGAAGCATTTTTTTCTATTTTTGCTGAACTGTGGATTGTCTCTTTAAAGAGCCACAACTCAGACCCAATGACAGCAAATTTCACATTAACTTATGTGTAAAAGACCGATTGAAACAGATCCGATTTTGAAGTGATGAAGTGAAGTGGTTATTCCTGTTTAATTTGAATATTAGAATATGGTACGATTTTTGAAGCTTATTCTAAGCAAATATTGCTGTTGAACTTTAAGATAGGTTCTCTGTTAACTGTTACCAATTAATTGAGAAAACTAAGTCTTCCATTTTTTACCATTTTCCTTATGAAAATAAGTGGCTTAGAGTTTATCTACATCTGTTGTCACTTTTGTTTTGTTGGCTTTCGAAACTGTTCCGAACATGTACCATGTACCTATTCCTTTTCGTCTAAAAGTTTTTTCGGATTTTTATTTTATAAAAATCGAGACAAAGTGTCCAAAATATGTCGTTTACTACCAACAGAATAAATTGCCAGCGTTTACTGCAATCAAAGAAGCAAACAGAATTATGAATAGAAAAATAAATAAATTGGGCGTCGCTCATTTCTCATAACCATACCTTGTGAGAAATGGAGGGGACCTAAAATTAATTTGCTGATTCCAAAAGGCTAATCAAGAAAGCACTTTTCTAACAGTGAAATTACCAGTGGAGAACTTGCCAAATCCTCCTTGTGATATGCTTGGAAAAATATTTTTTATATTGTGTTGTAATTCGAAGCTCAAATCTCCTTGTAAGAAACCGACACGGTAACCATCATGATGCCACGGGAAATACAACCAGACTCATGAATTAAGAGGATGAAATTCGAAATGAACTAAGCTTCAAATTTTAATTTTAATTTGGGAATTTCGCGGTCTGCGGTACTGTTCTTTATGATGATTATAAAAACGGAGAGTTTATAAGAAACCCGGACAAAAGAGGGATCTATTCTATATGCAGTAAGTGAGTGAGTAGGTAAGGTAGGCCAACGTTAAATGTTTATTACAAATACGGTAAAAGAAAAAGAAAAGTTTAAAAAATAATAAAAACTCTTGAAAAATTTGCTCTTTCAAAGACATTAATCGAACAAACTCTTAGAAATGTGAATACGAATACGAGTACTTCTTTGCAGTTGTTAGATAATGCATGTAAACGAAAACTCAATCAACATCGTTCGACCAGTTTTTTAAAAAAGTGGTTTTTTACTTTAGCCCTGGGCTTAGCTCATTTCTCACAACCATGCCTTGTGAGGGAATGGAGGGGACCTACAATTTTCTGCCCGTTCCGAACGGCTAATTTAGAAAGCGCTTTTCATGGCAATGAATTTACTAACGGAGGACTTGCCAATTCCTCGCGAAAGGTGGTACCCGTGGAAAACCATTTTTGCCTCTGCTGGGATTCGAACCTCGAACCTCTGGGTTAGCAGCTGGACGTGCTAACCATCACGCCATGGGTACGGGTACGGTGAAGATATAGTTTTGAAAATATTCAAAAAAATCAAGCTTTTTACCCAACTTCTTTAACAACTCCTCAAAAATTCGGGCTAACCATTAACGAGAAAGTCGGTTTTAACAAAAGAAAATGTTAGTATGGGAAACTTTTCCAAAAAAATTTTCAATATTTTAAGAAAGACAACCAAGAAATAATCTAGTATAAAGTTTTATCGAAATCGTTGGAATCGTTTTCGAGAAAAATAAATATGATCATATAGGTTCTATGGCAGGTGCCGTTATTTCGAAACAGAAACCCAATTCCTAAAGCTGTGTAGGCTGCCCCATTGACGCTAACTAAATTAAATTAAATTTTTTGAAGAAAACCGGTCAAGCTGTTCAGGCTGTAGTTCCATATACGAACAGACTGACATACAGACAGACAAAGAGGATTGCAGGACCCGCTTTCTTCGTATTGTATATCAACGTAATGTAATGTCTAATTGTCATCTCAAATGTTTTTTGTATGATTGCAAAACTTGCCTTAGGTACTAGGTATAGGTACTACAAATTATCGACAGTTAGAAACCATCTCAAATGTCTGACTTCTAAAATTTTCATAAAGTCTCAAAAATTGTATTCACAGAAATTGGCCGCGTTCCTGGGACCTATGTTAGAAAATCTTGACTTAAGATTCTGTCACTTTTCCCTTGTAAAAAGTTTCAGATTTTCAGATGACAATTCAGAAGACATTTAGATTTTCAGATTTTCGAACATAGATTTTCAGATGGAAAAACTTGGCTGAAAATCTGAACTTAAGATTTTACTTGTCAAAACAAGGAAAACAACATATATGACAATCGAACTTTACTCGGTATTCTTGGGTTATTTTTTTGTTCTACAAGTTTTCGCTTATTTGTTGAATTGAAATTGATAATTATTGGTGTTTGGATATTTTGTTTTGTAAATTAATTTTAATAGTGAGTTTATCAACAAAGAAAATACATTTTTGAAGGCACACGATTTTCATTTTTTTTATCAAAATTAAGTAAAATGAATGTAATTTTAAAACTGCTCAACTTGGAAACACTTGGAAGTCAAATTGTTGAATTTCAAATTGAAAAAATCTGTGTTTTACAATTAATTTTACTACTAACTATGTAGAATCGAGAGGTGAATCACACTACCACTTTAAGACAAAAAAAAAGTTAAGATAGTCGTTCAAGGACTGACAGATCTCTTCGAACTTTCGAAATTTGTCTTGAACCCGGCCATTCTTACAAAATTCTGGAAATTTTCAATTGCCTCAGAATGTTCTTGAAGTTTCTAGCATTCTTAAGAATTTTTAATATTTTTCAAAATTCACCGAGCGTTTTAAAGAATTTTCAAAATTTGCTCGTCCATTTGGTTCTAGTCAGCGTCAAATAAGATTAAATACTTAAAAGTTCTTTGATGATTCTAGAAGGTTTTCTGTAATTGTAAGCTGTAGGTACTTTTTTCTTTTGTTGTATATTCTGTCTTCATTTCTACTTGTTACGTGGGAGGTTCGTGATTGGAATCAAAACAGAAAATAAAAATGTTTTCTCATGGGTGTCGCCTTTCATAAAGAATTGGCAAGTTCTCCGATGGCTACTTCATTGCCACGAAAAGCGCTTTCTCGATTAGCCGTTTGGAATCGGCAATTTTCCCCCTGGCAAGGCAGAAATGTCCTGGTCCCTGTGGCTCCCGCTTTGCAGTGTGGCCCTTACTTATTTCTTTTTTTTGTATACATATATATATGTATATATATTTTTTTAGCTAGAGTATTTCAGCATGAATTTGAAAAAGACAAATGCCTGACTTCGTTTTTGGCTTCCAAATGATTAGGTGTCACAAGTAAAACTAGTTTCCTCTTTATTAACTCATTTCAATATTCGAGAAAATGTTTTGTGATAGACAGATGAAGGACAGCAAAATGATCTTTCAAAGTTTGTACTCTTTATACGCCGCGCGTACCATATTCGGGCGTGGAATGTTGTGCTACGCATAATTTTCAATGAATATTCATAATGCGGGGCAGCCTTGAGCAGCGATCTAAAATTTGACTGATTGCGTTCGCTCTTAAAGTTTTTTTGTTCTTATTGATAATTTTATTCAGAAAAAGAACACACAATGTAGCTGTGGAATCTAAAAAGCAATAAGCAATCAATCTCACATTTTTACTTCTGATGCACTTACATATCACACTACACAAAAAGTCCTTCTCAACACTTAACGCCCCTAACAAACTGTCGTTGACCATTGCCGCAAAGTGGATGTCCACCTCAAATAGTTCGCTGTGCGGAATTTTCCACTTCTTACAAATTCAAGATGCAATGCACGTGATCGTGTTATCCACTGTGCGGGGCACAGCTAAGCGTAACAATGTTTGTTGATTTGTCACGCCTGTAGTACTAGGCAAAATTTTAGAGTTGTACTCGAACAATTCGAATGAAGCTTCAACATTAGAGGGCGGCAGTCGTGTGGGGTAGGTACTCGTGTTCTCGTTCATGGATTCGTGTTCTGCACCTGGTTTCTTCACTGAACCTCCAAGTATCATTTGGACACTGCCCTTTTGGTTATAAGTCAATTGCCAACCACCTTATTTTCGACCAATGGCAATAGCCAAAAAAAATGAAAACTTTATGCACTGCTAGTGCAGTGAATAGGTGATTGTTGAACGTCAAATCTAATTTTTACATCTTTAAAAACAAAAACTTGACATGTACAGTTCGAAATAACCTTTTACTATCTTTTTTAACATTAAATGTCTCCCTCCCTCTCCTGCACCATTAGTCCTAAAATTCAAGGTTAAACTTATTGTGAAAATTATTATTTTCATTCTTACTTAGATCACTGAGTCTTTCCCGAAGACGATTTGGTCTTTTAAAGCGCGAACCTTAAAATGTTCCTTTTCTTTCCTTAACCATTTTAATTGACCCAAGACAACATTAAAATTACATTCCCAAAGTTCTGTTTACATCCTGCAGGCCGAACCATTTCCTATTACATTACACCCTCGCAGTTAAATTCAGCTGACGATATAAATCCATTATTATTTCAAATAAATTTTGAACAACAAAACAAAAAAATAAAATAAAAACAAACCTAAACTCTGGCCGTTTGTTTGTTGGTACCTCTGTTAGCCTTATAAAATTCTCAGAGCACATGGCGGTAGTTGCCAAAGGGGAGAAAGAAACCATTTAAATTAACCAAAATCTCAGGCTGATGTTGGTTCAAATTACAAAGAAGTGAACATTACTTTTGTGTTATTCACCTTAAAAAGGGACGGCTAGCTTTCCGACCAGCGGAAATCCCCCTATACTTTGCCAGGCTCTTTCCTTCCGCTTTTTTATTTAATTTTATAATTGTGCTGAGCTGCAGAACCAGCCCGCAGCATTATTTTTCGACGATACGGGAAACACAAACAAAAAAGAAACATGAATCCATAAATCTCTCTGCCTTGAAAAATTCCAGCAATGCCGCTATACAGATTTTGTGGGCCATTAAAGATGTTTAGACGTTAATTACTTCCAAACTTCATCGTTTGAAAAGTCTGTGCATTGTGTAAGGGGTTATGAAGGTGAAAGCGTTTAACCCTAGAGTATTTAAGATTTTCAAGGCAACTCTAACTGGGTTAATAGATCAGAACAAACAATCTGTGTTACAGGATACGGGGTAACGAAATTATTTCAAAAATTTCTTAATTAACAAATTTTCAAAGTCGTTGAAAATGAGGTCAGAGGACAATTGTAATAAGTAAGGAGACCAGAAAGGGCATTCTGTTGAAAGTTTTGGGTTTGATGATTGAGTATTCAACTAGTGGCTATTGAAACAATTCAAATTCAAAGTATCAACCAAGAGGCTGGCTCTGCTAAAAGTAAATAATATCAAAATGAAATTGAATACCGAAATAATTATGATCCGCTTGCCTTGTTGAATGTATAAAATGGGAATTGATTTCAGTTCAACACTCTAGAGGACTTATTTAATGAACAATAATTTGTTTAACCTTTTCGAACTGCGAGGCTCATAATTATTGGAATTGAATTGAGGTAATTCATTTAAAAGCAGTTGGTTAAGGGGGCGTGAGCTGTGCTTGAGCAAAATTAATTAAGTCATTTAATCACCACTCATATTTCACTTGGTGTCGGAATTGAAAAGTTTCTTAAATAACACAATGAAAATTGAGTTTTCAAAAGTGTCGTAGTATGACTGCCTACACACTAATCCTTGTCGGAGATTTCGATGGCCAGATATTTTTGTTTTGTTAAAAAAGTTATACGAACGTAATTGGAAAAGAGGACAGAAGAAAACAGGAGAGGAAGAAGTAGGAATATGAGTAGAACTCTTAAAAGAACTCAAAACCATTATTTAAAGTTTAAAACGAATAGTCTCGACCCACGTGGTATCCCGACGAACCATCCCTGGACTTAGTGGGTAAGATTCAAATCCTATATAGCAACTTCTAACCAAGCCTTAGAGTCTCACAACAAAAGATCTCATCTGAACAACTTCCATTGAAAACATTTTTCTTCCCAATCGTTCATCTTCAACATTCAAAAGATAAATTAAAAAAGTTTATAATTCAAAATTCAACAGCATTTCTTTCTTCATTCATAATCATAATAAATAATTTAATCACGTGTCCCTACATACAATTCTATGACAGATCAAATAAATCACATTCGTCGAAATCAATTTTTTTTATCACATTCGCATACAAAGAAAAAATGAGAACACTTAGAGCTTCCGCTGCGCGCCGTACTGCACAAAACACAAAAACACATTTTTCTTTCTTTGTATGATATCTGACAATCATAATCGCGCCTTCCACGAAACCCTATTTCCTTCCAAAAAAAAAAATTTCCATCAAAGCCGATAAAAAAAATTATATCCTTCCTTTCAGTTGTAACACAATACAACTTTGCAAATTGTTTGCTCGCAGAAAAGTTAAATTGCTTTTAAGGAAATTCGGTTCTCCCCTTTCGCTTATTTCAAACCAAACCAACAACTCAATTCGAAAATAAAAAAAAAACAACAAAATAAAACAAAAAAGTGTCTGAATTAAGTTCAGCACAATTTTCTTATGAAATTATGATTTGTGTTGGTTTAGCCGTCTTAAGGTGACAGGTTTCCTGTCAGCCAACCCTCTGGCTCCCCTCAATTTATGATTGTTTTAACAGTTTTTGTTCATTTGATTTGGATTATGTCACCCAATGAAAATTGTATTCATGCAGTTCAGAGAGTTTCCTATGCGAATGTTTGTGTATATGGTTTGCAATTGTCGTTGGGGATGCGAGTTTATTATTTTTCCATTTAATTTCCAACTTTCTCTCACAAATGTATTTGATTTGAACTAAAAAGTTCGTTAAACACGAGCTGGTATACATCGCCTGTCGGGGATTTTAATTGGATTAAAAAATTTGCATTAATTATATCGTCTTTCGAGGAAACGTGGAATGCTGGTAGAAACTTTCCGTTTGTCAGCGGATTTTTACTACAAAATAAAGGCATACTGTTTTTGAATTTAGGTATACATAGGTACTACCAACTAAAAGGAGTGGGGTGCAAAGCAAATTGTTTAATTTTTACTGTTTCTGCTGGAATTTGTTCTCGAAATGGAATCTCATAAACCATTATTGTATTAAATGACATTTGGCTTTGGCTACAAACTTGCAATTTAAAAATTGTCTGGATTGATGGGGTTGCTACCACGTGTCTTCAAAATTAAGTACTAGTGTTATGGGATTATGGAAAGGTTGAAGGGTAACTGTGCTTGAAGAGGTACTGGCATCTTAGCGCGGTTGTAGCTTTTCTCGGTCGCATTCTATTTATTGCTTCATAGTAGTCATCGAATGGAAAACAAAACATTTGCAAATGGGCTATACCGAGCAATTGGTACTTGTCTGAACCAATTTTGTCCCATGATCAGGAGGTTTAGACAACGCATTGGAGATTTTGCATTGTTCGGTTGATATAATTGGATGGAGTAGCCTTGTGCTATGATGGTCTTAAATCTAATACCCCCGTAGTTAGTCTCGTGGTGAATCAGCCAAATGGTCTTTGTCGCACGGCTGCGACCCCCCTACTCCGCAGATTTATGTGTGGAGTAGGTTTCATGTAAATGTAAATGTATCTAATACCCACTTTATAAATGCTGGTGTGCCCCAGAGCTCCGTTTTGTCTCCGACTTATTTCTTCCCTTCATAAACCATCTCTTGTCTGATATTTCTATTCCTTTTAATTGTTTTTCTGGCTACTCAACTCTCAGTTTTTTATATTTGTTTACAAATTAACGTCCCTGTTTTTGAGATGTAGATCTGAAACGGTTGCCCATAACTAGCTCATTGAATTTTATTACAGCATTGTCATATGTGATGATAAAAGGCGAATAGAATTCAATGCTTCGAAAACCAAATGCTGTCTTTTGTCGACATTTCCTTTAGAAATAGGAGGACATTCTTCACCCCATCTTCTTCTTCTTTTCATTTCCGGCGTTACGAGTAGTGATCTTGAAGCGATCACAACTCTCCCACTTTTCTGCTTCACACTAGTGATCCGCCTGTGGGGTACGCCGCATTGACCTCAGAAAGCGTCGGCAAGCCTCCCGGTTTTGGATTGTTCCATGTCTGAGGCCAACCAAATGCTGCTGTTTTTGCATTTGCTTGTACCAGGAGTGTTTTGGCCTGCCTTTTCTTTTTCGTCGCGAATTTGTTTTTCTTCACCCCATCTGATCTGTATAAATTTATTAGGCATATACATTCGCCCAAGATAAGGTACAACTTACCCAAATCTGACTTGAAATAATCAGTCGAATTCCTCCCCCCTCTCTCTGTAACAATTAAACCGCAAGATCCACTTGCTGGAAATCCTTATCAGTTTTACCTTGAGCCTAGGATCTGACGCACAGTCAAATATAGAGGTCAACATTCTATGCCTTACCTAACTCTGTTTTCTCCCCAGTAAGGTCTTATTTTTTTTATTTACTGTCGAAAATTCAAAGTCAGTGCTCCTTATAACTTCAAAACTACTGCACCGATCTTTTTGAAATGATGAACACTATTCATGTACCTATATGACTTACGGGGTAACGCTGTAGATTTTTTTAAGATTTGTCAGTATAATTTATTTTACAATAACAAATGCGCCTTTCCTTTCAAACTGTTTCCAAAACGTGAAAAATTGCAATCTTGAAATCCACATCTCTTTGCCATTGCGTATTTTTTGATATTTCTTTATGAAATTTTCACACAGTATCATTCAAATATTTCATTTTAAAGTAGCATTGATTTTAATTAATTGTATTGTCAAAACAAAGATCAGAAAAACGTACCTTTTTAGGGTCGAACTAACCCTACTCCAACCTCCTATAAGGAAATGAAGACATTCCATAAAAGAGTTATACCAATAATGAGAAATTTTATTTCTGATTGAAGATCTGATGCTACCTACATACCTCCTTTAGTTTTTATTAATATTGCTCAAGCTCACCTGGGCTTGCAACAAAATTTAAATTGTGATCAAGGATTGTGCGCAAGTTCAACACTGGCTCCTCAAAATGGCATTGTTGATTGAATTAACACTGACATTTAAAATACGAAAGGGTAAGGGGAGAAGTGATGAAATGGTAAAATTCAGGGCAAAATACTTCATATGGCAATACTTCATATTCACAAAGACTTTTATCAAAGCTAAGTATATGATAGAGCAAAATCTCGATGTTCCACTACTATGTAATGGAACGACGCGACGCGATGCGACGCCGACGCTTCGACTTCGAATCAAAAAGTTGGTGAGGAATATGCAACTAATAAGGAAAGTGTTATCATTATTCGAATTTCAATTATCCTCACTGACCTGCAGTCTCAATTCAAACGGGTTCAATTTCCAGCCAAACTCAGTTTAACTGTGACTATTAACAAAGCACAAAAGCAAACATATCAGATAGCAGGAATACTCCTTTGAAAAGCAGTGCTTTTTCAAAAGCCAAGTAGTTGTATGCGGTGCCCGTGGCGTAATGGAGGACATGTCTGCCAGTTATGTGGATGGTTCATGATGGTTTGAGTCCCAACAAAAAAAATAATAAATTTTCACGGGTAACAACTTCTGCGAGGAATTGGCAAGTACTCCGGTAGTGAATTCATTGCCATTGGAAGCGCTTTTTCGATTAGTCGATCGGAATCGGCAGAAAATTTTAGGTTCTCTCCTTTCTCTCGGAAGGCATGGCTGTGAGAAATATGCTAAGCCTTGGGGCTCACCGCTCTGGTGTGCCACCCTGTATATGTATGTGTAGATAATTGTATGTTACCTATTCGTCAGTCCATTCTTTCTCGAAATCATATAAAGTTTGAATCTACTCTGAGTACGGACTGTGGACGGGATCAGGAACGGAAAAATCATGTTTAATGTTTTAAGTTCAATGAATTTGCTATGCGGCATCTCTCCCACACATTCAGGCAGAGATGGCATATGTAATATATTTAAAAAAAAAAAGTCATTTTACACTTAGAATCCAAGATCTCAATCGAAAAAAGTAGTTACGACTTACGAGTCTCTAAAAATCGAAGATGTAATATATCAGTCATTTGATCGATGCGAGAATCCAATGCATCGAAAAATCGCTTAGAAGACAAAAATATGTAAACTTTTATGTTGTCATTTCATTCGAGATCGGAAAAAAGCAAAATATTTCGTTTACACGTCCAGAAACTTTATGTTTTAAGGATCTAACGTCCCAAAACTATTTTGTAGTTAATTAATACCGCTACCTTATTTTGAAGGAAAAATATGTTCCTGCAAAAGTATTGGTTATTATTTTTTTTCGTCGTATTTCATGAACGTAACACTAAAGTGAAGCAGTTAAGCAGGAGAGCTGTGAGTCCTTCGAGATGAAAATGCTCGTTATACCGGTAAATAGAAGAAGAAGAAAATTGCTTTAATTTTTTTTTCAATCATTGTTAAAACGGATTTTAGAAAATCTTTGAAATAGTTGAAATGCATTGAATACTAGATTCTGAAAAATTATTTATAGCTCCAATTCCAATTTCGAAATTCTTAAGAACTTGGCAACCCTTCAAAGAAAAAAAAAAGGATGCATTCGTTCGTCGAATATTCTGAAAATAGCACTAAAACTTGTGGGAAACAATTGTGAACCCTTTTTTTTACTAGATATGGTGTCAGATAAAAGTAGTCAAGAAGCCGTAATAAGTCTACGTTCAAAATGATACTCGTCTACATACGTGAGGGTGAAACTTATGTTGTATCTGAGAACCTTTGATCGACGAATGACTTAAACAAACCGTGTGTCCCATCGTGAGTCAAATATTAAGTAAATATATGTATAAAAAAAAACAAAAAAAATTTCACGATTAAATGTAGCATTTTGGAAGTTAAGAACTGTTTACAAACACACAATTTTCAATGATTAAAAATGTACGAACAATCACTCTACTATTTTTACACATTCTATTCTTCTCATAGCTGAAAGTCTTAGCACCGTCCTTCAGGACATCTTTTAATTTTCCCATTCAGAAAAACCTTAGTTCTTTCAAGTTTTAAGAGAAAAACATATACAACTAAGCTATCAAAAGTTTTCTTCTTCTTCCACGCTTAATAAAAACAAACTACATTTTTAATTCCTGAAATGTTTCAAAACAAAAAAAAAAAAGAATTCCTTCTCGGAATGAACAAACGTCTCCCCCAACACTGCAAAGATAAGAACTTCCTGCCTCTAAGCTGATGCAGCTGCAAATGAAAGGATACACTTTGCTATGCAATTGACACTAAAATTATAAATAAAACTATAACTTCTCAGAGACATCGCCAGTTGAAAGCTTTGCAAAGTTTTGAAAGGAGTCGCCCTATCTTTGCAAGATATTGTTAAAACTCAATTTATCAATTAGACTCGTGGAAATTGCATTTAACATAAAGAGAAGAAAGAAAGAAGAAAAATAAAACAAACAAACAAGCTGAAGAAACATTGTAATGAATTAGATTATAAGTTTTTCTTTTCTTACGATTCGTTAAATTAAAGAGAGAAAGAAATCATCTTGGTTCAAGTAATTGGATAAATTAATTTTTATATTTTTCCACCAGAACGACTAAGTTTTCACGGCCGACGAGATCTCTGCACAACGACAACCATGAAAATAAATTTAAAAGAAAGAAAAAAAATTTATGTAATGAATGATTCATTTTTGAATTCTATTCATGAAAGGAAAAGGAAACGAAACATGTTCGCAAATACATTTGAACGACTATACAGTCATCATGTGCCTGTCTTCCGTTGTCATATATTGTCAAAGCGGAAGGATAAGGAAAGGCACCCTTGATGACACATTTGCTGTACTTAAGATGTAATCCCTTAAAGTACCTTAGAATTGTGGTGACGGTGGTGGGGGACTTTGTTGTGTTTTTCTTTGATTTGAGTTATGCAGTCACATAATTTTGTTTTGTTTCTTTGATTGTTGTCTTAAAACAGAAAAATTATTTTTATTTCCCTGGAGTACAAAAAATCAAAACAAAACCAAAACCATAGCAGGAAAGTCAAAACAGGATGTTGAGTGAGTGCTTAATGTCTTTGTGGTAAGGTGCTTTAGTAACACTTGGATAGTACCTTTCAAAAGGACAATATTTGAAAGAAAATAATTCTCTGATTTAAGCATATCAAATATTTTTGTTTGAAGTCAGGATCAATTTTAAGACATAATACAATTCCAAAAATGTTCCTTTTATAGAACGAAAGATGTATAGATGTCGAAATTTTTCATTTTTCTTTTTTAAGTTAATTGTAATCCACTATCTTGTTATTGTATGTTGAGATTTTCTGCTTCAGGTTGTATATCCTTTTGGGAATTACAGCCACTTAACCTTTATCAAGTTTTCTGTTTTCGTGTGAAAATAACTTGAGGGAACATCTGCGTCTGATTTGAAATAAATGAAATAAGATACAACTCAAAAGATGCTTTATTCTTTCTGACTGGTTTATTTTTATTTTGCAAATAAATCCTTTCAGAAAAGTCTTACCGCAGAATGAATAAAATTTATTTTTCTTTTCTTTTCTTTAGAGAGCTTCAAAGTTGATTGCAGTATTGTTAGTTTTAGTGGGCTAAGCAAAAATGTGCTTTTTCGAGTTCCCATATTTATCAAAGATCCCTGTTTTGAAGACTCGTCTGGTTTCCAAACGAAGTCGCTATAGTGTTAAGTTTGCTTTTCGCGTTAGTCACACAATCGTCTATTATCATTATGGCACTTTTGCTTAACGCCAGCGCCGGTTACGTTTTAACCTTAGAATTATTATACTTAGTAAAGTGTCGGTTTTTTCTCAATATAAAAAGGATTTTGATTAAGGATAGTGATAGTCATATACTCGTACTTTGGCGAAGTTACATGGTGTTTTAATCTTTTTTCTTGGATCTATATTGACCATTGAATCAATCCCAAAAATTTTTCTGTTGTTTGTATATGGACCAACTAGGTTTATTGTGTAATGCTACTGTTGTTCTTACTGTGCGTTATGTATACAAGGGTACACACACCCAAGAGTGTCGGTGTCTGAAGCAGGAGGACAAATTGGGGCCATTAAATTAAATAAATATGTTTCAGTTATTTCCTTTTCAGTGTGCAGCGTTAGGAACTACGAGTACCTACTCGCTGTAGCATTTCTCGTCTTACAAACCAATAAAACTCTTAGCTTTTTAAATGAGATTTAATAATTTTTGAGAAGGGCTGTCGTGATGTGGTAATGCTTTTTCTCAATTAAGGTTTTATATTCAATCAATTGTCCCTAGCCCTTGACTGAGATTAGGCTAATAACCTTCCCTTTGCTTGAACTACATCATTGATTTGAGTCATCGTAGTTATCGTGCTTTTCGCGTGTACAGAGAACATTTTGTATAGAAATGAAATTTCGTAGTTTTGGAAATATTCCAAAATTTTTTTAAAGATAAAACAAAAAAGTATTTTTTGTACAAAATTTTTAAGTTGTAAAATATTTCCGATACTTTTTTTTCTTAAAAATACCCCTGGTGAGATATTCCAGAAAAAATACTGAAGGGGTCATTTAACCTCCAGTAAAACTATTAGCGGTGCACTTTGGTCCCAAAAGGCAAAACTCGTGGCATAAATCCAAAATTCGATGTTTTAGTTTTATTGCTTTGTTTTTTGTTTCTCATAAAAATACAAACAGAGGTTTAAAAATAAAAAATACCACAATTATCTGACAATTATTTTACTTGCAGAGATTTTCAAAGTTGGTCTATTTTTTTCCTTGCTCAGAAAAGTAAAAATAGACAAAATGAATTTCTTTGTATTTCTTTTTTTGCGATTGTAAGGAACAATCTCAGTTTTCTTGATTGAATGTTCTGAAATTCTTTTTGATTCTATTTTTTTCCGTTGGTTTACTTTTTTCTTACAGTGTTTCAAAAAAAATATGTATTTCAAAAAGTTAATAGCCACAAAGCTTTTCAGAAATTTGTTTCTTTACTTCTTGCATCTACTGTTGTTATCAATTTTACATTGGAACATCTTGTGAAAACTTTAATATTCACAGACTTTTTTTCTGAAAAATTAAGGACTAATTTCGAATGTTTATTTTAATGCCTTATTTCGTTAATTCTTTTTTCAAAGAAAACCTGTCTTGAGCCAAAAATTGTGGGACACTCTGTTAAGCAATTTTGTTTAAATTCATCTTGGAAATTATATTTACGGAGAAAAAGAAAAGTGAATTGTGACCACAGCACGGCATTCATATTGATTGGAACTCTTAACAGTTTCTGAAGAACTGTCGTTCCACAGGTTTTTCCTTAATCCTAGAAAGATAACCTTATTTCTTAGCTGTTACTAGATAAATATTCGCTTCAGTGTTTTCCTATCAGTTTTTAATATTTCAGGTTTTAGTTCATGGTTTGGAAATTTCACGGGAAAATTTCCTGGCGCCCACCCTGTACTGATAAAGTTTGTTTTAAATTCCTTTTCTTAATATTGGTTTAAAAGAATTTTTTAATTACAGTGTTCTATGCTCTTCACCACCAATTTTTTTTTTATATAAATCTAGTTTTTTGTAAGTGTGAGTAGCAATTTTATAAAACAATTGCTTTTTGGAAGCTTATTGAGTTCTCAACTAAAAAACACAAGCAAATTGAAGGTGAACGGAGGTAAACGGATATTTTTTCTCTCTCTTGTCTATGCTCCAAGAAAAAGTCGGTTTTTTTTTTTTTGATTACTTGATTAGACGCACCTGTAAAATTAGTTAGTTGGTCGCGATCTGTTACGTGGATTGGAGTTAGCTACAAGGTTTAAGCAACAAAAAAGTATTTGCACAGATTTTAGTCCAAGATTTGGAAAATAAAAGTTTCAACTGCAGAAGAATAGGGGAAAATTAACATGTTGCAATCCGAAGGACTTTCAATGAGAAGTATTGCCGAAAAAATAGGCCGAAGAGACCATGTCGTGAGGAATTTTATTGAAAACAGTGTAAACAGGTAAAAACTACAAGGCTTTAACTCCTCAGGATAAGAGATAAATTTTAAGAATTGTGTCAAATTCAGCTGTCTTCACCATCATAATAAAAGATAAACCCGGAATAACAGCCAGCACATCAACTGTTCGTCGAGCTATTTTAAGCGCAGACCATCTTCAATTAAAAAACTTAAAAAAGCCTCCGCCATAAGAAAAGAACAGCGGTTGGAGTTCGCTCGCGTTCACATGACCTGGGATACCAACTTTGGAAGAGAGTTAAATTGGCGAAATGTGGTTTTCCCAGGTCAAGTGAACGCGTGCGTGATTCCGGAAGAGAAACTCCCCTTTTCATCCACTCCTGAAGCTGCAAGAGAATGCTATCAGGAAACTCAACAACCACCAAACAAGAACAAGGGATTGCTCAAGGATCGAAGCTAGGTTCTTCCCTGTATAGCATCTTCACCTCGGACCAACCACAACCAGAAAATGCCACCAATCTTCTCTTTTTGCGGATGACTCCTTGACCTACGCGCACTCACTGTTACCTGTGATCGCAGCTCGTGGAGTTGAAGGCCACACAAAGAAGATTTTCGAATACTACAAACGATAGAGTATCAAAATTAATTCAGCAAAATCCGATCTTATTTCCATAAGAAGACCCGCACAAGGACGAAGACGTACGAGATCAGCCACAAACTGCCACAACATCTGCGTCATCCTTTCTGACGGTACACAACTAAGGCCAAATAAGCAGGTCTAGTATCTAGGAGTCCACTTCAACGAACCTATGCGTTTTAACGCGCTTTCCACTGCAGTCGTTAAAGAGCTAGCTATGCTATGTCCATCCGCTGATGCTCAAATGAAGTGGACTCAGTTAAAAAAACAAAAATATTACCGTACAAGCTGCTAATACGACCTGTAATCACCTACTGCTTTCCCGTCTGGTTTATAATTCCTAAGACTGGAATGCAAAAACTGGCTGTATTCGAGAGGTAGGTTCTGCGCATATGCTACGATCCGATACGCAGGAAAACCGGCAGCAATAGACAACTCTATGAAGAAGCTATTATCTTCCCCTTAGAGAAATACATGGTGCAATCTGAAATACACCTACTGGAAAACCTGGCCAACCATCCAAACCGCTTAGTAAGAAAGATAGAAAAAGAATACCGACACCCAGACCCGAGATACATCTATACGATGACCCTGATGAACAACAACACATTCAACAACGATAAAGCAATGACCATCTACGCTGAGGCAGCGTCATCCCTATACCGGCTAGCGGCTCCACCCTCCCGCTCCCGCTCCCGCTCCCCCTCCCACGAACGTACGACTATGTTATTCTTCCCAACAGAAATCCAATGTTAAGAAAAATTTAAAATAGTTACATGTTGATTTCTTATTGAGGAGCGAATGTCTTACACCACGAAACGAATCACTGTGTGAAGCATCATATTAGCAGAGCTTCAAACCTTTGAGACCACCATTCTCGAAGCTTCGCTAAAAAAAAGACGAAGAAACTTATTGGCTATCATGAAAAATCCAAACATACGAATATTTATAGAGAGTGTTCAAAACATAACATTTCCCTTAGTCGTGTAAAAACAAAAAACTAATTGTAATAAAAGTCTTGCGGGGAAACTGAACAGAACTAATGATAATATATGCGTTGAAATAAAAAAATGTATGTACTTTATTACTTTCAGTAACTAGCTACGTCTTGAAATAGAATTATTTTTCTTTGGTTAAAATAACTCCTACACCTTCTATTTGAACGCGTTCTATAAGGCCCTTACGTGAACTGAACAGCAATATAATTCCTATTCAGAGACACAAGACTGCTAATTGTCTGAAAAAGGAAAGAATTCTTTCCCATTGATACTACCTTACTTGAATAATAAGTAGGTAGTTCTTTATTGGATCTGCTGTATTTTTTGTCTGTGGAAATTATTATTTATTATTTACGTTCCTCTATGCGGCAGCAGCAATAGCAAATATAGCATTTAACCATAATTATCATACCAATTCTCTTACTTGTTCTTTTTCTCTCTCTTTATATGTGGGAAATCAATATAAAACAAATAAATTTTGGTATTTTATCGTTAATGGCTTACGGCTGAAAGCATATGAGAAGTTCTACGCTAAATTTGATTCAATTTTGTATTTGTATCTGATTTGGATTAAGTTCTACGAAGCATTTAGAAAGCAAATTGTTTTAAATATTATGGATGACTTTTTACCGTTACGGATATAGTTCTAGAGCAAAATTTTCTTATTTTTTATTTGATATATATCTCAAAAACTTGTTTCTGTGGAGGTTATTCCCGAAGAAGCACAGGGACCTAGTGCATTTCTCTCAGCCATATTACTGGTGAGACAATGGAAGAGACCTACACTTTGTTGCCGATTCTGAACGGCCAATCCAGACAGCGCTTTTCATGATATGAAACTACTATCGGAGAAACTGAAAAGAGTATTTTTGAAATTGAAAACTGCGTCTAACAGTTTCAAATAGATGAATGCACCAGCTTATATGTTGAATCCGCCCGCGGAAGTTCAACTCAGTTTAATAATACCTTCCAATTTGATCGACAGGACAGGACAGGAATCGTGGAGGAACACGTATTTTCCAAGTTTTAATGAGATAAATGTTTATAGCTCCGTAAAACACTAAATAATATTTTATACAACGTAAAGCCGATTGCAATTTAATTCTTTTAGCGTTTTGTCGTAATTTTTTGCCATCAATTTCAGTTTTAATTGAATCCCTCAAAGCGGTGACATACGTTGGTTACTAAATGACAACCTATGAAAAAAAATCAGACACACCACCGTCTAACCACAATTTTAATTTGTCTATTGCGGTGACCATACAAATTGACATTAATACACACTATCAATAAAAAACGCAAATACCTGCTCAATTAAATTATATTACAATTTGAAACGTTCTCAGCCAAGTTGGAAATGTTAAACATGTGTGCATGTCAGTGTCATCAACCACACCGGCCAGCAGTGTAAATAAATTAATAAATTAGGTTTTTTGTGACACATTTTTATTATGATTGCGGCCAGCGCAACCACAACGGGTGCACGGGTGTGATGGTTCCATTTTTTTTTTTCGAATCATTGAATGGCCTAGGGTGTAATAAATAAACCCCTAAATAAGCTGTACCCAGTACAGCTTATGCCTATATCTAATCCTAACCACCCTTGGGTGATGCTAAAAGTAGGATCCGCATGCTGACCAAAAACAAAAAGAAGAAAAAAATCGAAACATGAGAATACTTTTACTTTGTGATACTAACAAGAAGTAAGGAAAAACGCATTAGCATCGTTTTGATTTATGAGTGACATTAAAAGTTTCAACGGAACATTTCGGTTTATTAAAGGAAAAATGGCCCCCAATAACACTAACATTGTATTATGACTTGTTAATTCAATTGTTTAACGCCGAAGGTGTCAGAGCGTATCGTAATAAATAAAATAAAAATAAAACAAAGCAAAAAAATCCATGATCGAGCTTGAGTTTTTAAAGCAAGAAAATGTAAGAGTTCATAAATTTGTTTAAGGAAAAGGCGAAAGGAAGAATTGATTGAATCGACTCTTAAACCCTCGGAAGGGTGTAAGAAAAAAGGACGAGTCTTAGGCGGAAGGAAGAGATTGATATAACACCTGATTTTATTACCTGTTACGTTCGGAAATGAAAACGTTTCCCATATTTTTACAACAAAAGGTAGCTGTAAAATAGGGTTAAAGAAATATATGAGCACACATTACCAGTTTCTGTATAGAGGATGTGTGTTCTTTTGATATGAAAGAGGCAGACAGGAGATTGAGTTGACATAATAAAATGGGAATATGTATATCCATCAGTAGTATAGAAGGTGTTGATATTTTTCAATTCTTATTTTCTTATTCATTCTTCAAAGATTATTTAATATATGATATGTAATTTGCAGACGGAAGTTGTTAAATTTGAAAGCGACTTTTTAGGGTCGAGGGACGAGCTCTAGATTCGGTTTATGGATATCGTGAAGCGAAATTTACTATCGGGGATTTATATAATCCATGTGGTTGCCGACATAGATTTGGAACACTTGGTTGCTTTTAGGCCGACATAAATTTGGAAATTCTATATGACGATATATCAAAGCTAAATTAAGTGTCCAGTGCTAACGTTGAGTTTTATAGAGAACAATTTATAACAATTTATTGTAAGAATTATCATTAACATTCCAAAAAAGTAAAATTTGTGCTTCATAGATCCAACGTACATTACCTCAACCTCATACAAAAAGCATCATATGCTCACGCTGTTCATAAAACTGAGTCATCTGGTGATGGTGTGTCACCGCTTATTCCTCTATAATTGGCATAAAATTGTTAATGTCTCCCCATTTTGGAATAGGGCATATGATACTGAGGTTCCATTCATCGGGCGTATTTTCTTTTGACCATATCATGCAGATCAGCTGGTGCTTGTCCTTTTCCAACAGATCTTCAGAAGCCTTGAAAAGTTCGGCGTCAGGGCAAAGGTTAAATTTAAGAACGTAACATGAAAAAAATTAAATCCTTTTCAATAAGTTATCGGACTATGGGTTCTGTTTTCTAATGAAATCTTTAGACAAACTATCTCAAAGAATTGGGACTAGTCGTTCTATTGTAACATTAAACTTTTTATGCTAAAAAAACTAGTCCAGAGCTAAAATACTTCAAAGTAATATTTAAACTCCAATTTTGTTCAAGTATTTTCACTCTTGCCTAACGAAAAACGTGCAAATCACAATCAACTATTCAAAATCAATTCTATTATTTTATATTATATATCGAGAGCCTCAAACGAAAACAAACACTGTGTTCAGAGTTCTAGGGGAATCAGTGTTCATAAGGTCTCTAGCCATTCCATTATTGCACAAAGATGTTAAATGCTTCGAACCACAAAAGCAAAACAGTGTTTTCAGACAGTCAAACATCCTTCAAAGCCCTAGGCCGGAAATTCATTAGAACTTGACTATATCAAATGTCTTTTTTTATTACTTTGTAATCCATTGAACTGCCAAAACATTAAAGCCAATAATGAAAATAAAAGAGGTAAAACTTTTTCAAGCGTAGTGCATCTTCCAAAGTAAGGGAAAAATTCTTCCAAAGCTAGCTTGCCAATTGTGCTTTGAAAAATTTGTGTAAAGACTTAGAATCCTAAATAGCCACATTCATGATAGCTTAATGGTCCTTGGTCATCTTAACAATATGCCTCAATATTAAATATTTATCTGTGGAGAATGTTATTTTTATTTTTATGATGAACTTTATAGTTGGCCTTCGTTTGTACCCAAAAAGTGTGCTATTTTTCAACTGAGGTTTTTTAAAGTCTGTTAGTTGACTTCATTTGCGTGAACTGTCTAAATGTTGTTACTGTTCACATTCATTTTAACAAAGTCCATTTTAAAGTTGCCACTAGTTAGTGTGGTATTTATAAATGGTTTGTGTTTGGTAACCCCATTTTAAAGTTAGAATAATGTTAACAAGGGCTGGCACTTTCTCTTTAGAACCAGCTGACTATAAATAAATAGAAAAAAAGATTTGCGCTAGTATCTTTACCTCCAGTATCAATTGCTTGGAACTGTTCCTTTTAAGGAAATAAGTCTTACTTAATAAAATTTCTTAATGCCTTGTCGAAATCTTTCAATAATTTGTTTGCCGTACCACAGGGAAGTCGTCTTGGGCCCTTGTTTTTAACATTTGCAATCAATGATGCAATCGCTCTCATATTCTACTGCTATATTTTTTTCTTTGCTGATGATATGAACATTTTTGAAACCATCGAAAATGCTTCAGATTACGACTTTGTAAAACAGAGTTAATTTGAAAGCTTCCAAGCATATCCCTCAAAAGATCGACTAGTATTGTAAAATATTCAATTTCAAATTTACAAACCATCGGAAAGTTACGTTGATTAAAATAAACTTAAAAATTCTTCCCGGAGGGGCGAGTTAATAAAAACATGGTAAAATTTTTTAATGCTGAGAAAATTTGAAAATAGCTTCGCTTCGGTTTTCTTACCTATACTTGGTTTAAAAATTGGCTCTTTGGGAGGTATCATTCCCATATTTATTTTGTTGAATAAATCCATTGATGTAAACATCAACATTTTGCAGACTACGTTATTTAAAGACTTAAAGTTTAATTTCTAAAGTCTTTAACATGCCCTTACTTCTATAGGAAAAGAAAATTGATCAAATCGTTAAGATGTCATTGGCAAGTCCTCCGGGCGTTATTTTAGGCCAGGAAAAGCTTTTCCTAGAGAAGTCGTTTGAGATTAAGAAATTTACACTTGGTCTCGACGTCCTACTACGAATTCTTTTCTTTTTACTTATGCTTTTTAGACCGATAGGCAGTCGAAATTGCGGGTCTCACTTTTCAACTTTTCTATTATTGTTATGCTGTAATTGATTGCCATATCAAATTCTTCCGTTGAACTATTTATTGTACCTACCTACAACGGCGTGGTACCCGTGGCGTGATGGTTTGCATGTCCGCCTGTTAAACTAAAGCAAAAATGTTTTTCCACGGGTATCGCCTTTCGCGAGGAATAGGCAAGTCCTCCGTTAGTAAATTCATTGCCATGAAAGGCGCTTTCTCAGTTAGCCGTTCGGAATCGGCAGAAAGTTGTAGGTCCTCTCCATTCCCTTGCAAGGTATGGTTGTGAGAAATGCGCTAAGCCCAAGGGCCCTTGCTCTGTTGCGCCACCTTATTTATTTATTTATTTACCTACAATGGCAAGAAATATAAGGTAGAGTGATGTATGTGCAAGTAGAAATAGTTACACAAACTGCCATTCAATAGGAAAATTGAACCTTTCCAATACAAAATCTAATACATATTTGAGTACAATGACTTTTTAATAAAGTACTTTTTTCCATTGGAGGTTTTTAAAATACTAGCTGGAGCAATTAGACTGAAAACGTGTTCATGGACTACTTGAGCAACCTTCTTTCGGTGAACAGATGGTTGCAGAAAAGCCAGATGACCATGTCTGCGGTGATTATCTGTGACTTGTGCACATGTTCTGTAACTATCGTCTCGATAAAAAACGGCGACAAACCGTGGAAAATGGAACGAAATTCAACGAATTTTGTAGGATTTCGTTCCGGTTCTCACTGTTTGTCGATCGATGTTATCGATAGTTACAGAACAGGGGCACTGATTCGAGAAAATTGAGAACATTCACAGAGAAAGTGCTCTGCAGATCATCATCATATCATAGATCATCATATTGACAATCGTAGTTATCATATTGAAAATAACAATCATCATACTGACAATTGCAAATTGATAACCGAAATTGATGACTGCAATCATCAAATGCGAAAAACAGGTTCTCATATTGGTTATTTTGTTCATCAATATGACTATTTTCAGTTAACTGAAAGAAAGCATGTCTGCATCCAACAGCGGCATGCCATTTGCAATTTTGCTTTTGACAGATGCAATCGTTGATTTAAGTCAATACGTCTGGCCCTGGCAGTTTAAGAGCCGCTGATTCAGGTATTGGGGAAACTGTCTGAGATCCTTTCCTTACAAGTTGGGCGACCTCGTTTCCAGCCCCCAAAGGCACCAGTTCTTTTTCGATCATCGACTTTTGGAACCATCCGTGAAGATCCTATAAAAATCCTTTCCTGGTTCCAATTCTACGAGTAGAGTGTCACCAGTTAGAAAATTGACCTTGTATTTTTGACGCAGTTTGAGCCTTATGATCATCGTGTCGAACGACATATAAATTAGACGTGATTCAAATGATATGCTGCTTGCAAACTTTTTAAAGCTCGTGTCCTTATCGTGCCGGAGACCGTACTTCTTTTTTTTTAGTATATCAGAGAAATAGTAAATGAAATGTTGATTCCAGATGTATAAGTAAGTTATTAGTAGTTTTAGCTACACTGTTAGGAATACATACTTTAAAAAATTCTCTATACCAAAAAGTATGACTAACCTGCTTTGGTTTTAATTATGACATAAAATATATGTTTGCAACAGAAGTTCTTCCAAAAGTGTTTAAAGTGTTCGATAGCAAACGTTATCCTTGAATACATCATTCTTAAATCATATATGTCATAAGCAGCCTTGCTATTAGGATTGAAATAATTTCCACACCAATCCTCTTGTAAAAATAAATAAATAGGGTGGCGCAACAGAGCTAGGAGCCCCTGGGCCTAGCGCATTTCTCACAACCATGCCTTGTGAGGGAATGTAAATTATCTTAAAATCGCCATAAACGTCACTTTATAAGTTTCTTTTAATCTCCTAAAATATGGAAGAGAATTCTTGTCAATTCACAAAACAACCTTGATTGATCTTCCTTTCAATCTGTCATCAAAGGATTCCAAGAATACCCATCAAAATTGAAAAAATAAAGAAACCGTCTACAGTTAACAGAATGCGATTATTCAGTTCAAATATTTTAGTCTGATGATGTTGGAACCAAAGCAAAAAGATACTTTCTAAGAAGGAAGTTAATTCTTCGCCATAATCGAAGACGTAGATGATGAAGATAATGAGAATATTTCATTTTTTTACCGGAGAAAGGTTTTTAAAATTCAAACCATATAAGGGATTTACAATTAATTACTTCCTGCATAGATAATTCAAAAATAATTAAAATTTTTCCTACACCATTTTTATTACGTCTTTTTAAGTCCTAAATCAAGCTCAAAAGATTAAATTTAATCCAAAAGGATTTGATACATACACGTAATTTATCTGAAAAATAGGAGACTTTTTTGAAAGCTTAAGTGTTATAAGAAATTCATAAGAAAACAAAAGCAGTTTAGCCTGAGACATCTTCAGGGCAGTGTTGCAAATGTTTTTTGCGCCTTCATAACAATTTTACTTTCGGACAGCTGGTTTTGTAAATCAAAGTTTTGCCACCAAGGATGAGAAGGATAAGAAAATTAATTAACAAATATTTGGACGCAACAAGTCCATCCGAAAGCAAACCTTTTAACTAATGAATGATCGATACCTTCAATTGTGTATCGGTTACTAGTGCCAGAGTTTTTGTAGTTGTTGCTTTCAGTGGAAATTTGAACCATGTCCTTGTACCTGAAGTTTGAATTTGAATTAAAACTTTAGTTTATCATGTAATGGCGATTTTACTATCCACCACCTAAACATCATCTCTGTTGCAATTGGAAAATTATAATTCGACTGTTTTACGAGTTAGTGAGTATTTTTTTTTTAACAAAAACAAAAAATGATTTCTTTAGTTAGACAACACGACTACAATAGCTTAAATTTCAAAAAATAAATAATCAGTCTTGATAATATCTTTTTACATTTTTTGTAATATTAACTTTTTAAATCTGTCCTCTATTCAAATAGTGCTTCTTTTTTTTCTCATACTTATGTTAAACAGCATCTTGTCTTAACTTATTAGGGAACTTGTTTTCTTTCTTAATTTACCTTAAACCAAGTAATACATTTGAATGATCTCCTCTCATCTCTCTCTCTCTTTTTATATAGTTTTTGTACAATTGTTAAATTCTTTCAGTTGTTCGTAGGTTCGCCATCTTAACATGAGCGATGATATACACTAATACATTAAAATGTCTGATTATGCTTCTTTACTGAATGAAGCAGCAGTCTCACTGCCTCAAACTTTAAAACTTTTTTAAGCTCATTTTGATTTTTGTGATCTTTTGCTTTCTTCTTATAAAAATAAAATTTATTTACTTTAATTTAATGATTTGTGTCCCGCGCGTAAGTTCATACCTGTGTGTCGAGCTCCGTATCAGCCTCGTCTCACTCTACATACGACAGTGAAGATGATGCCGATGCTGAGATACAACAAACGAGGGAGCGTTTTGGTCAAATCGCAGATACTTGCTCCAGTTCGGCCGATGAACGGCCAGAGTTCATCATGCAGACATTTTTGGCAGCATAATCTGTAACAAAACGGTCACTGTTTCTTGAATGGATGTTGCCCGGTTCCCTTCGGCAGCACCATGGATTTTTCGTGGTTAAAATTCGTTTGAATGCATCTCGGAACTCTTTGTTGAATATTGAATAGATAATTGGATTAAAAGCCGAATTTGAATAACCCAGCCATGAGAGTATTTTGAATGTCTGGCCGCCTATGCAGGTCTTGCAGAAGGCTGCCACAATGTTCACACAAAAGAACGGCACCCAGCAGATCAGGAAGACACCCATAATCACACCAACTGTGACTGCAGCCTTATGGTCGGACACATGGTAGGGAGATGAATGATGCAGGTTGCGAACTTTAATAAACTTCTTTTGGTTCTTCGGTCGTCGTATGCTCTTGTAGCGCTGCTTCTCAGCTACTTCACCTGGCCGTGTTACGGCCTTTATCGATTTCACATGTTTCTGTGCATAGCAGTATAGTCTGAAAATAGAAAGGATACATAAATACACTGTTTTCATGGTATCGGCCGGCGTTGCCAGACAACAAAAACAAAAATATCTTTACTGAAAAGAAGGAATTTTCAAATGGAATCAAATGCTAAATGATAATCCGACCTGCTAAGCACTCGAGGCGTTTTAAGAAGAAGACTACTCTAGGTTTAGGTAGGTTACTTTTCACCCTTGGCTATTTAAGCTCTTACCACATACACTTTAAAGAAAAAGCCAATTTTCCGGGTTCTCTGCAAGGAATTCCAATAAATGCTCTTAGCTCAAATTGAAAATATGCATTTCTGCATCTGGCACTTCTATACGAAGCATCCTCACTAAATGAATCTGAATTATTTAGAAGATTAACAAGCGAATAAAAATGTATTCCCTGCATCCGGTTGCCAGGTTGGGAACACCCCTCAGCGCTCAACCTCCCCCAGTAGCATGAGCTTGTGCAATCATTTCCCGTCAGGAAATTGTAGTTGGCACGTAGAGAGGTAATATGTAAGTGAAAAGTCTGTTGGGGCCTGCTTTGCCAATATACCCTTACCCATAGTCCTTGCCTCATATATGGTTGAAGGCCTCTGTTCGGTGTTGTGAACGCTTGACTTAGTTTAAATTGCTTTGGTACAAACGTTTTCTGTGCTTGCTTATTTCATCATCTCTTTATAGGTGTGTTTATATTAAGAACAACATGGGATTGGAAATTTATCAAACAGAGCACTCAGCAGAGGTAAAAACAAAAACAACAATCACCAATATCCCCCCATATAGGTACACAGAAACAGAAATGGTCCTCCATATACATGTACAATCAATGACATAAAAAATGCATTCGATTAAATAAGTCCCGCTGCAGGCTACAAGTCATACGATTGGAAAATTTCTGATGGCTTCACAAATTGAAAGTGCTTACAATTTTTATGACTAAATCGATTTTGTTTTAAAATACTCTTCCTGATGCAGAGTCGTTTTTTATGGAAGAACTTAACTTTGAAGTCTTAATTAAAGCGAAAACATTTCTACTTTGCAGCCCCAACCTGGAGAGTTGAGTTGAGAGAGTGCAAGTTGATCCCCCTTGAGGTTTATTTGATTTTTCTCCTTGTAGAGTGTGTGTCGCACTTGAGTGCAATTAAAAAAGAGTTTCATGTCATGCCAACCTCTTAATGATGGGCTTAATTTAAATGAAAGTGTAGTCTGGTTACAGAGAAACCTGAAGCTGTTAGAGATTGTTACGTCTTATTTTAGTTTTGCAACAAATTTCTATAAGGATCTCAATGAGAGTAATTACGAAGCACTTAGGTAAGGTCAGTCTTGCATTTTGAATGCATACAATTTGCACATTGTACAGCTGTTGACAAAGGCACAGTTGAAGTATTTAAACTGAAAAGATAAAGTGGATGTGAAGGAAACTTTACAGATGCATTTTAATAAGTTGCAAGTAGCCAAGTAGGGGCACACAAATGCTTGAGTATTTCTAATTGATGCATCGTTTCATGGCTTGTTAAGGCTGTTCGCTTAGAGCGTGCCTTAAGAAGATAACATTTTTGCTTCTTTTTTTTTTAATTGTTATTGATGCAGTTGCCATTTTTGTTTCTTGCTCTGTGTGTGTGAGAAATGGAGGCAAATCACCGCATACGTGACATTTTCTAATCAATATTTGAACGAATTAAAATCAATAAATGGACAGCCGAATGATATCAGCGAATTTTTGAAGGAAAATGGCACTCACTTACTCGATCACTGATGCGGGAATTCGGCTACTGTATTTTCAAAATTATTAAGCCAAAGAAGAAACTGGTTGTTATTTTAATAATTTATAAACTTACACTCTGATTGAATAATGGAGCTGAAAGGAAAGTAGTTGATATCTGTAGTTTCACCTAGATTAGAAGTAACGAAAGCACAGTTATTGCACCAGTGTCACACAAAACATATTTAGTGAGATACTGATAAAAAACAAAATCCATAGTAATTCAATTCTTTTTGGGATTTTTTCCCTTTTTGTAGTTTTATGTGGTCAATAGTTGCAGAAACTTCCGAAGGTTTCATGGCACTAAAATATGCAAATAGTTTTTGTTTTAATAAAGCTGTGGGCTCAAAAATGATATCTGAAGGCTCTTACACTTTCAGACAAACCCGAATCGAAATGGCTTGTGTCCTTGAACATGTTTTACAAAGACAAAAGCCACCTCGATTGGGGTTTGGCAGAAAATGGGCCTTCAGATATAGTTTTTCCTTCACTAAAAATAATAGATTTCCTCACGGCTGGCGTACCTCCACAGGTGGTTCGCCATGGTGAAAGTTGTGATTCCTAAAGATCACGAAACGCTTTGTGAATAAAGGCTCCGGCGCAAAGAACGCGTTGCGCGTGTTGGGATCGTCGCGGCAGCTGATGCTGTGTATTTTGCAGCGACCAACTGATATATAGGTGTGACCCAATGAAGTCGGCGCTGTGTTTTGATGGCCTTGTATTCGTATTTGCTAAGATTATTTTGAAATCGGCTAATGACAAATGAACTAGGGATGAGTCGATGAGTCAGCAAAACTAGAGATGGGTGAAGTTTTCACTGGTATATCGAATGTTTTTTCAACTATGCTTCAAATACCCCGTTTCCACTCAGGATTGAATCGCACCTCAGATCGAACTAGGGTCGGCTCCAACAATATACAATATGGTACCCCTGATGGTAAGTAAGCATGTTTGCCTGTCTACCGGGAGGTTCGAGGTTTGAGTTCCAACAGAAAACGGGTATCGCCTTTCGCGTGGAATTGTCAAGTCTTCCGACAGTGAATTTATTGTCATGAAAAGCTCTTTCTCGATTAGCCGTTCCGAATCGGCAGAAAATTGTAGGCCCGCTTTTTCTGATACGAGAAAGTAGTTCGTGAAACTATGAAAATAGTTGGCGATACGCTTGAAAAAACTTGTGTTTGACAGTTGTTGTATTTGTTTTGGCTGTAGACAATTTCTATCCACAGAAATTTTCATAGCAAAAATTCGCAGGGTGGGGAAATTTTTTACTTTCCTTTGAGCACTCGTTTCTGTACACAGTTCCAAAAATCGCTACGCTATATTAGGATAAGACTGAGAAACAGAGCTAGTGAAACATTTTAAATTGTGACTACAGTAAAACTTAACCGAACAATACGTTTTTGAATATTTTTACTCTCTGTAGTCAGTCATTAGGAAATGCTTATGTTTTATTATTTTCAAAAAAGACTAATTTTTGCAGCTTAAGTCTTATGTATGTGTTCGAAAAATAAAATGTATTTTCAATCTTAAAATTGGTTGGACAATAAAATCCGATCGAAAATGCTACTTCAAATGTTATTTCAGTAGCAGTAGAAGCCACAATTGAGCCACATCTCTGAGGTATCTGTTTGTCCTATCCCATCACTAGCAACAAGAGAGAACTTCATATTGGTTTTGACTACTAATGTCACCGTGTATGCCGCGCGACGAACTACGAAGTCCCTTCTTACAAGAAGGTGTATATTTAGTCTAGATGTCATCGGCACCGCACGCGCACAAAGCGTTCTATGGACCCGCTCCTTAAAGGATGAAGAGGCAAAATAACCATATCCCCCTCTCAGCTACACACCACAAAAGCTTCTTGTACTTTATAGGGCACAGGTGTATTGCCTGTGTAATTCAGTCAAGTGAAATGTGCGAGAGCTGCGATATCTCGGAAATCACCAAACTCAACATTCTTTGGGTCGCCCCTAGAGATGAATACTTGCTACATATGTAGCAGATCTTCTTCATTTTTCTCACGTTCTTCCCTAAACTACGTACCAAATGGTTTCTTCTTCGTTTACTTTTGTTCAAAATACCACTCTAAAATACTTCAAATTAATTGTGATTGTTAAATAGCACGAAGCTTGCGCCCGAAGATAGACAGAGTCTGAAATTATAAAATTAATTTTTATATTTAGCAAAAATGGCTTAAAGAAAAATTTTATTTATTTTTTAAATTAAAAAAAAATGTATGTAATTATATATATAATATATATATATATAAATTGCTGTTCGTTCGTTTGTTCGTAGTCTGGCTTGAACTCGAGAACGCCTGAAGGGATTAATCTTATCTTGCTCTTGAAATGTTCGTGGAGGTCTAGGGAAAATTTAAAAGGTAAGTAAATATGAAAAAATAAGAATTGGAATATAATAAAAGTAACAATTTCTTTCTTCTTAACTGTAATGAATAAAAAATTTAATTCAAACAATATTTTGTTTTTTCTTAATCGTTTTTGACAACAAAAAATTAAATTAATAAATAACAAATAATAAGATTATTTAATTGTTTGTTTTTGAAAATTATTTTAATTTTTTAACTGGTAAGAATTTAATTTATTGCCCATGAGTACATGGGCAGTAAATACAAGTATATTTCATCCTCAAATTCCCACAGGAACGGAAATGGGAACGTCAAATAGCCAATTTATTTAGTAGTATTAATATTTAATTTAATTTATTATTTCTGAAAGCAACCATAATATTTAAGATTTGACAACCAATCTTTGTGAGTGAAGATTACCGCTACGAGCGCGAGAACTTTCTGTACTTTTGTGATTCTTAGTGATAGTGACATTCCAGGCAATGTGCTTTTTCCAATCATTTTTTTTTTGATATTCTGTGATAGTGACAATTTACTACTAATTGATGACGAGGAGAAGGCAACCTGACTTAGGTCGAGGATCTCAATGCGACCATTCAGAATTTTCTTCCAAGACAGTTGGTTTCCTTCAAATCAGTCGACACCGTTATGAACCAGGATGACGTAGTCAACTATCCCACGGAAATACAAAACTCAATGGAATTGCCTGGACTACCACAATATGCAGTTAAAAGTAGGATCAGTTGTCATCATGCTACGTAACATTAATCAACCTCGACTATGCAATGGAACAAGACTGGCTGTGAAAAAGCTGATGAATAACGTCATTGAAGCAACAATCATAAAAGGATAATACAAAGGAGAGGATGTCTTGACCCCGCGAATACCGATGATTCCAACGCATTCACCATTCGATTTTAAACGGTTACAATTTCAAGTACGTCTGGCCTTTGCGATGACCATAAATAAATCACAAGGACAGTCGTTAGAAGTTTGCGGAATCAACTTGGAGTTTTCCTGTTTCGCGCATGGACAACTATACGTCGCATGTTCGCGCGTCGGAAAACCGTCTTCTTTATTTATTTACGCACCACAAAATAAAACAAAAAATATAGTTTATGAGAAAGCTTTAAATTGACTAACAGACTGTAAAATAACAGTGTGTGTCTGTCAATATCAAATTTAAACCTTATAAATAGCCACATGGGCGTAGCCAGGTAGGGGCAGGTAGGGGCAAATGCCCCAACCTAAGCCAAATATCCTCGAAAGATTCTGCGATTTTAAGAAAAAGTTAATCTTTGTTCTCGAGGACATTTGGAGAAAATGCTGAAACAACGAGGACTTTTCAAAGAGTATTCTCGTAAAAAACGATCGTAAAAAACGAGGACAATTTGAGAAAAAACGGAAAAAAAGGAGTATAAATGAAAATTTTTACAAAAAATGAGGACAATTCGCAAAATTGCCGAAAAACGAGGATTTTTCAATGAGATTTCTCTAACATCTAGAAATATTACACGAGCATATTTGGGCATTTATATTTATAATTCTTCGAATCAAAAATTCCTCCACAAATTCTGAATTATCTGATTGCGGCATTTTGAATGCGTCAACAGAAATTAGTTGCGATTGATCGTTCTAACGGTTCGGCCAAAAGCCAAGCAATAATACGAGAAGAATTCATGGGAGCTAAATGCGATGGACGCTCCAACAATTGCAGATGAAATTGATCGCGCAGTCGTGAGCTGTGAACTTGAATCGAATAAATACGTTGGGCAAGGGTACGATGGCTGCAGTGCTATGGCCGGAAAAGAAGGAGGCGTTCAAGCACATATCCGAAAAAAATACAAAAAAGCATTGTTTTCCACTGCGCAAGCCACAGATTAAACCTTGTTATTAATGATTTGAACACGGTCCCGGAAGTACGAAACACTATTGGCACCATCAAAGACATAATAAGATTTTTCCGAGAATCAGTGCTACTGCGAAAGTTTGCTCCGAACATACCCACCCTCGTTGGTTTCAAAAACACAAGAGCATTGCTGTTTTTAAAGCCAATTTCGTTGAGATCGTGAACGCATTACTGACTTTATCCACCGAAGGCAATGAAAAAACGCGATCAGCTGCCTACAATCTGCAGCAACCAAACCTGTATTTATCATTATGCACTTCAATAATTGCCAAATATTCAGATGTTCTTGAGCCTATCGTGAATGGTTTTCAATCTAAAAGTCTTGACATGCTCAAATGCAAATACCATCTTGATAGAATATCAATTGTTATCTCTAGCCATCGAAACGCTGTAGATACCGTGATTGATGAAATTCTAGACGAGGCATAAGAAATAGCGAATTGGATATGCCCAGACTAACCCAACGACAGCAGCATCGTTCAAATCAACCTGCATCGAGAATCCAAATGATTATTGGAAAATATCGTTGGTAATTCCGTATTTGGATTCATTGATATCATCGCTTGCAAATCGATTCGCGCCATTCAATTTGCCTGCATTTTCACTACTCACATTGCATCCATACATTATGTTGAAAAAAAGTATTGGCGATTTGAAAGAAGACATCAAGCCGTTTTCAGAATTTAATGAATTGGATCTAAGTGCAGAAATTGAATTATGGTATGACACTTGGAAAGACAAAAAGCTTAGTAAAGAAGCGAAGAAAAATTGGGAAGTGTGCGACGCAATCACGGAAGCGGACACCTTTTTTCCTGCTGTATCACATGCATTGGAAATATTATTGGCACTACCTTGCACGACTTTCACCGTAGAAAGGTCGTTCGAAACTTTGCGGCGTGTTACAACCTGGCTAAGATCAACCATGGGTGAAAATCGACTAAATAAGTAACGAAATAAGGAAAGAAAATCCGAAATAGAAGATGAAGACCTCAGGAAATTTGCTGAAAATCCCAGAAAATTGGTTTTATAAAACGCGAAATCAATGGTAAATATTTATAAAATCAATTTGATTCATTTCATATACTAAAACGATGTTTCTCTATTTTGAGAAACCAAAAAATGATACTTTTAAGGTATCTCTCAATATTCTTGTCAATAAATATGTCCTACTTTTTTTTTCAAAAAAAAAACGTCCTCGTTTTTTCACTGATTTTTAAGAAATAGTCCTCGAAAAAAGACCTAAAAAAATTCCTGACTACGCCCATGAATAGCCAGTATTTCAGGAAAACACTGTTTTGTAAGTAAGCAACATGATGTGTCGAAAATAATAATAATATTTCAATCTTTATAAAAAAAATGCTTTTTGATTAAATACGGAATCGTTTTGTTTGTTTTGAAATTAATTTATACAAAAGTATATGTCTTTTATTTATCGGAACACAAAAAAGACATTTTTGATAAATTTTCTTAAGTGTATACTATTGACTCTGGCGTATACGTACTGTTTTTTTTTTTAAGTTTTATTCTGATAATAAATTGCAACTACTTTCAATACATTTTATATTTAAGAGTTCAATGAGAAAAATTTTAGTTGCAAATTGTTGCTTAATTAATTTCGTCTGTATTAATTCAAATTCATTGAACTTATCCCTAAGTGACATAAACTTTTATTTCATTCACATATTTGCACGTGAACGGAAGATTCCCTCAGGAAAGGAGTTGGAAATGGAGACCTAGAAACTACTGGACAGATTTCAAAATTTCTTTCGGCACTGGGATGCCACAAAGTCCTTCAGTAACTTCTAGGGACCCCACACTACACAAATCGTTTGTGCTAACATATGTATTTTGTTTTTGTAAAAATCTTTGTGCAAACTGTTTGAGTAGGCTAGTCAGAATCCCTTGAGAAAAATTAAAATGCTAGTCAGAATCCCTTGAAGTGCGCAAATTTTCATACATTCTTGAATTTTGGTCAACTTTCACACCCCAAAAAAAGTGTTTGCATTCGTTCACGGTCTATCTATCCCAACTCATTAATTGGAAATTAAACATCAAAACTAAGAGTTTTCCTCACTTTACTAATTCATGCATAAATGGTTCTTTATCAAAAGAAAATCCATTTACAATTCACTCAAGTTTCCAGACACACTTGAGACTTGAGATTTTTATTTTTATGAAGACCAAAACAGCCGCGAGAAAAATATTATTTTGTTATTTTGTATTTGTAATTACGATTCCCATAGCGTACACCGTTCTTTTGGATTCCTCATTCAAGTTATTTGGTTAGTGAAAAATATAATACCACACTAATGAGCCTTCATTAATATTCCAGGAAAATATCTACTCCTCTCTTCCTATCACAACGACACAATTCAAAGCTTATTCGATTTTCCCAGAACCATTTCTACCCCTCGATATTTTCAGAGTCATCAGAATGACTTTTGTAAGCATATCTACAAACCCACCCGCCCAACATCCGTACACAGGAGAGAATATTATAATTTTTTAAGCTCACCTGCAATAAATGCCAATCATCACCACACAAGGAAAGTAGAAACTAATGCAACTGGATACAACTGCATAGGTGGGCGTCAGATCCAATGCGCACGTAGGATACTTTTTACCATTGTCCTCCACTATCAGCGGCTGTTCGGGTCGATGAAGCCCCAAAGAGATTGGGACAAATGAAACAAAAGCCGCTAGCAACCAGATGGCTGCTATCGTCACAACAGCAACTCGTCGTGTCACCCACCGGCCATATCTGAAAACAGAAAAAAAAATACAACTGAAATGGATATGCTTACTTAGATAGAACAGCAATAAGTAACAAGGCATACAAAAAGGATGCCGTAGCCGTAGTGACAAGTAACGAGTTTAGATTCACTAGAACTAGAACTTAAGTTTTTTTTTCAAAAAGAGGCAAATGGCTGACATGTTAATTCCGCAGTACTGGCATGCATTTTTAACAAACTTCGTTGGTTTCTTTTGCATCTGCTAGGAACAAGGATTAAGGAACAGGTAGCAAGGTACTTGCATTTTTTTTCGTTCTCTTCCCAAAAAGTGAGGAAGCAAAAAAAATGAGGAAGCATTTTTAATTCTCATGAAGCTGTACGAGTTTCTGGTACCAAGGGGTTTCATTTAAATGAAAACCTAAAGACTCATGACAGAAAAAAGCTTGAGTAGATTATGTAGTTTGCACTCAGCGCTTTATACCAACATCCACTAGATTTGCACCTTACCAGTGGAGTATTTAGGTGGGATTAAGATCTGCCCCTTGATGATGTGCAACATTTCACCAAAACAATATCAATGAGTAGAGTAGAGACTTAAATTATAAAAACTTATTTAAGCAGGTTAAGTGGTACCCGTGGTGTGATGGATAGCATGTCCGCCTGTTAATCCAGAGGTTCGAGTTCGAATCCCACCAGAGGCAAAAATGTTTTTTCTACGGGTATCGCCTTTCGCGAGGAATTGGCAAGTCCTCCGTTAGTATTCATTGCCATGAAAAGCACTTTCTCGATTAGCCGTTCAGAACCGGCAGAAAATTGTAGGTCCCCTCCATTCCCTCACAAGGGATGGTTGTGAGAAATGCGCTAGGCCCAAGGGCTCCTCGCTCTGTTGCGCCACCCTATTTATTTATATTTATTTAAGCAGGTCACAACAAATTTTTCAACTATAGACGAGTTCACACTGTACGATTAGTTGGACAGACTTTGGCTTGAACGACCAATGCTTGACAATGTGAGCCCTCAGACGAGCGCTTGGCCAACTTGTTGGAAGATTTTCAATTATTTCGGAAAACTTTGATGTTGGATGGAGCGGAGGAACATATGACACAAAGTTAAACGACAAGCTTGATAGTCTGAACGCGAACTACATCCGACTATCCAGAAGAAGTCTGTCCAACTAATTGTATAGTTTGAACTCGGCTTATCGCATTCAAAGTCCGTTCACACAAATACCATACAAAAATACTTCACTCTTTAAAAGGAAAATGAGAGAACAGCTTTCAACTGTTTAAAAAAGTGTATCACATCAAAAGTTTGGTTGTGCTTTTGTTATATAAATTTAAGATTGCAGTTCCTTCCTCCGAAACATTTATCCCTCTGGAACTTGCCTGATCTCCCAAGGACAAAATCCGACAACGTTTCTGTACGCTACCAAAACTTTATCGTCGAACTGAGGTTTTTAAAAGATTTTTTAAATACAAGTTAATTATTAAATTAATTAAATTTTTTTTTTTAAATTAAATTATTTAATTAACGTTAATTCGTTAAAAAAAGGCATGTTTTTGCGAGTTTTTGTGAGAAACCAGTTTCAATTTCTTTATTTAAACCAATTACACATTAGAAAGTGACATTTCATAAACGTTGTGTAAAATTTTCACAAAGAAATATTTAAAAATACGGCAATGACAGCAATTATTCGGACGTGCCTAAAAAAAAGGCAAGTTGCGGTGCCCCTCGAGAGGGTTTTTTGAAATTTTAATTTTTCACTTTTTTGGAACACTTTGAAAAGAAAAACGCGATTTTTCGTGAAAAAAATCAGCTAATTTCTTATTGTAAATTAATAATTAATTATCAAATCACTCCCTTGTAAATTATTTACAGAAATAGTGTTCAAAATTTCAAAAGGATCGGTGCAGTAGTTTTGAAGTTATGAGGGGCACCGACTTTTAAAAAGTGAGTTGTGGGAAAAATGCTTTAAGGTTTTTAAAAGAAAACACTATACCGACAGGTATAAAAATATTCGTAACTTTGTCAATTTTGCTTCTATCCACTTTAAATTTTAACACAATGTTCTTAAAATATTAGGCATTCATTTAAAAAAAAAAAACAGAAAAAAAAATTAAATACGTTACCCCCCACCCTTAAGAAGGAGTAGAGAGATAGGAAAGGCGGTGTTTGTGGCACAGTGGATGGAAAGGAAAGTACTACTCTTTTCTAGTTGATGACTACACCACAAGCGGCGCGGTCGGCGTTCAGAATAAATTTAAATGATAAACAACTACCCAGTTCGGGAATCGAACCCAAAAGTTCAGCGAAGTCGTTCAAAACCAATCCACTGCCCCACTATTGGCTGGCGGCAAACGAAGTAATCTGTGGACATCTGGAATTGCACGTGCATGAATGAACCCACCGATTTTTGACTTAACACAAACCACCTTTCCTTATATCAGAGATTATAAACTTATTCAATTTTCGAAACACAAGTACCATCGCCACTAAAATAAGTCTTCGAATCTAAGAATCAGAACCATCACCCATACTGAGTTTGCAAATAGCTCATTTGAATGGCGGTAAATAACATACAACAAGATGCTGATTGATCGAACAAGCTCAAAAGAGAAAAAAAAATAAAATGTTTTTAACCTCATCTCTTGTAACTCTTTTCCATGCTACGTTTAAATTCAAAGTGTATCTCATAGCGGTATCCAGCTATATCTATTCCATTGCTCAAAGAAATGGGATTTTTCATTTGACAGATTTCGCATTTCATTCCTGCATCAGAGTCGATGGTGAATAAATTCATTTTTACTGGTGTACCTAGGAACCTTTCAAATAATAGCTATCCGAATATCGTTTGCGACAACTTCAAGCTCACGATGCTCGACGTTACGTGTGATTACAGCAACGCTACCCTGAAGCTGATGCGAGAAATGGAATACGTGGTGGAGCTGACGAAAAAAGTATGAATGGCATACACAGTAAAGTGACGTGTATTTTGGAATTGTATTGAAGGATTCCCACGAAATAGAGTGGTCGGGAGCGGCGAAAGAAATTAAATTATCTGCTCATCTGTCTTTTTTTCGTATCTGGGTGCAGAGATGTGAAATTCATCTCTCTGAAGGGGCTGCCTCTTGAATGATTTGCCTTAAGGTTTATCTACGTAGACGTTTGCGTAGTATGTACATAGGTATATACATATATTTATATCCACTTGTATAGTGGTGTGTTTATGATTTAGGATTACATGGCTGAGAAGGTATCAGTCTGATATTAAGTTCAAAAATTGTGAAGGCAATTTTAAAAGTCAGTCTGCGTTAAGTGTGCTGCAAACAGCCCTTGATTTGGCTCATTGGAAATCATGTTATTTTTTCAAATAACGTATCGATTTCAAAGGTATTTTGTTACACTTCCCAAACAGCATTAATGAGCAGCCTAAGAAAGTCTTAGACTGTTGACCGCGTTTTTAACATCGGGCGATTTAACAACGCTGGACTATCTTTTGTTGGGTTATGTGAAGTCACGTTTACGCAGATAAGCCCGAGATGATCGACGCCTAAGAAGAGAAAATTCGTTCGAAAATTGGGCCTCTCGGCTGAAACTCATTCGAGTCAGTCGCGGAAGACTCTTGCCTGAAATCACCTTTAAAACCCTTATCTTTATATTAAAGTAAAATTCTTTACCTTACTTACTTACTTAGGTGGGCATTACAGTTCGGGGTGAACCTGAACCTCAACCAATATTCTTCTATAACGACTTCGATGGATAAAACGAGGTCTTCCCCTTTAGTGCAGTCAATGAAGCATTTTAGGTCCGAATTTTTTTACTGGGAACCGATTTGCATGAAATTTTGGAATTAGGCTCATCTTACCCTTAAATTCAAAAGTAAAAATGATTTGCACACCGCCACCACCCTGGGGGTGGTTGCCACGCCTTCTCGGGGGTGAATTTTTTTTTTCAAAATAACCTCGGATATCGATAGAAGGTCTAATTTTAAGCAAAAAATCAAATATAAAGTTTTTCATTTAGTCCAATACTTTTCGAGTTATTGGCAATTGAAAATTCGCAATTTGTTCACGTTTTTCATCTATTTATTGCAAATATCTCCAAAACTATACGTTTTATCGAAAATTTTATAATGAACAAAATTGTAGCAGGTAAAACAATGAACAATTTGGTTTTTTATAAAGTATTCTAAGAACAATATTAAGCTAGATATAAAAGATCAAAACCATTTTTTATTTTGTCTGAAATTTAATGGTTGTAGTCAATGCCATTTAGCGGCGAGCAGATGCATTTTATGTATTCTAATACAAGAGGATGTTTTGTAGTGCTTGAAATAAGCTTTAAAATGAGCACTATTAAAAGTCTTTTGCACGTAAAATAAGTGAGCTGTAGTGCAAATAAGGAGAGCATCTAATGGTTTTTTCTTTTAAATCAATGGCTTGAAAATTTCACATAATCTTTATGAGCTTTCCCCCTAATTTCTCTAGTTCATCAGCAGGCGAAGCCCTCAATAGTGTAGATTGCGACTTCGGTTCAGATTATAATTTTTTTTTTTTTTCTGTTACCGGTCCATTGTACTACCAGTTAGCAACCTTCTATTAGTTATAGCTTTCCAGATGTTCGGAGAAAAGCCAAAAGACGCTGCCATGATAAGGAGCCTAAGTTACCAGTTCTCACCATGTCTGCGCCGAAGCATTCCATCTACGGTTGTGCTCTTCACAGATCCATTCTAAAATCATGACCTTTGAATCGAGAAGTACTAGGAGACTTCCAGAAGAAAGTTGGTCATTAAACTCTACACGGATTGAAGTTGTGCAGGAGATTAAGTATTTAGGTGTTCTATTAACATACAATTTAAGTTTTGTCAAACACTCTATCGAGAAAAGCAACCAAGCCAAATTGGCTTTAAGTCTGATGTGGACTATGTTTTTCTCCAACCAAAACGTCGATATATCGTCTAAATACCAATAGCCGTATTTATTAGATTTCGCTAAAACACGCTTAAAGCGCATATTAGTTATGCAGTGAATAAGAACTTATTAAGACTTTAATCAGTGAATAAAAAATCCTTATTTATAATCCTTTTTTTTTCGCCCATACTAGTTAATCATCCCTTATGTCAAAAAATATTATATTATTTAATATAAATTAAATCATAAAGAAACTCTCTTATTTGGTTTCTCAATGGTTAAAACTGACAACAGAAATTTGTTTTTGTTTATATTTTCTTAGCTATGGAAGATGGAATGTAGGTCACGCAATATATGTACGTTGTTCTTATATATGTATATATTCTATTATTCTTTGGCTTTAATTTTGTTGTTTCGTCCAAAAAGGGAAAATCAAAAACGTTTCCGAACTGGAAAACTTGTAAGAAACCAATTTACAAAAAAGGAAAACAATGCATATTTCTGTCAATTGAAAACACATTTACTACGTCCAAATTATTTATAAAGTTAATGATAGATAGATAGATAGATAGTTGATTTTTATTCAATTAACAGTTATTTCATAATTAGTTATACAAAAATCATATAAGCATGGCATTTGCCGTCTGCCAGATTGACAACTAAGTAAATTAAATAACTGTAATACACTACCACATATAAATTTAATTTCCAACAAAAAAGTAAATAACATGTACATATCACAATTCAGAAGTATTCGTTGAATATTCTAGATCTGTATTTTAACGCAATTTTGCAATAATTATAAAGTTTGGAAACATCCATCTCATTCAGCAAACTAATAACTTGATCCTCTGTTAGAAAATCACTCCCCAGGATACTTCTCCTAGTTTCCCTGAGAGTTGGACACCTTCCGACGAAATGAATAACGTTCTCCCTCTCCGCTAAATTGCAAATAGTACACTCTATTGGTAGATCAGGCCTATGCGGTATGAAGTTTAAGTTGAGTAATTCGCTTCTTAACTTGACCATAGTTACAATAACGCTTACATTGTTCTCATCATGGAAGTAATTTCTTTCTGCGAGATTATGGTTAAGCCTACTGTAGGTTGTTCTGAACAAGGACCCGGCTGCTTCAGCTTCATATTCTGTTCTGCACTTCTCATCTACTGCTGCTATAACCTTGTACATAAGAGTTTTACTGTGAGTTACATCTTCCGTATTTAGATTAAAATTTAAATTGCATTCTTCTGCGAGACGTGACCACTCACCGTACCAGTTATTATGGCTTTGTACCGCTTTTATTGCTATTTTTCTAACGAGCCGAGATTCAGGCATTCTGAAAACGTGCAGGAGATAATCAGCTTGCATCTTCCCGGTTTTAATGAATAGAGGAGCAAGTCCGGTTTCCAGCATTATAACGTAGTTTGGCGTGTTTATTGGCAGACGAAATAATCTCTTCACATAGTGAGTTAAGAGCTTCTCTACATTGTGAAACTTTTTACATCCCCATGCTTGAGCGCCATACAGAAGTATACTTTCCGCAACTGCCTCAAATATCTTATGTTTACTGCTGTGAGCTATATTTACATTCATAAAGCATCTTTTCCAAGATATATTAATCGCTGTTTTAGCCTTTTGAAGTTTCTCCTTGAAATGTGCCTCCAAGCTCAGGTTTTTTGACAGAATTACGCCTAAGTACTTGTATTCACTAACACATTCTACATCTTCTCCGTTGTAGTTCCATTTTTCATTCGATGCATTGCGTCCACCGCCTTTTTTAATTATCATCACCTTAGATTTTTGAGTATTGACTGTTAAGTTCCATAGACAGCAGTAGTGGTGTACCCTGTTAATCATAAGTTGTAATGTTTCTGGTGAATACGCAAAGATGACAATATCATCTGCAAACATTAGAGCCTTAATACGCTCTCCTGCAAAGTCAACACCACCAGGAAGGTAATCGACGAGGTCATCTTTAAAGAGTGAAAACAAGGTGGGACTCAATGTGCAACCCTGCCTAACTCCCGATGTAGTATTGAACCATTCTGAAAGCTTAACTCCGTTCCATACTGCAGCCCTTGTTCCTTTGTACAGCTTTTCCAGAACACGTCCAAATTTCAGCGACATTCCCAGACCATATAACTTGTAAAATAAAGCACCTCGGTTAATTGAGTCAAACGCTGCTTTAAAATCTATGAAGAATACATACAATTTTCTTCGCTGCATACAGAAGTGTTCTGCAAGATTTCTAAGCATAAAATGTTATCAATTGTAGAGTATCCTGATCGAAAACCAGCTTGAAACTCTTTTAAAAGGTTCTGGGTTGTAATCCACGTTAGGAGTCGTTTCTGCAACATCGTTGTGAATATCTTGTACGTTGCATTTAGAAAGGAAATTCCTCGATAGTTAGTTGTATCTAACAAGGATCCTTTTTTATGTATCGGGCATATAATAGCATCTCGAAATTCAGTTACCGAGAGATCCTCTTCGATTACTTTGTTAAAAAGCGTAACAAGACATTCATTTAGCATAACGGTACCGTATTTATAAAACTCCGCAGGAATACCATCCGCACCTGCTGCTTTTCCATCTTTAAGGGATCCTAGCACTATTTCAAGTTCTTGTAGAGTAAATTTCTTATCAAGTATTTCATTGTTGAATCCAGGAATCGCATAATGCCAATTTGTTGTCATGGTGACAGGATTCAATAATTCATTAAAATGGGTGGATAGACTGTTAGCGCATAGTTTCGTGGGCACCCCGAATTGCTTGCCATTTAATTCCCAAGCAAGTTTCCAAAAATCGGTAGCAGTTTTGCATGTTGCTAGTCTGGATGCTTGTATTTCTTCATAATTCTTCTTTTTGGTCTTTTATATCTCCTTATAGTGCGAATTGGCCTCGATGTAGTTTCTTCGAAACAGATCATGGGTAGATTTACGCAAACTTCTCAACCATGCAAAAGATACCTTGCGAGCTTTATGACATTCATCATCAAACCATTGCAACTTTTCTTCTTTTTGCACTGAAATGTTGATGAGGGTAAGATGACTTCACAATCTGCTCCAACATAGAAAAGTCTACATTTTGTAGAGTTTGAAGATTTACGTCGAGTCGTTGTTTATATGTCTGGGCGTTTGCAATGTTCCATTTAACTATAGGAAGTAATCGCGTGTTAAGATTTTCTTCATTTGGTTGTACAAGTCGTTGGAATGTTACTACCACCGGGAGATGGTCTGAATAAGGGAATCCTTTGACCTCAAAATCTGTCACAAAAGGCTCCCAATCTTCACCTAAGATTGCATAATCAATCACTGATGATCCTTGTCTGCCAACAAATGTAAGATTTCCCGAACAATCGCTCAAACTGGTTCCATTTTGTATTCTAAGACCATAAGTGTCACATAGTTCAATCAATCTCTTTCTTCTGGCCATTACAAATAGTATGCTTTGATTGTCTGCAACATCCTTTTACTTCGTTCATCACTCCTTTCTCAAGACCAATTCTCGCGTTCGAATCACCAATCCACAAAACGTTTGAAGATCCCAAACTGTTTATTATCTCCGTTATTCTTTCGAAGTCGTTCTCCCAATAATTGCGATTTACGTATGATGGTAGTATCCAAAGACGTTTATTATTGATTTCCAAGTGTAGGAACGTTATATCGTTGTGAATCCGAAACTCACATTTTAAATCCTTCAGCTTTTGTTTGAACCCAAAGTAGCATCCTCCGCTTGCTCTGCCACGCATACCACTCCTGACTGCTGGGATCCATTTAAACTTATAGTCTATCAATTTATTTTCAATACTTGCAAAGTTTATTTCAGTTACAAACGTTTCATATAAAAATATTAAATCAAAGCTGTTTACAAATTTAAAAAACTCACTAAATAATGATTTGTTACTCAACCCTGATACATTATATGACAAAATCTTAAAATATTCATTTTTCTTATTTAAAACATTTATTGCTACGTTACTCATAGTTTGGCAGACGGCTTTAGTACTAAACACAACTATTTATACTCCTACCGACACCTCTGGGCCCTGGCAGGTTTGCTGCAATACCGACGCTGTTGACTTGTTGATCATTCTCCGTCAATTGTAAGCTGTCATTGTCGTATGTCATAATTTTGTTGTATATTTGCATTCCATCCTCGTCTTTGGACTTTAATATGTTGTTCTGGTCCAAAAAAAATGTTTTATTTTCGATGAAAAGATTTTGACCACGTATAAGAACTTTGGTGTTTCTGTTCTTGGCAATTATGTTCGATTTTATCTGCAGAAGGTGTCTTCGTTTTTCCCGCGCTGCTCTGGTATAATCGCGGTGCATAGATATTCCGGTGTCACGTAATTTGTTGGCAGCCCTCATCAAACGATTTACGTCATCGCTTTGCTGCAGTTCTACAATAACAATTGCTACTTGATTGTTCCTAGAGCGAATCACTTTTGTTCTTGTAATTTTTGCCGGGTTATTTTGTTGTAAGAGATCCAAACAAACATTTCTTGCTTTCTCGACTACATGCTGATCATCTTCCAGCGTTGGAATATGTAGTACAACATTATTCTCGTTGGATTTTTTTTTCAAGAAAATCAATCTGACGTTCGAGAATCTGACATTTATTCTCAACTTGCTGAAGTTTAGATTGAAGCATTTCATTGCTACGCTCTAGGCCTTCCATTTTCGTTCTGACTTCAACTAAGTCAGATTTTGTCGCCAAGTTTTTGAGACGATCGTCAATTAATGCCGCAAGTGAACATTCAAGTGTTTTTAGATCCACCACTTGCATATTACCGATTTGGGAAGCGCTTGGAGAACTGCTTTCTTGAGAACATGAATGAAAATCTGGTGAAAATTCAGAAAATGGTCGTTTTTGCGATTGTGTGAGATCTGAGCCTCTATTGTTATTAAACGGCTTATTGTTATTGTGCTTATAGCTCTTATTTGGCGGTGTCCTTTGTAGGTTACTCATTTTTTATGCAATTTATTCTACAATGCACTACTTTAGCCCACCTTCGAATAAAAGATTTTCAAGTCAACGATGATTTTCTGATAATTAAAAAACTTTAAAAAAAAGGGAAACTTTTCTAATAATATTAATTTATTACAAAATTTATGGAGCTTAATTTCACTATCAACTACACTTTAGCTAACCAGCGTTGCCAATCAAGTTAATGTAATTTGAGTAAATTTCCATTTTAGTTATTTTTAATATTCTCAAAGTTATAAATAAACCCCTGAATGACAACTCAATACTCAAAATCAAATGACATTTATGCGCTAAAACACGCATTTCTGCGTTTAAGCTAATCAGCAATTATTCACTGACGAAAAATGATTATAAATACAATTTTTGTTTTAATCAACGAATAAGCGTGTTTTAAAGTTTCGCGGAGTTTAAAATGCGATTATAAATACGGCTGCAAGTGTTTAATGCATCGGTAAATACATGTATGTGTTATGGTGTACAAGTTTTTGGAAACATATTACCTTGAAGTTTTTGAATGTTTTCAAAGGCATTTCTTCAAGCACCTTTTTCGACTTCTAAGCTCCACACCGAATTATGCAATATATGTATAGAATCAGGTATAGCTCCAATATATGTACAAAATCTCAAGGCCAATGCAGACTTTATTAATAAAGTAATGAAAAGGAGTGATTCATGTCTACACAAGATAATTCTGAAAAAATTACTACAAACCAATGCATCCCCTTTCAAGGAGTGGAATCAACTAGCCATTAATCATGACTCCTCTTTAAATTTGTCGGAACCTAACGTCGATAATTGGCAAGCTCAGTTTGCTGATGTGATCGCGAATGTTGACCAAAAAATTTTTATAGAAAATCTTTCTAGAGCAAGTTCGTCCGCTTCCAGACTTATCTACAGGCAGTTAAGTCACCAAATAAATTCAAATGTCAGTTATATCCGAAATAAGCATTATATTTAGAGCTAGGGTAGAAGTTTTGAATCTAAATTACATACCTCACCGAAATGATCGGCCGCAGCTTTGTACTTTATGTAAAAGAAGAGAAAATGAAGATATTTATCACTTTATAGCGATCTGTCCTATGTTACAGGGAATTCGACGTTTATATTTTCAAGAAAGTTTTTTGACATTGCCGAAACTTTATGATATTTTAAATGGATACCGGGGTTGGCTTAGTTTGTACAAGTTTTGCAAACATGCCATTACTTATCGCAACAATTTCCTATAAATTGCGAATTTTCCCAGTTAGTGCAGTTTCTCGAGTACACTTTCCTTTTTTTATTTTTTTTGTTGCAAATCAATTAAAATTGTTTTTTTTTCTTTGGTGTTTCAAATCATATTAAAATTGAAAATTGTATAACACTTTATGTTACAAACCCATTCAAAATGCTTTTTTGTGTTTCCAATCGTTGATTGAAGCCCTCATTGAGGACGCTGGCAGACCAAGCGACGGTTCAGGTCCTGAGAAAGCTGTCTGAGATCTTTGCCTAGCAAGTTCATCGGCGATCTTATTTCCAGATTATACAAAGTTAAAAGTTTTTGAAGAGCAAAACAAAATTTAAAATTAATTAAGAACATCAATATTTCAACACCTCTAGATTCAACAACATCATGATTTTATTAACTTATTATTTATTCACTGTAATAAAATAACGCAAACCCTAAATTTGGTTCTATTAATTTTACCATTTGAACACAGCGAAAGGTTCTTTGATTAATATGTCAGTAAACTCGTTAACATTCTAACCATCTCAAGATGAACATTATTATGTGGCACTTTGAACACGTCAGGATAAGGTGTATATCGTTTAACAGCACCAATTTATTTTGTATCTCCCTCCTTCCCCCACTCTTTCACCACCAGAAAGGAAAAATACTTAACTCATTACAGAATAAATTTGTTTTGCAAATAAGCAGGTTAAACCACAAGGAGTACCCGCACAGCCACATAATTTATACTCTTTGCCATATGAAAACACCTTCGACACACAAGCCGTCCAATATATCCTGTGCCTGTCTATAGCTAGTGATGTCTGTGGTGAAAGTCTACCATAGCATAGAACGTCTTTTTTTCTCATAGAAGAAGATGGTAAATTGAGCATCTGCCATTAAATAATATCTGCACCATCTCTCACATTAATAACCACATACACACCTCCGGGTTTTGGGAATATTTTGCGCACGTACAGAATCTACAAACATATTACCCAAGCATTAACAACGCCACATTGTATCGATCTCTTGAACCTATTTTCGGTTATAAGCGAGGTTAAGCTTTTAGGAAAATACCAAAGCATAAGGAAGGATTTAGAATTTCATTAGCTTCCTATTAAAAATAAAACTCAACATCATGAATAGCAAGCCTTGATCCAGATTTGATATGAAAATCATTCCTTCCATACAACACCATAGCACTGTAAGAGTTCGAATATATAGGAATGCCGACTCGTATTCAATTCGTTACTTTTTTTCTCTCTGTTGAACTGTTAACAAATTATTATAATTGAAGGTAAGTCGTGCGGAAGTAATAGGCTGCACCCCCATTGCCAAATAAAGGGAAGTAAGCTAATTTTTGACAATATCATAACAATAGAACCATGGGTATTCAACGAAAATTCAAATTTAAATTACTCCCCTGATTTAAAAAAAAATTATCAGATGAAAATAAAATAAATCTCATGCCAGAATTTCCGAACAATGAACACTCGTTTCGAAGGCGTTTAACAAAAGATATTAGGCAAACGTAATAACTACCTGTTCTTTTGAACGGAGTTAATTTTATGGTAATTGTGGAAGAATATCATTCCTTTTGATTTCGTTGTAAGAACGTTTTTCACTTTTGAAAGGAGAGGCTTTGTTGAGAAAATAGTGCGCACAACGAAGTAGTCAAAGAAGACCTTGAACTGATTTTTAAAGACAATAGCTCCCAAAGTTCCAAACTTTTGCTGAGACTCAAGCGAAAGTAAATTTTTAAATTTTTCCGAACGGTGGGTTATGAAACTCCTGTAGGGATTAATAACCAAATACAATACTTTGAGAAAACGAAAAAAAGAAGAAAACGTTATGAAAAGAAGGTAAGTAAGAAGTAGTGGTTCAAAGTATCTGGATATTTCGAATATCCAAATATACTGAAAAGAGCCATAAGAAGGGTTGAAATGCTAAGTATTTTATGTAATGAATTCAGTATCAGTATCAGGGCAGGATATAGTTGAAAGAAAACATACAGTTATTGCAAATGTTACTAATATTTATGTATTCGTTTTCAAAATACTTTTTGTTTTGGTTTATAAAAACCAAAATATCGACATTTTGGGGAAAAAGAGCTTTTGTTTTGCAGTCACAATATTCCCCGCTGTTGAAAAAACGCGCTCTGCATGCTAAGCATTTTCCGGGCAAGATCGCAGCTTCGAAGGGATACCTTCTTACTTGGTGTTTCCCCCACTCCAAAGAATTTCCCGTATGACTTAGCTGAGGCTCGATAAGATAGGTTTCAAATTGGAACATTGGTCCATTTTGGCTTCTTTTTTTTTAAGAGTATGTCCTTGCCTTTGTCTGTCAATTTGGTTGTCGTCGGAGTTCACAAATGAATCAGTGTCGGCTGCAGCACTAATTATTGACCGCCACTTGTCAATAATAGCGATCTTAGTTTCCGGATTTTCATGGTCCAGGTCTTTATATCGGGGATATAAAAAGGCCGCAAGCTGTCGGATCTGAATAGTAATACTATTTACATCAAAGCGTTGCGTAATTTCTTATAATAAGACGAAGACGATTGCTGTTCGCTTCACTCGAAGCAGAAAAGTGTAGCCTTAAGGGACTACTCCCGATTGGTCTAACTAAAGATGTTGGGGCGTTAGAATGAGAAAAAACTGTGGTGGTTATAAGCAGAGGCTCTAACATTGGAACAAGCTTATCTATACTCTTTAACTCGGCATCCGTTAGTGAAAGACGATTGTCAATGCTGTAAGACGTGATTCTAAGATCTATTAGGACTGCTTGTATAGCGACCTTATTTTCCTGCACCGATTTAGTTGGGCAAACAGCTTTCAAAGGACTTAAAGGCAAGGTATAGATCAGTGAATAGAGGCGGGATCCTTGGTCATTCTTTTACAAACCGAACGGATTTTGCCAAAAATCAATCGTCATCTCTATGATTCAGCTGAAATTTTTTTTCAGTTTCTATATAGTGAAAAATAAGAGATACGTATCCGAGGAATTTTTTTTTTATCGCCTGTTTTCGATTTTATAAGTTATAACAAATTTCATAATAGTGGTTGGAGACTCATTTTAAACAATGTATAGCGGAATCCTTGTGGTACCCGTGGCGTGATGGTTAGCATGTCCACCTCCCAACCCAGAGGTTTGAGGTTCGAATCACAGCAGAGGCAAAAATGTTTTTCCACGGGTATCGCCTTTCGCGAGGAACTGGCAAGTTCTCCGATAGTAAATTCATTGCCATGAAAAGTGCTTACTCAATTAGCTGTTCGGAACCAGCAGAAAATTGTAGGTCCCTTCCATTCCCTCGCAATGCATGGTTGTGAGAAATGCGCTAGGCCCAAGGGCTCCTCGCTCTGTTGCGCCACCCTATTTATTTATTCTTTTTTTATTTTATAGCTGAATCCTTAAGGGCTACAAAATTTTCATCAATAACAATTTTGTAGCTAAAAATTTGAACTTTAAGAAAAAAAATTATCAATAAACTAGTATTCTTATTAACAATTTAATTGTTTAAAACGATTTTAACAATTGGCCCCAAAATGAATCGAGTTTTTATTATTACCATCGTATTCTGCGTCAAATTTTATGTAAAAATCATGTTTTTAATTTTTCCTCAAAAAAAAAAAAATTTTAAAAAATTTTCTCAAAATTTGAGCCCTTAATATTAACATTAAGTGCTCGCCCAAGGCATGCAAAAATTTTCCGTTTACAATACACGTAAAATCAAATTGTTTTTCTTTAAAACCCTACAGTTCAGAGGCATTTTATGGTATAGTCTAGGACATTAAAAGATTTTCTTAACAATTGAATGCTCCACAAAAAAGCTCATTGCGGTGAAGTCGTAACTCACACCATCGAGATAGTAGGTTCAAGTCACCAAACCCAATTTTTTCCTTAAACTTTTTTTTTTGCCCTATCTCGTAAATGACAATAGCTACAAAAAAAAGGTGTTCAACAAATTTGTAGGAAATTTAATTAACCTACAAACCTATGACCTACAAAAAAATTTACTCATAATTTAACTTTAATGAAAATTTATACTAAATCATTATAAAATGTTGATTTCTCGCTTCTTTGCATGAAAATACAAAATTTTGAGGTTATACTGACAAATAGTAAAAACAAAAGTAGATCTTTTGATTATCAACAACTTTTACTCTTAATTTTTTTTTTTTTGATATGAGGTACAGATACCATTTTATACTCAAAAAACAGTTGTTTTTACCATTACGCGCTACACACATTATTTTAAAAAAATAACAATTGAAAAGTCTCCATAAATTAAAAATAAAATTTTACGCAGAATACGATGGTAATAATAAAAACTCGATCCATTTTGGGGGCAATTGTTAAAAATCGATTTAAACAATGAAATTGTTAATAACAATACTAATTTATTGATAATTTTTTTTTTGATTTTTTTTCTTAAAGTTCAGCTTTTTAGCTACAAAAGTGTTATTGATGAAAATTTTGTAGCTCTTAAGGATTCGGAGCTATACATTGTTTAAAATGAGTCTCCAACCATGATTATGAGATTTGTTATAACTTATAAAATCGAAAATAGGCGATAAAAAAAAATTCCTTGGACACGTATCTCTTATTTTTCAATATAGAAACTGAAAAAAAAATTCAGACGAATCAGAGAGGTGAAGTTCAAAATCCGTTCGATTTGCTAAATAATTACACTGTTGGGAAATATCTTCGCAAGTTTGTCATAGATTCTTTTGCGAGTATTGAAGCAGAAGCGGCAAAAATGGGTTTGATTGTTAATGAGGGCAAAACGAAGTTTATGCTGTCATCAAACAGGGACACAGATAATTGACGAATGGGACAGAACTTCACAATAGACAGATATAATTTCGAGGTAGCTGTGTGGTGTGCAAGAGCGACACTTACTCGTTGTTTCCGTCGGTAACGCTGCCTTGTCGGAATATTGCTAAAGTGGCTTTCATACTTGAAATCGGAAACCAAAACGTTTTACTTTTTTTTAAAACTATACCCGCTTTTAAAAAGAATCGTTGAGGTTTATATTCGCAATCCTTTCCTGTTGTTACGTCTCCTGCCACAGATGCAACACATTCAACATCGCCTAAACAAGTCTAAGAGATGAACGACCGGTGCCACCTACCTACGGGCATGTCTTTCGACCCGCTGAATCCTAATCTTAAGTCAGTTTAGGCCGTACACCTTCTAACTTTAAGTAAATTGTAAAATAAAAAAAACAAACAAAAAGACCTAAACTGACTAACAATTCGAATTCAGCGGATCGAAAAACTTGCTCTTAGATAGGTGGCGTTCGGTGTACAGACAACTTTTATTTGTTTTCAATCATAACTTTCGTATCACATTCTACGTAAATGGGTAGGGGTCAACTCGCGGTTCTTTTCTCGTAAACGTTTACTTCGCAAAGGTCAATACGCAATTTCTTGTTTCGCATATCAACAATTCGCATATTGTTTTTTCGCAATTCTTGTTTTGCAAATTCATGTTTGGTTTGGCGTTCATCTCGCTGTAAGATCATCTCGCATTCATTATTTCGCTGTTACTTAAATCGCTTTACCTTATCTAGCATTGCTTTATTTCGCTTTATGTTATTTGGCAAAATATTATTATTATTTTTTATTAATTTTTTTGGTTTTCACTGTATCTCATGTTCACAAGTTTCGCGCGAAATTTGTGAACATGAGATAAACTGAAAACCAAACAAATTAAAAAAAAAATAATAATATTTTGCCAAATAACATAAAGCGAAAAATCACCCACCTAAATGAGCAAGCATTTCCGTATATTTAAAAGGAAAACATATCGAAACAATTTATCGTCATTAGCATAATTAAATGAAAAGATTAGTAAAGTTTTTAACAGTTAAAACACTTATTTTATTTCCTCAGATGTACATTTCAGAAGCAATGCTTCCATCGTCAGTGAGATTTATAAATCTCACTGACGATGGAAGCATTGCTTCTGAAATGTACATCTGAGGAAATAAAATAAGTGTTTTAACTGTTAAAAACTTTACTAATCTTTTCATTTATTAGATTAAAAAACACGTGGAATATCTCAACTAAAAAATTCATTAGCATAATTATAAAACAAACAAAAAAAAAACAATTGTTTCAGTGAATGAGCAAATAAGACAAAAAGTAAAGTAAACTAATTACAGATTTAAATACACTGCACACTCTTTCTGTATTGTCAATATTATCCATTTTTGTTTTCAAATGGAGACAAATTTACCAAAAGATGTTAGCATTGAACTACTCCAAAAAACTATTACAAGATCGCTGCATGAAACATCAATAAAACAGATAAAAAGAATGCGTGCAAAGAATTGAATTATCAAGTGGATAAGTAGCGTTTGGCGAATTAACTGTTTGCGAGATAAGGGAATCCGAAAGTATTATCAGCCAGTTGCATTATAAGCCAGTTGATTGGAGTACGAGAGAAGAAAATGCATAATAACTTATGCGAGTTAATGTTTCAGCGAGATGAGTGCAAGACGAAATTACAATTTGCGAGGTGACTGCTGCGAAATAAATGAAAAATTTTTAGACATCCGCGAGATCATCGTTTGCCAAATGAAATCCGCGAGTTGTTCGGCACCCATCTGTGTTCTGTAAATGTAGTCATTTAAGGGGTTAGGCCACCCTAGAGGCTGAAAAAAATAGGCTTTTTGGGGATTTCTTTTTTTCAGAAATACTACAAAATAAATCGAGATAACAGAAACGTGATTTTATTATCTATATTAGTGACTGCTTACAATAACATTTTTGAAGCGATTTATTACAAAATGGCGGTTGTGCAGCGTTTTTGCGACGACGTCTTTTTTTTCGGGGTCGACGGCCGGACCAACAGCTCCTGTAATTTTTTAAATAGTAATGCGCAAATGAATTTTTTCGATTACATATACTTACTGCTTTAGAAGTACGTAGGATTTTTGCGATATATTGATTTTTGGCCAAATGGTGACCTTCTAAAGTGAAAAGTGAAAAACTTGCCTAAAAAATGGCCAGATAATTGTTTATAACAAATGAACTACGCAATACAAAGAAAAATCTTTCGTACTTTCATAGACAATGTATATTTCAAGGCATTTGTAAAATTTCAAGTTAAATAAATAAATAAATAAATAGGGTGGCGCAACAGAGCGAGGGCCCCTGGGCCTAGCGCATTTCTCACAACCATGCCTTGTGAAGGAATGGAAGGGACCTACAATTTTCTGCCGGTTCCGAACGGCTAATTGAGAAAGCTCTTTTCATGGCATGAATTTACTAACGGAGGACTTGCCAATTCCTCGCGAAAGGCGATACCCGTGGAAAAACATTTTTGCCTCTGCTGAGAATCGAATCTCGAACCTCTAGGTTAGCAGGTGGACATGCTAACCATCACGCCACGGGTACCACGGGTGAATAACTTTACAATTCCTTTAATCTGCGATGCCTGAAAGAGACGTTAGACAAGTCTAACTCGTCTAGACTAGTCAGGAAATAAAAATTTTCAATAACAACTGCCGTATACTATATAGTATACATGCTCTACTCCCCTAACGTACCTTCCCCCTTGCGCACTTGCGCTCACAAAAGGAGCTCGCTGTGGACCAGACGGCCTTGTACTAAAATTCGAAAACCGAGTACCTAATGGTTTTTCCCGGCCATAATCTTCTGGGACATAATTTTTGAGGTCCTAAAGGACCATTTGGAATTTAAAAAAAATCGATTTTTCGAAAATTCAAGGGTGGCCTAACCCCTTAAAAGGATATAATAAATCTCCTTGGGGCTTTTCGAGGAAGAGTGTTGTCATTCCTTCCAAATTGTTCTACGATTCCTTACCTTACAATCTCATCAATGTCCTTGCAGGAAGGAGATCCGAACAAATTTAATCTAAATTGAAATGCTTATATCTTAGCGATAAGCACAGTTGAAAATCGCATATGTAATTGTTATTGTTAAATGTCTAGACTCATTCCAAGTCAGAAGGGAACAGAAAACTGCTCTCATGATTGATAACATTATCACAAGGATAAACTTAGTTTTTTACCGTAAACCTATGTACATAGCTCCTGTTTAGCTGCTACACACTGTGATTTACGATGACAGTGACAGGAAATAAAGATACACCGTGATGTGTTGTTTGGTTTTTGGGCAACAATACCACAAAATATATTGTTTACTGTGGTAGTGGGACACACATGTTGCTTAGTTTTCTTATTTTATCTGCAGATTACTAAGCTGACCTGTTTGCTTGGTTAGATGATGATTTATTTACGTGTTTGTATTTTGATGGATTACGTTTTTGGGGCTTATCGAAGAATTTATTTGTTCCTTTTATTGTAAATAAATTTAACAGTGCTTAGTTTCAAATTTTGAGGAATGAGAAGTTTCTCTTTCGAGAGAACATAAATCACAGTATACAAATTTATGTTTTCTAGAAAACCAATATATTAGCAAAACTTAAATTTCTACCGTCCTCTGACTCACCTTAGTGGATCCTTAATGTGTATGTATCGATCCATTGAGATGGCACACAAGTTAAGAATAGACGCTGTTGAACACATCACATCGAACGCTACCCAAGTATCACAAAACTGAGCTCCAAATATCCAATAACCTAGAAGACAGTAAAAAAAAAAAAACAGCATGCAAATTTAATAAGACAAAAACACAATCAATAAAATCCCATTGACAAGTTTTTCGTTCCTAACGATAGAAAAAACATGAAGTAAAATCAATTCCTCTAGAGCTTTCACAAGCACAAGCAAAATAATGTAGGGAAGTTTGGCCCTTTGGCGATGAATGGAAATTTTCATTTTCTAAAAATATGGTTATTCCCGTGGGTTCCTTGTGTGGCTCTAACCCTTTGTCTTTTATCGACGTCGCTCATCATCATTGTCATATAAACCATCAGCACCTAGCAAGCATCCCATCCATCCTCATGACATAATTTAATTGAACGACATAAAAAGGAAGTAAAAATAAAGTGATTCTCCACTGTAGACCGATAATTTTCAATGCTTTTAACTTGCTAGACGTTGTTATGTATGACATAGTGGATTACATAACTCTGAGGGTTATTATAGCTTATAGTTCATTCAAATTTTGATATGCTTTACAGTTTAACACTACAGGGTTCTTTTGGTGAAGGTTGTCTTTTTTTATTGGGAACCTCAATACCATTCCGAAAGCATACGTACGGAGCTTAGATTTGGTTAGATTTGAGTGATTTTTTTTTGTCAGTTGGTATGGAAGTCGGGTTCTTTTTAGAAATAAAAACAAATTTCCGCATAATTTATTCGCTTGATTGAAAGAAATCTGTCTAGTTATTCTGTTCAAGTTCCACACGCTGCACTACTTGGAATACATTTTCTCATATCCGTTTGTGTTATGCAAACTTAGTTCGCTTTACGAATGTAGAATGAGATTTGGCAGAGGGCAAACAGAACCATGTCAACATCATGCATTTATGAATATTTGAAGAAAGCGACTTTAGAATATGAAAGCAATGACTTTTACGAGAAAAAATAAATTGCATTGCCAAAGGAAAATTTGTAAGCTAACAAACCCCACAATCTCTCTATTTTAACACCAATAAATGCAGATGAAATACGAATATGCAGATACACTTACAATCCTACATGCGGTAGCTCTTCAAAGGTGGACAGTTTTGAATTTTTCGTTTGGTTCATACTATGGGAATTGAGCAGGCTTAAAGTACCTATGTTATATTCAAAGAGCTTTTAACTCGAATGGCGATGCTATGAAAAATTCTTTTTTAGCCAATAAAGGGAAAGAAAAGTCAAATTTTCGACTACGTTTTAGCGGTAGAGAAATCAAAGAAATAATAATTCATAGTTTTCATAGCTACCTTCTAGTTTTCGTGCTTTCGTGCTTTGCTTTTGTATTCTCGATAAGGAGGGGGAGCATGATCTCCCGGTTGCCGCAAAATCTAACAAAAGGAGCGTTCGTATCTTGACAATGATAACTAAGTTGAGGTGTACGACATAAAAACTTTTCCGCAAGTGAATTCACATGCAATTCTCTGTGTTAACTCGTCTGGAGGTCAACAATGTGGTTAAACGTTGATCAAATGGAAGCAATGAAGCATTTAAGTGTCAGAACTCAGATCAAAGAATTTTAGCGATTATTTGAAGTTTCTGGAACAAAGTGATTATAAATGAGTTAAGGTCAAAATACTGTATGGGTCATAATACTGTTTTTAAAATACTGTATCTCAAAATACTTTATTTCAAAACACTGTATGTACAAAACACTGTATTATCAAAGTTCTGTAAAAGTCAAAATACTGATGTAAGTCAAAATACTGTATATCAAAATTCTGTATTTCAAAATGCTGTAAGTGGGCTGAAAAATAAAAACTGTTTTGAGAATGTAAAAAAAGTGCGCACTTTTTTACATTCTCAAAACAATTTTTATTTTTCAGCCTACTTACTGCATTTTGAAATACAGAATTTTGACTTACAAAACAAGGAATTTTGTGATTTTGTTGTGTGTGTTTTTAGGAAACTTTCGTTTTTTTTTGTTTTTGTTGATAAATTTCTACTTATTATTGTATCTATGACTTAATAATGTATTCTGGTTGTACATTAGTTTAGATTTTCAGAAAAAGAATTATGCAAAAGTACAGTATTTTTGCAAAAGGGTTTTTGAGATACAGTATTTTGCTCATACAGCGTTTTGAGATGAAGCATTTTAGGATACAGAATTTTGACCTACAGTATTTTGATCATACAGTATTTTGTACATACAGTATTTTGAATTACAGTATTTAGAAATACAGAATACTAACCATACAGTATTATGAGCATACAGTATCACACAGTATTATACAGTATTTTAACCTTACAGTATTTTAAAATACAGCATTTCGACCCGCTGCCTTTATAAATACGAATGCTGCCATGCACTACCACTGCTACATTAGCGCGAGCTGGACAGAGCAACATTGTTTGTTTCGAAACTTTGATTACTTTGTCGAACAATAGAAATCGTGTGCGTCAAAGATATTTATTGGAAAAACACCGGAAACAAAGACCAGAGTCAAGAAGATTTTCTACTGCAGAAGGAATCAGACAACAAAAGGAACCGGTATGATCATTTACAAGAGCTAATTGGCAGCGTGTTGACCATTTCGAAGTCTAGTGATCGTTCAAACCAAAGTCTTTTAATTTGGAAATGCAGGAGAAAGTGTGAATGTCAGTGCATAGGGTAAAATACGACTGAAAAGGATGCATTGTGGCTAGACTTTACAGCCTTATCAGGCATCCAAAAAGAAGAAATTTGCACGGATACACTTTGAAGAAAAACGAGATTCATAAAGATTTCTACAGAGGTAATGTAGACGTCACAAAGAACTTTCTGGTTGAGGATATTATGTCCAAGTCAAACTGTCTAATCGTGTTCGACATCAAAAATGGCTTCTTCTTATCATACTGGAAGTGGTTTCGAAGTTATTATGTTTTATTTAAAAACCTTCCACGATTAGTTAAACATATATATATTCCGTCAATTCACCTTAATTACATTATGTGCCTTATAACTAATAAGATAAGAGAAAAGGTTAAGCGTGTCGAACGTGTTATACAAGTGCTGGCTGTCACGTCGGCGTCGCGTCGGTCGTCGCCAAAAGTCAAAAACCCATCTCGTTGTCTAAGTGCTTGGTAGCTATGTGCCTATGCAGCAGAAGTGGAGATCAAGCTGGTTGATATTTGGTAGCCAATTTCATGAAATGGTGGTTTAAATACGGAATAGTGAGAAGCTGTCTTCCAGCCACACAACAATTTGTATGAATTCGGCAAAGGTATCTTAACAAATAAAGTACTAGAACAACTGACTCCCCCATTGCGTTTTACATCATAAAAAGGACGTTCATAGTTCCCTGATGTGCTCACGAGTTATGAAGATAAAAAAATGAGCGACCAATTCATTCACTTCAAGTAAAACTACCTTTTTAAAACCGTTAAAGCAGACCCGAAGCAGATAGCGCCGATAAAAGTCCATAGCTAACAAAAAGATGACGAAACTCTGCAAAAATGGCAATACTAAAGTCTTTTGAAGAATGAGTTTATTTGCTGTAACTTTCCTATGATGTACAAAACGAAGCCAAATGCCGGAAATCATATTAATCACCGTTAGATCATTTCTCACCCTCTAGAGATCTTTGAGCGGGTATTGGATGTTGGGTAGCAAAATTTTGAAAATAACAAAGGTTTCTGAAAACCAGCGCGAATCTGTCACGGGTAAAAAACCACAGGATAAATACTATGTATAAAGATTCATGAGGGATACATAGCATCAGGGCTTTCGCATAGTGTGTAGTAAAAGTTGACTTCAAAACCGCATTCGATACAACAATTTATTGATTTTTGTCGCCCTCAGACAACTTGGAGTTCCAAGGACATTAAAGATGAAGAAGTACAACTCTTCCAAATGAAATCATCAAATAACTTCATTACGTGGTCAACAGGGAAGCAAATTCTGTGTACTTCATTACAGTTTCTCACTACCTGTTCAAAAAAGAGTGCCGGACACCAAAGTAGAACGATTCTTCTTTACACCCGATGAAGCAATCGTAAACGAGGATTTTACATTCAAGCAATAAGCATTTGACGTTCATTAGAAGACCTTTCACCATGAAAATGTTCTCTAATCATCATGAGACCTAAGACATGAGACATGCCATGACGTGTTTGCCACGAGTGAAGTGTTTAAGTATTATAAATAAATAATAGGGTGGCGCAACAGAACGAGGAGCCCCTGGGCCTATCGCGTTTCTCACAACCATGCGTTGTGAGGGAATGGAGTATTAAGGATCTTTAAAATTGGCCGACAATGGTCTTGCCTCCAAAAGCAAACTTATATATTCTTTCAAATGCTTTTTACCTCGCTGAATCCAAATCAGAGTTAAGGGGGGAAATCACAGTAAAATTTTCGATTTCTCGAAAAAAAAGTTTTCGAAGCGATAGAACCTGTCTATGAAAACTGGTGACGGATGAACTTCTTACTCGCTTCATCGGAGGATATACGCAAAACAACAGTGAAAGTTTCAATGCTAATGTTTGGATAATGGTACCAAAAGGCTTGAATTCTGAAAAAAAAAAATTGACAACGTTACGAATATCGAAGTCATGGGCATGAAAATCGACCCGAACAGCTGCAACCTATGCGTGGAGGTTGACGAAAAGCGTATCAAGAAGGCGGAAAAATCTATTCGAAAAAGCGGAAGAAGAGTTGGACTGTTCGGTGCAGGTTTAGGTATTGCGGATTACAGGTATATGAAATTTTCATATGGTTTCTCAGTACTTAAGACTTTGAACGCGTTTTTCTAGAAACCACTTTTTTTGAGCTCGCCGAAGACATTTTGAGCCATCTAAATATGTAAAAATTAATTGCTGTTCGTTAGTCTCGCTAAAATTCGAGAACGGCTGAACGGATTTGTCTTATCTTGGTCTTGAAATGTTTGTGAAGGTCTAGGGAAGGTTTTAAAGCGTATATTTTATCCCTATAATCCCACGAGAACAGAAACAGGAACGAGAACGGAAACCTTAAAGTTACTTGACCGATTTCAAAAATTCTTTCAACACTAGGATGTTACGTTATCCCTCAGTGACATAGACTTATATTTCATTCACATATTTCCACGGGAACGGAAGATTCCCTCAGGAACGGGGTTGGAAATGGAAACTTAAAAACTACTGGAGATTTCAATAATTCTTTCGGCACGGGGTTGCCACATAATCCCTGATCAGTAACTAAGCGAATATTTTAACCTTATAATCCCGCGGGAACAGAAATAGTTACGAGAGGAGTCTTAAAATTGGAGACCCGAGCAACGCCGGGCGGCTCAGCTAGTTTTTAAATATTTTTTATTTATTTTTTTTTTTTTTTTGTCAGGAGGGAATCTTCAAAAGACACTTGGCACATATTTTTTATTGAAAAAATTACATTTTATGCTTCTTTAGTATTGCTATGAAACCTACTTTACAGATTTTCGATTGATACTTCTATTCAGACAAAATTAACTTCCGAAAATATGCCTATTTTTTGTGTGCTACTGTGATTTCCCCCCTTAGCAGTTTACACGACAGCTCTTTGAACCCTTGTTTTAACATAAAAGAAAATCTTAGCCCGAAAACAAACATTTGCTTTTCCGATGATGTGTTATGCGCTCTATTTCCTCTACTTACTGAGGTATTTAACTAAAATTCACGGTCATGCTTGATTTTGAAGCCTAGGTAGAGTTTTGAAAAGAAATTTGAGTCTGATAACACATTTTTTAATGTTCTAGATGTGTGAAATTCAAGTTCAGTCACAGAATTAATCTATTGCGTCAGGTTCTTTTCATTTCCTTATCTTTCAAAACTTGGCGCTGTAGAGGTATTCTCTGACTGGATTTGAATTCTACACATTCAGGACCCTTAAAAATGTGTTATTAAATTCGAACATCTTTTCAACAACAATCCTTAGCAAAAATAAATTTCTTTAAAGGTTTTTCAAACGTTCATAAGAACTCAACCAGCAAAATATCTTAAAACTATCGTAGCAAAAGTTTCGTTCGTTATTTTTTGTTTTTGTTTTTTTGTTGTTGAGTTGTATCAATTGATAACAACTCAACAACAAAAAAAAAGTCTTAAGACTCTCGTAGCATTTGTTTTTAGAGCCAAAAATATTTACATAAATATGTACATACATATATAAAAAAAACTTACATAGAATTTTGCCAAAGAGAAGCATGTCTATTGAACAATTCGCATCCACATTTGGTGAGAACGTTTACAGCAAATATACTCCATCTGACCATGGCCTCGAATGCAACCTACATTGCAAGTTAACAAAAAGAGTAACATTTTAAAGTATCAACAAGGACTATTTCGAACCAATAGGTATTTGCAGTTTCCGAAATCGGAAAACGAATTCCAATGGCCACCGGCTGCCCGGCGGCGATTATGCCCTGGAAACAAGTTTGTGTTATTCAAATTTTACGCCAAGCTTATGCCTCCAGGCTCCATAGCTGAATACATTACTTTGGAAAAATAAAAATGCTGGCACAATTGACACCAGGGCTATGGTAAAGGAGAGGAGGTATAGAATGAACTACTCGCGGTGTGTGGCAGTTTGGTAACATGGAATGAAAAACACTAAACTTGGAATTTTTTCATCTTTTATTCAAGCAAAATGAATGTGCTTACGAGATCCTTTTCAAGATTTGAGTTCAAAATATAACGAAATCTTTTATGTGACTTGTTCGGCTTTTGTTTGGATTCTGGTTAAAGATATTTACTCGATTTTTGCGCTTTGATTCCTGAATTAAAATTTTTGAGTCTTGTGTTCGTAATTGGGAACCAATGTTGGATGCATACAGTATACCTGCAGCTGGTTTGGGAGGGCTAAAAAAAGTGAGGAACTATTTAGGACAAGTTGGTATATTTATTACCTTTCTTAATATACCTTCGACTTGCCCAATTTTTGATGAAATGGACTCATGTGAGAAAGAGTCAGCAACCTATATTCTCCATAATACGGTAATGGAGGGCAGTGGAACGGAAATGGCTTGCGAAAAGAAAGCAAGCCATAAAATTGTCTCACCTACTCAGGCAAAAAAAAAACAGATGCCCTGTAACAATAGGAGCTTAAAACAAAAAAATTTGCAGCATTCTAGACTAATTTATAAGAGCTTAACACGACACATCCTAGAAAACCAATCAAAATGGCGAACAGAAAATCTTTTCAATAGCTGTCCATGACTAAGGGAAAAATTGGTAATTAGTGGAAAATCACAACAACTCTGGATTCTTTATTCGCGACTTCTGCTGAATTCATTGCTTCAAAAATAATAAAATAAAAAATAATGGCCATAAAAAATCGACTAGTCTAATACCAATGGGGCCAATTTCATTCACCTTTGCTCCAAATCACTTGTTTATCTTTTTTTCCTGACATGAACCTTTCAATTTGAATGGGCACTTCATCACCCTTTATGACCATCAATTGATTTGAACTCAATAAATTTTTTTATTTCGATCAAATAACAATGTCTTCATTGAATTGGAATGATAATTTCAGTCCATTGAAGTCAAAGGATAAACAATTCCGACTACATTATCAGCAATTCCTTACAGAAAACCAACCCATCATAAAGCGTTTTAAACTACACTTATCCATCAGTTTAAGGGCATTTTAAAAATAACAACTGTGCTGTTTTTACTACTTCATTAATGCTAAGCACCTACTTCGCTTTTCATTCGTCACACTTCATTTGACTCCACAACCGTAACGGCTGCAATGAATTACCCATGATCCTTTTTATCCACAATATGGAACCAACAACAGAAAGAAGATGAAAAAAGGAACACATTTCCTCATAATCAGCCATCATAAAAACTCTACATCGTCTTCCAGGCTACAGTAGCAGCAGCACCATCTTCGATGGTTGGGCAAAAGGAAGATAAATCATTAATAATCCCATTACCCGTTGTTGGCTGTCGAAATTTGCATAATATCTTCATTGAACGCAGAAAAAGTAAAGCTTATTCATTTACTGTTATCAACGCCTGACCTAAAGAGATAGAGACCAGACTCTCCTTCTGGCTCATGAGCTATGAACTTTATTCAAACTAAGAAAAGGAAAATGAAAACATTGTTCTATATACTCACCCAGTAAATCATTGACTCCAGCAAATGTCATAACTAATGATGCAACAAATAAATCGGCGATCGCTAATGAGGCCAAAAATAAGTTCCCAATCCGTCGCAGACTTCTCTCCGTATAGATGGCAAGGCAGACGAGGATATTTCCCGCCACGGACAGAAATATGAGTAATGACAGGAAGACACCTGCAAATATGGTGGTTCTTCCTTATTATTTTCCAAAAGAAAACCAAACAAAAAAAAAAAAAAACATTCATCACCATGCAGTGCCATGCAGTGTAACAACATAAAATACAAACATTGTTATCAATTTATGCTTAGATAAAACATGTCCTATACTCCAGCAAGCTATAACAGAAAATGTACAGTTAAACAGTGGAAATTCTTCTCACAGAAACATTAGCTCGATAGCAAACTACAAAGTCCACAAAGCGACAAGCTTCAAATTGTTTGAAAGGCATTCAACGACATTTACTTTACCAACAACTAAAATCGATACAAGTGACACCGTATCCGGATCCTCACCCACAACTGTGTCTCCTTGTGTTGGAGTCATCCACGTTGTCTCATTGTAGTATGAAGTCACCTGGAATGAAAAAGAAATGTGGGCGTGGGTTATTATGTTAGCTTTGTTATCATATGCTTTAATTTCATATTCACTTTTCGTTTGAGGATGGAATAGACAGGACAAGGCGTTGCGACCGGGCCGTTGTGTATGCTTTTAGGGTGCGCATCAGCGTACGTTTAAGTGGTGTGTTAATCGCCCACATCGCAGAGGTTTGCGTGGCGGTTGGTTTTGAATGAGATTTCTATAGATAAACCTAAAAGGTTTTGTCCTCAATGATTGAGATGCGACATGCTTTTGGGATAAGATCAAGCCATAGGAAATTTGTCACTAGCGTGCGAATATATGTAAATATTCGTGGCTTTTTTCCGGATTAGTAAGGATATAAGGGTGGGGATGAGATAGAAATTAGTTTGTTTCCGCATTATAACAAACTTTGTGGCTTTTATAATTCCTCTTTATTGTGAGAGGTGGTGTTATAATGGAAAATACATTAACTTGTAGATATATATTCGGTCTATAATTTTAACTACATAGTAATACAGTATTATGCTTTTATGGCCAAAGGTGACCTGCTAATCCGACCTTTCATAATAAAATAGAGAATGTGGCTATGAAAATGTATATTCCCTTTCTGTTCCCATAGGACTTTGAATATAATAAATGCATCATGTCCTGGCTGCCTTTGGAAATCGTAAGGACTTCGATAATGGGTTACATGCCCTTGAGGGTTAAAAGCTATTTTCTTCTTATTTATGTTATTCTGATGGGATACTCTTCAGAAAATGAAAAATCAAGATTGAAAAATAAAAATATTTGATTCAAAAACGTAACCAATTGATATACAAATAATAAAAAACAAAACCCTTTTCGAGGTTTTAACATGCTCTAGGGGGCAAGTATTGGTTTTGTGTACAAAAATAAACCTATCGTTTTAATTTAAGCTTACTTAGCAATGAAAGAGAATCCCAAAGAAGCGGACTTCGTAATTCGGCCTTTGTGTGCTGCCGAACAATTGATTGCAACAAATTTAATTTAAACTTTTTCTCTTGCATTCCCTAAAGCAGGAATTTAAACTTTTTGATTCATCTATTATAAGATCTCAAATTAATTGTTGATCATTGTGCTTAATCTTTATCTTTAACGTAGCCCAAAAGAGAAAAGGCTAAAAAAATAAAAATAAACCGTTCCGAAGGGCTAGATGAGAAAGAACTTTTCGTTGAAGAAATCAAAATATCTCGATGGCTAATTGGGATTGACTCTTCATATAAAATCACGCCCTTGAAAGTAACCGATGTTGAAATTGACCTTCACTTAGATCAATATCTTCCAGTCAAGGCTCAAGGCCATACAAAATCATAATCACCGTCTATTCACAGACAGTTTAATTGACATAATTTTTGAAAAGTAAGGTCCAATGATCCTTCTTAAAAAAAAACGAACCAAACATTCTACCTTTCAAAACTATTTTATTGGTTTTCCGTGCCCTATTTGCTACTATTGTATCTGGTAACGTAGTTTCCAAGATGATTTTTCCACAAAATTGCTGATCATTTTGATGCATTTCAAGAAAGCAAGAGTCAAAGACACGACGCTGACAATGGTCAGTAGGGTTGAGTGCTAACAGAGTTCTTAAAACCTAAATGATTAAGTCTTAAGTCATTATGCAAAATTCAATGTTCTGTCGTTTGTCGAGTGTCCAATTTGAAAAAATGGACAAAACTGCGTTTTCGGTAACACTCTGTGCCGCAATTGAAATTTTTGGACATTTCAAGTGACGTGCAGGACTTTCGATTCTTCACATCACTAACTGGTCCTTACAGCTCAAATTTTTTCATCAGTTTAACAAAACATTTTTTCGAACTAAATAAGTAAATAGGGTAGCACAGATCCCTAGGGTCTGGGGTATTTCTCTCAACTATACTCTGTGAGGGAACGGTAAACACCTTCAATTTTTTGCCGATATCGAATGGCTTATCAAGAAAGCGCTTTTACTATCGCCAATTTCTCGAGATTGTAGATGCCCACGGAATTACATTTTTTTCTTCGATGTTTCGAACCGCGGACCTTTAACGTAACAAGCAAAAACGCTAGCCATTACGCTACAAGCACAGTTTTTCGATCTGTGACCACGAAATTTTCATTGCATAGTGAATTTTAGCGGGCAATGTAAAATTAGGTCTCTCAATTTAATTTTACTTTGGTGGGCGCAAAACCTTCAATTTTTAGGCTTAATACAAGTTTATTCTTGATCTAACTTAAAAATTAAAAAACTAATAGCTAACATTAGTAAGGAATATATTTTAAAAGATGAATTTTTGGGCAAGGGGTACTGAGGTTGAAGTCAAAACAATTAAAACTCAAACTAACACTACTCGGCAGATAAGTTCATTTGAGTCATCCAGGGGGTAGGTAAAAGAGGCGAGGATTTTGAATGTTGCGAGAATTAGTCAACGGTTCCAGAAAAAACTCGATGAATGAAGAGAATATCGAAAAATTTTCGTCGATCTTTCAATGTATTCACGCTGAGAAGCTTGATGCGGTCTTGGGTAAGGAGGTAAAATGAAGGGATTATTCCAAGAAAGACCTCTCAGAGCAAATCGAAGAAAACGGCGTTATATATTTCAGAAATGTGAACTTGTTGAAGAAGGGACCACAGTCGGCAGGCGTATTTAAGGAACAGGCGAACAAAGGTAATGTGCAGAGATTGTGAAGCGTATGCATTGGAGTGGAGAATTCTTTCGACCATCGCCTAATGAAGGCAAGTGCTGAATTGTCTTTTAGTATGATATCATCAATATGTGAAAGTGATAAAGTTCCTGGTGGCACATCACCGCGAGATCACGAATCGCCTCAATTACTGGTTTTGGTTTGGTTGTGAAGAAAAAGAGGAGAGTTGAAGCGCTTATGAGAGAAGGGAGAGAATTGACATCTGTAAATATTTCATTTCAAGCATTTTTTTTACCACCAGATAGAAATGCTGTCGAGATCCTGTTGAAAATGAGAACATAGCAGGTAGAGAAACGATTTTGTTAACCCTCCTTTACGAACCGGCAAAAGTCGTGTCCACCCGAACTGGGGTCCAAATGGACCCCACGACTTTTTCTTCAACATTTTTTTGATTTCTGACTTATATTGTTCAGTTATAGTTCTTCTAGCTATTGTATGAATTATTTCTAAGTATTTCATAAAAGCAGTGATAAAGAAATTTAAGCAGAGATGTCATTATGCAGGTATGTAGGAGGTCATCAATAAAATTTTTCAATTTCAAAAACGATGGATATTGCCTAACTGCGCAAATCTGGGATTTCCGCTTATCCCTTTCGATATGTGTGTTTTACGTAATAACTGATTGTAATATTCATGCATATCAATGTTCTTGTCAGGTATGTCTATCAAAAGAAAAAATAGTCATTATTTCAGTTTGTTCAAGTCATCAAACAATTTTATGACCTAAAATGGATAGAATTTCCCCAATTCATGCCAAGCAAGCCTGCCAAATATGGCTTGAAGTTTAGGTGGCTGAATGAAAGTTCAACGGGCTATCCACTGAAGATTTCTGTCTGCACTGGTAGCTCTAACCAAAGTACAGGACTTCGTCGTGGATATGATGTGGTGTTGTCGTTGATGCCATCATATTTCAATTCTTGACGCAACCTCACTATTGATAATTTCTTTACGTCGGCGTCGGTGGATTTGACATTGAAGTTGCTGGATAAGAAGATAACTATTCTTGGCACGATTCGAAAAAACAAAAGAGATTTGCCTCAACCTTTTGTAGCGAAGGAGGTTCTTGATGACCAGAATGAGCATGTAAAAGTCAATAACAAAAAGCAGTATCGTCCAGTCCACTCATCCATCTTTAGATTTTCTGGAAAAATGGCGTTGGTGAGTTATGTTCCGAAGCCAAACAAACAAGGGGTATTGCTATCAACACAACAAAACTGCGAGAAAGCCACTTCCGGTCATCAAAGTAAACCTGCCATGATACTGGATTATAGCCGCACCAAAGGGGAAGTCGATGTATTCGACCAAATGGTCTCGATATATTCATGTACACATCAAACAAATAGCTGGCCAATGGTTGTATTCTACAACTTACTGAATGTAGCAGCCCTAGCAACTGTCATCATTTTCCAACACTTCAATCCGCCTAGAGAAAACAAAAATTTGTTCAGAAGTGATAAACTCATCGAACTAGCGGAGGAACTGGTTGAGTCAGAATTGAATAAACGTTCACAACCTGCAACACAATCTGGCATTAGAAAATCTGCATTGGATGCTCTCTGTATTTTGGGGAGAGTTCAGGAAAAATTACCAACAGTCCCCGAAAAGCTCTCTTGTAAAAGAGAAGCAGATGTTGCCTTTGCCCAAGAGCAGATGACAAGAAAACCAGAACCATCTGCGATGGATGTGGCAGATGTCGTTGCCCTTGCCACACTAGAACCTTATGTGTTAAATTTCTGCCGGAACTGCCAACAACTTCAAACTTAATCGTTCTAAACATAAACTATGCTGCTTTTGAAATAAAATAATTATTTATTAGAAAAAATATGATTTTTCATAGAATTTAAGTAGTGGGGTCCAAATGGACCCCAGTTCGGGTGGACGGGTTCTTTTCACAAAAAAATCACAGAAAAATCTGTAAACATCTGATAATCGTTTTGACTTAAGAAATGAATAAAAAGTTGAATTTTGTTCACTGAGTAAAAATCCCATTTAAAAAAAAATGAAAAACAAAAAAGTTATGAGTGTTCAAACATGCTCTGGGGTCCAAATGGACCCCAGTTTGTAAAGGAGGGTTAAGCTTCGTTTCATCTGTGTTCAGTAAAATAGGGGAATGGTGAATGATCAATTCGAGGTCAATAAAAGTAGGAATGAAAAGAAGGAGATCTAAATGACTACCATAGAAGACGCCGCACAGTGAGGCAGAAGTAGTGGCTTTGTGCGATGAATTATTTTGATAATTCTAAATTCATTCTTTGTATTTGAAAGCTTTTTATAAGACCAATACTGAGCTTAAATTAATCTTTTTGTTTTGAGAGAGAAGACTAATTTTGTGTTTACACCAATAAAGTCGTTGGTTTTCATTTTTGTGATAGTAAGATATAACATGAAAAATTTTTTTAATAATAAAAGAACTTTACTATTAGTTGGAGTATTGTGATTTAAAAATCAAAAAAGAAAGTTTTTGTGACCTTCACTCCATATATGAGTTTCGCCCAGGTGCAACAATGGGCTCATCAGTTAGATGTTGTTGCACCCTTCTAATACGCAATGTTTTGGTCGATGTTTACCGACACCTATATAAAGTTTACAGTGCAAACACACTGTAAACTTTATATTTCTAGGGGAATGTGGTTACATTCATGCACCTAAAATATGTTTGCCCGTGGTCTGGCTAATGTTAACATGAAAATTTTTTTTAATAATAAAATAGTAAGATATAAGTGGTACCGCAATCTGACAATTAATTTGGCTTAGTTGGCCAAAATAAAACGAAAAGATCCAAAAAATTTTTTTGATGTCACGTTTCGTTTTGGAGATATCGATACTTAAAGTCGAAAAAGTAAGGCCAAACAAAAATGTGCCACTTCAAGTATGGATATCTCGAAAACAAAGCGAGGTATCGAAAAATTTCATTTAACGTTTTTGATTTATTTGGGCATAACTAGGCCAGATTTAGTAAAATTGCGCGTCCACGGATATTTTATCACAGATATCCCCAAAAACAACAATGGCATTCTTTTAAAATTGCCACAAGCTTTTTAATAGAAAAAAATATTTCCGGCACTTCTGCTTATAAAATTTTTATTAAGGAAATATGTCTTAACTTTGAACAATTAACAGTGTTCTGCTTAGTTTTCATAGGAACAGAAGACGTTTACGAAATTTAAACATACATAAAGCAACACTACCTTCAAACCGCGTAACTAACTAAAATCTTTTAAATTAAACAATAACAAAAAAATTTTGTTATTGTCTTGGTTTTTTGTCCTGGTCCATCAGTTAGATGATGCCGTACCCTTCTTCTTTTTGGGTTTTTGTATTTTTAAACAAATTACAACTCCAGGACAAAAAATCAAGACAATAACAAAACTTTTTTGTTATTGTTTAATTTATAATTTGAAGCCAAACCACAGCAAACATTTTGTATATTTTTCCAAGTGCAATGTGACTTGTTCATTCACTTGGAAATAAAATCCACAGCATGAGTGAGTGCAGTGAATTTCATTAGTGTCGGTGTAATCCGAACAAAGTTTGCATCTTAGAAGGGTACGGCAACATGAATATCTAACTGATGAGCCCATTGCCGTACCTGGGCGAAACGCAAACTTGGAGTTGAGGTTGATCTTCACGATCATTCAAAATTCCTTGAAGAAATTTATTTCCTTTAAAGGTTTTTATAATTTCAACTGAAATCTGTTGAAATAACTTCAATTTCTTTCGCTTTTTCCAAAGCAGAAAGTGTGAATGAGATGAATTCAACAAGTTTAGTGGTCGTTGACCTGCCTTTAAAAAAGCCATACTATGACCCTCTTACTTTAATTGCGTTAGCTATTTCGTACGACTTGGCTACTTTCATTCTTTGTTCGGTGTTATTATTTAGAAATTAATTTTTTGTTTTTGTACTGCAGCCATGAGAGTGCTACAAAAAGTTGTCTTAAATTGAGCAAAATTAAAAGAAGTCTTATGTATTAGGGCGTGGCTTGTAAAAGTAGCAAACGTTCCCATTATTTATGGAACACAACGCCGCGTCGTAATTGGCGGCCTTGGTGGCTTGGCAACAGCTAATTCTGGCACTTTATTTTTGCAAGACTTTTTTGAAGGTTGTGGACTGTAGCTCAGGTAATGCTTCGCCGATTAGGGTATCAAGTACTTGAATCGTCTCCGTATTGTTGTCATATCTCTCACAAAAAGTCCAAAGGTGTCGGATCGGAGACTCTAGGAGGCCGCATGCGGTGGGAGCTTCAATTCGATCAAAACTTCTTTTCAAAGATCACACTCTTTTGACAACACAACACTCATTTTGAATATAAGTTTTCAGTTCATTCCAATGTTGTTCAAACGTAATTTCAGTTCGTTCTGCTAAGGAATGATAAAGATTTTCTGTCAAGATTTTGAACTGGAAACAGTTGTCAGTGTCAAAATAACTGATTTTAAAAGAATATAGACTAGATTGCCCACCCTGTATAAGAATACAGAAATAGGCTGCGAAAAAAATGTAGGAAGATATTTTTTTCTACGCTACAGTCTTAGATTCGGGGGATTCTAGTCTTGAATGTTCTGAAGACGCTTTTTTGTGTATACAATCACTTGGGCAGGCAGTCATTCAACTAGGATTTTGACCAACAAAATATTATTTTACAATATTATCTTCAAATGCTTTTCATTTTATTTTGAGCCTTCATGTTATAAGTATGTGACCACCAGATATTTTCCTTCCAGAACTTAGGTTACTACACATAAACATTTCTTTAACATTTCATATGAAATATTCTCATTTTATATTAGTTTCATAGTCTCAATCAAAGATTTTTAGCGCAACAGCAACAACTGAAAATATGCTTCATCATCATCATAAGAAACTCAAAGGTCTCATCCTAATATTTGAACAAGTATTTAAAAACATAAAAAGATGCCATGAGGCAAGTTTAAATATGTCGGAGGTGAACAAAAACTATTTTTTCCCCATTGACTCTGCCCAGAGAATCTATTTCGTGAAAATGCCTTTGACACCACAAAGAAATCCTCTTAAGTACCTACTTCATTGAACTTCTATCCTGAAGTATGGGTTACCGTCCGCGGGCGCTCTCATAGCAGTTTCAAAAAAAGAAACTAAGACATTTCGCTATTGACTTTGACTCCCTCCCCTTTCCCTTTCCACGCTACACCGACTACAATGTATCTCTTTATGATATTCGTACTTTACGTAAGTTTCTGTATTCGACTTTTGTTGTATATTATACGTTTATCTCCATTCCTTTGAATATGGATTTCCTTATCCAGCCAGGAGGTATTGTCAGAAGAGAAAAAGAAAAAATAATAAAACTTCGATAGCCCCTGAGGATTAAAAATTAAGGCAAGGACTTTGTGGTTTATCAAAATGTATTCATCCAGGAGTAAACATTGAAGAGCGTAGGTATATATTCTCAAAGGCAAATTTATCAAAGTGAAATTGTCAATAAAAGTTGCTACTTAAATGCCAAAACATTTAAAAGATCAGGAAGCGAAATTTATTCGACCAGGCCCTAGAAAGCAGAACTTGAAGGAATGAGTGTAACTTTGAGAATCATTTTTTTTCCATTGGGGGAAAGATGAAGCGATACGTGCTAATGAAACACTTTCACAGTGAAGATGTTTCCAACTTTTCTTTTGTGTCCAAAAGCAAGATTCCAGATCTACCTTAAACTTACGAAATACTTGAAGGGAAGAATCAATGAGTGTCTCGTAGTAACGAGTTCTTCCATGCTTAACGAACTCATGGCAACGTATATCTCTGTGGCAATAAGACAGAGTAGCTTAAGTCGACATAAGCGATTTCTCAGTTTTTCAATGGATATTCATAAGCACTTTGAAATCCATATTTCTGATTTACCCCCATTTAAAAAGATTTTTCCGTTACAAAAACATCGCACAATTCGTAACCACTTATGTTTGAACGGTTATACAATGCATTTGACAGAAAAGCTTATGTTATTAAATTAGCCTTATGTCCTCCAAACTCAAATTTTATGATTAAACAAAAACTCTTATATCATATTAATTGCTGTAAATTTTTTTTTATCCGGTTCCATTTTTGTTTTTTGTAAAAACTTATGTGGACTTAAGTTTCTTTGCTAAATTTTATTTAAATTCTACTATAACTTAACTCCACGTAAGTTCTTTTGTAAAAATTAAAAAAACACAAATTTGAAAAAATAAATTTTAACAAAAGCACTTATTTCAACATAAGATTTTCTATTGAATTAAACTTTTCAAATAACCGTTACTTATGTCAAAATAAGATAGTTTTGTTTTCTGCATTTCAGTTGGTTTAGTTGACTTAAGCAGAAACGAAGCGTTTAGTGTTCAAAAGTGTTGAAGTGATCAGTCGTGTTTGATGTCTAAAAAATAAGTTCTGTGTATACATTTTAGTATTAAAAATCCTGTTAAAAATTGTGAGCTTTATAGTTTATACAAATACATAAAGTTTTTTCATATTTTCATATAATAAAATGGAACGCGCGAGAAAAATGTTATGTTTGGCCTTAAAAAAACAGAACCAGTTAAGTTATAGAAATACCACAGAATACGAAGAGAATACAAGTTTCTTAACTGGTAAGTTCTTTTCAGCAAGTTTATCTTAGATTAGGAACAGTCAATAACCTTCATTATATCAACTTTTAAGATGCAAATGAAGCGCCAGAAATTTCAGAGGACCAAGACTCTCGGAACATACCAGAACAAGAAAATGAAAATTTTGAAAGGGAAGAAGATAAATCAGCGGATTTCGATGACGATGGTTCTACTTGTGATCCTAGTTTTGTTCCTGTTGCTTCTGACAACGTAAGTAGTGAATCCGATATTTCTTTTGAAACAGAAAACGCTGGTCGTCAGCTGGAGCAAAACTTATTGTTTGGAGATTGCGAAACTATATCGGAGAATGACCAAAATAACGAAATGGCTAAGGCAAAACAATCAAAAAAGATGCGGAAACTCTGGCAAAAGCTACATGTCTACAGCTCTACGCAAATTAGATAACTGTCGCAACAAATGCAAGGAAAGAATTTCTTATGAAAACCAACAGCTTATTTTTAAAAAATATTGGGAACTTGGTTCTTATGAGCTGAGACAAGCGTTTGCATCTGGCTTCATTGCGGTCGAAGAAACTAAATCTGAAAGAAAAGACAAGAGTCTTACTAATCCGAGAAAAAGGAAGCACTGCAATAAATACTTTTTGGAAGTTAGTGGTGAAAGGATTTCAGTGTGTCAAAAATGTTTCAGATATACCCTTTGTGAATCAGAGCAATTTATAAAAACAGTTGTCAGAAAAAAGTTGGAAGGCCATGGAGCATTTACAAATGGTGATATGCGTGGAAGACATCCTGGTCCTAAAAAACTTTCTCTTGAAAAACAAAATGAAATAATTACATTTATAAACAGTTTCCCATCTTATGAGTCCCACTACACTAGACGAGAAACTTCTAAAAGATATTTGTCAACGGATTTATCAATCGCTGAATTATTTCGGCTCTATTCGGAAAAACATGATCCAGTTTCACTTTCAACACACTTAACTTAAAATTTAAAAAGCCTAAGTTAGACACTTGCCACAAGTGTGAAGTTCTTAAAATGAAAATTGACGTCGCTTCTGATGAAAACCGTGCGAATCTCATTAAAGAACAAAAAAAAACACCACCTAGAAGCAGAGACTGCTTATAAGTCGAAAGAATTTGATAAAACAAACGCTGAGAAGAACAAATCTTTAAAAGTTCTAACATTCGACCTGCAACAATGCCTCCCAACACCTTTTTTAAGGTCCTCTGTTTCATTCTATAAACGTCCATTATGGACCTATAATTTAACTGTTCATGACTGTACAACCGGGCAGCCAGTATGTTACATGTGGCATGAAGCAGAAGAAAATCGTGGTGGAAATGAAATTTCTTCATGTGTTTTCAAACACCTTCAAGGCCTTCCATCAGACACTAAACACGTTATCCTCTATAGTGACTGTTGTCCAGGAGAGAATAAAAATTCTTTCATTGCTTCAATGTTTGAAACTTTTCTGCAACTTGACACTAGTTTGAAGATCATTGATCATAAATTTCTCCTTCCTGGACACACTCACATGGAATGCGACGTTGACCATGATAATAAAATAAAATAATAATAAAATTGGAGAATTTCATCCAGACTTAACCGAAGCTGACGAAGAAGAAGGTTCAGCTCATATTTAAGTTTATAAAGTATCATTTTAAACTCTCATTCAATTGGTTTTAGTTCCTTTATTTCTTAAATTTCGTAAATCTAATGAATTTTGTACCTTTTCTTTCTTTAATTGTATTTTTGTTATTATAAGAAATGAGTTTTTGAACTTAAAATAATATTTAAAATAAATCGAAAATAAACAAAGTTTTGCCTTATGTCTACTTATTTTGTGATTTCGGATTAGACATAAAATCTAAAGTCTACTTAAGGAGCTTTTTTTATTTGTTAAAAATTTGAAAGAACAACTTATGTTACTTAAGATATTCTTTTTTTTCAGTTTGGTTTTTACATAACATCTTAAGTATAAAAATGCATTTTTTTCTACTTTCCTACCATCAGATTTCCACGAAATAGGTAAAAATATTAAATAACCTCCTCATAATACAATTTCGCACAAAAAAGAGTTATAAATTGTAGTTAATAGAAATTTTAGATAAAAATCAATTTTTCTGGAAATCACTTTTTTCGACTTAAGCTACTCTGTCTTATTGCCACAGATCTAATCAACAGAGAAGTTTCTTTAATGTGTGCACGAGTTTAGACTCTTCGCTTGTTATAAAAAGTTCATAAACGGGAAACGATGCGATGTATGTGCAAGTAAATGATCTAATCATCAACTGTCATCCCAAGTAAAAGTGTCCCCAAATAGTTTCAGAATACATCTCACAGAGGAACTGGATGACGAAGTTTTAATGCTTCACCACTAAATCGTTTCTATATTAACTTTGTTGAGAGTTTGTTGGTGCTTGACTTTGACATAAGTTCTTTTCATTTTGACAGTACATAAATACGACTAGCCTAAATCATATCAGACTTTAGGTACTATTAAAACAGCCATGAATATTGAAAGTTGTGAACTAATTACGTGCCAAACAGTCAACAGGGACTTGATCAAATCAGCGTCGTCAGTGGGGGCACAAGTTATGCTTTTGCCATCTCATGGACACGTCTCCTATTTATCTTTCAATTAAACAGAAGTAGTAAGTTGTTTGATTGCTGCAGAAGTTGTGAGGTCAAACACGTGTCCAACATGATTAAACGTGCTACAAATACTCATACAAAGCCCTGGGACATACTTATACCCTCTATAATACTAAAAAGTTGCTTGTCTCACTAAATTATTCACCATGATGATGAAAAACATATGTGTCGTGTCCGAAGGAAAAAGTAAGTAAAAGAAATGAACTGACATCGTAACAAATTGGCAGGCGACCACGCTGTTTTTTTTTTTATTATATTTTTTCAAGTGTTAAACGAGTCGAACTCGTTGCATGGAGTGATGTTTGACTTCACCATTTTTCTTGTTTATTCAATCAATACAAAAATATTAAGTTCAAGCGTTTCACACTTGTATACGTTTCAAACGTTCCCCAAAGACCAGTAAATTGAAACAGCACATGTTAGGCTTTTGTTAGTACCAACATAGAAAAAAGTGACCGAGCTATTTATTTAGAAAATAAATGGGGTCATTACTTAGCTATTTGTGTCGAATTTGTACTTCTTCATCAGAAAGTACAAACTGAATTGTGTCTGAAATGAGACTTCAAAAACAAATGACTAATAACTGAACTTCGTTATATGAAATTGATTTTTACAGTTGAAGTTACATAGCCAAAAATATTTTTCAACTTCTTGGTACTCTCTCATTGACTCGTTGATGACTACTCAAAGAGTAAATTACTGCCGCAAAAACAATGGAAAGAAGAAGGAAACCTGTAATACTTTACGAAACTAAAACCCGCAGACAAATACGTTACGTCAAGCTAAAACCAAACAAACAAATAAATTTTTTTTAATGAACTGTACTTACTTACATAGAGTGGCGCAACAGAGTGGGAAGCCCCGTGACTTAGCGCATTTCTCATTGTCTTGTAAGGGAATGAAGGGAAAAACACTTGTATCTCAAGGATCCATTGTGCTCCCCGAGATAGCAGAGGATAAGGTAATGGTAGAGGGGAGGGGGAGGAGGGGTAGAAGGTGATGAACAGGGAGCATTGAGAACCTGCTAAGCTGGATAAGAAATCTGTAATTTTCTTGAAACATTTTGGCCATAGGTTATTGGAAACCCGGCAAAGGCGGCTTTTTGAAAGTTTCTTTGGATTCTTTTTTTGTTCTTGCTCTAGTGGCTTGACTACAGAGGTGTTCATCTCATGTCTCCGACTTTTGTGCTTAACACTAGTGATGTCCAGAAGGGGCAGGCTGCGTTGATCTCAGCTGGCGTTGAGTCAACAAAGTTTTGAGTTTTTATAAGTTTATAGGTCCAAACAATTGCAGACGTTGTTGCATTTGCTTGTATCTGGAATGTTTTGATCTGTAACTCAATTTCTTGCTTCGTGATCGTGTAAGAGCGTGGTTTCACATTGCCTTACTTACGGAGTTCCCTTTACCGCTTTTATGAACGTACATATGACCATAACTGCGATTATCGCACTCAAATTTTTTGAGAGATGATATTTTTGTCGTCGACGTGCTTAAAACCTCAGTAATTCTTATTATATCAAGCTTAGCTATTCCTCCTGTCATACAAAGCATATTCATCTTACTCTGAAATTATTTGTATATTTCTTATCACCTTTTCTTTAAGTTTTTATTTGTCAATTGGGACTCGGGAGCCGTCTAGACCTCAGACCAATTTGCTTTTTCAAGAACTCATATAATATCTCGTCTGACCTCTTACCCTTTTCCCTTTTCTTACCTCTTCAATATATCGTTAACTTCTTAGACTGAGATGACATATAACTTCCACTTATATGAACATTTCAACTTTTTAATAAAAATTATTGAGTTCCTGTGGTGCCCGTGACGTAACGGTTGGTATGTCAACCTGTTACGCGGGAAGTTCGTGGTTCGAATCCCCAAATAAAACGAAAATGTTTTTCCGCTTGTAGAGCATTTCGCGACGAATTAGCAAGTCCTCCGATGGTAAATTCATTATCATGAAAATCGCTATCTCGATCAGCAGCAATTCGGAATCGGTAGAAAATTGTTCGTCCCCTCAATTCCCTCACAAGTCATGGTTGTGAGAAGTGCACTCTCACTTGGTGCAGCACTCCATTCGATCATTTTATCGAGTTCTATATTATAACTTGATGAAGGAAAATGCAAAACTGCTTCTTGAGAATTTTTTCCTACGAACAAAACTGTGCATTGTCCTTTATTCGCCTAAATGTGGTAACCAATGCTTGAGATTTGCATGGAGTGAAGGGCTTCCGTTTGTTGATTTATAAAAATTGTTATGAGTCAACAGTCAACACCCATTTGTCTTACGCACATTTTAACAAAACCTTGTTGTCCAGTACTATGCAATAAGATAAATACTCACTGATTTTTTTCCTTCCTTTTACCTCAAAAGCATTTGAAAATTTGGGTAATCGATAGATAACAGTATTTTTGGACTAATATGCATCTACGTAATCTGGTCTTGGACCAAGGCTCAGTTGCACAACTAAGCGTCTTAATATAAACGACTACAAACGGTATCAAAGCTGTCATGTTTCAGTTTGGCCTGACTGAAACTCTTTAAAACGTTCGGTAGTGTTTCGCATGAAATGCTTTAAGACAAACTCAATTTTTTTCTTTAAAAGCTCAGTTTTATCTTTATTTAAACAATATCCAAGCTAAACAGAACTCAAGCCGTTTATTCGAACTCCGGGCTATTTGATTTTCTCTATACCTCTAGTGGTGTATCTCAGGGATCGGTATTTGTTCCGCTTTTGTTCACGCTGTTCAAGAATAGCCTTTTCCTTTTATACAAAAGAACTGCAAAATGCATAGGTATGTGCAGAGGATTTAAAAACTCACTCGAGCTACCAAATTGGAATGGTTTAAGTTGCTGTCAGAATAATTGAAACTGATGGATATTGGATTGTGGTCTAGAGAAAATCATCTGAACTTAGCCTTAGTAAATATCATACTATTGTTACTGTGCTTTACTATTACTATTATTACTTTACTAGTATTACTTTGCTATTGACATGCCACATCTACCAAGGAGTATACTCAAGGGGACAGCACAGTACACAGTACAGCACCTTGGGTTGTTGCTAATATTTCATTTATAAACCTCTCACTTAGTAACCTGTCATTTAGCTCTTTGTAATATCTTCAATTCTTCATAATGTCTCTTCAGAATATCCTACTTCCTACTAATATTATAAACGTGAAAGTTTGTATGTGTGGATGTATGTTTGTTCCTCTACTGAATGGATTTTACTTAAACTTTCCAATAATATAGCTTATACATCAGAATAACACATAGGCTACAATTTATCCCTAAATTCCCACGGGAACGGGAACGTATACGGGAACTTAGAAACTACAACACCGATTTCAAAAAGCTTTCCACTGTTAAAATGCTTCATTATCCCCGAGTAACATTAAAACTAATTCATCCCCATATTCCTACGGTTCCCTATATTCCCACGGGAGCAGGAACGTATACGGGAACTTTGACACTACAGCACCGATTTCAAAAATTCTTTCACCGTTAGAATGCTACACTATCCCCGAGTAACATAAAATCTAATTCATCCCCATATTCCTACGGCTCCCTATATACAACACCGATTTCAAAAATTCTTCCACCGTTAGAATGCTACACTATCCCTGTCTAACATTAACTTTAATTCATCCACATATTCCTACGGGAACGGCAGTCCTTACTAATATAATAAGTGTGAAAGGAGCTCTGTCTGTCCGTCGTTCTATGTTACCATCTCCCGCCCAAACTAATAAACCGATTTAAATGAAATTTAAAAAAATTTTGTTCAAAACCTGAGGAAAGACATAGACTATATATTTTTTCCCTATATTCCCACGGGAGCAGGATTGTATACGGGAACTTTAAACACAACAGCACCAATTTCAAAAATTCTTCCACCGACCGTTGGAATGCTCCATAATCCCGGAGTAACATTAACTTTGACTTATTCACATATTCCCACGAAAACGGTCACCATATTCCCACGGGAACGGGAGTCTTTACTAATATTGAAAATGCGAATGTAGCTATGTCGGTATGTTTTTCGTATGTCTCCCGTTCAAACTGCTAAACAAATTTTATTAAATTAGCTATATATCTATCCTTATATTCCCACGGGAACGGAAGTGGGAATTCAAAAACTACGGTCTCAAAAGTATTTTTAACAGGGCTACAAGGTGTTGAAATAGGGGTTGAATGTTTTTTTGGAAATACCGCCATTTTTAAGGCTTGAAGTTTTATTTCCTAAAAAATTAAAAATGCTGCTGAAAGTCACTATTCCACGCGGACGAAGTCGCGGGCACAGCTAGTTTTGAATATTTCTTTAATAAGTGTTTTTCATACGAATACTTTGTAGGACTTATTTAAAACCTAGTAAACTAGCTTTTGCTCAGAGATAGTTGAAAATTTTTCTACACACTCTTTAAAAAAAGTTTTAAAGTGATTTTCAACATAGAAGAATTGGAAGCCAGTGTTTTCAAAATTGTTCTTAAAATTGATATATTAAGAAAACTTCGGTTCATTTAAAGCGTTAAGACTCTTATGAAATTGAATCTTTAAGTATTCCATAAGAGGCAATTGTGCTGTTTGGGTATGAACTACTCGACATTGATTGATAAAACGAAATTATATAGGCATGGAACCCATTCAGCTGGCACTGTGACTTAATTTTATGGTTTAAGTGCGAAGTAAGTGAGTAAGCAGTGCTTCCAGCTCACTGCACAGTTTGTTGGAAGAAAGAAACTTATTTCTCAAGTCTTTCTCTTTGCCAAAATTTTGACTGGTTTTTTAAAGTCATGGCTTAGGACCGAGAGACTTGAACTGTCAAACAAAGCTGTCGTAGTTGCACTATTAAGCTCTACTATTAGATTGAAACCATCCCAACAGAACCCAATAAGTGCTGTTTCCACAAAGATAACATTGCGCGAGAAGCTTGCAAGTTCTTCGATAGTAAATTCATTGCCAAGAAAAAATCTTTCTCGATTAGCCTTTTGGAATTGGCGGAAAATTGTAGGTTCCTCACAAGGCTTCATTGTGAGGAATGCGCTAGGCCCGGGACTCCCCGCTCTGGTATGCCACACTATTTAGTTTATTCATAAGATTTAAACAACACACTGCTACTTAATTTAGAGTTCTAGTTCTACAGAAAAATGCGGTCTACTTTATGCTGTTATGAGACAAGATGCCTTTCTATGAATCTCACCAAGCTGTTTAAGATGCTATAGCATGTTTAGAGAGATATGAAACGATATTTTCTCTCATTTAATTTTAAATTTATATTTCAACCTTTTACAGTTGTTTACCAGCATAAAATGCAACCGATTACATTTTTGAAGAAGTTTCCCATTGTCTCTACAGTCAAGTGAAAAGAAAACAGAATCTGAACACTATATCGACTTACCTGTAATAAAACAAAAAAAAACACATAAGATATGGTTGTCATCCTGTACATTTTTTACTGCCTAAAACCCTTCTTCTTTTAAAATAAGTTCATTGTAAGGCGTTTTCTCATAGTTTTTTATTGCTTTGTAGATTGATGTAGTTCTATAGCCCTTCAGAATCACTTGTTCTTTTCCATCAACAATTGGTATGTCTTTGGCTTCGATTCCATAAGCATCTATTTGATTTAAAAGCGCTTTGTGCTTCTTCCTTCTTTCTTCTTCGATTTTATTCCGTCCAAAGCTACCAAACCAATCGAAAGAACACCAGTCACAACGTAACTTTCTGATACATATCGACCAACGCAATATTGAAAACTGAAGGGCTTGTGGACATTGTTCTACCATAAAGTTGACTATAGAAATACCAAATCGAAAATAAAGCTAAAGCGCTTTTTTGGCTTTGGCAAGTACCTAGTAGATGTGAGTACAAGAAGTAACAAGCCAACATATTTTCTGTACAATCCTCTTCTTTGGTAAGTTTCGTACAGCAGTCGATACCTGAAACCTTTTCTCTTATCTAACGATTTTCAAATACATCTTCTTCAGTTGGAAGATAGGGAAGAGTAAAAGGAAACATAATATCGAACTAAATATGTACTTTCCTTTGCCCTTGCCATTCAAATATTAACATAAGAAAAACATTCACTGTGGCTGATTTGCCAATAAAGTCACCAAATTTTCACTTTCAAAGAAAAAGTCTTCTTAAGTGAAGAGCTACTAATAAGCTCCGCCAAAGGCATTTCAAAGTCGTCTTCTTCGGTTTGCGGTTTGAGTGGGTTGTCGGTTTTTGGGTTTTTGGTTTAATATACTAGTATTCCGAAGAATTTCAGGAAGAGTTGCAAACTCTCCACTTCACGCATAGATAAACATGATAATGAGCAAATTAATTGTCAAGGCTATCAGTCAGTCGTCTTTGGCAAAACCAAAACCGCCTCAACCACCATATTTTAGGTTCAGCATATCAAGTACGCAGTTGCAAACAATCCCTTGACAAAGCCCATATGTGTGTTGAAATATAAATCCCGAAGTTGTTTCCTACCATTTCTCGGAAAAGTGTAGTAACTACTTTTTTGTGAGACACCAAACTTTGTTTTTATTTTTGAAATTATTTTTATCAAACATTGGATGCTTCAAAGAAGTCTTTAATTCCAATCTTCTTTACATGATTATAATTTTTAATCATCCAGACTGTTCTTTTACCCAAGCAATCAAAACGGTCGGATTTGAAAAGTTATTGCTGATTGAAAACATTGCCCGTTTTGTTTTCTTTAATTAAACATATCACATTACAAAATTTCGCTTTGTGGAATATTGTTCGGTTTTGCTGCTTTATATATACATTTTCCAGCCACAACAAAATTTAATATCCCATCTCATCGCTGTCGTCACGGATGTTCGGGTGAAGGCCAAATAGAGGAGCGATGGCTTTGCAATTTGTGGTACTTTCTATTGACAGTATGCCGAAGGGAAAGCATCATGTTTTACGAGTTGTTTTTGTTTGTTTTTGATGAGAATATCCTTTTGTCAGAAAGTTATTTATCCTCCTCTGAGAATTTTCCAAAGCATAGCTTATTCCATGTTTTATTATTATTATTATTTTTTTTTTTTTCTGTTCTATTTTTGGTTTGTTTTTGGTTCTTTTCGATTGCCAAGTTGAATTTAGAGCAGCTTTAAAAGCCAGGGTAATCTGCAAATTTTATTTATTTTCACAAATTAAAAAAGTTGCATAATCGCTAAAGCAGCATCGTAAATGGATGATTAGGATTGAAAAATAATGTCTTTTATTTATTTCTTCCAGGACAATAATTGCGTTTGCATGATGGATGAAGCCAATTTTTTTAATTTTCGTCAAATCAATTCAGATATCAATTCAGTGATTACAGAAATGCTTTGCACATTTTCGCAAAAAAAAAAGTTAGTACCTTTTGTTTGTGAAAATTTAATTGAAATCAAATAAAACACGATGGTATTTAACCATTTAAGGATTTTATCAAGCCAAATTGTATTGGTGTTTATTCCTTTGATGGAACAATTTATTTTCGGTTGCGAAAGGGAATTCCTTTTACTCTGTTGACCGAAAAGACAAGTTTTCTTTCTGGACTTCATTCTCCAGCTTATAATTTTTATTATTGGTTATATGCTGGTGTGTAGGGTCCGTGTACGCAAATTGAATAATTTTAAAACAGTAGAATGGAAGAAACGATGCAAAGATTACACAAGTATGCTAAATATGCTAATCACAATGTGTCTTTTGGCCATATTGCGTATCGCTATTTGTCGCCTTGGAAAATGTGTAATAATACTTCCCAGCGCAGCTTGTTCTTCGTATATGCTTCAAAGCAATAGAAACTCTGAGGTTTAAACAAAAAATGGTTCATTGATAAACCAAACATTTAAATGAAAAATGAAAAGTAAATAAAAGAAACAATAAAGTAACAATAAACGGCCGCTGATATGTACTTAAACAGAGAAGAACAAACGGGTCAGACTCAGTGGGCTGGACCTTGAGAAAAATTTATAAAAGAAGATTTTTCATTTGGTAGATCTCCTTGAGTAGAGTTTAAAAATGCCTGTATGAGGCAGGGCTTTACCCACAGTCCACACTCTGGATACTGCGGTTGAAATAAAAAATTAGCACGACTGGGTAGCACGAACTAGCGACTGTGTGCTAAGTACAACTAACTTTGGTGTAACGGTCAAAACTGATGGCAGAGACCTAGTTTCAGACTTTGTTGTTTGTAGAAATAATAATCTTTAAAACTGTATTTAAATTGGGCTCCTATAGGCTTAGCGTTGCCAGACTTTCAATTTTAAATGGTGTTCAAATTTTCTTCCCCCAGCAAAGTTCTGACTTTGAGGTCATTTTTTTTTTTTTCAGAATATGCCTGTTAAACAAAAAGTTTCTTTATTTTTTGCAGATTAACAAAACAATAATAAAAAAAACTCATTAATAAGTGCACTCGAAAACCCATACATTTTGTATGGTTGATATTTGAACAAAAAAAAACAAAATGGGTAAATTTTTTTAAAGCAGGAAAGACTTTTGGCCCTGAGGTTTGTTTGAATGAAACAATAATATTGGTTTTTTTTAGTAGTTTCTTATGTATTTTATACAAATACATTTATAACAAGTGCTCAAAGTATCCTCCTTCGTTTTGAATGCAATGTCAGAGCCCGTTTTTTAGATTTCATTGTAAATGTTTGCTCTCGTTAACTCTTGTCTTAATTGCAGTGATCCTTCGGAAATACATAGTTCTAATTCAGTTGAGGTTGGTATTTCCAAAAGCATTTTAAGAAGGAAGTCTTCTGTTAGGATAAAAATCCTGGTATCTTCGTTGTGCTCTTCTTCAATTTCCATTGCAAAACCCCTAAGACGATTAAAATGTCTGCGTATATTAATCTTTCGTAAATGAAAGCATTTCAAAAAGCTCTCTGATCAAACTGCAATCGTTACTTGTTTTGATAAACTGATGAACAAATTTGTTTTCTTATTCTTTTATACGACTTATTTACCCATTGAACATTCATACCCCAAACTTAAATAAGCCAATTAGGTAGCTGGTCAAATGCACTTACCCTTTTCATCAGTGCACAGCCATATATACAACACAGCCATATATATAATCCAAACTGTAGCAATAATAGTCTATAAAAAACCCAAAATTAGATTATTTTACTTGTTTTAAATTTTTCCAAGTATGGGCTTTTGATTGCGCTTATTAATGAATTTTTTTTTATTATTGTTTTGTTCATCTGTAAGAAATAAGGAAACTCTATGTTTTACAAACATTTTTTGAACACCATTTAAAATTTAAAGTCTGGCAGCCATAAACCTAAAGGATCCCATTTTAAAGACAATCATTTCTACAAAGAATTAAGTCTAAAATTAGGTCTCTACCATCAGTATTGACAGAGAAATCGAGAGTTTTACACAGGTGAGGGTACACCAAAGATATCCTTTTTTAAATTGTCAAAAAGTAATGCCAAAGTTGAGAAACTTACTTTACTGTGTAACAATTTTTTTCTTAGAATATGACCAAGAATCACATCCCAAAGATTCTTATACAGACAGACAGATAGATAGACAGAATTCCACTGACTGACTGATGACGTCAGTGTGTTAACCAGTGAATTCTCCAGTGAAATCAACAGTGAATTAATGATTCAATTCACCAGTAAATTCATCAGTGTATTCACTCGTGATTTTATGAGTGAACTCACCAGTAAAACAGTGAACTCACCAATGAAATTATAACTGAATTCAATAGTTAATTCAAGAGTGAACTTATGAATGAACTCACCAGTGAAATAATCAGTGAACTGGAAGAGACTCCGCAAGAATCTGCCAAGCCTTACCTAGCACATTAGAATAAACTGTGAACCCGAATTAAATGTTAAAACCATTGTATAAACTAACAAAATTTTTTTTTTAAATATTGGAAATAAAACTTACTTCGATTAACCAAAGTTTTGTTGCTTCTTTAGTAAACCTTAGATCCGACGAGCTTACATTAGTCTTAGAGAAAAATATCTTCACATGTTTGATAGCTAAAAGTCTACGAATGGTCTTAAGACATGATCTTGTTTAAGTGGGTTGAAAAACCCCATTCTCAACGGAAGTGAAACAATGACAGGGTATTTCGAGGTAGTAATCAAAGCACCAACACTTATAGACTGTAATTGTATAGCTGTTTCAAGTCTGGCAAAACTATCAACAGATTCCTTTTCAAGCTTTTGATAATCATCATCGATTTTATTATAACGGAGTATTTTTTCACTAGTCACTCTGGGTCTTATGTTGCCTTGTGGTGAATAGCTCAAAAGACCGAATAATAAAATTGACGATTAAATCTTAACACAATACTAAAAATATTAATTAAATATTGAGTAAGCTGCTGCCCAGTGCGCAATACTCATGTAGCAGCCCTCGTAAAACAATGGTAATTTAGCTCTGCACAGGCCATAACATCAAATAATTAATGTTTTTTTCCATAATAGCTGGCACTTTTTTCTAATTACCCAAACGCTTAGGTTCATTACGATTGGATAAAGTCCAAAAAAAATCTCGTGAAATATTGAAAATGGTCTCGAAAACACCATGGTATACGTCATAACACCAAAATAAAATCCCAATTATCAGCTTTTCTAAGTTCAAAGAAAAAACATTTAATGAACCGCAAATCACTTTATTTGGTGACCCAGAGCCAAATGGTACACCAAGGATAATAAAACGTAGCTGTTGTCGCGTAGTGATTTCCTCATATAGCGAGAATGACACGTATTTTTGGAGCTATTAATGGAGCTTTATTGCCTGTGGATGTGGAAGCACTGTGGTAAAATGAACAGGTCAGATAGCTTCGCCAGTGTGCAGCAGTGTTCACATTTTGATGCCATTTCCATGTCATATGTTCATAGCTGAGTCGGTCGTGTTCAATTACAGTGTGGTAGATTTTACAGGAAATGGAATGTGAAAGCTGCACAGCCAAATGTCATAATAGTTCTCATAATGAAAATTTTTCAATGCGATGAACATCGATATTACTTTAAAAAAAACCTTTAAAAAATACAATGGTGTTTCACTTATCAGCAACAAACGAAAAACAATCATTTCAATCACATTTTAGATAATGCGATTGGCGTGCTAAATTGAATATCTCAAATCGTTAACCATATGCTAAAATGTTGCTTTAAGTCTTCCTTCAGGCAGAGACTAAGGCTCTAATCGGCATTTTACCCATTACAGCGAAATTATCCTCTAAAACTGTTTGCTATGCCTGCAGCATAGTTAATATCCTTTATGTGAACGTGGATATGAACTCTTTGGCGGATAACGAAGGACAAATACAATTGTAATTGAACGCATCCTTTGAACAATTAGTAATTACAATGAAATACGTTGCTTTAAGCCCGCTTTGAGGGGAAATACCTAAAAGCCACGACTAATGAATGTGCAATTGGTATCAGCTATTTAGTAATCGTTTGAAATTTTAATTAAAGCTAAAACCAGTTGCTTAAATAAGCACATGTTTACCGCTGCGCTGGTGATTAAAGAGAAATACATTAGTCATTTTGGGATGCCGTCCCGTTTTTACTACACTGCAACAATGGTTAAATATGAGGTGGACACTGGAGAAATTTTGACTTAGAGTCAAAAGAAGAGCAAATCTCACATCCACAGTCACCTATTGACTTATTTATGTAAAATGGTTTTTATTTGGTTTAATTCAAGGCCATTCAGATTAAGTTCACGGAAAAAAATGATGCTGAAATGAGCGCAACGATTTTGCTCTTGAGTGCAAACTACATTCAATATTTAATTACGATTTATAGGAGAGCTGCTGTCTAATTTATTTATTACATTCGTCTACGAAATAACATTTGGTGTATGGTTGCCAACTAAGTAAGAATATTTGTACTAAAGCTGTTGTTCACACGACTCCGACAACTGGAGTGTTAACAGTGCCACTCCCCGTCTTCCTTTCGAAAAATCTATTACATATTTTTTGGTTGTCATTCTATCTCGTTTGTTGTTTATCGATTTTTCACAGTGTACGTGTACGCAACCATCAAGTAAATAATATCAATTAAGAAATTTATCTTGGGCCTTCCGCCATTGCTGAGTTTTTGTTGTAATTCTCATTCAATTTTCCAAAGTCAAAGTTTAACCCTTCTGGCCTACAGTATTAAAATCAATTTGCAAACCTTTTTTTATTGATACAAAATCCTACGTGTCAACCTAAACAAAAAAATAAAAGGCGTTTTTTTTTTGTGGAAAGAAGTAAGTCAGCAGTAAGTGTGGTCAGGAAGAACATTTGGTTCTTCGAGCCGGATAATTGGACGCCATCGCCGAATTTGAATGCGCAAAAGCGTACAGCCACATCCCACATTGCCTGGCTCCAGCTGTTTTCAAATTGAAAATGTAATATTTCGAAAGGCTTGGGTAATATCAAAACAGGCTAATTTATCCCATTTATCTATACCTGGGCTCTAAGCCGTGGCTTCGCTCGTGTAAATGCCTCCAAATTACTGTCAAAGTCATTACCATCTTCATTAAAAAGTAGGTAAAGGGCCATTCCATGGTAACACCCGAAACGCACACTTTTCGACTCATAATAATGTAAATCAATTTGCTAAAATCTACAAATCTTACAATTAATATAAAGCGACTCGAAACGTAGAAATTAAAAAAAAAAAATTAAATCGCTAAAATATCAGCATGAGGATTAACAGTTTTATGAGTCGAAAAGTGTGCGTTTCGGGTGCTACCGTGGAATGACCCTAAATAGAACAATATGATGTTTTGTGAGCTAATTATAAATTTACTATTGGATTGACTAACCACAAAAATTAAATAACTAATAATTAAAAAAAAGTGAGAGCATCTACGTTAGGTAAACTATTCCTCCTAAGGGAATGTTATATATTGTTGGCCATGGGAAAAGCATGACTTTACCAAATGCACCCCTGCTGCCTAGAAAATTTGCTCTTGAGCTTTTTAATATTTGGTTTGTTCGTTGAGGTCCTGGATTTGGCCAATATTTTTTAGATATTTATTCGTTCATTGACTGCTTACACACATTAAGAAAGAATATCTTATAAACTAGTGGCAAGCTTAAAATAGACAAAAGTTAATTATGTAAATAAAATTAGTTTAAACAAAAAATAATTCAATTACAAATTTAATTTAATTTAGATTATGGTCGCTAGAAAACGTTTTTGGAAAACCTCAACTTGTACTTAAAGTCAAACTGAGCCCTTGTGGAGCCCTGAGTTGGCCATCAGATAGCCCTAGAGTAGTCCTAGTGCCGTGACATTATGACAAGCAACATTATGCCAAATGTAGAAAATTGGCACAATAAAAGCGTCATTTGTACCTATGGCACTTCTACAAAGCGTTATTATACCAAACGCTAATGTTCGGCCCAATATCACTTTACCAAAGCGTTAAAAATTCTGCATTTGGCATAATGTCGCTTGCTAACGCAATTTCAGGTAACGAATAAAGCTGTCAAATAGACATCAATACTTTTCTTTCAGCTTCCCTGTTTTATATGCCGCCCTTAAAGTTATGTCTAAAATTACAACCATCTAATTTTCATCTACTGCACCACAAAAGAAAAAAAGGAAAGGTAGTACCTACAACGGACCGGTAATTATTCTGAATGCGCTAGATTAGTTTTAGCATTCTCTTAAAAAAATTCTTGATTTGGTGTTTCGTTCCGCTAGTCGAAAATCTTCGAGAATTCGGATAAGCATTGCTGTTTCATTCAGTTTCAATTGAATTTTATGTGAGGATATTTTATGGTGAATACATGAGTATGTCTGACATTTCAAGTGAATTCAAGAACTTCGTGGAATATAAAATACTTTGATCTGCATTTGTATGTAAGTGCATTGCGTGGCGTAGTAGATTCGAGGAAGATTTTACGTTCGAATCCCAGAAACATCAAGGAAAGTTAGACGTTTTTTCGCAGATTTAGCCTCATGCCATGAAAAGAGCTTCCGTTCCGTTCGGAATCCGCAAAAACTTATATTCCCTTTCAAAATATTGTTGAGACGTGATTTGTTCTGCGTCAATAATTGTGGGAAAAGTTTATCAGTAGATAGTGGTGCCCGTTGGATAATGTTTAGCATTAGCATGTCTGCCTGTTAACCGAAAGGTTCGTAGTTCGAGTCCCAAACAATTCCAAGAGCTTTCTCGATTAGGCGTTCGAAAACGCAGAAAATTGTAGGTCTCCTCCATTCTCCCATATTAAGTTTCAGAAAATTCATTAAAACATAAAATGTACTCCTCAACTTATAACTCAAAATTGTGAGCCCTTGAAAAAGTTTAAAAGCGAAAACTTTCCTGCTGCAATACATGGTATTTCACTTTGTTCATTTTTGTTTTTGCTTCATTATAAGGAAAAATAATTCTTACAACAAGCACATTGCAGTCTTCAGTTTAAGTTTTAATAGAGAATTTTGCACATTTACACCAGGGTAGATTATATCAGGTACTTACTCAACTATTTTAACTCAATAAAGTTATCAACTTCAAAACTAGTTGTTGGATTCAACTAAAGAGCACTAGAGCATTATTTTTTTAAACAACAATGTGTTATTCCGTTCGGAATGTTGAACACTATTCCTTCGTATGCTTTGTAGACATTTCTGTGACGCATTTGCGTCTACAAAGTACACACGTGTGAATATTTCAAAAACGTTTCTAAATGGTTTCATTTCAACATTTCTAACATTGCCAAAGTGAACACAAAGTATTTGTATTTGACAAGCTTCCCACATTCCTGCATACTTCCATACGAACACTAACATCCTCTCATTATGACTAAATGAGAAGTTAACCCACTGTCCCCAAGGAGGGGAATTTCACACTTCTAATGCGTGACTGGTTGCCGGCACTAAAGGCTACAGTTTTCATAAAAAATTCAGATCGGTCTGGACAAACAATACGAACGTGCACAGTAAATACCTGAGACTTCATGAAATTAATATGGGTTATCAGGGTGTCTACGGCTTAGAAAGGTTGCATCTGTAGAATGTTTCACATTGGCTTTGAGGAGTCATCCGGAGTGAAAAATTCTTAACAATGACACAAGAACTTATGTTATACACAAAATAAATAGCAAAAGGTATTCAATAGCAATTCCTATCAGCACACGACCGGAAAATGCAGTTTAATTCCGTTTTTAGGAAAGAGGAAATTTGAAAGACATTTTGCTTTAAGCTTACGCAAATTGCTCTTTTTCGCTGATATTTACCTTTTTGTCCTCCCACATATTTGCTTGATATTTTATGTGTTGCCATAAATGCCATGGAAATTACAATTTTATGTTGGAACTTTGCTAAGGCATCGCACATGAAGTTATTTAATCGAGGTAGAACCTAAAAGCTGCAAGCCAATCAAAAATAAAAATTATTCAATTGACTTCCAGCTACGAAAACTCATTCCAATTTGTTGTATTTTTTTCAATAACTTTCATATCTTTTCACAACCATACTGTTATATCGATTCTCCTAAGAGCGTATAAGCATCAGGTCTAAATAATTTTACCATTATAACGAGTAGGTTATACATACATACATAGGCGAAACGACTTTCATTCAAGTTCAATTTTCCTGATAACACTCGTAGCCCCTGACATCATATAAAATTTAAACGATTTTCACCTGTGCACACGATATACAAAAAATGAAATTAAATAGCACAGCATGTGCCTTAAGTCGTTGAAAAGAAGAGTACCAACGCTCTCCTCTTTGACCTCACAGAAGTAAGGGTATTTTGAATTTTTCCTACAGGTGTATTCTATGGAGTCCTTATGCCACGTACTTAATTTAATACAAATAACGTTCTTTCATTTCGAATGCGCATTTCAAATAATGTTTTTGAGTGAGGCTGTTTTGTTTTGAAAGGCATTCAAAAAGTACTTTTAATAATTCAACTGATTACTTGGTATTTCAAAATATTTTCTCAAGCAGCAAAGTATGTCAACTGCTATTAAGCTTTCCGTTTGAATATAAATACGAATGAGTTCAACTGAATAAAAGGACTTTAAAAGGATTTTTAATTTGAATTCCAAGAAATGAAACAAATAAGCTTTGAAACGCATTTTTCAAATGGAATTAAATTAAAAGGCTCAGTTAAACATTGGTATGCAGAAATTGCTTTACGAAGATAAAGAATCCAAACCGGTGGGGCCTTAAACTTTGTTCATCTCTTCGTGTGTTTATCTGATGTTTAGATCAAAATTTTGATAAAACTATTGATGCAAGGCTTAATGTTTGATTGTCTAATGGTTAGAACAAATTTTTCCCACAATGTCTCAGAATGGTAGAATAATTTCAATGTATGCGTTTTTTGCTATATTTCCTTAAGTTCTTAGTTTGCGTAGCAATTACTCGTAATTCAATTCATTTCATTTTCATGTCACTTGTCGTTTGTTTTTTGTTGCGTCTACTTTTTGTGTATGTATCGAATGTTGAATGTTGATGTTGAGCGAAGAATTCTATCAAAGCGCATTCTTAAAATAATGATACTCGTTACAATAATCAAATGGTGTTCCATTGATTTAATTTTTACTTGCGACTATCATTACATAGTATAAAATAAGTCGCTTCCCGCTTCTTTCTGTAAGTTTATACGCAGTGGATTTTGATGCTATTTTTTTCCAATAGATAGAGTGATTCAGGAGGAAGGTCTATTTGTATATTTCCTCCACATATTCTCACTGAAATGGGAACGGGATTATACACAGGGAAATACTGAACCGATTCCAAAAATTCTTTTACCGTTAGAGTGCTTCATTGCCTTTGGGTAACATCTTTATCCTTTCATAGTATAAAACAAAGTCGTTTTGGGCTGTTTGTGTGCTTGGATCTTTAAAAGTAGGCAACAGATTTTTATGCGTTCTTCTTTGACAGATAGAGTGTTCCAATAGAAAGGTTTGTAAGTATATTTCATACTCATTTTCCTACGGGAACTAAGAAACAGCTTGACCTATTTCCAAAACTACTCAGCCGATTTGAATGATATTTGGAACAGTCTGATCTAGAACCTAAGAAGTGACCTTTATTTCCTCTCCACATTCTTTTGAGAATTGAAACAAGGACGCGATCATAACCGGGAACTTCAAGAGTGTTTCACTAACACCGAGCTTGAGTTTAATAGGCTTTATTTCATCCCTATATTCCCACAGTAACGGGACGCGAACGGTGCCATAACCGGGAACTTAGAAAGCACTGGTACCATTTTATAAATTTTTTCACTGCGAAAGTGCTTCATTGTTCCTGAGTAACATAGACAATATTTCATCACACATTTCCCCACTTGAACGATGACTTAAGAAATTACTTTACTTAATTTACTCAATTCGATCATCGTAAGAGCAACGCCAGGTGGGTCAGCTATTAGGTGCTATAAGGCAAATTTGCAGTTTGAGTTTGTGTGACACTCCACAAAGGGGTTTTTGGAATTGAGTTTCTAGGTCTTGAAATAACGTTACCTGCCATACAACCGATATGATAATACTATGATTTCATTTAATTTTGTTTGAAATATTAGTTATAGATTTTCTTTCTTATGAAAAACATTTTTGCAAAATGTCTGAAAGAGGTACCTCTCACAATACAGTTTTCAAAACCAACTTTCTCGTTAAAGGCTTACACGATGTTTACGAAAATTGGTATTTTAGAAGTCCTAAGTTGTTTAAGAAAAATTGCATATCAATTCTTAAAAAATTTTAGTTTTTAAAATTTAAAAAAATTTTTTTAATGAGTTTTGATTTTTTTTTTTAATTTTTTGAAATTATTTAAATTCTATCTTTTCTTTTAATTCTATTTATATTTTTATTTCGAAACAACTTCTGGCAAGATATTAAACTTTGTATATTTGATTTTATTTATTATTGTTTTTAAAAAAAGTGGAAAATAAAAAACAATTTTTTGAAAAAAAAATGGTCCAACGATTTTGATTAAATTTACCGTTATTTTCATTAAAAAAATACTGCCATTTCGTGAGTACGAATTACCCTTAATGTAAAAAAAATTAAACTTATCATAGAAGGTCTTATATCTAGAAAATGTATACAAAATCTATATAAAAATCGATTGCTGTTCGTTAGTCTGGCTAAAACTCGAGAACGGCTGAACGGATTTATCTTATCTTGGTCTTGAAATGTTCGTTGAGGTCTAGTGAAGGTTTAAATGGTAAGTAAGTATGATAAAAAAGAATTGGAATTTAGTAAAAGTAACAATTTCTTTGTTCTTAACTGTAATGAATTTAAAATTAAATTCAAACAATGCTTTTGATTTTTTTCTAATCGTTTTTGACAGCAAAAAATTTAAGTAATAAATAACAAATAATAAGATTATTAAATTGTTTGTTTTTAAAAATTCTTTAAATTTTTTGAATGGTAAGAATAAAGATGATAATTTTTTTTAATTTATTGCCCCTGAGTACCTACCATAGACTATATTTCATCCTCAAATTTCCAAAGGAACCGGGATCGGGAATTCAATGTACGTTTGTTCCTTACGTCAAATAGTCAAATTGTCAAATTAAATTTCTGAACGCAACCATAATATTTTAGATTTGACAACCAGTCTTTGTGAGTGCAGATTACCGCTACGTGCGCGAGAACTTTCTTTACTTTTGTGATTCTTTGTGATAGTGACATTCCTGGTAATGTGCTTTTTCCAATAAATTTTTTGTTGATATTCTGTGATAGTGACAATTTACTACTAATTTTAACAATTTACGATGCCGAGAAGAAAACGACCTAACTTAGGTCGTCGCAGTCAATCAAATGTGCAAAGAGCTACCTCACGTGCTAACCGAACTCATGAACAGAGAGATGCAGATCAAGAAAATAGTCAGAATTGCGTTATTTAGTGAGTGACAATGAAGTAGATAGGCTTAGAATAGAATGCAACGAGCTTTCTTCAAAATAAATACAGAAAATTGCTACCCATAGCTAAACTGACTTAGATTTACCTACAATTTGAAAAACCTACGTGTTAGCGGCTGAAATACCGCGGCGGTATGACAGTTCGCACCATCACACTTTAGAACCTTACAGATATTGAGCAAAACCAATAATATCCTTGATTTCTTTTATATTATGGGTTGCAATTTCTGCTGCTTTCTTTGTGCCTTTTTTTAAATATTTCATGACAACAAAAAATTAAAGTAATAAATTATAAATAATAAGATTATTGGATTGTTAGTTTTCGAAAATTTTTTTAGTTTTTCGACTGGTAAGAATAATATTAAAATTTTTTTAATCTATTGCCCCTGAGTACTATTGACTATAATTCATCTTCAAATTCCCACAGGAACGGGAATGGGAACGGGATCAGATATTCAAAAACCACTGTAGCGAATTGAAATTTTTGTCGCTTAAATTACAGTATAAACATGAACATAAGCGGGCACTTGAAAAATACTGGACCAATTTCAAAAAAAATTTTTAACGTTAGAGTGTTTCATTGCTCGTGAGTAACAAAGACTATTATTATTTTCTTAACATATTCTTTCGGGAACGGAAACGGGAATGGTGACATAGCCAGGAACCTGGAAACTACTTTACCAATTCCAAAAATTCTTTCATTGCTAGAGTGCTTCAATGTCCTTGAGTAATATAGACTACTAGCTGTGCCCGCGACTTCGTCCGCGTGGAATAGTGACTTTCAGCAGCATTTTTAATTTTTTAGGAAATAAAACTTCTAGCCTTAAAAATGGCGGTATTTCCAAAAAAAAAACATTCAACCCCTATTTCAACACCTTGTAGCCCTGTTAAAAATATTTTTGAGACCGTAGTTTTTGAATTCCCATTTCCGTTCCCGTGGGAATATAAGGATAAATATATAGCTAATTTAATAAAATTTGTTTAGCAGTTTGAACAGGAGACATACGAAAAACATACCGACATAGCTACATTCGCATTTTCAATATTAGTAAAGACTCCCGTTCCCGTGGGAATATGGTGACCGTTTTCGTGGGAATATGTGGATAAGTCAAAGTTAATGTTACTCCGGGATTTTGGAGCATTCCAACGGTCGGTGGAAGAATTTTTGAAATCGGTGCTGTAGTGTAAAAGTTCCCGTATACGTTCCTGCTCCCGTGGGAATATAGGGAAAAAATATATACACCCCGATTATAGAATCCGAAAAATGGACTGCGGAAGCGATCCGCACGAGTTTAGATATTTTTGCTATTATCGAGCCCGCGTTGAATCCGACGTTGTTAAAGTGAATGATTGTTGATAATACAGGTTAAAAAAAGTCGTATTACCGAATCCGTTGTTCATCCGCAGTCCATACAATTTTTGACGTTTCTCATCCGCACCAAAATTGTTGCGGATATTTAAAAAAAAAGTTCAATGGATTGAAACAACCATATTTACGTAGTTAGAAAACATGATAAATATTTTCATATTAATCTAAATGGCAACAGAATTTATCAGGAGGAATATGATTATGTTGGAGATTTTAAGGATGTTTTTTTTAGCTGTAGTCTATAAGGATCCATATCATGGAAAGTTAGTACATAATAAATTGTATAAGAATCTTAATGTTTTTCATAAAGGGTATTATATTGCAGAAGATCAACATGGTTGGTTTCATATAAATATTAATGGTGATCCTGTTTACCAGCAGAGATTTAAGATGGTAGAAGCATATTACTCCCATCTCTGTTGTATTGGTATAGCAATATCCCCCGACACAAGTGACAAGAATTTGCCACAAGATAGCCAACATTCAGCTCTTTGTACGTGGTTTGGACACTGTTGAAACCCTATAGGTTTCCCAAAATGATACCATTGCCTCCGTAAAGGCTCAATTGACACAACTGAACGGAATCAACGAAGAGTTTGTCCTCAACTACTGTGAAGGAAATACTTTGGAGAACGATGCATGCGTTAGCAGTTTGTCATCGTTCGAATTGGATGTAACCGTACCACTTCTTGGTGGTAAGTGCACGGTTATTTAGCTCGTGCCGGTAAAGTCAAGGGACAAACACCAAAAGTGGACAAACAAGAATAGAAAAAGAAGAAGACTGGACGCGCCAAGAGGAGAATCCATTACAACAGGCGTTTCGTTAACTTTGTTCACGGATTCGGTCGTCGTCGCGGTCCCAATGCTAACTTTTCTTAGATGTTTCATTATTATTCTTTGAATAAAAACGTCATTTTTTTAAAACAAAAAAAAAAATCCCTATACCAGTTACTATATTGCTAACCGCTTCCCCTTGTATGTGGCTTTCCCACACTCCGAGTACTATCAGTAAGTCCGACTTCCTTTGCATCTTTCCCCAGTCCTCGTCTTTATTGACTTTTTCCAGAGTACCCATTGGGAGTATAAATGATCTCCCAAGTTCATGTAATTTCCATATCAACACATGGCACGGCCTCAGATCCCAATAGAGTGATTGATAACTTGCCTTCTATTGTTATCTTTCATGCTGTCTTCCACTTCATGAAAGGTGTCGACCTCTATTTCGATAAAAAATTTCGGGACTCAATACCTTCACTTTGATTGTACCCTATGTTGTCCTTTCCACTAGCTTTACTACGCTCGTCACCTTACGCAGCATAGTTCGTTCCAGGTTGCTGGCTAGGCTTTGCCTGGGTTGGATTTTCACCAACTGAACTTTACGCATTGGACATTTCAATTAATAGCAATCATAAGCGCATAGCAAACGTGAGTAATGCTATATCTAAGTTTATAGAAACAAACAAACAAACACGTACAATTGGTTATGAACTCTTTATTAATGGCCATTGCGTAAACCTGGTAAAAATCTACGGCTGCACAGTGACCAAGTGACCACAATATACTGCGCAAGGGTATCAATATTTCTTAGCTGTAAAGAATATATATGAGTAATAAAGGCTGTTGTTACGACAATTCTGTTGCAGAAAGCTTCTTTAGCTTATTGAAAAGAGAAATACTTATTTATACTTCACAACACTCTGCTCAACAAACTAGAACTGCAATATTTGAATACATATTTTTTATAACAAACAACGTCACTATTAACTATTGCATTCCAGAACATTTCTGTTAAAAAAAAGGCTATGGTATCCATCTCAATTTAATTTTATTCTTTCGTAATTTTTATAAATTTTAATTTCTAATTCTGAAGCCTTGCGCAACCCAACGCGGTCCTTTTTTTGTAGATGGAGAATGGCAAAAATGTCAAAAAAACAACAGCTGACAAATGGTTTAGGGTAATGGTAAAGTGGTGTTGCGGATCGATATTGCAGTTCATCCGCCGGATTCAATAATTGAACTCAATGCGGATGCGGATGCCTTGCGGATCGGATGAAATCCGCGGGAATAGATTATTGCGGATTCCATAATCGACATGATAGTCTATGTCTTTCCTCAGGTTCTGAACAATATTTTTTAAAATTTCATTGAAATCGGTTTATTAGTTTGGGCGGGAGATGGTAACATAGAACGACGGACAGACAGAGCTCCTTTCACACTTATTATATTAGTAAGGACTGCCGTTCCCGTAGGAATATGTGGATGAATTAAAGTTAATGTTACACAGGGATAGTGTAGCATTCTAACGGTGGAAGAATTTTTGAAATCGGTGTTGCATATAGGGAGCCGTAGGAATATGGGGATGAATTAGTTTTTATGTTACTCGGGGATAGTGTAGCATTCTAACGGTGAAAGAATTTTTGAAATCGGTGCTGTAGTGTCAAAGTTCCCGTATACGTTCCTGCTCCCGTGGGAATATAGGGAACCATAGGAATATGGGGATGAATTAATTTTTATGTTACTCGGGGATAGTGTAACATTTTAACGGTGAAAGAATTTTTGAAATCGGTGCTGTAGTGTCAAAGTTCCCGTATACGTTCCTGCTCCCGTGGGAATATAGGGAACCGTAGGAATATGGGGATGAATTAGTTTTAATGTTACTCGGGGATAATGAAGCATTTTAACAGTGGAAAACTTTTTGAAATCGGTGTTGTAGTTTCTAAGTTCCCGTATACGTTCCCGTTCCCGTGGGAATTTAGGGATAAATTGTAGCCTATGTGTTATTCTGATGTATAAGCTATATTATTGGAAAGTTTAAGTAAAATCCATTCAGTAGTTTTTGCGTGAAAGAGGAACAAACATACATCCACACATACAAACTTTCACGTTTATAATATTAGTAGGATATTCTGAAGAGATATTATGAAGAATTGAAGATATTACAAAGAGCTAAATGACAGGTTACTAAGTGAGAGGTTTATTAATGAAATATTAGCAACAACCCAAGGTGCTGTACTGTGTACTGTGCTGTCCCCTTGAGTATACTCCTTGGTAGATGTGGCATGTCAATAGCAAAGTAATACTAGTAAAGTAATAATAGTAATAGTAAAGCACAGTAACAATAGTATGATATTCACTAAGGCTAAGTTCAGATGATTTTCTCTAGACCACAATCCAATATCCATCAGTTTCAATTATTCTGACAGCAACTTAAACCATTCCAATTTGGTAGCTCGAGTGAGTTTTTAAATCCTCTGCACATACCTATGCATTTTGCAGTTCTTTTGTATAAAAGGAAAAGGCTATTCTTGAACAGCGTGAACAAAAGCGGACCAAATACCGATCCCTGAGATACACCACTAGAGGTAAAGAGAAAATCAAACAGCCCGGAGTTCGAATAAACGGCTTGAGTTCTGTTTAGCTTGGATATTGTTTAAATAAAGATAAAACTGAGCTTTTAAAGAAGAAATTGAGTTTGTCTTAAAGCATTTCATGCGAAACACTACCGAACGTTTTAAAGAGTTTCAGTCAGGCCAAACTGAAACATGACAGCTTTGATACCGTTTGTAGTCGTTTATATTAAGACGCTCAGTTGTGCAACTGAGCTTTGGTCCAAGACCAGATTACGTAGATGCATATTAGTCCAAAAATACTGTTATCTACCGATTACCCAAACTTTCAAATGCTTTTGAGGTAAAAGGAAGGAAAAAAATCAGTGAGTATTTATCTTGTTGCATAGTACTGGACATCAAGGTTTTGTAAAAATGTGTGTAAGACAAATGGGTGTTGACTGTTGACTCATAACAATTTTTATAAATCAACAAACGGAAGCCCTTCACTCCATGCAAATCTCAAGCATTGGTTACCACTTTTAGGCGAATAAAGGACATTGCACAATTTTGTTCGTAGGAAAAAATTCTCAAGAAGCAGTTTTGCATTTTTCCTTCATCAAGTTATAATATAGAACTCAATAAAATGATCGAATGGAGTGCTGCACCAAGTGAGAGTGCACTTCTCACAATCATAACTTGTGAGGGAATTGAGGGGACGAACAATTTTCTGCCGATTCCGAATTGCTGCTGATCGAGATAGCGGATTTCATGATAATGAATTTACCATCGGAGGACTTGCTAATTCGTCGCGAAATGCTATACAAGCGGAAAAACATTTTCGTTTTATTTGGGGATTCGAACCACGAACTTCCCGCGTAACAGGTTGACATGCCAACCATTACGTCACGGGCACCACAAGAACTCAATAATTTTTATTAAAAAGTTGAAATGTTGATATAAGTGGAAGTTATATGTCATCTCAGTCAAAGAAGTTAACGATATATTGAAGAGGTAAGAAAAGGGAAAAGGGTAAGAGGTCAGACGAGATATTATATGAGTTCTTGAAAAAGCAAATTGGTCTGAGGTCTAGATGGCTCCCGAGTCCCAATTGACAAATAAAAACTTAAAGAAAAGGTGATAAAAAATATACAAACAATTTCAGAGTAAGATGAATATGCTTTGTATGACAGGAGGAATAGCTAAGCTTGATATAATAAGAATTACTGAGGTTTTAAACACGTCGACGACAAAAATATCATCTCTCAAAAAATTTGAGTGCGATAATCGCAGTTATGGTCATATATGTACGTTCATAAAAGCGGTAAAGGGAACTCCGTAAGTAAGGCAATGTGAAACCACGCTCTTACACGATCACGAAGAAAGAAATTGAGTTACAGATCAAAACATTCCAGATACAAGCAAATGCAACAACGTCTGCAATTGTTTGGACCTATAAACTTATAAAAACTCAAAACTTTGTTGACTCAACGCCAGCTGAGATCAACGCAGCCTGCCCCTTCTGGACATCACTAGTGTTAAGCACAAAAGTCGGAGACATGTTATCTATCGGAGATGAACACCTCTGTAGTCAAGCCACTAGAGCAAGAACAAAAAAAGAATCCAAAGAAACTTTCAAAAAGCCGCCTTTGCCGGGTTTCCATTAACCTATGGCCAAAATGTTTCAAGAAAAAAAACAGATTTCTTATCCAGCTTAGCAGGTTCTCAACGCTCCCTGTTCATCAACTTCTACCCCTCCTCCCCCTCCCCTCTACCATTACCTTATCCTCTGCTATCTCGGGGAGCACAATGGATCCTTGAGATACAAGTGTTTTTCCCTCCATTCCCTTACAAGACAAAGAGAAATGCGCTAAGTCACGGGGCTTCCCACTCTGTTGCGCCACTCTATGTAAGTAAGTATAGCTCATTAAAAAAAATTTATTTGTTTGTTTGGTTTTAGCTTGACGTAACGTATTTGTCTGCGGGTTTTAGTTTCGTAAAGTATTACAGGTTTCCTTCTTCTTTCCATTGTTTTTGCGGCAGTAATTTACTCTTTGAGTAGTCATCAACGAGTCAATGAGAGAGTACAAAGAAGTTGAAAAATATTTTTGGCTATGTAACTTCAACTGTAAAAATCAATTTCATATAACGAAGTTCAGTTATTAGTCATTTGTTTTTGAAATCTCATTTCAGACACAATTGAGTTTGTACTTTCTGATGAAGAAGTACAAATTCGACACAAATAGCTAAGTAATGACCCCATTTATTTTCTAAATAAATAGCTCGGTCACTTATTTCTATGTTGGTACTAACAAAAGCCTAACATGTGCTGTTTCAATTTACTGGTCTTTGGGGAACGTTTGAAACGTATACAAGTGTGAAACGCTTGAACTTAATATTTTTGTATTGATTGAATAAACAAGAAAAATGGTGAAGTCAAACATCACTCCATGCAACGAGTTCGACTCGTTTAACACTTGAAAAAAAAAAAAAAAAAAAAAAAAAAAACAGCGTGGTAATAAAGTCGCCTGCCAATTTGTTACGATGTCAGTTCATTTCTTTTACTTACTTTTTCCTTCGGACACGACACATATGTTTTTCATCATCATGGTGAATAATTTAGTGAGACAAGCAACTTTTTAGTATTATAGAGGGTATAAGTATGTCCCAGGGCTTTGTATGAGTATTTGTAGCACGTTTAATCATGTTGGACACGTGTCTGACCTCTCAACTTCTTCAGCAATCAAACAGCTTACTACTTCTGTTTAATTGAAAGATAAATACGAGACGTGCCTATGAGATGGCAAAAGCATAACTTGTGTCCCCACTGACGACGCTGATTTGATCAAGTCCCTGTTGACTGTTTGGCACGTAATTAGTTCACAACTTTCAATATTCATGGCTGTTTTAATAGTACCTAAAGTCTGATATGATTTAGGCTAGTCGTATTTATGTACTGTCAAAATGAAAAGAACTTATGTCAAAGTCAAGCACCAACAAACTCTCAACAAAGTTAATATAGAAACGATTTAGTGGTGAAGCATTAAAAGTTCGTCATCCAGTTCCTCTGTGAGATGTATTCTGAAACTATTTGGGGACACTTTTACTTGGGATGACAGTTGATGATTAGATCATTCACTTGCACATACATCGCATCGTTTCCCGTTTATGAACTTTTTATAACAAGCGAAGAGTCTGAACTAGTGCACACATTAAAGAAAATTCTCTGTTGATTAGATAAACGTTGCCATGAGTTCGTTAAGCATGGAAGAACTCGTTACTACGAGACACTCATTGATTCTTCCCTTCAAGTATTTCGTAAGTTTAAGGTAGATCTGGAATCTTGCTTTTTGACACAAAAGAAAAGTTGGAAACATCTTCACTGTGTGAAAGTGTTTCATTAGCACGTTTCGCTTCATCTTTCCCCCAATGGAAAAAAAATTATTCTCAAAGTTACACTCATTCCTTCAAGTTCTGCTTTCTAGGGCCTGGTCGAGTAAATTTCGCTTCCTGATCTTTTAAATGTTTTGGCATTTAAGTAGCAACTTTTATTGACAATTTCACTTTGATAAATTTGCCTTTGAGAATATATACCTACGCTCTTCAATGTTTACTCCTGGATGAATACATTTTGATAAACCACAAAGTCCTTGCCTTAATTTTTAATCCTCAGGGGCTATCAAAGTTTTATTATTTTTTCTTTTTCTCTTCTGACAATACCTCCTGGCTGGATAAGGAAATCCATATTCAAAGGAATGGAGATTGATAAACGTATAATATACAACAAAAGTCGAATACAGAAACTTACGTAAAGTACGAATATCATAAAGAGATACATTGTAGTCGGTGTAACGTGGAAAGGGAAAGGGGAGGGAGTCAAAGTCAATAGCGAAATGTCTTAGTTTCTTTTTTTGAAACTGCTATGAGAGCGCCCGCGGACGGTAACCCATACTTCAGGATAGAAGTTCAACGAAGTAGGTACTTAAGAGGATTTCTTTGTGGTGTCAAAGGCATTTTCACGAAATAGATTCTCTGGGCAGAGTCAATGGGGAAAAAATTGTTTTTGTTCACCTCCGACATATTTAAACTTGCCTCATGGCATCTTTTTATGTTTTTAAATACTTGTTCAAATATTAGGATGAGACCTTTGAGTTTCTTATGATGATGATGAAGCATATTTTCAGTTGTTGCTGTTGCGCTAAAAATCTTTGATTGAGACTATAAAATTAATATAAAATGAGAATTTTTCATATGAAATGGGAATGTTTATATGTAGCAACCTAAGTTGTATTGTATTGTATTGTACTAACTAACCACAAATTATATTGAGGCTTTATTCTAACAATTAATGCCATTTACGAACAATGCCCCATCTTTTATGTAAACTTTCACTCATGCAATCTTTTCGCCACGAGATCAAAATTCAAGCTGAATGACTGCCTGTCCAAGTAGCTGTATATAAAAAACGTAGAAAAAATATGTTTCTACACTTTTTTGCAGCCTGTTTCTGTATTCCTATACAGGGTGGTCAATCTAGTAAATTCTTTTTAAATCAGAAATTATTTTAACACTGGCAACTGTTCCCGTTCAAAATCTTCACACAAAACCATTATCATTACTTAGCTGAACGAACTGAAATAATGTTTGAACAACGCTGGTATGAACTTAAAGCTTTTTCCAAAAATTTGTGTTGAAGAACAAGTTTTGATAGAATCTGCTTCCTTGGGGCTCCGATCCAACAGCTATGGACTTTTGTGGAGGATGTGACAACAATACGGAGACGATTCAAGCACTTGATCAACGAATCAGCGAAGCATTCCTTGAGCTAAAGTTCAAAACCTTCAAAAAGCTTTTGGAAAATTTAAGTGCCTGAATTAGCTTTTGTGAAGTTACCAATTGAACGACGCAACGTTGTGTTCCATAAATAATGGGAATGTTTGTTACTTTTACAAGTGACGCCCTAATACATACAACTTTTGATTTTGTTTAATTTTGGACAACTTTTTGTAGCATCCTTATGGCGGCAGTAAAACAAAAATATTCATTAAAACCCAACAGAGAATGAAAGCGGCCTAGTCGTACGAAATTGCTAACACAATCAAAGTAAATTAGCCGTTCGAAACCGGCAGAAAATTGTAGGTCCCCTCCATTCCCTCACAAGGTATGGTGGTGAGAAATGCGCTAGGCCCAGAGGCTCCTCGCTTTGTTTTTATACAAAAAACGTTTCATTTTTATTTTAATCAAAGTAAGGAGATCATAGTATGGCTTTCTTAAAGGCAGGTCAACAACCACTAATCTTGTTGAATTCATCCCATGCTTTGAAAAAAGCAGAAGAAGTCGAAGTTATTTCAATAGATTTTAGTTAAAAATACAAAAACCTAAAAAGAAATAAATTTCTTTAAGGAATGTTGAATGATCGTGAAGATCAACCTCAACTCCAAGTTTGCGTTTCGCCCAGGTACGGCAATGGGCTCATCAGTTGGATGTTGCCGTACCCTTCTAAGACACAAACTTTATTCGGATTACACCGACACTAATAAAATTCACTGCACGCACATGATGTGAATTTTATTTCCAAGTGAATGAAAAAGTCACATTGCACTTGGAAAAATAAACAATAAATTAAACAATAACAAAAAAGATTTGTTATTGTCTTGATTTTTTGTCCTGGAGTTGTAATTTGTTTAAAAATACAAAAACCTAAAAAGAAGAAGGGTACGGCAACATCTAACTGATGGACCAGGACAAAAAACCAAGACAATAACAAAACTTTTTTGTTATTGTTTAATTTAAAAGATTTTAGTTAGTTACGTGGTTTGAAGGCAGTGTTGCTTTATGTATGTTTAAATTTCGTAAACGTCTTCTGTTCCTATGAAAACTAAGCAGAACACTGTTAATTGTTCAAAGTTAAGACATATTTCCTTAACAAAAATTTTATAAGCAGAAGTGCTAAACTTTTGCCGGAAATATTTTTTTCTATTAAAAAGCTTGTGGCAATTTTAAAAGAATGCCATTGTTGTTTTTGGGGATATCTGTGATAAAATATCCGTGGACGCGCAATTTTACTAAATCTGGCCTAGTTATGCCAAAATAAATCAAAAACGTTAAATGAAATTTTTCGATACCTCGCTTTGTTTTCGAGATATCCATACTTGAAGTGGCACATTTTTATTTTGCTTTACTTTTTCGACTTTAAGTATCGATATCTCCAAAACGAAACGAGACATCAAAAAATTTTGTTGGATCTTTTCGTTTTATTTTGGCCAACTAAGCCAAATTAATTGTCAGACTGCGGTATCACTTATATCGTACTATCCCAAAAATGAAAACCAACAATTTTATTGGTGTAAACACAAAATTAGTCTTCTCTCTCAAAACAAAAAAATTAATTTAAGCTCAATATTGGTCTTATAAAAAGCTTTCAAATACAAAGAATGAATTTAGAATTATCAAAATAATTCATCGCACAAAACCACTACTTCTGCCTCACTGTGGGGCGTCTTCTATGGTAGTCATTTAGATCTCCTTCTTTTCATTCCTACTTTTATTGACCTCGAATTGATCATTCACCATTCCCCTATTTTACTGAACACAGATGAAATGAAGCTTAACAAAATCGTTTCTCTACCTGCTGTTCTCATTTTCAACAGGATCTCGACAGCATTTCTATCTGGTGGTAAAAAAAATGCTTGAAATGAAATGTTTACAGATGTCAATTCTATCCCTTTTCTCATAAGCGCTTCAACTCTCCTCTTTTTCTTCACAACCAAACCAAAACCAGTAATTGAGGCGATTCGTGATCTCGCGGTGATGTGCCACCAGGAACTTTATCTATACTTTCACATATTGATGATATCATACTAAAAGACAATTCAGCACTTGGCTTCATTAGGCGATGGTCAAAAGAATTCTCCACTCCAATCCATACGCTTCACAATCTCTGCACATTACCTTTGTTCGCCTGTTCCTTAAATACGCCTGCCGACTGTGGTCCCTTCTTCAACAAGTTCACATTTCTGAAATATATAACGCCGTTTTCTTCGATTTGCTCTGAGAGGTCTTTCTTGGAATAATCCTTTCATTTTACCTCCTTACCCAAGACCGCATCAAGCTTCTCAGCGTGAATACATTGAAAGATCGACGAACATTTTTCGATATTCTCTTCATTCATCGAGTTTTTTCTGGAACCGTTGACTAATTCTCGCAACATTCAAAATCCTCGCCTCTTTTACCTACCCCCTGGATGACTCAAATGAACTTATCTGCCGAGTAGTGTTAGTTTGAGTTTTAATTGTTTTGACTTCAACCTCAGTACCCCTTGCCCAAAAATCTATCTTTTAAAATATATTATTATTATTAATGTAAGTTAGATCAAGAACAAGAATAAGCTTGTATTATTATTATTGTATAGGATAGTTCATCACTATTTACCCACATGAACGGGAACCGGAATTCAAAATCCAATGTACTGATTTCAATACGGTTTTCACCATTACAACACGGTGCTACAAATACTATATTTTATCCCCATATGGGAACTGAACGGGATCTGGAACATATCCGGGAACTTGGAAAATACTAAACCGATTCCAAAAATTCTGTCATTGTTAGAGTGCTTAATTGTCCCTGAGTAAGATGGACTATATTTCATCCCCACTCTCCCACTAGAATGGAAGCTTTGAAACTACTTTACTTTAGTTTCAATTTGATAAACGTAGGGCCTGAGCTACGCCGGGCGGGACTGCTAGTTTGAAATAAATCGATCAGGTAATATTGAAATGGTGTGAACTCGGACTTTGAAAAGGTAATTTTGAAAACAACGCGTTTAAGGTTTAACGCTGGCAGCTATTTGAGTTTGAGGACGGGAAATTATAGTAAGACACTGACTTCAAATATTTTGCTTAGATCCGACTAACATTCGACATTTTGTTTGTTTGGTCGTTCGGAAGCCTTCTGAACGCTTCTCAAACCATTCCATTGGCATCAAATGACAGTTCCTCTCCTCGAAAAAAGAGAAATTTGATTCTTGATTTGAAGAAGGAAGCGGAGCCAGAAGCACTCACACACTGAAACTGCGCACTGAAAATAGCGCTTGACGTTTCACACCGATACACAAAACATGCAACGAAACTTCAAAACAAATAAAAGTGTTACTTTGGGATCCCGGATCGGAGAGTTTTTCCGGACTACCAATAGAAATCGACATAAGTGTGTCAGTTGGTTTCCTTAAAGTCATTTTCATCTAACCTTACCTAACTTAATGGTATGCTACTACTTCAACTGGCAATCATATTTCATATTACAGCGTCTTTCATTTTTTAGTTTTCAGCTACGTAAATAAAACATACAAAGCGTCAACTTTTTATGGAAACTTCTTTGGTTCAAACAAACATTGCCATTAAAGCCTAGTACGCTGCTGAAACGAAAAGAAAAATCCCATTCAAAAATTACAGGACGGAATCGTTAACGATAAATTTCGCTGTCCTTTTCGTTGTGTAGTACGCTGCTGCTCTGCGAAAAGGGTTATATAGGTGGATAATTGTAGTAGACCTTTTACTATAATTTCTGAAATTCTACACACTTTTTCGTCCATCATTTATCTCCCGGGACAATAAATGCTTGCGAAATTTTGACAGTTCTATTGATTTTGACTTATTTTGTGCCACGACAATACCAATGGAAGTATAGTTTTTGTAAAAAGTGATCAAAATAGACCCAGAAAAAAAATAAACCGTAAAAAACAAATTATTAAGGAAAAAAGTTTTTGAAAATTCATTTTGTTCAAATAAATTGACTCTTAAGTTCTTCTGTTGGAAATTTACTTTACTTTGAATCGCTGAAAGCAAATAATACTCTACACAAATATTTTCCGCTGAGTGTTCGTTGACGATTTCGTCGTGCTTGTGGAGACCAACGAAAAATCCCCTTTTTCATCAGTAGCGTACTAGGCTTAAGTGTGAAAAACAATATCATTCAATTGACCGGGAGAATTAGCATAATTCGATTCGATTAAGTAAATTTTTAGATACTTTTTCGCTTACTTATCAGAAAATATAAGATTTCATAATTTGAGTGATGTTGGTTTCTAATGCGCTGAAAGCTCAGGATTCAGGAAGTATTTTCGTAAGTACGGTCTTTTGCGTAGTCCCACAGAAAAAAAAATAGTGCGTGGAGTCCCTCCGAGCGGAAGAAGTGAAACTTCCTAATGTGGAAAGGAAAATAGGAAGCGGTAGAAATTGATTTTTAGTGAACTCATATTGTTTCTTTAAGACAAACTTTACTAACATTGGTTACAATTCACAACTGATCGCATCTTTTAATTATCATTTTCGAGTGGAGAAATATCAAAATCTTTAACATTTGCAATGGGATTATGATAACTAAAGTAAGATACGAAATGTTTGAGTTCCATTTTTTCAATATTTCTTGCAAAAACTGCATCAATGGTAGTTCACCTTTTGGTTGTTGGATCATTCCTACCATTTATCATTTCCAATCCAAATTTGTCTTTAAGGAAGGTTAATAATATTTCAGCTTCAGGTTACGAGAAATTCACATTTAAATCTCATCAAATCAATGTATTAATATATATTACTAGCTGAACCGCCCTCGGTTCTGTAGTTTTAAGGTTCCCGTTCTCGTTTTTCCTCTTCCGTGGGAATTTAGGGATGAAATATAATTTTTCTTACTGTGGGACTGTGAGGCATCCTAATGCTGAAAGAATTTTTGAAATCTGTCCAATAGTTCCAAAGTTTCCGTTCCCAACCCCGTCCCTGTGGGAATCTTCTGTTCCTATGGAAATATGTGAATGAAATATACTAAAGTCTATGTCACTGAGGGATAATGTAACATCCTAGAGTTGAAAGAATTTTTTAAATAGGTCAAGTAAATTCAAGGTTCCCGTTCTCGTTCCCGTTTCTGTTCCCGTTGGATTATAGGGATGGAATATAGTCTAAGTTACTGATGAAGGGAGATAAGCACCCCTAGTGTTGAAAGAATTTTTGAAATCTGTGGAGTAGTTTCTAATTTTCCGTTCCCAACCCCATTCCTGTGGGAATATGGGGATCAAACCTTGACAGGAACCAACTCTGGACTAAACTATGTCTACACTGAAAATTTCATAAAAATCCGTTGGGTGGTTTAGGAGTCTACACCGGACATACATACATACATACATACATACATTACATATACATCCTATTTTATATATATAGATCTTGCAAGCACAGACACGATTTTCACAAACACGGCACAAATTGAAAACTAAGAAAGAACAAAATACTAGTTTCAATAATGACGCTTCATTAATACAAATAGTGGAGTCAATGAAGCGTTTTAGGTCCGAATTTTTTTACTGTGAACCGATTTGCATGAAATTTTGGAATTAGGTTCATCTTACCCTTTAATTCAAAAGTGAAAATGATTTGAACACCGCCATCACCCTGGGGGTGGTTCCCACCCCTTCTCGGGGGTGAATTTTTTTTTTTTTTAAATAACCTCGGATATCGATAAAAGACCTAATTTTAAGCAAAAAAACAAATATAAAGTTTTTTGTTAAGTCCAATACTTTTCGAGTTATTGGCAATTGAAAATTCGCATTTTGTTCACGTTTTTTATCTATTTATTGCAAATATCTCCAAAACTATACGTTTTATCGAAAATTTTATAATGAACAAAATTGTAGCAGATAAGACAATGAACAATTTGGTTTTTTATAAAGTATTCTAGGTACAATATTAAGCTAGATATAAAAGATCAAAGTCATTTTTTATTTTGTCTGAGATTTAATGGTTGTAGTCAATGCCATTTAGCAGCGAGCAGATGCATTTTATGCATTCTAATATAAGAAAATGTTTTGTAGTGCTTGAAATAAGCTTTAAAATGAGCAGTATTAAAAGTCTTTTGCACGTAAAATAAGTGAGCTGTAGCGCAAATAAAAGGAGCATCTAATGTTTTTTTCGTTTAAATCAATGGCTTTCATAAGTGCCATTTCCACCAAAATTAAATTTAATCGTATTCCGCCTAAAATTAAGTTTGTTATGAAGAGTTTGATAGATAATATCAGTTTGGCTGCTTTTGGACTCATATTTTTCAAAAAAGTCACGATTAAAAGAAAAAACAAATTTTACAATTTTTAAAAAACCCACTTCTTTTTCATAATATCTCAAAAATGACGAAAGATACGTATAAAAGTGTAAGTATAAAAAATTTAGGTATTTTTCTGACAAACAATTTGGTGTTTTTGTTTTTTCTGTCAAACAGAAATTGACGGAGATATGATCGTTTAAAGAGCGCGTGGCAGCGCAATCACAGCCTCTCTTAAGTCCTTTAACCCTTCACCGTTTTAGCAAAAAGTTGTTTACTATGTACTGCAATCATGGATGTTTTAGCTCTCTTAATTACCTTTCCAATGGTTCTTAATAAATTGTGATAGCATGAAAATTGTAGGAGTTATGGTCCAAAAACTTATCATACTTTTTTCTACTTAGTAACTGAAAATTTCGGAGTGTGAATATTTGGAGCAATTTAAAGTAGCAGCATTTTTTTTTTTTTTTTTTTTTAAAGAGGAGGCTTATGCTAATCTAGAGCACTTTTTAGATTGAAATAAGTTGTTAGTAATTTCACATATATGCGGCGTCCAGATGAAACTGGGAGGCTGAAAGAAAAGTAGAAGCCCAGAGCGGGATTCGAACCCACGCGTCCGGCCTATCTTCTGAACACTCTACCACTGCATCACGGCCGCCCTAAAGTACGCAGTATAATAGAGACCTTCAACTATTGTAATGAGTATATATATACATAATATGGTTCATATATTTTGGACACGTAGGCATGACTACATACCAACGTTCTTATATGTACGTATATATAACACATTTGAGTGAAGGGGCTAACGAAAAAGCCATGTGATAAGCTTTGCGTGCTCCGTTATAATGTGACCAGTATATTTCCGTCTGCAAAGGAATGAGCACTTGTTTAATGTAATATTTTTACTAAATAACCAACTTGAATACATTTTGCTTAATAAAAAAAATGTAAGTAGATAAAAAACATGTAAATAAAGTAAATTGTTTAATTATTTATTGACTAGCCTGGTCGACTTTTAAGCTTGAAAGCATCTTCAAAAGAATACTTGTGGAAGCGATTTTTTCCAATAGCTTTTCAGTAATTGCGTAATTGTATTGGTAAGTTTATTTTAACTGTTAAAATAAATTATTGAATAAGCTAAAAAAACAACAAATATTGAATAAATTTCTTAATTTTTGATTCAGAAATTTTCTTGAATTTTTATTTTTAATGAACATGGACGAACCTAGTACAAGCAGTAGCAATGATACTGAAGAAAAATTCTGTGAAATTTGCCTTTTAAATACGTCAGAAAGACTTGTGCTGGTGACTTCAAAAGGTAAAGAAGGTTTAAAAGCAGCTTCAAAAGAAAGACGTGATAAATTGTTTTCAAATTTGGATAATTCAAAAACTGTGTATGTTCACCATACGTGCAGAAGTAATTATGTACACAAGGGAAATATTGCAGCAAGTGCAAAAAGAAATGCTGTAAAAAACAGTGTAAGTCCAACAAAGAAAAAATTGAGAAGATCAAGAACAAGTTCAAGTGTTGGTTCAGCAAGTGATGTAAGTGCTACTCTTTTTGACTGGGATAAAAATTGTTTTATCTGCGCTAATGCGATAAATACCTTACAAGATAAAAAAAAAGGGTTTGCAATGAAAAAGAAAAAAACCTCGAAAGTTCAGTTTTTAGATTTTATACAAAGTTTAGCAAAAATGCTTATTATATTCAAAGACGACGAACATCGAGAGATTTTGAAGCGCATTCACAGTGCGGAAAATCATGTCATTCTAACAGAGGGCAAATACCACGAGGATTGCGTACTAGAATTAAAAAATGAATATAAAATTTTTAAGAGAGGTTCGACAGCCCCTTACTTTGACAAAATCCGCGAAGCAATTGAAGAAATCTACGATTTCATGCTCTCTAGTGAAGAGTGTCAATTTACTATGACTCAACTAATCGAAGCTATACAGATATGTGATGTAATTCCACATGAAGATACTATAAAAAATCATTTAAAAAAAAGGTTTGGAAATCAAATAGTTATTTCTAGCAAAATAGGTGGTGTAACATACGTATGTTTTTCAACTACATTGCACGATATATTAACCAACTCATGGCGAAAGCAAAAATCAAAAACTATCGAGGAGGAAGAAAATGCACTCATTGACTCTGCTGCCGAACTCATACGTAGAAAAATTAGAACCGTCATATGCGATGTCAATCAGTATGCAGCAAGTGATAAAATATTAATTAATGTTAACGAGAGCATTCCGCCTCAATTGCTCAGATTTTTAGAACACATTATTTATAAAGATAAGCATCATAATGAACAAAATTTTAATTGGTATTCAAAAAAAATTACATCTATTGCTCATGCAATAATGTCCTCCGCTCGACCTAAAAGTTTTATTTCTCCACTTCAACTTGCTACAGGTGCTACGCTCTACAGAAAATTTGGCTCGAAAAAGATTATTGAATTATGTTTTAATCTTGGTTTTTCGTGCAGCTATTCTGAAGTTCAATTGTACGAAATTTCAGCTGCATGCCAAGACGAGAGACTTCTAAAAGAACCATTCCTTCAAATCGTTTCAGATAATAGTGATTTTAATGTTTGTACAATAGATGGACGAGGAACTTTTCACAATTTAGGATCGATTGAAATAATTACTCCTGCAGAATGTTTACAAGCAAGAAAACCCATTAAACGTTTGCGTAGTTCAGAAGTTCCTCTTGAATCAGAATTAGTGGAGATAAACCGAATAGATATTCAATTATACACTAAAAAAACAGGAAGTGGTTTGGGTACCATTAAAGTTCAAAAAATTAGTCCTGAACCGAAATTTACAATAACCATGATCGATGTGCTAAATGTCTTATGGAGTTATTTCAAGTATGCAAGAGATCTCGATTTTTTGGGTTGGAATGGATTCATGTCTACGCTATGTGCTGAAAACACTAATTATAAAGTGTCTAAAATAAATTACTTGCCATTTATTAATGGACCCCCAAATGATTACAATACTTTATTCACAGCTTTAAACAATGCTGCTGCAATTGTTTCAAAAGAAGGCATGAAAACCTGCATCGTAACATTTGACCAGCCTTTATATATTAAGGCTTGCGATATTGCTGAGACTTTAGTTTTCGATGATGTGTTAATAGTTGTGCGACTCGGAGGTTTTCATCTCTTAATGTCTTTTATGGGATGCATTGGCACTATTATGGAAGGAAGTGGAATTAAGGAAATATTTTCACTCATCTTTGCAGAAGGATCAGTTGATCAAATTCTAAATGGGCATTCGTATGCTCGTGCAGTGCGAGCTCATTTTATTCTGCCGCAGACATTATCGCTTCTAATATTTGATGAATTAAAAAGAGAAAACAATGTTGAGTTTCAAGAATTACTTGATAATGATTTTACTTGCGAAATGAATTTTGAGAAATTGAAGTCTAATGACCACTTAAAAAAACTTAATGAAATATTTCAATCGAAACTGGATGAAATTGAAAACAGAGGAAAAACATGCAAACTGTGGATATTATACTATAAAATGGTATCTTTACTTAAAAAATTTCTTGCAGCTGAAAGAATGGGTGACTGGGAAGCGCATCTGAATTGTATTGAGCTTATGATACCTTTCTTTCACGCCGCTGGGCATTTCAACTATGCAAAATCTGCTCGACTTTATTTTCAAAAAATGAGACTTTTGAAATTTACTATGGATCCACGTGAGTTTAAAAAATTTACCGAGGAAGGATGTTTTACTTCCCGGAGGTCCAATGAGTTTTTTGCTGGTATTTTCTCCGACCAAACCATTGAACAAACTCTGATGAGAGCAATGAGCGTAGAAGGTGGACCGTTCAAACGAGGCACTACGGAAAGCACTGTATTCAAATGGATTAAAGGTATCATATACACGAAGGATGTAATTGAAGCATTAGAGAAATTTTGTGATATCGCATTTATTAAAAGCTACCAACATGTTGACGCTAGAGATGCGAGAATCAGAAAAGATAAGAAAGACGTGTTGGTTTTAAAAACATTTTTGTTGGAGCACAATCCATTTGAAGACATTGATCACCTACAAAACATTGTAACAGGGTTGATCGGCACTGATGAGATAAATTGCTACAACGCTCTGGCGATTGGCATCGAAGCCATGAAGCGCATCGATGATATGACTTTTAATGACATTAAATTGTCCAAAAAAGACAAAGTTATTTCATTAATTGGTGTCAATAGCAAAGTAAAAATTGGCGATAAAATTGTTCCTATAGATGCACTACTATTATTTCAACGTATTTGTATCATGAAAAAGAGTAACGAAGAGTTGGAGATGTACCTGAAATATGAACTGGCACCATATCCACTTTCATTATTTGACGATATTGGGATGCGAAAGACAAACAAATCTATCTTGTACTCATTATTCGAAACCCAGGACATTGTGATCAACAAGGAAGCATCAGTGTACTTTATTGATGGAGGAATGTTATTATATAGAGTAAAATGGCCTTCGAATTGTAATTATGCAGACGTTTTTGACAGTTATATTTCATATTTAAAAAATCATTTTGGCAATAATATTACGGTTGTTTTTGATTGTTATGATGGAGAAAGTAATAAAGCTTCAGAAAGAAATCGTCGAGCACTGAAAGTTGCTTCAAAGGAATACCAATTTACCAAAGATATGCCAGTCAATATTATCCAAGATAAATTCTTATCGAATTATAAGAACAAAAGACGTTTTATTAAATTTCTTATGGAAGAATTGGAAAAAAAATCTATTAAATGCTGCCAAGGTGAAGGTGAAGCTGACGAACTAATTGTTGATACAGCATTATCATTTAGTACTGACTTGACAAAAATAATTGTTGCAGAAGATGTTGATATTTTAGTGATTTTAACTGCCCGGGCTACAAAAGACGAAGAAATTTTATTTTTAAAACTAGGCAAACAAAGAGTGCAAACAGTAATATATTCATTGACAAGTTTGGAAATAAAATACCCAAATAGTTCGAAATTTATTCTTTTTGCACATTCATTTACTGGGTGTGACTCAACTTCGGCGGCATATAATAAAGGCAAAAAAAAATTTATGGATCTTTTGGAACGAAGGCAAGATTTGAGAAGTAAGGCAGAGATATTTTTGAATAATACATCTGAACTCGAGGATATTTTAGAGGCAGGAAGATATTGCATGGTATGTTTTTATGGACTTGCTAAAGATACAGAACAAAATAAGCTGAGTCGAGTAGAAAGCTTATCAGAATATCTCGAAAAGATGCGCTATGAAAGTTTTCTCAAAGCTGCTACGAAAAACACTGCCGTAAAACTATCATCCTTAGTTCCAACCGTTGGTGCCATAAATGAGCATACTAAGAGGGTTTATCTTCAAACCCAGATTTGGCTTGGCAATAAAAACATTCATCCAACGGATTGGGGGTGGGTCATGAATGATGGTTTATTAAATCCCCTTAAGTCTGTAGATCCACCCGCACCACAAGAACTGTTGAAAATGATTTTTTGCAACTGCAAAAAAGGATGTGGAGCGTCTTGCGGATGCAGAAAAATTGGTTTGTTTTGTAATAGTACCTGTGGAACGTGCAGTGGAGATAACTGCCAAAATAGCCCTCCAATTCAGCCAGATGATGTTGAATGTGACAGCGACTCCGACATTGAGTCTTGAATAATAATATTATGATTTAATAATAACATTACAATTCTATATAATTCGCAAATTCAATAAATGACTATTTTGTACTCTACATTAAATTATTTTTAAATATGTAATAGTATATATATTTACTGTTTTAATTTAGGGGTAGTTTTAAGGGTAAACAAACTTAAGAATATTATAATCATTTCCGAGAGTGTAGAATAATATTTAAATCTTTTTCATTTTATCAAAAAAAAAAAAAAATTTAACAAATTTTTATCAAAGGGTAGTTTTTAAGGGCTGAAAGGGGATTAAAAATTTGTTAATTACTATACAGAATATAAAATATTACTTACTCTATACTTACTTCTTTTAATGCCATATCAAAGTATTTTTTGTGATTTTTTCAATTTAAGGGTTGTTTGCAAGGGTTGTAAGATTTTCAAGGGGTTGAAAATGATTTTAATATGAGTTAATTATGTTACAAACTACTTTACAATTTGACCACTTATACTATTAGACATGCTTTCTCGCGATAAAATGGCTCAATGTACATTTTTTCATTAAGGGGTTGGTTACACCCCTTAAAAATAGTAGGCGGTGTTCAAATCATTTTCACTTTTGAACTTAAGGGTAAGATGAGCCTAATTCCAAAATTTCATGCAAATCGGTTCACAGTAAAAAAATTCGGAGGTTGGGCCCTATTTTTCGCTTCATTGACTCCACTAAAATGCTATAGCAACAAATTGAGAGCAGTGCCAAAAAGTATGCAATCGATAATATTCCGTGTTAAACATATAACGCTTTCATGTTTGCAAGTCGCATAAGAAGTTTCACTACAAAAACTCGAATGGTGTCCAATTGCATGGTCTTGGTAGCCAATCGACAGCGCCAAAACATGAAATTTCGCAACGAGAAAACTTCTGACTCATTAAAGCCATAATTGGTCGAGTTGAGTGGCTTGCTGGCTCGTCCTGTGGGAACCACATATTGCCGAAGTCATGATCTCCAAGCGCCGCCGCCGGTCAAAATAAAAAATCTTTTAAGAACCGTCTGCCCATTGGTATCTTCGAATTAAAACGCACTTGTGACGCCATCCTATCATAGAGTACACTCAATGGTCACTTTATCTGAATGCATAACGGCACCTCTTGGATCACTTGCGGGTTCTCACCTCTGAAGATTGGTGTTCAAAAATTTTGGTTTACTGTCTATTATTACAACACTCAAGGAACGTATCTTTGGCGCGGCTGTGTGTGTTGTGAAGAAAAATCTCTCGCAAACGTATTTGCTGCTGTTTTTGAAAGCAACAGAGGTTGAAGACACCAAAAGTGGAAATACAATAGCTTCCAGGACCGAAGCGACCATCCAACTAATATTCCTCGCCCACCAACATTACAGCCAACGACCGTCAGCACTGCTCAAGCCGACGAGAACATACGAATTATTTATTTAAGAAACAAGTAAATGTTAGACATAGATACCTTTTTAATAAAAATGTATAAAACTCGCCAAATTTAACGAAGCAGAGCCCCAACTGTGCTCGCAGATTTTAAAACAATAATGTTAGTCTAAGAATTTATAATTGTATATATCAAATATTGTTTTCAATAAAAACTTAAATTGTAAAAAAAAATAATTGCTGTTTTTTAAAAGCCGACGACCAATTTGTTCGCCTAAACAGCCATCAAATTAATGTTCCCCCTGCCATCTGTGTAGAAATTCGTCCCCATTCACAGGAAACTCTTCTTTGGCATGCTCTCTCTCTCTAAGGAGCTATTTTGAAGATAGTTTCTCCATTGTGCAAAGGAGTTGCAGCTTTTTATGAGTTCGGTTTGCATAAGCAGCAGGATCTAACGTTTCTTTTACCTCCTGAAACATTCCCTCGGTGCCTCATTGCTCTTTGCTTGATGTTGGTCCCATTTCTTCTTCGATACTTTTCTAAGGCTTCCATATTCCACTTCGTAGCTACTCTTTTCATCTTCAACCGATGTCAGGACAAATAACTGCGTCTCTTAGTAAATTCAAATTTATTTCATTCCTCTGACTTTAACATGAAAATGAAAAAGTCAATGCCATTCACATATAGCTTTGTACATGTAGGTACATACGTCTGTATTGAACTCCAAATTTGAAGTCTCCAAGCAGATAATGAAGTTTCTCTTTTGACTTGATATATTGCAAAGTTGTTGCATAATACGTTTTCTAAAGTTCATATCACAAGGACGCTTACACATCCCTGTTATCCATTTAGGTCATCTGAGTGCAGGATGAAACTCTCATATCCCCATTTGTGGTAAGAAAGTGGCACATCCAAAAGCCACACAATTTGTTTTGTTGCACAAGCAAAACATGTATGGCCACATACAAATATTTTGGTATGTGTACGAACTTATACATCAACTGCCATCTCCTTGTATTCGTTTAAGAACTCGCCTGCTCTGCAAGTACATTAGAAAATAAGCTAAGAGCAAATAATTAAATAAGAAGTAAAAGCAAAGTAAATCTGATCTTATAAAGTAGACCGAAAGGTTCACACTCACAATAAAGTGTTTAAAACTGTTACAAGAAATAATCTCAAAGCAACCCACTTCAACTCTCTAAAGCTTTCATTTTGTTTATTTAAATCGTTTTCTAAAGGTTCTAAGGACACCTTCACTTGTTTTTTCTCCAAAAATTCATTTGGATTATTTCTTTTTTTTTTAATTAAGTAGCTGTGTTGTTTTTCCACCTTTGGTATGACTACGACCACAAGGAACAATCTGATAACCGGATGGGACTAAAAAGGGATATTCAACTTCATTTGTCATGTCCTATCTCCTTCGATTCCGTTTGTTCAGGAATCAAAGCAAAAAGGGCAAATAAACAGAGGGCGAGGAATTAGAAGAACGCCTGCCGCAGTTATTTCCATGGCAATGGCAATATTGTGTCATGATACCAGAAAAGGCAACCACTAAATCCCAAAAGAAATCTGATCCCAACTTAGGCATTCAAAAAAAAAACAAGCTTATTTATTCCGACACTTAGGACCAGGATAACCGACACGTCTACAGGTAACCAAGAGGGGTCATTTCAGCAACAAAAACCAAAGGAAAAACGATCAAAGAAAAATTAAAAAAGGAAGCAGTACTTTGATGAAAATCAAAGCCTCAGGCATAGCACACAGCTAAGCAAAATGGAAGTGGCTTAAACGCAATCAATTTATTACTTGCCTCTGATGGGTCTTTTTCCATTTCCTGGAATAATGAAGAAGGAATATTGATAAAACGCTTCCAGGTATAGGTGTGGGCGAAATGATGATGACAAGCTACAGATGTTGTCACCAACTTAAAGATTCACCCTCGTTGCCATTAAATTTTATCTTGTCAGATGAAATAATATTGATGTACTGCAATCATTTTTATTTATGTGGTTTTCAATTTTCGACATTTGAAAGATACCTATCCAGCCTCAAGGGAATTCAAATACAAATATTTCTTCAATTGTGTGGGTTGTGCTCAAATTGTCCCATTTCATGTAAAGTGAAATGAAATCTAAATAGAGCGTACATTAGATTTTCGTGTGGTAGGAATAAGATGATGAGTGTGTGTCGTTTGGAATGTAAATTTTCAAGTTCTAACGACTCGGCTGTAAGAAATGGCAAATATCATGAGGGAATTTTTATGAATTTTTTTTTTTTTTCATTTTTTTTTTTCTTTCTAAATGCGTCTGTTTGCAAAAGTTCACTTAAAGACAGCTTTGTAAAGTACACTGCTCGTATAAGAAAGTTTTTTGTTTGTTTTTTTGTACTGGAAAGTCATAGGTACCTCCTACATGACTTGGGGAATTTATGTTTGATAATTTATTTAACTGTTTACATTTAGATACAAAAGCAGTTCAATGACAAGATATGAAACAAATTGTTGTTTTTACGACTTTGTGACAAGCATGGGTATTAGGCTTCTAAGATCTAAAGAGGTAATTCGTAAGAAGGAGTTCATTAGGGTTTTATTCAGGGATAAGACATTTTGCATTTGTTTTGTGGTAGGTGAAAGTAGAAATTCAGTTTTAGTATCCGAGCAATAAAAATGTATAGGTATTTTATTTGTTGTAATATTTTACAGCCATAATCTGCCCAAATATTTTTCAATTTTATATTTTTCATGTGTGTAGCAGGTTATGTTCAACAGCTTAAAATTTTCAAGACACATGCCCGTTAAAAATTTATTATTTGCATGTACATATCCCTTTGATGAGGACTTGAAATATCGAGGGCCGTGGACGAAGAGAAAAAACACTAGACTTCTGGTGCAGTTTTTTGATAATGACCAGAAATTACTTTTTTGATAAATTCTAATGCTGAGATTGATTAAATAAAGAACGTGCTCCTCAAGTGTAAGTAAATAAGTAAAAAGGATGGCGCTGCAGAGTGAGGAGCTTCGGTGCCTACTGCCTAGCGCATTTCTTACAACCATTGTCTTTGTGAAGGAATGGAAAAATTGTCTGCCAATTTCGAATGACAAGTCGGCTTTTCATGATAATGAATTTTGTATCGGTGGAATAGTGATGCCGGTGAAAAACATTTATGCCTCTATTGGGATTCGAACCACGAACTTCTGGGTTAACGGGCAGATATGCTAACCATCACGCCACGGGTATGTACTACACGCTCCTCAAGTACGACAAGCTTATGTATCTGGGACCTATGTATGATTAACAGATGGTGCCTTTGTGGAGAGCGATGACATACGACTGCACGTCTCATTAGGCTCATACGCATCCGTCTTCCAAGCAGAGCCAAATGCTATGCATGTGACTATAAGCTACATTACGAGCTATGGTTGGATGGGGAGAAGTATTTTGTGTTTGCAGCGAAAGCCAAGCTGTGCTTGAGGCCCTTCTCCTCAGCCCTCCAAATGGTTCGAAAGTGATCCAAGACCTCTCAGAATATTATCGGAAGCTTAAAATCTTTGAATCTCGTTTGGTTTCCAGGCCATTTGGACATAACTGGAAATGAAATCGCCGATGAGCTTGGGTGGCAAGGATCCCTGGACCTGAACCGTCGCTAGGTCTGCCAGGGTCTTCAGTGAGGGCTTCAATCAACGATGGGATCTGTCAAAAGCACAACCGTAGATGACATGCCTCTGTGGGATGCAGACAGACCAAACGTATGCTTCTTAACGTTAATTAAAAGACTGTAACATTTTTGCTATCCCCATTGCAGAAAAGAACGTAGAAATTTTATTGGCGTTGCCACGGGGCACTTCTCTTTCGCCAAGCACTTAAACGTGTTAAGCTTATGTGATACCACACTCTGTGAATACTGTGGAGATATGATGACACCGCGGAGCACCTCCTCTGTGCGTATCCTGCATTTTATCACATGAGGTTAAAGATACTCGGCGCAGACTTGGTGAGAGCTGGTGACTTTTAGGCTCCTTATCATGCACTCGACTGAAATTCATTAGAGACAGTTGTGGCGGCCACTTGCCGAAATCCTTCTTAAATGGCAAAATTCCTTATCTTTACACATAGTAAAGCCAACGTCTTAGCCTTAACATTCACTTAAAGGCGTATTATTTCTTCTTGAAATTCACACGTCTAAAAAAAACACCCTTTACATAGCTTCCAGTTAGCTGATAAAAATTTTGCTTTGACGTACTAGTTTCATTTTAATTCATAATAAGAGAAGACATGTAGGTACATTTATATTGGAATGGAATTGTTAAATAGAGTGAAACTTTTGCTTCTCCCAATTTCCAAACGTAAAACTGATAAGCCAAATATGTACGTGTTTTGGTAAAACATTTAAATAAATAAAACTTAAATGACACTTCACTACTACAGTACTACAGCACTTTCAGCTAATTTGTTTTGTTGAGTGCATACATAAGTACATTTTTATATACGGGAACGATTGAATATCCACTACACAGAGCGATAAAAGTAATGACAGTCATAAGTACAATGACTTACTCCAATTAGTCATTTTCATAGAAACATTAGGTAACTGTTTGTGTACTCATCAATGTGTTCATTGAAATTTCTGAATTTCTGTCAAATGCCAATTGACCGAAAAGTTCATCAGCGATAATTGACAATGAATATTGAATCTTTGTAGTCCACTTTACTAATCAGTTTATCAAGAAGAAGAAAGCAAAACAAGATTGACAAACAAATTAAACATTTATTTATTTGGGTGCTCGCGTTAGTGTCGTTCCACGTCATTTCATGGTAATTAGGTCCGTTTCAACTGAAATTCACTGACATAATAAAAAAAATTGACAAAAGGCCATTAGTTTATATATATTTTCTTTCCCAGTGCCCATGGCTTAGTGTCTGTTTGTTACGTGGGAGGCTCGTGGTTCGAATCCCAGTGACATAAAGGGAAATGTTTATCACTTGTACCATCTTCCGCTTTAGGAATTGTTAAGTCATCTGAGAATAATTTTCACACATTGCCATGAAAAGCTTTTTCTAACTCATACTTTCGGAATCGTCACAAAATTGTAGGACATTGAAGTAGGTTAGGCACTAAAGTGTCCCTGGCTTTGTTGCGCCACCCAGTTTATTACTTATTTTTAAAAGAGGGTGCATTCTCCAGGATTTAGGATTTGGAAAGTTTTTAATTGCAAGTATCTTTTTTAATTGTGTTGAGATCTTAAATATTCCTTTCTTAATAATCCTCGCTTGAAACTCATTTTGTAATGATCTATGGGAGAGAATATTTGCCTGAAGAGTAGAATTTATTTTTTAGTTGTACTATGCAAGATACTTCTTGGGGAGGAGAGTGAGTTGTTTGCCATCCTTGTTTAAAAGGATTCGAGTAAATCTGGTTTTGCTATTGATTGGAATGAGCTTCCCATTGGTAAAAATAAAACATAAGTACCTCTCGAGCTCTTACTGTCAGGCGAAACCTATCTACTCAAAAATGCTAAGGGCTCTCCAGCCTCCACAAGCTGCTTTTTGAAAATTTCTGATGACTTCGTTCAAGATTAAATCATTTCAATCATTTCAGTACAGATATCTAATAAAGAAATTTGTAATGTGTTTTGCCGTGAGTTATGCTTACCGCTAGTAATTATATTTGCCATGAGGGGGAGCCTCGCGGCGTAGCGCTATTCTCACAACTATATTTTGAGGAATGAGGCCTACATTTTTTTCCTCATGGGGGGGGGGGGGGGGCTGGGCTTTCAATGTAAGAAAACCACTTTTTGTAACTTTTTTTCTAGTATGGATTGAATAATTTTGTTTCCACCTTTTGTACAATGTTGAGCTTACTTTTAACTATGTATATTTTGTATAATTGCATTTTGCAGAAATACTAAGGCATGAGTTGGTAACAGAGCTTCCTCAAGAAGACCTTTGGAAAAAGCAGTGTTCACTGTAGTTTGGACCGAAACTATAGGAAATAAAAACCTTAATGGTGTTAGTAAAAAAATTGATGCAAATTTTTTTTACAAAGTTCTCCGATAATTTCTTCTTTCATTAAAAATCTTTTAGTGGCATATTTAAATGTATACTGTTGTTGTCCACCAATAATTCTGCCATTTGTGGGCACCCTTAATGCAAAAAAAAAAACAACACGTTTGTCATTTCATTGTTTCGCCGTGGTCGTTTCGACATTTTTTGTTTTGCAAACCTTGTTTGCAAAATAACACTGTGCATTTTTTCATTTTATTTTGTCTTCTTATTATTACGCAATTATTATTTGGCATTTCATTCCTTCCGCCTATCAATCCAGAGGTTCGAGTTCGAATCCCAACAGAGGAAAAAATGTTTTTTCTACGGGTATCGCCTTTCGCGAGGAATTGGCAAGTTCTCCGTTAGTATTCATTGCTATGAAAAGCGCTTTCTCGATTAACCATTTCCTCACAAGGCATGGTTGTGAGAAATGCGCTAGGCCCAAGGGCTCCACGCTCTGTTGCGCCACCCTATTTATTTATTTAGTTTTGTTATTTCATTCCTTCAGCTCAGATTGAAATGATTTTGGGACAATACGCAAACATAATTTGGCAAATTGTTTAATGCCCTTCACTTACTTCGCTTCAAGCTACTTGGTCAAGTGTTTATTTCGCAAATAATCGTTTCGCCGTTTCATTGTTCCGCGAATCGATTGTTTCGCCGTACCTATGCATGAACTTGTTATCATCAAGAAGTACATTTTTAAATCTATTTCCAGTTATTTCATTAAAGTAAATAAAACCATATGTGAAGTTGCTTTCCCCAGGTAACACTGGGAAGGTTTTTTATTTAAATTAAATTTTTTTACTTTTTTAGAACACTTTGAAAAAAAAAATTTTTTGGCATGAAATCGGAGCATTTGTTATTGTTAAAAAAATATATCAACGAGTTTGGAAAAAAAAACTCTCCAGCGTTACCTCGTAGATCATGTACAGAAATAGTGTTCAAAATTTCAAAAGGATCGGTGCAGGAGTTTTGAAGTTAAGAGATACACTGACTTTGAAAATTGTGGTTGTGGCTCAAAAAGAAGTCACATTAACTTTAAATGATGAACAACTTCGAAATTTGTGTTTGATCTGCAAGTGGGGATTCGATATGGGAGCTCTGGCCATAGTTCTTATAAGCAGAAATTCGTTGAAATAGAAGCTGATGATTCTGGTACGCTTATTACTGCCGTTGTTCCCATGCAACTTGTTTACAAATGGTAATCTCAAAAAATCATTGTGTGACAAAATATGAGATCTTCATCAACCAAATACTGCCGCTCACTCAAGTTCAAATATGGTTGAAAATTTCAAAATTTTTTAACCCAAAAAAAAAACTTTTGTTTGGCATAGTTAAATACGTCATTTTGTTAGTTTTTGATATTTTTTCAAAAATCTTAAATCATTGTAGGTATAGGAAACACCTTCAACTTTAATAATTTTTCAAAATTTTTTTACTTTAGCAATACGTTTTTCTTTTTGGCTTCTTTGAACACAGCAGATAGTTCTGTTATTTTTTAATATTTTAATAAGAAAAAAATTATAAAACACAGCTGAAAATAAGTATACATGCCCAAAAAATTTCAAAACATTCTATTAAGTGCTTACATTTGAAAAAATTCCCAAAAATCACCAAATTTTTTATGTATTACACAGGTATAACCCCTTAAATAAGCATTAAAACATTCCTAAGGAACACAACTATGGTTCTCCTATTCATTTTTACGGTACTTATACCTAAAAAAAACGATTTCTATAAAGTAGGTCCATCTCCCGAATTAGACCCGATTATAGGGGTATCTTGACCCACTCTGCGCCAGCAGCGCCGCCGATAAAGTAGCTCTATCGATTCACTTATTTTAAATACTTTACTTGTATGGTCATACCGCGTGGACACTTCTGTTTTTGAAAAAGAAACTAAGGAAGAGGAAATAAGTGAAAATGTAGGTTTTTCAAATATACTGAATCTCCTTTTGGCAAAGCTAGAACAGCAACAAAACGAAAAAAAGAAGGAATAGCAGAATATTCTCTAAAAACTTGCACCGTAGAAAGCTAATATTTCTTCAATTTCTTTTTTATCAATATTATCTCAAAAATTCTTTGCTACCACCACTGATCGCGATGCGATGGTTTTCAAGGACAAAGGAGTAAGGACCCGCCCAAAAAAATTTACATAGTTTTTTGCTATCAGGTTTTAAATTGCAGAATTGTAGTGACCCTGCTCCTATTCTGAAAGTTTGTTGGTATTTTTAATGAAGTTTAATAAATTAGCAACACTTTAGCATCCAACAGAGAACGTCTAATCTTACACTACTTTTTCATAATAAATTTTGTGAAAAAAACGATTACCGTTTTCGACTGGTATGCTTATCATAAATGCGGTTCTTAATTTATGGTTCTTATTCCCAATAATGGGGCCAAAACGTCTCTTCACTTAAGAAAACGCCCACAACTTACTTTTCATGGGAAATTTAATTTTCATCGCGTATCACGGGCCTAATATCTTTCAAAACGCAGACCTCCCAAAAGATAAATATTATCGTGACATTTTCAATATTTCCACTTATTGCTTCAGGCTCATTGAAAGTCATTAAATCACTTATTCTTACACTAAATTAAACTGTGTACAAGCAAAAGTAAATCACTTTACCGGTAGTAAATTCATTATTGAACATGCCGAGCTACATAATTTAAATTACCAGCAGTGTCAAAGTTGATATATTACCCAAATTTTATAAAACAAACTCGCGCTTCAGGTGATATTGGGGCATTATACTTCGTCGTACGTGATGTTTGCAATAAAATATTTAAGGACCATTAACCGCAAGCATAATGTTAAGTCACTTCCATTATAAACGTATTTATGAAAGGATTTTGCGCTCAGTCAGATGGCTTACATAAGTACATTACCATTATTCTTCATAATGCCCATAGGCACACACACATAATGATGGCTATTGAGGTTCATTTATTGGTCTTCAGAAGTTTCAAAATGGCTTCTAGGCTTTTCTCGAGCTCGCTTATTCAAAAAACAATTACTATACATACTAATTGTGATTATAATAGACTGCCAAGTGCCTCAGTGTGTTGGCTTTATTTAACCTATAACATACCAGACCGTACTATCTGCTCTGTCTGTTTCAAGAAATAAGTGAAACAATGTGATGTTGTTTCTATACACATCACAAGACTGAAGACTATAATAATAGAGTGACCGTATGTAATTAATGTCAGGAGCTTTACCCTTTGTATCACTTTCTTGTTAAGATTCTAGTTTAATTGAAAGGGAATATAATGAACTGCGAGGGAATGTTTGTGGTTGTTTTTATTGCTGTTGAGATGGTGTTGTGAAGGTGATAGTTTATATTTGCACGAGTAATTATGCGGTGAATAAAATATTATTTGTTTATCGATGGTTTTGCTTTACCTCGAAGACAGGGACGAATGGATGATATCATATGCAATGAATGGATGATATTCAATCACTCACTTGTCTAGGCTTTAATCATACCTATTTAACATGCTATTTTGATTATAGTTACGTAGGTGTTCTGAGATATGAGATTTGATTTAAGAAAACAGATTTAACTATTTTGAAGGAATTTGCTTTACAGGAGTTTCTGAGGGCGACCAATTGACATATTTCGTTATCCTGACGTTCCGTAGTAGTTGAAATTGCGAAGCTGTCGTGAACCCTCAGCTATGAAATTCGTAGCAGTTCTCCACTGCTATACTTTTATGCTTTTTCTAACTACAGACAAAGTGCGCAGCACTATATTAATAAATAAATAGTGTGGGAAAACAAAGCTAAGGAAACCTCGGCGGTAACGCCCAAAGCATTTCAAAAACCTTAAATTTTATGCCGATCCCGAACGCCCTAATTTTAAAGCGCTTTTAATCGCCGCTGATGGCGATAGCGGTGAATTTTCGGATTAAACCAAACTTATCAATAGCCGGCAGTAGTGGCCCGGGGCTGGCGGCCCATTGTCAACGTAACTTAGTCCACACAAAAGTTGATTAAAAAAGCAATACAAACTGACTTGGAGAAGAGCAGTGTTGTTTTATAAAAATCAAAGGCTAGACAGCTCAATCATTTCTCGCTAGTGTCCTTTAAAATTTTGAGATGGCTGAGTATCTCAAATATTCAACGCAACGACCTGCAGCGTTTTTTTTGCTTTTTCCTGAAGCTAAGGTGACCTTATTAGACTCTAAGGATTTTCAAAAAGCATAGGAATTTTCAAAAAGCATTGGCTTCCAAAAAATAGCAATGTTCAGTCACAATTTCAAAGTTCAGTGAACTCTTTCTTGTTACGAAAAGTGGTTGCAATACTACGTTCGTTTTTGTCGTAGTTCAGTAATTTTCAAAAAATTTCATGAGGAAAAATGTTTGAATTGCTTTTACACTTTTCGAGCACATCGGGGGCCGAATAGCCGCACACGTGATCGAGTATTATTACATCACTGAAATCTAAGTTTTTGGCATAACTTCTCGCGTTGACGAGCACTTTAGAAAGACAATTTGACATTCTTTCATCAGAATTTAAACGAATTGAAGTCGATAAATGAACAGCAACCTGATGTTGTGTAGTATAGAGCGAATTTCGAAAGAAAAATAGTATTCACTCACTCGATCATTCGACACCAGATCATAATTTACTTTTCAATCCTTCAGCTATTCGGCTATCCTATAATCAGGGGGCCTTTAACACAAACCTGCATGTATTTACTTGCAAAACAATAAAGTTTAATGGACACAATCCTGCAAGTTAAGTTTTGTAGGCATACAGCTTTGTATTTCCGGCCCCAGGTCAGCATTTCTCTCTACCACTAAATAGGGTTCCTGAGTTGCGACAAAAATGCATCCACTGCCATTCTCTTTTGTATTTCAAATTTTCGCATACTATAGAAATGAAACACAAGGCTAAATTAAGAGTTTGATAAGAACTTCATTTCATGGAATTGAACCAAATTCAACAATTGGTACACAAAAATCAGCAGGTTGATATGTACACCACTTGATAACAAAGTTGATTACACAGTTTTTTGAGATTCGGCAATGTCATAAGCATAAAAAAAATGTTCAAAATGATAATATATAATTTTTATATTGAAATCTTATACAAGAGAAGAAATTAATGCAAAAAGCAGCCTTTTATTTATTTTTTAACCAAATTCAATATTAATTAAGCAAAAAATGTTGGTATGGTAGGGTTGCCATAGCTTCCTTTTGATTTTTTTTTTTTTTGTAAACAAAAATTTGGTAAAATGTTAATTCTTCGGCCTTTGAACCCAGAGTTGTGTTTAAAGAGTTTAAACCTCTTTTTGATTTTAATTCCATAAACCAACAATTTTCAACTAGAAAATTTAATGTACTTAAGAGGATGTCCCAGATTTTTGAAGTTTTCTCAACTGTTGCTTTAATTCTATTTCATGTGAAATAAGCAGTTTTTATAAAAAAAAATAGTGTTGTTGCACCGCTTATCTTTCCAACTTATAAAAATTTTTCCAACTTAAAATTTTTTTAAATTTCAGAATTTAATATAAACTCAAAATTTTTTTGTCGACTTATGTCGTTGTTCCCTGTGTGTGATTGTGAGACAAGATTTTCTATGTTGATTAAGGTTTTTTTTTACCATTAACCAAGAAGTTAAAGCGAAAGTATCATACAAATAAGGGAAAATTTTGAAATTATTTTAAGGAAACTTTATTAATTAATTTTTAGCATACGTAAGTATTATTGACATGTAGTATTTTGACTACTGGTATTGGCATTGTCATTTAAATATTGTCTGAGTTTTCAGGGTCTGTAAAATCAGGATGTGTATTTCGTTCGTCCTTATTAAATGAAAGGTTTTCATAAAAAGAATGAAACTCAGGACTAATGAACTGTTTCAAGTCCATAAGATTTTTTTTTTTTTTTGTCTTGAGAAATGCTTGGTGGATCCGTCACGATTGAAATGTCGTTCACTTGGAGAGAAGCTCCTCTCTTTCCAATTTTTATAATTTTGAACTTCTCATCTTCGTCCAGTGAATTTTTGTACGATACAGTGAAATCTCCCTTGGGTGGACAGCCATGGTGCAGAAGTTTTTGTCCGCCTAAGAGAGTTGTCCGTTTAAGGGAAATCAAACTAAAACACAAAATTTTAAATATAATTTGCTGATGCTTTGAAATGTGTGATTCCTAAGCGCGTTGCAACTTCTGTTGCCTGATGTCGAATTGCTCTTCCAGATATCTTAAACCCTTTGTTTCGAAATGCATTGAACCACTCGAAAACATTTTTATCAAAGCAGTTTGACGAAATAAATCGTCTTTTAAGATGAGTTCCAATGTAATTTGACTGCCATTCACTCAAAAGCTCATTCTTTTTTTCAGTAGATCAGCAACTTGGGTTTTTCTTTTTTTAAATTCTGTTGCTTTTTCTCGTATGATTTTTTTTATATTTTTGGCTTAAGCTAATTACGTCTACCTTTCCCTATAAAGTCAAAGTTCTCTTTTTTGGTGGCATCCAAAAAATATATTTCTATAAAATCTACGTAGGTAAAAATTATTAAAAGAATTTTGAACTGCCTGAGCGCAAATAAACTAAAATCAAAAAATTAACCCTTTTTTACATCCAAACAAGACCAATTCCACAACATGAATGAGAGAATAAATATATTAAAAGATCCAACACATACATGCCTTCAAATCAAATACTCATTCAACAGTTACACAAAATTCACACATTCATAATAGAGTTTCTGGACTCGCAACTGGCACTGGCAAAAAAAATACCGCTGCCAAAATTATCAGCGTGATACCATGTTCAATCCTGCTCTGGTGTACGTCTAAGAGAAAACATTTTGTCTTTCATACGTGAAATTTCTGTCCGAGTCCGTCCAAGGGAGTGTCCGTCTAAAGGAAACTGAAAACAATGAAACTTATATGGAGCAATTATCGAGCAAAAAGATTTGTCTGTCTAAGGGAAGTGTCCGCCTAAAGGAGGTGTCCGTAAAGGGAGATTTCACTGTACTTGATTCCATTTTTTGGAATAGCGAAGCCACCGAACTGAATTCCAAGTAAATTTGTTGCCATCTTCATCAACTCGTTTAAATGAAAATTTAGATTTGGAAAATTTTCCAAAGTCATAAAAGTCGACACACTTCATTTCGACGACTTCCATCTTGTTTCCAGCGCTATTTACGAATTGATACCAATCTCTCGGCGTTTCAATTTGGACATTCGTTTTTTTTCATCCGCTCAATTAGTGCGTGGTCACTGTCGCATTCCATGTGCGTGTCCTGGTTCAAGGAATTTGTGGTCTATGGTATCAACATTTACAGAGTTTTTTAAAAATACAACAAAAATTTCAGCAACAAAAGAGTTTTTGTTTTGTCCAGCACACGAATCGCTGTACAAAGTGACTTTTTTAGTTTCATCCGGTAAAACTTTAAGAGCTTGAAGATGCAGGATGAAATTTCGTTACCGCCACGACGGGCCATAGATCCATGCCACATAAAACATTTTGCTTTGTTAGTCTCTAAGTCGTGAACCGTTAAATTAAAAGTCCAGAGTTGTCTTTTACAGAAACACATGGAGTTTCTAAAAAATGGGGTTGGCAAACATTGCTGCAGATCAAAGGCAAAAATTTTAACATTTTTGGATTGTGTTGCCTCTTTTTTATCATTTCGCTAAGCTTCATATGCCTTTTCAGCTTTGTCCAAATGATTTTTTTTGCTTTCAATCAGAGCAAACTTTTCGTCCTCGCATTTGGCCACCTTTATTTTCGAAACAAAAGTATCACAAGTAGAACATGTGTCTACTTTCTGTGTTTTGAATTTGAGGCCCATTGTTCTAAAAATTTGGGAATATTTTGACAAACTTACTGGGTTGGAGTGTTCTGATTTATACAGGCGGTGCATAGATGTCAAATTAAGGCTGGCTGGTAAGTATTTTTTGCAGGTATCCCTTTAGCTGTAGTGGCTTTCGTATGCAGGAAACCTTGAAATATGGCCTCTTATTTCTTCTTCCACATCTGCACTGTATTTATTTGCAGGAGTATGTTCTCCTCTCTTATCCTTAAAAGAAATTAAAGGACATCCAAGTTTTTTTTGTATGACCGATTTAATTATTATCTATTATCTACAAACGCTAAAAATTTTACCGTCAATTTCGAGCGTATACTTCATAGTGTGACTGCGTTTACGTTTTCTGTTGACTGCATTGACCAAGGTATAACATTTTTTAAGAAAAACTCAAAAATGACCGTTTTTAATTATAAGCAGATTTTTTTTATAAAAGAAAATAAAAAGAGCTTAACTTCAGTTATGAAAGAGCCGTTTTGAAGAATTGATTTTTTTTTTAGTTAAGTGGTTAAAGCAAACTAAAACTTTCAAAAAAAGAGTTAAGCTGTTAGGTTTATGCTTATAACTTTTGTTTGAATAGAGATACAGACATAAAAAGTTGAGTGGACATAGATTTTGATATCCTCTGTAAGATGATGATAAAAACTCAATTTCATCATAACTCAAGTTAAGCGGTTATGGTTTGAGGACACAGATGTGTACAGACTTCGTTGTACTCTTTCTAACAAAAGAGACAGAAGTATAGATTTAAATTCTAATAAGGTATTGCTAGTCTCTACAAATTAATATTACTCGGGACACTTGCTAACAATTAGTTTGAGATTATTTAAGTTAAGCTAGGTTACCATCGACCGACAAATTTAGTCGACACGGGTTGCCGTCATCATACCAAAGTGAAATTTGGTATAAAAGTAGGGCTGGGAGTTTTTAATGAAATGAGAGGATATGCGTTTCCATATCTTAGTTTGTATGTTGTGTATCAGACCCCTAGAGAGAACTAGTATGACAAAAGTATCACAGATGTGTCTATAACTGAACATATAAACTAACATATTGACTAACATTTCCTAAGAAACTCCCTGTTGCCGCATATTTTTCCACTAGCTTGTAGAAGGCTCAGGAAGCACTAATATCTAACCCTCCGTTTCTAAAAGTGATTTATCTTCTTCTAACAACTCTTTCACTTTTCTGTCCTGGTTTTTCCTAGACTTGGAAAGAAAGGATCGGATGTGTATGATAAAGTGTGAAAAACCTCTTCGTTTTTGTCTCTTATCGCCTTGTTTTAACGGTCAGTTTGTATGGTTATCTTAAGCATATTCATACGAGGTTGACAGGAAGTTATTATTATTGGAAGGTGATAATTTAATTTAAAATATATTTCACATTGGCTTTGGAGCAACCATGTTAAAAAAGACTATGATGAAATTTGGTAATAATTATCACTTGTATGGTGTTAGGGAAGAGCCATTCTGTATAACTTCTTAACCGATTAGAATACCAGAATTTCAATATTTTCTATCGTTGTAATAAAAATTAAAGAGTAAGAGTAACAATAGCCGCGTTTTATTATCACAATGATCCAATCCGGATCAGATCTTGATAATAAAACAGCTTTAGATCATCATATTTCCAGTTGGAAGCTGTGAGAGACTCGCTCTCTCAACTGACATTTCAAAAGAGTTGCAGAGTTGCCCTACGAACTTTTTTTTCAATGGTTAATTTTTTGTTCTTTTTTTTAGGGAAAAATGATATTCATCCACTTTGTCAAATATATATTTTTTTGCACTAATTCTTATTAATTTCACAAATATATGTTTTGTTTTGTAAAAGTTTTTCATTATGTCATGTATTATACAAAAATGAATAAATGTGAAGTTTCTCGGTATCTATCTAAAATATATTTCATTTCACACAGATAAAAATGTTCATGTGGCAATACTGTTGTTATTGGAAATATTGGAAATGATACCAACGTTTCAATGGAAAGTCTCCTCTTGTGTGAAATAGAAGAACTAATTTTTAGATCACAAATATAGATCCAACTAAAAAGAAGGATTTCGCTTTGTTGTTGTAACGCTAATAAACCCATGATCTGATCCGGATCAGATCAATAATAAAACGCGGCTAATAGCCGCGTTTTATTATCACAATGATCCAATCCGGATCAGATCTTGATAATAAAACAGCTTTAGATCATCGTATTTCCAGTTGGAAGCTGTGAGAGACTCGCTCTCTCAACTGACATTTCAAAAGAGTTGCAGAGTTGCCCTACGAACTTTTTTTTCAATGGTTAATTTTTTGTTCTTTTTTTTAGGGCAAAATGATATTCATCCACTTTGTCAAATATACATTTTTTGCAACTTATTCTTATTAATTTCACGAATATATGTTTTGTTTTGTAAAACTTTTTCATTATGTCATGTATTATACAAAAATGAATAAATGTGAAGTTTCTCGGTATCTATCTAAAATATATTTCATTTCACACAGATAAAAATGTTCATGTGGCAATACTGTTGTTATTGGAAATATTGGAAATGATACCAACGTTTCAATGGAAAGTCTCCTCTTGTGTGAAATAGAAGAACTAATTTTTAGATCACAAAAATAGATCCAACTGAAAAGCAGGATTTCGCTTTGTTGTTGTAACGCTAATAAACCCATGATCTGATCCGGATCAGATCAATAATAAAACGCGGCTAATGTCAAAATCGTAGAGAAAAAAATTCACTTTTTATACATTTTTTGCTTAAAAAAAAAAAATAGCGGATATATGTGGACGATGTTATTTTTGATTTGATTTTTGATAACAAACAATTAAAAGAAAATCGGTCCGAAGGTGGAGGCAGGTGGAGCTAACAAAGAAAAGCTTAATTGCAAAGCACAAGAAAAGTTCTTTTTTTTTTTAAATTAATTGTTGAACTGAATCTCAATGAAAAAAACTGTTTTGTAAAGAAAATAAAACGACCTTTCCAAGAATATATAACATCAATTACTTATATTCAGAGAGCTACAAAATATTTCACTTCAAACTTTGTATTATTTACCAAGTAATTATAATCAAATTAATATGATTGGTTTTATCAACAATTACTGTAATACCAAAAATAAAAAATATTGAAAAAACAATAACTGTTTCGAAAAGAACTCATCAAAAGGCCTCATCTTCAGATTTTTCGAATTGTAAAATTTTTCAAAACCATTTATGAGACGCAAGCTCATTTGGTCCCATAGTGCAACGTGGTGCCATGTAGCGTAATGGTGTAAGCGTTTAACTTGGGAAGTGCGAGGTTCAAATCCCAACAGAAAGCAAAAAACGTTTTCCCACGGGTATCACCTCTCGCGAGGAACTATCCTCCGATAATAATTGTAAGTTCCTTCCGTTCCACACAAGGTATGGTTTTGAGAAATGCACTAGGCTTCGTGCTTCTGCTCTGTTGCGCCACCCTATTCATTCACTCAGAGTATTTACACTACCATGAAAATCTTAAATCTAAATTTAATCTTAGCCGTTCGGAGTCGACAATTGCTTGTGGGTCCCCTTCAGTCCTCACCAGACATCTACTTTACGATTCAGAGAGCTGCGACAGCCCTCGGGGCTTCCCGAACTGTGTTGTGACACAATATTAAAAAAAAAAATCCTTTTGAGACTGCAACTAGGCCTCAAGCTAATGCATGACCGTGGCCGTGTATTGCAACTTTTGAAGTCAAATACATACCTATCTCAAAAATTTGATGTAAGAGCCATTTTGAAACCAGATATGGAATCAGCGGATAGCAAGTCGTCGGAAAAGCAATGGTTTGTTTTTGGGTTTACATATTTTTCATGTTGAAACAGATGCTGAAAGAAAACAAAAACTGGATTTTTTGGATCTTGAACGCTTAATATCTGAGAAACACAAACTTTAAGGTAGATTCAATTATTTTCGTCACTATAGTATTTCTAAGAGAAAGGGAACGGAGCGTCACATCTGCGCGTCCGCCCAGTCGTTCGACTGCTATTCCTTTTGTATGGACATGACATCGCCGATTGATCGTTAGTGAATGATTTATCTGAAAATTGTTTATCTCAAAGCTTAAGCGCGTTTTTCAAAACGGTGTCCGCTGCCGAGGGAAAAGTTTTCAAGCTATCGATTTCAAATTTTAACACTCTTCTCGTTATCCTCTATCTTCCTATGGAAGCTTCTTTAAAAAAAAAGAAACTTCCTATTTTTTTCTCAAAAAACTGTCGAAAAAAAGGCAAATTCACTACTTTTTGTTCAAATCGCGGCCATTTCGCCAAAAAAAAATTAAAAGAAAAAACCTCCATAGGACAATAGCCTACAGAAAAATAAAAAAAAAATTTAGTTTCAGATCAAAATTTAGCCCAGAAAAGTGGACACCGACTAGGACTCTTTTAACAACATTTTTGATATTTAATAACAATACTAAGAAACTAAAAAATCACCGCAACAAAAATTATTTTGTATTCTTCATCGTTGCCTTAATTCATCAAAAAAAAAAACACAGACCGATTAAAATATCCCAACCATGAAAAAAACAATCGCGAGACGTTCCCTTGATAGTGTGTCATGTGATGTCTGATTACGGGAGCACTACTAAAAACTAACTGTCGTTTGCATTCTAAAGAGATGCAGTCTCGGAGTGGTCAACGCCTTAAAAGCTAAAAACAACTGCACTGCGATTTTAAAAATTCTTCCAATATGTGGATCCTAAATTGTTTGCCAGTGGCATAGCTAAAGTTCATCCCTATATATTCCCACGGTTATGGAAACCAAAATATCTTAAAAATTAGCCTTATCTTAATGACTTTCTAAAAAAGTTAATTACTTCAAAGTTATTAGGTAAATCTCACAGAAATGAGAGTGGTCTTGACTTAATCTAAGTAAAATAAAATGTAAGCCCAAAACACTTGATAAACTTCGCATTAAAACAAATCACATTTGTATTCATTCATTGAATTAAATAATCAAATTGAGTGCCTTCCACCTACGACCGACGATCAAATAGACGATGAACAAATACCGACTTTAAGGTCATCCTCTGTTGTTTACACAATCCTTTTAAATCTCGTAACATAATAACACTATTATAAAGCTATATTTCATTTACGGATATGAATCTCTTGAATTATCTCATTCACTCGTCTACAGAAATTCTACTCTCATAAATATTACGATGCATCCTCAGCATTAAAATTCAATTGTTAGAAAAAGCTTCAACCCGTTCTATATGGATATTTTTATAACTTCTATTGTTAGCATTTAGATTAGTCCTGTCAGTTGTGGAAATCTTTTTTTATGTTCTATTTGCCTGAATGTGGTTCAATTAATGTTCAACGGGTTGTAACTAACGTAACGTTCATCAATAATCCACATCAGTAGAGCGTAAGGACGAACGATGAATTGTTCCTATTTATGTAGAGAACAGTTTCTGTGGTGTGTATCTTAACTGGGATATAACAAAAATAAAATCGATTTACCAAAGGCTAGAGACACGAGAGAAGCACCCGAACACTTATTTCGATGAAAGCAGTACCTATACCAGCTAGGGTTTTCGAGAATAAGGGGGGGTATTTGGGAAAAAATGGTAAAAGTCTGTGGAAGTTGTTGAGCTATAAAATTGAAATAGTTTGTTCAGGGTTAATAGGTTTGTTCTGAAGTGGACGAAAAGGGTTCCCTGTGTCAATAGATTGTTCATTAAACTTTTGGCATACTCCTCTCATAATCGTTGGGTCTTGATTTATCAAGGAGATTGAACAACGTTCTGCCCGAATCCTCAGAACGAAACGTTTATGTTATTGTCATTCATTTAATTGTGTGAAACGTTAGAGAAAAACAAAAATTGGGTAACACTTAACACCCACCTACAATAATTCTGCTTGTTTAATTACTTTTTTAGGGCATGTCGAAGGATCTCGTTTTATTGTCTCGAACTTTAATCGTGTACATGTGCTGTTTGGGAATCGTAGGTATGGCAAGAAGGTCACAAGTTGATTGGGGAAATATTTTATGAATAAAGCTTGTTTTGAAAGAAGTTCGCATTCAAAGTTCTGAGTTTTGGGAGGAAAAGTTTTTAAATAGACCCACTTGACCGTCATAAATCTTTGAGCGACATCCTTATGACTAATAGTGGCCATTAACTTTTTTTTTTACTATTCAAGTGAAATATTTAGGGAAAGAAAAAAGAAATCTTTTAGCAAATGAAACCTGTAATAGATACATTTTGACAACATCAAGTTAATGTTGTCAACACATGGAGTTTGACGTTGTGAGTAACATAAAAATAAAGTTCTGAATAAAATTGGTTTGAGAAAACTCATGAAATTGACATTGACATCGGATTTTAGGTCGGAAATATACATTTTTACTTTGAGAATTTAATAAAATAAAAAAACAGTCTGTCAGATGTGATTCGATTTGGGAATATTAAACTGGAAGAGATTTGCGGATATTTTAAGGTACAAATGTCCTACATTGAAAATGGAGTTCATAATTCAATATCAATATAAACCTCGAGGGGTATAACGTGCGACTAAGAATCGACATTTTATGACTTTTATTTGTTGGATTACAGACAAAAAAGTTTTCTATATGTTTCCTCAATATTTGTTTTATGTTTATTGGTTTTAATTAATGAGTTTTTAAAAGCCCTTCAAATTAGTATCTTTATTTTAATTTCTTTTGATTTAATTTCACTTTTTACTTTCAGCAAAAAACAGGGATTGTCTACACCTACTACGAAATGGGGTAAGTCAATAAAAAGCTTTAAATATTTTCTCTCAATGACTTCTTTAAAATTATTTCTATAAATAACGATAAGAGAACCACGAAAACGAACGTTTCTACTGTTTCTTTTTGCTGTAACTTTAAGTTTACTCAAAAAATCGACTCTAATGTATGGAAATAGAAAATAATTAGTTGAGTTTATAGGACCACTTTTAAAATACGCAACACAATTTTTTTTTATAAAAATAAAAAAATAAAATAAATAGGGTGGCGCAACAGAGCGAGGAGCCCCTGGGCCTAGCACATTTGTCACAACCATCCCTTGTTAGGGAATGGAGGGGACCTACAATTTTCTGCCGGTTCCGAACGGCTAATAGAGAAAGCGCTTTTCATGGCAATGAATACTAACGGAGGACTTGCCAATTCCTCGCGAAAGGCGATACCCGTAGAAAAAACATTTTTGCCTCTGGTGGGATTCGAACTCGAACCTCTGGATTAACAGGCGGACATGCTATCCATCACACCACGGGTACCACAAAAATTATATATAAAATAATTATAAAAATAAAGAGGATAAAAAATGCATTGTTGCTCCTGATTGTCCGAGATTTTCATTAAACATACAAAATTTAAATTTAAATTTTTCAAAAAAAATACTAAAAAAAAAAATTTGGGAGCCCGAAGTCTATTTGTTATAATTTTTAATGATTATTTTATTAAACGCATTTTCAGATGTTATTAAATACTAACCTAAAACGAATTGATTTCCTCATGAAAAATATCAAAAACGTTTCGTTATCTTCTTCCTTCACAAGCATTGTGATTTCGATGGTATCACAACTCTCCCATTTATCTGTCTCACATTATAGTTACCCAACTGTGGAGTGAGCAGCGCTGACTTCAGAAGACGTCATTGAATATTTCAAACCGAATTTCACGCTTAAATTTTGTTCACCGTACAAAAAGCAAATCGATTCATTCTGACCAATCTATAAACTCGAGGACCACAGACTAGTATTAGTTAAAATTGCAATACTCATCGCATCACAACAATACTTTGTATATTATCGTGGTGCCAGCGGCGTAGTGGTAAGTGAGAGGATTGAAGTTGAAGTCCCAGAATCACCAAGAAAAAAAAATATCTTACTACGGATATTGTCTTTCGTACTCGACACTACACTCGTTGGCAATTTCTCCGATAGTAATTTGATGCCATGTAAAGCGCTTTCTCGATTAGACGCTTGAAATAAGAAAAAAAAATTTAGTCTCATGCACCCTCTCTCATCCGCCTATTTGACTATTGGAGTGTGTTCCAAGTGGAGATTCTGGCGATAGAAGAAATCCAGTCCTGTCTCAGAGAAAACGGCCGCTCTCAAAACCCTTGCTTCTATTTGAACAAAATTGATTGAAGCACGTCTCTAAAGGAGATGTCAGAACAGTTCAACATTCACCTTTCATGGGTTCCGGGTCACAGAGACATACCCGGCAACTGCATGGCAGACGAACTCGCCAAAAAAGGGACGAGGAACAATAATCGCTACATGTATGTATACTGTGGCTTTAGCTGGACGCCTCTTAAAAAACGGGCAATATATGTACGCAGAGCAATACGTGCTTTATGACTAAATAAATTTGGCCATGCATAGACTCGAAATGTTCAAAGAGCTTATTGAATCTAAATCGTCTGCATATTAGCTCCACCATATGTGTCCTAACAGGACACTGCCTAGTAGACAAAAGACATGGTATCTACTCCAATGGCTTTTGTAGAAAAAAATTAAAATGGACGAGGAAGAGGAGGAAACAGCCCAACACCTCCTTGGCGTTTGCCCTGCCCTCTCTAATAGACTGAAAACTCACCTAATCGAATACTTTTTTGACCACGCCAGCGATTTAGTTAGTTAGTTAGTAAGTTAAAGACCCAAAAAGTTTCTCCCGTTTCATACAAAGTTCTGCATGGTTTGACTTACAAGAAAACAATCTTATTGGTAAGGGGGTTCTATCACCCTCCGTTTAAGCAAAAGGGGCTATTTTATAAAAAATTGATTTCATTTCTTTTCAAAAATTATTTTTACTACCGCAAACCTTAATGTTGGTTGGTGTCAAAATTCTTTTTTAAAAATTCTGCTTTTCGAAATTCTGCTTTTAAAATTGTGCTTTCGAAATTGCTTCTTTTCAAAATTCTGCTTATCAATATTCTGCCAATTATAAAGAAAAAGACGGTTTGGAAAATGTAAGAAAGCGCGCGCTTTTTAACATTTTCCAAACCTTCTTTTTCTTTATAATTGGCAGAATATTGATAGCAATTGCAAACTCTTACTTTCTTAAGAATTTGAAAGTAGAGAAGCAGTTTTTGATTTTCTCATTGTCGCTCTCCTACTTAAAAGAATTACATAATTCAGTTAGTGTCATTTGTTTTCCCTTCAAAAGTGCTTCTGAAGTCTCACATCACAATACTACGAAAGCTTGCGTTGTATTACATATATGTAGATTTAAGTTTTTTTTGGAATGTTTTTGTTCTCCTGCCAAAAAAAATTTAAAAAAAAATCTGCTGAATTCTTTTTTTTTAATAGCCAGAATTTTGAAAAGCAGATTTTTGTTAGCCAGAATTGAAAAAAAAAATTGAATTTTGAAAAGTTGAATTTTCGTTTTAAAATTAGGGTTTTGAAAAGCAGTATTTTGGAGCCAGAATTTTGACCCGCTCCCATCAACCCACCGCTCCCCACTAGGGTCAACGTTTTATAAAATTGCTTTTCCTGTCTATACGGAGTTAGTTCTTTAAAGTCAGTTGAAAATGCGTAAGAATAACAGCTTCTATATGACTTTCAGTGGATATAAAGTAATTCATTCATTCATTGAGTCGATTGCATAGGAAGTTTCGGGCTAAAGGCAGTCAGAGAGTGGCCATAGGGTTGTGTCTGTCAACTTTTGATCATTTTTATATCTCTTAAATGGGTAAATCTTTTACAAATCGAAAAGCTTTTGAACTTCACCTCTCTGATTCGGCTGAAAATGTTTTTCCAATTTCTACATTGAAAAATGAGAATTTTTTTTTATCGCCTATTTTCGATTTCATAAGTTAAAACAAATTTCATAATAGTCGTTGGAGACTCATTTTAAACAATGTATAGCTCCGAATCCTTACGAGCTACAAAATTTTCACCAATGGCACTTTTGTAGTTAAAAAGTTGAACTTTAAGAAAATAAATTTTAAAAAGAAATTATCAACAAAGGCCTAGGGCATTTTTCCCAACCATGCCTTGTGAGGGAATGGAGGGGTCCTACACTTTTCTTCCGTTTCCGAACGACTAATCAAGAAAGAGCTTTTCGTGGCAATGGATTTGCTAACGGAGGATCTGTTAATTCCTCGCGAAAAGCGACACCCATGAAAAAACATTTTTACCTCTGTTTATTTGAAGTGCTTACTACAATTAATAAAAAAATAAGAAATAAACAATTACTTTTGAGCCAAATTTGTTCAAATCGAATACATTAGATTTTCAGTTAAAAATATCAATTTGAAGAATATTTTTTCATACATATTTTGAGTAAGAAATTGATTTTTAAAAGCATTCGGTTGGTCAACTCAAATGAAATCTAATAAAGGGCTTTAATCTCTCTAAAAGAGTATCTCAAAACAGTGTAATTGACTATGTTTCTATACATAAATTTTTTGTTCACTCTTCAGTATTTTTTTAAAGATTTTCCACTTTCATCCAAACAGTGGCAGGCTCCCCTCTACCCTCTGTTTCGATAAAATAATAAACTTCAAGGCGGCTCATCGAACCAAAATTCGGGCTTCTATGCTAGCTTAAATATACCATTTTCATGGTTTTAAGAATTGTGTTCTCATGGCAAAATCGACAAACAGGCGATAGTCCTTAAAATTTTTTCAAGCGGGACGAGATTGGCTTTCGAATTTTATTTTAATTTATCTGCTCCAAATTTGGTTGGTCAACTCCTCATTATGTAATAAATATAATTTGTTTTACACGAACATTCTAACTCAATATTTTGCAAATGGTACCACACCAGTAATTGCCTTAATAAATCTCTTCCATGTTATAAATACTTTGAGCGATTATTTTATGGAACATGAAATTCCTAATTAAATAATCGTTTGTATTTATTTCGAAATAAATGTTCATTCCGATGATCAGCAAATAATCAAAACGAATATTTTATCATCCATCCAATAAAAAATAAACACACGCTGTAAAGAATACTCATATTAACGAGCAGACATTTTACGTTCAAATAAATTCTAATGCATTCATGTTATTTCATATCATTCATGTTAGGCCTACTCTTCATTTGGAGCTTTTATGGGGCGATCCTTTATCAATCCTCCCTGTTGAAATCCTTTAACAGCATTATTTGCTAAGCCTAAAAGGGTTTGCTTAAATGTAAACCCAAAGCAAAAATATAAACAAATAGCATTGCAAACAAAGCTACCTATTTTGCTGCCTTATTTGTGATTTCACAAATCTCATCTGAAATCTACAGATGGCTTATGGAAATGTTGTTGCAGGCTTATTGGTTTGTTAATATTAAAAGGTCGAAAGTCAGCACTGTGAACCAATATTTGATGTAGTAAAAGCACCCCCTCTGGCAGCCAACCTAAGTGTGATTTTATGGTAAACAAATTCCATCGAATATAGTAGGTCTCTTAGGGTCTATCCCATGCCAGAAAGGATTCACTTTCAACTTCCTCTTTATTATTTTCCGCATTAAAATTCATCTGACATAAAGTTTAATATTTATACAATACTGTGTCCTCTGTTGTGCACCTCCCTACTCCCATTTTAAATGGCTTCATATTGATGGCCAACTTTAAAAGCAATAACTTCTACTTTAACCAAATTAAACGATAAACCGTGGTTAGATAAAACGAGGACTTGTTCGTTCACCTGTGTAGGCTATAAAATGATTAATTTGCAATTTTCTTATTTTTAATTTCGCAAAACATTGCATATCCCGTTGTGCAGCTTGTGTTTTGCGTTGTTGTGCATTTTTATAGCAATCGATCGGTTTTTGTTCAAGTTAATTGGATATCCTGGAAGAGAGAATTCCTTAATTAAAGAATGAAGTAGAAGAAAGAGAAGAAGAAGAAAATGAAAACACATCCGGACAATGAACAGCTTTTTTGCCTTTGCGAAACCCATCACACATAAATAATTGATGATTTGCCGTGGCAGTTACGTAGCTAGTTGTTCATCTACTTTTGTTCTTTGAGTTTGTCATTAGAAAACGAGAAAAGACATGAAGTTAGGGAACACCTCGAAACGACGTGTAACTGCTCCCAGAGTTGAAAATTGATTAGTTTTTGTAGAGGTTGCAAAGGTGGCTCAATTTATTATTTAAGTAGTAATTTTTGACTACTACGTATTTTGTAGCACTGAAGTGGAATTAGAAAATTTTACATTTGACTAGTAAGTTGCCTTTCCTATATTTTTTTGATATGGAAATGAAGTCTGACTATGCTAAGTTAAACAATTGAAGATTTTATGGATGCTTTTATGTAAATTGGTTGACAGGGTTCCGTTTGGATAAATGGATGCCTGACTCTGTTACAGAGGCTTTTCTCGAAAACTAAATAAAGAGAATACAATAAAAATATGGGAGCACAACAAACTCTGAGTAAGAGAAAGGTCTAGTGCGTTTCTTTTAAACATTTCCTGTAAGGAATGGAGTCACCTCCAACTATTTTTCGAAATTCCTTATATAAATAATTGAGATTCACGTCAGGGAAACTGGCAATGTCGCGAAACTGGAAAGCTGGTTGTCTCCGTAAGCGTTTTTGATTTTAATGTAAAAATTTTAAGTATTTAAGAAAATACTTTTATTAGTGCCGTTGGTTGCTTATGATATAGCTTAAAATGTGCTAAAATATTCATCAAGTAAAAGCCTTATCTCCTGCTGAAATTGACAAATAAATTGACTTACCGGCTACGTTTCATAAACTTTTTTGTAAATGAATACCCTAATTGTGCACGTTATTTTAGTACAGTGTATTTCTTTATGTTTTTATTTTTAATATCTTTTATTCAACACAAAAACTCTCATCTCTGTAACTCTTCAATTTGCCTAAAAGTGTAGACTTTTTAAGTATCTGTTTGTAATTCGTATCGTTTTATGTGTGAATAAAACAATATCAAGTTACTCCAAATATTAATGGCTTCATTAGAGAAAAAAAGGAGCACTCTTAAGCAATTGTAAGAATGTACATGTACACCTAACCACATACACATATAAATAAAACATGATTTGGGCTCTAGATTCAGCGATTATCATTGTTCATTCATCATAATCTTGTTGAGTTTGACTGTTGAGGACAAAGAGAGCCCTCACTGTTTTTCCGTATTCACTTAGCCCATATTAAGAGGAAGAAATGATTAATTGCTTAAATATTTCAATTGTCTTTTGTAATAGAGATACACTTTATTTCTTTACGAAAGCAAAAGTAGTTATAGTTTCTGTGATAAAATTTTTGAAGACATTGCAATGCCCTCAAAATAGTACTCGTATTTCGATCTATGAATATAAGGTTTTGAATTAATTGAACGCATTAAGAGTGACTTTGAATGATTTGTACTTATAGTCAGTAGTGCTCTTGAACAATTTATAGTTGAATTCAATTCTTTTGGGGGTCACACAAATTTCAATTTCAGTTATGTACATCCAATTGGAAGTTCAAAAAAGCTTGCTTAACTTTTCTAAAGAATGTTTATTTTTTTTTTTTTTTTTAATCAAAGCAAAGTGTTATTTGAGTTTATTTTTGTTTCAGTTTTTATTTGATTAAGATAGTTTTTTTAACTTCGGAAGGACTTAACTTTCAAAATTAACCCTAAATTTTTTGCGCATGTGAAATGAAGCGAAAAAAAAGTACGAAAGAACTTTGTTTTATGCTGATTTCTTACAAAACTTTTCATTTCTTCTCAACAAGTGTAGTGCAACCCAATTGCATTTGAAAAAGCAACACCAATTGTTCAGTGAGCATATCTTTTTAAAATGTTTTCGTTCTTATTGTTATGTAATTTACCTTTTTTGTTTTTTTTTAATTTTTCAAAAACTAAAAAATTATTTAAAGAAAAAGTGGTCCTTAGTAAGGCGAAATTTTGTGAAAGAAAAAATTGATTTTTCCAAAATTTTGACTTGGAGACTTTTTTTACTCAAAATCTAATTCACATCAGATAAAATTTTAATGAAAGAACAGAGTATTAACTTTCTAAGGCTTTTAATTAAGTGCTTTTTTAATTCCAAACAACGAAAAAGGAAAGCAAAACTTTATAGAATTTTACTTAAAGAAAAAAAATAGCTAATTTTTTTTTCAAAATTTTGACTTTGAAAATTGTTTATTCAAAATCTTTTCACAAAATGACCATGTACTAAAATGTTCATAAAAAACAAAGTATTAGCTTTAAAAACACCAAAGTTGGTGGTAGTAAATGACTTAGTTATTTTTAATAAATTTTTGATTCTAGTCCATTTTTCATAAACTTAGCCCTTCCTGAAAGAAAAGAGATAGACCCCATCCTCCCACTCTCAAACGATTTTTTCTTTTGTTGACCCAACCTATCTGTCTTGGGCTTTTGTTGCATCGTATGCAAAACAGTCTGTATATTAATGCCACATTACTCTTGCATACTCAGACCGCTTTGCGCTTTCTTTTGATGTTGGGAACTTACTGTCTCATTCATACTGAACTCTCGCCGCATACTCGCAGTACCAACAGAGAGATAATTGCTTCCTTTTTTTTTTTATTATTATTCTTAAAAAAAAAACAGATAATTCGAATTGTGCCACAAAGCTCGGGGAAACACGGGCCTGAAACTTTTCTGGGACTAACAGTCCTAACAAACCCTTTTAGCTAATACTTATACCTTTACATATGTTTATACTACTTATGCTCCAAATCAAAGCTTTGTTTAAATAGATTACCTATTTTTAAACAAAATTTTTACGAGATTTTGCAGCACTAAAGGTAACTTTTTCTTCAAATTATCATTCGAAAAAATCTTTCCTCGAGTGTTGTGGGTTTTCTAAAAATTTATTAAGAACTCAAAAAGATTTTTAAAATCGGTTTTCTGTGTTTGACTCAGAATAAATAGGAGCTTAAATTTTCATTTTCAATTACATTGTTTTTTGAGCAAAAAAGGGGTTTTTGAAAAAGCACTTTCTCAGTTCTCAATTTCTCAAAAACGAAGAAAGATTTTTTCGTTCGGTTTTCTACGTTTGGCTCAAAACCAATTTCTTGCATACTTTAAATGCAAAACCTGCATAATATTTGTAATTAATAAATGAAAGTTCATTTTTTATTCCAAATGTAATTTATTTTTTGGCAATCAGCGATCTTGGTTGAGTAAATATTTTAGTATTTAATATGAAAGTTTACAAAAAGCCTATCAGATTTAGATTTTTAGATTTTTTTGTATTCGATTAGCCCTTAAAGCTGAATGGCTTGATTTGATGTTTCGCAATTTGAGAATTTTATTAGTTTTCTACTTTTGTTGGAATCAGTATTGAAATTGATATTTAATATTTTGTACATAGTGAGAATTCCAAAGAGCTTAACATGTAAAATAGGTAGTGGATGGAAAATTCGTTACAATTGAGCTTATACAAGTACAATAGTACAATTTTGCAAATTTGCAGATCTGCGCAAAAAAAATTTAAAAAAAATTAACTGATTGAAAATAAAGTTCATAATATGCTTTGAAATTAACCCACATGCATTCAAATTGATGCATTTGTTTTCATACCCACAACTATTTAAACTCATCAAACTCAGTACAATTTTGACTTCTAAGGAATGGGCCATCTTGTGGTTTCCTTTTAAATCATAGGCAGTTTTGGATGTTCCACCTCGATATCTTTAAAAAAAAGTGTCAGTATCCTACCTTCTCAGAACGAAATGAGTCGTTTTACGCTTATACAACTCTAAAAAACATTGGAAATTTATTCCCAACGGGAGTGCTGTTGAGCCCAAACAGTATGGTTTTTGAAAAGGAGCTCTTGCCGAAATGAAGCACAAACCGCTAAATATTTTTTTTTTTGCAAAATAAAGTTCATGATAGTGAATAAGTGGTGTAGCCGAAAGTGTGAGACTTAATCACTTAACTCACGAACACGTTTCCACTTTTCAGTCAATGGCTGGCGTTACTACAATGGTTGGGCCATGTAGAGCGGATGGACCCAAACGCTCCGGCTCGACGGGTTTTCGAAAGCACATTGCAGGGAAATCGTGGAAGCGGAAGACCTAGTCATAGGTGGCGCAATCAAGTGGAAGAAGACTTCAACCGACTTAGAGTTCAAAACTGGAGAGAGAGAGAGCCCGAAATCGAAATTGTTGCCGTAAGATGTTGGTTGAGGTTCAGGTTTACCCCGAACTGTATTGCCCACCTAAGTAAGTAAGTAAAGTTGGCGATACAGACTTTTTTGTAATGAAATGGATGACCTCTACTTAGTGCAGGATGGTGCGCCATGCGGCCATGCCACCCAGCCCACATCACAATCAACCTTTTCCACACCAAATTCCCAAATCGTGTCATCATTCGAAAATTGAGGTGACAGAATGCGCTTCAGAAAAGCCATCTTGAACGACATATAATTTATATGGTCAGTTGTCTCAGACAAATTTTTCTACAAACGCTAAATGTAAAATAATCATCTAGCGTTTGTAAAGAGATTGGTTCAATAATTTTTCGTTTTATATACTAAACTGATTTTCAATACAATCGACAGCATTTCAGTACAATCCAAAACTGTTTTTAGACAATTGAAAATTTTCATTTTCCATCCTTGAAATGCAACCATTTCGGAAACAATTCTTTCAACTAAAGAACTTGTCAAAATTTCCTTCAAGTGTAATGTTAAAGCGGGGAATGCACGATACAATTATCGTACCGATAATCGTACATCGCATCGGATGATTGTCAAAAATAAAAATAATTTAGTCGAAACAGTCAGTCTGTAGTTGTTACTTTACATAATCTTAAGTTTGAAATAGTCGGAAGGAGGTTTGTTTGAAAATCAATTCGATTTTTTATTGGCAACATTAAGACGTCCATCTCAAGCACAATCACTTGTGAGTTTGTGACTCTGGATTAACGGAAGCACTTGAGTTTTATTCACCCAATTAAAGCGTCTTCAAAATAGGATAACCCGATATAAAAAAAAGGCACTTGAGAGTTGAGACACAATTCAACAATCAATTTTCATTGTCATTTGGCTTTAGAAGAACGATTGAACACTGCTTGCCAATACTGTAAACCGAAAATCATTGCTTTCTTATCAAGTAAACCTGTCGAAGCATTTTTTGAAAAACACACAATAATTATCTAAAAGACATCATTTGGAGCGATTCTTTTTGAAGAACAAAGTATCACACACCTTCTTTCAAAGAAAATTCTTTTCTGAATGCAATAACTTTGCATTTTATAGACAAACATCAATGATTTCTAAAATCTCAACCAGGCTCATAATTAAAGCTTTACTTCAGTTCAAGACATTTAAGGACAAATTTACTGTCAGACAAGTGCACTGTAAATCTTGAGTCAAAGTTTTTTCTAATTTATTTCTAAAAATGAAATCAATCGGTGCTGTGCCATCGATCCTGCGATGAGAGAAAGAAAGCTCTTCCATGAGCTACATCGATTACTCAAACTCATCAAAATGCTTTTCAAAGATCACAAAATAGTGATCAGAAGAGGGAAAGATGAGCTAATGACCATACGAGACACGCCAATGCTCCCCCACTGAAAAAAGTTCCCACTGGGGTTTTTGGGGAGAATTTAGAATCTCGAAACATAGTTGTTAGACGGTAATAATTGTTAGCACATCAGCGAAACGCATTATTCATGAGAGGTTCCGAGGTACCCGCTAATATTTTAGCAAGGAGGAGATGGTTATCACTTTTTGATACAGAAGATCAGGATTGATATTAATACGGTTGTGATAAATAATAGGTTTTATAAATTTATGCATTTTCCAGAAACAAAGCGGTTGAGAAAATTGACCACGTATTTTTAAAAAGACAGAGTGTTTTTCTCTGCAGTCACAAAGGATCAAGTACGTTCAAATTTTGTCATATATTCTCGATGAAAAAAAATTTCGTCACGTTTTACTGTGTCTGTTTTTTTTTTAAATTGTTTATCATATTTCACACAACCAATGCGCTGCAAGGAGAAACCAGTGAAATATGTATAGTGGTTTTTGCGTGGAGGACAACAGCAATTAATCCTGCTCACAAAAATGCGAAATATATGCTCCATATGTATATATTATTTAAACATCCCCTTAGACAACCATTCGGTTCAGGAAACTGTTCATTTTGTTTGTTTTTTTTTTTTTTTTTTGTTATGGAGAAGAGGAAGGATAACAATTTTTTAAATGTTCATTATTCTCGCATGAATGCATGGCTTAACTTACCGTGCTCTCCTCATATCCTGTCGTTAAGAGCTGTATATCGATTTCAATATCCACATCCATGTCCGTCGTTTGTGCAATGGTGGTTGACATTTTGCGATCAATGGAACTGTTTTGCATTATAATTAATTTCTTTTTTATTATTTTATATTTTTAAGCCTATGTATAAGTAATTTTAGGCTTTTTTGTATCACACTTCACAACTTCCGTTTCAAAGAGGATTTCATTAAAACTTAACAAAATTTTAACTAAAAATTAAATAATCACAACACATCGGTAGGGTAGGTAGGCTAGGTAGGTAGGTAAATCCTCTTTGGAAGATTCTAAATTTTAGGTCAAGCACTTTATTATTAAAACTCGTTTGAATAGTTTTTCATATTTTTTTTTTTTTATTTTTTAATTCATCAATTCGGCAGAGAATTCAAATCATCCGTGCCAATGTTGTGTTCTATTTTTTGAATTGCCAAACTTAATCGCATCATGCATTTAATATGACCCGTCGTTAATCAAGCGAACGCGTCTCATATGGGGAGAGATAGAAGGGAAGTTTGTGGAACTTTTAATAATTATGCTGTTCACGTTGGCGCACGACCTCTACAAATGGGGGTCGTATTATCACCACGAAATCCAGGACATAAGTTCCCATGGTGGTACTCCGAGTAATCACTGTTATCATAACTAATTTTAAGCGGCGCCCTCTGTGAAGGGAAACAATATACCGACCGGAATCAAAGCCTCAAGATTCAAACGCACTATCACACATAGGTACACACGACAGAGATGATACCTATAATTTTTACTTATACAACCGAGATTGAACATCCCATTTGTGATGATCCACTTAAAACAGCTTTATGTACTGATATACCGTTAAAGGACGAGAAACGCATTTTTGAACGTCCGCACTTTTGCTAACTTCAAACCGAATCAGATGAAAGCTTAGCGTTAACTGACGGATTCTGTTAACTTCATCAGGAAAATCTATTACGAGTATCCTGTTACAGAATTTCGGTTACATGGTGAGGAAGGACACGCGTTGGTGATATTCAACAGGACGGTTCGATTCCAATGGCTTGAATTTTCTCATTGTTTCTCTCTATCTCTCAAAAACTGCTGACAACTGACTCTTGCGCAGGATTGTGTTATGAAGCTTTCACCTGTTGGACGAAAGTTCATCGCCGACAGAAGATAAGAGATTGATATACAGTAACTGTCAGATTAGACTGCGATTTTCAGTTCTGTTGTAAGACAACGCAATAGCTATAAAAGTCACCCGCAACTGGTGTTGGCATTTCTATTCTTACCCGACCTAACACTAAACCCAACCACGACCCTCTCAAGATTGTCTCTCTCACTTGTATACATTTTTATAGCAGCAATTGTTTTGGGTTGGCTTAGATGGGTGGGATGTGAATGAGGCTGTTTGGTGTTGTTTTATTGGGGGTGGTTGGAAAGAAATATAGGCGCGAAAAATCATCTTGAAGTACGAGTATTGTCATGGAGTATCATATAATTTATTTTCCGTTATACCGGCGACAACAAACAATTTACGACCACCACAAAAGGGGTGTTGTTATGTTAGATTTGGTGGTCATTTATTCTGCCCCGAGAGTGTAAAAATTGTTGTCATAGAGAGGACATTGAGTAGCGCACATATAATATATATGTATGTGGGTTTTTCGTTCACTTGGATGATGATGTGATTACAATCATTGGATTGGTCTTGTGCGAATGGATATTATTTGTATTGTTTGCTGTGATTGAAACTCAAGTGTCAGTTTGAGTGGCGTTAATAAAATGCTTAAATTGTTGATTGCTCGTTATTCGTATTCTTCTTTTGTTTGATATCATTCTAATAAGAGTTATTTTGATGAATGATGTAGGAGAAGACGGCTTTAGGAGAAGACGGCTTATGATTCGAATAGAAGGTTAAGTAGTCTGGTGGAATTGGGATTATCAAGTAATTTATTTTAAAATTGTCTTTTCTTTTCAAGAGACACGTGTTTTATTTTTAGAGAGGAAGACAACGAAAAGCCTAATCGGCTTGGAGTTCGTTGGAAATCGTTCAAGAGGAGTTTGATTAGTCTTCAGAAATTGAAGAAAAGGAATCAGAGAAAATCCATTGGTTTAATTTGTAGTCTGAAAATAAATTGGGGGGAATAATGAGTGTTCTTTACTGGTTATTGACAGGACGCTTTTGTGGTGGTGCCCGTGGTGGTAATGGCTAGCGTGTCAGCCTGTTACGTAGGAGGTTCGACGTTTTAACCTCAACAGGAAACAACAAAACAACACCAAATAATACCATGAGTATCGCCATCGCGTTTTGCGGGGAAATGGTAAGTCATTCGATAGAATTTTTATTGCCAAGAAAAGCGCGTCGTCGATAAGCCATTCCAAATAGGCAGATTGAGGGCCCCTTAAATTTTATACAAATTATAATTTTGAGAAATGCGCTTGGGTACGCCGCGCCGCCGCCGTTCTGTTGCGGCACACTATTTTTTTTTTCACCTTTGGGACGTTTAAGTCTCCTTTGTACTTCTCGTTTAAAATAAAACCTGATTGGGAGAATTATTTATTTAAAAGTCTAACAACGCTTTAGGCATTATTTTTGAAACCAACCGTCGCGTCGGTTCATTTGGACCTAATCTCTAGCAGACTTTCTGATGTGTCTGCACACGGCTTCCATCTGTTTTTTTATGAAACCCTTCATTCAAAGCTAAAACATGAAGGCATTAATGTTATGAAGTTGTCTGTACTTCGTTTCTTGGCAACCTAAACAGGTGATATTCTTTGAATAATTTGAGTTTGTCTCTGAATTCATTGTACGCCCCTAAATTTGGGCTCCACAGCCGTATTTGCCAGCTCTATCTACAGCTGTAACTTCAGTCGTAACCACAACCGTATCCGTCCGTAGTCGCATAAGCAGCCTCCGCAGTCATATCAGCACACGTATTCACATCAGTATCCTCAGTGATATCCCCTGCTGTAAAGGCAATTGTATGAGCTGTCATATCTGCAGCCATTTTCCATAGCCGTACCAGGATTCAAGTCCACAACCGTATCCCGTTATGTTTATAGCTGTAACCGTAACTTTGAATAGAATCGTGGTCATTGAAGCAGAGTGTGGACATTATTTTGCAACAGGAGTAAATAAGGGCTGTTCACAAGGTGGCGTTCTATTTCATCTCTCATTTGGCTCCAGCCTCCAAACTGTCTGTTCCAGAGCACAGGCTGCGTTAATCTAATTGACATCTGGTGTGCCAGATCTATTGTCTTAAAACTGAGGTTGTCCTCTTCACAAGAAGCAGAAAAATAAATGGTCTGACCCGCAGCTAACACTTTATGGAGTCAAAATTCCCTTTTCAAACGAAATCATCATGTCAATCTTCTGGCAATGTAAGGGAGCCTTTGGCAAGACATGGAGTCCTTCAGCAAAAAGGGTTTTTTGGATCTATTCGGCTATAATAAGATCAATCGTCTCCTATATGCGATGTTTGGTGGAACAACCTTTCGCGTAAAAACGTTATTGCCTCGTTCGCCAAATTTCAAAGAACCACATTTATCGGCTGTACTGTGGCGCTCTGGGTGCTGCTCTCGACGCACTGTTGAACCTTCCTCCCCTTCATACATACTTACATCTTGGGGTGTACTCTCGAGACCATATCTCATTTAAGGAGATGTGATCTCTGGCACAATTCGCAACGGAGTTTTAAGGAACTCGCAGGCAGCATATCTTTTGACTCACGTCTAATAGATAAGCAAGATGGCCCCAAGGCTCAAACTGCGTTAAAAATACACAGTCATCTTGCCTTCGGTTCAAGACTGGTGCACTCTAGAATCTGAGCCTGGAAAGAACTGTTATCGAATCTTCACTGATGGTTCCAAAACACATAATGGATCAGGCATTGATGCCTTTGTGGAGAACGATGACATGCGATTGCACGCCTCTTTAGGCTCATGCGCATCCGTCTTCCAAGGGAAGGCGTATGCTATCCAAATGGCTATAAGCTACATTACGAACAATGGCTGAACTGGGAGAAGTATCTAGGCCCTTCTCAACCCTCTAACTACTTCGAAAGTGATCCAGAAATGCAAGAGCTCTCTGAATGCCGCCGGAAGCTGAATTCTTTAAGTCTCGCTCCAGGCCATTACGGCATATTAGGGAATGAAATTGCCGATGAACTTGCGAGACAAGGTTCTCAGACAGCTTTTTCAAGACCTGAACCGTCGCTTGGTCTGCCAGGGTTGTCAGTGAGGGCTTCAATCACCGATTCGATCTGTAAAGAGCACAACCGTAGATGGCCTGCCTCCATTCGATGCAGACAGACCAAACGTATGCTCCACAACGTTAATAAGAAGACTACAATATTTTGGCTATCCCGTAGCAGAAAAGAATGTAGAAAGCTTATTGGTGTTGCCACGAGGCGATTCTCTTTTGCCAAACACTTGAACATGTTCCACTCTTTGAATCTTGTAGAGAAGATAAGGACACCGCGGAGCACTTCCTCTGTGAGTGTCCTGGTTTTTCTCGTACGAGGTTACAGATATACTCGGCGCAGATAAAGTGAAAGCTGGTAACTTGGGCTCCTTTTCATGGCAACGTCTTTTGGCTTTTCTACGAACATCTGGAAAGATATAACAAAAAGATGGTTGCTATATTCGGTGGCACAATGAACCGGAATTTAGGTCTGAGTGCTAAAGCTGATATCTTAAAAACCTCCAACAACAGTTGTAGTTCTGTCCAAAGTGAAATAAGCAGCAATCCTTTTTCGTATTTCTAAGGCAGCCGCTAAGGTTAGATGTTTTTTTATGAGCTCGGTAATTTTAAACGGAAGTTACTCAGAACTAAATGAAGTCATTCATCCTGATGATGCAGAATTACTGAAACATGGGCTTAGGGATGTGACGTTGCAACTAAAGCTTATTCGTCTAAGTGGAGGCATCCTTTCTTGTCAACACAGAAACCAACATACAACGACTGAAAATCTTCGAGCTCATGAGAACAAGTTTTACCATGGTGACTGCCACACACAAAGCAATCAATGAATACTGTTGAATATTTTATCGTGCTTCAGGACATGTGTCGCAACAACATAAACAAAAATTGACTATTGGGCTCTCCAAGACCTCGAAATTTTTAAATTTGCTTTATTTTCTGAACACATTTCGTATGTATTACATGTTGTATCCCTGAAACAAACATTTCTTGGAATACAGTAATGATGAATACCAAGACTTTGTATCGTTCTTCAATTCTCGCAAACATTGGAAGTACCTACTAATCCATTCCCTGAATCGTCAGTATATTCTCATTTTGTTTTCAAATCAGTGCTCGTAATTCCTTGAACTTTGAATAGCAACCCTTCTCAGTCCTTAACCACAAAGCCATAATGACATTCATTATTATTTTCGAAGAACTTGCAATTACCGAGGTCCTACCTGTACACCGTCCAGAATGAACATCTCAATTAAAAATAGATTATGTCCGCACCAACAATAGAAAAAACTTATTTTTATGTTTACTTTCAAAACACAATGGAAAACCATCGCACCCACTTTATATCCAAACATTCCTTTTGTATAAAAGCCCTCGTCTGCATTTCTCTTTTGCTTTGTGAAACTTAAAACGTGTGCGGCTGTAGAAGCGCGAGTAAAGGAAATTCAAAAATATAAAATAATTAAAATTAATTTCCATAAAAACAATCTAAGTGATGAAGATATGCCATTTGGTTAACGTAAACAAAAATGGAATTGAAAATCCTGGAATTTAAATTTCTGCCCCAAAAAAGAATCTACCCACCCACACACCACCTCTTGAATTTCAGTGATGTAGAGCTCTATCCAAATAAGGGCTACTAAAAGGATTCCCCTTGTAAAAAATCTACTTCACATAGTCCACAGCATGGCTACCGAATGCTCCTGAAACAGTATTTTTTCCTCTTCACTAAACTTTTTTCCCACTCAATCATATTTTCATGAATTCTGCACAGAGTAAAAAAAAGGACAACCATGAGTTGGATATCGTTGGTTCGTTAACCTTAAAGGAGTACCGTAAGCCAACTAATACACTTGCATTCAACGATGTAAGATCCATGTGGGGCCTTTTTTAATTTCAAAAATCACAGTAGCATTCGCGTGATTATGGGCCTGGTCGATGGAAATGAAAGCTCTTATTGTGGTTATACTCACATTTATCATGTAGTGGGGGAGTGAGAAATTCTGCATAAATTTGGAACACACTGCACGTCTACTGAACTCTCACATACTTCAACCGAATTCATTACAAAAGGTAATTAAAATGGTTTCAGATACGAGAGGGAGTCATTAAAAATACATCAGATATCGAACGGAATAAGGAATGAATAATATTTACTTTTCTTTTAAATCGTTGGCAACAGGTTATATCTTTAATGTTGTTTACAGTTTTGAATTTAAGAAATGGAACACCAGCACTTCCATTGTAAATTTAGCAGAAGATTTTCTTGCGTAAAAGTGGGGAAATGATTAGTTTACGAAAATTTGAAATGAAGTCAAAGACGTCAATATCATACCACGTTCACGCATGATCGTGAATAAACAAAAGGAAATTCAGTCCAAGAGACTCCTGATGCAACGATATGATGTCCCTCATAGGCGGATAAGTGGAAGAGCGTGACTCCTTTGAGAAGATCACGATGCTCGTAATGTCGAAAAGTGAATAACAAGAAAGTGAAAGATAAACGATTTTTGAATATGAACAACACAATTTCTGCCGGAATAATTCTTCATTGAATTGAATGCAACATCTCCAATGCAGAATAATCGATAAGCTTTTGTTTTACAACACAATAATACAATAAATTACTCAGCGTCGAGATCGTCTTATATGAATGCAATAGTATTTTTCATAGTATTTTTTTTTTTACTGTTATTTCATTTATTTGGAAGCTTTTCATGTCACTTTTTTAATTGGATAAGGTCAAGGTAAAACACCTTTACTAGCACGGCGACCTGAAAGATCTTTTATGCTGTTCCCTTATGTTTAAACACGTAATGCGTAAAGTTGTTCATTCAAAATTGAGGCCATGTAAGAACCTAAGAATATTTTTAACCTGAATCTGGCTATGGAAGGGCATTCACACAAAATGTGTTCAGCTGTTTCTGTGTCTTCGAGACACACACGGCAGGTGTGATCCTGGCTGATACCCATGTTTTTAAGATGATATCTGAGAGAGCAGTGTCCAGTGCAGCGTTACCGCAGTGCCACTTTAGTATCAAATTTCCACTTTTTTGCAGGCTGTGCCACTGAGCCACCACCTTTCAGTCTGTGCCACTTTTTTAGCATTCCCACAAGTAAAACTAAAGTTAGCAATTCAGAAATTAAAAAAAAATATTCTTTGTTATTACCAAATACTTTGTGATGAAATATTCAATCGATTTGACGTCACAAATGAAAAACTTTCTGTTTTGAGGCATTTAGGCCCCAAAGTAATCAAGCCGAAACAAGAGTTTACTTATTTTAAACTAGTTTTAGTTTTTTAGTAAGTTTACCAAAGATCCCGAAAAGGTAATCGAACAATATACATTTTTAGAAATAGAATCCGTCAATGTAGATTTAAAACCAATTTTTGAAATCGCCAATATCGTTGTTTTGGTTTAAAGTGGCTAACATTAAAACTAGTTTGAATAAATACCTGTTTTCCGACTTATATGAATTTGTTACAAAAATGTTAACCTTGCCTCATAGCAGTGCCTGCGCTGAGAGGGTTTTTTCCAAAGTAACTTTGATGAAAAACAAACTCAAAAACCGACTAAAAACTGAAACTTGCGTCTCTATGATTGTTGAGATTATGTGTTTTCTTCAACTCCTACGAATTCGTTGAAATGTATGAAATTATTTCCTTTAAGTAATTTCAAGTGCCACCTTTTTTTCTCGAGTGCCACTTATTTTGCAACTTTTCGAAAATTGCCAACGGTAACGCTGGTCCAGTGAAGAAGGTCGTACGTAACTTTGCGTCACGTACGCTCCAGTCAAGAATTTCTTTCATACGTCATCTTTGAGATAAGTCGATGAATAGTTTTCTCTTACGATTTTGTTAAAAATTAATGTGAAAAGATATACTATTCTGAAATAATAAATCGAATTATATATCTATCTACATATCTAGTTTTCCATTAGAGATGTTCCAGGTGTGGATCGTTCTCTGCCGTTCCAAGTAAACAGTTCTCGTTTATGCTATACTGATTGGGAGACCGCAGTAGGGTTCCGTTCCTTTGAATTGGGATTGAGAGCCAAGTCTAGCTAGGCGGTCAGCCTCTTCGTTATCCTGTACAGTGCACACCTTCACGTCCAGGCACCCAGGAAAGAGTTATTTTATTGTGGGTGGCTAATTGAGATAGACATGTCAGGCAGTTCCAAACTGGTTTGGATTCAATTTTGGTTGAGGACAATTCCTAAGGGCTGCCTGACTGTCAGAACAAATTGGGATGCGTGATCTTAGGAGGTTTCTTCAAACGCATTCGCTAATACAAAATTCTATAGCTATTACCTCTGCTTGAAAGATAGTTGTTATGCTACCAAGGGATATAGATGATTGAAAGTTGGGACTTGGGATCGAAAATCTCTGCACCTACACCGTTGTTAGTTCTTAAACCGCCAGTGTACCAAATATATTGGAAGTTGTTATTGTAAGAATTACAAGGTTCTTCCCAGCTAAGCGGTTAGGAAAGATTACTTCAAATTGGTGGTGCAACATTATGCGTCTAGGCATAAAGTCCGAAGAGTGAACTGCAGTCGACACCAGTATTGGAAGCACCTTCAGAGTGCTCATATGACCCTGTAAGTTTTTTTCACTTAAGTTGTTTGTGCAATGAAGCTTTAGTTTACTTAGGCCGGCAGTCTTGTTTTTGGTGTAGCGGAGAAAAATACTTGTCCCGTGTAACATAAAGTCTAGATAGATCCGTGGTACCCATGGCGTGAGGATTAGCTTGTTTGCCTGTTAACAGGGAGGTTCGTGGTTCGAATCCCAACAGAGGCAAAAATGTTTTTCCACGGGTATTGCCTTTCGCGAGGAATCGGCAATCTTCTGATAGTAACCTCATTTCCATGAAAAGCGCTTCCACGATTAGTAGTTCGGAACCGGCAGAAAGTTGTAGGTCCCCTCTATTCCCTCACAAACCATGGTTGTGAGAAATTCGCTAGGCCCTGGGGCTCATCCCTCTGTTGCCCACATCATTTATTTTTTTATTTATTTGATACACTGCTTCGGCTTTTCAGAATGATACATCCAAAAGGCTTTGAGATGTCTTCGACTTGTCTTGAAGGTTTGAACTAATCTACTAATTAACTAATAATAACTAATCTAAGTTAAGAGTTAATATCACTCCCAAATACTAATACTCACGAATAATAAAAAATCTACCATTTTGATCCAATTGTTTCGGACTTGGACTCTGGTGGAGCTGCCAAATACCATTAAATTTATCTTCTTTATATATTTAGAGATGTAACGTTGTCAGCTACGCATTTATCATACCACTTTTTTTTTTATTTTTCACTTTTTAAAAACAAGTTTCTTAAAAGACGATTATGAAAGCTTTGAATTTCTCAAAAAAAAAATTTTTTTTTTCTAATTAGCAAAAACATTATTAATAAAAAAAAATTTCTAATCTTCTTTAACATAAAATTTCGTGAAAATCGTGTGAGCCATTAACGAGGAAGTCTGTTTTGAAAAAACAGTTCTATGGGAGGTAACGTTGTTATACTTTTTCAAAAAAATTTTATACATCATAAGAAAAATTACAAAAAATCAATCTCTCACACGTAATTCAATCGAAGTCGTTAGTTTTATTGCAAGTGCCGTCATTTCAAGGCCTAAAAACACAGCTCAAGAAATCCCTTTGTAGGGTGCCTCACACACGCTAACTGCAAGTTTTTAAGAAAATCGGTCAAGGGGTTCAGGCTGTAGATCCCCATATACAGACAGACAAACACAAGTCCTCCGTTAGTAAATTTATTCTTTTCCTACCTTTGTCAAGAGCGGACGAAATGGCTACCCATAAATCGTTTAGAATTAAACAAAAATTAGCTAAAAAGCTAAAGCAAAACAGATCGGTACCACAATGGGTCCGTATACGTACTGGAAACACTATCCGATACCACGCTAAGAGGCGTCACTGTAGGCGTACAAAGTTGAAGTTGTAAGCTGCTGTTCATCTGGATAATGTGGTTATACGAACATCCATTTACCACGAGGAGCTGAAAACTTTTTAATTTGTAACTGTACGAACTATAAAAGTTGTTCAATAAAGATAGTTTGTAAAAAAGGAGCCTTAAAAAGGCGTTTTCTCGATTAGCCTTCAATTCACCCTTCCTTCTTCCTTCCCTCACAAAACATGGTTGTGAGATATGCGGCAGGCCCTGGGGCTCCTCGTCCTATCTATTGTATTTCTTTTTACAGAAATCGCTAAAAAAAATATTTTAAACTTTTTTCTTTCCTGCGAAATATTTAGAACAACATAAGTACACAGAAAATGCCAAAAGGTGGCTCTGATTTTTCTTGTTTTTTTTTTTTTTTTAATTGATAACATTTTCGTTGAAATTTTTGTTTAAAGATGTCCTGCATTTTAATTGACGATATTTTGACCACTGATCTTCTATTTGGTTAGACTTTAGTGACTTAAATAAATAAGTATTCATTTTTAAACTACGCAAATTGGTAATCTCCAAAAGATATGCGAAAAACCATTGCGTCATTAAAAAAATCACATTCGTGTTAAAAGGAAAACTACATCACTTCTAAAATGTGGATGTACTAAACCATAACTTCTAAAATGTGGATGTACTAAACCATAACTTTGTTTCGCTTCCTTTTCCACATATTTCTCATTCTTCATCTGATGTTCATGAACCATCTCATGTTTCCCATTCGGACACGGCATTTTACTTTATTTGTGTAGAAAGTACAGAAGTTGTAAAAAGCCTACTTAGTATAAGATCAAATGCGGTAGGCATTGATGGTATCCACCCAGTTTTTGTGAAGGCAATTTTGCCATATATTCTACCTCACTTAACACATTTATTCAATACAATAATCATGACTGGCGTTTTTCCAAGCGTCTGGAAACAAGCAAAAGTTCTTCCAGTTCTAAAGGATCCAAACAAGAATGAATACAGACCTATTTCCATATTACCGTATTTGTCCAAAGTACTTGAGAAAATCCTTCAAAAACAACTTAATGTGTATCTAAGGGCGCAAAACTTATTGTCATCCAAGCAATTTGGTTTCCGCGAAAAACATAGCTGTACGACAGCTATATTAAATGTAGTCGAGGATATAAGACTGGCATTAGATGATGATCTAGTTACTTTCTTAGTATTACTAGATTTTTCAAAAGCCTTCGATACGGTAGACCATCATAACTTATGTGATAAACTCTATGGTAAATTTGGTTTATCATCTCCGGCGGTTCGTTTGATAAAAACATATTTGCAAGATAGACTTCAAGCGGTCTCAGTTGATAATAAAACTTCTCGCTTTCTTCCCACAGTTAGAGGAGTTCCCCAGGGTTCTATTCTGGGACCCCTCCTTTTTTCCCTGTACATAAACGAACTTCCAACAAAGATCTCTGGGTGCCATATTCAAATGTATGCTGATGATGTGCAATTGTTTAGAAGCTGTACCCTCGGACTTATCGAAGATTGTGCGCACACAATTAACAATGATCTTGCGCAAATATTTAGTTGGTCCCAGGAGAATTGACTCTTTCTAAATCCACTCAAGACCAAATGTATTGTAATCAGTAGGACAGTGCTAGACCTAGATTACTTTCCAAGCATCTCCTTGAATGGTACACCAATCAAATATACATCTAGTGCGAAAAACTTAGGTATGTTATTTAATAGGACGCTAACCTGGGACAGTCATATAAATGCGGCGGTGGGAAAGGTCTATGGAGTTCTTAGAATGCTATGGTCTTCGCAACAATTCACACCTTTGAATATTCGGATGATGCTAGCCAAAACTGTAGTAATTCCTATTTGAACTTATGGTTGCGAGGTCTTTTGTGATTGTGACGCTAGTAGTAGGAGAAAACTGAACGTTGCTTTTAATAACACAGCTCGTTACATATTTGGTCTACGTCGGTTTGATCGGATATCTAGTTTCTCGAATCAAATTTATAATATGTCCCTTGACCATCTCTTTCGGTGCAGAACTTTACTACTACTCTGCAATATCATTCTCACACAACAACCCTGCAGTTTATTCAATAGGGTACGTTTCAGCTCCTCAAACAGATCCTTAATGCTAATACACCCTCGGTATTCTTGTCGGACCTCAGAACAACAATTCTTCGTCAACGCTATCCGTCTGTGGAATCTTCTTCCAAGAAACTTGAAAATGAAACGTGGCCAAGCCAAGTTTAGCATTGAACTTCGCAACTATTTTCAAAGGGACTAAAATAAATTAATACAAAATGCATTGGCTCTTAAAAACTAAAGCACTTAACATTAGATGAGATATATGTATAAGAATTAAATCTATTTAAAATAAAGAACTGAAATGCTTAAAGTAATGTACAGTTTTGTTTATATTTAACGAGTATTTAGATAAAAATTGGAAGAAATGTTTGTAAATAATTTTTCTAAGATGTAGCCTTCTCACTGTTTTTTTTTTTTATAATGTATTCTCTTTAGCATAACACTATCTTATAAGATATTTTTCTTACTGTGTATGCAATCAATGAATAAATCTAAATCTAAATCTAAATCTAAATCTAAAATATTTACATTGCCAAAAAGCCATTAGTGAATCAAATCTAAATGTTGCTAGTCTTTTAAAGTTTTGTTCACGCTCGCTTCACCTGAGCAAAAACAACAGAATGCAAGCTGGTAGTTGGAAATCGGAAAGTGAGCTGTAGAATTCCCTGCCACTAATTGCCTTTCAACGCGGGATTGTATATACCTTTGCATTTGTGTAAAAAAAAAGTGTCAACAAAGTCCACTTCAGTAATACTTTTGGTTGTTTTTTTATAAGCCACAGCAATCTATTGCTGGGGAATTGTGAATTGCAAACGTGAGGCTATTGCTTAGCGAAATACAATTTCCAAAGAATGGTCGTTTCCTTTCGTTACCATCTATCCCACCCATTCTGACCATTTGCATCGTTTGGGTTAAACCTGTGTATATGTCATTTGCATGCTATGCTCGTACAAAATTCCACTCTTTATGGAACTATACTGACTGTATGTTTGCGCCACATACTGGTGTGGCAAACAACTGACTTTGGCATGAATTGTGACGGAGATTCCTGAAAAGTCAACACCACAAGTCCACACAACCCGCTTATGTCCTCCATGCGGTTAAAGGAAATGATTAGATTGCCACACAGATGGAGACTAGTGCGGCTCACCCGTTTTGGGGTTCGAAGCACAAATGTACATATCTCAATCGTGATCTGGCCAATGTGACATTGCTGTGAAGTGTTTAATCAGAATTTGCATATTTTGCATTCCTATCCATCCATGTGAAGTTTGCATAAATCGCCTCATTGAACTGAAACTAAATTCCATTCATGTTTCTTCTCTGTGCTTTTAAGGACTTATTGGCTGCTTTAAAGAGCTAATCCCAATTTGATAATATGCACTATCGTAATCCAGATTGATTGCGAAAATTATTTCATTACCATAGAGAAACGAAGTATACGAAATAATGCAAACAGAAAATCCAACAGCAGAAGTGGTTGAGTGTTGATGCCGATTAACTAACAACAAATTAATTTATTTAAGCATGGATAACAGTGGGTAAGTGTTAATTGCAATTAAATGCAGAATCGAGAGCATAAATCTGATGTCAGTGCATATTTCGCAGGTTAAATAAAATTTCTTTTATTTTCGTATGTGTGATTCGGAAATTTTGCTGTCGTGCGCATAAATTCGATTAAGCCACGTTAAGTGGAAACATTGTCAGTGATTGTTTGAACAAGGCTAAGCCTTTTTAATGTAAAATCTATATATACAAATAACAGATGCTGATGCATGATTTTTGGGGGGAAATATTTTACTGACAGGGCTTAGCTCGTTGTGGGGCTCTTCACTAATCGATTTTTAATACCTGCATAGATTTTATGTAGGTAATCGCGAAAGAATCAGCCTCTGAATATAAATAGCAGCCATTTTAGAATAATCAAACACAAAAAACAGGAGAACAATAAGTTTAAAGTGCTGTTTTCCCAAAGCCTTATTACTTTAAAGCACACACGTGCCTCTGTGAGCTATGAGGGGGTATATTCGAGTAGTAAACACTTATACTTAAGCTGAAGTCGTTCACGACGAAATTCAAAAACAGGAAGAAAACCAACCACACTTCCACATAATGTTTCTTTAATAAGATGAAGAGGGAAACCTCAGAACATTTTTTTGTCTTTGAAGGCAGTGTATTATTGATGTCCTCTTACCGCTGAAAAATTATATTTCATAGCATTAAAGTTGACTTTGACTTTTTGCCAAAGAAAGATAACAAATCACATGCTAGCTTATCCAGAGGCGATAAGTTTATAAGAAAAACACTTACAAATTCGACCGATCATTAAAAAGACATTGGCCGTCGGCAGATGAAATGTTTCATTTAATTTTTATTTTCCTGTTTTTTTTTCTAAATATTCAATCTAAAAAAATTCAATTTAAACGTGAATTTATTTGCTTTTACATCATTCCACGCAGTTGTGGCCTTATGAAAGTCACATTTGGATTTCTCGTAAGCCCAAACAAGTGTGTTGGCTGTATTTGTTTTCATGTGTAGGTATATGGAAATGTTTTCTTTCTTTTTTTCGAGAGAAACCATAAGCTAAATTACTTACTTCTGCCGTGAGTTTCGAACAGAGGCACACAATTGAATGTAGATGCTTTCAAAATCATGCTACATTGCCCTTGAGACTGAATTTAAAAATTTTATTCGAATTAAGGAAGCGTGCTCTTCTGAGGTTTTTTTTTTTTTTGTTACTTGGTGAATGAAAATAATATAATTTTTACACGATTCTTTTATCAAAACAATGTCAAGGAAGATTATCTCACTTCACTTGGGGGCTTCATAAATTCAGGTAAATATTACACATGCACGCAAACAATTAATTTGTGTTTACCGGAAACCACACAAGTGTGTTTTCATGTACTTCAAGACGCTGAACTTACGTTATGTGGTTAATTTTTCAAAAGAATTACAAGGCATTAGTTGATTTGGTTTATAGCATTTGATAAAAAAAAAAAACATGACTGGGGGTTGTTTGAATTAACTTTTCGTTTTTTTTAAAGCCTTAGACTCGTTACTGTTTAGAATTTTAGTATGGTGTTATTATGTGATATTTTTTTGATAACTAAACTCCAGACAACTTAAATTGGAATGCTCGAAATAGAAATTATAAATAAAAACGTGAAAAAAATCAATAGGGGCACAGCGAAACTCAGGATTCCTTGTAGCCTAAAGAGTATATCAAGGACCTACAATTTTATACCAAAACCGAATATCTAAGTGAGATGCTGCTTTTTTGAACTTAGAAGGTGATACGTGCTTGAAAGGTTTCCATATTGTTGACGGCCATTCAGAGAACCCCCAGAAAATATCAAAAAAAAAAAAAAAAAAAGGAGAACTGTTCAAGTTGAGGCTTCGAGACGGTCAATAGACACCGCAAAGATGGCAGATAGCACTATTTGACAATTTGAAGTGCAAAAACTTGTTTGCAGCATAGGCTGTGTGGCATGGCACGCCATCTTGCAAAAGCCAAAGGTCATCAATCTTATTAAAAATGGGTTATCATCTGTAACGCCCTCTGATAACCGTAGCGTAAATACATGTTCGTGGCTTGAGTTTCACAGTCTCTTCTACAGCAGTCATATTTCAGTCTGTACAGACCATGCGACCGGTGCTTTGGGAGTTGTCCACTAGCATCAATTTTCGCACAAACCTGCTTTAAATAAACGCGTTTCATTTAGGCGAATAAACGCACTGCTGCGGTACCCAGCACTTTCTTCGGAATGGAGTTCCTTTCATCTCTGACTTTATGTCAAAAGTTCAAACGAGGAGCAGCTCTCAGTGTAACTTATTTTTTAAAAAGAAACTTAGATGGCCCACCCTTTACTAGAGTAAACTTTTTTTTTTAGAAAAAGAGAAAACTTTCCTTATGTTCCTGGCGGTTTCTTGGCGAACATTTTTACAAAAATTTTAAATTTCGGGCAAAATATCTCCTAATTTTTCTGTAAAAAAAAGTTAGCTCGCACATTTACTTCTGAACTTTATTTCAAGGCGTGTTTTGAATTTCATCAAGATCGATTGAGCAGTTCTCGAGATATCTTGTCCACCAATTTTAAATGAGTTTATACTTAAAGTCTAAAAATAGCTTACCTCGAGTTTGTGACTTCTCAAGTCGGTATCTCCAAAAACTAATACTCGGATCAGCTGTAGAATTATATAAGACAGTAAAATTTTTTTTTCGAGCTGTGATCTTTAACATTTTTATCGATTTTTTCAAAATCATTTTAACTATCGCTTCGCTCAATTCACACTCACACTCACATCTTCTTATGAGTAAAAGATGATTTTACTCGCTTTTTTCTGCCTGTAGAGTCACGAACAATCATGGCCTTCTTTCGCACCTACAATTGGCGTAACTTAAATTTGAGTACTTTCACATAAATAAACTAACACCATTAATAGAGGGTAGCCCCCGGTCCTAGCGCATTTCTCTCAACCATACCTTATGAGGGAATGAAAGGGACCTACAATTTTTTCTGATTTTAAAAGGCTAATCCAGAAAATGGTTTCCATGGCATTAAACTACTATCGGAGAAATAGCCACTCCCTCGAGAAAAACGATCTTCGTAGATACACATTTTTATTTCCTCGACGTTTCTGGGTTTCAAACCTCGGACCTCCCACGTAACAGTTAAGTACATTTACCGGCCTGTAATTTTCGTTCAATCATTTCTTTCTTTTGGTAACCGAGTCAAACCCAGATCTCCAGAGGGTTCGATTTTGACGCTGTGTTCGAGAGGAAAAGCTTTTATGGCTCTTCTCAAATCCAACTCAACTTTTCAAGACATTGTGTGAAAGTATCCCTTTGTAAGCATTTAGACAAAGTCGCAATAAATTTACTTTTTGAAAGACCAAATTCTAGTTTTTCTACATCTCATTGCTAATATGCTTCAATACAAAATGCGTTTCTTTTCATTAGCTAGCAGTGTGGCAGTGTACACCTACCTACTGAGAAAAAAAAAACAGATTTATTTTTAAAGGAAAATAATCTATTCGTATATCCTTTTCTTCGTTTTATTACCGTCATTATATGAGGTGCTAATGTAAAAAATCTCTTCTTGCCATGCACAATATGAATAGAAGTACCCACATTACATTATAACCGCATTACCTACTTGTCAGCATCGATGCTTTGTATTGAAAGAATATACGAATTGCTTTTACATTTTCTCTTTTCCCACGAACATAAAAGAAAACTCTGTTTTCTGTTATGGCTCATGGCTCCGTAAGGATGTCGCAAAACTCTTCTTTTTTTAAGACACATGTTGGATTGTGATGCTTGCTTATATACACTTTGGTATGAATGGGAGAAGACAGCAACTCAATGCAAAAGAAGGATTATGTACTTTGTTCAACTAATGGAAAAATGTTTCATGCCACAATATTCACAATGCGATATAAGAAAATGTATGTATATCAGCTGGCTAATGTCTACCAAAAGGTGGTAATAAGCTCAAAAGCTATGTCCCAAGCACAACTATATCTCAAACGAACGCTGTTCGAGTCCTTACCTTCCAATTATAAATTGATCGTTGCTAATTGACAAAAGGATACCCTATTGTCTAGTTAGATTCGACAATGTTCTTGAAAACTTCTTATACCCAAATGAAGAGCATTGCAAATCCCCAAAGGTTCAGCGCCTAATTAATGTGGCTAATATCTCTAACAGCATCACATTTGCAGATTCAGCCATTGTTCCTGTTGGTGAGTGCCATGACTTAGGAGAAACCGTATTCACAACCAGTTGGGATAAATTAAGGCATTTACATGACTAATGAGTGGCATCTGCCGAAGGAAACATAATTACCGTTAAGGATATGAAAACCTTTCCATCGCAGAATATCTAATATAACAAACCGCGACTGTTGTAAAACGGGCCATCGAGAGTTCTTGGCAGCAACGGTGGGTTATGTTACCCTGCAGGTATTAAATTTTGAGGCGTATAATTCATCAAAATTTCATTGAGCCTTCACTGGAAGGGTGTGGAATCGATGGAGGTTTTTAATGAGCTAGAGATCCAGTCGAAATTAAATAAGAATTGGTTTGTTCGGGTGTTATTTTATTACAGCACAGCTTTTTGCTGTAGTCTTTGGTGTAGAGTTATAAAATAGAAAAGCGCTCTTTTAATGAAATCATTACATACATACATGAGTGCCTAGCACATAAATTGCTTCCAAAATAACTCGAGTTTACTCTTTATTGCTCTGTTTAGAGTAAACAGTTCCCCACTGTAGCCCATATTTAGTATATGATGACATCTTATGAGAAAATACAAGGTTCTAGTCAAAATGAATGCACATTTGCAGTTCCACGAAATGAAACCACTGCGTTTCAATCACCAGCATTCAAATGTGTTTGAAAAGAGGCCACAGAAAACTGGGTTGGAAAGTTTCTTAATTTAGATAAATAGTTGAAGAAGAATTTCATAGAACTCATATTTCAAAGGATTCATTGTTGAAAATGATTGTCCAAGCGCATTTTATTCTTTTTCCTACTCATCATCTCGTGAAACCCTGGAAAGACTTCCGAAAAAATTTCGTTTGAAAGCAATTTATGGTTTCTTTTACTTTTAATGATAAAAAATAGAACTGAGTGGTTGGGTTTTATTAAAAAAGTTACGATGTAACATAGTTTTTATCTGGGCCTAGTGCTAGAAGAGCTTCTTTTTGATTCGTAAGTTTGGAGTGCTGAAAGTTAATTGAACTTGGTTTTTGGAATGAAAGGCGAATAGGAAAGATTTTTGTTAGCTTACGGAAGTCAATGGTGTGCATGGACTAGCACGTTGCGTTGTGGAGTAATCTTATAAGCTCCAGCTTTTGCGTTTGTTACCCAACTACCATATTTCAGGCTGACAGTGGTAGAGCTTTTAGTCAGTAGCCTTGTAGGTTTGAGTTCTTAAAAATTTACTTAGTTAATTTGTTACGGTAAATTTTCCCGCAACAAAAACCATTCTCACATTTAGTTATTTACATTTCGATATCCCTCTTTTTTCCTCAAACCCTTCCCTATCATTTCTTCGTCCCATCATTTCTCCGTTGTTTGCTTTAGCAATGTGATCGAAACATAGCTTTGAGCAGATGACAAAATAGGTGCATGTCGTAATCAGCGGATGAGCTGAACTGATGTCGGCGTTTGGTGTGTCGAGCCAGAAGCCTCTGGAGACTCGCACACCATTTACTTAAATCGAATGTCATACTTCGTCACTCACTAACATCATCATTCTCATTTATCGACATTCACATCATTATCATCATTTACACATGCATTCATTTACATTCATACACTTATACCATCATTAACCCTTTATCATCATTACAACTATCATCTTTACAATCATCATCATGCACACATCTCATTACACACACTACACAAGCAGGATATCACACACACATACACATATCACAGAAGTGAACAATTGAAATGGCACGTGTGAACGCCATACTTCGTTATGAGAAACACTGTGCAGCGTAGTGAGCAAGTGTAAACATCCTAAATTTAACTTTTATTTTTGTAAAACTGAATCATAAGAATAAAACGTTAATAGTTTTCCCCTTTTCCCCAAATCTGCGCAAAGATCCACCGAATAGGGTAAAGTAGTTCATTTTGGTTTTGGTAGCTTTTCCTCCCTTCTTCAATTTTCGAAAAGTTGTAACACAGAGAATTTTATCCTTCCCCTGACTCAGTAGATTAAATAGTAGAATAACTGGGAAAATGCCCAGAAGTATTATTTTCATCTTTCAGGAACTTTCATTTTTCTCGACAAGTTTTATGGGAGGGGTCTGATCTCGACTAATGAGCTGGATAAGTTTTGGGAACAAACCCCCAACAACTTTTTCAGTTCAATGTGATTGGAAAATTGGTCGAGTGAAAGGTCTCGCTGGAATTCGACAACGGAGGTGCTTGTCAGTCATAAGGCTGCATGCGCTAGAGAACCGTGACCGAAAACCTCGAGACACGATTGGCCGATTGTATGAATGTGTGTGTGAATTTGAAAGTCGAGAAAGGACAAACTGACAAGATCAACCACTTCTTGGTTGACCTAGTTCACGTCAAGTGGTTTTTGCGATTTTTGAGATTTTAAAAAGAGAGAAAAAGAAAGTTTAGAAAGTGAAAATTGGAGATAGTTTTTAAAAGTTTTGAAGATTAGTTTTTAAAATTGTTAGAAAAGTTCTTGGAAATTGTGTAGAGTCAGTGGAAGGAGGAATTTGAACGAGCTATAGGAATCGTCAGACGGACGATAATTGAGAAGATAGAAGGAGGGAGGAAAAACGAAAAGGAAAAGATAAGTAGAGTGTTTTAGTTTTTTTTGCAAGTGTTGTCAAATATTTTTCGGTTGATCTTTGCCATCGAAAACTCTCAAAATTGTGAGACACGCCACCCTTTTTAGTTCTTATTAATTGTTCTTTTCGGGAAAGAACAATTAACGTTTCATTTTTCCGGTTGTTTCTATTGTTTACATTTTTCAACGGTTCGCCTAACCGTCCACCATTGTAATTTTATAGTCGAAAATATTTGGGTTTTTAATCCCACTTTTTGTACGGTTTTCCCAACAAGCAAACACAATAAATAGCTTTAAATCCCTTCCGGGAATTTAATTGCATTGTTTTTTTTTTATTCTTCTTACTATTTCAGAACTAATTCTTGGTTTGGAAATTTCACCTAAAAATTTCCTGGCGCCCATCTTTTTCTAGTACTCCCGGTACTTGGAAAATACTTTTAATTCGTCTTTTAATTATTAAATCAATCGGTTCTTTTATTCGCGATCGATCTTTTTATCGCGCTACGCTACCTTTTTTTGTTTACGAACCCAGCCCAGCTGAGTTTAGCCGTGGTGTCAGCAGCCTACCTGCTGAGAGTTACACTTTTTATCAGCGCGTTTGACAGTTGAATTGTTTACCTCGCGGTACACCGGTTGTGCATTTCTTTTAATCGTTCTAAATTTCGTTTGCTTAATTTAATTAATTGGATCCGGAAAATCCAATCGCGTTAGTTTAATAATATCGTATTCATCGTAAAGTTAATTTATCGCGAAAAAAAAGTGTCACATCTTAAAAAAAAGATTAGTAAATTTTTAGTGACTTCGATTTTGAGAGAGCTCTCTCCAGTTCTGTACTTTAAGTCGGTTGAGGTCTTCTTTCACTTGATTGCGCCACCTAAGACGAGGTCTTCCTCTTCTGCGATTTTGTGCAATTCATCAGTGTTCTGTGTCCTTGTTTGATGACAGTATATACTTCGTTTTACCCTCATTAACCATCAAACCCATTTTTGCCGCTTATGTTTCAATACTCGCGAAAGCACCAATGAAATCACGTTTTTTTTTTTCAAAACAAAACAAAAAATATTTTTTATTTATAATCTTATGACACTTGTACTTATTCTTATTTGAAAGATGTATATGTATATTGTATACATTTGATTATTTTATCAGGGAACGGAACTGTTCTTTATTGAGATGGATTTCTGAATGATATAACACACCGTGAGCGAAGCACCCTCTACTTTACAAAAGGAAGGACCTTTTTCAGTTGTTTAACTAACTTCATTCCACTCAGGTGTCTTAAGACATCTCATGTCTTTTTTTAGACTATAACAGTTCCAAAACCTCCTAAAGTGCTTTTTGCAGGGATGAAGGATTTTTTCTTAAAATGGCTCAATCGCCATCAATGAATAGTTGGTGCACTTTGGTGGTCTGTACTTTTTCTTTTAAAATGTAGTTAAAGGCTGCAATAAAGAACTTCTTTGATTTACACCTATTGTGGCTTGGAATGTTTCGATAAATCCAGCTGCACATCTTATCTCATATCGTTGATCATCCGCTCATATAGGAACAATCTGGAGCTCTTCGGTGGCTGCGAGCCACTCATTATTGATGTCGCAGTGGTCGATCGAACGCTTTTTCGAAGTCAATCAGCACAACATGCACATCTTCCAAAGAATCAAGGTGTTTTTCCATTAGGATCCTTATACTTTGGATTGCATCTGTTGTTGCCTTGCCCACGATAAACCCAAATTAGTTATCAGATAGCTCTAATATTTTTTCCGTGATCCCGTTTCTCAAAATGAACTAAAATAATAAAATAGTGGCAAACTCGGTCAACCAAAACTACTGTCAAATAATTCCAAGTCACATCCATATCCTACTGTTTGCTGTTTTCCTACATCCTTAAAATTATTTTACGAGAAATGTCATTATTTTGATTTTACCTCTGTGAAAGGATTTGACACTTTATTCTTGCTTAGAGTTTCAAGTATCATTATATTCCGTAGTGAAAGTTGACAATTGAGTAGAACACTTCCACAATTGGATTTGTTATTTTCCACAACATGGTCCTGTTCTACACACAACAAGATTCTTACAATGCACACGTGTTCTTACTTGAAATTTTTTTGCAGGAAAATATAAAAAGAAAAAAAAAATAAGCCCTTTACTATTCTTAGTTGTGCTATCTCTCGCATATATAAAATGCACATCTTGCTTGGATGAAAACATCGAAATAAATTCCATGTTACCATCGCATCGTCTGTGGAATGCTCAGTCGTTGTCGACTTGGGTTTTTCTTAAAAATGATTCCCATCGTACCTACCTACTACGTAAGATATTTCTTTGAACAAAGAATTTCAATTCAAATCCTTTCGAAACTATACAAGGGTATGCGTTTTCTATGGTCGTTCAAGAGTCTCTACACAAACTTATATCTAACACAAGTTGATAGCGTTCATTTTAGCAATAACTTCAGAACAACTGTAGCTTTCTTTCACTTTAAATATTTGAACAAGTTAGAAAATGAGTTAGTCTATTGTAAGCCTTATGAGATTTTTGTTAAATAAGTGAACCAAATGAATTCATGAAAAAGTCTAACGTTATCAAGTAAGTATACTCCAGCGAAGAGCACATTAAGACGATGGTAACAGAGTTGTGGTATCAAATTCATGACATAATTGTATGCTTACCAGTGGTTGGGATGAGCGGTTTAATATCATTTGACCGTTTCATTACCACAGTTCAATCGATATCTTAAATTTAATAAGAAATACAATAACAAAGAATTTGTTATTGTCAAAAGTTTTTTTTGAGTTGAATTTAAGTCAAAAGACATGGAAGGATCAAAGATCCATGACCGCAACTCTTAAAAATTGTTTGCGTTTCGCCCAGGTACGGCAGTGGGCTCATCAGTTAGATGCTGCACGTACCCTTCTAAGACGCGAAAGCCAAAGTGATGCCCTTAGATCAATACGTGTTATTGACAGTAAGGAAAACGGCTGCAGATATCAACAACCACTCGAATCATTTGGTGAGAAGTATAAGCAGTGAGGACCAACACCCCGAGCCAAGATACCTAAGCGTGATGAACACTTTGAACGAAGAAATAATACCAGCCAACGACGAAGCCACCAATTTCTACGCTGACCCTGGGTCAGCATATTTCCGTGGCTAATGCCAACCCCTACCTCCTCCCCATGCAGAGGGACGCCAGCGACAATCGGGACGGAACATCCCGAGATCACCCAAGTCAACCGACTTATAATTAAGATTTTTCTTTTCTTTTCAGCTATATAATATTAAGTTATTATTTCAATTCTAGACAATGTATTTGGTTAGGCCCCCTATGTGCCAACATTCTAACATTATCATTTTTAAATTCTAAAATTATCTAGTATAAGTATCAATTGTATATATATAACGTTCAATAATTCTAAGACGCGAATTTGTTTGGCTTACACCGAAACACTTATACACCTTCTCGTCTTAGAAGGATACGTGCAGCATCTAACTGATGAGCCCACTGCCGTACCTGGGCGAAACGCAAACAATTTTTAAGAGTTGTGGTCATGGTTCTTTGATCCTTCAATGTCTTTTGATGTCTTAAATGTTTAGATTTAATCATTGATTATATTGATACGTTTAAAGAAAAGCTTGAATTCGGTACCATGACTTTTAATTTGCAAATCCCTCATTATTCTTTTACACTTAAAATGTATTTCAGGCATTTGGCTTAGGGGCAAAAATCAAATACTGTGAGAATACCTTTTAGTCTATAAATATTTTATATCGATTTGTAATTTAAATATGCTCAATCGACAAAGGAGGCAATGCTTTGGAGCTTGTGGTGATGGATTATGTTGCTGCAGGAATAAATGAAATTTGTTTGAGAAAAGCAAATTCCTAAGAAAGTATTTAGCTAAGGCTATAGTCTAGTAGAAAAATGTTCAAAGGAAGAATAATTTATTTTATTTTAATTGTATCTTACTGAGTAGATAGCTTTCCTTTTTTGTAGGAAGTAAGAGTGTCTTTGCCTGCCTCATTTCTATTCATTGCGGATCAACACCAATAAAAACTTGAGTCTATGTGTTTTTATGTTTTTTTTTTGTTGTTGTTAAGACAGTTTTTCTTTTTCTTGTAGCGACCGACGTGACTTTTCGTTTGTTTTATGTCTTTTCTTTACAGCTATAAAAAGAAAAGCATATGGGCGATGCAAGGGGACTACACAACAAAATAAAGCGTCGTTTGAGAAATGTTTCCGCATGGAAAGAGGATCTTTTTTATATTTAAAGACTTGAAGGACTTCTTACTCACATGGGATGTGACTATTTTAGGTGTTTAAGGTGAAGAGAAGGAACACCCTACGACATGATGCTGAAATCGTAAAACGACATAACGATCTGTCGCATATGTACACTAGGGCGATTAAAGTAAAAGCAAAAGGATCCCTAATCAGTTCAACGAAGCCATAATATTCCCAATTCACAAAAAAGGTGACATTTCTCTCCCGGATAACTACCGTGGTATATCATTTTTAAATACCTTTTATAAAGTTTTTGTTACAATCTTGAGTAAACGCCTAGTTGTTTGGATGAATCGTAACAAAATACTTAATGAATTCCAGGCGGGCTTTCGAAGTGGGTATTCCGCAAACGACAACATATTTGTTTTGAAAAACATTGCGGGTACCTTTTTGGAGCAAAAAAAGAAACTGTATGAAACCATGTTTTACAAGATGTATAACAAAGGAATGTCAGCAAAATTTGGAAGGGTGTTGGAAAACCTTTATGACGGAAATAGAGCAGCGGTATGGAATGGCGAGGAGAGGTCAGACTGGTTTGAAACAACGATGGGAGTAAAACAGGGATGTCCCTTAAGTCCATATCTATTTTCGCTTTTCATCGACGACCTGGTTGACGAGCTACCGGGTGGAATAGAGTTTGCTGGACTTTTAATTAAAGCCCTTCTGTTTGCTGACGATGTTGTTCTGTTCGCGTACTCACCGGAATCGCTACAACTAATGATCAATCGTCTGGAAGTGTACTGCAAATTGTGGAACTTAACGGTCTAAGCAAGTCAAAGGCTATGGTTTTCAAGAATGGTTCTGGCAGATTGGCTAGAAATGAAAAATGTCACTTCAATCGCCAATCTATAGAAGTTGTGAAGGCATATAAGTACCTCGGTGTAGTTATAACAAGCAACTTACAAATGGAAACGCATTTCAAAGAAAAACTTATCCGAGCAAAAAGCGCTATAAGTGCTACATGGAAAAATTGCTTTGCAAACGAACTCGTTTCTCACAACGTAAAAAGTGTTCACTGCAGTAGCTGAATCAATTATGTTGTATGCGGCTCAAACTTGGGGATACAAAAAATATGAATCGGTGGAAAATTTACTTAGATACTATGTTAAAAGATGTTTTCAACTACCAAAGAACACACCTAATTACATGGTAAATATTGAAACCGGACTATCACCACTCTTTGTGAAATCCCTTAAGCTACATATTGACTATCTCTTGAGAGTTTTTAACATGCAGGAGGAAAGACTACCAAAAGTGATAGCCATGTATGTTTTACAAAGGAAGAGTCTTTGGTTCGAGAAGCTAAGAGAACTAGCTGAGTACTGCGGGCTAAATTTTATACTCAACGTGCAGACATGTAATGGAAAGGACGTCAAAGATTCTCTTTACGATCTAATCTCTAATGAGAAATACAGGCTCGAATGTATCTTTCAGGCGTCTTCTTCGGTGCACAGAGCCACTTAAAGCGTGCTTCAACATAATCTGTGTGAAAGAAACTATTTTAGGATCGATTTTAATCAAAAAATAATATCTGCTGTTTTCAAGATGAGGGGCGAGTTGGTAAGACTGAACTTCATGCCACACCGAGACGATCTGCCAATAATATGTGCGCTTTGCAACATGTCTGTTAGAGAAGACATTAAACACTTCATCGGTTTATGTCCGATCTTGAAAGAAATTAGAAGAAGCTTTCTGGGCAGCGACGAAATAGATGATGAAGGCGTTTTAGCGCTCCTCAACTGCGAAGGCAATACAACCCAGCTCTACTACTTTTATAAGAAAGCAATGGCTTACAGGAGCCAAATACTGAATGAAGCTTTTTAAAAAAAAGAATTAGCAAATTAACTGCAAACAGTCCCACACATAAACTTGTAATTAAATTTGCTTGTATACCACTTATTTTATTTTTATTTCTATTCCTTTCATATCCGAATAAAATATATGAATTTAAAATTAAAAATTACTATTAAATTGTTAAAAAATGTCAATCGGGCAGACGGCAATGCCATGCTTTCAAGATTTTTGTATCTAAATACGTAAAATGTAATTTTGAAAATTGAAATAAATCTATTGTAAATCTAAATCTAAAAAAATCAAAAGGATTTTGACTAACTTACATACCCTCCACTCTGTTCTACTCTAATACTGAATCAACCCTCTAATATAAAAATGGAAGAAACCAAACAGATCCACTTAAACGCCAGTCTCCATTGGAGTAATAAGCCTCGGAATTGAGGCCACTCTGATCAAATTAATCGCTTTTGAGGTGTGAACGCATGTAAGTTTTATAAACAAAATATCGATTCTGTTTTAATGAGAACCGCTGTATGGAACGACATTGGGATAATGATGTTTAGGTATACTTTGACTCTGGTGTTATTTGCATCCAAGACATGTACCCAAGCACTATCCTCTCAAACATCCGAGTCTTCACCATTTGCGACGGCATAAAATTAGAATTAAACCATTCGGTTGTTGACATTCATCGACCTTAAAGGGGCTATTTAGCAAGTAACTTTCATCCTGCTATCAAGTCGTCTGCTGTTAAACTGTTTCCTTGTCTGTGTTGAAGCTACTCTAGGCCTTGCCAGAACTGCATCCCCTAAAGATATTTGCTGTCAACTGTTTTCTTAAGCATTGCGCTTAGTTAAAAATGGAAAAACAGAGTTGCCAGAGCTCTGTTCTCAATCAATTTTGTATGCCACAGAGTGGGAAGCCTAGCCTAGCGCAGATCTCTCAAGCACACCTCTTGAAAGGGAATGGAAGGGACCTACAATTTTTTTCCGATTCAGAAAGGCTAATCATTTCATAAAACTACTTTCTGAAAAATTACCACTTCCTCGAAAGTCGATACCCGTTTAAAGATCTTTTATTTTTAATTGATGTTGTTTCTGGGATTGAATTTTAAACCTTCCTTACAGGCAGACTCGCTTAATATGTTAGCACCTCACTCGGATTACATTTGATCCATTTTGCTCTCCAAAATATTTAAGGTCAAGGAGGTAGGGAAGTGATTGGTGTTTTTCCACGGGTATCGCCTTTCGCAAGGAATTAGCAGGTCCTCCGTCAGTAAATTCATTGCCAAGAAAAGTGCTTCTCGATTAGCTTTTCGGAACCGTCGGAAAATTGTAGGTCCCCTTCATTCCCTCACAAGGCATGGTTGTAAGAGATGCGCTAGGCCCTGGGACTCTTCGCTCTATTACGCCACCCAATTTTTTCTACATGTCATTGACAGTTTTTAGAAAGTTCAGATGAGATTTGTTCTTTTCTTTTTCTAGTGGCTTGAGTTGTATCTGTTGGTATCTTTGCATTCGAGTTATGACCGGCTATTGACCAGGTTATCTGCCAGTTCACTCCAATTTATATCAAGGTGTCATGTCCGGACCCAAATTAAAGTTACGGATGGTAAGCATTTCTATCTGTTACGCGGGAGGTTCTTGGATTGAATTCTAACAGAAAACAAAAATGCTCTTTCACAGGTATCGCCTTTCGAGAAAAATTGACAAGAAAAGCGCTTTCTCGATTTGCCGAATGAAATCGGCATAAAATTTTAGGTCCCTTCCACTCCACTCCCTAGTATGTTTGTGAGAAATCTGCTAGGTTTCGGTGCTTCCCGCTTTGTTTTGCCACCCTATTTATATTTTATTTAGTTTATTCCACTAATCATTCAGTTTTAAATTACTGTGACAGCTTTCTATCAATCTGAATTCAGTGACTATTCATGAGATATTTTTCATGAGATGTGCTTCTACTAAAAAGATGCTGCAAAAGACTTGGAGCTTTGTAGACCTTTTTAAGCTAGGTTAAACTGAGAAGCTGCCTGACTTTACCTGTTCAATCGTTTTGGAAACGTCTCTAAAACAGAAACATGATTTCCTTTCTAACCCTGTTGTTTTCCCAGAACTCCCTACCGAAATGCGAGTTTAAATCAGTATACATATGTTGAGGTGTAGCCCATTTGATGGTCTATATCGGAATGATTTATAACAGTTATGTGGCCTGTTTAGAAACCATTTATCTTTTTATCTGGCTGAAAGTAAAATTATACAGTGTATACCTTGAGCTTTCTAATTTTTGTAAAGATGTATTATTTCTGTTACTATCAATATTTGTAACGTTATGAGTGCAAATCATAACGTAATCTTATCTCTTCGTCTTGGCTGTGGTGAATTCACGATGCTCTCTCTTATACTGAAGGGAACACGTAATTGCTAATCCGAACAATTGCTTATCGTGAAACGGTTTGCCTTTTAAGTGTTCAATTGGAAAAAGATCGTTGACCAGGCCACACCATCGACCACATCATTGACCACAGATAGCTACAACTCTTGATTAATGTTGCCAATATAATTTTTTTATAACGTTGCTGAGAAGATTGGTGTTTTGTCTTAATCTGGTGCTAGTTATTGGAAATTTTCAATGTGCTTTAGCGTGGGGCTGGTCTTCTTCAAAAAAGGAAGAATCTCAGACATTATCTTTATCTAAAATTGAAATAAATTCTCTTCGATATATTCCCGAAATATATATAATACTAGCTAACCCGCCCGGCGCGGCGTTGCTCGGGTCTAACTTATTCAAAGCGTTGTTCACACAAAACAGCCAAGAAAAGAAAACTTGTTAGGAACACCAGCTTGACTAAGATTAAGAATCCCTGAATGTTTCTAGCTTCCCGTTTCCGTGGGAATATGTATAGTCATGAAATATAGTCTATGTTGGGGATATAATGTAACATCCTAATAATTTTGATATCGGTTTAGAAGTTTTAGAGTTCCCGTTCCCGTTCGTTTTCCCGACCCTGTAAAATTGTTTGGAAGTTAGAGCTCTTATAAGTGAACAAAAAATCAAATTGCCCAAATGTAATAGAAATCTAACTTTCACCGAACTTTTTTATCACCATTTCCAACAATATTTTCGATTAATTGAATAAGAATAATTTATACTTACAACACAATACCTAGCCGTTGTTTGCGGGAGCTCGTGACACGTGTTGAATACTTTTGAGGTTATAATAATTTAATTAACTTAATTAACTTAAAATTAATTAACTAATCGTGTGAACTACACTCAATAAAATAGGAATAAGCAATTATAGTCCATCAAATTAATAATAAATTAACTTGAGAATATACATATTTGATATGACATTTACACTGAGACTGTAAAATCTAATATATAAAATTCATGTCACAGTGTAAATTAAAGTAATAATGTTAAGGGTAGATGGCCATTATCACTTAGGGGTAAGAAAAATAATTAGTAGCCGATTCTCAGACCTACTGTACGCATATAAAATTTGGTAAAAATCGGTAAAGCCGTTTCGGAGGAGTACGGTAACTAACATTGTGACAGGGAAATTTTATATATATGTATAAGGATATTAAATTTGATTGAGAATTAAACATCGCCTGATAGGTCTACTTTCCAATCATTGTTAGATTGACTAATTCCTTGAGCCGCATTGCGTTTTAAGCACGAGTCACACACAGCTGTTTTCCATCGTCGACTTGTGTAGCAGCTACTGCCAGCCTAGCTTTATCTAGTTTTATTGCTTCTTTGTAACGTTCTGAGTTAAAAGTGCCAAGTAAAAGATTGGTTTGACGCATTTTGGGGAGGTCATTCCAGTATTTAACTCTGTTGTCTTCCTCCGACTTTTTGATTTCGCTTTTAATGTGGCTCTCCGTTACTCTACAAAATGGTTCCGGTCCCATGAGAGGTAATCCGGCTCCAGTCTTTGCCAGTTCGTCTGCCTGTTCGTTGCCTTTGATTCCTACATGTTCTATTGCCCAGTAGATTGTTACTGCCAAGTTTGTTCAATTTGTTAATGTCTGTCTTAATAAGGATGTGTAGTACACATTGTGTATATTCGAGTGCCGTTGTCGGAAAACGTTCATTACAATGGAAATGCTATCGATGAACTTTGTAATTCCTCGCGTAGATCGTTAGGCGTGGTAAAATAATTAAATGTACCCAAGAATCGTTCCTAGAACACTTAATGCGTAGCTTTGCTAAACATTACGCCACGAGAACCGCCTAAAAATTAAATTGGCTCACATTAATATCCCCTAGTTATTTTGTTATAATTGCTTCACGATAAAAAAAAAAAAAAAGAGGGAAAAGGAAAGACCAAACAGATAACTTTTTAACGACGGAATCGATTTCCTTCCAGACATTTTTTCCTTACTCCAAAAAATTTTATTACTTAGGTACCTTGTTAAAAATCTCCTATGCACTTGAATTTTTTTTTGTTCGTTTCAGCTAAACATTTACTTTTAATGTTCCCTTTTTATCGCATAGGTTAATACAAGAGGCAAATACATTTTGAATGTGGGTACTCCGTTCGTTTAACTTTAAGGGTGCTTTAAATACATTTTACGTCGATAGATGGCTCAAAACACGTTTAACCTCCTTTGAAGCTATTCCCAGAATACACAATCTTCACAAAAAAGTAACAAAGAAAAAACATACACATCCTACCGTATCTAACTGAGTTCAGCTGTGCAAAATTTAAAATCCATAAATTTTATGTTTGGATGTTGAGGACAGCAAAGCTTTCAACTCTTATTTCACCATTGCCTGGGTATATGTATATTTTTGTTTGTGTGTTTGCCTTGTGAGAGACGATTTTCCTTCAATTTGAGGTGAACGGATGATTGGGGCTGCTCCTTGGCCATAAATAAACCTATATCGATTTAGAAAACCGATTACCAGCTGCGAAATAAAACGGATAGTTATTTCAACTGCTGACCTCAAATTTCACAAAAGAAAATTCACGTTTTAACGTAAAAGGGAAGTAAATTTACAGAGAAATGTTGGTTATTCCATTAAGACGATGAAGGAAATTCATTCGAAATTGACGGATATAACCATCGTCTAACGAACATCCTTTCCTTTCGAGATTCTATTTGATAATTGAACTTGATGGATGGTTGAAAGCTTTTAATATTCATTCACCAAAAAAGAGGGATTGAAATCCATATCTTCCTGGATCGTTTCAAAAAGCTGATCAACGTAGCAGAATGTAAATCTCTCTTCTGAATATTTAACTAGTTAATAAACGTAAAGGAAAAATGTAGAACGATTCTCTTTTGTGCTGCAATGCATTTGTCCTTTTACCGTAGCGTAAGTTCTCCACTTTGAATAATATTACCTTGACATTCAAGAGAAGAAGGATACTCTTTAAAAAAATGTCAACATTGAACAGATGTATCTTAACAGCTTGTCATGTTTTATCTTTTATCCCATTCAAAAATATGGTTGGGTGATGATGACTTTCTATGAGACGAATTCTCGTTTTGAAAAAACGTAGACTTGCATATAAAGTTTACATATTTGAACCAAAGTTGGTACGTTGAATATTTGCAGCGTTTACTTTAAACAACAAAAGGTTAAATTGGCTAGAGATATATCGTCTGTATAAAGATACACCGCCAGCTTAAAATTTGCAAAAAAAAAAATTAAAGCTTTTATTATCCAAAAACAGGTACCACACTGGCGAAGCAGGTTTCTATGACAGAATCACTCCGACTGTCACAAAAATTGGTTCGCGGAGAATCGTTCAGCTTAAGTGTCCTTGAATACCCTGTCAACTACGTGATTGATTGATAAGATAATTCAAATAGCAACCTTTCATTTTCACCTCAAATCACCCACTACATTGCCAGCCAACAGCAGCTATATACACAAATTTATTGATTGCCATTATTGGTGCTAAGTATAAATGCTTAGTTCTGTTCACGGTGTCAGAACACACAATTTGTCTAACAGAATATGATGGCATACCAATTTTCTACCTTTTGGGTAAATAAATAGGAAGCTTGATGGAAATAAATTACTTCGAATTTGCCAAATCCGTGATTTTCCATTTGGTTTGTTTTTCATTTTGAAATGATTTTCTTATGTTGATGAACTAGATAAGGGAGGAAAATAATATTGGTTTGAAGAATAAACATCAAATAAATAGGAGTTTATGTATGTATTTTAGGGGATTTTGTCAATAAAATGTGTCTATGTAGCTATTTATTGATATTTGTTTTATGATGATATTATGGTGGTATGTAAGGTAGTAAATTAAAGTCGATTTTTAAGGTAAGGAATTTTTTTGAACTCGGCTGCTACGAATTTGATAAAGCTTCGTCTGCCTGGTTATCATTCTTATGTTTCGACTTTGTAATTTTTTTTTTTCAGCGCAGAGCAGTTCTTTTAAATAAGGATAAGTAGGAGATTATGCAGGGAGATGATTTCGTAATCAAGTGTCGGCCTTAGATTTTACGTTATCCCAATCTTCTTTAGAGAGGATAACTATGGAGTAATTGAGCTGAAAGTTGTTTACTAGAAAAGTAATATCCAAGCCCATACTAAAGTTTTGGGTTTTGATTCGAGATGTTTGAGAAGCATCTGATATGGAAGTTATACTCCAGTTTTGGGCGGATGAAGGCCTTATAAATTGTAGCCAGATCAGAAGGGGTGAAGAACTTCCTGCATCGTCTTAAGAAATCTAAGCATTTAGCAGCGTTTTTGGCGACTTCAAATATGTAGTCATTCCAACGAAGATCATCGTTTGCACACATACCAAGTACTGACAGCTTTCCGGTTTCTTCGTTGTAGGAACCGTTCATGGATAATGGCAATGGGGGAATGTTAAGCTTCAACGACAAGAGACAGCATTGAGTTTTCGAAGCATTGAATTCTACTCGGTTTTTAAGACCCCATGTAACAATGCTGTCCAGGTCAGAATTCAATGAGCTTATCATACGCAGTTCCACATTCGAAGAGCAGGGACGTGAATTTGGAAACGAATATGAAAAGCTGAGGTTCGAGTCGTCAGCAAAACAGTTAAGCGGATTAAAAGTTTCAGACAAGAGATCATTTATAGAAATGAAGAAGAGAGTCGAAGACGAAACGGAGCCCTGGGGCACACCAACATTTATGAAGTAGGTATCAGACTTGAAGCCATCCAATACAACTTGTATTGAACGGTCGGAAAGGTAGTTTCTAATCCAACGAAGAAGAGACTCATCGATACCAAAAGCACGCATTTTCGATAAAAGAGCCTGATGCCAAACTCTATCAAATGATTTAGAAATATCAAGCGCAATAATCTTACTTTCTCCAAAACAATGTAAAGATTGGTTCCACTTTTCGGTGAGATAAGCCATCAAATCACCAGTGGACCGTTTGCCACGAAAGCCGTACTGTCGGTCATTATGAAGCTTTCGTTCATCAAGATATTTCATGAGTTGACGGTTCATCAACGTTTCCATGACCTTGGAAAGAAGGGACGTAAGTGCAATTGGACGGTAATTGGAATGGGAGGAAGATTCGCCTTTTTTTGGGGACAGGCTGGACAAATGCAGTTTTCCATCTGCTCGGAAAAATCCCAGCAGAATAGGAAAGATGGAAAAGTTTACTCAGTGGTTTTGTCAGTGTAGAAGAACACCTCTTCAGAATAACGGCGGGGATACCATCTGGACCAGTGGATTTGTGTATATTGAGATCTTTGAGGACTCTCGCAACCGAGCGAGTTCGAAAAAATATCTGTTTCATCACAGAATTTGCAGACTCAAGCTCAGGTGGAGCCAATATGCTATGAGGAAGTGTCGAGTTAGCAGCAAATTGAGCTGTTAGCAAATTAGCTTTATCGATGGAGCTGACATACGGAGAGTCATTGAAAACAAGCGTTGAGGCCTTTGACGTGGTCGAGTTCTTGATGTTCTTCACAAAAGACCAAAAGTTTTTGCTTCCTTTTGGACACAGTATTAATTTTTGCCTTACTTTTTGGTCATGCAAAAACTTAGCCTTTTGTATCTGAGCATTATAGATATTTGTGGCCCGTTTGAACAAATTTCGGTTATCTACTGTAGGGTTATCTTTAAATCTTCGAAAGCTACTTTCTCCCTCCCTAATTGCCTCTTTACAGCTTGAATCAAACCACGAATTCTCTTTGGGGATGATACTTTTGGTTCTGTGAGGAACAAAATTTCTCATGCCGTTGAGAATTACGTTAGATATCATATCAGCTGATGCATCAACGTTTCCGTCGATGCGCTTGATATGGAAGAGACGGTAGATTGCCAGTGGTGCTTCCTTTTTTTATGAAAAATGTGGATAGATGGTAGGTGTGAAATGACGTTTAGAACGTTCGAAAGAGTGGTTCGCATGCTGTCAGTGGTGCACATCGTTGCTAGTCTCTGAAGCTTTTCAAGCTTGGAATTGCCGTCATTTCTTTTCTTGTGTGTAAGCAGTCAATGAACGAATAAATATCTAAAATATCCTAGCGTATGGAGACAGGTCTTACATAGTTCTCGAGCCTCATTTTGTCCGCATTTGTTGCAGCAGGTTCATAGAGACTCTATTACGGATCGTTCTAGTTGTGGTTTCTCTGACAGTTTGCTACTGATGATTCCATTTTATTTGATTCTTCTTTTTGTGAATAAGACAATGACTGTCTCATCTGATTTGATGGAGGGGCTTTAGTCTGAGCCCCATTTCTGCACTTTTTCAGAGCTGACTGGAGTCTTCCAAACATTAGTCTTTCTGATTAGCCTTTTATGATAATAGTAGCTAGGTTATTTGTCCACTGCCTGGATGCCTTGAGTTGCTACTTATCTTAATAGACAGTCTACAACAATCGACCATCAGATAATTGGTGAGAGGACTCCACCATGTGGAATTATTGCTGCGATTTGGCTGTTGATAATTCTGCGGGTTAACATGGGCATTTTACAATTACGAATGTGGTACCCGTGGCGTGATGGTTAACATGTCCGCCTGTTAACCTAGAGGTTCATGGTTCGAATCCCAACAGAGGCAAAAAAGTTTTTCCACAAGGAATTGGCCAGTCATCCGTTATTAAATTCATGAAAGCGCTTTCTCGATGCCGGAACGGGCAGCAAATTGTGGGTCTCCTGCATTCCCTCACAAGGCATGGTTGTGAGAAAAGCGCTAGGCCCTGGAGCTCCTCGCTCTGTTGCGCCATCCTATTTATTTATTTATTTATTTATTTTATTTATTATACAATTACGGACTACATGTGGAACATTGCGGTGTCTGAGGACACGGTCTGTGGTTTTGTAGAGAGTGTTACTGATTTCTCCATCAATATCGAGGAAAGTATTAAATTGATCATTCAATGCAGTTTTTGTTGATTTTCTTTCGTTAAGGCTTAACATTCCTCCAGTGCGTTTATCTTTTAGTGATACCTGCATCCAAGAAACCGAAAAACTGTCAGTACTTGTTACAAAACAGAGCGTTGAGATTGGTAGGTGATAGTTCATTCGCAGAATCAATTGATTCTTTTTAACAACGTCGAAACTTTACCTGTCTCATTCTCTTTTATCGCTTTTTTCACAAACAGTGCTCTAGTGAAATAGTCAGTTGCATTCCTCCCCTGAAACAATTTAGCCGCAACACCCGCCTCGCTAGGAATGCTCATTAGTTTTGCCTCGAACCCAACTTCGGGCGTACAGTAAACTATAGAGATTTATATTTTAGTCGCACCACCCGAATCTGTTCTCCCCCACATTTCGACTGCATCGGTGTCTCCTATTAAATTCTCTCCTATTTTCCTAAATTCTCGCACTGTTTTTAATAACGTTATAAGGGTATTAATAACCCCTAAATGTGCGTCCTAATTGTAATGAAAAAATCGCCCTTGATCCGAGCCGTGGACGTACTGTCAATTATAGAGACTAATTTCAGTGCTTCGCAACTCTGGAATGCACTATCCTGTCCTACCCCTTCGACATATTGACCGGAATTTGGTATATGAATTGAAATCCCTATTCTTGATTGTTGACTGTATGTGAATGCCTGATTCATGCTGTTTATGTGTCATTTGTTCAAGTTGACCAGATTCTATAATTTCTTGGGAACTTTTTCTCTATACACGGCTCTTTGATCGGTTTTCGGGTAAGAGACTCAATCCTCTGTTTTTAAATTAAATTGCAAGATGATTGGCTGATGATGTCTATAAGTCTCTTCCTTACTCCAAAATCGGAAATACAATTACTCCAGTCCGACAGAACCCCCACCATTTAGGTGGACGGCCATGGTTTTCCCGCAAATGTCAAGTTACCATCTTTGCCTCCACAACAAGCTCCATTGACTATTCTGAAATTATACTCGTCGCATCTATGAGCCTATTTTACCTTTAGAGTTCCTTATCTTGTCAATTAAGCTTCTACTATCTGTATTGTTTTCAATTTCGCTTCTATACATCCATTTATATCTCCCATAGCAATTGTGATATACCTACTTTTCATTTGTAATCTATCATCTTTTGTTTTAAATGAAGAGATATACTTCTTGTCTAGAAAATAAATATTTTTTCTAATGAGTACTCAACGAAATCCCTGCTATTTTCTTGAGTTCCTTTTGTTAAGCTGCAGATAAACTTAAGAACGTTGCCTCATTAAAGCAATTTTCAACTTCACTTTCACAAATAGACCGCAGGTATGTATATATGACGAGAGTTGAAGAAAATCTACTTCAAGCTATAAGGAGCATATTCACTCTGTTTTGAAATATTTTAAGCAGAAGATTATAAGACAATAAACCGCATTATCCTCTTCGGTTGAAGTTATGAAGATGCTGTAATGGTATTTCCTAGTACTCTACTTTTTAACTTAATATAGGAGCAAACTTCTTTGATAACTCAAACGTATTATTTCTACATTCGACTGTTAAGGAAATTTCATCATTTTGCAGATTATTTCTATGAAGTTTCTTAGTTTTAATTGAGAAGTCTGTCGTTTGTTTGTCAATGAGTTTAAAAATATGCGAATTTCAAACGCAGAAGTTTATAAAATGGGATAGATTAAACTGAATTTTGGTAACTAACAGAACTCGGTCCTCTGATGTCTGATCATAAAAACATATGACTCATCCATTTTCAATTTTGAAATTGTGCTCAATAAATTCCTTGGGGTATTTCCGACATCGTTCTTTGATGAACTTTGAACACTACTTTTTTAAAATTTTTATGAAATTCGTTGTCTCTAATTTTAAAACTAATTAGCTGTTGTATTATTTGGCAAAAGAAAGGGTGTATTAAAGATGGCGGAACTGCTTTCTTTGACGGCCATTTTGTCATCTGTTATTGCTTGTCTTTGGTTTTGTTTGCCATTTTATTATGAATCGACTGATGCGCGGACAACGCCTGCAAATTGTGAAGATATGTTTCGAAACCATGGCTCTAAAACACATGGCGGATGTCGTCCATTTTATGATCGACACAATGAATTTTTTCTATAAAAGATGGAAGTTTTCGCACCATGTTTAAACTAATCTTATACTCCGTTCAGCGTCATACAGGGCAAACCAAACGACCTATTCCTGCTGTAGAGCGCAGCATGGAGGAACACCAAATGATTCCATCTAACATCATGCACAGAGATTGAAAAACAAATAGTTTAAACGTTACAAATAGTTTTATTAGATCAGACTCAAACGAAAATGAATAATGACATGCTTTTTATATCAAAACATAAATAAAATAAATAGGGTGGCGCAACAGATCGAGGAGCCCCTGGGCCTAGCGCATTTCTCACAACCATGCTTTGTGAGGGAATGGAAGGGACCTACATTTTTCTGCCGGTTCCGAACGGCTAATTGAGAAAGCGATTTTCATAGCATGAATTTACTAACGGAGGACTTGCCAATTCCTCGCGAAAGGCGATACCCGTGGAAAAAACATTTTTGCCTCTGTTGGGATTCGAACTCGAACCTCTGGATTAACAGGCGGACAAGCTATCCATCACACCACGTCAATGTCAGTCAATGGAGACTGTAAAGAGTCATAATCAATTACTTTTTCAAACAACTTCGATGAGGGGTATTGTTGTTTCCACAAGACGAAGCAGTGTGTGATATTTTTTAAATATATATTTATAATTTACGAACACATACATTGGATATGAACTCCCTCACAATGTTTTTAAATACTGTGCAAGCATTTAGAAAAATAGAAAAAGATTTAATGGGAAACACATGTGAATCGTAATGCAGGGGAAAACAGAATCAGGTAAAGCATTCCACATACGGGTAGTGCGATTAAAATATGAATCTCGCTTCTTGACTGACGCTTGAAGTTGGGCTGAAGATAAGACTGATGGGCATTCCTAGCGAAGTTGGTGCTGTGGTCAAATTGTTTAGAGGAGGTATGCAACAGGCCATTTTACTGGAGCACTTTTTATGAAATAAGCGATAAAAAGATTGAGGCAAGTTATGTTTCGATGATGTTCAAGATTATCAATCGATTCTGGGATTGAACTATCACCTATCAACCTAAACGCTCTGTGTCCTATCAAGAAGGTGCACAGAAGGACCACCTGACTAGACATGGGAGTTATACTCAAGTTTTGGGTGGATGTAGCTAGATCAGAAGGGGTGAAGAATTTAATGTATCGTCTTAAGAAACCAAAGCATTTTGCATCATTTTTGGTGACTTCAAATATGTGATCATTCCAACGAAGGTTGATGCTTACACACGTACCATTTACTGAAAGCTTTTCGGTTTTGTTGATGCAGGGACCATTTATGAACAATGGTAGTTGAAGAATGTTAAGACTTAACGACAAGAGATAGCATTGAGTTTTTGAAACTTTGAATTAAACTAGGTTTTTACTGCCTTACGTAACAATTCTTTCAATGTCAGAATCAATGAGCTTATTATACGCAACCGTTCCTTGCAATCATCCGAAAACCCTGCTCTTCGGATGTTTGCAAAGAACGTGAACTTGCAAACCAATATGAAAGGCACAGGGCTGAGTCGCCAGTAAAACAATTAAGAGGATTAGAAGTTTCAGGCAGGATGTCATTAATGAAAATAGGGAAGATAGTCGGAGACCCACCGGAGCCCTGAGGCACACCAGCATTTATAAGAGGATCAGACTTAATATTATGTCGCTGGTCCACACATCTGCACCGATAAGTTGAAGGCAATTTATTGAGATTGAAATAGCATTCGCTCCGTTATTTCAGTTATTGCCGATGTACGATTCTAAATAAGGAAGTCAATGGCATGCAGATTAACGGCGTTGTATATCACTTATAGTTCTGTACCGCAAAAAAAATTCTTACAAGACTGAGGCATGTTCATTTCACCACAATAGTTAGTTAGTTAGTTAATAGAATCTTTATTTGTAACTATCAAATTAAATAATATATTACAATGATTGATTATACCTTATGATATATTTGGTTTGGCCTAGGGCCGTCTACCAGATTGACATTTGTTTTATTTTTTTTATTCTTTTATCATTTTTATATCTTATACAATTTCCATACCATTAACTAAAAATCACCCCCAATTATACGTGTTCTATATCTAAGTGCAGTTACTGTATAATTATATAAAACCTCCCAGTCTAAATCGCCATTCAAAATACTAAGGACTTCGTTCATATCCATCAAGGTTCTGCCAAAGTGTCGTACTCGGAATTCTCTTAGAACTGGGCATCTTCCGTTGAAATGAAATACATCTTCTCTCTCTTTAAGATTACAGAGTTCGCAGAAAATTGACAATTCTGGTCGATGTGGAATATAATTCAATTTAAGTATTTCACCTCGAATTTTAAATATAACGCTTATCATGTTAAGAGGAAATCGGTTAGGAAGTATGTATTCTCTTGCAGATTTAAATTTAACTTGCTGTAAATCATCCTGTGCTGAGAAGATTGGGCTTAGATTTCTTGTACTTTGTAAAATTTTCCAGACCGCAGTGCGTGATTTCATCGCGTTCTTGGAAGTTATCGAATGTGCGTGTTCAATTTTAGAGCCCTCGTTTGGGCCAAGGAGCCCCGCGCAGATAGATTTTGCCCTCTCCTTCATATCTATGTTCTGCTCCGTAGGCAGGTGAACCACAACATTCATTTCCAGGTTTTTTTGCAGCATTCTGTCCACCTGTTCTTCCAACACATTGTTTCGCCTTTCTAGCTCTATTACTTTGGAATTGATGCTGTCATACTTTGCTTTTAATCCGGACAGTTCAGCGTGTAAAACTTAGAAGTCGGCCTTGGAAGGAAGCTCCTGACATAGTTCTTTATTGTTAACACGCAGGATTTGGATTAAACTTTCTTTGGTAAGTGGAGTGTCCATTTCTGCAGTTTTCAAAGAGTCGTCTTCTAAAGATGATCGGCGCTTTTCTTCTCTTAGTTGATCGGGGGAGGTTAGAGACAAAATTCTTTTACTCATTTAGCGAGGTTAGCTCTCGAGGCGAAAATATTTTTGGCTTTTATTTTGCTTAATTGCTACAATTTACGCAGTATTTAAATTTTTTTGAAGGTACTGTTTTAACACTTCGTTTAACTAGAAGTTTTACATTTTTTTTAATACTTTTACTATTTATTTAAAGGACTTTTATGAGAGCTCAATAAAGATTTAAACATTCACTTTGACAGTTCAAACGTCAAACACAATATAAGCCGCAAATGTACTTGTAACTTTTAATTACAAGTCTCTAGTTCGGTTTTTTGTATCAAAAACTCTCAAACTTGTGATCTAATCGGTCAAAATTGTAGACTGAAAAGCATTGTAAATTACAAGTGTTTGAAATTCTACTCGCAACGGAATCAAAAGAACTTCTAGTGTGCAACTGTTATTTTTCACAATATTGTAGAAAGATGTTCCGAAATTCAACTTCGATATAAACAAACAAACAATGTTAATAAACTATCTCTTTGGCTGCTATCGCAGCTGCTGCTACTTCGTTTTTAAAACATTTTTGTTATAACAAGGGTAGAAAAAACAAACTTGTGTGAAAAAATTACACGTAAACATTAACCTGTAGCCACCAATTTACAAATTTTTTAAATTTCAAACAGTTTTTAATAAATTGTTTTATTTTATTTGTTAAAACAAATTTTGCTGTTTACAATTTCGCAGTTTTGATTTTTAAGTGAAAATTCGTGGAAGATTCCACTTTCTGTTTCAGGGTCATTCCACGCTCCACGGTAACACCCGAAACGAACACTTTTCGACTCATAAAATTGTTAATCCTTATGCTGTTATTTTTGCGTTTTTTTTTTTTTTTTTATTTTCTACGTATTTAGTTGCTTTATCTCAATTGTAAGATTTGAAGATTTTAGCAAAAGGATAAACAATTTTATGATAAACAATTTTATGAGTCGAAAAGTGTTCGTTTCTGGTGTTACCGTGGAATGACCCTTCACCAACATAATATTGGAGTTGTAATATACAACTAATAGCATACTTGTACAAAATTTGTTCAGTTTGCAAAAATTTTCTACCTGCAAACTCTTACTTGTATTTTCTCTTACAAGTTTGTTCCATCCGCACTTTCAAAGTCAGCCAAGGAAAAGAATTTCTACGAAAATGTGCTGGTTGATATTTTCAGCACAACGGTCAACAATATTGATACCGGTACAATAGAAATTTATTTGAATACTAGTATTCTAAAATAGTCCTGTCCACCTGCTAACCCAGAGGTTCGAGGTTCGAGTCCCAGCAGAGGCAAAAATATTTTTCAACGTGTATCGAATTTCGCGAGGAATTGGCAATCATCCGTTAGTAAATTCATTGCCATGAAAAGCGCTTTCTCAATTAGCCGTCCGGAACCGGCAGAAAAATGTAGGTCCCCTCCATTCCCTCACAAAGCATGGTGGTGAGAAATGCGCTAGGCCCAGGGGCTCCTCGCTCTGTTGCGCCACCCTATTTATTTTATTTTTATTTAACTTTCATTTACAAGTACAAATTTGTGGTTGTAATTTTCAAGTCTTTGAAGTAGGCCAGAGGAATTATTTTTCAATGTATGGCAATTTCTGGCTTGTATAAAGCAATGGCAATTAACTCGACTTCAACTATTTACTCTTACTGCAGGTTGCTTTCACTTGCAGTCCTTTTCTTGTTAGTTTTTCTTCCATTTCAGCAAAATACCCTTCACTGTTAGGTTACAGGGAGATTAAATTGTCTATCAGCTTGTCGAAAATGTCATAATTTTAAAATTTTTAAAATGCAAATGCTTTAAGTCTTATTCGAAGAGGAGGAGTATATTATTTGGTCTCTTTGCATGTTTTGATAGTACTGTTTATTTGCCCCGTTGGTTTATTTTTTTTTTTTTCTCTTTTTGAAAAATCAAACGAGAAAGAAAATATAAAGAAAATACATTTATTTATTTACATGCAAGGTATCATTTTTCATGTCTGAGGCTTATTTAAAATCATTTATTATTTTGAATGACAACATGAAAAACGGCACATGTTGTGCACTTGTTTGTTAATATTTTGTTCTATTTCAATGTATTTCAATGATGGATCATGGATATTACAAGAAATTTAGAGACATGAAATATCCGAATATGCTTTCCTGGTGATAGTAAGTAAATTCAACGAAGGTAATAAAGCCAAGACTTTTACGCTAGGAAAGAAAATAGGAGTGGTGTAATTTTTTTGGTCGTTTGGATGCTAAGCAATTAAAATCTGGAATTCTTCCATCAGACATACTAATCATAAATATCTCTCTTGTTGTTGTAGTTTTCAATTATATAATTGAGGAATAGTCCAGAACAAACTTATTCCTTTGCTTTCCCTGTTTGAATATTATTTATTCATAACTTTCCGAAAGCACTTCAGATGCCGTATGACTTAAAACTTCAAAATGTCTCCTGGCAAATAACTCTCTGTTCTATTCAAGACGTTTGCAAGTTAATCCTCTAGTCGAATTAAGAACTCTGATCCACAAATCTATAATTTATTCCAACGTTATACCCTACGATTGTTTTGCAGAAAAACCCTGTCTTGAAACTATTTGATCCCTGAATCTATTTAACCCTTTTCAACATTCTTCGCATCCATTAGACGAACCTACTTTCCCAAAAGCAATAAAGAAGACATTTTTATTATTCTCTTTTTCATTGCTTTGTCTCCTTTGCTGATGAGTGTGCAATATTGGGTTTTGATTTGTGACATTGACAAAGTTTGCAGCATACTGCCAAGTACAAAAAACATACGAGCTAATGTCTATGAAACATAAATAAATTGACACCTTTTTTATGGCAGCGAAAAAGTGAGGACGACAAATAAATCAGACTAAAGACGGTTTTTTACACTGTATGTTTCCAAAACAGCATATGTTACTTTAATATTTATGAAAAATCGATACATTTTTCTTCTTTTTTTTCATGACGACAGTCTTAACGAATCAGCCATAAGTTATTGATCGAAGGAATGAGATGATGAGATAGTAGGGATGATCTGAACAATCAAATATAAATCAATCTTCCATGATTTAATGTTCCTATTTGCCCATAGATACACACACACACATATTCTCCCAATATGTGCCACATGAGGCAGGTATTACAAAGTTTAAATCTAATCCCATTGAGAACTGAAGAACATCGTTATTCCTGACGAAATGTAATTATAAATTCAATGCTTTTAGGATGTATCACAGACGCACTGCTCAGCAAAATGTTTGTTTCTTTTTTTCTCAGATCCCATATCTCCTCATTTAAGCTTCATTAATTTGTTTTTCTCCCAGTTATCCCTGGGTGATGTGGATAGCATTACTGGGCTGTAAGCTCAAATGATGATATGAATATGACTGGCGGTTTGTTTTTCGGAAGAGATAACCACATACACAAACACATATAGATTACTGAGTGTGAGAGATTAAAGGCTTTCAAAACGGTTTTACATTTAGATAGATGCAGCCAGACGCCTACGGGTTTTCACATTTGATGGTAATGGACTATTGGTGTAGGAAATGGTGATGCAGTGCATCTACGCCTTCGGAAATTCGACGTAAATTACAATCACGGTTTTTGTCTTTTCTTCGAATCTAATTATGTAAATAAAAATTTGACAGGATAAAAGCATTAAAAACTCTTGTTTTCGGTCTGTGGGTATGAGTGAGTGTTAAACTTGAAACAAAAACAGCTATTGTGTGAAGAGTTGTGGTCGCCAATTCGAAGAAAATAGAAACAAAATTCGTTTAGAAAATATTTTCATCAAATGTAAAACCCACAATGAGAAGAATCTGGCTGGTTCCTTGGTCTTAAATTTTTATATGCTTCAATTTAAGAAACTTAAAGTCAAGCTTAGCTTACAATAATAAAACTGACTAGTGGAAGTTTAATTTATGATATTTTAATGTATGTAATTCAAAAAGGGCACTATATAAAATTTTTAGTTTTTAAGTTTTTTTTTATAAAATATATAAAAAATATAAAGTAAGTAAACTAAAGTAAAGTAAAGTAAAGCAAAGTAAAGTAAAGTAAAAGTAAAGTAAAGTAAAGTAAAGTAAAGTAAATCAAAATTGCCATCATTAAAAAGTCTGCAGAATATCGTCGATGACTTATCGGCTAAATGGTGACATCTTTGAAAGTATTGAGAAGTATCGATTCCTTACACGTTAGTGAGAGACACTAATTCCACTTGTAATCAGCGGGTATTCCTATATTATCTGTGTAAGCTTGGCGTTCATTTTGCTTGGCTACAATTTACTGACTTAAAACCCTTTAACTGGTTTAAGAAGGACCATGCGCACTTATGTTTTTTTTTTGGTGCAGGAAATTAGCTACTTACTATCAAATAACTTGGTTCCACTATTAAACATTATATTTTGCAGACAACATGCACTGTTTCCCGATAGTTTCACATTTAAATCACCAACTTTTATATCACGCCCTGTTTTCACTTACAAAGTCGGTTATGGTTTTCTTACAGTTGATTGCAACACTTAGGAAGAGGTGCTTTCGAACCAGATCGTATATACTCGTCCTACATGTCCCATTTATTGTAGTCCCACTATGCGCACTCTTCGAGCTATGCCCATTACGTCGTACAATTCAATCAGTTTGTTTTTGATTCTTCTTATTCACACATCGTCTTCCCATACGGGACTAAATATCATTCGGTGTAACTATCTTTTGAAATGATCAAGGGTTTTCTCATTTACTTTCGTTAAGGTCTATGCTTCCGCGCCGTAAAGCAGGACTAGGATGATTGACGTTCCTATGAAGAGCTACGTTGGTTTTCCTAGAGAGATTTTTGTTTCTTAACTGGCTTCTTAACCCAAAGAAGCAGCGGTTGGCAAGAACAACACTTGATTCTATAGCGAATCCTAGGTAGACGAAGTTCTGTACTATACCTCGAAGCTATGTCTGTCTATTGTGAAGTTTTGTCCGATTCGTTGATGTTTTCTACCCTTGTCTGATGGCAGCTATACTTCGTTTTGCCCTCATTAAACATCAAAGCCATTTTCACCGCTTCTGTTTCTATGCTCTGTTTCATATGACATCACGCTTTTTTCTTCCAATTACGTCAATATCGTCTGCGTGAGCGAGTAAGCGTTTGAGTTTTGTGCAATTTTTTCAAGTATGATGTCAAAGAAATCGCATGGCAGTTTGTCGTCTTGTCGTTATCGTCGTCGTCATCGAAGCCTTTCTCGACATCAAAGGTCTCGGCGGGCTCTTAACCGACCTTGACGGAGCAGCGTGAATTCTGCAAAGTCATCCTGCAAAGTTGTATGAGTTTTGCGAGGATGCCGAATCCAGACATGGCTCTGTAAAGCTTGTCTCTGTAAAAACTCCCATACGCGGCCTTGAAATCGATACAAAGATAGTGTATATCGATATTTTATTTCCGGGCTTTCGTAATGTGAAAATTTGGTCGATTGTGAACTTTTCTGGTCTAAAACCACATTGCTAAGGACCTATCAAGTTGTTGACGTGGGGTTTCGTTCACATATTACATAACAGACAAGATCTTATAAGCGACGTTAAGGAGCCTTATCTCTCTATAATTGGCGCAAATGTGAGGGTTTCCATTTTTTAAGATCGGGCATACGATACTGAGGTTCCATTCAACGGGCATGTTTTTTTTCCGACCATATAATGTAGATCAGCTAGTGCAAGCTCCTTTTCAACTGACCTCCATCTGCCATGAAAAAATCGGTCTCGAGACCATCTGCCTGCAGTTTTATTTGATTTATGTTTGCATATGGCAAGCTTGATTTCTTCAAGGTCGGGAGGATGGCATTCTTGATCATTGTCCAAGTTAAACGGAGCATTTTACATTACAGCGTATTAAAGTGTCATCATCGCCGTTAAGCAGTCTGTAGAAGTGGTCTTTCCAGGTAATTTGTAGTGACTGCAATTTCATCACCATGCTTCCCTGCTGGTCTTAACTGGCTTGAGTTCTGGGCTTTTCACATCGGCATGATTATCCTTTCTGTAAAACTTCCGAATCCAAATCATATCACGGTGTATTTGACACTATTCAAATATTTTTTTGAAAATGTAGTGCAATTTATCTTTACACCTGCCCAAATTTTCCTTTTTGTATTATGTAGTTTGCAGTAAGTACCCAGCCAGTTTAATTTCGGCGAATTTGAACCTCGTGTGGATTATTATCAGGCATTCGTGTTCTATAAATCATCGATTCTCCATCCAGTAGTAGTAGTTAATGACCTATGCATAAACTCTCCTAAGGAACTTTCAACCCTTTGTCCTTTTTTTTTTTTTTTTGCTGGGCTCCCAATGTATGCGGCTGTGCTTTCGGAATATGGGCCTGATTTCGTTGCTAGGGGTTCTATGCACAATTTCCAACTCAAATGAGCTGTTGTTTTTTGGATCGCTTCGGACGTAAATGGCAAGATATTCTACAGTAATTTGAGCCCTGTCGTTGCGATATAATAAGCTTTCTAACGCCGCGCCGTTTCTATTTCCTTTTCAATACCTCGTCCTAGTTTTGACACACCGAAAATAAGCTAGATTCAAAATAAGAAAAAGTAATACAGTTTTTGGATTAGTTTACAGGGAACCCTATTCACCATGAAGTTTATTCGAAATCCCAATCATAAGGGCCAAATGGTTTTTTCCGTATTACTCTACGGAGTTTTTCCTTAAATCCAATGTTATGAATTTTTACGGACTAGGAAGAAAGAGATCTCGATGCTCGCTTGGTCGTTAAGGAAGACGAAGAATAAAAAGGAGATAAAGTTTTATTAAAAACTAAATAGAGTACACAGACATAAATTTAAGTAGTTTTTAGACTAATGTCATAATTTAAAATGTAAATTATACTCTGGCGTATACGTAACCTTTTTTCATTCTTACCATCAAAGCAAGGTGTTGTGTACAAATGTATACTTGGTGTAATGTTTAGCGTTTCTGCTTGTTACGTAGGAGGTTCGAGTATGTATGTCTTTCTTCTATCAATTTTACTCCTTTTTAAACCTTTTTTTTTTTTATTTTGCTAGAACTTCCAACAAGTAATTACACAATAAAACAGAAAGCCTACATTTGGCGGGAAATAAAAATCGTATCACACACACTTTTAGCACTCGTTCAATCAAACTAAACTCTTGAAACTCAAAAGCCAATCGTGTGATGCAAATTTCAATGTTTCTCGTGATAAGAAAAAGTTTTAAAAATAATTTCCGAGAAAAAGATAAACCATACTGATACATCTTTTTGTATATCGTAGCTACAACAAAATCATTTTCAAATATTATTTTAGGCACCCAATTTATGAGTAACCCAATTTGGTTCCATTTTAAGCAAACAAAGAACACTCAACCAAAACACCCAAAATTGGAATTATCAATATCACTGGGTGGCTTATTTAATTTAAAACTTTTCTCAAAACCCTCCCTTTTTTTCGTTTAGTGAACATTCCCCACGTTATTCCTTTTGCTTTGAGTAAACTTTTTTCAACCACAAAGTTTAATATTCAATTTTTACCCCATAGACAAAAAAAAAACTTTGGTCAACAAATGTTTTTCGGTAGTTTCTTGTTTTTTGCCTGGTAACAACCCAACATAAATGTGGAAATAATAACTCGTCGGATTGTTGCGTTAAGGTTTGAGTTTTTTCTCTATCCAATGATTTATTTTTCTTCTGAGAGAGCATGACCGGATATCCCTGAAGAAAAGGGTCAGAAACAACTAAGTTGAACAAACTGAAATTACATTACTTCAGCTATCCGCAGTGGAGGTACAATTTTATTATGCAAGCGATATTTTGTCCTTCGCGTCAATAGCGGGGCATCGTTTATCTGAATATCGGTGTCAGACAAATGTGCTTAATTAAATTAAAAATAATAACCCTGTTGAGATGTTGAAGTTGATGAATGCAAATTGATTTATGTTTCAATAAAACTACTGAAAACACCCTTGAGGGCAGTTTTGGTTACAGCAACAGCCTTTTCAATTTGTAATACGAACGATGATGACATTACTGAGTCAAAACTTGATCCATTTTCTGATATCGAATGAAAGAGTTGACCGTCGGCGTCGGCGATGAATTTTTCGTTTCGGGAATATTTTTTAATTAATATTGGAGACCTTTAACAAAGAGAGCGAAGGGCTTGTATTTTGTGATCCTTGTATTTAAATTTTAATGACTTGTGTCTTTTTAAACTTTATTTATCGTATGTGAACATGACCTTTAATTTGTTCAATTATGTGTTAAAAGAAAAGTCTACATGTGTTCATAATTATTATGAGACTCTTTATATTTCTGTTTGTAGGCGATTAATTACTATAATAGTAAACCTTGTGCGGGGTCTGTACCGTAATGGTTAGCATGTCTGCTTGTTGTGTGTGATTTCGATGTCCGAATCCCAGAAACACAAAATTGTTTTTCAAAGGGTATTACCTTTCGCGAGGAACATGCAAGTCCTTCGAGAGTAATTACTCCGCATATACAAAGCACTTTCTCACATAACCATCTGCAATCGGGAAAAAGTCTCCATTCTTCAAAGGGTATGCTTGAGGACCCGAGGCTCCCCGAGCTGTGTTGTTTCATCCTATTTATTCATTTATTTAGTCACCATATTATAAAATCCCTCTGATCAATATCAATAGAGTTGTAGGCATCGCAATCCTTTCAGCTCTTCACAAAAAGATATTTTTCATGCAAACAATGAGTTATCCGATGATAAAATAAAACCACAATAGGCTGTTAGCATTGAAAAAAGCATTAGCAAATCCTGATTTGATTTCACTTTGATAAAACGCTACAAGCAATTGGCCAGCAAAACTGAATTAGCTCGTAATCGAATCACCGCATTGATGATAATATAGAAGCTTTTTCAACTTGCATCCGATCAATTACTCTTATTTGATTAGGTCTTTACAAAAAATACATAAGATTTACGTTTATCGGCCTATTCGAAATTCAATTTTTGAATCAACGTAAAAAAGTACATATTGCATTTTGGGTATTTACATCAAATTTGCATGGAAACTCTATTGAAAGTTAATTTTCCTCTTCGTCGACTGCACTGGATGAATAGTTAAAAATATAGATTTTAGTTGTAAGGATGTATTCAATTGGAAAACGAGCTCAATCAGAAATAACTACGGTGCCACCCGAAATCACCTTCAATATCATCTTCAATCAATATGAATTCCCTTCGTACGGACTTGCACATGAATTTTGTAGATTCATTTAGGATTATATATTCGATTTTCGTACAAAGCTGGTAAATAAATTCGTGAAAGGTTGAGCCAGAAAGTAGAGCTAGTTTGTTTTGTATGTAGCAGGTATAGCAAAGGGTCACTGGGCTTTGATTCAAATTTGCGTCAATATGTACAATTCGAATTCGATTTGCCACTTCAATCGTTTGTCTGTCTAAAATAGCAATCGGCATGGGTGCTATTCTGCCATTTCAAGCAAAGGAAAATGCTATAAACCATCTTTGCTATATCCCCAAAATTGCACACCATCACCGTTTAAGGATAGTTAAAAAAAAAGTGTTGCCAGTACAAGGTTTTTGAAAATGATCAAATTTACCTGTGTATTAAAGGTTAGCATGTCTGTTTTGTGCGAGGGAGTCAGTAGCTTGCTCAGCTGCATCGCCATACTTTTTTAGTATTCGGGAGGATTTATGGTAGGCCTTCCCATAGTTAATTCACTGCCATAGACGAGAATTTTCTCACTTAACAGTTCGTACATTTTTTATTTCTTTTAGTTTAAGGTGGTAATTGACATTTTCGAGGTACCCGTGGCGTGATGGTTAGCATGTTTGTCTGTTAACCGGGAGATTTGTGATTCAAATCCCAACAGAGGCAATTATGTTTTTCTACATGTATCGCCTTTCACTAGGAATTAGCAAGTCCTTTGTTAGTAAATGCATTGCCTTGAAAAGTGCTTTCTCGATAAGCAGTTCGGAACCGGCAAAAAATTGAAGGCCCCCTCCGTTCCCTCACAAGGCATGGTTGCCTGAACATATCCTTTTTCTAAGACTTTTGGTCTTCAATCTGACAATAATCGGAACTGGTCTTTTTGACAGCGGTCACATGATTAATACTCAATTCGGTTTGCGATTTTACTATGGAAGAATTGAAGCTGCCCGACTACTGGACACTGCGTACCTTTTGTGAATTGTCTAGAAACGAAATCGCTGTTGACGCCGAATTTTACTTAATATCGAGTTTCTAACCTGTGATCGTTTGATTTTACACAGCTGCACTATTTTCTGTGGAGTTATGTGAAGTCATTTGTCTATACCGATAAGCTCGAGGCGGTTGATTCCATAGAAGTAAAAGTTCGATACGTAATTGCTGACGGTTTCTAATGCTGCACAAACGGCCTCTCGGCTGGAACTTATTCGAGCCGCCTCTCTGGCCTTAAACGAAGTCATTCTTAAATCATAATGGTAAACCTTCATCTTTATAATTTTGCTTAACTCTTGGCCATAACATTAAATTGTTTCTTCTTTAAAACCACACGTTTTTTAAACACCCTTTCTTGAAGGCTTAGCAATTCTATAGCGAAAAGCGGAGTTCACACTGTACAATTAGTTGGACAGACTTCGTTTGATGGATGTTCGATGGTCGGATGTAGTTTGTGTTCAGACTTATCAGATTTGTCGTCCAACATTATGTCATGTATTCTTCCGCTCCGTTCAACTTCAAAGTTTTCCAAAATATTTGAAAACTATCCAACAAGCTGGACAAGCGGTCGTCTGAGGGTTTACATTATCCAACATTGGTCGTTCAAACCAAAGTTTGTCTAACTAATTGTACAGTGTGAACTCCGCTCAAGCAAGCGAGAGGAAGGAAGCTTACATCATTAAAAGATTACAAAAGATTTTCGTTTCCTCATGTTTACAGCAATTGAATTTTTACTCTTGTAACATGGTTATTCGAGAAGCAGTGACAAAATAACACAGAGTATTATCTATTGACGAGGTTAATACCGGGCACAAATAGTAAAACACACTTAATGGTTCAAGATCAAGTGTTGAAGAACTATAAAGGCCCCTTATTACGACTTGTTCACTAACTAAAAACCCTTCAAAGGGCTCCAGTTCCTGACTTCGAAAATTTTAACTTAAAACTAACAAAAATGCCATGGGCTCGACAACACTGAACTCGGTTTTGTTATTGAATTCACTTTTTTTCCATTTTTAACTTACATCAAATTTTTCTACTTTTTCATCCTCCCTCCCCATTTTTGACGAGGACCAGGAAATGCCAAAATAGTTACCAGAATAAGTAAGCAATAGCTCAGAGGAAATATCGCAAAATCAATCATGTCAATTAAATTGCAGCTGAAGTTATTGACAAATCTGATCCGGTTCATGGTAGAACTTTTCCAATTACCCTGAAAGATCCGGTCATAACTCATAGCCCAGTTGATTTAATTTGAAAAGTCAGAGCAACACACCCATCACTGGCATCAGCTCCTTACTAATCACACACACAGAAAAAACCAAGGGTGGAGGAGTTTCTCCATAATGCACATCGTAAATTTGCATAAGCCCTACAATTATCATAATATGGGGGTTCTAAACGTGATGAAGTAGCACTCCGCCACCCATGCATGAATACTTCTTCTTATGCTGTTGGCCAGTTCAAACAGTGCGACAGCCGGGGGTAATTAATTTTCCAAGTATAAAGGGTTAACGTACTATGTGTTAGTACTTGTTTACGCTTCTTTTTTTTATATATATACAGTTTACAGCTGGCAGGACTATGGCTAGCGAAACCACTGCAACGTCGTTCTTACGAACTGTTGTCATAAATTTGCAATTATAAAGAAATTCTTTTGTTTTATCATGGCATGCAACTTGCATTCGGTTTTCTTGTTAGGCACTGCACGAACACATGATAACAGTTTTTAACAGCTTTATATTATTTTTGTTACGTTTTTATGCTCTCTTATGCTTGCATGTGAGAGAGTTTTTGCAAAGAAAACAACTTACCAGAAGGGACAATTAAGCTATTGGAATAATTTAGGGCTTTTATGAACAATGCATGATTATGGTGTCTGCTATCGCGTATTTATGTATCAGAATGGATAAAATTAGCATTAAACTAACAACATGGTGTGCAAAACGAAAAAAAAAAGTGTAGAAAGTCCTGTGTACGAACGAAAGGACTTAACCGTTCGTGTTAACTAATAACTGTTATTGATTTTGATAGTGAGGACGATTATGTGATGCAATGATTCCTTTATGAAGGTGTTAAAATATAAGCCCGTATATATACATATTTGAAGTCACTTATCTTTTTTAGTTTCTACTTTTCTGATATTCTTTGATTATCATTATTTCATTACACATTTAATGCGATGTCATGTAACGTACGCCCTAATGGAAATCCGGTGATCACTTTAGATTTTTGAAGACGTGTAGACTTGCCAGCCGTTGCTTCTTTGGGTTAAGAAGGCAATTGAGAAACAAAACCCTCTCCAGAAAAACCAAATTAACTCTGTATAAGACCATGATCATCCCTGTCCTGCTTTACGGCGCGGAAGCATTGACCTTATCGAAAGCGGATGATGAAGCCCTTGGTCGTTTCGAAAGAAAAATTCTCCGAATGATCTTTGGTTCCGTATGCGAAGACAATGTGTGGAGAAGAAGATATAACAAAGAGTTGTATGAGCTGTACCACGACATGGGCATAGCCAGAAGAGTACGCATCGCGACACTTCTATGGTCATGTAGAGCGGATGGACCCAAACGCTCCGGCTCGTCGAGCTTTCGAAAGCACATTGCAGGGAAACCGCGGAAGGGGAAGACCTCGTCTTAGGTGGCGCAATCAAGTGGAAGAAGACCTCAACCAAAAAATGGAGAGAGCTTGCCCGAAATCGAAGTCGTTATAAATAGAAGGATGTTAGTTGAGGCCCAAATTCACCCCGAACTGTAATGCCCACCTAAGTAAGTAAGTAAGGAGATTTCGATAAGTCTACTTTTACACCTCAAAAATACGCCTTTTATCTTCATATTGCTGTTTGAAATTTTCGTTTCCGAGAAAAAATTGCAAACGCAAAATAATTGTTATGCTGACAGTCACAATGGCCTCACAATTTTCACGATCACGACAAGATTACTGTAATTACAAAGAAGTGATAGCACACTTTTTTCGTTTCTACACCGAAAAAAAAAACCTTGGTTGATTTAAACATGTTTCATTGTTAATCAACAATTCATCTAAAGTTGTGAAATTAACCAAGTTTCGTGATGAATTCAAATAAGAACGCATTTTTAAATCAAGTATGCTGCCGTGATCAATTTGAATTCAGGTAAGTATCATAAACATGTTTAAATTAAGTATGTTCGTAGTTGATTTGAATATTTTCTAATTTTTAACCAACAACGTGATTGTTGATTTCATACTTGATCAACAACAAACATATTTGACTAACAATTAAGGCTGAAATTACAAAAACTATCACGTTTGTGATTGAAATACCAAATACACTATTGAACTATCACCAATATGTTTGATTAACAATGTTCATACTTCTTTAATCAATAAAGAATAGTTAAGGTATCAGTAACATTTTGAATTCCAATATTTTTCATACTTAAACCCACAGAAAACGTGAAGTCGCATAACGGAACTTCAATTCATTATGGTCAATTAGTCTTCTTCCGAGTATCAGTAAGGTATTCGAGAAAGTTCTCAATAGAGCACTGTCCACATGGGCTGAGGACAAAAATATTATTCCAGAAAATCAGTTCGGTTTTAAGGCGGGCCATGATACCATACATGCCACGTCTAAACTAGTAATCAAGTATGTTCGTATGTTCGTGAGAATTCAGCCACGTTTTTATTTGCTCAACAGTTTTAATGTAAAATTTCTATGATAAATGCTTGAATTGAAGTTTGACCTATCAAATGTATAGGTCAAACTTCATAGATAGATAGATAGTTTTATTTCGTTATAAATTACATTTGAGTATTGTTATCACACATTATATAAAACAGAGATTTGATAATATCATATTTATCTTGCTTCTGAAACAGTATTTTTGACTAAGAGAAAAACAAAAGACGATGAGAGTAATGATTTGAGTTTAGAAGGAAAACACGAACAAAAACCTTCAAATAAACTTCAATTCAGGCATTTATCACATAATTTTTACATTAAAACTGTTGAGCAAATAAAAACGTGGCTCAATTCTCACGAACATACTTGATCAACAATGTTCACATTTTACCAACAATTCAGAATTGTTGACGAAACACAAACGTTGTTAAAGTATCATGGACATGTATGTTTCTAGTATCACAACCGTTGTTGGTTAACAATGAAATTGAAAATGGCGTTGTTGATTTAAGCAATGAAAATTGTAGCATTTCAATAAATATAGGGTGATTTTTTAGCTGGTTTGGTTTTGGCAACACTGGTTTTGACAGCTGACGTGTGTTTAGTACCTTGTGTCACTGTCAAACAGCTTCAGTTTGGTTTGCAATTTAACCATGGATCGTCTTACAAATGAACAACGCTTGCAAATTATTGAATTTTACTATCAAAATTCGTGCTCGGTTCGAAATGTTCATCGCGCGCTGCTTCCATTTTATGGTCGGCATTCTCGACCTTCTGAGCAGTCTATTCGGAAGATTGTGACCAAATTTCGCACCAAATTTACTTTGTTGGACATTAAACCACCAAAACGTTTACGTACTGTGCGTAGTGAAGAAAATATTGCGGCCGTATCAGCTAGTGTGACAGAAGACCGCGAAATGTCGATTCGGCGCCGTTCCCAGCAGTGAACGCTACCGAGCGATGATAACAAACTTTTTTTTGCCCAAAATGGAAGTTCTTGACTTGCATGATATGTGGTTTCAACAAGACGGTGCCACATGCCACACAGCACGCGAAACAATGGCGCAATTGCGAGGCGAGTTTGGTGAACAGTTAATTTCACGTTTCGGGCCGGTCAATTGGCCGCCTAGATCGTGCGATTTGACACCATTAGACTATTTTTTGTGGGGGTATGTCAAGGCTAATGTCTATAGGGACAAGCCCGCTTCGATTGACGCACTGGAAGCCAACATCCATGCATTCTTTCGTGAGATACCGGCCGATATGTGTGAAAGAGTATGCCAAAATTGGACTCAGCGGATGGGCTACCTGAGACGCAGCCGCGGCCAACATTTGCATGAAATTACCTTTAAACATTAAATTGCAAGGTTCAAACTATCGATTCAAATAAATATTTCATTCAGTTTTTCGAATTTTTTGTGTTTTTTTAAAAAAAAAAGTTCTAGACCTCTTAAAAAATCACCCGTTACAATGAAATTGCCAGCTTGTTTAATTTAAGTATGTTCCTGCTTGACGCAAAAACAAACAAGTTTCATGTTTGATTTTACCAAGGTTTTTCTTTCGGTGTAGGTTGGTATTCGTTACTTGCCGTCAAATAATAAAACCACAAGGGAGACTTTTTGTCTAGTACAAGCAAAAAAGAGTTATTTTGTATCAAAAATAAGCGCGTATTACAACGTCCTGGAATTGTCGTCTTTATTTTTCTATTTTATGCGTTTAATTTTTCTCACACCCTAAATACACAAAAAAATGCAATAAGTTGAAGGGGGCTTTTTTGCAGAGTAGGTAAAAGTAATTCTTCATGTTCGTTTTGGACTCAGCTTGGTGTCGTGATTAAATAACTTGAAGTTTGCGATTTCAAACGAAGCAGAGAAATTCATCTGCGATTTGTTTCAAAACACCAGTTACAAAATAAAACAAAGCTCTTTGTGTTCAACAAGTTTCAAGGCTGAATTAATTCGCAATCCCATAATCATTCTTGCAATAAAAATGATATTTTATTAATAAATTTAGTAATCTTAAGGCAAGGATCGATTACACCACACCTAACTTGATGTTTGATAACAATTTTCAAATAACTATACTTTCAAGAGAAGCTTGGCACTCTCTTGGATAATGAAGGCTTACACTTCTACGCTGACGGATGCAAAACCTGTGATGGTGTGGGAAATGGAATTTTCTCAAAAGGGCTGAATTTATGCTTTTTCTTCCGCCTACCTACTGTATTGTGTTTCAAGCGGAAATTCTAGTGATAAAAGCATACATCAGAGAAAACGTTGTATCATCCATGGATATTGAAATCTTCTCGGACAGTCTGGCTGCTCTCAAAATTCTTTGCTCTGTTTCTACAAAATCTATTACGGTCCAAAATTGTCGCACGTCTCTTAAGGAGATTTCAGAACAGTTCAACATTCACCTTTCATGGGTTCCTTGTTACAGACTGCAACTATATGGCAGACGAACTCACCAAAAAAGAAATGACTTCTGGTCTTCGACCTGAAGGAACAACATAGGTAAATAGGTATACCTATCGCCGCATGTAAACTTAAACAGGCCTCTGAGAAGATAAGCACTAGATGGACGCAGAGTAATACGTGCCTTATGACAAAACAAATCTTACAATGTATAGACTCGAAATGTTGAAAGAGCTTATTGAATCTTAATCGTCTGTATATTAGTTCCACCATAGGTGTCACAGGACACTGCCCCAATAGGTGAACACCCCAAACGACTTGGTATCTGCTCAAATGACTTTTGTAGAAGCTGCATGGATGAGGAGGAAGAGGAAAGATCCAACATCTCCTTTGTTAATGTCCCGCGCTTGCTAACAGATGGAAAACTCACCTAGTGATTATTTTTAAGTGGTCTTAGTGTGTCGGTTTCCGTATACTGACAGCCACATCTAGCCTAACCTATCCTAACACAAAGCCATCAGGAAAAACTGGCTCAGAAGTCTGACAATTAGCTACACCTTCAAATTAAAGTTCACATATTTACGTCGAAAAGCAAACAAAAAAAATGTGCTTAAAATCAATCGAAACCAAATTTTGTGCTTTTTATCGATTTTTTTCATTTTAAAGCTATAAAAATTTGCTATTTACACGTATTAAAATCACTCCCTTGTTGCTTAAGGAAAAGCCAAACAAATAATAAGGATAATGCAAACGGCAGCAGAAAAAATTTGGTAATAATCTAAAGAATCTTCCATCTAACGATTTTTTCGGGCTACTACTCTACAAACAAAGCCTTCGACTTGCCTTCCTCACGCCTGTGGCCTTTAACACAAAGTCTAGAAGTCAAGTGCCAGTTGTAGGATTATGTCCATTGCCATTGTACTTGACGAAGAGCTAGCTAGCTTTGTGTTACAGAAATTTTTTGTACTCGTCATAATCTACTAGTATTACAATACAAGTGCTTGTAGGTTTGTGTTACAGGCCCCTGGTCTCCAAGTGCTGTAAGTCTGTCTCAGCTATTACAGCAGCCTGTGAATATTGCAAGTATTAGAATGCATACTTTCTTCGCAGTTCATCTATCGCAGCCATTAAAGCAGAAGTAGCTGTCATTAGCACGAATTTTTTCACCATTTTGGTATTTTACTCTTGGGTTTGGTTTGAAAAGTATGCTGTAAAATTGATGCTGCTGCTCTACTTTTTATTTATCTGTCATATTTCTGCTTCCTGCTATGAATTTAAAGCAAATGGAGGCACAACGTTAAAGTATCAACAGTTAAAAATAAGACAACCAGAAATCAATTCGACAATCGAATAAACGCCAAAAATTTGTCCCGAGAGGATTCCAATTCTCCTTTTTCGGCGATTTATGTTAATTTTATTTTACCCAATTGCAGTCGACTGCCGTCGCTACTAATTCTCAGTAGCAAATTTTTTTGCTACTGGGAAATTAAATCTACATATATGTCGATACCTACTACAGTACAATAAATGAATAGGGCTTTTCGCGAAGCTATCTCTTTCTAATTATACCTCGTATTTCTTAAACGTCAAATTGTCACTTGTATGAAAGTATTGCTGGCGGCAGTACGTAGAAATATGAAATATGTAGTTTAAATTAGTTTTTCAAAGACGTAGGTTCATGAAAAAAGGAAAAAAATTGTGTTTATCAAAACTGTGACGTTTTAAAAACAAAACAATATAAAAGTGTTGTGAAGATGCCCGCGAATCGCTGTCTAAAACAATGTTCAAACCATACAATGAAGACAGAAATCCGTAGATCCTATAGTTTTCCTCGAGTATAAAACAGAATTTCTAAGTTCTCTCAGAGGAAAGGCACAGAATGTGGTAAGAGGAAACATCTGAAACATCTGAACACTAAATTGGCTCGTGTCTATTCCAGACATTTCATTTCAGGAAGAAAAATATCTGGTTGAAGGTTGTATACAAGTAGATCATTAATAAAAACTCCAGGGAAGAATGCAAAACTTTTGGATAATCTAATTCCAGATTGGGTACCAAGCTTATACACGCAAAAATTCAGAAATCTAGATAAACAATACCCAATCTGTATTTAGATTGTTCTTACTAGGAGTTCTTACTATAATCAAGCATCTAATATACCTTATAACCATGTATACAAAGGTACCTGAAATAAAATGTGTGGAACAGAAACAAGCCAATTTAATGTTCAGATGTTTGATAGGAGCCAACAACGGCCTGCGCCTTTCCTCTTAGCGATTTTTCAATCTAGGAGTTCTATTCCACAGTCGTGGAAAACTGAAGTCTACAGTTTTCTGTGTTCACTGTATGGTTTGAACCAATTTGAACACTGTTTCACACAACAACTCAAGGGTATTTTCACAAAACTTTTATATCATTTTGTTCTTAAGAGTTCGCAATTTCGATATACACACTGTTTCAATTTTTTTATTTCAAATTCACTTCACTAAATAACAATTCTGAAATAATTTTATGTTTTTGCCTAGTACCGCCAAGAATGTTTTCATACAAGTGACTTTAGCTGTCAATTTTTTTTTCTCTCTCTTTTGACAGTGACACTATCGCGAAAAGCCCTATTGATATGTGACAAAAAAGTAGCCATTTTTTTTATTATGTGTGTGTCGAACTAACAGATAAAAAATAAAGCACCAACACTACAATTTAATTGATACTCAATTTCCATGTTTTTTCTCTCCAAATACTTTCTGAATTGACAAAACAATTTTGCTTCCATTGGTTTTTGGTTTGACGTTTGTTCAAAATTGTTGTGCGTGTGTGTGAAAGTCTGTAAAAATCTATTTTATTTCCCTGAATAATTTCCAATTTAAAACTGCAATCGCAGTCAATTTTTTAGCTGTTTGAAAACCGACATGAGTTATCGGCGAAGTTGTTGTTGTCATGCATGTAAAATTTTATCGCATATACGACAATTCTCTTAAGAAACGCGGCTAGTGAAAACGAAGTTCAAACAAGTGCAGTTTTCTTAGAAAATAAAAAATAAAGTGGGTGGGTCAAATGAAAGTTTTCTTATTAAAAATGAAACAAAATGGCTTCCCTAGTAAGAGCAAACACTTCCATTAATTTGAGCTTGGCGTCGCGTCGTTTAAGAAACTGCATCGGATGGCTTAGCAAAGCGAATCTGTGACTCCAATAAGACTTTGCCGATTGTTCCGGGCAGTCCGTTCACAGATTGCTTGCATGATAATAAAGAATCCTTTCCGGACTGTTGGGATGGTATCTGTCTTTCACGTTTCCCCCAAAAAAGTCCAAAAGGTTGAAATCGTAGCTCCGAGACAGCAATTTGACATGTTCAACACGGCAAATAACAAGATCTGGGATTTTGGATAGCAAATATCCACTATGACATAGGTGTAGTTGCCTGTGCCATCCTGTGTGAGGTAGAGGTCGCTGTTGTCCAAATCCAGATCAGTTCCGATAATATTGCAACGTTGGCCGAAAAATTGTTCTTCTCGAATCAATGGTTGAGTCTCATACGGTTTACGTACCAGTTTCACGAACTTTTTGCACAATCTTAGCAGCAAACAGCAGGCCCACTGTTTTGGGCTTCATAGCACTGACTTCGTTAATAAGTTCTCAATATTTTCAGAAGCTTTTAAAACGTAAAGGTAAAGCAATTCATTTTGTTCCGCGTGGGTTTCAGCTCTCATTGACCAAATAACCTTTGATGTTAAAGGAAACCACTAGATGGCCCAACCTGTAATTCTAAATAAGTACTCCATATTCTCAGTTACAAACTTTTTTTTCTTTATTAATTAAACTTTATGAATATCAAATATTTGATCAGTGTACATGCAAACGTTGCCTCTATTTACTTGATAGAAAAAAATTCCCAATGGCAAGCCCATTAATTCAAACTATTCCATCGCATACAACTTCAACTTCAAACCGAAAATGCTTTAAGAATCATTGGCATAAATAAGTTCCAACCTGACTTCCGTAAATATGAAGTTACCTTGTATGTACTGTACATACGAACACATATCCAAATTTGATGCCGAAAATCAAACAATAACTTATACATGTTCCCTGAAAGCTTGAAGCTTGCTCATTACTTAGAAGTCTTTATTTATTATTTATTAATTAATTGCTTACTGCAAATAGTGTGATTTTAATGGAGACAACTAATTCCCACAGTGGGGTCATCAAGTTAGTGTTGCAGTTTGAGTATACACTCTGGATTAAGATTTATCTCAAAATAACGAACTAAAGAAATTGTTGGGAAAATAGACCGGATCGCACCATGTAATCTATTTTACTACTGACTTATATATCAATTATATGCGACAGATTTCTCCAGGGACCAGAAATTTGGTGCTTAAATAATTTTTCTTTAAAAACTGGTCAGAGCAAGTAGAAGACTGAACTGAACAAATGTTTGATAAATTTGTAAGACGATAGTAAAACACGATCCATGGGGGGGGTGGGGGGGTTTCGGGTCTCCCCCCCCCCCCCCCCCCCCCAATCGGGATTATAAAATATGTTATTTGTAACATTTATCAGCTCCTAATGTTCAAATTTCGTTACGGGAAGGAAAAATAAAGCATGAGCAAGACAAAAAAGCAAAGGAGAAGTAATATTATTATTTTCAAAATTCATGAACTTTATTGATTATAAAGATATAATCGACATTCTTGAACGACTTGCTATTGATAACCTGAAAAATATCGTCAGATTGATGTTTGCATATGTGACTCGATCCGATAAAAGGGACTTACTAGGCAAAAAATCAGTTGTTGGATCATGATTGATTACACAAGTTCTTTTACTGAATATTCATGAAGCGCAATCAGAAATTGTAACATCGCTATTATTTCACAAAATATAAATTCAGAGAAACGATTTTTTAGATGGGTTTGAATGGTACATCGGTGCCTTTCAGAGCGTGCCGTGAAGCTTTCGCTTTTGCCTAGAACGTGCCTTTTCTCGGATCGAGTCCCAAATAAACTTTTTTACATGTAAATTTTTGATCAAAAGATCAAGCGCATTTTGGATGTTCTGGCTGTGGATTCATTGTCTCCACATCTTGACTTCTGACAGAAAATTTTCTTTCGAACAATCCGATATATCTTCGTAAAATGTGTAGAGGTCAGCGCATTTCTTTTCGTTAAATTCTTGTTTAAAAAACAGTTGCCCCAAACTTTGGAAAATTGATTTGTGTTCCGAGAACTGACTTTTGAGTTGAGAAATGAACGAATTACGTGTTGTGGCTTGTGGGATTCCGAGCGATTAAAAAAAACAACATAACTGTTTGTTTTTCTTTTGTTTCCTTTATTTGTATTTATTATTACTTATTGAATTCTACATAACTTAGTTTATTCTAAATGAAAGTTTATTCTTAGTTTATTCTAAATCCAAAGCAAAAGGCTGCACCTTTCAAGTAGATGGTTGAATTAGAACTTACTTTTACAAATTTCATAATCTCTGAAGTAACCTCTGTTTTAGTGTATTTTGGAAAGGGGAAGGAATGCACTTGTTTTCAAAGTATTCATATTTCGTTATCGTTAGTGAAATATGAATACCTTGTTGTGCGTTATGATGAACAGCAAAATAAAGGTGTTCTCGATACGTTTTGCATGTTCAGCAAAACTGGAGTGAGAAGCCGTTACGGAAGCCGTTAGGCGAAGGGGAGTATGTGGGGTAACGGGTTTTTGGTTTTGGGTGACGTCTCAGACGTAACTAACGTATCAAGAAACGGAATGTAGAAAGAAATTCTGTAGTAGTATTCAATACTTTGTGCTTGAACTTTGCAAAAAATTTTTTATTGATTGCAACGGCGGCGGCCGGCGGCGGCGCGGCGTGGCAATTTCATTGTGATTTCGCATTCAGAACAAATTCTAGGAACATGCTCATAAATAACGTGGAAAGTAGAATCTGCGTTTTCGCGCTTGTACTTAAAGTCATTCAAAGCGTCATCTGCCAGCTTAGTAGGCTCACCCAGATCTTGGATTCTAGATTGCAATTCCCGACTCAAAGGCAAAACAATCGAATTAACTGATTCCATAATGTGACAGGCGATTTGGAATTCAACCGTTGAAATCGCTGTCAAAAGATGCAATGCATTTTGCGAAGTATCACGATCTGTCCACGTTTTGATTTCTTCCAAAGATTCAATAACAGCCGGTTGCAATTCTTAGAAAAGACTGAGCCCACTTGGTAGGACAAACAGACTTCAACTTTTGTTTTTTTTTCTCACTTTTATTTGTCATTTTTGAAATTTCTTGGTGTAGAACTTCTTGTCTTTTAGGCCATTGAAAAAAATGCTTCAATCGCTCCGATAGTTCCTAACGCATTTTTGATTCCTGACACTTCGCACGCTGCATTGACTGCCAAACTAAAGCTATGTGCAGCGCAATGTACATAAATTGCCAGGGGGAAATACGATCTTAGATGAGTCTGTGCATAGTCGTCTGAAAAGTTACGAAATTCAGGCCCTGGTAATCCACAGGAAAGTGTTTTAAGCCCGGTTCTTTTTATTTCTTACTTCTTGTTGAGCACATTTAGGGCTGATCTAATCGTTTAGACAGACTTTGTATTAACATTTCATCAGGGCTTGGGGAGACATAACTCCTCGCCAAATGCATACTTAAATTCAAACATTTTTGTTAAAGATAAATACTACTTTTTGGCACCAATGTGTGCTATCACCACCAATCACACATTAAACGCAAATTCTTACATATATTACGTTAAATCAGCTTAGTTCAGCTGCCTCTAAAGGTATTGATCTTGGTAAGTTTTACTTAACATCCAACATCCAACAATCGAGTTTAAAAGCCAACGCGATGGCCGGAAGTTGTTTTTTGGTAACTTTTTTTAACAAAATACGAATACAAAATCAGTTTATATTCCTCTTATAGTATATTATTGCAGTTGCGTCTACAAACTTAATATCGAATTCAGGATCAGTTGCAGCTTTGCATTTGAATGAAGAGTTTTATCCTCCATCGCCATCAGAGGTATTGGAATTGAAGCCATTTTTGATCTATCCACAATCGAAGAGTACCTTTAACTCTATTAAAATGAATGCTGATGAAGCAAAAATTGTTTATATAAAGCTTGAAAAAGGCAAGAATTACCATCCAATCCATCGAGGAGATATTGGTTATTTTAATACACCATCAAAAAAATACAATAACAAAGGCGTGATAAGTGTTAATGTTCTTTTTAATGGAAAATTCGACAATCAGCGCTTGAGACTCTACCGCGTACCTGAGTTTTATTCAATAAGAACATTTAAAGTAAAGACCTAGATGTTGGAACTTTAATTGTGATAATCATACTCAATTTATACTCGATTTTTGCTTAAAAAAAAAAAAATAAAGAAAGTGATAAAGATAACATCGACGTAGCAAACTGGGGTCGAATTGCCGCATCAGTGATCGAGTGAGTGAATGCTATTTTTCTTTCAACATTCGCTCTATAATACACAACATCAGTCTGCGGCTCATTTATCGACTTCAATTCAATTCAAATATTGATGAAAGAATGTCTAATTGAGGTCCTAATCGATAACGCGATAAGTAATGCCAAAAAAAAAACACAATTCAGTCACGTATTTCTCGATCACGTATGCGTTAATTCGGACCCTGGTTATTGTCTTCTTCTTGCCATTAAGTCAGTTTTTGGATTTGCAGTTGGTCTATGTGTTAACAGCTCGTTGAACAACACCAGATACAGATAGGACCAAATTACCTATGCTCTCCCTGTCCAAAGCGAATAATTTAACATCACGTTTTACCTTCCTTCATCTCACACCTATCGCTTTTTTAATTACAAAAATAAAAAAATCAACTTCATTGCTATTCTTTAAGGACAATTTATTCACTTTTCACAGCTAAAAAAACCCCAAAACATCGGTTACTACAAATTTCGGATTTCCTACTGTTCTCTTTGTTATAACCACAATAATTTAAACTTTCAATTTATTCACTTTGAAGAGATGGAGCGCATTAGGGTCAGAATTTGAGGTTTATTCACAAAACAAAAAAACAAAACTGGGCCGGGCTTCTACTTTGTATTTAGAAGATACACAAACAACTATCCAAAATGAAACTGAACAAAATTATTGAAAGACAATCTCTCACCTCTACGGAAACGGATTTGTAATTTTAATTGCAGTTGTGCATGTAATTAGGCCACTTAAAACTTTAGACATTTTCCGGTAAGTGGATTATTCTTGAATTTTGTCCACCATCAAAAGCAGCTACTTTTGCTGTCATGCTCACGGTTGTTTTTGAAGTCTTTTGATGATGATATGAGAGACGGGTGTGTTTGTGTATATACAAGAGCAAGAGTTATGCTGAAGTTCAAAGTTTGTTAAAGTATTTTGAAAATTTGAGTTGAACCGTTGAACTTTAATTGCTTTATTCATCGATTTTCGATTGCATTAGTTTCTAGTTGCAAAATGCTGGAAGGCGCAAGTTTATAGCCACCTATGTATATGTAGACAGCTTGCAGTGAAAGTATAAAGTTTTGTGAAGGAAGTAATTGATCCTTTGCTCTAGAGAAATCTGAGGGTAAATCAGTTTGATAGGAAAGTTATATAACTTTGGTAGTGGTTATATCTGCACAAGAGCAAGAATAGAAAATGCTCTCTGTGTCTTATGATTTAATGGCATGAGGAAAAGTTTTATTGAACTAAAAATGGTTTGAGGTTGAGTTCAAGGCTTGTGGTCAAAGACGGCACAATTTGAAAAATTACTTTTTGGTAGAGCGGTTATTTACTGTCCCTGTCCAAAAGGAACACCCTGCTTTGTAAAAATTATGTATCGGAAAAAATATAAGTAAGTAAGTAAATTCATTTATTTTTCGTTTTCTTATTTCACAATGAGTTTAACAATGAACCGTCAGCTCGGTTAGCAGTGCTTGTAAATTTATTTTATTATTGTTTATGGTTTCTTTTGTTTAATTCTTATACGAGAATTCGTTATGCAAATTCACTGATCAATAGTGCTCTATATCTATATGTATACGATTCCGATAGGTAATTGCATAGGTTTTTCCAGTTGAGTCCGTCCAAGATTTCAATTGCCTCTTTCATGGACAGTGTCTTTTTTCCGAAGGCGTTGTGAAGAAAAAGCTGCTGGACATATACTTAAAAAGTGAAAAGAGTCTTCTTTAGCTTTAAGATTGCATATTGAACAAAATTGATTAAAACTTCCATTGTATGGGCTTCCATTTAAAAAGAGTATTTCACATCTTATTTTGAAAATGAGGGATATTTCTCTATAACTGTACACGTCGCGAAAATAGTTCATCTCTAGCAAATTAGTGTTAAGCTGTGAATATAATATTCTACTCTCAGAGTTACGAGCTCTTACTGAGAAATCATCACGTACTGCCGGAAAAAATATATTTTTCCTCAGAACAAAGGCAAGGTAATTGAATTTACTGCTATTTTTAAAGTGGTAAGTTTGTTTAAAATGTTATCAACATCGCATATAAGATTCATAATTTAAGAGATAAAAAAATATGGTAAACTCTCCATTTGGACAGGGGGACCGTCCGAAGTATTCTTAACATCAAGTGAATTAGATACATTACACTATTTCCCGAAATGATAAAGGCTTTTGATTTTCTGGTTTAAGTTAATTTCGATAATTTCTGATCCAAATCCGTTAAGAAGGAGAATTTAATGTCGCTTTCCATTGGTCGTTCGGAAGCCTTCTGAACGCTTCTCAAACCGTTCCATTGGCATCAAATGACAGTTCCTCTCCTCGAAAAAAGAGAAATTTGATTCTTGATTTGAAGAAGGAAGCGAAGCCAGAAGCACTCACACACTGAAACACTGTTGACGTCAAAATTGACAAATATCATTTGACACCTCTAAAAATTGGAAAAAAGTGACCTGAAAACAATTATTGATTAATTAATTTTGTGAGATGAGTTCTAAAAACATTTTAAGACATATTCCTGTGGTTTTAAGTGAATTATGAAAAAAATTAAAAAAGTGAATGAAAAAAAAATAGCGCTCGACGTTTCACACCGATACACAATACAAGCAACGAAACATCAAAACAAATAAAAGTGTTACTTTGGCATCCCGGATCGGAGAGTTTTTCCGGACTACCAATGGAAAACGACATAAAAAAAGCCTACTTTACTCTTAGTTGGGGTATGGTACAAAGATGAAATTATCATCAATATAAAATAATGGCCAAGCTATAAGTGCTAGAACAGTCATCGAAAGACTCAACGTCAATAATCTTTTAAACGTTTGAATAGTCAACAGGTTCGTTCATTGAACTTTACCTAGAATTGACCCAGGTTTCTTTGACAATCCTTTGAGTTGTCAAAAAATTGCCATTTGAGAGCCCTGTTTATTACCTGAAGTGGCCCAGCAAAAACCTTGGCGAGAAGAGGCCAAAACAAAAACACTTAGTTTGACATTCAGAGCGAACTTAGGATTAACTAGGAAAAACGCCATGGCGACCTCTGGGCTTAACCGGGGGTTAACCTATAGTTAAAGCGCATGATGCAACTGCGCAACGCGCTGTTTTCTTTTTTTTAAGCCCTGCGCAAACCAGCGCAGCTTACGATTGCGATTCGATCGCTGTTCTTTTTTTTTTGATAAACTGATGAACAAATTTGTATTCTTATTCTTTTATACGACTTATGTTTTTACCCATTGAACATTCATACCCCAAACTTAAGACTCCCTGAGAAGAAGGGGTGGCGTGAAAGGCCGAACCGGCCTACCTTTTTTGAGAAATAAGGCCGAAAACAACAACAAAAATATTTTTCTACCTTATTTCCCATTGAAAAGGTTATAATGTAGAAAAGAAAAGACGAAAATATTTGACAAAAATAATGTCACTATTAAAGTATTTTTACTAATCCAAATTGATTGTAGAAACAAACGAGTGCTGTTTTATAAATATCGTTACTCGTTAGTTTACTTTCACATGCCATTCCTGTACAAACGTGTCTTCCTCTTACTGTCATTCCGAATTGACAGCCACTCATGCAATCTGCTGACAACTTTCAATTTCATTTCATATCTTTCCTTTAAATTTTTAATATCATTTTATTTTACTCTCCGCGAAACTTATCAACAATCCGTAATCATTTTTGGCGTTATGAAACTTGTACAGAAAACCATCATTCCCACTGGGAAGACTCATTCGGCAACTGTCATTTTCTTCCACGGCTCTGGTAAGTTATGTACATGAGACCACCAAATCGCACAATGGATTATCAATTGAGTAATCATCTGCATCTGCAGGTGATACCGGCTCAAATCTTGTCGAATGGGTTCGCTTTTTACTTGGAAAGGACATGGAATTTCCTCATATAAAAATAATTTATCCCACTGCTCCGCTGCAGCCCTATACTCCGCTCAGCGGTGGAGTAAGTCCAATAAAATATATGGTTTACATTTAAGAACTTCATAACAATCCATTTTCAGTTATCGAATGTGTGGTTCGATAGACGTGCTATCACAATTGATGCCAAAGAAAATAGAAAAAGTCTTGCTAGCATTTATGAAACGGTCCATGAACTAATTCACGAAGAAGAAAAACTGGGCATTCCATCAAAAAGAATAATTGTTGGTGGTTTTTCTATGGGTGGTTGCTTAGCTCTTCACACTGCCTATCATTTAAACACAGATGTAGCTGGAGTCTTTGTATGTTCGTCTTTTCTAAATCGTGACTCTATTGTCTTCGATTCGCTGAAAAACCGAACGAAACCTGGAACAGATTTGCCAGAACTTAAAATGTTCCACGGCAACAGAGACCAAGTTGTTCCCATAAGTTGGGGTCAAGAATCTTACGAGGAACTAACAAAGCTGGGAGTCAAAGGACAGTTTTCTATGCTAAACAACACATTGCACGAGCTAAAGAAGCGTGAACTTTTAGATATTCAGGAATGGATAAGTACGAAATTGCCACCACAAAGCAGTGATTTACAAAACAAGTTATAGAAGAAATTGGGAAAGCTAATAGGTGAAATACTCGTAAAACAATCGTAAAATTAACTGTGTGTAGGTTTATTGTTGTTTCATTTGTGACAATAAATAAGAATCTGTGGTTTTGAGTACTTTGGGGTATTTTAGATAAGTCACATTTTGCTATGGCGAAAGACACCACGATCCACGACCTGACAATACAAAGTTCAGTTTTTATGAACTTTTGTTCATGCATAATGTGGGCAAAGTATGCCAGCTATTGGTGTATTCATTCTTGGCTATTGCAGGCTAACTGCGTGAACACAATGAACTGCAAACGCAGCCGCAGCCGGAGCCGCAAGAGTTAAAATTAAGTTAACTTGTGCGGCTCTGCAGACGCAAAAATACAGACGATAACGACCGAATTCAAAATTGAAAGTATCGAACAATAAGAATACGCAATACCGAATTTCATTTTCGACGTTCGACTATCGACAACCGTCGTTTATCGACAGCCAAACGACACTCGCAATAAGGGCCATTGTGTTCACGCAGTAATAGTAATCAAACTAAGCTCAGACTTACTCAGTGCATTTCAATATGCGAGCATCTATTTACAATCGAGATTTTATACGGTGCCTTTAATTAAAAAAATGCGTAAGTAAGTGTAAAAAAATACATTTATCTTGGAAAAATGAAAAACCGGAAAGTAAAAAATCACTAACTGTCCGGTTTCTCATTTTTCCAAAACAACTTTTGTGTAACTTGGCTGGTTTGTAAGTGTTTATGCATTATGCATCATATTCATACTCGGGGTCATTTAAACCCATCACAAAAGATGAATCAAGGACGAGAGTGTATACCTTCTTTCTATTCTATATGTTTTTCCTTTTCTTTTTCGATATCAAAACACCTTCCGGTTTTCGAATTAGTGCCCAGGGTATCAGGTTACGACGGGAGTTATATCCTGAGAAAACAGTAGGTAATGAGAGTGGCTTGTAATTTGTACATGTGGCCTCTAGGGATTAGTTATAGTGATCTGGAAAACGAATCAGGAAGATTTTTCAAATGGAATAATCTCCACAGAGGAGATAATTCTACTTCAACTGTACAACTCTACCGTTCTACTCTGTGATGATAAAAATGTTTTCTTTCGAATTGAGGAACAAATGATGCACCAGAATTTTAGCGCAAAGAAAATGTTCGATTGAATAAAAATTTTCCGGAGCGGCGTACGTACTTCGAGAGTGGATCACAACTGTGGAGCCTTTAATTGGAAGAGCTGTGATCCCTCTGAGATTACAATGCTCGAAGATTCGGAAAAGAAAAAAAAAAGAACAAATACTGTAAGTTAGGGGCCAATTATAGCGATCAGGAAAAACCATCAGGAAAAGTTGGGACAGGTAGAAACATGATTTTTTTTGCCGATGAGAGTTTATAGCGACCTGGACAAATATGTCAGTTGCCTGATGGCTCTCAACTCTTCGCAGTTACACACCAGCAACTGGTTTTTCTTATGCAATGCACCCGAAGAAGCTGTGAGTCTGTCAGAAAAGCATCAAGAAACAAAAAATGCAATTTTAACTGAAAATATTAGGTTTGTTTGCTGAAGCCTTAGGGTCGCCCTGGGGTCGCCACAAAGCGTTTTTTGAGAAACCTAAATTCGCTTTGGTTAACCCATTGAGTTGTCAAAAAAAACTTGGGTTTTTCCAGTCCTCAAAAACCTCTTAGCCACAAATCACCACACATCGCTGTCGTTTGAATAAAAATACATACATACATGCCATTTGACAGCCCTCAAATCGCCACAGCAAAAACCTAGGTCGAGTTGAGGGAAAACCTATGTCAATCTTAGGGCTCAAAAAACACTGTAGGTTTGACTTTCATTGACTTTAGGTCTCAAAAAACATTTTGTGGTAACCCCAGGACGACCCCAGGACTTCAACGAACAAGCCTGTTATTCAATTCTAACGAAAACATAGTTATTTTACGCTGATGCATGAATACCCCTATTTATTCAATTTTAAAAATTTTCCTTATTTGCTTTCTTGATCGCTATAACTGGCCCCTAAGAAACACCTGTTACTGGTTTGTGGCACAGATGAGAAAATAATTTCTTTAGTATACACGTTCTTAAGCATCGGATGCATCGGACGGTACGGAACAAGTAGACCAACTTTTAACTTTTTCCGTCCGGTGGAATCTATGACATTAGTTGTCAAAACCAGTTTATCAGCACGAGATTTAAATAAATTCACCAAAAAAGCGAAAAGTGAACTAATTGAAAGTGGACACTAAAATATGTGGACAGTTTTTGAAAAACTTGTTTCAATCAAAAATTTGAAATATAACACATTGTACTGAGCTCAGAAAGCCTTCATTCATCTCTGTAGCACAATTATCAGCAATTTGCAAACAGATTCAGTTTTCACTTTTTTTTTTAGAGAACAAAAAAGAAGGCACAAAGGATCTATCTGCCTCACCTGCAATAGCTTATCGGAAGTAATTGATTCGTTCGTATAGAACGTTACCCTACCCTATTAATTTTCGAAAAAAAACTGTGTTTTCAGTTCGCCAGTTCCCTGGCACAACCCTGTTATTTTAAAAACAAAATACATGCCATTTAACAGCTCTGTTTACTAACTGAACCCAGTTCTACTTCAGGGCGATTGAGTGGATACCCAGAACACAGTGCTCAAAAAACGCTTTGCGGCGACCACAGGGCAACCCCAAGGCTTCAACGAACAAACCTTATAAAACTCCGCACTAAACGGAGTTCAACCGAACAAACTTCAAACGGATCCGCCTAAATTTTTAAAACGTTTTATCGAAAAGCCTGGGGTTGCCAGTGTTTTTTTGAAAAACTTATGTCGTTTTCCATTGGACGAAAAGAACCGTCCAGGAGCGTCCAGAAGCATTCTCAAACCGTTCCATTGGTGCAAAAAGATCGCTTCTCATGATTCTGAGGAGTGACAGCCGCTTCTCGATTTGAAGTGAGAATCGACTCAAGAAGCACTAATACATGTTCCTCAAATGTCAAAAAGAAAATTTTCCACAGGAAATATTTTTTATGTGCAATTGGTGTTTTACTCACACAAAGCCAACACGTTAAGTTGAGCAAAAACAATTTTAGGTGTTCCATTGGTTTTTAAAATGAGTGCTTCCCCGAGTGAAACCAATGGAAAACGCCATTAAACTCTTTAGCCACTTTAGCCACTTTAGGTGAAAAACATGTATTTTGGGTTTTTTTTAGAGGGAATAAAACAATCCAATCATTTTCAAAATTAAGAGAAATGTTTGTTAGAGGTTAGAGCTGTCCAGTATTCAAAAAAAATTTTATCTATTCGATGTCCAACTACATGGCGGCGTTATTCAAGTTTTCCGGACGCTTGTTTCCGGCGACATAAAAAACTGCTGCAGTTGGCATTTTTTTTCGGTTGATCTGAGAAAGATTTACCAAAGTTCATTCTTTTACTGACATTTTAAGGGGAAGGATATACCTAAAAATGAATGAAAATGCAAAGTTCTAAATTTGGGAGAATTTTTACTCCAAAGTTTGAATTTTCGGCAATTTTTTCGACATATTTGACCCCCGAAAAATTATTTATACGCTATAGCTTTCAAAATTTAGGTATATCCTTTCGATAATATTACTGAGAGTTCCCAATATTTCATCTAAATCGGTCGCTAACTTTTTGAGCTACAACACGAGCAGTTTTCGAAAAAGTAGCAACTTACGGATTAATCGGCTATTCAAAAGAAACAATAGACTTTCCCGAAACAGCTGCCTGACCATACAAAAGGTCAACAGTAGAGGGTATTGTGAAGCGAAGGTCGCTCCTCCCCTCCTCTAACAGCCCGAGCTACCTGTCTCGTCACCCGATCGCATGTTGTTCTCGCGCTCTTAATGCAATAACTCTGCATCTATTCGATATTTTCAGTTATCCTTTGGCCATAACATTATTTCGATATCATACTGTCGAAATATGTAATAAAAAAAATTTAGATTTTTTGAAATTTTTAAAGTGATCTCCCCCCTCAAACGAAGTTCAACAAAACAACCTAAATGCCTTTGACCACAAATAAACTACCCAAGACTTTTTAAAGGTTTCTTCGGAAAACCTGGTTACCCTATGGACGCTACGAAGCGTTTTTTGCAAAACCTAAACTCGCCCCTAATTTCACACTGGGTGTTTTCAGAGCCCCTGATTATGCCCTCAACTCGTCCTGAAGTAGTATTAGGATTTTGCTGGACGAGTTCAGATAATGAACAGGGTTGCCAAATGTCATGTTTTTTGGTTTTAAAGATACGGGGATGTTGGGTGATTTTGTGGTTTAGCGTTATTTGAGAACTGAAAGCACAGTTATTTTTTATTGGCAGTTCAGTTCTAAAAGAAACAAATGTAGTTATTATTGCATATTGTCAATTTTTCCTGAATCCTGAGACTAGATTTTCTGGCTGCTATAAGTTGTCATCAGGAAAAATTCATGTTTCCATTTGTATCCATTTTTCCTGATTGATTATAAAACACAAAAACTAAAAAAAATATTTTGTGAATTAAATAGTTCGCTACTTTCAGGTTTATTTATATACTTTTGTATTTAATGAGTTTTGTAGTTGAGATAATCCACGTGTTTTTTTATCTAATGAAAAAATTAGTAAAAAATTTTAACAGTTAAAACACTTTTTACATTTCCTTTTGAATCATTTTATATATTCAAAAACAAAAATAATCTAATGAATAGTGATGATGGACCAATCAAAGATTCAATATTCAAAAAAATTTTAATAGATTCAACTCAACTCAATTGTAATTTTGTTCAGAAAAATTTTTGTTTTTTTTATTAATTTTTTGACAAATAATTTAATTTAATTTATAAAACTCACTGACGATGGAAGCACTGCTTCCGAAATGTACATCTGAGGAAATATAAAAAGTTTTTTAACTGTTAAAAGTTTTTACTAATTTTTCATTTATTATACATATTTACATAAATGTATAATTCTTTTGAATGTTAAAAATCTGCTGCGGGTGTATTTTAAAACTAAAATTCTCAACCACCGTGGCCAGAAGTAAGGTTGGGTAAGAAAAACACTAAAATCGAAATAAGAAAATTTAATTTTGTTTACAAATCTACATAAAAAAAACTAAGTTCCATTTTACGCCATTTGTGTCGGTCGCTTTACCCTTACACTTCGCTCTCCTTTATTATTCCAAAACTTCCTCGTTTCACAAATATCAAATGAATCAGAATTCTAAATTTGGAAGAAATTTCTCACAATTACTGGCCCCGCAGACAGTGCTGCCGTTCGATGAATTTACAAAAACAGGAGAATTCCTGTTCAACGGGTTGAAAAAACAGGAGATTTAATTTTTTTCGAATAGAACGTCCAACTGGACTCGAATGTGTCAGTGAACCTCGCTTACGTCGGTATTTTCAATAACGTGCTGGCATCACCTTAAGTCAAATAAAGATTTAGCAATGTTTCTTCTAAATTGTATAAGAATGCTAAGCAGAGAGTTGAAAACTAGATACATCAACCTTACAAAATGAAAAAAATTCTAAGGTTTCTGTTTGGTCTCACCAAACTAAACTGGAAATTCTTTTATTTATTTTTTATTTATTTTTTCAAAACAAAACTTAATTATTATTCAAAGCAAACAAAATAAATAACTTATAAAGTTATCCAAAAACTAAACAAAAAAATTTCATGTTCACAATTACATATTTTTAAATGTATGGCTTACTAATCAAAAACGAATTAAAAACTAAAATAAAATAGGACAATATATCAGTCTTTTAGTTGAAATTATTATTTAAAATATAATCACATATTTTCTCATTGATTTTTCATTAAATTCAAATGTGTTTCCGTATTTTGGAATGTCGTACAATTCAAATCATCTTCTTTTAAGTGCGATCTTATGACAGCAATAGCATTGAGAGTCTTATTCCCTAAACAGTTTCGTTTTTTTTGTTTTTTCATCGGTAACAATGCTGAAAATTCGCTCACATTCTGCATTTTGAGTGTGGCAAACTTAAAACAATCTCAGCCAATTTAAAGATATTTTTTAAAATTATTTCATCGTTGTAATCTTTGATACCTGCAATCATGTTCCAAAATTCTTCAATACCTGCGTCTTTTACTTTTTGTCTTTCTTCTTCTTTAAAGTACGTAGGCAAACTATGCCACTCGTTTAAAAGATCAACTGTATTTATCAATTTTGAAAAATGATTACAAAGTATTTGCAAAGAATTCAAGTTTTGTGTTCTGTTTAAATTAAGAGCTATACAAGGATCTACAAATTGAAACTGTTGAAAAGTAAACTATCTATTGGACAACGTTTTTTTATTTCACTGCATCCTTTAATGTAGAAATTTAAAGCATTTTCCCGAATAATTTCAACATCTTCAATCAAAAAAACAGATTTTCTTAAAAATTCCTCACATTCGGCACCCAAATAAAACTGAGACAAGTTTTTATAATTAACAGCATCTGAAATACCAACAGAACTCGAGGTAGAACTTGAACAGGTATGTTCTTTTATAATAGCCGTATTTTATTTTCCTCGTGATCTGATCCAGATCAGATTTGCCATGAAAAATATATGTATTTGCAAAAACTACACAAGATCCTTTTTTTTTTGGGATCACAATTGCAAATCCAGTTTTTAGTTTCAAGTTTTACATCTAGGGTTACTTTTTCATCGCATATGTTGTCGCCTTTATTTCAAAGTGAATGAAAAAAAAACTTAAATGTCAAACTGAAAAAAGTTTGTGTGAAAAAATTGTAGTGCAAGTTGCAGGTCGCTGAAATGGAAGAATTAAAAACGAACTTTGTGCAGTCGAGAAAAGATCAAACACAACGAGTTGAAAACCAAATTTACAGAGTTCACCGATTACTATAATGGAATGATTCGGTTACTTGAAACCACCAAAAGCGAAGCCAAAATTTTAATTGGAATTCAGAAAATCGATAGTTTTAGAACAGGCATCGTTTGTAAGAGGAAACCCGACGCATTTAATTTCTGTAAATGAGTCACTGGAAATGTTGATGGAGAGTCGTTTGATGAAATTTCAATTTATCAAAATTCTCAAGCCTGTCCCATGGCCATGAGGGCCTTGGTTATCCAAAGTATATTGAGCTTTCGAAGTTAACAGGTTTGCTTGTTTTTTTGTTTATTTAGTAGGTACTTTCAACTATTTATCGTTTACAGCTTACAAGTTACAGGTGACATATGAATCAATCATGACTAACTAACTCACGATACCGCGAAACCATAGTACTTCTAGAAGGAACAATGTGAAGAACAAAATCCCTGTCGGAGGTAGTGAGCAATCGTGTTCCTCATAGACAACTCCTCAATATGAATCGAAGGAATTTGTTCGAATCCATAGGATGGTTGACCCGAATGAAAAGAACAAAGAAATACAACTCATCGGGTTGTAGCGATATGTGTGAAAGATTCTGAATCTTTTATACACTGAGGAAAAGTGGAACACATCAGTGATGAGCTCCTTGACATGCTTTTACCTGGACTAAAAACGATAGTAATAAGTATACCTTTTATCAGAGACTTATGTGCGAAGTTTGACCAACCTCTAGCATTAACTACAGTTAAGTCGGCAGAACAGAACAGTCTGAACATTCAAGAATTTAACAATCTTCGGCCTAATTTAAATAAAGTGAATTAATGCAGTTGAATTATTTTCCATAAAACTTTTAATTTTGAGTTAGTAGTTTTGTGTTTGATTAATGAGCTTGGAGATGCGAGTACTGTGTAGTAGATGATGAAATAGGGTGCCTTGGTTTTGGCAGATTTGCTGATATACTTTGCAAATCTTGATGGAGGCCAAACGATATAATTAGCGCATGCCGTCATCAGCCCTAGAGAAACAGGCCCAAATGTGTTGCTATCCACACAGTTACCCGTATGATCCCTTAACCAGTAGTGTCCGTCTGGTATCCGCACAGTTTCAGTTTATTTATATCCTAAGTTTGAAGCAACGTCACCTTCTAGGCCGGTTTAGGTGAGGCTAGGTTTTGGTGAAATAAACGAAATAAATATCGCCACGCTTGATAGCGTCGCAAGATTGTCGGGTATCGCCAGATTTTTTGGTCTCCTCCAGTTGGGGTATGCGGTTGTTCATTTTTGAGGAATATCGCTGAGCAACTATTGCAATTAAATATAGAAATAAAAAAATTGAAAATGAAATTTGATTTTTGAAAATATTAAATCTGTCAAACTTTAGAAACGATGCAGCCAACATTTAGAAATAAATTTTTTTCTGATCCAAAGTTGTTTTATTTTCAGATCTGATCCAGATCAGATCACAAAGGATAATAAAACACGGCTAATATCTTTTCTTAAAGATGAAGAATATTGCGGTACGAGGATAAAAAAAATTCTTATGAACTTATGATAAATATTTGTAAAAAGTAATAAAATGTTTGACTACTGAGTTACTCAATGTAATAGTTAGAAAAGCCAGAAAAACAGTAGAATTTTGAAAAAAATGCCTTGGTAACAGGAGACAGGAGATTGGACTTTTTTAGAGTGAAAAAACAGTAGTCTACTGTCATGACAGTAGAAACGGCAGCACTGCCCGCAGAGGCAAGGTGTAGACTTGTTTACTTGCATAGCATCTGCATATCTTTTACTTGGATGCACACCATCAACACTACCTCCGTAATGAAAGCACAGCTCTTCTCCTTCGTCGATATCTCGTTTTGCGAAAATTGCTGAAGTTGAATGTGTATTTAGTATTTATCTGTCCAGACATCAAACCACACCCAACTTACCTATTTTTGGAATGGGGCAATCTACGCGTACACTGAATATTTCACAATTTGGCTGACAACTGTGATTCAGATACCTTCCGATGTTTCCTCTAAAACGTGGATCAACAAATGTCTGTTGCAAGGACGAAGTGGAGAAGGCCGATGCATTTTCACCATCTAATGAATATTCATTCAAACAGAGAATGTAATTCATTTTGCTGCTATCCATTGGTTCTGAACCACCGACCCCATGCTCATCTAGATTTTTCGTCCTACGTTGGGCTTCTTCACGGGTAAGCAACTCACCGGCATACTCACACACAAACGCTCCACGTGGAATAGGAGCATTCGTTCGCAGGGAATATTGTTTATGTAGCATTTTTGATGCAATTATTTCCAAATTCAGTCGTGGACCGTATTGGACAAGTTTGTTTAAACAGGAAGCCGAATTGCATTTACAAGACACCGAACATTCGTATATGAGATCCTTGCTGCGGCGGTCGGGGTTGAGAACGAGTTCAGCATCAGGAGATAAAATGTAATTGCCACCATGCGGACATGTATCGGAAGTGCCACAGGCACCACTTGAACAGCAGCAAGAGTTCAAAAGAACAGAATTAAATGCACCTGCAAGATTTTCATTTTGCACAGTTTCTGGTGAAGCCGGTCGCCGTTCAAAGAGGACATTCTCGATTACGTATTCAATTTTGTCGTCCATATGGTCGTAATCATCTTTAATTTCGTTTCGATGATCCTTAATGCTATGGTGTGTGAAGGGAGTGGCGTTCATAGTTGTCCTTTTACTCGCATCTGAAAAATTAAGCTGTGTAAGATAATTGAGTTTTAATGAAGCATGTACCCAATAGAAGGCAATTTTAAAAGCTTTTTGAGTGTATATGTTTTATGTAGGTAATTTAAATCAAGTGAAAATATGTTCGTTGGTCCTGTACCTATTCATTTATTTTCATTTGAAAATGTTTGAATTTCGTTGAATTTTACTCATGGTTGACCCTGGTTTCCTTAGCAGCCTTGGGTACTCTTAAAACACTCAACCAAAAAATCAAAACACACACATCGATCTGGCATTTAAGACAAAATACTTACCATTTGATACCTCTGTTCGTAATCAGAACTCACCCCATCAAAAGGCTAGTAGTACCTACTTTGGGGCGAGTTCAGAGCAAACGCAGGGTTCAAGAAAGACTTAGTTTCGAATTCAGAGGCAGTTGAGGTTTTTTGTGGCTACCTCGTTCTAACTCCAAGTGTTGATGCGAACGAATCTGTACTTAAATGATAGTTTCTAGTAAATTTTCTGCTTTTGTTCTTATTCATAAATGACTATGTACATAAATATTCTTCCTGCGCAAAATAAGGAATGTAACCCCTTACGACATAATTTTTCTCCCACCTTTTGTATGGTTTTCAGATGTTGTTGATAATTTTGAAGTAGGATAGACAAATCTGATAATATGAACTAGGTTTTGCCAGACTAGAAGATAATTTTACGCTAAAAGTTCAAAAGGAAATCATCGAACATTCATCAAAACAAATGTGTCCAGCCTATTGTGTAAGGTGAACCGCCCTACTAATGGCTTTCAACTTTCCAACGGCAGTTACTCGCCTTACGGTTTGGTTTACGAGGATCTAGCAAGCAATCCCGACTATTTTCAGCTGGATATCTATGGTTAACATGTCTACTCTTTTCGTGGAAGTTTCAAATTCCAACAGAAAAAATGTTTTACCTTGCGTATCGCTTTTCTCGAGAAATTTACATTAGGTTTGTTCGTTGAATGGCCTGGCAAAAATCCTCGATCGAACTCTCCAAGTGGGTGCCGGGCGGGCAATGTTCACTACATATACTTATCAGTGTCTGTACGATGTCAGACGGTGACAGCCAAGGTTAGGTTGGATCGCTGGGTGGTTGTGACTTCTCAATAGCACAATCCTTAGAAATCCAATCTCACCATAGATACGAGGTTCCTAGTTTCAGTGGTGGTGTGAGCATTTATAATCCGTGCCGAAGAATTAAAGGTTGGGGGATAATCCAATCAATAACGAGCTCTTCTGGATGCTTGGCAGGGTCCAGAATAGACTAGCCTTACCCCGGTACACGGCTCTGCCGGGGCTGACCTTTTCCCTCCGTAGATATTCGTAGGACCTTCTATGGAATTTTTAAAAACAAACAAACAAACAAACAAACAAACAGACAAAAAAACGAACAAAAAGACAAAAAAGAAAACTGGGGGGAGGCAACGTAAGTTGTACACATTCTCCGATTTGGCTGCAAAGTCGAAGCAGGAATGTGAGCCAACGAGCAAACCTTCCACCAGTGGGATACAAGGTTCGCACACAGGCTCTGAACCAGCTGCAAAGCCAGTTCAGGTCTGTGCAGTGGGAACCAAGAATCCCGACTCTGGCGAGCAGCACAGCCCGCTGGAAACTGGTCAAGAGCATGCTGCAAAGCTAGTTCTAACCAGTGAATCGGAGGGCAAACGGACCGCCACTGCTAATAGTGGGGATGAAGTCCCCAATATTAGCTTTGAAAACAATTCGCCTGCTTTGGTGCCATCATCAAGACAGGACGAGGTGAAACTAACAAAGAGGGGAAATGGAGGGGTGATCAACGACTCCGTCTCCACCTTGAATGCCCTTAAAATAAAGGACACGGGGAGGGCCGTTCAGACTGACAGGGTTGGGGATTCGAATAGCAACCCTACCTCTGCGGGTCGGTACGTACCCTCGTCGAGTACCATGAATCCTCCAACTGGTGGAGCGGGAGAGGTGATTAACAACTCCAGCTCGGCCAAGGGGGGGACTCAGACCAAAAAAACGCACGCTCAGATACGTCGCCAAGCCAGAAGGGTAATTGAAACGGTGGGTGGTAAACCCGCAGTGGAGAGAACCCCGGGTGAGGTTGAAAGATTGAAGTGGGCAAGTAAAATTGCAGAAGAGACCAGCCAAGACTCAACGTCGAAGCGAAACAGGTCGTTTGAGGTTGAAAAACCTCAACCAAAAAAGCCAAGAGTCGGGGTTAGCGTTCCATCGACACTGGTGCCGGGGCAATCCTTTGGTGACGTGGTAAAGGGACAGATTGTTGTCGCGGTCATCGACGGGAGCAATATGGATGGAAACATCTCTGCCGACAGGTGGGCGGACGTCAAGGCTCACCTCGCTTTCAGGTTTATTCCTGTTATCGAGGCGAATCCGGGACCCCTCCCAAGAATTAGCGACGCTGGCTGGCATCAAAACCGCGTCAAGCTGATCGCCTGCCAAGACCAGAGATCGCTTCACCTATATAAACTTGCTGTCAGCGGTTTAGGTGAGATCTGGCCAGGTGCTAAGCTAGAGGTTGTGGCAAGGGAGGATATCCCAAGCAGACCGAGAGCTCGTGCCTTGGTACCGGCCCTACACGAATCGCGGGAGATGGTTCTCCAGTTGATTAAATACAGCAACCCGGATCTGCCCACTCACGATTGGACGGTTCCGGTTATTGAAAAAGAGTCGGTGGGTCGTTATCGGTCGGCTCTTGTCATCTTGAATAAGGAGTCATTAGAACCCCTGGCGGCACGCGGGGGTGTTATTCAGTATGGCTTTGATAGCCTAGTGCTGAAAATATACAAAAAAGATGAGGACGCTGCAAAGCTTCCAAAGCAAGCGGCTGAATCCGAAGCCAAGGAGTCCACTGCGAGCGTCGAATCTTCCATCATGGAGACAGACGCGGCAAGTTGCTCTGATTCTTTGGAACAGCTGTCTTGCTCGAAACTGGTCGAAAAGACTACAATAATAGTGTCTGATCAAGACGCAACTGACAACAAATCGTCCCATAAGGACGCCAACAACAAAGGTGGAGTCTTAGACTCCGACGATGAAATGCTTGGGGTTCTCCTTTCTGAGGATGAGTTGCTAGACTCCGCTTCAGATATGGAGGACCTTAATGCTACAGTGTTGGAGATTAAGCTGGATGATTGTAGCAATGCTGCAAATACTCCAGATTAATCTCCAACACTCGATCAAAGCCTCAGCCGGACTCCTTCTCCAACTAAGCAAGTCCGGCGAGGATATAGTCCTGATCCAGGAACCATGGATTAATAAATCCGTGGTAAAAGGACTCAGGACGAAAGATTATTCTCTGCTGTATGTGACGGACAAAGGTGAACTGGCTCACGTCCGCTTATCTAGGCCATGACCAACCGGGGCCGCTACCAGGAGAGACGCTCGAGCGCGTAATAAAAAGCGCAACAAAGCTCAAAGCGGACCTTATAATAGGAAGTGACGTCAACGCACATCACGTAGTATGGGGGAGTACGGACGTAAATGAAAGGGGTGAGTCTCTTTTTAATTTTATACTAAGTACTAACCTTCTTATCTGCAATATTGGTAACGAACCAACCTTTGTCACAAAAAACAGACAAGAGGTTTTAGATGTTACCTTTGTATCTCAATCAATCTATAACAAGATTAAAAATTGGGCTGTATCTAAGGATCACTCCTTCTCTGATCACAGATACATCCAATTTAGTCTAACAGATGACACACCAAAACCCATAGGCTTCCGTAATTATAGGAAAACTGATTGGGTAAAATTCAGGGAAATCTTCAAACATTGTTACAACTACAATGACAATAGCTTCCCTTCAAACCCCAAGGATCTTGACAGCAAAGTCGACGATCTAACTAGTGCTCTTAACCATGCCTTGTGTAACTCCTGTCCTCTTACCATAGTAAGAGGGAAGAAGAAACCACACTGGTGGACCAAGGAGCTAGAACCGCTCAAGAAAAGTTGTGCGAAGCTTTTCAATCGAGCCAAATCTTCCAGAAATCCCATAGACTGGGATCTCTATAAGGAATCCCTTAGGATTTACAAAAAGAGGTTACGAATAAGCAAAAGATCCTCTTGGAGATAATTCTGCAATAAAATTGAAGACTCCTCAGAGGCATCTAGACTTAGGAAAATCCTATCAACGAGTCCAAACATGCCAAGTTCTATAAAAGATGAAACTGGACCAACTCATATGAAGAAACATTAAACCTGCTACTGGATACTCATTTCCCTGGTAGCTCGTTGACAATAACAGACGAGGAGCACTTGCCCCGACTCGCAAACCAATCAGGAAAAGGTCTTATCTCTAGAGATATACTGTTATGGGCAATAAACAGCTTTGACCCTTATAAATCACCAGGACCTGACGGAATCATTCCTGCGGAGCTGCAACAGGTTTCAGACATCATCATCTATAACTTAGAGATGATCATGAAAGGATGCATCAGCTATGCATATATTCCCAAGGCCTGGAGAGAAGCTAGGGTCGTCTTTATACCTAAAGCCGGCAAAAGCTCCCATGTAAATCCAAAAGATTTAAGACCTATTAGTCTGTCATCCTTCCTCCTTAAAACACTGGAAAGAATGATTGACATACACTTAAGACAAGAAATTAAACCTAGTCTGATTTCAACGGCGCAACATGCCTATACAAAAGGTAAATCAGTGGAAACTGCACTCCACTCTCTGGTTTGCACCATTGAAAAATCCCTGCACTACAAAGAATACTCTCTCATCGCATTCCTAGACATAGAGGGTGCATTTAATAATGTTAAAAATTCAGCAATCACTTATGCTCTTGATGGGCTGCTCATAGAGGAACACATCAAAAACATGATAACAACAATGCTCAGCAGCAGAATCATTAGTTCCGAAATGGGGAACTACAAAACAAGCAGAATGGCCAATAGAGGAACCCCGCAGGGAGGAGTTTTATCTCCCCTACTGTGGAACCTGGTCGTTAACAAATTGTTAATCGACCTAGAGGACGAAGGTTTCAAAACAATAGCCTATGCCGATGATGTAGCAATTGCCGTTTCAGGCAAGCACCCACAAACCCTAGCTGAGCTGCTACAAACAGCACTTAACAAGCTTAACAATTGGGCTGCAGAGTGTGGTCTGAACATCAATCCACACAAAACGGAATTAGTTCTCTTTACGAGGAAATACAAAATTCCGGACTTCAGACCCCCAACTATTAAAGGGGTAACTCTCACACTGTCAAATCAGGCTAAATATCTAGGTCTCATTTTTGACAAAAAACTGACCTGGAAAACCAATATTGAGGAAAGAGTAAATAAAGCCAACGTTGCACTCTTCTCCTGTAAAAAAGCCATTGGCGGGAAATGGGGTTTCTCCCCCCAAATCATCCATTGGCCGTTTACATCGGTAATTAGACCGATACTCACATACGGGGTGATAGTCTGGTGGACAGCACTAGACAAGATGATCAACTACAACAAGCTGGCCAAAGTTCAAAGAACGGCTAGTCTGTGTATTAGTGGTGCACTGAGGACAACCCCATCGGACGCCCTCAATGTACTACTAGATCTCACACCCCTAGATATCTTCAGCAAACAAGTCGCAGCTAGCTCAGCTACTCGACTCAGAGCTACATCACAGTGGACCAATAATCAAATCGGCCACACTACCATTCTAGATAACTTTAGATTCTTACCGAATCGATGCGACTACACCACCCCCAAGTTGGTGTTTGACAATAATTTTCAAGTAACCATACCTTCAAGAGAAGCTTGGGAAAATGGCGCTCTTTTGGAAAATGAAGCAATACACTTCTACACCGATGGTTCAAAAACCAGCGAAGGTGTGGGAAGTGGAATCTACTCAGAAAAACTGAATCTCAGTCTTTTCTTCCGCCTACCCGATCATTGTAGTGTGTTCCAAGCGGAAATTCTGGCGATTAAGGAGGTGCTGTCTTGGCTCAAAGAAAACGTCATATCCTCCACGGATATTCGGATCTTCTCAGACAGCCAAGCTGCCCTTAAATCTCTTGCCTCTGTCTCTACAAAATCCATCACGGTCCAAAATTGTCAGATGTCTCTGAGGGAGATGTCAAATCAGTTTAACATTCACCTTTCATGGGTGCCAGGGCACAAGGGACATACCAGGCAACTGTATGGCAGACGAACTAGCCAAAAAGGGCACGACCACTTCCCTACGCTCAGAATGGAACAACATAGGTGTACCTATCGCTACATGTAAACTCCTACTTAGACAAGACGCTTCAAGGATAACAAACACTAGATGGACTGAGGGTAACAACTGCCTTGCAACCAAAAAAGTTTGGCCGTGTGTTGACTCAAAACGCTCGAAGAGTTTGTTGGCCCTGAACCGTCTGTATCTAGGTTCTACCATAGGTGTTCTTACGGGACACTGTCTAATAGGGAGACACGCCAAAAGACTTGGTGTGTTTTCCAATGATTTCTGCAGAAGCTGCATGGACGAGGAGGAGGAAGAAACCGTTCAACACCTTCTTTGCTCATGCCCTGCACTACTTCATAGGAGGAAAACTCATCTCGGTGAATTCTTCTTCGATGATACTAGCGACCTAGCTTACATAGACCCTAAAAGTCTTTCAAAATACATTAAAAGTTCCACGTGGTTCGACTAGCAGGTGATTAACCGGCTAGTCCCGTAATGGAAGATTAATAAGTGATCAACTCGTTAATCTTACATCGGGTTTCTGAGATCAGTAGGTGATTAACTTGCTGATCTCTGTGGTATCACAATGGGCCCTTGCGGCCTAAGTGTGTTAGGCAATGTACTCATTGATTGACAGCCACTTCCACCTAACCTAACCTTGTTCGTTGAAGCCCTAGGGTCACCCTGGGGTCGCCACAAAGGGTGGGAAAGCTAAAGTCGCCCTGAATGTTAAATTGAGTGTTTTTTGAGCCCTAGGGTTGACCTAGGTTTTCCATAAACTAGTCCTAGCTTTTTACTGTGGCGAGTTGAGGGCTGTCAAATGGCATGTATTTTTCTTTTAATGACAGGGATGTGCGGTGATTTGTGGTTTAGCGTTTTTTGAGGACTGGAAAATCCAGGTCTTTTTGACAACTCATAGGAAAACCTGGGTCAACCCTGGGGAAAGTTCAAAGTTCGGATCTATTACCATGAAAAGCGCTCTCTTAATCAGCCGTTTGGAATCGGTAAAAAATTATAGGTCTCCTCCATTTCTTCCAAGGTATGGGGGTGAGAAATGCGCTACGGCCCGAGGCTCTCCGCTCTGTAATGCCACCATTTTTTTTTTTATTTGTAGCCTGCCCTGAAGCATTATGTGTTTGTGTAGGTAGGGGGAGAGCGGGAGACTTGATCATAAAAGATACTCGATTTTGATTGATTTCGAAGATGTTTATAAAGGAATCGAACGTAGATATAACTAGAGAAAGGCCAAAAGCAACCAGCTTTATAATGCAACGGATTTTATCACAATTCTTGGAGAAATGAAAATTTTGGTTTTGAGTCACAGAACGTTTATAACTGAGACGAAACTTGTCCGGCTAATTGGAAGACTTGAGCCAAACATCTGTTTTCTTTTATTTAGAATTTGGTGCATCCAACATGTGGCTTAAATGAATACAAAAGTTTTTATGAGCGATTCAACAAAACGTGAATCAAGTGTCCCGCCTTCCCCCTACATATAGGTACATTTTTTTGTCGTACGAAATTTTTAGAATTGATCAACGATTTTTGTTTGGATTTGCAACGTATTCGAAAAGTTTCCTCAAAGCTTAGCTATAATTGAAGTTTAGAGTTGGTCAGTTGATTAAGTATTCGAAAAATGATGGAAAATTTGTCGTATAACTTACATAGTTGAGATAAGAAGGGATTGAAAGCCTTAGAGTAAAATATTCAAAAGTACAATAATTGAATACGTGCTTAAATGCGATTTCAATTTTAATCTGATCTGTCAAGCCTTAGGTAGCAGTAAAATCTCATTCATTGAATTCATACACTGGGAAGTGCTTGGGCAGGACCAACGTGAAATTCTTACTCATCTCGAAGCTCCCCTTATGAAAAAGCAAAATCTACTCCGGCGCTCCGTTTTTTTTTTTCTAGTTTCACTCCACTTTTTTCTTTTGAAAATTTTTGGATACCTAAACTCCATACAACCATGGATTTGAAATTTGTATTGTAAATAAGTGAATGAAAAGGGGTGCAACAAAACTGGGAATCTCGGCACCTAGCGCATGCCAAGGATCTACAATTTTATGCAAAATTGTGCTGTTCACGGCAATTTAGTTCTTTTAGTTTGCCAGTTCCTCGCAAAATCTGACACGTGCTTGAAAGGATTCCGGATTCTCGACATAGCATCGGTCTTTCACAGTCCCCACAAAAAATAGTAGAAAGAGGTAAAACTGCAGCTCCGGGAAGCCAATTGAAAGTGGTTTATGGCAGTATCAAACTGGAGAAACATTGCACTGAACCAAATTTGGTAGTGATATTGATGAAAATGTTGGTAGAATTGAAGAAAGGGTGATCAATATACGGTCAATGAAAACTATGTGTCAGCTTGACGAATTAATTGTCAATTTTTCGTAAAGCTGATGAATCTATGAAATTTTGTCAAACTGAATAAAATTCATCATATAATTTTAAAAATTAAGTAGACAAAGATTCTTCAATTTGAATAAGTATATTGTTGAATTGAAAAAATATTCTTCACTTACACTAATTTTTTTTTTTCAAATTGACAGTTGTTCTTCATTTTCACACTCACCTTTCTTCCTTTTGACATAAAAAATTGTCAAATCCACAAATCTTGTTTTGCGTGTTGATGAAATATTCTTCATTTTGAATCAATGTATTTAAAAACTTACGATTTTTCTTCATTTTCACATCAATTTTTTTCTAGAAGTGAAGAAATTTCTTCGAAGTATGGCAAACCTTTTTCTTCACTTTCATGAAATATTCTTCAGTTTTTCAAACCATTCGCGTTTTTTTCATTTCCAAAACAGAATCTTATTTTAACATCCCATAGTCAAAGCAAAAATTCTCAAGCTTAATACATCTTCTTCAAGTTTGCTTACAATTCTTTAGTTTTATAACACAGAATATCAAATCACTTATTTTATGAATCTGTAAGAAACATTTTAATTTTATTTTCAAATATTTGTTTTCAAAAATGTATGTAGGTGACAGCTCAAAACGTAACATTTTCTTTTCACTTAAATAAGATTCTTCCGGTCCGGTCAGTGATAATAAGACTCAACGGTAGGCCATCTAGCTTAGGTTTAGATTGAGCTCTATTGCCGCAGGGAAATCAGGAAAGAGTGACCTGAAATACAATAGAGCACATTTTAAAAGCGTTTATATGTAGTTTTTTCATTGAAAATATACATAAATTATTTTTAATACCAAAAAAGTATGGACTATTTTTTAGTTTATTGCAAATTATTTTTTATTTATTTTTCTAGTCGGATTTATTTAATAGGTTCTTGAATAATATTTGTACTTACTTATTGATGGGTAGTTGTTAAACAGCTACATTTCTTCTTTTCATTTTTTTTTGAATATTTTCACTTTTAAGACTAAGAGAATTTTAATGTTAACACTTTGAGCACTGAAATAACTATGACCACTTGCTTTCTTTAACAACCCAACTTTCAAACAATTTATTAATATTAGAAAAAAAATTGTCAATTTGAGGAAAACGTTTTCCTGGAAAGAAAGAAAATTTTGTCAAAGTGAGGAAACGTTTCTTACATTTCATGAATTTTTTTCGGTATAAAAGAAACTGTATATTTAGGTTATTCGGTCGGGAGTTATAATTACAAAATTTTGTCAATTTGAAGAAACTCACATTTACGCATTATTTCACTAAAGTAGACTATTTGACTTTCGTCATTGTGACAATCATTCTTCGATTTAAATAACATACTGAGAGCTGAGAACAATTGAAGAAAGTTTTTTGATTTTGAATATTTAAATCTTCAATAGTATGAAATATGTTATGAAAATTTGTTAATTTGAATAATTGATTCTTCAAAGATTGACAAAATATTTTCTTCAATATCACCTACGACATTTGGTTCAGTGTGTCGTCTCACACTCTCGGCTACAGCAGTCACATTTCAGTCTGGTCAAACCGTACGACAGGACCTTGGGAATTGGGAGTTGTCCACTAAAATCATTTTGCACAAACTCGCTCACTAACACCTGTGCACTGGGTGCTTCACTTCAACCAAAACAGAGGGAAGCAGCTGTCAGTGTCAAAATAGCCTACAACGTTAAAAGAAGCTATAAGATGGCCCACACTTTACCTAAATAATTTTTTTCTCAAAAGAAAGGTTAAAATTTTCTTTTTGTTCCAAATCTACTCCGGAAATTTTGCATTTAAACTACTTTTTTTTTAATTTACTCCGAAATTAATGGTCAACTGATTTCCATTTTTCTTCTTTTTTTATTTCTCTTCAATGCGAGGCAAAATAAACAATACTTTGATGAAATTTCACACAACTTTGCTGAAAGTGTTCGGCAATATTGTTGGCTACGATACGACTCTCACGTGCGCCGAGCACCAAGTCTAATTCGGTTCTTTATGTGACTTATTCTTGAATCTTTTTTTTTAATTAAATTACAACACACAGTTTCATGCAACATCGCTTTCCTTTTGAAAATCGTACTTCCTCGTTCAAACAGTTTACCAACCACAGCCAGAACCCAGAAGACGCACAAACTCTCCTGTTTGCCGAGGACTCCCTCACATACGCCAAGTCCATTTCCCCGGTATTTGCTGCCAGAAGAGTTGAAGCCCACGTAAGACAACCTTGCGAGTACTACCAGCACTGGGGCTTCAAAGTAAGCAGCAAAATCCGAGCTAATTTGCTTTAGACGACCATAACTTATCTACAAGTAGCTCATTCGGCCTGTGATCACGTACTGTTTTCCTACTTGGTACACGGCAGCAAAAACCCACATGAACAAGCTGGCAGTTCTCAAGCGGAGGATCTTGCGGATCTGCACAGGACTACACTATGACAGGATACGAAGGAAGCACGTCAGCAAAAGAAAACTCTACGGAGAAGCAAAAATAATAAAACTTGACAGATACCTCGAATCCAGCCGTAGATGTCTGCGAAACATGACCGACCGCCCGAAATCGTAAGCCAGCCAAGACATCCCAGCCAGCGGTATCTTCTAGCAATGATGAAGTGAACACCAACTTCTATGCTGACTCGGGGTCAGCCCACCACCGTGGTTAGGAGCCTCCAACAACCCCACCTCCCTCCCTCCCCCAACAAAACATAGTGAAACCCAGACTTTAACAATCCGAGAGAAGTAAACGACAGGCGATGAGGTTAACCAATCACAGTAACAATTGATTCTAATTATTTTTTTTATCTAGGTCAATGTAAGAAAGTTAGGCCCCCTCTGTGCCAACAAAATATAAACACACACATTGTTAACTTTAAGTAGAACTAAGCAAATTTACATATTATACAGGGTTTTCCGTACTTCGTGTAACATCCTTTGGGGTGTGATTCACTTGAGCACTTGTTATAATTGTATTTGTACAAAAAACATAAAAAAAACTACTAGAAGTGCCCATATTATTGTTTTATTCAAACAAACCTCAAATTTAAAAATCTTTTTTTTTTTTAATTTTACCCATTTTGTATTTTTTTAAATATCATAAAATGTATGGGTTTTTGAGTGCACTTATTAATGAGTTTTTTTTTATTATTGTTTAGTTCATCTGTTAAAAACAAAGAATCTCTATGTTTATCAGGCATTTTCTGCAAAAAAAAAAGACTTCAAAGTCAAAACTTTGTTTCGGGAAGAAAATTTGAACAGCACTTAAAATTGAAAATCTGGCAACCCTTAACCTGTGAAAGCTAAACTTAAATACAGTCTTAAAGGCTATTATTTCTACAAAAAATTAAGACTATGATTAGGTCTCTATCATTAGTATTGACAGTGATATTGAATTTAACATAGGTCAGGGTACACCAAAGTTAGCCTTTTCTTAAATTGTCAAAAAGTGATGTCAAAGTTGAGAATTGAGATTTACTATCATACATTTTTTTTCTTAGAATATGACCAAGAATCACACCCCAAAGGATGTTACACGAAGTACGGAACACCCTGTATAATAACTGTTCAATAAAAATATCGTTATCGTTCAAACAGTTTTGTTGACTTGCCTCCACGGCAGCGGTGAATGATTTTTTTCGTAGAAATTTTCTCTATTGTGAACTTGTATCTGATTCTTGCAGTCTGTTCAACAACCGTTGGGTGTTTGCTTGAACTAGAGTTTAGCATATATCGCAACCTACTTATGGTCGCATTTTTGTTTTCTTTTAAATAAACACAACAAACCAAACTAATGAAAGACGTAGGTCAGTCAAATAAAAACTATTTAAGGGTCGGACATGAACCATATAAATGAATTACAAATTACAATCTGATAGTGAAAATACAACAATCTGTGAATTTGCGATTTCAAGTTGAAATGACAAGACTTCCGAGTAAAGAAAATTGACCAAACCACTGCAACATTGGATTCATTCATAATGCAAAATGCAACCATCAGCTATCAGCACACCTACCCCTTTAATTTTCAGTTTTCTCTTTACACCTACATAAGTACATACATATTTATGTATGTACAAGAAAAAATTATTTACATTCATATCTACCCTTCGCATTCCATTCAAAATTCTCCGGTTGCAACTCGCAGCCAAAAAGTTATTTTCTCCTGTTACTTAGCGATGTTGGAATAGTTTTAAAGATCTCTCAAATTCCGAAATTTGTAACATCGAGCTCAATAAACTGAAGCTACCCCGCATTGTTGAATTAATAATAAAACGACGAGTATTACCTAGTGGGAAATTTATCGGGTCATGAATACACAAAACACCACGCTACGTTATGGGATGACATTCCAAGCGTTCCTACAATGCGATAAGTCTCGCACGGAATCTTACAAAACACGTCACCGCCATTTTTATTAACAGGCGATGATGGGTAACAGGCAGCAGCGGCATTTTTAGTTTGACAAAGAATCCGCCACCGAAATTCCAAAACCGCCAATTTTCAGAAAATCATATCATGCAATGTGACCAGTGAGTGAGCTCTCCGAGCTCATACCTCAAAAGAATAGTTTGACAAAAGCAAACCCGGGGGTTCGAACGAACATCGTTCTTCTTTTTAAAGTGTCGAACGAATATAATAAACTGATAGGAAAACCACTATAAATAGGAAATAGCTTATAGCTCATACCTTCAAAGAGAGCACAACCATTAACACAATTTGATAAATGCACCTGACTCACTTTTACACTGAATTCGTAGTCCACTCCACACACGAGCTACGGCACAGGCACACGAGTATAAGCAAAAGGGCGTATGGCAGTCTACTATTTGTATATTTCGTTGGCCGTTGTGTGTTTCGATGCGCTTGTGACCGCGTCGTCAGTGGTATAAAGTATAATGACAATGTGGCGGAGAATGGCTGATAGACAGATTATGGCGGGAACAGAAATAGTCTTGCGCTGTGGGATGGCATTTGGTAGGTCGTTGGATAGCTATTTCTTTTCTGAGGTTCTGGTAATTTTCGTGATGAAACGCGACGACTCGTTTCACTTTCGTTTACGATGTTCGACTGTCGACGACAGTTGCGGCGAGATTTAAATTGAATTTGAATTAAAAGCAACCACCAGGAAAACCACCCAACGTTTGACGATGGTGTGTTGTGTGCTATTTGTTTAATAGAGAGATGGTTGGCTTTGCCTGTTTGCCTGGTTGGTAGATACTCGGTTCTTCGCAATGGAGGTCGTTTGTTTAGTTTTGTTGGTGTGGTCGACATGATTGCACCGGAAAATGAAAACAAACAAAGAAGCTCCCGTATAATATGTACATACGTAACGCTTGTATTGGGTTCAATTGTTAACTATTTCACCCGTTATTGAAAAGCAGTATTTTTCTTGCATTGGAAATGATAGAAGCAAGTTTTTTTTGTCCGGTGTGGGTATCATTTTACATTCGATATCCTTACGAATCGATTAGTATATATTTACATAGGTACCCAAACCCAAGCCCTAAAGCATTTTTAAATCTTTTTCCTTAGCTTACTCGGTTTTGTTTTTTTATTTATTTGTTTGGGTCAGGTCTTGTGATTGAACCCGCTTCCTGCTGACGGATGATACTGAAATTTGGTACCAACTTAATTCTATTTGACATTTAATAAGTTTAGTATCATTGTAAATCCATGCTGGCTGCCACTACAAATGGATTACTTGATTCCTAAACAATTTGTAACCGCGAAAGATTCCGCCCACCTTAACCGATGGCTTAGAACTTCTGAGCCCTAACCCTATTGGCATTGAGAGCAGACGTGGCGTAATCCCAAATTTATGTTTTAATATTTGCGATGAATGGTCTCAAGGAAAAACAAAAGCATGCTTTTTTTCTTAAAAAGATAAAAAAAACCTTATGTACCTACGTCAAAAATAGGGTCATGTTTTATATTTAAGTATTGAATATTCTGAAAGCATGAAACTAAGGATTATTTGTGAGCTGCACCACTTATGCATATTTCTTTTATTTTTAAACTTTTATAGGAAGAATGTAGGTTAAATAAATAAACAAATAGGGTGGCGCAACATAGTGAGGAGCCCCGGTGCCTAGTGCATCTCTCACAACCATTGCCTTCGTGAGGGATTGGAAGAGACCTACAGTTTTCTGCCGATTTCGAATGACCAATCGAGAAAGCGTTTTTCATGCCAATGAATTTACTATCGGAGGATCTGTCAGTTCCTCGCGAAAGGCTATACTCGTGAAAAACATTTTCGCATCTCTTAAGATTCGAACCACGAATCTCCATGATAAACAGACAGACATGCTAACCACACATCACACCACGGGTACCACCAGAATATAGTTTACATCAGTAAATTAAGAAATACTTAATTCGTTTGTTGAATTTTACCAAAGTTTAGGGTTGTCAACCCTATATGAGTTACCATAAATTACGATTTACAAAATCACTACAAAACTTTGGCATTTGACGAAAAATACATGTAAGTTGGTTACGCCCTTTCTGTTTTAAAAAATGTATCGGACAGAAAAAATGTTTTGTCTTTTCTTTTATAAAGGAAGAGATAACGTTTTCCTTTTCATTCAGGTTAAATATCATTTGTCTTTATTTATGATAGTGCAATAAGCCCAAAATTTAAAAAAAATGAGTGTTACGCCACTTCTGCTCGCGGTTGCCAGTTTGAATTGATTAATTTTTTTCACTTGGTCACATGGTAGTTTTTTATTCCATTTTGATATTTTTTAAATGAAATGAAATAAAAACACTTCAGTTTTAAATTCTCAAAAATTAAATTAAAGCAGTTTTCTTTTCATTCAAGCCCAGCGATCTCAGGTAACCATAATTCGTTCTTTTTAAAAACCTCAGCTTATCCTTACTGTGAAGCATGTTGTTTTTTGAGTTTTGGGTCTCCCATCAACTCGCAGTGAAGTAGAACTAGGTTTTTGCTGGGGAAAGTTCAGGTGACAAACAGTGATGTCAAATTACCATTGTTTTTCTTCAAATGACCGGCATGTGTGGTCACTTCGTGTAATTAAATCTATTTTAACCTTTTCGGGACGCAATTCAGGAGATAAGGTTACAACATTTTTGTATTTTTTGGAGTGAGTAAAAGGGTTTTGAGATGTAAACAATCAATTAAAAAAGAAAATCAGATTCTAGGGATGGTTTCTTTTTTGCTGGTACATATGTGTATAACCCGTCTTGAAAGGGTTTGGAATTTAAGACCTAGTTTTTTTTTTTTGGAACTAAACACGACGCTGTACAGCTTGTTTTTGTCAATGCTGTCATAAACGGGTTTTTTTCAACAATATCTCCCGTGTGCTGTAAGAATTTTTCTAACGTGGGGGTCTTTAGACGTTCACATAGACAAAGATGCGATGTTAAGGAGGCGTTTTCCTCTATAATTGGTGCAATTTTAAAATCTTGCTAAGAGTCTTGCAAATTAAAATATTTTCTATTCATTGAACATGCTTTCTTCCGACTAAATCTTGCAGCTGGTGCATTTTCCTTTCAAGCTAATCTATAGCTGCCTTGAAAATCTCGGCGTCGAGGCTAGCTAACATACGAGCTTGGCAAACCCCAACTTCTAGGTCTTAGCTTTACAACCTAGCATGCTTTTTTTAGCATTTGGTACAAACTCTGAAGCTCATATCTATCATGACATTTCAATATTTAATCAAACAAGCGCTTCTCATGTTGCTTTTTCTGTTTGAGAGCTTGGTGTTCTTCCATTCAGGGTTGTAAAAGCTTAATTTATAGCTTAGGTCTGGATTTAATTCACAAGCTATTTTGAGAATTGTGAATTGGAGAATATTCAATTCACAAGCTAGTTTGGGAATTATAAACTGAGGAAGATTCAATTCACAAGCTAGTTTGCAAATTGTGAATTGAGAAAAATACAATTAAAAAGCTAGTTGGAGAATTATGAATTGAAAAATATTCAATTCACAAGCTAATTTGTGAATTATGAATTGAAAAATATTCAATTCACAAGCTTGCCTATGACTTATCCGAATTATGAATTGAAAAATATCCAATTCATAAGCTAGCTTATGAGTTTATTATGAATAGGAAAAAAATCAATTCACAACCTAGCTTATGAATTACCTGAATGTTTTCCAATTCATAATCCGGATAATTCATAAGCTAGCATGTAGCTTGTGAATTGAATCTTTCTCAATTCCAAATTCACAAACTAGCCTGTGAATTAAATATTTTTCAGTTCTGAAGCTTACTATTAGCTTATAGCTTACGGATTTTTTAAATCATAAACTCGCAACCTTGCTTCCATTCCTTTCTCTTTCTTCATCGGAATCCATAGTCATTATTTTTATTTAAAAATAGAATCTTAAAAGAAATAAATTTCTTAAAAGATGTGTTTAAGATCGTGAAGATCACCACAACCACAACTCTTAACATCGCGTTTCGCCCAGGTACGGCAATGGGCTCATCAGTTAGACGTTGCCGTACCCTTCTAAGACGCAAACTTTGTTCGGATTATACCGAAACACAGATCGGATTATACAAGACATACAACACTTAACAAGTAAAAGAAATGTAAGAATATCCATCAATGATATTTAAATAACGCCTCTTCTTAATTGGCATAACTTGTTTTATTACATATAATTACACTAATAATGTATTTTCGATTCGCTCTCTCTGCCGCCACGCCGACCGTAGTCGATTGGCTGATCGCATTCGGTAGCCTTCGTATATTTTCGTGCCGTATCAGTACGCACTATTAGGCCTAGGTTAATCGATAATTTTCGAAAACCGAATCGATCGTCTATCATTTATCATCATCGGCTACCTAAATGATTCGATCTTTGAATCGATAGGTCATTGATTTAGAATGGGACAAAGAAAAGGCTTATTTAAAGAATTTTCTTTTAGAAATTGCAATTACTAAAAATTTTCGCTTGCGACAAAACATTATCAAAACCCCACAAAACCCCTGCATAATGGTTCTCTAAAAGGACTCTCATTCTAACCTTTAAGAGAATTTTTTCCATTGTGGGTCACATAAGACTATTTCTGAGATTCGCTTTATTTTAAGAAGATTAAAACCAGAGTGTATCTAATAAATGAGTGGGTATTTGTACGGTGCCCAAGCGTATATTCGTAAAGAATTCGCTTTAGCTCTGTATGTACATTGTAGGGCACACTCTCTCAACCTTGCTATTGCTGACTCGTGTTCACAAGCAGGTGTGCGAAATTGCGTTGGGATCGTGCAGTCTGCTGGTTCCTCCTTTAGACATTCTGCTCAACGCACTGCTGTTTTGAATGGTAAAATTCGAGAGCTGTTACCGGCTGTAAATCAAAAAACCTCGTGTGAAACCCGGTGGGTTCACAAGCATGAAGCCGTTATTAGATTTAAGGAAATTTATCAAGCTATTGTCAATGCACTCGAAGAACTCCAAACTAGCCACAATAAAGAAACAACGCAGCAAGCTGTTCAAATGCTTAGCACACTTCGATCTTCAAACTATGTTATGTGCCTTGCCTAGTGATTTTTCAAAAAGTCATGAGCTTTACATTTTCGCTTTCAGAACAATTGCAAACAGTTAACACCGATAACAGCATTCAATCACGTGGATAACATTATTAATGCTTTGCATCTTTTGAGAAATAGTACGGTCATCTATAATGAAGAAGCAAAGATGATGCTCGAAGAAAATAGTGGTATACTGCAAATGCCACATATCGTTGGAAGGCAACTTAATCGCTCTAACACTCCTGCGTCGGATATATACACATATCTTCTTCTTCTTATATATAAAAATGAATCGCAAAATGTGTTGGTAAGCGCATAACTCAACAACGCCTGGACCAATTTGGCCAATTCTTTTTTTGTTGTGTTTGTTATTGTCAGGAGAAGGTTCTTATGACATAAAAAATTTAAAAATTGATATTCCCACAGGAACGGGTTTGGGAACGGAAACTTAGAAACTACTAGACAGGTTTCTAAAACGATTCCAGCATTAGGGGTGGTACATTATCCCTCTCCATCAGTAATTTAGATTATATTTCATCCCTATAATCCCACAAGAACAGAAACGGGAACGAGAACCGAAACCTTAAAGTTACTTGACCGATTCCAAAATTCTTTCAACTCTAGGATGTTACATTATCCCTCAGTGACATGGACTTATAAGTGGTTCCTGTCAAGGTTTGTTCCCCTTATTCCCACAGGAACGGGGTTGGGAACTACTGAACTGATTTCTAAAATTCTTTCGGCATTAAGAGTGCTACATAATCCCCCTCCATGAGTAACCTAGACTATATTTTATCCCTATAATCCCACGGGAACGAGAACCGAAAGCTTAACGTTATTTGACCAATTTCAAAAATTCTTTCAACTCTAGGATGTTACATTATCCCTCACTCACAATGACTTATAAATGGTCCCTGTCAAGGTTTGTTCCCCATATTTCCCCAGGAACGGAATTTAAAAAATTGCGCGGATATTCCGACAGGAACGGGTTTGGAAAAGGAAACTTAGAAACTAGGTACTATACAGATTTCTATAACCCTTCCCCTTCCTGCACTAGGATTGCTACATTATCCCCCTCAATTAGTAATTTAGATTATATTTCATCCCTATAATCCCACTGGAACAGAAACGGGAACGAGAACGGGAACCTTAGAGTTACTTGATCGATTTCGAAAATTCTTTCAACTCTATGATGTTACATTATCCCTCAGTGACATAGACTTATATTTCACATATTTCCACGGTAACGGAAGATTCCCACAGGAACGGAGCTGGGAACGGAAGCCTAGAAACTACTGGACAGATTTCAAAAATTCTTTCGTCATTGGGATGCCACATAATCACAAAGTAAAAACGATTATTTTTCATCCCCAAGTTCCCATTTAAGCGGAAAAACGAGAACGGGAACCTTAAAACTACAGACCCGAGCAACGCCGGGCGGGTCAGCTAGTTACAAAATGAATATATTCGTCCCATTTCAAGAGCACACAATTCACCAATTAATCGAGAGGTTTGCGAAACACCGTAAAGTAGTATTGGCATTATCTGGTGTGCTACCTTCAAATTTTCCAGTCAGTTCTGAAATTGAAGACGCAATTTTTATGTATTCGGCAGTGCTACCCGAAAGAAGAACATACGTCGTCAAAGCAGAACTTGAAGTGTGGAAAGCAGCTATGACTATCTCCTTCCCTAGTCCAAAATCTGCTTTGGAGTGCTTGGGTAAGTGCGACTTTTAGGTAAAGGACTTTTTCGAACCTATGGAGATTTAAAAACTACTTGCGGAACGCAACGAGTGAAAACAGACTGAACGGCTTAGCTCTTATGAATATTCACTACGAAATAGATATTGACGTAGCTGAAGTAGTGGATATATGTATTTAAAAAGAAAAACAGAAGATTGATTGTATAATGCATATATGTAATCAAATGAACCTTCTTTTTTTCATATAATATAATGGTTATTTATTTCAGGCACTTCCATTAGTATTTTTTTTTTTTTGCACCCACGTGTAATCCACGTTGGGTTCATAATGACCTAACACCTCATTCAAAGACAAAAGTTTCTTTACTTACATAATGTGAACGAATTTTCTTAGACAATACCCCGAATTCGAATAATCATTTTTTTTAACAATATTTAAAAGTGCGGGCCTTAGATGTTAGATGCCAGTCCTGGGATGAAACTCCCGTAAAATTAAATTACACCCAGAAATTATTACACTTTTTCGCTAATTTGGGTCTTGAAAGCCGCACTACATCTTCAAAGCGTAAAATTGTGAAAAATTTTCGACAGAGCATAGAAGCGTTATTGGTGTTGTAAGACTTGTGCATCGTATTGCACGTTAAGGTTCAAGCGTAGCTGAACGTCTTTGAGCTCGCGGTGCAAAGTGTGGCTTATTTTGCATCCGTAAAAAGTTGAAAACTATGCGAAAATTGCTGAACAATCACAACACCGCGCCGTAGATACATTTCTTGGGTTTTGGAACAAACCCGATTCACGATTCTGAGGAATGACAGCTTCTCGATTTGAACTGAAAATCGACTCAAGAAGCACTAACACATGTTACTCAAATTTCAAAAGGAAAATTTTCTTCAAGGAATATTTTTTAAGAACCATAGGTGTTTCACTCACGCAGACAATTACCGTTAAACTGAACAGAAACAATTTTGGGTGTTCCATTGGTTTTCAAAATGAGTGCTTCAACGAGTGAAACCAATGGAAAGCGACATTAGAAAACCTACGAGTGATCAGATAGGTGCCGTTCCATTCAGACAAAGTGGCTGTTTGGCATGCTCTACGGGTGAAAGAAGTCATTGTTGGCCCGTATTTCTTCGAAGATTGGTATCTTCTATCTATTGGAGACTATTACATTGAATTAGGAGCGATCTCGTAAATTTCTACATCGAAAACATAAAGAATAGCAGAAATCAAAACTTCCTTATAACTTTCCCTTTAGGATCCCTCTTTAGAATCCAATTGACTGGACTACTCGGTATTTGAATACGATGCATTAGGTATTCACTCCTAACTTAGAACCTACTTCCAAATTGCAGTAGCTGTTATAGTTCAACAAAGTAAACTTTGTTCTAAGCAATTTGTTTACCTTTAAACACCGTTCAGCGGTTCCGCTTCTCAAGGCGGCACGTTTCTCAACATGTAGGTTTCTATATGAAACAAGTTAATTTTTTGAAAATTAAAACGAACGTTTTGTTTTTTTTTTAAACGAACGTTTTCATTTTTTTAGTCAGCATTTCCCTTCGCAGTATAATTTGAATCTCTAACTGAATCCCAATGAATACAATATCATCCGGAACACTATGCATAGTTGAGAGGGATGCTTTTACCATTTTCATTTATTTCTCATTATTTTCATGGCAAAGTGCTGGAAAAAATTTTTTGGCATGCAGTGCTTATCGTAAAAAAGCCTACAACATACTCGTATGTACGTACCTATATGTAGATGTACTGACACTGAGAGTTGTTATTGGAATGAGATGCTTGTGCTGTATTCTATCGCCCAACCTCAATTTGTGTGGCCACTATTAAGTTTTGAAAAAGTTGCGAGTGAAAGCGTGAAAAAATAACGCACCTTCTCCATACCCTCGACGCACCCTTGAATTGATTCTAGGGCTAGCTTTACTCTGTGTGTTTTTTAGTAGTATTTATTTTTTTCTCGCTGTCCCGGAGGCCATGTGGGATTTTCCACGCAATCAGTAGCGGCAACAACTGACATTTGGGATCCATAATCGCTATCGTCACTATATAGTTTTTGTTGTTATTCTACTTGTAGTTTGCTTGTTCTGTTCTGTTTTAGTACTGACGCACGCGACTGACACAGAAAACTCAGTGACAGTGACGATAGCGGTAGGGGGGATTCGCCAGCGCGAGATGATATGGTTGAAGAAGGCAAGGCGGCGGTGGCTAACATGCCGCGCTGTTGGATAGCAGGCGTGCTAGAAGCTTTGCCGTCAAACTGTTTGGATGACTGAGTCGAAAGAACTGTGCGGCTCTAGAGCTGGTTGAGTTGGTTTGGTTGGGTGACTACAAGACTGGGTGAATCAGACTGACCGACTGATGATGTTGGTGTGCGGTGCTGTGCTTTTTCATGCTTATGTGCCGTCTCGCGCTGTTTTTTTATTTTTCACTCTCACTTTTAGTGATAAGTTTTTTTTTTGTCCGCTTGTTGTTTTTTTTTTTCTGTAAACGAGCTTGCCGCGGCTGACCGACTAGCTGGTCGGGTTTGCTGTTTACCTAGTAGTTTATATATTTTATTGTTAATATTAATACTGAGTTGGAGCAGATATTTGTTTATAAACAAATTTCGTTTTCATTTATTAACAAATGCAATTTTGAAGAAATTCAATTTGCTCGCAGGGTTTTGGCGGTTCGGACAAGTCTTAGGAGCTTGTGAGTCTGTGAAGCTTTCGGATAGGTTCTGTGGGCCGGGTTGTTTTTAACAATTAAGAAGGCTTGTTTTGTTGTTGAAACGAAAAAATTGTTTAAAAATTGTTTAATGTGGAATAACTTTTTTATAATTTTGAATGGTAGATATGCCTACATGTGAGCTATCGTGTGTGTAGAAATGTACAATGTGTAACATACCTACAACACTATACTGCCTTGTTGAATGCTTTTTGCAAGATAGAATGTGTGTGCATTGATTTGCCATTGCGGGGGCTTGAGTGTATTGCGTGTTTTCTGGTCTTTAGATTTTTTTTAAGTTGATAGTTGATAAAGGAAGCAACACATGAAGAAGATAAGAATAACAATGATTTTTAAACCAACTTTTATATGTCAACATTTGACAGTGATTAAAAGCACTTGAATAAGATTATGTATTTTGTTCCGCAATTTTTTTTTCAGGTAAGATGTTAGTATTTACTCATCAACGAACGTAGGTATAAGAATTAAGAATTTATGATCGACATATGATTTTGATTTGATTTTTGACAGAGAATTTGGAGTAAGTGATTCCAGCGCGATCGTATGGTACCAGTGTCGTGATGGTTAGCATGTCTGCCTGTAAACCGGGCATGTCTGTCCCAACAGAAGCAAAAATTCTTTCCTTGGATATCGCTTAGTAAATTCATTCCCTTAAAAAGTGTTTTCTCGATTAACCGTTCGGAATCGGTAGAAAATTGTAGGTCCCCTCCATTCCCTCAGAAAGGCAATGATTGTGAGAATTGCGCTAGGCCCCATGGCTCCTTGCTCGACCCTATTTATTTATTTATTGAGCTAAAAATGGTCTTGATAGAACATTGTAGATAGAGACAGAAATTCTATATAACCTCTTTTAATGTTAAAGACCAAAATTTTAGTTAACATTTGCTCGTGTGCGTCTATTCAAATTCTTTCATAGGAACGTAACTTTCCTAGGTGAGCACAAGAGCACTACAATTCGTGATGGACAACAACCAACATCTTTAGCCAATAATTTCGATTTCAGGCGAGCTCTCTCCAGTTTTGTCTCTAAGTTAAGTCGTTTGAGGTCATCTCGCCCACCGAAAAGAGGTCCGCCATTTCACAAAAATTTGCCTTCGAAAACCCCTTGAGCCGGGACGTTGGTGTCAATCCACTCTGTCTACATGTCACAGCCATTCGTAATTTATCAATGCGCACTCTTTTAGCTATGCTCAAGTCGCGGAACAGTACAGCTGGTCAAGAAGTAACATGAAGGACATGACGGAACGAAATGTTAAAATAGCCGCTTCACCTATGTTCCACATTTTGAAGATCGTTGAGCGGGTATTGGGTAGCCGACTGCGAAATATGATACAAAGCTATCTGATTTGGTTGTCAGATATCATCGAATTTGTCGCGGACAAGCCAACACAACAACACATTCAATTCAAAGTATAAGGATCCTAATGGAAAAACATCGTGATTGCTAAGATTTGCATGTTGTGCTAGTTAACTTCGAAAAAGCATTCGATCGGCAACTAAATGATCTATGGGTGACCCTCAGACAACGATGAGTCTCAGAGGCCTTAGTGTGGATCATTGGTATAGGTTAGATGTTCTGCTGGAGTCACTGAAGCAATTCAAGTCATAGTAGATAGGTGTACATCTGTACATGTACACCAAGGAAGGGTTTGGAGTTCACTGCTCTGTGATGACATCAATTATCAGGTAAGCGTAGGGCGAATCAAGTGAAGACAAAACTCCGACGTCTTCTATGGTAGAAAAATTCCCCCTAAGCTGAAGGGAAGACTTCTGTACCCAAACAAGGTACAAAATGTTAGACAATATACAAAAAGTTTGAGAGTAAGTTGACTGTGACTCAGATAAAGATGTTCCGTATGACAGTAGGAGTAGCAAAGCTTGAAATATCATACGTTCAGACACGATAGAGAAGGCTGACTTAAACCCTCCTGATACAGAAAAATGTAACGAAATTAATATTTGGTTGGCCGCAGACATTGAAGAATCCAAAACTGTGAGGTTTGTCGACATATATTAAAACCACGAGCGGATCACTAAAGTCGAGCAATTAAGTGTACCCGTTCGAGATAACGATGCTCGTGTAACGACGAAAAAATGAGGAAGAAAAAGAAAACTTTGTTGAACATTATGATATTAAATAAATTTAAAAAAAAAAGTCTATAAATTCTGCAATTCTCAGTCTCATGACAGCAACAAATACCAATCTTTTAATAAAACAAAATTAGGAAACTGAAAAAACTGACAAGAGAGCGCTGTTAGTATGTTTGTCTTCCTAACGAAGAAAAAAATGTAAAAATCATTCAAAAAAAATTTCTGGTACAAACAACTGCAACGACTACAGGAAAAACCTCAGACATGGAACAAGTAACCTTTTACGGATTACAGCATACGTGACCTCACGTAATGTATAGCTATTTAAAATTGCACTTGTAACGTCGAATATTCACATATTTTGAGCCTCTATTAATTCACAGATGTCGCTGATGTCTCTTTAGATTGATTGCTTTCATTCCTTTGCCAAAAAAGACAAACCTTTAGTGAGAATTTCAGTTTGAACGGGCGGGACCTTTTTTAGATTCGGTTGGTTGCTTGTGCGTTGACTTGACAACTGATTTGGGATAAACTAATCTACCTTCGTAATAGAAACAAGAAATATGTCCCAAAAATTTCTTTTAATTTTATTTCATGAATCATAATAAGTAAGCAACTTCATGTGTTGAATGAAATTTTGTTCGATTACTGATGAGAAAATGCCAAATTGTGGTATACTAGATTACTCGATAACGTGAGTGGCAATCATATCAAGTTCACATGATTCCGTCACGAGTTATTCGAAAACGTGTGCCATAATTCGGCGCCTGATAACTTCCACGTAACTTCCAAATGTACTGCACCATTGCTTTACCTTCATACCATAAATAGGTAAGAGTTAGGAGCAACCCGTTATTTTCTCGCGATGTTTAAGTACTTGTACTACATGATTGAGAATTTTGTTTTTATTATAAAAATAAAGCTATTATTCTTCTTCTTTCATTTCAGTACTGAAAACTACAGCACCAACAAACTTTTAGGCTCGATTGTAAAACGTCTGGGTGATAGAAATTGATTTTAAAACATCTATGGGCTTTTAAATCTTAAGATCCTTAAACTAACTCACATAGGTAATGAAATTTTCTTATTCTAAAGTTGTAATCCCATTGCCAATTCACAACTGGCATAAGTATAAATATAATACTGTCAACCCCAACACCCCGCAATCAAAACGAACACCTCTATCATTTCACTCATACAATTGAAAAGATAACAGCGTTGGAAACAAACATCACATATTTGTCTTTTGATCGCTTGTAGCTTGTTGAGTCGAGTCGCATTTGTTCAAACAAATACGTATTGTAAAAATGAACAAATACAGAAAAATTAAAACACTTTTTTTAATCACATATTTGCTTTGTGAGAGAAAATGCGTAGATGTTGCAGTCTGTTCACTTCTTTAAAAGTTTTAATTTTAGCGGGTTTCGTTAACAAATCAAAATTCAAAATATCTGCATCCGACCATCCATTATGGCCACCTAACAAAAAAAAAAATTGTGGGTTGCCATCTTTTTTTTTTTTAATTTACTTGTAAGGATTTTAAGTTGCAATGACTAGACACCGCACATCTATCAACGGTGTTGCAATTGATCTTTCAGCCTTAGTAAACAGAACGCAGGTTGTTAGTTAATTTTGATATGTCCAAATTCACACTTAAGCTGACTTCATTTTTGACGAAGAATCACTACCAATCTTTCATTTTCACAATACGAACTTAAATAACTCATCAAAAATTTTGCAGTCCAAGTTTTCCGTTTGGGTAGAGTGATTCAGAACAAAGTAATTTTGAAATTCAGAACACTGGCTTTAGGTGCTTTATTTCATTTTTTGATCTGACATCTTTTCAATACCATTGCTTTATCCAAATCTTGACCAAAACCTTTCAATACGATCTCTTAGTCTTGAGGGTCTGATCGTTGTGCTGTTGGCCTTGCTAACATCTTCTTGAATCTTTTGAACTCTGTCTAAAGCTTTCTTAAAGCAACCAAAACCCATTTTATCAGCTTCGTTAGCAAAGTCCTGAAATCTTTTTTTCTATGTTAAAAAAGAAGAAGAAATATAAAAAAATTTTAAGTTAAGTTGAATAAATTTTTGATATAATTACCAAACCGTCTCCGAAAAATGTAGCCTCTGAATGTATTGCAAAAACAAATATAACGGCAACGATAGCAAAGAACAAGTGTTTTGAAAAATTCATTTTTGTTGAATTTTTTTTTTAAGAGAAAAAATTGCGAAGCTTAAAATGAGCAATGAGTGCCTGTGAAGTTCTAACCAATTTTAGGTAAGGGAATGCTTTTTATATAAGAACCACGATGAATGAATTTGAAATTCTCACACATTTTTTTCTTTTATTAAAATTATGTTTACTTATTTGCTTGCGTCTGCGGGTGATATAACGAACATGGTACATTTTATTGATTTTGAACCGTGTATAGAATATCATTCTATAGATACCTCGAGAAAGATTACTTTGCTAAGAGATCGAAGTAGAGATTGGAGGAGATTAAGTAATCCTTCTGGACCTTTAAATACCAGGGTAGACAGGGTAAAACGATTTTCTGTACACGTTTATTTTCAAATAGGAAGAAGTTTTGCCCAACTTTCAAGAAGTGAGGAACAAAGAATTTTGATAGGTAGGTGAAAGAACATCATTTTGTGGCTTCAGATTCGGAATGTTATGATTTTTTTTATTCTATTCACTTTCACACCACCTCAAAAACGAAGTACGTTTATGTAAACATTTTCAGCCATTCAGACAAAAAGTGAACAAGTTTTTTTTTGACATCAGGCCCACGAGAGAAATCATTTTTGTAAAAAGCGAACTACAAAACATTTAAGAGCACATTCCACATAGACTTAGCTACAAATTGAAATAAAATACTGACAGCGAGTGTCTCCAGAGATGGTCCTCGAAACTTTAAAGTGATTGTAATGGTAACACATGTTATTGTTTGGAAAGGTGGAAACGAAAAATTGAGATGGATTGATTTTGTTTTTCATTGACTAATATTTTTAACCGCTCTCTAAAATTTTGGTTTCGCTTCAAAAAACCGGTAGAGGTCTAGACATTCAATCAAAACCAACATCCGTCTGTCCCGTATTGGTTTGTGTGCGTCAGGTGCATTGAAATACAACCCAATAAAATATTTGATTTCGTACAAGCGATTCCCCAAAGGAAATAAGCCGGGTATGGCTTCAGATTTAGCGAAATTGATCAAAAATGACGCTTTCTATTTTGTTTTAATTTAATATGTGGTTTAGGAAATGTGGTTTTCCATCCAACTTCGATGATTAGGTCCGTTCGTTGAACTTTCCCCAGGGTTTTCCAGTCCTCAAAAAACGCTAAACCACAAATCACCACACATCCCTGTCATTAAAAAAACTATATGCCATTTGACAGCACTCAACTCGCCACAGCAAAAACCTATGGCGAGTTGAGGGAAAACCAAGGTCAACCCTAGGTTTTTAAAAACCGGCTTGTGGCGACCCCAGGGTGACCCTTGGGCTTCAACGAACAAACCTATTAATGACTCTTATCTCAATCATATCATACCGCCAGTTTCTGCAGAATATCTTAGAAATCTCACTTAGGAATGATATCTATAGAAATTCTTGCAGTTTATCTGAAAAAGGCCTTGTTTGACTTAAAGCCTAGGTAGTATCATCATTTGTGCTTCTTTTGCTGAACTATCAACAGCTAAGTTGGATTTTACTCTTATCTATCACTTCGATGAGAAATTAGCCACTTACTTTTATTTACGTGTCTTGTATACATGAAAGAGATAGCCCGCTTTTATTTATCTTTCTAGAGACTGGAGGATGCCACCCTAATACTGCGTACTGACAACCGTTTTGGAAATATAGAATCCATAAATATATAATACTGACTATTAATTCGGGTAAGAATTTTAAGAAATTATGCAAAATGGCTTTAACTATCATATGAAAACATACATACTTCATTGAAAGGTTTTCTTTGAAGTGAAACTTCTTATGCGACTTCCAACAAGGTTGCGTTAAACGTTTAACGCGGATTATCGATTGCATACTTTTCGGCACTGCTCGCAATTTGTTGATATAACAGTTCTATCAATTAATTTCGATTGCTTCATTAAAAGTAGTTTTGTGTTTTCTTTTCTCTTCAAATGAAATAATAGAAAATTGGGAAGTTTCACTTCTTCCGCGCAGATTTTTTTTTTTATAAGTTCGAAGAATATAAAATGGTTTTTAGTTAAAAATTGCGTGGACTATGTGTATATTAATCAAATGGGAAACTGAAATTAAAATAGCTAGAGTTAAATCACAGGGCTCATTTTTGGAGAGGGTAAGAAAAAAAATGCGCTTTTCATGACAATGAAGACACAATCGGAAGACTTACCAATTCCTCGCGAAAGGCGATTTCCCTAGAAAAACATTTTTGTTTTCTGTTGGATTCGATCCACAAATCTCCCGCGTAATAGACAGAAATACTTACCATCGCAGCACGGTCAGTCATTGTTGACACGGCCCTTAGAAACCAGGGTCTACATTCTTGTAGAATGGACATTTTACTATCGTCTTATGAATTTTCAGATTCTCTAACACGTTTCTTATACGTACACTAACTTCTTCGATTTTGATGTCGGGTATTTCTGTTAAGTTAGGTTCAACTTTTAAAAAGTGCTCCCGAACGAACGGCTAAACGAAAAAACGCTTTTAATAGCAATGATTTAACTATCGGAGGATTTGCCAATTTCTCGCGAAAGGCGATACGGACCACGAACCTCTGGGTTAACAGTCAAACGTGCTAACCATTACACCACGGGGCACGGGTATGTTAAGAAATTGTTGCTTTTTCGTTTAGGTAGATGACTCTTCTAACATATTAGAACCGACATAGGCATTTGATTTACAGATATAAAACAGCGTTTACAAGAATCTGGCGACACAACCAGGCACTCAATTTTTTAACACATGGATTCTTTCAAATTTGACCGAATTCGAAAACAAACATCTTTTCCGTTGATATTATGCTTAATTTTTGGTTGTTTCAATGAAGCTAGTGGGTAAGTCTTAACACTTTTCCGTACTTCTTTCTTTTTCTCTTTACATGAAAACATACTAAAAATATTAACAACTTAAATTCTAATCCATGTTTGATATTCCAAATTTGTTCAAAAAAGTCAATCTACAAGTTACGTAATGGGAAAGCAACTGTAGGTAGGTAGGTACTAAAACAACTAATAGTTGATACCTATTCTCTCTATAAAAAAAATCTAAACGCAAATACCTACCAATTACTCAAAAAACTTGTGCCTACAAATATGTGCCCGGTTATTTTTATTTGAAAAATAATTAAAATAAACATAAGCATGCTCCGTACCGATAATTTTCATGGTAGGTACTACATAGACAATCAGACATAATTATTACCTTTCCACCAACCTACTTTTCCTTTCACTCAACATCCAATGAATTCCCATGTTTTCTACATTGGCTCTTATCGATGGCAACCTGGACACTATGATATCAAATCACATTCTCATCCTTCCCTTAAACATCCCTTGTTTTATCCTCCTTTGACGAAAAAGTCCATTGCACCGATAAAAACAACAAAACCTACCTACTGTAGGTACGTACAAGTACCTACAAGCAGTTCATAAACCATTGGTATAAATTGATCAGAGCACAATGAAATCGGTTCGAAAACCGAAACCGATAAAATCGATTTCTTCGAATCGTTTTGGAGGCATCGACTCGTTCGACTTTTACCAGGTTACCATAAATAACTGTTGGCATTTCCAATCATTCGATAAAAAACATGGAGAATGCATCGAACGGAACATTAACGAAAAGCCACGCAGCATTTGGTATGTCCGTATAGTAAAAGTCGACGTGTCGCACCGCCCGCCGGTCGGTCGGTTGGTCGTTGTTACGTCTCTTATCGAATGAAACGTGCTTCTTTTCCAATTTACCTTTTCACGAACAAATTATTATACACTAAACCTTGCGCACTTGCCTCTGCCACCACCGCTCCGTCGTCCGTCGCCTCGTGTTGGCCAAGCGACTGCCTCTGTGTGTACTGTACTGTAATAGGTATAGGTTCTTGAACCGAAACACATAACATAAATAACCTATCGATGATGGGAAGAAAGCAGAAGATACCTACTGTCTGTCTGCTGTTGGATAATGCTCCTGTACTTGGTGTTATCACAGAGTATGATAGTGCGCAGGAAATGTTCTTTTTCTCTTTTTAAGACTTGCCCTGCTCATGCAAACAACAGCAAATAATATTTGGAGGGATATCGATTTTCGAAATGAACAATTTGAAAGGGCAACGTTTGTACCTATTGCCCAGAATGCGACTCTGTTCTTTGATGGAAAGTTCGGGTTCGAAACGTCACTTCTGAAGTCATCGACTTATCTAAAATACTCACCTTTTGTTTGCTTCCTACATAAAATTCCAAATAACTTTCGTTGCTGGCAAGTAAACAAATTGAATGTTAACGTGAGCCATCGCGCGCTGCCTGCATGTGAAGCAGGTTGTGGCTTTATGTGGGGCTCGTTCCAATGATTGGAGATTTTTTAATTTTTTAAAAAAACTTCTGTAACTCTAATTGTAATCAACGGTGGATATGGATATGGACTCTCAGTTTTTGTAGTTCTACTGGCATCATTGTATTCACTTTTACTTGATATGTCGTGGCTGTGGTTCTGCATCTAGGATGCGGTAGAGGAAGTTCTGTGTATTGCTAAAATGAATAAATATACAAGTAAACCAAAAGGCGCGCGGTTTAGTGCATTTTTGTTAACCATAAGTTATGAGGAATGGAGGAGGCCAACAATCTTTGCCGATTCCGAACGGCTTAGTTTTTCATAACTTGTATTTGCTCTCGAAAGACTAAGCAGTTTGAATCCGGAATTTGAACTCTTATGTAATAGACAGAAACATTATAAGCCAGGGTTACCACGTGGTTTGCTATGTTTCATAGGAAAAGCAGATTCCTACGTACTTTGAGGGAGTTTTTCTATGAATACCTGCTGCAATCGCCAACTTATGTTAAACACATTTGGCTCGACCCTTACAACACGCCTTTATAGTCAGAGTACAATTGCTACTACATCCTTATCACCAGTCGCTGTTGCTTTAACGTTACGTTGGTTCATGCACGTTACGTGACTCCAAATCACCCAAAGTGAATGAACACCAGCACCACTAGACTGAAATCAGATTCCGCAAATGGGAAAACACCAAAAAGAGTGTACACTCTCTGACTTCGATTACGCAAAGGTGAAGGAGATTTTTTTATGACAGAAACAATGACCTTGCATCAGCGTTTCCGGTATAACGGTGACATCAAAAAGTGCCTTTTTAAGAAACTGGGGTACCTACTACCAACGAATTTGGAGAGTTATAATAGAAAGAATCAAAAGTTCTAACTTCTTCACGTTGAAAAGAAAGGTTCTAATGATCTGAATATCTCAAAATGTAGATTATTGTGAATAACAACGTTCAACTTTCTTTTGTAAGTAGAACTAGTGCTATGTACTTTATTAAAGACTAGCTGAGTTGCCCGGGGCGTTGCTCGGGTCCACAGTTTTAAGGTTCCCGTTTTTATTCTTCCGTTTTCATTGGAATATGGAGATGAAATATAGTCTATGATACTGAGGGAGAGTGCTGCAATTCTTAAGCTGAAAGAATTTTTGAATTTTCTTAGTTTCCGTTTCCGTTCCCATAAATATATGGTGATCATACCTTGACAGGAACCAATGCTTGAACATAATTGTATTTTACCCTAAGAAATTCAATCCGTTGGACGGCCTATTAGTCTATATACTTCTACAACTACCTGAAATCCGCTCTAAAATACAGGGTGTCCCGTAATTCGTTTTACATACTTTGGGATATGATTCTTGGTCATATTCTAAGAAAAAAATTGTTCTACAGTCAAGTCCGTTTCTCAAGTTTGACATCACTTTTTGACAATTTAAAAAAAGGCTAACTTTGGTGTACCCTGACCTGTGTTAAATTCGATATCTCTGTCGAAACTGATGATAGGAACCTAATCCTATTTTTTGTAGAAATAACAAGCTTTAAGACTGTATTTAAATTAGGCTTCCATAGGTTTAGGGTTGCCAGATTTTCAATTTTAAGTGGTGTTCAAATTTTCTTCCCAAAACAAAGTTTTGACTTTGAGGTCATTTTTTTGGAGAAAAGGCCTGATAAACATAGAGTTTCTTTATTTTTTACAGATGAACAAAACAATAATAAAGAAAAAACTCAGCATTAAGTTAACTCAAAAACCCATACATTTTATGATACTAAGAAAAATACGAAATGGGAAAAATTTAAAAAAAAATAAAAAAAAGTTCTTGTTTTGAGGTTTGTTTGAATAAAACAATAATATGATCACTTTTAGTAGTTTTTTTATGTATTTAATACAAATACAATTATAACAAGTGCTCAAAGCCCCATCCTTCTTTTTGAATCCATGCCAGAGCCCGTTTTTGGATTTCATTGTGGGTGTTTGCTGTCGATAACTCTTGTCTTACTTGTAGTCTTGTAATCTTTGAAACTGTATTTAAATTTGACTCCTATAGGCTAAGGGTTGCCAGATTTTCAGTTAGTATAAAGTTCCTGGTATCCTTTGTTGTGCTTTTCTTCAATTTCCATTAAAAAACTCATATAAGAAAAAAAAATGTCTGCGTATTCTTCTCTCGTAAATGAAAGCATTTCAAAAAACTCTCTGATCAAACTGCAATCGTGACTTAATTTGACAAACTAATGAACAAATTTGTTTTCTTATTCTTTTATACGACTTATTTACCTATTGAACATTCATACCCCAAATTTAAAGCAAACATCCACAATGAAATCCAAAAACGGGCTCTGGCATGGATTCAAAACGAAGGATGGGGCTTTGAGCACTTGTTATAATTGTATTTGTATTAAATACATAAAAAAACTACTAAAAGTGATCATTTTATTGTTTTATTCAAACAAACCTCAAAGCAAGAACTTTTTTTTTAAATTTTTCCCATTGTGTATTTTTCCAAGTATCATAAAATGTATGGGTTTTTAAGCTAAATTAATGCTGAGTTTTTTCTTTATTATTGTTTTGTTCATCTGTAAAAAATAAAGAAACTCTATGTTTATCAGGCCTTTTCTCCAAAAAAAATGACCTCAAAGTCAAAACTTTGTTTTGGGAAGAAAATTTGAACACCACTTAAAATTGAAAATCTGGCAACCCTAAACCTATGGAAGCCTAATTTAAATACAGTCTTAAAGGTTGTTATATCTACAAAAAATTGAGTCTAAGATTAGGTCTCTATCATCAGTATTGACAGAGATATCGAATTTAACACAGGTCAGGGTACACCAAAGTTAGCCTTTTTTTAAATTGTCAAAAAGTGATGTCAAACTTGAGAAACGGACTTTACTGTAGAACAATTTTTTTCTTAGAATATGACCAAGAATCATATCCCAAAGTATGTAAAACGAATTACGGGACACCCTGTATAGACAACAAAGTACGAGTATTAACGAATCATTTTGATATTGTACTTTTGTATACATATGTATATAGTAATGTATTTTTATTTCGCGGTAACTAAATCATTTTTTTTCAATTTCAATTTTTTTTTCTTTATAAAATAGCTCTTTTTTCGGCTGATGGCATAAGCCAATGTCTTTTTGTGACAATTGTCAACAAAGAACTATGTAACTATAGGTAAATCTATTTTTATTTATACCTCAATTAAATCACTTTACTACTACTACCCGACAAGGAAACAAACAAGCATCCACTTTTTATTTAGATGAGTGTTTTTAGTGCCATTTTAAATGTTTGAGTGCCATATTAAAATGAAAAGTTGCCAAAAGGGCACGATAGTGCCACCTCGTCAACGCTGCCTTCTATACACAATCCTTTAAATTTTTTCGCGAAATTTCCAAGGGTGAATTTTAATAGAGGCGTAAGTCTGGTGAGTTTATTAAATTCACTCTTAGGAAATTTGACCCTAATGTCAAGACCTTGGCATCTATTGTGTTTAAGGTGTAAGCTTCCGATGAGACAGTTCTCATTTTTGCACTTTTCAATTTTGTACACATTGTGTAACAAAACTATAGCATTGCGTTACGTTGTTACTATTAATTTTGATCCATATCTAAGTATTTTTTCAATATTTGAGACAGTTGATAGTTGATTGCTTGCTCATTTCATTGCCATTGCTTTTAAAACTGCTAATCTAGGTTGTTCTCAGACAATGAAATGACATTTCACTGTTTTTTTAAAATGGTTGAAAATATGGAAATCTTTTCAAAGGTTACCTTCAAGTCCATTGCTTCTCTTTGTTTTCTTACCTCATTTTTTAAAAAGAGTTCTAATATATTTTTGATATTTCATTAAATTTTGCAGCTTATTTTTTTCTTTGTGTTGAAACTTTAACCACAAAAAATTTCAAATTTCCTTGTTTATTGGTGTTGCCTAAGAATTGACATGGAGATGCTGCTTAAGACTGAATTGCCTAGCAAAGAGAACTCAATGAGCAGCAATCCCATTAAGCCTCAGCCGCAATATCTTAAATAAAACAACAAGGTGCTGGCTGTGAGGTTGCTCCCCACTCCCCTAGAGGTCGGGGCTAGTGGCATAAGCTTAAGGAATAGGAAAAGAATTTGACCTACGTATAGAATCTAGTTTTTACAAAATCCAGTCCAGAAGACAAACTTGACTGGATTTCAAAATTTTCAGATGGCAACACTGCCAACCATCGCTTTTGATCCAACCTTAATTTTTTTTCTTTTTCGTCGATCGAAACTGGGTTTTTAATAATGTAAAAATTACGACAAACTAATGAAAACTGAAATGGCCGACTTCTGGAGTATAGACGAGAGCCAGTGATTTTCTTAATTTGCATCACGTTCATCAGAAAACTGAATGAAAAAACAGATTTTTGATAACAAGCCGAACGTAGAAATGAAAGCACTTAAGGGGCACACCATACTGTCTCCAACACCCTATTGAATTTGATTTAGATACGTTAAGTCACTTTGCCAAATGAAGTTATCGTGGCGTAAAGACATGTCAGCCTGTTACGCGGTAGGTCTGAGTTCCAGAAACCGGAAAAAATATAGTTTTTGCAGGAGAATGGCCTTTGGCGAGGAATTGGCAATTTCTCCGATATTAATTTCATGTCATAATAAAAAACGCTTTCTCGAATAGTCGTTTGAATTTGGCAAGCAAAATTGTGGATCCCCTTCATTCCCTCACAAGTTATTTTTAAGAAAATTTTGATATGCCCCGAGGCTTCTGCCTATGTTGGAGAACCCTGTTTACCTATTTTTCATTGCCAAATGCCAATAGGTACGTATGTAGATATGTATTATTACTGAGCCCAATATATTAAGCTTGCAATGAGACAGCATTCATCTAGGAAGGTGTATTAAATGAACTAGAAAGTGCGTAAGTTTTCACTATTCATTGCGAAACAAATACGTCTAGTCACATATCACGATACTATACTACTTCTCTTCATTCTCGGACCTTAAGCTTTTCAATTGAATTAGGTACTCATATGTCTACTTCTGGGATACGCTGAAATATGTAAATACAATTTTTTACTACACGAAAATACTACGCTGGATGACTATACCTAGTCAGGTCACTTCACACTATCTATATCTATAGTACTAAATTAATTGATATCCAGGTCTTGGCAGCTTTAAGCTAAGCCGCTAATTTTTACATACCAAATTCTTAAAATAGTCTCTACATGAGTAGATTTTTATAAAAAATCAATGTAGGTATACCTGCTCACTCTAATTGAAGAATTACCTCAAATGAAATTAAAAATTGTTCCCTGTCTAATTTGCTGAACTTTAACCATACAACTGCTTGTCGTTCATAATTAGCGTCACCATGAGAGTTCACACTTCTACCAATTTTCTAAAAAGTTATTTTTATTGAATTACTTTTTTTTAAAAAACGACCTCGAGTACTAAATGAATTCTCTCTCATTGAGCTCTAAATATGAACATACCACACGACACACCATTGATTGTACTGCATCATCAACACCATTGGATACCATCTATTTGTTGTTTCTATTCTTCTTCGTTTCTTCGTTCATTTTACATTCGAATTAATGTAATTCACTCAACTAAGCTCACAAACCAACACATTTCGCTATGAACAACTCAAAACGATCAGAACCTCATGCGCCGCAATAGGGTATTATTTTTTACCATTATTTTTCGGTACATTTCAGTTTTGCCAAAAAGCATTGTTTGTTTTGCCATTGCCGCGTATTTTATTTGAAATATCTATATCTACACAAACTGAAAGACATGAATGACTGGAGTCATATTTCCTATACAAAAAAAAAAAAAATAAACAAAAACCAAGAGTCCCACCAAACACCACTTGTGTGTATTTTCTACTCAAATACTAAGTGCGCATCATAATATTGTTGTTTTCAATAAATGAACGCTGGGTTAAACAACAGTGGAGGTTATTTGTTTTGGCGCCAAGTTCAAGATCAAGGTGGTTTAGATAGCAGACGAGAGCATACGAACGAGTAGAGGTAAATAAAGTAAGTGTGTTTCTTTTCTAAACAAAACAAGAGTTGAGTGTGGTTGTATTAGGTCGGCATGAGCTCCTAATATTTGGTGCCAGCTAAATGTTTGTTTGTTGAGGGCAAAATTATTGAAAGGCACTTGTGACGTCACAAGAGGCAGGAGTCTTGTGTGTTTTATTTGGTTTGAAGGAAAAATTTGTTGTTTTTATGGATTCTACAGAACAGGTGACCATGTTTTGTACATCAAAATGCGTCTACCATGAAAACTATAACGAAGGACTTATCTATATAAATAAAAACATTTTTTGTGGTTGCAGCTATGCACCACGATACATGAGTTAGGGGAGGAGGGTCAGTGGAAGAAGTGCTGACATGAGCATTTCTATGATTTGACGGAGTAACGAATATTGCTGTGCATTAAAAAGATTAAAGGGGTACCTTTGAGAAGTTGAGCGTAAAGCTAGTCCTAAACGACAAACATGCTCGCCGAGCATGCTCGTGCTCGCAGTTGGCGAGCCGCTCGCTGTTGGCGAAAATTTTCGATTTTTACATGTTCGTTGGCTTCGTTGTTTGCCATGTAGGGCCATGCTCGCGAGCAAACCGGTTTTTTACTATGAAGCAAACCTCATTTCTGCTGTGGACGTCGTCGTGTGCATATCGCGGATAAAGTAAAAAGGCAACAGACAGCCACAATTTAATAGAAGAATACACACGTTTACGCTGTGGGGAATCAACATGAAAGGAATGCTCGGCAAATGCGTTCGTCGTCTATGGGATAATGCAAACGAGCATGCTCGGCGAGCATGTTCGTCGTTTAGGACTAGCTTAATGCAAGTAGATGTTAAACTCAATCACCAGTAATAGGTTAAAGCTAGTCCTAAACGACGAACATGCTCGCCAAGCATGCTCTTGCGCGCCGTATTTTCATCGTCTAGGGGTTGGTTGGCGAGCAGTTGGCGAGCCGCTCGCTGTTGGCGAAAATTTTCGATTTTGTCATGTTCGTTGGCTTCGTTGTTTGCCATGTAGGGCCATGCTCGCGAGCAAACCGGTTTTTTACTATGAAGCAAACCTCATTTCTGCTGTGGACGTCGTCGTGTGCATATCGCGGATAAAGTAAAAAGGCAACAGACAGCCACAATTTAATAGAAGAATACACACGTTTACGCTGTGGGTAATCAACACGAAATGAATGCTCGGCAAATGTGTTCGTCGTCTAGGGGATAATGCAAACGAGCATGCTCGGCGAGCATGTTCTTCGTTTAGGACTAGCTTAAGGCAAGAGGCGTAACGCGTAAGGTGTAATTGCGGAAACAGAAAATTACTTTCTTTTAAACTTGCTGAGAAAAGATAATTTGTTTTCATCGCTTTATTTTCTCTTGTGTCCTGTTAGTACCAATGTGGTTAGTATGTGCTAGGTGGGTACCTACATGTAACATCTCTTTGAAAGAGTGTGGAAGACAATGCATTTATGGCTTTTTACAAGAAACTTGAACCGTTTCTTTGAAAAGCTCTTTTATAATTTTTCCATGGCTTCGTATTCATCAATACCCCAGACTTGTCCCTCATAACATAAAGCCGATTTAACTACAGCATCGGAAGCTTTGTACTTATCTGATAGACTCGGCTATTCAGCAAGATGTTTTTCCATGACACATTCAAAAGGCTTTGAGATGTCTTCGATTTGTTCTTATTTCGATTACTGTATTATTACTATTAGACAATTAAAATCGAAGCTCTTCACAATCGTCAAAGCTTCTCAAAATTTTAGCTTCAGTTGCTCGGGTCTAGCTCATTCAAAGTGTTGTTGACACAAACGCGCAAAAACCAAAAAATGTCAGGAACACCTGTTGGGTTTAACTATAGATTGCTATTTGTAAATTTTATTAAAATCAGTCCAACTGTCTTGAAGTCTATATGGAACATCCTAACATGTACCGATTATTGCAAATGAACGCATAGATGAAAACGTTTAATGTAAAATTTATTTAAGTGTTGCTTATCCAACCGGCCCTCTCGGGTCTTACTTATTTGAAAGGTTTTTGACACTAAATTATCAAAAACCAAACCAATATTTGTTGCTAAGCTTTCAATTATCACCCGCTGGCCGTATCTGAAGACTTACTCAAAATTTTATCTTAATTGGTTCAGCTGTTTAGCTAAAGTTCTGAAACCAACTTAAACAGTAGAAAAAATAAATAACTTCAAAAATAGAATTTGTAATGAAGAAAAAAATGCATAACTGTTTCGAAAATCGCCAAAAAGTATCAAAAACAGTAAAAAACAAATACCTAATCTTCAAAACGGTGATAAAAACGTTTACCAAAACTCAAAAAAATCTGATAGTTTTGCATTAACGATTTAAAAAAAATCATTCTGTGTCGCAGCACCTTAGTGATGACGACACTAAGCAGCAATCTAGGCAAACGGTGAACGCTTTTAACTTACAAAACATTGATATTCCCTCGAACCAGTTTGACTCTATCCAAGAGGTGAGACAAATTATATGTTTTTTGATCAATGCAAGTTTAAAAACTCAATTCTTTCCAACATTTAGAAAACTTGCCAAAGTAATACCTATCCCAAAACAAGGAAAATCATATCAGCTTGCCTAGTTGCTTCAGTAAGCTATTGGATAAGGAGCTCAAATATAAAGTATTGCATATTGTTGAAGGGCATAAACATTCGTCCAAAATGAGTTTGGACTCTGAATGTTTCACTGTACCCCCCATCAAGTGTTGAGAATCTGTGATCACTTTAAAAAGAATCGTTCTCTTATTAAATTGACTGGTCTTATCCTACTCGATATGCAAAATGGTGTTTTGGTTTTCCCGTTAATCTTGTAAAAATTATTCAAAGATTTTATTTATTAATCGATATTTCGATGTTTTTGAGAATGGCAGTTAGTCTATTATGCAAGTTCCCAGTGGTGTCCCACAGGAATCAGTACTGGATCTCTTTTTGTACAATATGGATGCCAGGTATGGGGAAAATGTGGAGTGCCATATAAATAGATTACAGGTATCTCAAAACTTATTACTTAGAATAATGCTTATACTTTCTTGATATCATTAAACCGATGATTTGCATGGAAGAGTGAGTGTGGAAATGATTTCGCCAAGAACCAATAAACTAAATAATTCGATTTTTTCAAACCACTTATCAATCAAATGTCGTCTTGACCATCTTAAGTTTGATTTTTCTGTTGAAAAATGACCATATTTCCGATCTTTGTTTATGAAATTAGCCGTGTTTTATTGGGAATCTATATGCAGGTTTGCAAAAGATCGCAAAATATCGGAAATTAGAAAACAACAACGATTAATGAACAAAAATAAGTCAGTGTTCAAAAGCGAACAGAGATGGCAGGTAAATGGTGTTTATGGAATAAAGTTGCGTTAGTGAGTACAGCGTTTTAATTAGACTGCACAAGCTATAAGATTCTCAATAAAACGTACCTATTGTTGGCTTGCTTATATTTACATTTATTAATTTATTTATTAAGAGATGCATAAATATCAAATCGTTTATCTTTTTATTCATTTATTTATTTTATTTACATTTACAGTGGTGGTCCAGTATAACGAACGATATAATGTCCAGAATCAATTCGTTATATCGAAAATTCGTTGTATCGAAACCTTTTTGTCATATAAATCTTTAGGAAAATAGACTCAATTTGTACTCAAATTTAAGGAAAGAGTCGTTAATATGCATTTGATTGTTATTGTTGAATGCCTCTTCCCGTAAACTTTTTAGAACTAAGACTTTAGAGTTTTCAGTGCCAATTTGTCTGAAATTCGTTGTTTGTTCGTTATATAGAATAATATAGAATAGAATGGACTTGAAAAAAGTGTTCGTAATATCGAACTTTCGTTATATCGGCAGTCGTTATACTGGACCACCACTTTACTTGTTTATTGACTTATTTGTATGTTTGATTATTCACATCACTTTTAATAATCGCAAATAATCTACCTTTTGTTACATTTATTAAGAACAACTTGTATTAAGAACAACTTTATCTTTAGTCCAAATGTACCTCCTACTCCTCCCTCTCCCTCTCTTGTAATGGAGATCCTGTCCTGTGCCACCCAAACGCTATTGTCATAAACCAATGTCCGGCCCACTTGATTTATCCATTGTTGGTTTCCTTAATTCCCTGCTTCGACTAGGGTAAAGCTCTCGGAAAGAGCAATCGAAGACACTGAACAGTAGACACTCAAAAGCCCAATCCACAATTATCACCACCCAAGCAGAGTTGTTTTGTGGCGAACGAATCTTTTGAGCATTTTCCTGAGCTATTAAAGGCATTTCCCTAAAATCTCTCGTGCATATTTTTTTGGTTTTACACAGCTTGGCTTTCTTCGCAGTAATTAAGACAAAAGTGTCTTCCTCACTCACGAACCCTGGCCCTTCTTGATCATTGCTTATTTATTTTCATTTATTTTCATACGGTACTACACCTGTGAGGAACCTTGACCAAACTTTCGATTGGATGCAACTTTCTTCTTGCTTGTCGCTGCTCTACCTTCATCACTTTTATGCATGTACCCAATAAGCCTTGTAGATCTAACTAAACATGAGGACTGAAGATTCACAAAGCTTAGACATGATTGACGCTTTAATTTTTTTTTTGACAGTGTTTCAAGACGAGCGAAACGATGGCCATTGGCTATGTTTTATGGGATCTTAAATATTGTTGGTGTGAATTCGTGTGTCCTCCTCAAAATTGCGTCCGATAAAATTCAAATAAGTCGAAATTTCTTAAAAAACTTAGCTTTGGAACTCATTAAACCCCAAATGGAGGAGAGGTTTACTTGGCCAACTTTGCCATCCAATCTCCAGGTCCTCATTGGAGATATTTTAAAAAAGAAGCGACCTGTGGCTGAGTCAACATCTTCAGTCACTACAAAAAACAGATGTGTCGTGTGTCCACGAGACAAAGACCGCAAGACCAAAATACGATGCACCAGTTGCCGAAATCCACTTTGTGGCGAACATAGCCGCTCAGTGTGTCATAATTGTCTTGATGTAAACTTTTAAAACATTTTTCATAATTAAACATTCCTATCTTTTATGTTAGTAAATAAAATTTTTGATGAAATGGTATTTTTTTATTAAATTGGGGCAAAAACTTGTTGGGGTTCCTAAGACCCCAGGGTAGCAATAGTGTTTCTCCCGGGATGGGTAGGGTTTAAGGGTTAAAGATAATTTTAAACCTAAACCAAGCCCTATAAACCTCTGTTTCTTGCTTTTAAAACCCCATTGATTGAGATACATCATCATACTCATAATAATCAATAAACAACCATTCCCACCAATTGCGAAAATAGTGGAAATACAAAATTGCCAACTTACCGGAATTTGTTACCACTAGCACACACAGGTTCCAAACAGGTTAAAATATAAATCCCAGGGTTCCATGTTGCTTAGAAAGGTTTTATGAAGCGACCCTAGCGCTTTGTTACGTACCTTTTTCACCTGAAATTTTTCAAATACCACTGCTCACAGGTAAACAAGTTACTGATATCATACGACTCGATAACATTTCAAAATAATCGTTTGAGTAGAGAAGACACTGCCTGTATCCATATCCATCCGACCTAGGCATAGCATAGGCTTTATGCCTTTATGGTTAATGAAAATTAAACGATGTAATCTGGTTGTGGTGCGGTGAGATGATAAAGGCAAACACTAAACCAGTCAACTCTTATCAAAGAGTCAGTCTTATGGTAGAAGTAAATAGACTAAATTTTGCCCTCGGTTTCGGTATACGCGCCATGTCGCACGTTTTACGCAACTAGTTCCATTGCTGCGCTCCTGATAAAAAGACTTGTTGCTGGCGCTTGAATCACAACAAAGCAAATCCACCGTCGCAACATAGCAAGGCCACACATCAAAAGGTTGTAAAATAAAATACAAGTGGGGTGGAGGTTGTTAACAATTCTATTGAAAGTCTGAAGAGCACAGCGCCGTAGTACTTGTTGATATAGAAAATAGGTATCATAACTTGAAGAGCATTGCGAGACAGCAAACACCGCACACCGCACAGGCCGCAACGACAGCAAAAATACCGCAGATAGCCACAGCTCCTAAAAACGATTCCCGTACTTTGACAAAAAGCAGCAACATTTTCTCTTGCGGTTTGTTAAAAGGCTGGCCCAGGCAGCAGCGTAGAAAATCAAAAAAGTCCGCTAACTTAGAATTGCGCAACTTTAGTAAACTTTTTTACTAGCAGATCATAAATATCAGCAGGCAAATGACCGATTTATCAGAGTGAAGAGAAGTCATTTCGTTTCTCTCGGTTTAGTGTTGAAAAATATTGTGAAACTTTTCCAAACAAATTTTTTTCCACGTCCCTTAGTAGTGTGCTTCTTTAACTGACTTGTGTAGAATTCGTAGTGGTGACCCTGCTGGTGATAGCAATGGCAACGAGCAGCAGGGCACCAACAATGAGTAACATTTCATGGGGAAAGGTGTACTTACTGTGGCTGTGATATTTACTTGGACTACTGCGAAGTAGAAACCAGAAAAGAAGGAGAATGTGCCTAGTACAAAACAACAAAAGAGTCTCTGAATGGAGAGTATTTTCTGGTGGTAAGAGATTTTTTTCGAATTTCCTCCAGAAATGTGGGGAAGTTAATAAAGTCTGGTTAGCAGGGAATCATAATTCGTAGATGAGGATGTTCTGTTGAACGCTAGCAGAATGTTATTTTATTTGAGATGATAAACGCCGCACAGAAAAAAAATCTAAGGCGACTTTCTAAGCGTACCTACTGTGAGAGAGGGGATTGTGGCGTATAATATTTAATTTGATTCGAGGGGAATTATAGATAGGTATACTCTTTCTATACTAACGCAAAGCGACGCTTCAGAGGTAGTGCATGACTGGTGCCGGTTTGTTATTTTGAATTGTGTTAACTTCTGCTGATGGGACTCGATTTTTTGTATAGTAGGTGCAGCAGGTTAACGTTTTGCTTGGGGAAAATAATAGGCACACAAAATTACTGTGGACGGTTTTTTATTCCATCTGATGTTGATTGAAGAACCTATCCAATTGGATTATTGCTTTGAAGGGAAACGTGGAGAAGGAATACAAGAGGAGAAGAAAGCTGGTTTGTTATTGTTAGCAATTGAGTCTCTGAAAATCTCATTGTCGTTTCTTTAAAAATTGACTATTGAGTTGTGGCGCTGAGTGCTCCGGCAATGGAAACGGTGGTAATATTGCTCTGTAAATGGATGGCAATGCGGTTGCTGTTCATCATCAAGGCAATTGATTATTGCTCACAAAATGTCTTACATCTTAAATCTATAATCTTATTTCCTAGTTCCATTCTTGTCTTTTCATCGTTTCCTCTAAATATTTTAATAATTTTGGTGCGTGGATCGCACTCATTTTCGTTTTTGATGAAATTCTTTGGTAGATACTAAAAACCTACTCAATCAAGAAAATTTAAGTGTTTTCAAATATTAGAGCGCATTGGAAGTGGAATGATATTTTTGATTGGGAACTTTTGGTCTGATAAAAATATTTCTACTTTCGAACTAAGGCTATAGTAAATTCGTTTGTTGAAGCCCCTGGGGTTATCCTGTGGTCCCCACAAAGCATTTTTGAAAAATTTAAACTCAAGCCTGAATGTCTAACTGAGTGTTTTTTAAGCCCTGGGTTTGTCGTCAGCGAGTTCAAGTATAGCACTAGGTTTTTGCTGGGGCTAGGTAAGGTAATGAAGAGGGCTGTATTAAAGTATGTAGTTTTCATCAAATAACTGGGATGTATGGTGACTTTGTAGGTAAGCGTTTTTTGAGAAATGACAACTCAGAGGGTTGTCAAGGAAACCTGGGTCAACCCTAGGTAAAGTTCAACGAACGAACCTTATATCATCAAGCTTTTTCACAATTTTTTTTCTATAATATAGAAGAGGTCTTGGCTCGCGAGGAAGTTTTTCACATAATTTGCCGGTTCTTAAATATTTTACTGAACAACACGGCTTCGCTTCCACCTTCCAGGACCATGTTTATTTCATGACGGGCTGTATGTCTTCAGTAACTTCACGAATTCTAGCTTTGAGGTCTTGAATCGATTGTAGGCCATTTGTATTGATCTTATGTTTCTGTCTTGTCAAAAATTCTTCTAGCCATCGTTCTATAATGATTTCTGCAGAAGCTGCATGGACGAAGAAGAGGAAGAAACCATTCTTCATCTTCTTTGCTCATGTCTTGCACTACTTCATAGGAGGAAAACTCATCTCGGTGAAGTCTTCTTCGACGATACTAGCGACTTAGATTACATAGACCCTAATCGAATTTCTGAGACTAGTAGATGACTAGCTTGCTGATCTCTGTGGTATCACAATGGACCGTTGCGGTCTAAGTGTGTCAGGCAATGCACGTAGGTAATACTCATTGGCTGACAGCCACTTCCACCTAACCTCACCTCTATAATGCCATTCAAATACCGCAGAAGTTACTTCAGCCTCATTTTCGAAAAAGTAAGGGCCAATGATCACGCTAGACGAAAAAACCCACCAAACAGTTTGATTGAGAATGAATAGGATTTTCAACAGAGGCAAATGTGAAAACAGTGCTTGTTAACGTAGCCTCCAAGGAAAAAATGAACCACATCACTGAAACTGATAATTGTGATGCATTCCAGCAAACGTGACATTATTGATTCAGCAGGCTTGGGCGTGAGCGGGACTTTAAAAGCCATAAAACCTAAGTCTTGGAGTAAAATCTGTGGGGTGGACAGTTCCAACGAACGACGAGACAAATCTGGGTTTGTTCCTTGGTCGATTAAGTTTGAGTATCAGGCAATCCTATTTTGAAAGGAGATTGCCATTTTAAAGTTTAGTCAGCAGTTCTTGCCAATCTGCTATTAGCCGAATCAAACTCTTTGTCACTATGTGGACATTTTAAAGTGACAGCGTTGTATTTATCTGTTAACTATAAAAGTTCCTCGGTAGACACTGACTGGTGCCGCAAACGGTAGCTGCGACCAACACTACGATCGCGGTGTAGCTTACATAACTCGGTCTATAAACAAAAATGTAATAATGACGGTCATGGAACAACAGCATGCGATGAATAATTTAATGATCTCCAACTGTAGAAGATAATGAGAGATAGAGATATAGAGACAGACAGTCATGTATATAGAAATAGAGCAAGAGGGAGACAAAGATAGAGATAGGGACAGAAACAGAAATGGAAACAGAGATAGAGATAGTGATAGGGATAGAGGTAGCGATAGAAATAAAGAGACAAAGATAGCGATAGAAATAGTGAAATCGTTAGAGAGATGTGGAGATAGAGAGATAGAGAGAGATAGATATAGAGATAGAGCATAGAGATACAGATACAGATAGAGATAAAGATAGAGAAAATATGAAGATAGAGATAGAGATAGAATTAGAAATAGTGATAGTGATAATGATAGTGATAGAGATTGATATAAAGATAGAGAGAAAGACAGAGTGAAACGATAGTCGATAGAGCCATGATTACCTTGAAAGGCGAAGATGGCCCTGAATTTGAAGAATCGTTTTGTATATTTTCAAATAAAAAAATCCCCACAAAAACTATTACCACCGTATTTAAATTCTTTGAATTGAAAAGCGTTCTTTGTTTACCGGCTATTCGGTGCATAATATGCCGCCTTAAGGTCCAGCCTATTCAAATTATTGGCAAATCCACCACTGTGCTTCAAACAACCCTTGCAACAATATTTTTTTGTTGCAAAACCAATGAATGGCTGAACTCTCAGAAGGCTCCTTGCAAACGGATGGTTTTGTAACGCAGTGGCGTAGCGTAGGGGGGGTTTTGGGGATAAACCCCCCCCCCCCCCCCCCCCCCGAAAATATTTCAGTCGAATATCATTTAAACGCTTCATTTATTTTTTTTTTTGTTTTATTGATGCAAATTTGTTTTTCATATTTAAAATTTAAGTTCAAGCTTTTCACAAATCAGTATCTAAATACATGTATGTTTGTGTTTTGCCTACATTGAGCTATAGAAAACAGTTGAAATGCGGTAGTAGGGCTCCTATTTATTTAAATCATTGACTTATTAAACATGGACTGCTAGGGCCCAACTTCACTATGGTTCCACTTATTCTAAGCAATACTAGCGAGCATCATTTCAGCGGAAAACTAGTGAAACATTTTTGACACTGCTAAATAATCACGCTAGCTAAATCACAGCAGATGTCGTTAGTGTTTTAGTTAAGAGTAAGATATTGGCTAGTGTAACCAAAAATAAGTGCAATCATTATTATTCAACTTTTGTATAGAGAAATAATGCAACTAGCAGTCCATGTATCATAAGTCAATACAATGCTTCAATCACATTGATCTATTACGCCAGTTCCACAAAGAAAAATCTCACTGAGCGATCAATGTCACTTTGACGGAGCGCAAACAGTTTTGTGGAACATAATTCTTAGCTCAACAACTGTGTCCTTGTTTTCAAATTTTTACTCATCATCATCAGAATGTACAACGAAAATTCGCTGATGCTGAAAAAATAACCGAGTCTATAGGAGAAAAAAAAAGGAAAGACGTTGAGAATATTGATGAAACCGTGGAAGTAATAATGAATCAATGGCCAACAGCGACTGAGGCAGTTACTTCAACCGTAATAAATGAAGTGTTATTGTGGAGACAACGTTGGGTTAGGGCAAAAACTCAACCAAAGACATTTATAGAATCATGAAATCTTTGTAACGATGCACTTTTTCCAAACATTTTCAGGTTTTTGTAAATAGGTGCAACATTGGCTGCGACCATTGCTAGCAGCGAGCGTAGTTTTTCCACGTTGAGGCGTCTAAAATATTGGATTAGGAATTCTACAGGCGAAGATAGGCTGAATGGGCTTGCTCTTATGAGGTTTAACAGGCACATTGACATTAAGGTGGAAGAAATTATCGAATGATTCGCGGAAAGCAGAGAAGAATTGATTTATAATTTCGTGTATTTTCATATGTTCTTATTTTCTGCACTTTATTATTGTATAGATATCAATAAATTGGAAAAAACCTAATCAATACAATTGAACAACGACTTTTACTTATGTAAAAATATTTACATGTAACCAGCCCCCCCACCCCTCCCCCCCCCCAAAAAAAATTTCCTAGCTACGCCACTGTATGTAACGTCGAAGTTTTCTGTCCAAATTGATATCCAGCACGCAATTACTACTTTTACTTTTAAAAATTGAAAGCAGAACAAAACAGTTTAGAAGGTTTTCTTCAACAAACGTTTGACTACTGATGGCGTTGGCAATTGGGAAACACCGCCCATCGCATAGATAACTTCAATTGAAAGCGATAAGATAGAAGTCGTTGTTGTACGTTTACAACCGCGCTTTGCCACCTGCCTGCAGTTCTCTTGAATATTGTACCTACCGTAGCGTTTAGACGATGAATTACATTTTAAATTTTTCATTACCTACCTCAAAAACATAGTTTTCATGTTAATTATTAAATAACATGCTCGCAATACTTAAAATTCAAGTGTGATAAACTTGTCAACATACCTACCAATCAATACAAAAATTACAACGCCAGGTCTTCTTGAAGCTGGGCCAGCTCGATTGCTGGTATGTGGTATCAAATAGTATCTTGTTCGTAGTGGGTAGATGTTTTCTCTTTTTTTTTCTTTCGAAGCAAGCACGTGGTGATGTAGTTGTTTACCTACCCACAAACATGTGCGAAAATAATGTGGTGACTAACTCAGACTCAGATGCAGGTGCTGTGAGCTGTGAGCTGTGCTAGTGCCAGTGCCAGTGCCAGTGCCAATGGGTGTTCCCCAATACCAAAGGTCTTGTTTTGTTTTGGTGTTACTACTACATACTATACATAAAAATGTAATCATGTATCTATGGGCCTAGTGCTGCTGCTTGTGGGTTGTGTTGTACAATAATAAATATACATTCAGTTAATGTGACGTAGTATGTGAATACGAATTCAAGTTTTTTGTGTTTATTTTCTTCTTTATATCTGCTTGGCAGTTTTGTTTTTGTGTTACGTCATACGTGAATGTAGGTGATTCCAAGCGAATAGGGAACATACAACGATGACATTTTTACACTGTGTCCCGTAATAATGTGGGAATAATACGTGTAGAATCTACACTGTAGATGATACCTATTGCTTTAAATAAATCCATTAACATGAAAACAAACTACCTTTGGTATGGGAAAGAATGACTGATATTGGTTTTGTGTTGTGTACCCGAACCCGTGCCATGTTTTTTTTTTTTGTTTCTTGTGTGTCACACGAGGATCTACTAATATTGTATAGAAACAATGTGTGCTTGTGCATTGCACATCATCCTAGTTTTGGTTTTTGTGATTCCCCTCATCAGCAAACACACTCTTGTAGGTAAAATGGTACTAACAATGCGGGAGAATATTATGAAAGATTCGGGAATGGTATGCGTGGCAAAGTTATTTTCGTAGGTATGAATAAAATGTGTCTATGTAAAAAGATGTGAGAGTTTGGTTTGGTAAAATGTGAGTAAATTTTATTGTAGCGTGGTTTTTTCCAAGTAGGTTGGTTGAATTTCATTGAAGAAGCCTATAAATGTGTGTAGGAAATTTTTAAAAATGTGAGTTTTTGGAATAGGCTGGCATAAGTCGGTAGAAAGTTGACTTTCTATTTGATTGACTTTTATACACGTATCTACCACTCACTACTCAGAACAAGTCAGATTTGCTAGGTAGCTACTCTTACCTACCCAAAACTAACACCGTAGCATATCTGAGTTGAAGGAGATGAGAAGAAACTACGATATTGTGTTAGAATCAGCGTTTAGCCTTTCTACTACATATTTACCTGATGGATGGGTATGTAGTTAAATGTAAAAGGGAACACTGAGACGGACGACTAATGGCACTTTCCATTGGACGAAAAGAACCGTCCAGGAGCGTCCAGAAGCATTCTCAAACCGTTCCATTGGTGCAAAAAGATCGCTTCTCATGATTCTGAGGAGTGACAGCCGCTTCTCGATTTGAAATGAGAATCGACTCAAGAAGCACTAACACATGTTAGGGTAGGTGTACCAGTACCCGGCCAGTCACTAGTACCCGGCCACTTTCCATTAAATACGAAATAATAAGAAAATAACACATTATTTGCATGAGCAAAAACATTGTGACTATTATTTCAGGCCCAAGTAATGCTTTGGTAAAGTTTGTCTGATCTGCGCTTGAAAGATCCATGACAAAAAAAATATTTAGTTTGTGAAGTCCGTTGTGAGAGCAGGAAGTGCTAGTTTGAGTTCGCGAGTGCTAGTAGAACCGATTTGCAAAATAAGTGAGTTTCAGGGTTCGTGGTAAGCATACAAATCAGTTTTTTTTTTTTTAAATAAATATTATGTTTATTGATCGTAAACTATAAAAAAAAATATAAATTTTTTGTTTTAAATTACTAAAAATGTGGTGGCCGGTTACTGAAACATAAATTTCTTATGATGCTCTAGTATCCGGCCAGGGTGGCCGGGTACTAGAACTTTGCCTGAAATCGAATAATTTACTTTTTTCGCGTTTAAACGTATGATAATACTTTTGCCTACCTCCACAACACAATAAAACGTATTAAAAATGTCAAGTTTTAGTATCCGGCCACCTCTTTTTGTCAAAGGTTTACTATGGCCGGGTTTTAGAACAAACCGGCCACCTCACTAATTGTGAACAAATTCATACTATTTATTATAGAAAATGAGTCAAGAAATAGTTGAAGGAGAACCACAAGAACTTTCACGTACTCAAAGAATCGAACTTGCTCTAAAGGAATTCCGGAAAAAAAATTAAGCCATAGAAAAGCCACTTCGAAGTATGAAAAATAGAAGAAAAGGAAGCTCAAAAATCATCTGGACGCAAGAGAAAAACGAAGAAACAAGTTATTAAATGCAACAAATGCCAAGAAATTCTTATAAGCGATACTGAAGAAGACGGTTTAAGAGCATATTGTCCTTGTGGTATCATCTATCATCTTAAATGCTTGGGTTAGGTTAGGTGGAAGTGGCTGTCAGCCAATGACACACTTAGACCGCAAGGGTCCATTGTGATACCAGGGAGATCATAGCAAGTTAATCACCTACTATCTCAGAAACCCCAATTAAGATTAACGAGTTGATCACCCATTAATCTTTCATTACGGGACTAGCCGGTTAATCACCTGCTAGTCGAACCGCGCGGAACTTTTAATGTATTTTGAAAGACTTTAAGGGTCTATGAAGTAGTGCATGAGCAAAGAAGGTGTTGAACGGTTTCTTCCTCTTCTTCGTCCATGCAGCTTCTGCCGAAAGTCATTGGGAAACACACCAAGTCTTTTGGAGTGTCTTCTTATTAGACAGTGTCCCGTAAGAACACCAATGGTAGAACCTAGATACAGGCGGTTCAGGGCTGTTTGTCATCCTTGAAGCGTCTTGTCTAAGTAGGAGTTTACATGCAGCGATATAGGTATACCTATATTGTTTTATTCTGAGCGTAGAGAAGTGGTCGTACCCTTATACAGTTGCTGGTATGTCCCTGTGGCCCGGCACCCATGAAAGGTGCAGTTAAATGAGGTTTAATAAGTTTTTTGCCCTGTATCTTTGAAAGTGCCTTAGTAGGTAAGCTAGACTTAAAGTTTTTTCTGAAAGAAATAGGTATTGTTTTGTTTTACGAGTTTAATGTTATTTTTATTTTTTTGTTAATTTTTTTGATTAGCAAGGATTCCTAAATATCGTTTTGTAAGAATTTTTTGTTATTTTTCGGGAACTGAATGATGTTTTTTTTTAATGAAGAGAGCTCCTATTTTGTTTTGTTAGTTTTTAATAATAAGTTTATTTATGAAATAAATTTAACTAACAAAAATGTCAGCCAAATTGTAGAAAATTGAAATCTTTTACTTATTTATCGTTCATGTAAAAAATAACTTTTTTTGCATTGTTAGTTTTAATTATATATTTATTATTTTAAGTAAGCTAGAATAAGCTTATGCGATAAAACTAAAATTTAATGAATATGAAATATTTTTTGAAAAAAAACTAGTTATTTATTGATAAAAGTGTTTAATTTCAATGGTTTAGTTAAGATTTGCTACAAAAGAAAAGACCTGGCCGGATACTGGATCAAAAGTGGCCGGTTACTGAAAATTGGTGGCCGGGTACTGGTGAAAAAGCACTTTTTTTAAAATAGTTGTTCCAGTTTTAATATTATTAAGTTTACAGCTTTAACATTATTTTTGTTTGATTGAAATTTTAAATAAGATTAGAAAAAAACGGACTCCAAAATCTCATACCATAAGACGAATTTGTTATAGGGCCCCAAAGTGAGAAAATTCGTTAGGTGGCCGGATACTGGTACACTTACCCTACTCAAATGTCAAAAAGAAAATTTTCTTCAAGGAATATTTTTTAAGAGCCATAGGTGTTTCACTCACACAAAGCCAATTACGTTAAACTGAACAGAAATTATTTTGGGTGTTCCATTGGTTTTTAAAATGAGTGCTTCCCTGAGTGAAACCAATGGAAAGTGCCATAAGAATCTCTGATAATTTTCTGAGGATTTGAATTGCCGAAAAGGTCTTGGAATTGTGTATAGGCATATCAACGATCGCGAGTCAAAGCTGAGCGGTGGGGTGGTTGACGAACATCTTTCTTTGGATAAGTTAAGAGTAAGTTTAACCATTAGATATCAATACGGTGACCATCCGTTCGTTTTAATGAACAAACAGTTCTGGGGCCGAATTACCGCATCAGTGATCGAGTGAGTGAGTATTATTACACAACATCAGTCTGTTGTTCATTTATCGACTGCAATTCGTTCAAATGCTGATGAAAGAATGACAAATTGTGGTATTAAATTGCTCGACAACGTGAGAAGTAATTCCAAAAACACTATTGCTCGATCATGTATGCGGTAATTCGACCACTGTATTTGATGAGAATGCTCACTATGCTATTTTTCCGCAAAAACATTTAGGTAGCTGTTTTTTGGAGGTTCTTCATTAGATGTTCTCTATTTCTCATAATTTTTTCAAAAGGAACTACCATAGTGTTCAAAAAACCATATCATTCTGCTTCTATGCAGTTGGTAACTAACTAGCTGGTTAGGCTAAAGTGGAGTTGAGTTGAGAGGAAGAAGGAAATGACGTTAGAAGCGCATCATTGTTTGGACATGGAATCTTTTTTGCAATGAAATTGTACTTGACTAGGCTTCGCTCGCGTTAATGACAAGCTTGCCAATGCCATCCAACAGAATCTAAATTGGCATGACTATCTCTTCGTGCAAACAAAGCAAAGCTCCTGCTGTAATGACAACAGACACTAGTCGGACAAACATAGGGTGACCAGACATCCTCTTTAACGAAGACAAGTCCTTTTTTTGGCCTTTTATTTTGTGTCCGGTATCTTTTTTCAAAATTAACCTCTCCTTTCTCATCTGCTTTTTTTATTTCGTTTACTGGGCAACATTTTTTTTTTTTTGATGCGAGCTCAGCTTTAAATAAAATTATGTATGAATTAAATTCACTATTTTAAAAACGCACATGCTGCGTTTATGTTTTTCTATTTTCTCTTTTGAAACACAATCACCTGTGTGTCTACCAAAAATATCTGGCCAAACCTTGATCCAAAATGTACCACAGGTTTATATTCACTAAGCAGAACGTACCTTAGGTTCGTAATCGTTGTTGTAACCGGAAAGCGGAAACTGCTTTATAGGTAATTTACCTGGGTAAGCTCCTTGAACGGAGAAGGTTTTTCACATCTTTTTGCACATACCCTACCCTTTGGCAAAGACGTAAAACACATTTGAGAAAACTTTTTTTTACGCTCCAAGTTGTCTTAGGAACACAGACATTCAGAGTCTTCATCGCCTCATGGAAAGTTCAAAAAAGTTTTACTGAAAAGGTAATTCTTCAAATTTTTGTGTATCATTGATATCAAAATGGACCTATTTTATCGGTTTAAATGCGTCGGTTGTTTTCACTACAGCCACCTTGACGTAAACCTAAATTCAGATTTTGAAAACCGGAAAAGCTACCATCAAGGTGGTAGTGAAAAAGCTTTTCTCCAATCGCTGAAAGCAAATTTAAACAAAAACAAATCATGGGCGGTTTTTCTAATGACACTAGTTTTATTCTCTGTTTTTCGTTTACCGGCCAAGGCGCCAACCATAAAACTTGCTGTGGCGAGAGTCCACAAAATACTTAAAAGTTTCTAAGAAACATTCCTCTTTTGAAAATATGTATGTATATAAAACAAGTAGGGTGATGCAACAGTATGGGGAGCCCCGGGACCTAGCACATTTCTAACAACCACGCCTTATGAGGGAATAGAGAGGACCTAAAATTTTCTGCTGATTCTGAACGGCTAATAGAAAAAACGCTTCTCATAGCAATGAGTTTACTCTCGGAGGACTTGACAATACCTCGTGAAAGGCGGTACTCGTGGAAAAACATTTTAATTTTCTGGGTTAGGACCCGAACCTCCCGCTCAACAGACAAACATGGTAACCATCACGCCATGGAATGCGAACGAACAACTTATTCTGTGTTCAAGTAAACGTTAAACACACAAAAAAATAAAACTCGGCTTTGCACTATTTCGAAGAATTCTGCTACTGTCAAAATTTCAAGATTTTTAATTGGGGATAAGAGCACAATGGCCCACAAAAAGTCCTTGGAAGCATAGAATCGTACATTGCAAAATATCGAAAGAATAAGAACCAAATTGATCTTGAAATGTTATAAAAATTCCACGATCAACCCTAGCCAAAGAAATTAACTCTGACTGAAAGCCGTTCATTTTAAAGAAATACAATGAAACGCTTAAAATATGAACATGAGTGCCGACTATGGACATGGGTAAGTATGTACAATAGGCGTCAACTATACACCGTAGAGCCTCGAGTAGAGCTGCATAAACTCAACGCACCATAACATTATAATCTTATCTAATATAATAAACCAGCAATATCTTCGTAATGGCACCTGAATTGTTAAGAAAAAAATCAGTGAAAAACGTAAGTGAAGCCAACATTTTGAAAGAGAAGTACAAAGACGAAGACTTTTTGGATTCCTTTGATATCGAACGACATTTCAATCGACTTTAAAAAGTTTCGCTTCCCAGTCCGACTCTATCTTTAAGTGTTAGTTGCATCAAATGAAACGAATTCTGGTTTGTTCGAACACCTACAACTTGAGAATGGCTGGACCGATTTTCATTTTTTTGTATTTATCTCCTTAGAGAGAACAGGAACGGAAAGGGGAACTTAAAACCTACTGGTTCGAGTAACATAGACTATATTGCATCCCCATTTGCATAAGGGAACGGGAACTGGAAATGAAACGGGGCAAAAGCAGGAACGGGAAACTAAAAAGTTCCAGGCAAACTTAAACAAAAATTCAATGGGAAGAGGGATTGATTTTGCCTAAATAAGTTTTTTCTATGTAAAGCATTCTAAGGACGATTTGGAGGTTCACATACGAAATGGGAAGGAATAATTTACAGCTTATGAATTAATCAAACCAGAATTGGTTGTTTGTTTGAGTGACAGTGTCTGTGTACAGATCTTAGATTGCACAGAATACCAGCGTCCTACTCTTAGTTCAAAAATAATCTTGTGAGGGAAGAGCAAAAAGGTTAATTGACAAAAAGTTCTTTTTATGCAACCCTTTAGATACTGCCGCCCCCGGTGCGTACCTTTAGTTCTTGAGTATGCGAAAGCATGACTCCTTTCTATTTAAGGACTTTAACAATTATTGCTTTTAATAGGTTCACTGATGTATTTGAAGGCGCACTGTGAAAAACCATGTTAACTCGACTTACAACAAAGTCACAAACAACAAGGCTTGGGACAAGGCACAGTGGTAACACAACATCTTTCCTTGCTGTGTTTTCAAATTACAAACCAGCGTAATAGTGGGGTAGGTCAAAACTCAAACATAATAAACATACCTACATATACCTATACCTTCATAACTGTATTCAAACTTTATGTCTGTTGTGTGAAATGTGAAAATGCAACAGAACACTTTTTCATCAAACCTCATTAAATAACATGAGTAAGTAAAAGTATCCACTGATACTACAGTCTGTGCCATAAAGAACATCTCCACCACATGGAAAACGCAAACACAAAGAAAAATCTCAGCTTTTCCAACATTGAGAAGAGGTTCTTTTCCATTTCCATTCACAACGAATTTTACGAAAACTCGTTCGTCGTAAGCCTACAAACCTCCTGGTACCCTAGTTGAATTTTCACATACAAAAATCTTTGCAACAACACTAGAGCAATACTTTTACCTACCCTATGTCAAAGTGATATCACACAATTGGCATATCAAACACAAAAAATATACAAGCCTTGTGTGTACACAGGAAGTGTGTGCTCTATAAAACAGCACACGCCATTATTCGGCCGCCCGTGTGTATATATACATACGTATACTCTTCTTTGTGTACTACGTCATGGGCACACAATATAACACCAAGCCGAAGAGGGGTATTGGGTAGAGTCTATAGCATACCTCTACTAAAAGTTCGACGTGTTTTACTACGTACCTCATTTATTTCTTCTATCCGTGTTCCCTCTCCGATATATGCGACTCCCCCCAAAAACAAAAACACACAATTGTGACGCCAGACACAACACTACCAACAAAGCAAATGTTTTTTGTGTTGGATCATGTACCTACCTACCTACCTCCTCTGCGTGTGATTCTATTGAGATGGTATTTCCTCATTTCTCACACATCACTATCATGTGAATTCTATTTTTGTGTGAAGGCTGTAGGCTCTCCTTTTATATTAAGGAAGTACATAAATCAAAAGTGATGCAATTAATTCATTCAAAACGCAAAAAGTAACGTCCACATAAATATTGGCTGACATGCCTTTGAAACCCCGAAACCTCACGCCTTGACAGCGTGGTTGATCCTTGTCCGAGGTGAATATTTGACATAAGCCCACCCCCACTTTCCACTTGGCTGCGATAACAAAAACCCAGTTCACATGCACATGGATTTTTACACCAACAAAACCAGATGCCGATGTGATGTTGTGCTATAGAGGGATACAAACAGTAATAATTATTACAGTAGCCATAGCCACGGTTGCGTTGATGGTGGTTGGTTAATATTAAAAGTGTGTCACCACCGCCACCGGCCTCAGCAGCCAAACACAGATAATAGCGTCAGTGTCACGTTAACACTCGGCTGTATCTAGGTATTTTGTATAGATAAACCAACTATACTATTGCAGATGTATCTCAATATCAGATGTCGGTATGCGATGACGGTATACAAGAGTTCTTTTCCTCATTTTCACAACACAAGGTCATACTGAAACGAATTCGCATTTTACAGTATAGCTACACGGAATTCGTATAGGGTACACTAGATGTATCCTGAACACACAAACGTATTCAAAATTTAGTATGTGAAATTTGGAATAGGGCCGCATAGTTGGCAGATGGGTACAGGTACAAATAATTTGTAAACCGCCACCACCGACACATAATAAAATAAACACATATATATTATATTTGTATAGTATAAGCTATTAAATAAGGAAATATAATAATGTACTGCAATAGCTGCTGATATGGAACGCATATCGATGTGTGAAGCGGAGGGGAAGAAACAAGAAATTACAATCACAGAAGATATTTTACTTCTTGAAATGAGTATCTTTGAAAACCAACGCACTCACAAGTCACAACTCACATCACATCACACATTCATTATTCATTGAGGGAAAGCTGAAGCTAAAGAGATGTCCAGGTATGTGGTTTTTGTTCAACGGCAAACGGGTTAAAAATTTAAATGAATTTACTTAGCGCTAAATTTGAAATTGTAATAAAACTAGATAAATAAGATGAATAGGTATTGGACAAAAGCAGAGAGGAAGAAGCGTTACAGGGCTGACCAGATTTTTTTGTTAAAAAAGTTAAAAACTTTACCTAAATTCTAGCAGGTGATAAAGTGGGGTATCTCGAAAAATTGACACATGACCATACCCATAATTTCAACACTCCTAGTCATCCGAATTAAAAAAGAAAAATATTCTTAATCTGTAATGATGTCGCTATCGCATGAACCAGCCAGCGATAAGTAAAAAAAAAAATTTTTTGAGGAAATGGCAACTGTTTGAAAAAAAAATATGAGGTTTCACGCCCGAGAGGGGTCTATAAAGAAGATTCCCTCAAAATTTCAAGTGAATCGGTCCTGTAGAACTCGAGGATTCGTGAGTATCATATTGAAAAATTATGTTCTGAGAAAAACGCATTTAAAGTTTCGCGTTAAGTGAAATTCTAATCAGTTTGCATGTCAATAGACGGCTATAACTTCGGAAATAATTTAAATTTTGAAAAATCCATTTAGAGAGATATTTTTGAATATCCAAACTATCTAAATCATGAAACATTTTTTTGTTTTTAATTTCTAGACTAGAATACCCCCTTAAACAGAATACAATTTCGTTCGGCTACTCTCTTTCTTAGGTAATGTGTAAAATGAATTTCTGTATCAAGAAAAGGGTAACGGAACCGTAGAAAGAAGGATCTTCATTGGATATGCTCAAAAATTACCGAGATGCTTTGATCTTTAAATAGCATTGGTCGCCAATCAAAGAGTGGTATTCTCTGTTTGTAGTTGGTTAAAAAAATGGCATGGAAGTCTTCTGCCTTTAATCTATCTATAATTTTGAAGATAATCAAGTTAAAAAATTAAAGAATGTAATGTAATGAGTAAGCCTTTTCTAGGAGCTTCATAGTTTCGTTTGGGATATTGGTGGTTTTAAAAAGCATATTTGAAGGCATCTGTTCTGTATTCGATGTCAAAATTTTTTTTGAAGTGCAACAGAAAATGTGAAAAAAGTGCCTGTTTTAGGGGCTTTCTCCCGATGGTGGAAGGGTTGTTGATGCGTAGTTGTAAAATTTTTTGAATATTTTCTACAAACTAAACCAATCAACTTACCGAAACTTACGAGCATCACAAAATTTTATAAGGTGAAGCCCCTAGCTTATTTAAAAAAAAAAAATTAACGAAGAGCGTCAGGGCCTACCGTATTTCTCACAACCATGGCTTTTGAGGTACTGGAGGGGACCTACAATTTTCTGCTGATTCCGAACGACTAATCGAGAAAGCGCATTTCATGGCAATGAATTTTACTAACGGAGGACTTGCCAATTCCTCGCGAAAGGCGAAACGAGTGGTAAAACATGTTTGCCTCTGTTGGGATTCGAACCACGAAGCTCTGGGTTAACAACATGCTAACCATCACTGCAAGGGTACCCTAGTTTATCTTAACAAAATAAATATTAAATGTTAACAAATTAATGTTGTCAAATCCTGTTATCGTTTAGACTCAGAGTCTAGAGCAAGAAAAGAATAGAATGAAATGAATGAGCTCCCTAAAAACTTCCGACGAGAGGTGGTCATTTTTAGTAGTTGGCCGGTTTCCCAGGAACATATGGTGAGACATTTTTATGAACGAACATAGCTTCCACTCCAGCTTATAAGGCCCGGATCTGTTCTTTTATAAGCATCCTCGGGGGTCACAACTCTTTGAGAGGTTGCCACGACAAGGAGGCTCAAGAAGATTGATTCCAATTCCTCTGTGAGTGCCGAAGCTGGGTTCACATCATTTATATTTGGGGAATACTTTTTCGAAGAACTAGCTGAAGTCTTATAACAACATTTTGAAATTTATCTAAAATTCTAAATACATTTGGATTTCGAACAGGCAAATCTTGTTACATTAGCGTTACTTTGAAGTTCTTCTTAAACGACTGTATTGCTTAGTTATGTTTCCGTTACCTCCTCATCCTCCATTTCCTCGAGGAGCAAAAGGGAGCTTTCCGATCCGGTTAAAGTGTTTCTGCTTGAGGATGTGGTAAAGTTAATTCGCTTTAGTAAGGTAAGGTCAGTTACCACAACAAAAGCATTACAAAAGAAAACAAAACTATATGGCAGGATTGGCCACTATCTAGAAAACTGAATTCTGTCTTCTTTATTAACCCTGTTCACACTGTACAATTAGTTGGACAGACTTTGGCTTGAACGACCAATGCTTGATAGTGTGAACCCTTTCGTTTTAGTGTGCCTTACTACTGAAACAATCCGCTTAATAAATTTTTCTTAATATCTGCCCTGCATTCAGTGTGGGAAAATTGATAGTCTACAGTCTACATGCATGTATAACTTTAGCACACAAAGGCACGAAAATGATACAAAATGTTTGCGTATTAAAATGAGTTTTTCTTTCTTTTTTTTTTTGTAGTAAGTGTTGTGTGCTCTTTGGCTTTCTACACCCTCTCTCTCAAAACGTATAGCAGGTTTACAAAGGCTTGGTTATGAAATACTCTCATACTACACTCACTTCGACAAGCTACTACTAGGCTAGCTAGACAGATCATATATGATGTGCGTCATGCTTGTATTTTAAGTTCTCCTTTAGCAAATGGTGTAGTGTGACGTATACACAAAAGCAAACTAGACATGGTGTCGCTACAAATACCAATTCCGCCAGTCTTTTACGAACGGGAAGTCTCATGTTCGCAAATGTTAATTTCTTGTTCATTCAATACAAGTATTTATGAAAGTATAGTGTTGAATCTTGGAATAGGTTATCAGGACCAAGAAGAAGCTTCTATCAAGCTTGTGAAATGATGGAACCAAGGTACATATTCGTAGATACATGTGAGACTTATTTTATGGTGCGTACCTATCCAGTTATGTTTTTTATTGTACATGTGTTACTTACTTTGTCTCAACAAGGACTATTTTGGCAACTCTTAAGGTATGTTGCTTGACTTACTTTCCAGATCTTCCAAGCTATGCCGCCCTGGCAGTTTTTTTGAAGAGAAAAAAGAGCTTGATTAGCTCGGTGAAGAACTTATGTAAGTACTTTTACCATCTCGTATTGTACCTACCCGTATATTCATGTTGAGGGAGTGTATGGCTACCTAATAATCTTAGTAGTAGTAGAATACTATTTTAAGAAGACTAAACAGTAGAAACCAGTTATATACAGACTTGGAAATAGCTTTAAGATTTTGCCTTTAAACAACGATTTGTAACCCTGGATGGGTATGACAGAGAATAAATAAATAAAATAACAGCAACAGAGGGAAGAGCCCCAAGGTCTAATGTATTTCTCACAGCCGTGCCTTGAGGGGGAATGGAAAGGATCTGCAGTTTTCTGCCGGTTCCGAACGGCTAATCGAGAAAGCGTTTTCATCGCAATGAATTTAATAACGGAACGGACTTGCCAGTTCCTCATAAAAAAGGTAACTTTCAGGCCTTACAAAAACCAGGAAACTGTATTTTTCGACATGTTAGCGCAGTGGCTTCTCACTTACTTACTTACTTATCTGGGTATTAAAGTTCTGGATAAACCTGAGCCTCAAACAACAACTAATCCGATTTCGGGTGAGCTCTCTCCAGTTCTGTAGCTTATGTTGGTTCAGGTCTTCTTCCTTCTTCTTCCAGTTGATTGATAGATACGAGGTCTTCCATTTACGCGATTTCCCTGCACTGTGCTTTCGAAAAAGTTTGCCGTCGAGGCCTTAGTTTTTATAGACATGATTTCATTTCTCAATTTCCTTTTTAACCTAAAGAAGAGAAATTCTACGTCAGTGACTTTTTGAAAGTTGTAAGACTCACAATCATCAGACTCTCGTAGACTTTATACATGGCTTCGATTGTATCTTGTACCTACCTTAGTACTCATACAGCCGTTTTATGTAGAAAGTGTTCTCCAACCTGATGACAATGGAATGGCAACATATTCTTCGAAAAGAAAATACATAAATTACAACAAAGAAGATACACTCACTTACCGAAATTGGATATAAGACGTAATGTATGTTGGCTTCCCTATAGCTAAAAAAAGTACTTTTGTATGTGCATTAAGGAATAGGGCGACATCAAAACAAGAAGGCAAATATTACACTAAACTCTATGCTAAAAGTGATATACATATGCTCTTTGTCTGCTGTAAACACAAAGATTAGATGTTCGAAACAATAATACGAAAAACAAATGCATGTAGGTAGTTATTATAAAAATATAAGAGGTGCTCTACATAGGTAGTGTATCTTTGTATCTCATCCATCCACATATCCAACCTATACATTGCTTTGCTTAGAAAAGTTTGTTCAGTAGACAAAGACAATAAGTTTGGTTTAACTGCAAGAACTGTGTATGCTGATGAATTTGCTTAGTGTTTGTTGAGGGGATAAATGAAATTCTAGTAGTAGTCTTGGTCTTTGTTTAGCAGTAGTGTAAGCGTTATGCTTTAATTTAGTCAGTGTTGGATTTTATGAAGAATCGATTATGAGCTTGGAACTAACTAAATGAATCTTGACTTAATGAATAAATGAGAAAAATTAGAGAGCATATTTTAAAAGACACGTAGTTTTGGCATATCTACTTACACATTTAGGTGTGTTAATAAATTTGTATTTGTTATTTATTACTGGCAAAATTTCGATGAAAAAAAAACTGGTCAAGAAATTTGACTTCATAAATAAACAGATAGGGTGGCGCAAGAGGGCTGAGACCCTGGGCTGGAGCGCATATCTCTCAACCATAAGTTGTGATAGAATGGAAGGGACCTGAATTTTATTTGCAGATTCCGAATGGATATAATAGCCGCGTTTTATTATCACAATGATCCAATCCGGATCAGATCTTGATAATAAAACAGCTTTAGGTCATCATATTTCCAGTTGGAAGCTGTGAGAGACTCGCTCTCTCAACTGACATTTCAAAAGAGTTGCAGAGTTGCCCTACGAACTTTTTTTTCAATGGTTAATTTTTTGTTCTTTTTTTTAGGGCAAAATGATATTCATCCACTTTGTCAAATATATATTTTTTTGCACTAATTCTTATTAATTTCACGAATATATGTTTTGTTTTGTAAAACTTTTTCATTATGTCATGTATTATACAAAAATGAATAAATGTGAAGTTTCTCGGTATCTATCTAAAATATATTTCATTTCACACAGATAAAAATGTTCATGTGGCAATACTGTTGTTATTGGAAATATTGGAAATGATACCAACGTTTCAATGGAAAGTCTCCTCTTGTGTGAAATAGAAGAACTAATTTTTAGATCACAAAAATAGATCCAACTAAAAAGCAGGATTTCGCTTTGTTGTTGTAACGCTAATAAACCCATGATCTGATCCGGATCAGATCAATAATAAAACGCGGCTAATATCTACTATTGCATCCATTGAGAAATTGGAAAGTGCTCTGAGAGTAATACTATCATGGTGACTGCTTTTCCACCTAGGCATTCGGAACTCCTGCGGGTCAACTCCATTCCTCATAGAAAAAGTTGAGAGAATTGCACTAGCCGCTATCTTATATAGTGTTTGTTACATATACAAAAATAACAAAACGTTGATAGAATATAAAATATTAGTAAAATACATAAGATGAATGCGAAGAAGACTGAAGACTTTTTGACTTTTTTTAGTTAGTGTATGATTATTCATTTGGTTCCGTTATGCGTACACTCATTGAGAGGACAAAGAGCGCAACAATTGATGAATTAAGTGTGTCTGCAGACTGCAATATCAAAATGTTTTTTCTAGCTTAATGGTGATCTCTACATTGATGAATCTTATATGTTGTTTCCCAAAGAAGGGTATTTGGCAGAAACTTTCGTTGAACCATCAGTCATTATGGGCATTACAGTTGGGGTGAACCTGAGCCTCAAGTCGGCTGATGTTTTCTTCCACTTGAATGCACCACCTAAGACGAGGTCTTCCCCTTCCACGATTTCCTTACAATGTGATTTCGAAAAGCCGTAAAGATGGAGCGTTTGGGCCCGTCAGCTCTACATGGCCCAGGCATTGTAGCTTCGCAATGCGTACTCTTTTAGCTATTTTAGCTATGTCCATGTCACAAGGAGTCATGATTGACTACCATATTCCAGTACTTAGTCTTAGTCTTGTCCTGACTTAGTTCTGTCCGGACTTAGACTTGTTCAGACTCAGTCTTGTCCAAACTTAGTCTTGCTCAGACTCAGTCTTGCCCAAATTAAGTCTTGCTCAGACTCAGTCTTGTCCAAACTAAGTTTTGTTCAGACTCAGTCTTGTCCAAACTTAGTCTTGCTCAGACTCAGTCTTGTCCAAATTAAGTCTTGCTCAGACTCAGTCTTGTCCAAACTTAGTCTTGTTCAGACTCAGTCTTATCAAGACTAAGTCTTGTCAAGACTAAGTCTTGTTCTGACTCAGTCTTGTCCAAACCTAGTCTTGCTCAGACTCAGTCTTGTCCAGACTTAGTATTGCTCAGAATCAGTCTTGTCCAGACTTAGTCTTGCTCAGACTCAGTCTTGTCCAAACTAAGTCTTGTTCAGACTCAGTCTTGTTCAGATTAAGTCTTTTTCAGACTCAGTCTTGTCCAAACTTAGTCTTGCTCAGAATCAGTCTTGCCCAAACTAAGTTTTGTTCAGACTCAGCCTTGTCCAAACTAAGTCTTGTGCAAACTCAGTCTTGTTCAGACTAAGTCTTGTTCAGACTCAGTCTTGTCCAAACTAAGTCTTGTGCAAACCCAGTCTTGTTCAGACTAAGTCTTGTTCAGACTCAGTCTTGTCCAAACTTAGTCTTGCTCAGAATCAGTCTTGTCCAAACTTAGCTTTGTTCAGACTCAGTCTTGTTCAGACTCAGTCTTGTCCAGACTAAGTTTTGTTCAGACTCAGTCTTGTCCAAACTAAGTCTTGTTCAAACTCAGTCTTGTTCAGACTAAGTCTTGTTCAGACTAAGTCTTGTTCAGACTCAGTCTTGTCCAAACTTAGTCTTGCTCAGAATCAGTCTTGTCCAAACTTAGCTTTGTTCAGACTCAGTCTTGTCCAAACTAAGTCTTGTTCAGACTCAGTCTTGTCCAGACTAAGTTTTGTTCAGACTGAGTCTTGTCAAAACTTAGTCTTGCTTAGACTCAGTCTTGTCCAGGCTAAGTCTTGCTCAAACTCAGTATTGTCCAAACTAAGTCTTGTTCAGACTCAGTCTTGTACAAACTTAGTCTTGCTCAGACTCAGTCTTGTCCAAACTAAGTTTTGTTCAGACTCAGTCTTGTCCAAACTAAGTCTTGTTCAAACTCAGTCTTGTTCAGACTAAGTCTTGTTCGGACTCAGTCTTGTCCAAACTTTGTCTTGCTCAGACTCAGTCTTGTCCAAACTAAGTCTTGTTCAGAACCAGTCTTGTCCAAAATAAGTCATGTTCAAACTCAATCTTGTTCAGACTCAGTATTGTCCAAACTTAGTCTTGCTCAGGCTCAGTCTTGTCCAAACTTAGTCTTGCTCAGACTCAGTCTTGTCCGAACTTAGTCTTTTTCAGACTCAGTCTTGTCCAAACTTATTCTTGTTCAGGCTCAGTCTTGTCCGAACTAAGTCTTGTGCAGACTTAATCTTGTCCAAACTAAGTCTTGTACAGACTTAGTCTTGTCCTGACTTAGTCTTGTCCTGACTTAGTCTTGTCCAGATCTAGTCTTGTCCCAGACTTAGTCTTGTTCAGGTAGAAACTAAGTCTTGTTCAGACTCAGTCTTGTCCAAACTAAGTCTTGTTCAGACTCAGTCTTGTCCAAGCTTAGTCTTGCTCAGACTCAGTCTTGTCCAAATTAAGTCTTGCTCAGACTCAGTCTTGTCCAAACTAAGTCTTGTTCAGACTCCGTCTTGTTCAAACTTAGTCTTGTTCAGACTCAGTCTTGTCCAAACTTAGTCTTGCTCAGACTCCGTCTTGTTCAAACTTAGTCTTGTTCAGACTCAGTCTTGTCCAAACTAAATCTTGCTCAGACTCAGTTTTGGCCAAACTAAGTCTTGTTCAGACCAAGTCTTGTTCAGACTCAGTCTTGTCCAAACATAGTCTTGCTCAGACTCAGTCTTGTTCAGACTCAGTCTTGTTCAGACTAAGTCTTGTTCAGACTCAGTCTTGTCCAAGCTTAGTCTTGTTCAGACTCAGTCTTGTCCAAACTTAGTCTTGCTCAGACTCAGTCTTGTCCAAACTTAGTCTTGCTCAGCTCAGTCTTGTCCAAACTTAGTCTAAACAGGTTTGCCTAGCAGTGGCGTGGCGTGGATATTTTCAAATGGTAAGTCGAGAAAAATGAATCACCTACGAGCCATTCCATATGAAAACGGTCAATCCGAAATGTTGCTATACCTCCGATTTTGCAAAAAATTTGTAGAAATGTTCCTTTGCTATCGAAATACGAAATCGTCAAAGGATTTTTTTTTGTAATTTTCCTCTCCCCTCCAGCCATACTCAAAGAACCGAACATAGCGATTTTATGGGCTTCAGACTTTGCACTCTTAAATTGTCTGTATTCAAGCGATTAGGACGATTAAGGTGTCATTTTAAAGCTGATAAAGCATTCTTTTCAAATCAATCAAAAGGTTTAAGATATTTGAGTTGCTTTAGAAACCTGATCCTTTTGAAATCAACACATTTTATATACATTTTCGCCATTTTTGAAGTAGTCCTGTGCCGAAAATATCAATAGTAAGTCCCTAAAAACATCCCTGATTAAAAAAAAAGCTTATTCTTTTAATAAAACACAATTCTTAGCTTCAAAGACTTTTTTTAATATCGTTCTATCCAAAAAATTTTAAAAATTTTTTTGTAAGCTTGTTTTTAATCAGCTGTAGCTTCAGTGTACATGCGAATAACAAAATGAAATTTTGAAGACTTAAGACTTTCTTAAGACTTAAAGTTGAAGAATAGACCTTTAAATCCTGCCCACTCCCGTATTGATATCTGGCAGTCAACATTCCCAAAAATGTGCCCAAAGATTGGCTTTTTCCATAGCTTAGAAATAAGCTTGTTTTTAATCATCTGTAACTTCAGTGTGCATGCGAATAACAAAATGAAATTTTCAGGACTTATAGTTGAAGAATAGGCCTTTAAATTCTACCTACTTTCATTTTGATATCTGGTAGTCAACATTCACAAAAAAGCTCCCAAAGATTGGCTTTTTTTCAAAAGCTCAAAGTTTGAAAGGGATGTTTGTAAAGCACATAAAAAAATTTGTTTTTTGATCAACTTTGGATTTTTTATTTTGTAATTATTGTAAGGTTTAATTAGGGAAGTTTTTAGGGACTTACTATTGATATTTTAGGCACAGGACTACTTCAAAAATGGCGAAAATGTATATAAAATGTGTTGATTTCAAAGGGATCAGGTTTCTAAAGAAACTCAAATATCTTAAACCTTTTGATTGATTTGAAAAGAATGCTTTATCAGCTTTAAAATGACACCTTAATCGTCCTAATCGCTTGAATACAGACAATTTAAGAGTGCAAAGTCTGAAGCCCATAAAATCGCTATGTTCGGTTCTTTGAGTATGGCTGGAGGGGAGAGGAAAATTACAAAAAAAAAAAATCCTTTGACGATTTCGTATTTCGATAGCAAAGGAACATTTCTACAAAGTTTGAGCAAAATCGGAGGTATAGCAACATTTCGGATTGACCGTTTTCATATGGAATGGCTCCTACACAAATTAATAAGGAATAAACAGAAGGTACCTTAAATTCCAAACGTGGATTAATCGAAGCCAATTTTTCTATACTTTAAGTCATTTAGGTTGAAATTCACTTTAAACTTGCAAATAATTCAAAACAATGATCAGTAGAACAAAAAAAAAAAACAGCACAACAAAACCTAATTTGCCGTACATTACTCTAAGGCAAAAAATGTATTATTTTTTCCAAGCAGAAATTGCAGTAAGACGAAAATTATCGTCTTACTTTTTTCAATAAGAGAACGTGTATTGAAAAGGGAGGCACCGGGGTGGAAGTATATCGTAGGAAAGACAGGGACAAACACAGAATATGTTCTGCGCGGCGATTTTCAATGCTTTGTGTTTTGTGTATGCTTTGTGTATTGTGTGTGTATCTCGCAAATTTAAAAGTGCATGAAGAACATTGTATGTATGGGCAAAGATAGGCTGTTGACTGCTTTGTAGACTTGTTGTAGACTTATGTTGCTGGTTTTTTCTACGAACAAGGGACACATTTTAAAAGGTAAGACGATAGGAATCGTGTTATATGGACGCCACGCCACTGTTGCCTAGGAACTCTCGTAGTGGCAACCTATACGAACGTTAATATAATTTAAAGGCCTTCATGAAATCTTCAATGATAACTGCAATTACTAAAAGTGTTCTTATTTTACAATTGTGCCAATATGGTTAGTAAGTGCGGATATAGGTACCTTAAACAAGTTTTGAATCACAAAAAATTGGTGAAACTTAGAATTGAATTGAGCGATGAGGTCTTAGTTCAAACTGCTTTCTTATTCTGCTTAAATTCTTGGTTGAATGGCCATTGATTAGTGTTTTGGATCGATTTGTAAGCAAGTTGACTTTATCGTATCGCAGTTCCAAAAATGTCACTATGTAAAGGTAAAAGAGTAAAAGCAGGCCTTTCTCGCGTGCCGTACACACATCATACAGTTCGTTGTTGAATTCTCATATTGTCTTTATAATTGGAAACTGGTACATCCCCAATTCAACTGTTACTTAGCGTTTTCGGAATATTTTGTATGTTTCCTTAGATCGCCCAAAAATACTGCTTACCACGATACGAGGCACCTAACACGTTGCCGTTATTTCGTTAAACATTTCCCGCAACTTTTGACTCTTTTGTGAGTATAGATTTGCATAGTTAACGTATCCTTCAACATACAAGCCCAAGGATATGTTAACCATGCAAAACTATACTCACATTGTTTAGTGATGCTGTGCGTATGCCTAATACAAGTCGGCGGTTGAAAATCAAATTTGAAGAAGAGCAGCGTGAAGAAATTTCTTATTAATACCATTACTAGCCTGCTTTAAGGTTTCTGGTGAAGGAGGCTATGAATCTCATTTCACTTGTACGAGTATCGAACTTTTACTTGTGTTGTTATTGAATATCTGTACGCGTCAATATATGCGCATACTGATAGATAACCATAACGATAGGTAGGTAGTAGGTTGCTTTCGACCAGGTTACCTTCCTAAAGTTCATGCAGTCCTATTCCGTATTCTACATCTCCAATATTCCATTGAATGTGTTCCATATTCATACACGTGACAGTCCTTCGTATTGTAAACATGATTATATTCTACATATTGTAGAAACACCAGCACTCTGTTATATCATAGTGTAAAGCCGACACTCGACTAACTCAGCACACAACATTTGTATGTATGTATCCTTGTTGGTATGAATGAAAATAGCTAAACACTTTTGTTTTATTTTTAATGCAAGGCACAATATTATAAGTGGAACTGTTACACCACAGCCAACCCAAACCCAACCAACTACATAATTTTTGTTTTCACTATGTTTGTATTTCAGTACTCCCGGACTTCATCCCACACAGTCGTCATCACAACAAAGGGGAGGAATTCGCACCAGTGCGCGTACAGTATACAATACAAAAACTCTCTTCCCCTGCTGCCCGAACACAAAGATGTTTGTTGATGAGACACAAACACCGGTTCCAGCCTCATGCCTTTCCCCTTAATAGTATAACACCCGCACTTGCTTATATTATATGCATACCTACTCATTCATAATTGGAACTTTACTCTCACTTCCCAGTCCCACATCATGACTGCACTCTCTACCAAGTATGGAAGAAATGATGTGGCAAATGGTTCACACACGCAACAAGTTAACCTGCCTCAAATATGGATTTTGCTTTTAAATGACACCGAAGAAGTGACACAATGAGACAAATGATTGTAGTAAGGGTTTGGATGGGAGACGTACGTGGGAGTATCCCTTTCAAATTCCTGCTTTTGATTTAATGTTAGAAAAATTGGGAAGGAATTAATGCTATGCCTTGGGTTTCTTCCTTAGTTCAGCCGTCAAATGGGTAGGTTGACAAGCATAGTACAGTTTATGTACTAAAGCTCTTAGTATCTTCGAGCATCATTTTTGAGACATGGTTCGGTCTAGCTGTCAGCCTACCATTTAGTGCATGAGTCCTTAATCCTACTTTAGGCAGATTAAAAAGTCAAAATTACCTTTTAACATGGAAAATTGTTTCGAATTCAGAAATTAGTCGAAACCTTTCTTAGTTAATTGTACTAGAATTTTGTTGTTTGAAATAACATAGAAAAAAACTGTACTCTTCTTAGGTTTTCTAAAACGAACGCCTATTCACAATCTAATTTTTTCAATAAAACTATTTTTTTATGTTTTTCGAACCAAAAAAAGCAGCCAGTAATTTTATTTCTGAGATACTTATTTCTGTTGCTCGCGGCGTAATGGTTATCGTATCTGCAATCTGCCTGTGTGTCTGCCTGTTACTTGGGTGGTCCGATGTTCGAACACCAGAAAAACCAAAGGAAAAAAACGTTTTTCCACGTGTATCGCCATGAAAATTGCTTTCTCGATAAGCCGTTTAAATTGGCAAAAAATTGTGAGTCCCTTCCATTCCATTGGTTGAGATACTTTCAATTTCAGCTTTCTTCTTTTTTTGCTTTCTAGCAAAAATGTTGCAGCTTTCATATTCATATTATCGTTACGGAGAATAGTCGGTTTACTTCGAACAGAGACATACCATCTACGGTTGTGCTCTTGACAGATTCAATAGTCGATTGAAGCCCTCACTGAGGATTCCAGACCAAGCACTGGTTCAAGTCTTGAGAAACCCGTCTGAATATCAATGTTGTGCCATCTTATTAGATAAGGTTAGGTTAACGGTTGATCTTATTTCCGCCACACTTAGATCAATGTAGATCCATTGTGATAGCCTGGAGAGTATTGTAACGTCCTATAAAAACCTATGAGTTTATGATTGGTCAAGTTTTAACAATTTTGTGGCCTAAGGCCATTGGTCGAATTCATTTGATGAAGTTCAAAAGACTGTTTCTTGGAGTGTCTGATAATTCTTCTAGTTCGTTAAAGAAGTAACTGCCTAGACATTTTTTCCTGGTGTGGCAGAGGACAAAGGAAGTGAGTGGTATCCTCATGTTCGTCTTCGTCATTGCATCCTCTACATAAGTCATCGCATCGGTGCAAAGACCCATTTTCTTTTTGTGGTGTCCTAGTAGGTTGTGTCCTAATATAATACTGATGAGCGATCGTAATGAAAGCCTATTAAGGGATAGGAGCCTTTCAGATCCGGTTATTATCGTATTTTGGCCATAGTTTCCTGGAATCTAGGCATTCCCATCTTTCATTGGATTTTCGTATTATTTTATTACCAATGATCTGTTAAAGCTCACAGGGTGAGGCCCTGATTGATTGGTCAATGAGACCGTGAACCCAGAAGGATTTAACGTTATGCTGTGTGACAAGAACCCTTAGCTCTTCACTGCAAAAAGCAAGCTTTGATTTGACAAGAGTGGCAGAAATCGGGTCCAGGTATGGAGTTATGTTATCCGTGTAGAATCTGTGCATGAATCAGTGCATGTCCTGTTTGGCTGGTTTTCCAGACATTACACTGAATTAACCTATAAGTGCACTGTTTGCCGCCGATTCTAGAGCATAGAAATCAAGGGGTGTGATTGAGGATTACTTGCAAGCTCGCGGTTGGTGTATCTCTCATTGCTCCAGTGACGCAAATACAGGTTGTTCTTTGTACTTTGGTTAGGGTTTTAAATGCGTGGATTTTTCCAGCGCTTTCCAACAGGCCAAATACACTGTTACGCGAATACAGTGCTACCATGGCTTTTTTGTATCTTTCTCAGCTCAGTTTTTTGTCTAAGATCACTCTCTAGTATCCTGCTTGATCAGAGATCTTAAGTGGGGCTCCATTCAATCTTGGCATCTCAAAAATAAGTAGTTTTCTTCTACTCGTGAAGAGTTCGTTTCATCAGCATACAAATGATTCAATCCGTGATTGTTTCTTCTACTTTTAGATCATTTAAGGCTTAATTAACTGCACTGTTTTGTACATTGTTGAAGGCTCCTTCAATGTCCAGGAAAGCTGCTAGTGTGTACCAATTCTTTTTCTTGCAGCGTTTTCTCTATTGTTCTTACTTTACAGTGTAGTGCTGTTTCTTCCGGTTTTAGAAAGCTGCGGATGTGTAAATCAAGTAGCCTTTCAAACGTTTTCGGTATAAAAGAGGTCAAGAAGAAAGTTTTTCGGCTTTTTGACGGCTTTCACTTCCCGCCCATTAGAGGCTATTCTCAAATATGTTCTTAAAGTGTCGAATCACTTTCGCTGTTTTTTTTGCAGCAACATGGGGAAAATGCCATTTTGACCCGGAGATTTAAAAGGGGAAAGAGGCGCCATCCTATTTGTTTTATTTATTTTTCAATACCCGAAACTGTCCTAAGTAAATTAGTCTGTGGTATTTACGAGTCTTAGTTTTTTTCGTATGCTCACATTATTTTTCCAACAACAGAGTTCCGCTCGAATTCTTGAATTTATCATTGAAATCTGCTTTGAAGACTTATGTTTTCTTTATCAAAGATTTTCATAAGTTTTAAGTTTTTGAAAGTTATATGGATAAATATACGCTTAAAGCTATCAATAAGCTTTTTACTGCTTCGCAACAAAAAAACACTCAGCAGTTCAGTCTTTAAAAATCCGCAAGCAACTTGCCTAACAAACTTTTTTAATAATTGCATTAAACTATCAAGTTAATCAACTAATGCAAGTCTTTAAGTAGAAATCAATTATGCTATTCTCTAGCAATTGACAATGAAATACTCCGTCAAATTTATTAATTCTCCTTTGATATGAAGAATTTTTATAACCTACGGACTACGAAATGAGCATAGAAGGTAATTATGCAAATAAATATTAGCTTCATTCGTATATGTAGGTAGACGAGCTGGTAAGGAACTAGTTTTATACAAAAAGTTCTCAAACTTTTACTTAGAAATTTAGCTTTAAAAAAAGTTGACTTTTGTATTTATAGATTCAAAGTTCGTTTTTGATAGCTTACCCGTTTTATTCATACAAAGAAAAAGCTATTAGACTGAAGTTCGTTGCTTATATTTGCTTTAAGCTTAGCATTGTGTAAAGCTGTATGAAATCAAATTTTACTAGACTAGTGGAGCTCCGATACTGTCCACTTTAAATAAACATAATAAAAAAAAACAAAGCACTGAAGCTCTTAAAAACAGGAGAGCATCCCATTAGAAACAAACTCTAACCCAAAAATGTTAAATAAAGGAACAAAAGTCTCGTCATGCACCTCGCCCTTAAAGTCAAAGTTTTTCTACATACCTACTCTACAAAGTTTTGATTTGTCTAATGACTCAAGCTAAAAAAAATCAACGAGTAAAAAACAGCTCTACTTGCAAATAGACAAATAATCCACACCATTGGTACGACGCGACCTACTGCTACTAGCGCCACAAAGGGGAGTAGAAGTGTGGGACGTAGAAGTGTACAATCGACCATTAGTTTTTCTAATACTCGACAAACGACTGCAGAACACTAATGTGGACTTAGAAAGAGCATTAGAAAATGGTGAACATGTGAATTTTCGACCAGGCAACCAGAATCTAAAGCAAGTGTTTGTTTCTTTCTAACACCACATCGCCAGCTGGATATGATTAGATTTCACTTTGCTTTGCAGATGAACTGGTATGCGCAATGGCGGGGAAATAGTCCAACTACAAGTGGCGGCAATCCCCATTGTAGAAGTGTGGTTTGAATTTATATTCACTCTGAGTTGAGTCAGATACTGGTTATGCAATGTAGGGTGGGTGGGTGGTGGTGTGGAAGTGGCGCGTCGTCATCAGCTGTTCCTTGTGCTTAGATAAATTTGAAATGAAAATACTTTTGTGTATCCAACGACCGACACCGACGGTGAATTTATCCAAAGCACAACAAAGACAAGAGTACTAGATATAATTTTATATTTCTCCACCGGAGACGTCCAACCAGACGTGATACCACCATACTAAAGAGAAATATTTCTCATTTTTGCAGTTTGGTTAACTTTTTTGATCAACTTTAATAGGCGATCAGAAGTGTTTATATCTAAGACCTCAGAAAAGATTTATCTTTCGCGATGTGGATGGGTCTCCCCCAAAAAAAAAATTCGTTTGTCTACAATTCCCCTGAAAAAGCAAACATCGTTCAACAGAGTGAATAAAAATACTGTGAAACTAGGCACTGCTGCCTGAGAGAAACTTAACTAAATAAACCTTTACATTTTTTTTTAGTTGGTAGCACTCTTAAATGGCAGAAAATATTAGAAGTGCAGATAGAATAGTTGGGAGAGAGTGAATTTGAATGTAGGTAGCGTGATATTGCTGCGAGCACAGGCTAGGAAATAAAATAAAAGTCTGTGAAGACTGAACAGAGTGTTGCTGAACTTTGCTTGGAAGCAGTATGTTGAACGAGTTGAACTCAAAACATGTGATACTTGACAATAGGCGAACATGAGCAACAGTAGGTGGTGGTTTTCAAACTAGGTGGGGTATTGGCATTAGATGGTCTTGCTAGTGACTGTGGGGCTGACGGTTGTTGTGTTATGAGAGTTAGATTAAATTTTTGCGAAGATGCGCACAAATACAAAGTGACGCATTTCGAGCTGGAGGTGGGTATAGTATACGAATATTATCCAATGCTTACAGTAATGGGTATACGGTGTAACTTCTAGAGTATTATGTCGCTGTTGGTGTTCGTGAAAAAAATAGAAAGTAGAGGAACACACATTTTTACGTTTGGACACAAAATAGTGTTCAACAGAATACACTTTAGAAAGAGGCCACTTGATATCAAGTTAACCAATGACTTTTAGTTATGCGATCGAAAGTACCTGGGCAAGTTTTTTAAGGCAAGTGGATATTTGCTGGCAGAAATGTCAAAATTACAAGTCGCAGTGAGTTGCGCAGTTCTGCGTCCGTCCAACCAACGCTTGGTTTAACACCTTTCTATGCAACACAGAATTCTGCCAAAAAAATTAGGAACAGTTTATTTTTTTATTTTAAACTGACTTTCTCACATATATGCAACTTCCTTTTTTTATATAAGGTAAGATGTAAAGGATCGCGAGGAATTGGCAAGTCCTCCGTTAGTATTCATAACCATGAAAAACGCTTTCTCGATTAGCCGTTCGGAACCGGCAGAAAATTGTAGGTCCCCTCCATTTCCTCACAAGGCATGGTTGTGAGAAATGCGCTAGACCCAAGGGCTTCTTGCTCTGTTGCGCCACCCTTTTTATTTATTTTTATTTATAAGATGTAAAGGATGCAACCAAGAGCAGCCAAAAGAATCCGGTAGAAAGATTTTGTTAAAGGTTCACAACGCTGGTATATAAGTGAAGGAATAAAAGCGTATGACAAAAATACAATTGAGTACAAATAGTAACAATGATGATGCTTCGGAGCGGGTAGCTACAGAGCCTAGTGCATTTCTTTCAACCATAACTTGCGAGGAATGAAGAGGACCTAGAATTTTTGCACATTCCGAACGGCTAATAGAGAAAGCAGTATTCATGGCATGAAATTACAAGCGGAGAAATTACCAATTCCTAGCGAAAAGTGGTACCCGCAGAAAAACATGTTTTGTTCTCTGTTGGAATTCGAACAGCGATTCTCTCACGTTGCATTCTTACGGGCATACGTTACGTATAAAGTAAAAGGAAAGCGAAATACTTCAGTAGACCGATATGATAGGTCCCTTCCATCGCTTCTCAAGATATGGGTTGAAAGCAATGTGCTCAGTCTAAGTTCCCCACTCTGTTGCACCATCCTATTTATTTACTTTGATTGTCGTCGTAAAGGAATGAGAAACAGTTTCTAGATTTTAAAAACTTTAACATGTTGTAAGTCTAATGTTGACCCTAATTAATCGAGGCCCTGCACATTTTGCACTACTTTTCAAAGAAATGGAGTGTTTTTTAGACGTGTAATGTTCAAGAAGAAATAAAACGCATATTAGTAATGGCTAATGACTTTTTAAATAAATTTTAGCCGAGAGGCAAAATTTTCGACCTCTTTTTGCTGCACTTGGGGCCGTTTATCAGCAATGACGTCTAAAATATTCTATACCAAGGCGTCAATCGTCTCGTGCTTTTCTGCGTCGACAAGCGACTTCACATACTCCCACGAAAAGTAGTCAACAGGTTTAAAACTCGAAATTATGTAAAAATCGGCGTCAACAGCGATCTCGTTTCGAGACAATTTATCGATTGTGCGGCTTCAATTTCTCTAAGAAGAAATGGCAAATTAAACTTATCGTATATCAAGTGACAACTGTCAAAAATACCAACTCCGAAAAAGCAATGCCAGATTGAAAACCACACGTCTAATCAAAAAACTCTTTATTTTAATACATAAAAAGCAACTTCAGCGCTTCTTATACGAGTCTCTCCGTTAACTTTAAATATTAAGACAAACACTTGAAATTTTTTTCTTCTTCTACGGCAACTGTAAAAAATTTACTTGATAAGACTGCGAAATTAACAGCCACTGCTTCTTTTGGGTGAAATTTCTAATTAATTAAATCACTGTGGCGTATGTGGAACTTTTCTATGAATTTATTTGTATTTCTATATTATTACTTAATATTTTGTTGTTATGGCAACAATACCATTGTATTGTTTCTATTAATATATATCTGTATGAATTATGAACACGTTAAAACTGCAATAAAGAATACGATTTGTATCGCCACTACTGTAAGACCTTCACCAAACATTGTCTCATCTTTGCGAACAGCAATAAGTTATTTTCTTGTTGCCTTATACCTTCTCGTTTCCCATATAAAAATAAAAAAAAGTTCAAACTGCACAACTTACACTCGCACCTCAGATTTTATTATACTCTCTTCGGAACACACTGCCAGTGCCAGACCCAGACGCCAGAATGGCAGCAATGTAGGCACTGTATAATGGAACTTGATTGTATGAAGTGATATAATAGAAAACCAGTCGGTTTTTTTTTTCTCAATCCATATTTAAAAGCCATACACATGCTGTGCTCCCCAGTGTCGAACATCGACCGACACTATGTGAACCGGCTCCAACACAAATCTGTGTGCTTACATTCAACATTCGCCTTCTGTTTATTCAGATCTCCCAGTCGAACGAAAGACAGTGCTCCATTTGATGAGGCCACCTTAATTCATAGTTTAGGGAGGTTCCACTATCGGATGTATCCACCTTAATGCAAATTGAACGGTTTTCATAGTTTTTATTTAGCCACATTAAATATAAACACTCCTCAGTGTGCAAACGTCCACCACCCACTTGCTTGTAGCTTGACAGCAAACTTATAGCACTGCAGAGGCAGTAGTAGCAGCATGGGGATTTTAAGGCACAAAAAGAAATCTACCACAGAAGACCTTAGCTGATAGCTCTGGGCCCCTAATGAAAACTACGGTTTGACTGAAAATAGTGCCATAACGCGTTATTTGTTTGATTCGGTTGGTTGATGCCGCCCATTTTAACTGTCACCGTTAAAATAAACGAGTCGTTTGGTTGACTATTCGAGTGATTGACAGAATGTGTAAAACAGTTTTTAATGGCCGTTTGGTGCACTTTGGCTTGACAGCACTGGCGAAATAAATAAGTTTCATGGCCGACAACGTCAGTTTCTCAATTTTTAACCAGGCGGACAGATTCTCTCAACCGAATCTACTGAATTTATATTTTGTATAAAAATTGTGCTAGGCAGTACTTTTAATTAATCAAGTCGTTGATGTCAATTTGCTGCTGTTGTTGATTTCTCTGATTTCATTTAGAAGCACTATGGTACGCGATGGGAGAACAGCGTAACACATAGGCGAGATAATATAGTGTGACTTTTCTTTTCCAATTCAATTCAACAAAACAATCAGCGAGTTGAAAATTCTACGAGTGGTGGTTATGGGGGCCTAGCATTGTATCGCTATAAGAGAAGGTGGCGGCTTTGAACTTTTTGTCTAGCTCAACGACCGAAACGGGCAAGCCCAAGAGCAATGGCTTATATAGTTGTTTTAGTATTTACTTTTATTTATTTCAATTACCAGACAAGATTTCTGGCGCTGCTTTCCTGGCATTTATGATTAACGTTGCTTTTCACTATAATAAATGGGAAGTTATAACAAATAAGAGCCATAAAAGTTAAGGCAAGAGCTTCATTGTTTGCAGCAGCGGCGACATCAGCAGGTGGAAATATAACTTTGCTGTTTCTGCATGCATCTCTGAATGCTGAAGCCCCATTACCTAGTTGCTATGACTTTAAGTTGTGCTTGAAATTTCAAAAGCGACTAAATAAAGTACGACCGTAAAATGCAGATAGATATTGGGGTATCTGATAACGAGTATTTGACGGTGTATAGTTTGGTGAATTTAAACCGGTGATTCATTTAATGGACAACGCGGGATACTTTGTGAACAAAATTTGCATACGTTTTTATGCGGAAAAGTAATTTATACAACTAAATCTATACAAGTAGGTGCTTTTATTTCCCATGGTCAGACCTTTTGGTTGTAAAATGTTGCAATAAAATGTGTACGTGTTGATTGGAATTCTCCTCAGAGCTCGTAAGAATTTTGCATAGTACGAAGACCCATAAAAAAAATGTAATTTAAGAATATGAGTTACAAAGTGTAACTTCTTTTGCATCACTTCTCAAGGTAAGGACAGGAACATGTTTGTGTACATTTACATCAAATTCAGTTTAAGAATGAATGACATGAATTTTGATCAATTTATGGTTTTGGTAGGTCTTCCGTAAGTTACTGAAAGTGATTTTAAGTAGCTGACTGTATGCTTCACAGTTCAAAAAGACTTGAAGCTGGAAAGTTCTGGTGCCAGTGTTTAAGGTATTTATTATATTAAACATTTTTTAAGGAGCTGAACACGATCTTTCAAGTCAAGTATGAAAAACTATCGAAACAAAACAGAAGAACTTTTGTGTTGTTCGGATTGTGACTTATAACTTGGAAAGTAAACATTTCGCGTAACAATGTCGTTATGACTTGCGTGCAAAATAAAAATCTTGAAAATATGAAATTCTGGAGACCATCAAAAGAGCTTTGGTAGTTTTCAATTTACTTAAAAGCTAGAAGTCGTAATGCTGCTTAGTTTTCACTCTTTGGCTATGAATATTTTAGAGATGTCAATAGTAATAGTTAATTTAGTAGGTACCTATTCTCAAAGCTGCGAAGAAAACCAATAAGATTGTTTTCATAATATCGGGTGTGAATGAGAATTGTTTACAAATAATGGAAATAAAAATCTTAGTTTGTAGCTTTCTACGTTTAAAAAAGATCACTAAACTGCTGGGCATAAGAGGTAGCCGAAAAACTTGAAGATGAGTCGATAGATGAGGTAAGGTTCCTAATACAAGCGAAAGCTTTACCGCTTTCTCGTAAAAGCTGTCGATAGCCTTTTCTCTGTTCATCATTGTTCTTATTCATGCTTATTTTGACATTTTATTTCAATAGAAAGTTAGTCGAATTCGAAAGTAGTGCGAGTTTTGAAACTCGAACGATTCGAAAGTTTACATGTTAACATTCTAATCGTTCGAATCTCAAAATGTACTTTTTTTTGAATACGATTGACTTTGGAATAGAATGTCAAAATAAGCATGACTATCATTTTGAAAGCTGTTTTAATGGCGTAAACGCCTATTGTGGCAGCTAGAGTCATGTCATTTTAGTGACATTTTACTTGAATAAAATAGAAAAGTCTACTTTGGTGTCAATAGGGAAGGAGTGAAACGGATGCCTTCTCCGGAGGCCTACGAAGCAGCATTTTGGTTTTGTGATTCGAAAAAACTCCGTTCATCGATCTAAGACATTTTAAGCTTTGGGACTACAAATCATAAAATATAGTGGCGCAACAAAGCGGGGAGCCCCAGGACCCACAACCATGACTTGTATTGTAAGGGAATGGAGGGGACCTACAATTTTCTGCCAATTCTAATCGTGAAAGAGATTTTCATGACAATAAATTTACTATCGGAGGACTTGCCAATTCTCCGCGAATGGCGATACCCGTCGAAAATTGTTTTTTGATTTTTGTTGCAATTCGAATCATGAACTTCCCACATATAAAAGGCAGATATGCTAACCATTACAACCGTTTTGATCGCAGAACCCTGCTGATCTCGGAAGTAATGGTTTATTCCGACTCCGTTCTTGAGTACTACTTTGTAAGCTTTTTTTGTTCCAGGCTACTATCTACAGCGAGGTCCATCAATTGGCTTCACTTTGAACCGTAGGTTCTTTTTTACATACTGACAAAATATATTTTCTCCTTACACACATAAATATTCGCCAAGTTGTCAAATTTGATGATTTGAATTAAAAATTTTATTTTGAATATAGAACTCTACTTGTGTTTTCGACAGGCGGCATGAAATTTAACTGTTCCTTTTTAGCTGAAACTATGCAGATTGAAAAACAAATTCTAAATCATTTGAGCCGAAACACTTCACGAAACCATCAAAATAATTTGTATAAACAATAAAATTAATTTAATCGAAAGAAAAAGAACGTTTTCTGAAAATTTACTTTCAAAAGACTGTTAAAATGGGAAGTGTTGTTTTTGATTCACCTGGAATTTGATAATTTGGCAGATTGAAGCTAGTCGAGAAGAGATAAAAAAATTAAAAAAAGGTGGCTCAACAGAGCGGGAAGCCCCGCAGCTTAGTCAATTTCTCACAACCATGCCTGTGAAGGAGTGAACGAGATCTACAATTTTCTGCCGAGCGGAAGTTGCCATTCCTCGCGAAAGACAATACCCGCGGTAAAATATTTTTTGTTTTGATTCGAACGAACGAACCTTTAACGTTACAAGCAGTCATACTAACCATTACGCCACAGGTACCACGAGAAGAAGATATCGAATTTAAAACGACTTGATTCAAATTCCTTAATGAGTCCTCCGCGGTATAAATTGAGTCCTTTTATGATTGACTTACAGTGGAAAAAAATATGGAATACTTATTTCCAAATTAAGTGCCCAAACAGTGCGATTTTATAAAAGAAGTCTTGGCACCTACAACAATTGGACTTTTTTGTGGGCAACTGTGAAGGTCCAAGCATCCATGTGAAAGATATTGTGCTCGGCACTCACGTGAATTTTTACTCTTTGAAATAATTTTGTCGAACACAATTTAATTAGGCTTTTATACAGACACTCGTATTCGTCCCACTCTTTACATCATCTGGTTTTCTGAAATTGTTTTCGAAATCCCGTGAAGATTTTTTTTTGCTTTTGCTCTGGGTCCGGCACTATGGTCCAATCATAACTTTTGAACGCATTAAGACAAGGGCACATTTTTAAAGCAAAACTAAGATTTCTGTAGAAAATGGAATCAACGCAATAAGGGGTTAGTAAAAAATTTGTTCTAAATTTTGCTGAAAATAGTCTGTGACTATGTAAGTGTTCACACTTCACACGATAATCTAAAGTGAAATTGATAAAACAAGGCAAACAAATAAAACATAGTTTTTTAGTTAGTTTTCAATAATTTTCAATCAAGTCAAATTCTTTATAGAACTGTTCCTCTTGTGTAAATGGGGGTTCAGGGGTTTTTCGCATCCTATTCAAAACATCATTTGTACAAAAAAGGATCGTGGAAGCAGGAGGAACGAACGATCAAAATATTAACTCACCTATTTTAAGTTGATATAGGAAGTAAATTTCAAGCTCTCAGCTCTTCTACCTCACAAATAATTGAAGTACTCATTAAAGAAGTTGGGTTTTAGACCAAAATGCGAGCACTGGGAACATAACTTTCTTAAACAAATCGCACTTTCTCCGAAGGTTGCAAGCGGCTACAGCAACGACTTTGCATGTGGTTGAACAAAAGAAAGCAAAAACTTTTGGTCTTTTATCAAGAACATTAAGAACTCGACCACGTCATCGGTCCCAAAGCTCCTCTTCAATGACTCTCCGTATGTCAGCTCCATCGACAAAGGCGCCGCCGACGCGACGCGCCATTGTGTGTTGGCTTTAACATTCCCCCATTGAAATTATCCATGAATGGTTCCTGCATCCAAGAAACCGAAAAGCTGTCAGTGCTTGGTATGTGTGTAAACGATGATCTTCGTTGGAATGACCACATATGTATTTGAAGTCGCCAAAAACGCTGCTAAATGCTTAGGCTTCTTAAGACCATGCAGGAAGTTCTTCACCCCTTCTGATCTGGCTACAATTTATAAGGCCATCATCCGCCCAAAACTGGAGTATTACTCCCATATCTGGTCAGGTGCTCCTCAAACATCTTTGCAACTACTTGATAGGGTACAAAATAGAGCGTTAAAATGATAGTTCAATTGTAGAATCGATTGATTCTCTTGAACATCGTCGAAACGTTACCTGTCTCAGTCTCTTTTATCGCTTTTTTACAAAGAGTGCTCTAGTGAAATAGTCAGTTGCATTCCTCCCCTGAAACGATTTAGCCGCAACACTCGCCTCGCTAGGAATGCTCATCAGTTCTACCTTGAGCCCAACTTCGGGCGTACAGTCAAGTATAGAGATTCTTATTTTAGTCGCACCAACCGAATGTGGAATGCTTTACCTGGCTCTGTATTTCCCCTGCATTACCATTCGCAAGGGTTCAAAAGCTATGTGCATGGGTGTCTCCTATTAAATCCTCTCCTATTTTCCAAAATGCTCGCGCTGTGTTCTATAACATTATAAGGGTATTCACAACCCCTTGATGTGCGCGCTAATTATACAAAAAAAAAGCCAACTCACATTTATCAATGTCAATTCCCATAGAACTCCGCCAGACTTTTTTTTGTAGATCATCTCAAACCCAAAAAACTGCTAAGAAATATTATGAAACTTTTCAGTAAATTTTAATATTCTAAAAAGAAAAAGTATAAAACTAAATTGTCGAATCTTCTATTTTTGCAGCGTGTTTCACCTTTTGACACCTTCAGGGACCCCGCGTTAACCTTTCATTGCGCTGACGTTATCTGATACTAGTTACCACAAACGATTGATTTTAGCAGCCGTTTTTATATCGCTTTGCTATCGGTCTATTTAGTACCTATTGTTGTTTTGCCCCTCGTTACGTAATTCGCAATATAAGCCCTGAAATTGATTTGGTTGATCTTTTAATTGACCGCCCAGACCACAATAAAAGTCTTCATATTTCTAATTAAATCGTTTTCCTCTAACTCTCCTCCAAATTTGACTCTCCACCCTAAATGTTTTGTAAAAAAAGCAGCACATAAATAAAAAGAAACTATCAAAACTTTAAATTATATATTTTATGTATTTCCTCTTAAATATTTCATCAATACAATTTGTTTTGTTGTGGAAAAATTTCTTACACCTAAAAATGAATTCAATAATTACAATTACGTCCAAATTAAGATTAAATTATCCAATATCTACATGTAAAAAGACTAATATTTCCATTTTGTTTTACTTATCATTCAGTAAATTTACTTAAAATTAAACTTAACAAGTAATTACAAACTTTAAAGTTAAACTAAGTTACTCATTCACGAGTGTTTGCACCGTTCATATAAAAAAACATTTTTCTTTTCGTATATATAACAATCCAATAAATTTAATCATTTGTTTTTTGTTTTTTTTTGTTTAGTTTTACATCATACAAAATATATATGGCAGTTTGCAGTTGTGTTCCGTTATGTTTTTTTTTTTTAGGTTTAGTTTTAAATTTACAAAGAGTGTAAATGATACATTTCACTTTAAATATTTATTATAACTTAAGCTCTAAGTTCAGTTTGCTGTAGGAAAGTATTTTTACATTTTTATTAATATTTTTCTTCTTTAAATTTTTTTTGAAGGCGCTTCAAGGTGAAGCTGCAGTTTTATTTACATCGAATTAAATTATGTACAAGTAGACAAAATCTTAAACGAAAATTAATGCTTTTGAAGCATAATTCAACTATCACAACGATCTTAAAGTCTAAAAACACATGTCAAGTAGGACTACGGAACAAGTGAAAGACCGGTAACCGTATGAGGCGCCCATTTCATAACAAAGATCTTCTAACCTCACCTTTAGTGTCACAATGGTCAGGGACCTATTTGAGCTTATCCAACATTGTCGTTCATAACACAGGAGAACCTTAGCCCTCCTTTTTTTGTTGTTATGAATATTGTGGGGAATCACTTTCGGATTGGATTTTTTGTACTCGACTCACGTCATCGTATGCAATCGAAAAGACACTCTTCTTCTCAGCTATGGGATTTCGTCTGCCCATGCTGTTTAGAAGCGAGTTCATTGCAATTCCCGAATCATGATCATCCTCCAGAGTTGATACATTCAACTGTTTCGACTGTGCTGACGAGTCTTGTATGTAAATCTTGGAATTTGTGACCTTGATTTCGTTCTCCTTGATCGGTGAGGGCTTAGGACGAAGTTCTTTGGCTTTTGCCTGGTTTTTCGGTTGCGGTGGTGTCTCGGGATACATGTAGTGCGGCAGTTTTGTTGGTGCTAGTGGCAGTTCTGAGGCATTGTCGTACTCGTGTTCGTAACGATGTTCAGAATGCTGCAACAGTGGATGATTTGTATCGGTTTCGATCTTGGGCTTATGGCTTTTGTTCATCATGACGTCTTCTTTGAGAAGACGACCTCCTTTCGGCGGGGATTTTCGTGGAGCGGGCTCGGGTTTGTATTTTTCTTCATTGGGTGGAACAGGTGTCGATGATGTTGTGGTGGGAGGATGGCTGTCATCAGATCTGGGAATACGAATTTTGGTGATGCGTTTCTCTGATCCGCTTATGAGTTTCTTTGTACTAGGCTTTGACTTTCCTGTGAGCTTGTTGTCGGGCTTTTTTTTACTGTAATACCAGTCCATGTACTTCGGCGCACTTTTGGAAGAACCGAGATCATCGTGGACATCGTCTTGGTCTAACAGATTGGTGTCGCTTTGAAAATCACGGTCCTTGATTCGTTTCGAGCTGCGGACATCAGAGGTCGATATCTTGGTACTTGCTTTCGAGATCGTCACACGGCTCTGGGGAGGTTCTGATGCCGTTTGGGTACGTCTCTGAGAGCTGCGTTGGATGGAGTTGTCTTTTCTTGAAAGTCTCGGCTTGGGATCAGGACTCCTTATCCGTCGATCTTCAGCGTAGTTTCGCTGTTCGGAGGAAGATCTCGAATATACTTTGTTATTGCTCCCATCTGTGACTTGTATCTCAAAATGGGCGTTCTCTGGATGGCGCCCAGTTGAAGGAAGCGCATTACTTTTGATGACAATCTCATCTGCATCGGAGTCTTCTTCAGAATTTTCATAGTACTCCAGCTGATCCACACGGATCCGTTCATCGGGACTTCCTTTCTCATCAAGGGAGTCTGATATTTCCATTAGAACTTGACGATTGAGCGAAGCCGCTTTTTTTGCTGCTGCTTTTTTATTCTCTTCACTCTTCATGCGACGAAGGAGACTGGCTTTTGTTTCTCCATGGTACCGAATGGGTTTTTTTGGGGGTGACCGTTTGCGGTATTCATAATAATCGTCGTCATCCTCTTCCTTGATGGGAGTTCGAATCTTCCTCTTGATATCTTCCACCATGACAACTCGCTTCCGAGACTGAGTCCCAGACCTGTGTTTGGAACGCTTCTTTTGTCGCTTGCGTTTTATCCAGTAGACTCCTTCGGGACTATTTGGTGGGCTGAACCGAACGTACTCATACTCATCCTCCGTCACGGAGTCATCGTTCTCACTTCTTGCTCGTCGTTGTCGTTTTACAGACGACGAGCTCACAACCACATCGGCCTCCGTCTGGGTACCTGCATCACAGTCGGTCTGCGTCGCAATCGCCATGGATTGTCCTGGAAGACTTTGAGTTTCCAAAGCTACGTCCTGTTGGGTGTATTGCAGCTCAACTTTCTCTTTCTCCATCAGTATCTGACGAAGCAGAGCATTCTGCTGCTTCAAGGAGTTCTCAAGCTCTTGGGTAAGGGATTGATTGGATATGGCTGGTTGCATTTGGGTAGTGATCTCTCCTACTCCCGCGCCCTCTTGCAGTTGTTGTGTATGAATGATTTTCACCTCTGGTTCTGCCTGGGAGTACACTATGCTGTTCGGTCCACTCTTCCCAGAGGGAAACGTGTCCTTGTACGTTGAATGTTGGACTTCGTTTGGCATTGTTTGAATGTAATTCGCCCCGGGCACAATCTGGTAGTGCTCTCGAATTATCTGCTTTCCATCAGGCTGCTCTTCTATGAACCTTCGCATAAGAATCTCCTTTCCACTTTGATCCACCATCAGCAACTGTGGATGTGACAGGTTTGTGGTAGCCTTGAGTGGGACATTCACATAGATGTTATCCTCTTCATCACCTTGCTTGTCACGAGTCATAAGTTGAAGAATTTCTACATTCCCGTCCTTGATGAAGTACTCCCGCTTTGCCTTCAAACTTCCCCGAGCTCCACCGTTGTAGTCCAAGTCACTGCCCCGATCAATTTCATGCCGCCGCATAGAATCGTCGTCGATCTGCTGCTGAACAACCCGCCTTTGCCTGTTCCGGTTCCGGAATGATTGTGTTCCGATGTCCTGTTCTTCATCGATTACATCTTCGATATAAACTTCACGTTCGTTGTTGATTAAATTAGTTCTAGAATTATGGAAACTACTTAAATGAGAATCGTCTTTGGCTGTTTGAGTGTTCCTAAAAAAGAAATGAAAAGCATTAGTTCTGCCTGGACCTGCCAACACTGGATCTTACTTTATCCTAACTCTTCGTTGATGTTCGTCGGCTGATTTAATTCTCCGATTATGACGCTCTTCCAAATTGTCTCCTTCGGCATTGGAAGCACGTCCCGGACGGCCTAAGCTTTCGTCAGGCTGTTCACCATGTCCATTGTGGAACTCCCAACGGGTAGGCTTCGTTCGTGTATCGGATGATTTCTCTGCCGACCACGCCTCTCGTCTTCCCATCCACTCGGCGACCTAAAACAACAAACAAAAAATTGTGTTTCTCTTATAAAATCGATTGCGACTGATTGAATGCAAAAGCATCTCAAAGCAAAAAGTTTGTTGCGCGCTAAATAACAAACAAAATCAATTCTTAAAAGTAATGTTATTGTTTTTTTTTTTTAATTGGTGTGATTAAAATATGGTGAGTCAACAAAACCCAGAGGATGTAATAAAAAAAAAAGAAAAAATTGAATGGGAACTCAAAACCGCTAACTACAACCACTACAAATGTGATTTGTCTTTCAAAGACAAAATGAATTTAAACAAAAAAAAAATGTAAACTCAAAAGGAAATCTAATTTATTGTGCAAGAAAATATTTAAAATTTGTTTTTTTTTGTTTTGTTGTAGTTTAAATTTAGCAAAATCTACCTGAACAGATTTTGTTTGCTTTCCGTTTGCGATTTCCCTATGAACTAGATGAACATCGTCTTCAGTTCTATTGATATTAACTATTCTCTTGCTACAAGTAAAAAAGAGAGAACGAGAAAATGATGTTAAGCTTTTGGTTTTAATTAATTTATTATTGAATTTTTTTCGAATTATTTCAGGATTGATCGATTTAACTACAATAATTGGGTGGTTAGATGTTTCACAAAGGAGTTAGAATATTTACTATATGTGTAAATGGGTGTGATAAGCATGACTGAGTTCTAACTTAACTAGAAGTTTGTTGTCAATTGGAGGCGATGGCTCACACATTTTTTATGTTTGCCTTTCATTGATGAAAAATATTACAAGAAGTTGAAATGAAAAACTTTGAAGTGGTGTCCTCAATTTTCGACCAGAAGCCTACGGGATTAAAACTAAAACAATTTAGAAACTTGGACTTAAGTTTGGATCACGATTTGATTCAAAATATTGAAAATATGAAAACCCCAGAAATATTAAAAGAGACCATCCTAAAACTCCTAAGCAATGGCAGAGCTTAAGTACTTTATTTTTATTTTTCTCAACGATCGATAAAAGTAAATGGAGTACTAAATTCGTTATAATGACGAAATGTTTTCATACATAGTGCTGGACAAAATTGAGGAATGGGTGATTACTTTTTCTTTGATATTAAAATATAATCGTACAGGATGCTTTTTTTTTAAATTAGATTTCAGTCGTGGTGGTAAGAGAGCTGATATTGGAGAAAAGAAGAGCTCGAAGAAAATGGCAAAATACTAGATTTTCAGAGGACAAAACAGCAACGAACTGAAAAAACAAATCTACGAATTCAAAAATGATTCATTAAGTAGATTCCTGAAAAATTTAACGACTGATGCTTCAACCGATTATTCGCTCTTTAAAGCAGCTAAGCGCCTGAAAAGACCGCAGTTACAAAACCAATAAAACCAAATAAACCAATAAAATCTCTAGACGGGAATTGGATCGGAAATCCGAAAGAAAAAGCTAGCCTGTTTGCAGAACATCTTGCGAATGTTTTTAAGCCATTCCCTGCAAACACATCTGAAAACAGCTTACAGTTTATTGATAAAGAAGATGAAGTTGACATACCAATTGTCGCACTCAAAGAAATAAAAAGTATGTGTCGAAATCAACTGTCGAACAAAAAATCACCTAGGTAGGATCTAATAACTGCTCAGGTTATGAAGGAATGCCATCAAAAGCCTTCATAAAACTCCAATTCATAATAAATGCATGCCTAAAGACCCAATATATCCCACCTCATTGGAAAATCGCTGAAGTAATTGTTATACCAAAGTAAGGTAAGCCTTATACCAATATAATGGCAAAAGTCTTTGAAAAATTGCTACTGAAAAGACTAAGCAAAGTCATAGAAGAAAGAAATCTAATCCCAAATCATCAGTTTGGATTTAGAAATAAACATTAAACGATAGACCAAGTTCATAGAATAACGGATGCAGTTGAAAAAGCATTAGAAGAAAAACAAGTATGTTTGGCTATATCTTTAGATGTTGCTCAAGCATTCGACAAGGTATGGCATGAGGGTCTAGAGTACAAACTGCAAAGGGACCTACCCAGGCAGTACTACGAAATACTCAAAACTTAAATCTCAAACCGGCTCTACGGTATGATCAAGAATATTCAAAGCTAAGTAAAATACAAGCCGGTGTTCCACAAGGAAGCGTCCTAGGACCTATTATTTACTATATACAAGGGATATTTCAGTGGATAACAACACCATTATGGCTACTTTTGCAGATGATACCGCAATTTTGGCATCCAGTAACAGTAAGTGCGTCGTCAAGGCTGCTGAGAAATTGCAAAATGCCGTCGACACCGTTAGTGATTGGACAAAAAATGGCGTATCAAGCTCAATGAAGCTAAATGTGCACACATAAACTTTTCAAATAAAAAGTTAAGCTACGTTCAAATATTCATAAGCAATCAAGCTGTACCTTACGCCAATACAGCCAAATACCTTGGAATGAATTTGGATGCAAAGCTAAAATGGAAAGAGCATATCAAAAAGAAAAGGGAAGAGCTCAACTTGAAGTATATAAAAATGTACTGGTTACTCGGTAGAAATTCTGACTTATCTGTCGAAAATAAAATAATGCTTTATAAACAAGTACTTAGACCTATTTGGACCTATGGAATCCAATTATGGGGCTGTACAAAGAAAACAAGTACTGTAAAAGTTGTAACCACAAAGCCAAATCAGTTGTTTTACTTTGGTATAGTTCAAGTCTCACCTCTCACTATTTCAAATGACTTTAGTTGTTGTATTCTCATATATCAAAACACAGCTTATGCTATTGTACGGATACGTTGTGAATGGTAGAGCATTCATTTTTTCATTCTAATTTAACAGTAGTACCCGTCGGTCGTGTGATGGTGGGCATGTCTCCCTGTTAACCCAGAGGTTCGAGGTTCAAATTCTAAATTAATTGCCAAGAAAAACTGTTTCTTGTCCGGAAGCGACAAAAAAGTGTAGGTCCCTTCCATTCACCCACAAGGCATGGTTGTGAGAAATGCGCTAAGGAATCCAGGTACTTCTGTGAGAATTTGAGACTTATGACTGACTGACTGACTGACTTACTGAAACAATTCTTGGAATGCTTTTATATATACATAGTTGGTTAAGGCTTTGTGGTGTTTGTTCTATCTAGCTACTTGTTATTATTCTACTTGTAAATAATTGTTTTATATTCGATTCTCTGCTTCTTTGACATTATTCAATTTTTCATCAATTATTATTATTCGACTTTTTGATTTCATTAAATAAACATCTTATAGTTTTAGTTGTTCAATAGTTCTTTGTTTTCTTTAAATATACAATAGGCTTGTCCAACTTCTTAGACACCGTCTAGTTGGTCAATTGTCTAAAAGTGTTCTAAGCTAATTTCATAAATTAAAGAGCTCTCTTCTTTTTTTTTGGTTTGTTGTTTGTTTGTATTGAATAGGCTCCAAAAGTGCTGGACCGTATGACAGAAATTTGGGACAGAGATAGTCAAGAGTCTAGGATGTGACATTATGTCCTGTATTCCTTCGGAAACGTTAACGTAAAGTAGAACTTTAAATACGCTGAACAGATTTTCGAAATTCTTTCTTAATTAAAAGGCTTCAAAGTTCCTCAGTAACATAGATTTTGTTTTATCTAAATATTGGGAGCAGAGTCCGTGCAATACACTATATTACCGTGAGACTAGAGCTACTCCGGGCGGGTCAGCTGGTTTATGTATAAAGGTGTTTCTATGGATCAAACACTTCGCTGTTACTCAAATTTGACACCATTTAGCAAACAGGAATGAGATAGAAACACTTTGGGTCACTTGCGTTTTCCACAATTTCCTTAGATTGATTTTATCAAAAATTATGAAGCAAATTCTCAGAACAGGAAATGAAGTCAAGGGCGGGAAAGGCCACCTCGTAAAGAGACTATGACTTCTACCACCAATATCTTAAAAACTAGCTCCGCTAAAGCATTTGACAGGAACAGGCTTTTCAAAAGACAGAATGTTAGAATACCACCCAAAACCTTTGTGTAGCTCGTGTTGCAAAAAATTACAAAAACTAACCTGGCAACAACTGTTAACCACTGATCTGCACTGAAAATTTGGATTATACCTCAACATAAGAAGAGGTACAGCGCTTAAGCTACTTGTAATTTTTATAAACTAAGATATTGAAAAATTGTATTTGAAAAACGATACTAAAAGCAATGAGACGACAGTAAAATAGTAATCCTTCAATTGCAAAAAGTAAAGTTACAAGAAGCATCCTTTCGACGAAAAACGATTTGACGACTATCGTAAATAGTAAAAAGTTACAAGATCGTTAGGGACATTTTGCCCCAAGTATCTCTAAAAGTTTTATATCATATACGATATAATATAACGATAACGATCACCCGCACATCGCGAATAGAGTTTAATAGTTTCTTCGTGAGGTCCACAGCTAACCTGGGAAGCCTACACCGTCCAGCTTTCTCTCGTGATCCAAATTACAGCATCAGTCATCGAGGGAGTGAGTGCAATTTTTTTTTTCAAAATTCGCTTTATTGATTTCAATTTGTTTAAATGCTGATGAAAGAATGTCAAATTGTGGTACTAAAGTGCTCGATAACGTAAGAAGTAATGCCAAACTCAAGTAATTCAGTCGCGGTTACTCGGCCCATGAATTCTAGTGAATGTTTTTGGGAAAGGGTTGGCAGACAAAGTACAAAACGAACCAAAGAGAAAAATCCAAGTCAATCAAATTTAACGAAATGTTCTCACTTGAAGTTAAACTCGGTCTCATTCCAGAATGGTTTGAGTTAACCTAATAGTCCTCGCATATGAAAAAGAAGTTTTGAGTTGATGTTTTTGAACTCAGTTAAAAAGAAACAAACATAAAGTGTGAGCAGAACGTCACCGACGTATGAGAGATTCCATTCTCTCTCCGCGAGCATAGGAAGTCGTTTGGTACAAAAAAAAAATTATATTTCGAAACGTAGGTTCTTTATCTTTGTTTTTATACATTTGCTCTGAATTGAACATTTTTATCATTTGATCTGATGGATTGAAGTTGATATATCCCGAAATATTTTGGAGAGTGTACCCTGTTCTCATAATACAGTCGGCTGTTTCGATGCTCATTCTATTTCTTAACTTAAATTAGTTTTGACTTCGGCCAGCGACATCTTATAAAAGAGTGAATCATTTCGGAAACACTGGGAAATCGTTTAGGCCAAAGACAATTTATAAAACGGATTTGATTCTCTTACACACAATTTTAAATCTAGAGCAGTTTATCCTTGCACATGTATACTGATGAACATGTAAAATTCAAATACATCAGTAGTGTGTGATGTGGGTAGTTTAGGCCAGTTTCTTTGAAAATGTCTATACGTTAGCACACACACATTTAACTAAATAAACTTGTGCTGTATTTCAGTCTTCAGTTTTCACATATGAATTTTTTAAATCTGTATACCTAAAGAGAAGTTGAATTATTGTGACTCAAAATACTATTTTAACTGATTTGAAAAGAAACTCCCAGATTTCCCCCTAAACATTTTCTCCCCCCAGGGACAAAAAAACCCTAAATCTGGGGGGAAACCCCCAATCTGGCAACGCTGTACTCCGCTTCACTGGAAAATTGGAAATAGTGCATTCAGTGTAGTTGGTTTTAAGAAGGTTGAGATGAAACCCAGTAACTAAAAAGGTTTCATTTTGTATGGCAAACCACTTGGTTTTCATGAAGGTTTGGGATAGTTTTGAGTTAAACAAGTTTAAGTGCCAGGTGGGAGCATAGCATAAGTCGAGGTATGCAACCAAATAACCCAGCGAAACATCAACAATGTTATGCCATGGAAACTAATTTCTGTCCTAGAACAAGTGATCCAAGTGCAAATGAATTGTTCTTTGCAATGAGCTTTAAAGGTGTCTGTTAGAAAAACAGAAATTCTACTCCAGTTTAGCAGGCCTTGGCTCTATCTAATAAGTTTTGTTTCCTTTCTGAAACTTAGACTTGAGCAACGATTTAGATCTTAGCTCTACGGAATGGGCATTCGTCCTTTTTCAATAACTATTTATTTGTAAACTGCGTCACCCTCTCTCCTATTTCATTTTTGTTTCGGTTCAACCATTGTGTGAGTTTCGCCGAAGCTTATCTAAATAACCCTGTCCAAACCTAGCTATGAAGGTTACGCTAAAATAATTTTCACCCCTAACGCGATGTTTTGAATTAGAATCTCTCAACCAAGAAGGAAAAATAAGCTTCTACAGGACTTCTCCCGGGATCTACGTTACTAAAAGGAAATTTTCCCGTGCAAACTTACCTAGCAGCACCATAGAGGGGACACCACGAACATATGCAGCACAGGAGTAAAATTAAAATCGTCAAAGCTACTAGCGTAGCCAGTAAAATCAGGAGCCAAAAGAGCAACTTGTTCTCAGCCTTATACAATGCCTGGAAAGGAATACAAGAACAACGTCAATTATTTCTCTCATATACCATCACTACTTGACAAACTTACATCACTGTCGACTTCCTCCTTCGTCATTATCGCATAAGAACCGTTGTGCTGTGACAATCTCTGTTGTATTTGTGATATGTCAACAATAGACGCCCCTTCATACAACACTGTTGCTGTCACCACACTTCGTTCTTTTATGTCACCCTTGAGGTTCTTCGCTCCCGGTTCGTCTGGCTGCATTGGTCTGATGTCGTGAATAATGACTCGACCTCCAGTTATGGTCGACAATGTATCAGCGGTTTTCTGTTTGTCTGGATTATAGCCCGGAACTACGAAAGTCACTGTTCTTGTGCGACTCTCTGGTGGATAAATCCTAATGGTGGCTGTTGAGAATCTCACCGGAACTCCTAAATCATAAGCTCTAGCTGTCAAAATGAACATATCGCTCTCAAGAGGTGATGGCGTGACTTGACGTCGCATTCTTCCACTACCCGCTTCCTTCTTGGACCGCATGAAGATCTTCTCTTGTACCGTCAACTCACCAGTGACTTTGTTGAGTGAAAATTTATTATCATAATTCCCATTGATGATCTCGTAGCGCACCTCGTTGTTTGGTGGTGTCGCATCCTTGTCCAGGGCTTTAATATACGCTGGCGATGTAAAACTTTGCAAATCAGCTGCCAAAATGAACTCGTACACGTTTTTCTCAAACATTGGTGTTTCATCATTCACATCGATCATCTTTATTACCAGCGGCACCTGTGCCCGATTCCCAGTGCCATCGCTATCACGAGCCTCAACATACAAATGATACTCTGGCATGACTTCCCTATCGAACCCGTGACTATCCGTCGAGACGGTTATTATTCCATTTTCTGCATCCAAATTGAGGGAAGTGTTTAGGTAGCCCAATATCGCCGTATAACGAACGCGTCCTCCCATTCCAGTGTCAACATCATCGGCATGCACTTGAACCACCTTCGTGCCGACTGTCATATTTTCCGGCAACTCTACCGTGTAAACGGGCTGAGTGAATACCGGCGGATTATCATTCACGTCGTTAATGTACACCGTTACGTTGACAATGGCCGATAGGTTTGTGGCTGGACCGAGTTCTTGGGCCAGCACTTGAAATTCAACCGATTGACGTTCCTCATAGTCTAACAGCATGTTGTCACGCACGCGAATCAAAAATGATGCGCTTCGTTCAGCCACATTAGGGGATATCTCAAAGGTTCCGTTATTGTTTAACAAAGTAAGCGAGAATACACCATTTTTGCCCGTGTCGTCATCATAGACTCGTGGCACATACGGATCGACGAATGTCAGTGCAGTTCCTTGCGGTGCATTCTCATCCACGCGTGACACATAGCTTCAAGAAGAAGAAGAAAAAATAAAAAAAAATGTGATGAGTTTCGGTTGAGTCATGCATCGTCTTATATACAGAATATTGTATAGAGATACTTACTGATCGATCTCAAAGTATGGTGGTGAATTGCTTCGCTCTGGGAGGAAGAATGCCAATTGAACGGTTGTTGCAGCTGCTGGCGGCTCATCACGATCAACCTTAACCTCTTCGGCTACCACTGTTAGAAGGACGGGGTCACCCACATGTGTGATAGCGGCGATATCTTCCAGCGGTCGCATAAGGAATATTTCACCTGCAATCAACAATTGTGTGGAAATGAGTGGAAAATTGCATCATTAATTTTAATAAAGATATTTAGTTATAATGCCTAATAATGGTATCCGTTTAAGATGGAATGCCAGTTTGATGATCTTACTGATATCCGCATAGCAAGCATTCGTGTCTTTAATCGTTGCATGAAACTTTGTAGTGGATAGTCTCGAAATCGTGGAGCTTAGTAATACACACTATCAAAAGGATTGTAGACCCTTGTTCGTGAAACCAAAAAGTTTTTGATATAAGTGTTTTGGAATGTGTTACTGTCAATGTTTATTCGATCATCATCGATCGCAATGAGTCAAATACTCGTATAGAGCCTTAGATATTGTGCTGTTGCCATTGCTACTTGTAGAAACACGGTTACTTCTGTAAGGATTATATGACAGTGAAACAAATTCGCTGACTCACTGACAGACAGACACTGTAACGTCAGACGTTAATTTTTTACTCGAACTTTGTTTCTACTAAATGATCTTGAGATTTAAATCTATGTACACAAGCTCTTAGAGGGCTGCTTATATGCCCAATATTTGAAATAGACTACAACATTCTTACAAAGAATATGAGTACATTTATCACCGACTCTATGATTAGCTCCTCAGCTCTGTCAGATGGTGAAAAGTTCTAACCCTAATGATAACTTTTCTGTTATATTCACTGTTCAAGAAGCTCTAAGGTCTATTTAGCTGGGAACTCTCTTATATAAATTACAAGATGGTCAATAGATGAGTTTAAAAAGAAAGGACTTGAAATATCGTTTTTTTGCGTCTCTTTTCTTTGCTATTATTATAAGATTGCAGATATTAATCAAAGCGCTATAAGAATGAAGTGTCAAGTTTTTAAGTCTTAAGCCTATGTGACGAAACCAAATTATTCAAAAACGTGACCTAACTCCCTCTTGTCCCCAGCACTTCCATTTTCAGCCTGTTTGAGAATATCACACTAAAACTAATAAATCAATTTTAATTTGTGAGTGTGAACTTTATTACCAGACCTTGAATCTGGTACAAAATTTATTTTATACCACAAAAGAAGAAAACATTTGAACACCAAATGTTTTACTAGACTTGAGTTAGCACTCACGAATCAACTCTCAGAAAACAGGCTTTCGATCCTTGAAATTAAGCCCATGCTATATTTTCGTTTCATCACATAATTTAAACTATTAACACTTTTTCAAATGATTGGTATTTTTGCAATTATGACTTTAAAGCGTCCTATACACGATCAATTTAACTTTACAAGCATCATACGGACAAAAGTCTGCGGATTTGCACGTAGAACGTATGATCCCTTAACAGGGTATATGTGCAGCCGGAGAATAAGCATACGTCCTAGTCTACCGCAAAGCAAACACAACGACCATCAAATAAGTGCGATAAAATGGACCGGGCGTAAAAAAGATGAAAAACTGCGACCTCTACTATGGTGACTGTTACCGATAACAGAAATAACGCTTATTTGGATGCGGATCTGTGGTTACATTTAAACTCTGGGACAATGTTATCAGTCAAAATCCTACGAATCAGGGCTAAATTCACCATTATTATGCATTAGCCTAAGATTTCCCCACGTAGAACCGAAATACGAGAATCTACGGGTTCAAAGACTTTTTCTGCGAGCTCCTCGAAGAAATATATGAGCAATGCACTATAGACAAGAAAATCGTTCTTGGCGATCTTAACGCGAAAGTAGGGAAGAAGGAAATCTTTGGAAACACAACCGGAAAGCATGACAAAACCTCCGAAAATGGACTCTAAATCTTGTTGTTAGAAGCACGTGCTTCCCGGAACTCAAAATTCATGAAAATACATGGCAATCCTCAGATCAATCAACCTTCAACCAAATTAACTATATGTTTCGATCGACGACCATCAACCAAATCAACCATACCTATGTTTCGATCGACGTAAGACACTTTTTCTGAGTCCTAATTTTCCGTGGGGCCAACTTCGGCTCAAACCACCCTCTTGTTGTAGCCAAGATACGAATGAGGATATCATATTCACGACTCGCGCAAACTAACGCTGCGAAATGATATGAGCATTAAAGACAGTTGCAGCAATTCCAAAAAGCCAGTACAATCGCAGCCTCTGAACTCTGATTTTCAGGGTTTTACTCGGCCTCCAAAACTCAATCACTGGTTCGATGAAAAATACAGGCAGGCAAATGCAGCAAAAAAAAAGGACGACAAATGCAAATGCAAAAGCGAACAAGGGCTGCTTTCGACCAAGTATAACGAGGTTTACAAAATTGAGGAAATTGAGAGATGCCGTGACAGGAATGAGGTTTGGAAGTCTTACCAAAAGTTTAAAAGATATTTCCAGTGTGGCAAGCCCCCAACGCAAGTTTGTAAAGAAAGGAAACATAGTACAGAATCAGTCGCGCAGTCATTAATAAAAAACTGAAAAAACTACGTCTGCAGATAAAGACAAAATTTTATCTTGCCAACTGCTGCTTCATTGGTTAAAAAGGCTTTTGAAAAATGAAATCCTCTTTAGAAAACCCAAGGCAGCCCTTTGTAAGACCTTGACCCATTCAACTTAGACAATGATATCTCCCGACCTAGAAGAAGTTAAGGTTGCCATATGAAAACTTATATCCAATAAAACTTCAAGTGCAGATGGCCGTGGGCCCGAGCTTTTCAAGGAAACTGGAGATTAGTTGGAAACGAGCAAAGCATGCCTGATAAACGAAAATCCAGTTTCGTATGTCCAATCCTGAAATTGGTAGACCCTCATTATTGCGCCAGTTATAGGTGAATAAGCCTCCCTAACGTCGCGTATATGATCTTGTCTCTCTTAGAGGGAACACTTGGGGTTAGGTGGCTAAATCAAAAAGGAAAAGACATCAACCGAAATAGAGTGCAAAACTGAAGAGAGCTCCGAAATCGAATTTGTTGTCGAAAAATGGTGGTTAAGGTTCTTTTTTCCCCCGAACTGTAATGCCTACCTTAGTAAGTAAGAAAGAAAAATCCGACTGCGAATGGATTTTGCGAATATCTAGTTAAGTTTTGGTAGGCTCATCTTTAAAGGTTAGTACGATTGATGACTTTAATGTACCTTGACATAAATTAATGTCCCGCAAGGGCTTTGATCTAATGTAGTAAAAAGACCCGATTATTTGAATTTTTTTTTTTGCTTTTGTTGCTATTTAAACGAAGATTTAATCAAATTAGGTTTTTGCCAACATATGCAGCTGTTTTACTAGACAATAAAGTTGAAGACGAAAGGTTCATTTAAGTTTGTTCGTTTAGGGCCGGGGATTGCCCTTTGGTTGCCAGAAATTGTTTTTTGAAAAACCTCAGATCGTCCTGAATGTGTGTTTTTTGAGATCTCGGTTTTCCCTGAACTCACCCTAAACTTGACCTATAGGTTTGTATTGAGCGATTGAAAGGAACGAACTAGGCAAAAGGCATGTGTTTTTCTTTTCTTCAAATAATAGGGATTTGTGGTGGTTTCGTGGTTTTTTTTTACAACTCATAGTTTGTCAAGAAAAACTGGATTCAGCGAACGAACCAAGCATTTGTAAAGCAACATTGGTCATTTATATTTCACCCTAGACTTAAATTTCAATGGCAGATCGTAGTGGTGTCAACCATCATACAATTTTTGAACTTTTCCTTTTGTTTTAGATAAATTGTAAGAGTCAACATTTTACAGTAAGACAATGTCAACAAAAATGAGATACCCCAGTGCATTCAAAAAGCTATCTCATTTTCTGGTTTCAACCATAACACACACATCAAGTAAAAAAGAGTCCACATTCCGGTTTTCCAGACTTTAGAGACAAAAATCCCTAGCTTAGCATCTCAATGACGGTCTTGAATAAATGATCAGCATATAAAAAGACAGGAGGCTTGGTGTTGCGTTATTTATCCTACTATTTTTGTTTTCCTTTAAAATATAACATGATTGAAACTAATGTAGCAAGCAAGACAAAATGTTTTCATAATGTCAACGAACAGTTAAAAAAAACTCCATAGAGTCCATTTAACTCTCTATTCCCGAAGCACTTTGCTGCCGATCTCTACTATATGACCGTTCTTGTATGAGTTATAGCCGGAAGCCCATTCAAGTGGTTTATTCTACTTAACAATTTAACTTGCAGCTACTTTCCTCCAACCAAGACAACAGCTCTCTTTCTCGCTTCCAAGCGACCACCCACTACGAAAGATTTATTCAACTTTCGTCTGCATAAAATTCATGACAATAGAGTTCTTGCCTATATGCTCCTGCTCCTGTAACCCAGATTGTAATTAAATAATCACAATCTGCCCTTCTTCCCTGTTTTCCTCTCAACAACAGCTTTGGTAACATTATCGACTTTCTACCACGATTCTCTATACAAAAATAAAATTAAAGTGTTTCATGTCGTGACCGCCGATTTATTCTTCCGTTGTGCGGTGAAATAAGAGAAAAGAAAAGAAGGAAAAAACTCCCTGCGACTTCCGTAGGGTCAAAGCAATAATAGCTAGGTAGGAACTTAAGGGCAACATTCTACCACGTACCATTTGAAAGGTGATTGAACCCGAACATATATGAACTAACACCACCGACTGTAGTCTACACAATGAATTACCAATGAAGTTATAAAAAGTTTTCCCGTTTACTTTCGTCTTTCTATCAAAAAGGAAGTTGTCTGATGGCTATCTCATCGATATGACATTTTGGAGTTTGATTAACGCCATATTGTCATCGAGCAGGTTTGTCACCTTTTAATTGATAATTTGTCAGATGTCATTGTGGGCTTTTTGATAGACACAAATAATGGCACGTAGAACTCGACAACGCGACGTTTATAGTAGGGGAGCCCGAGCCGCTAAATTTGCAGTTACTAAAGCGTCATGGGGACTTATTGGATTGTGAAGTTTACGTTCTAAAACGAAAAAAAGTGTATGGCAGTTTTTCATTTCAGTGGGGCGATGGGCGTGTATGAGCTTTTGAAAATGTAAAAAAAAACAGTTAAATTGAAATACTCGAGCGCGTCAGATTTTCATAGAGTATACGCGCTTTGTCTTTCTGATAACGGATATATATTAATCTGACGATTTACGGGGGGCAAATGGCCGTAAAGAGAGGTTAAAAAAAAAAAAAAAAAAAAGTTATTCGAGCGTGTCAGATTTTCAAAGTGAATGTTAAGTGTACTCTAAAAAGTGTATATTTCAATAATCTGACAATTTGAGTGGGGCGATCAGTCATGGCTGATTTTTAAAAATGTAAAAAAAAAACGTGACCTTGAAATACTCGAGCGCGTCAGATTTTTATACAGAGTGATCAACTTGATGTCTTCGTCCTCCAGGATGATAATCTGACAATTATATGGGGGCGTACTCTTAGTCTGACAATCTTAGCTGATTTTTTATTTTTAAATTTCTATAGCTCAGCGGCATTTCGTAGGATCGCTTTAACCGAAGATGTTTTTTTCTTGAAATTGAACGCTCTACAAAAATGTTCTTTGTGGCGAAGTCATTACTCATACGGGTCATACCGGCCAGGTGGTACGGGCGGCTAAACCAGATTTTTCCATAAAATTCCCGTTTTGTCGCAGTTATCTCGTAAATAACAAAAGCTACAGAAAAATTGTAAATTACAAACTTGTAGAAAATTTTGTTTTCTACAAAAAAGGTCTTTTGGACCAATTGCTAATATCAATATTAACCGAGATATTAACCATCATATATTTTACATTTTACTGACTGATTTTACCTCAATCGCCCCAAGCAAAATGTCAGATTATATGTTTTCCGTAATCCAGATAAAATTACCTTCAAAATAAAAAAAAAATTAATCGCGCTCGAGTATTTCGAAACATCGATTTTTTTTTACATCTTTGTGACTCTCCTACTTACGAAGGCCCCGCTCAAATTGTCAGATTATTGAAATATACACTCTTCTCGATGTAATCAACCTACCATTTCTTAATCTGACGCGCTCGAGTATTTCCGATGATCGACTTTTTTTTACTAATCTGACGGGATGCCCTCAGCGAACGCCCCAACATTAAGGTTTTATATATGGTAGGAGTACATTACAGGGTGCAAGGTACCTCCCCATATGATTTTCTGACGCGCTCGAGTAACGCGCGAAATCCCCTCTTGGGCTCCCCTACTATTAAGTGGTCTCTCGACGAAAGGGTTAATGCCATTCGCAACATTGACGATGCCTGTGAGAAAGGTGCGCCTTGTTGACCTTCCGACGCAATGTATGGAGCGGTGGCGCATTGCTTTGCGTCGAAACGACACGAAACATTCGTTGACTTACATGAGAAAATGGTCACAAGAGACACAGTCTTTTTTTGGTATCTTAAGTGAGTTGGCTCTTCGGCAGGACTTTATAAGTCGCGGGTTTTTTTTTGTGTTTTTGTTATTCTCTTGTCATTAAAGGTGCCGCCAGCCGACAGCCGCCTTTGCCGATATGGCAATTTGGCCAAGCAAACAGTTAACCAAGGGGATATATGCGAAGGCAAAAACGACTTTAAAAAGGTCACACGGGGTGACTTCTAAACGAAACTTCTCCACTATGTAAAGACAAAGGCCTTCCATAAATATGTGAATTTGTTGTTCGACAAGGAGTCTCGTCGGTCGTTAATATGTTGCGCATACATTATTTTGCTCATCAGTGTGTTTTAGTGTGTTGAAGATTCGACAAACAGCGACCACGACTGCAACTATACGACAACGACCTCTGTGAGGTGCCCATGTATCTTCAACAACAACTATTGTCCATTCAATTCGACTCCTTTTTGCATTTTTCTGTATTCGCTATGCGATTTGGCTCAGACGCCTCCTACTGCTGGTTTGCTTCTACCGAGTATTTGAATAGATATACGAGTTGTGTATATTTGTATCTCTTTGTATCTATGAGCCCAACAAAGGAAATCAAAATCGCCAACATGGAATGAGGTCTGTCTCTGTTCTTTTATTTTTCTGTTTTCTTCGTGTTCATTATGGGGACTCTATATAGTTGTGGAATTTCTTCCTTTGACTTCCCACTACTTACCCTGCGCGCGCGCGCGCGCGTCCTTGGCCAAGTTGTCCACATCCCACTACTCTGTGGCTAAGATTTATTCAAATTACAAGACAAGTCACGGTTGTATGTTGGGGCGGCTCTCAGCAACTTGGCTAGGACACAACAACATCCAAAAGAAACAGACTATCGCTCCCGCCGACGACGCTGTTGCACTTTTGGCCAGTATTGTACGTATGTCACGTGGTTAACTAAGGCATCATGGGCATGGCACATTATGTTGACTGTTGACTATTGCCAATGGCCTGGCCATGGGTGCTATGTTTGAGACTATAAAACTCAATAATAGGAGGAAGTTCCAGCATAAAGAGACGAAGTGCATTCGGAATACCAAAGTACATATAAGTGAGGACAACGACTATAGAAGCATCATCATCATAGTCGTCGTCGTCGTCGTCGTCGACGTCGTTCACGTTGTCGTCTTCGTCTTCCATCACCTTCGTGGCTGTCCGCATAGAGTCTTTCGTGGCCATCGTCATCAACATCATCGTTTTAATGAACATATTCATTGCTTGGTGTAGGTATACGACTACGACGATGATGGCAAAGTCCACATCGACGAAGAAGTTGTCGAGGGCAATGAACCGATCCCAATGGATTGCTTGCTTAGAATTCTACATCAGTATTGTCAATGAAAGATATACTCAAATGCATTTCTGGTGACCTCTGATTGAGGGAGTTTGGATAGTTGGCTTAAGTTTCTGCTTGCCGTGTTGCTAGATTGCCATACAAGATGAGTTCATTTATTTCTTATTTGTTGCACAAGCTTATCTCAAGGAATTATTCATTTGAGCACTGGGAATTAATGTTTTTCAGTTGACCTGGGCAATGGCCTCATGAATTCATTTTCAAGTTGAATTGTTCAACAAGTTCAACGAACTGTTAGAAGTTTGAGAGCAGGAAGTAGAGTAAAGGCTTTTACTTTCGGAATCACGGAAAGGTCCTTATTAAGAGGAGACATAATAAACTGGATTTTAGTTTTTATTAAATGCAAAGTAGGTGCTGAACAAAATGGTTTCATTGTAGATTAAGATTCAAACTAAGAGAACGACTCAAGCAACGTTCAGTAGAAACATATTTCTTCTATTCCCAAAATGGCAACAAAAAAGTGATTTATTTCAGTTTAACATGAAAACCATACCCCCTTATGATGACTTATTTTTGCTTAAAAATCTCATTAGAGGTTCTTGAGTATCAACGCCTTCTTAAGTGCCCCCTAGCAATCGCATTCAATTTGTATGGAAATAAGCTTAGAATTTCTTTGAAAGTTTTTAAGCATTTTAAGTGAATCAAGATCGAGTAGCTGTCGTTTATGAAAATTAATACGAGAATAGCTTCGCTTATAGCCAGGAGCGCATTTATTGATGATTTGTTATTGTCTGATATTTAAATTTAGTTAAACTGACATTATTTTGGGAAATATGATAGGCGGATGCCGCCCTAATTGTGTATCAAATAACTCTTGAGATAGCCAGCTGTGTGAGTGCTTCTAGACAGTAAGCATGCCTCCTTCAATCGTATCAATCATAAGACTGTAAACAATGAATAGGTTGGTATACCAGGTGCCAAATGCCAGAGGAGGTTTGCTGTCTCGAGAAATATTAGGGACTTATTGTCTTGAATTTTTTATAGAATTGTTTTTGTTTGAGGAGCTTCGAAACAAAAGATGACAACTATTTACACTTTGGTTGGTTGGTTTTATTTTAGGATTGTGAGTACTCAATAATTAGAATATTTCCTCAAAACCATAAATAAAAGTCTCTCGAAACAGTCTTTGGTTTAAAAAAGGAGCAAATACGATTGCCCATATGATGAACATGATAAGAGAGAGATAGATAGCAGAATCACTCCTAGTGACTTTAAAGAGACAATACAGACATAACAATACAAACAAGCCAGAGTGAATTATGAGGCGAAATTATACTCATAACCAAAAGGAAATCGGATCCAGAAGATTGCAGGTGCCCTAAAATGATGAAAATGTCAAAGTACGAATTTATTTGCAATGCAGAAACTACAAAAACTAAAAAAGGTGTGGTGCAATAGAGCTTGGGATGCTAGGAGCTTGACGCATCTCAGTGACCTACAATGAGATGTTAATTGCGAACGGCTAAATTATAAAAAAAATCTTTTCATGGCTGCAGAAATACTGTCGGAGGACTTGCTCTTTAAAAACAATTTTATATTTCAGGGATTTTGGTTCCTACGTAAGGGGCAGACATGACAACATTTCCTCACGTATACTAGACGAAAAAATATAGGGCCTGGATTCTGAAACTTTTCAGACGATTAATGTCCAATATCCGTCTATCGTCGAATGCATTGCCGAAAGATTGTTTCATGTAACTTCGCTTTTAGTTATTGAAGAAGATCTGTTTTATTACGGTTTTATAAGTTTTGATTGGCTTTGTAGGTATTAAAACCCATTTTCTAAGTACATTCCAAGAATTCAGACGATAACCGGCTTAAAGGTTACGGAATTCCGGCTAAGCAAAATACATGCACGAGAGGGCAAACGCTTTAAGAAATATCTGGTTACTACCATCAAAATAATAGCTCCCTAAATTTCATTACGAATGCTTAACCCTTAAGGACAGCTCCCAGTGGATGATGAAACAATTCTGGTGGTGAGACTACTTTTTTGTGGAAGTATCCGACATCACGTATAGAAGATTCTGGTTAAGCGGTTGAGGATTTCTTAACCGGCAAAACAAAATAAGATACCTTATTAGCTTCCCAAAAAATGTGGGAGGGACTGTGATAAGATCACCCACGTGATTCTCAGCTCCAGGATTATAACAGACAAAAGACACCTCAATGAATGCCACCAAGACATTTCAAGGTAGAACTACATAATGTACCTACTTTCCACCCATGCTCTAATCAATGGGAGAGATGTGAAACTATGATAGTTTCCCGATTGATGAAACTGATCTTTCAAAGACATTCGGATGGTTGAGCGGATGTTATATCTTTCTCTCGAGAAAAACCAATGTAGGACCTTGATCATCCCATTCTGCGACGTAGGCATAGCTAGAAGAGAATACGATGTAGAATGGATGGACATAAACGATCCGGCTCGATGAGTTTTCGACAGCACATTGTAGAGAATTCACGGAAGGGGAAGACTACGTCTTAGGTGGCCCAATCAAGTGGAAAAACTTATCGAAAGATATTGGTTGAGGCCCAGGTCTATATTTAACTTCAATGCCTACCTTTGTAAGTAAATAAGATCGGATATTTTTTTTGCCGGTTTCGAAACAGAATGACGTTGATAAGTCTGGAGATAAGTCAACAACAAAATTTTATATGAGTAACACTGCGGCAACGAAGAGTTGTAGAAGCATATGTGCAGTAGGTCATCAATATTTACGATGGGGAACAGTATGCTACCCATTTGGAGTTACCAAAGAATCTTCAGTCCTCAGCGCTCAAAAAAAGCTAATTAAATGTAAGAAATTTTTAGTCTATATCTCAATTGGGACGACCAAAGCAAGAAACACATGGTCTTTCAGTTCGGTAGTTTGTAATGATCGTATATATGAGATTTTTTATGTACTATCGCATAAATTACATCACAAACTATTTTTTGGATGAAGTTAATTTTCTCTTTCGAGTTTACCGACAAAATATGACATGCACATGCTTAACCGTCAATCCATTGTACTTTAGTATGAACAGAAAAAAAAAACATTTGTAGGGTTTCACTATAAAACCTTGAATACAAATAATTTGAACTTTTCAATTAATAAGAAGTGCCTAGATCCGTGGAATCCTTCAAACGAAAAACACCATCTCACAGAAAATATATCAGAACCTGTTCAGTTGGTAATGTCGTGTTCAAAGAAGACATCATGAGAACCCCTTTCAAAATACAACAGGATTTTATGCTCTGGCACGATTCCGAAGAGAAAAGGCCAAATTTAATGCCACGACATCAGCATTCGATTGGCCTCCGACATAGAAAAATGCAAGACCGAAAGGCTTTTCGACGATCTCTGTGGTCAACATGGCGCACGGTAAAGCAGATTGTTGAGAAAATTGTGGTCCTTTCCAGATTAAAATACTCGAACCTTAATCAATGAAGAAAGAGAGGAAAGTATGATTTATTTTTTTATACTTCAGCAGTTCTAAGACAAAGTGAAGTGGTATATCTATAAAACTCTACCAACTATTTCATTTCTATCCATCAGAACGACGTCGCCGTCGTACTGAAATAATTTTGTAGATGTGTAAAAACTGTTGAAGAGCATGTTCCTCAATAATTAGGAGCTTATTAATCCTCATAAGTCCTTACTAAACCCTACTTGTGCTATAAATGCATAATTTACTCTGTCTGTCTTTCTTTGTTACCAGGTACCGCCAGACTACTGAACCGAAATTAAACAGTCTGCAGAAACAGGCACGAACTGGAGAAAGGACATAGGCATTAAGTTCGGGATCGTAAACGAGAACCTAAAAACTACTGGACCGAGCTCTAAAAGTTTTTCGTCGTTAGAGTTCTACACTATTCCCGAGTAGTATAGACAAGAGTATCGGGAACGGGAACGGTAATTTAAGAGTTCAAAAAAATATGTCAACAGTATAATGTTACATTATTCATCAGTAACGAAGACTATATTTCATCCTAATATTTCCCCGACAATAGAAACGGGAAATTAAAAGCTTTCAGGCAATCTTGAGCTTAGCCCATCTGGTGTTCCTGACAATTTGTGCCTTTTTGGCAGTTTTGAGTAAGCAACTCTTCAGATAAGTTGGACCCGAACTCAGAGTCAGCAAATAGTTCCTACATCTATGCGTTGAACAGAGCATTTGCAAAAGAGACTGTTTTGTGTTCACTTTCCTTTGAAAAGACCATCAATACACCGATTTAAAATAATAAAATTGACACTGTTGTTGGTCAAACAAAAATAATCCTCAGCGTTTCGTCTCCTTAGCATAATTTCCCAAAGTTTATAGAATTTGTGGTATCCTTGAAAGAGTAGTTCAAAATAAGCAGCATAGTGCCTACAGTTCTAAAGCCTTTAAACACCTTTCAAGATTCTACACAAAAGCCAAAAGATGTCCTCCAGATAGCAATCAATCACAATTATATTGAAAGTTAACCTGGAATTTTAACTATGTACTTAAATTGAACCTTATTGATAAACGTGCCTATGCCTACCCTAGGCACTAATTTAAGTAAACTCGAGCATACAAAGTTGCCGAGCCAAATACTGCACCTCAGGTTTTTTTTCTCAAATAATGAAGTAATGCCCGCACGAAATTTGCATCTATGCATTCTCATCCCACCATCAGAAATTGTTCAATTCTAATGTCTTGACCCCCTCTCTATCCATAAATTACGATTCCCACTTACTGACGTTGCGCATCCACTCACGTAATTCAATTTCGACAAAATAAAAATGCTCAAAAAACGGCTTAAAGCATAACTCAAGCTCAGCAGCACTCGTTCTTCAATTTGATAAATGTTCCATTCGAAAAGAGAACCTTTACCAAACCAATCCTGAAGACCACCCCTAATGTGCACTTTTCGCATATCTCATCACCATGTTCTCAAAACCTATGCTCGAAGCAGAACTTCTATATTTCGTTTATGCATCATCATCATCATCAGCGCATCACCATAATGCAAAATCATGTTCATCTCTCATATTGATTCACTGACTTGCATCCGAACTGATTGAAAATGTGATGGAGTTCAACTGAACTGCATGGATTGTAGAGGAAGGAGGCGTTCGTGCGCTTGCGCACAAATTCCAAGCTTGTTCGCTCGCATGCAACCGTTTAATAACATGATAGTTTCCCAAGTCTAACAAATTGTCCATATAAGCACAGAAACGGAACCCACCGAAGGATAACTTACCAACGGAGAAATAAAAAACAAAAACAAAAAAAAACACCAACAAGGAAAAAACAAACGACCAAAATGAACAAATCACTGCCAACAAATTTATGTATGTTCAAGGCATGTTGCAACATCGTTGAAGTTCTTTGTGGCTTTTTTTCTGTTACCTTTTGTCTTTGCATATGGCCACTGCAACTCCGGTAAGAGTTCTATACTCTTCATAGAGCCCAAGTAGGCATCATCAACTTCATCACTAAAACACAAAAAAAAGGAGAATTTGTTATACTATAGCCTTGGAGGGAGAAAACTGTTCCTTTTTTATTTGTACTCTTCGAGTTTGTTTCTTCAAAGCACACAACAAGAAGAGTTAAAAGGAGTGCTTGTTAGTTCGACACTGCACTCGCTGGAAAACTTTTTTTTTCCATCGTAACCACTCTTGCTGTATAAATATATGTATTGCCAAACGAAACCCATTAACCAAACGTTGTAACAAGGAAGTATGCTTTGAGTAGTACCAGGAATTTATGGAAGCGAATGCATTCAAGGGAACTTGGTCAGGGGTATAAAGGTATACCTTTTGGCAAAAAACACAGAGTATGGATACACCTAGAATGTGGAAGTCGGAAAACAGCACGGCCGGCGCGGCGGTATAGGATAATGAAAAACAAAAAAAAAAAAAAGAGATCCTAAGTCGTGAAGTTAGCATATAGCCCCTATTAGCATATTCGTCTCTGATCAAAACGCGATGAAGGGGAGTGAGTACGACATATCAGCAATTGCAAAATGGCACAGTGGGGCCAAATTACCCAATCAGTAAAGAACTAATCACATGTTATATGACCGACAGAGGAATGGTCTAAAACAAGGCAACGTGTCTGGCATACAACATTGTCCTTTTTAGAATTGTTTGGAGAAAAATATCAGGACTTTATAGATAAGTATTCTAAATTTGTCCTAAAAAAGCGCAGGGTAAAATCAAAGGTAAGGATTCAACGAATACCACAAAATATTTGTTTTCAAAACAGAATAACGAAAGCAGGCTGGTGAGATTCCTCTTTAGACGGCAGTGTCGTCTTGAAAGTGTTTTGCAAACAGAGTTTATATGGTTTTGAAATAAAAAATGACAGGTAAACTGACGCCATATCGAAATTTGAGTTTTTTGAAGTCGATATGGTCTCTAACATTCATAATTAAGTAACACTTACTTTCATCAGTGAACTACAATCAGCCACTGAATAAAGGAGCTAGTAATCCGACTAGCTAGTCAGGGAGCCGATAAGTCATTGAGCCAGTGAGCCAGTGAGCCAGTGAGCTAATGAGCAAGTGAACTAGTCAGCCAGTGACTCAGTGAGGTAGTGAGCCACTGAAATAGTGAGCCAGTAAGGTAGTGAACCAATGAGCCAGTGAGGTAGTAAGCCATTAAGCTAATGAGAAAGTGAGTGAGTTAGCCAGTGAGCCAATGAGCCAATGAGTCAGTGAGTCAGTTATCCAGTGAGCCAGTGAGTCAGTTAGCCAGTTGGCCAGTGAGCCAGTGGGCCTGTGGCCAGTGAGCCATTGATCCAGTGAGGTAGTGAGCTATTAAGCCAGTCAGTCAGAAAGCCATTGCGTTAATTACTTAGTAAGTTAAATTGTCAAGGAGTCAATATATCAATAAGTCAGTAAGCTATTGAGTCAGTGAGTCAGTGAGTCAGTCATGTATTCAATAAGGAGATCAGTCAATGAGTCAGTGATTCAATGTGTAATAGTACTGGGGAGGATGTCCCCAGTGTTGAGTCTATCTCTTCTTTGATTTCCTTCGGCTTTAAACCCCTTCAAATAGAAGTATTTAATGACAGCACGATTTTCCAGCTTTTCCATTTTTATGAAAAACACAGAAGCGTCTTGTTCAGTGTGCTCTCAAACCTAAACTAACATGGCAATCGGGCTGAAACTATAGCTACAAGCTATCTAAGGATGGTACTATAGAACGCCACCTCAAGGTAGGCCTAGTGGCGCGTACGAGTTAAATTTACTTTAAATTTATTGAATTACTGATTCAACGATTTATTGCCTCACAAATTCCATGACTGCTTAGGATAAACTTATTGGACTGTGAGTCCCGAATTCCTATCGACTTGCTATTCCCTGGCTCCTAGGTGTCTTGGGAAAATCTTTTACATGAAGATATGAACTGCTCCTATTAGCATCCCTTTTCAAAATGAAACATCTCTACTTTTAATCCGGGCTCGAGGCCAAAGGAATGCCTGGCTATTTTTCGACGCTATCATTCTCTAATGTCTTTTCATTTACCATCTTCAAGAGAACTGAGGTAACATACACCCGAATGCACAAATCAGACCTCTGTAGAAGAGGAATAAGGGATTTTTGAAAAACAAACTTTTTTGCAGATTAAATAAGCTAAGAAGACAGCACTTCTACTTTCCACTGAGCTTTCCTGTCACCAAAAATTCGAATTTTTGCTCCTCACTTAGCTCCAACAGTCAAATTTAGGCCACTAAAAAAGATAAAAGGCACTGTACCTACGATTGCCTTACTTCAAGATGAGTAGAAGAAGCCTCTTTGAGTTTTCATTATGGCGTCACTGGAAAATGAGCACCATTCAACTAAAAGCCGATACCTCTGTCCAATCGAGCTATGCTACGCGACACTGTAGTTCCTGCCTCTCCATTAAGTAATTCTTTGTTTCGCTTCCCTTTTTTGATTATTCTATTTGCATTTCGCAGCAAGAACCTATACACCTCGTTCGTTACTTTAACCATGGGAAAGGAATATTTAGTTTCTGCCAGTACAGGTTCACTCTGCGATGCAATATTCTTCCTAGAAAACACTCACTATGCAAAAAGCAAGCTTAAAGGTTCATACTCTCACTCTGACCGAAGGCAAAAAAACAAGAAAAAAAAGGAAACGAAAAACCTTTCAGATTATATTTGCCATGCACTTTAAGGTCGCCCATTTGTCGGTCGGTGTTTTGGTGGGCGGAAGGCGGTTCAGGTGGTATACAAATGACTGTACCAAGCCCCATCCTTTTAAATCCCATGGAATCGATGACGATGTGAGATGGTTTTGTTTCCCATCCCATAGACCAAAGACACACTAATTCACACTCAAATGGAAGAACAAAAAAGAAAAACCTTTTGGACGCAATGTTGCCATGGTGTTAACAATGGTCAGAATAGAAGAACAGCTCTGTGTGGAGTGGAAGAAACACTGGTATTAGCTACTCGGCTTACTCATTAGCCGGGTGGGTTTTGCATTGTTCTTTTGTATTCGCCTTTTATGGTATCGAATCTAAAGGAAACTTTCTTTCCGTGTGTCCCACTTCTTCTTATACATTGGAGAAGGTACTCGTCGATTTTATATGAAGGTACTTCCTTTGTGCATCTTATTTGACGAGTCACATTGTTAAGGTGTTAGAATTGGATTCGATTTGGGCATCGAAACGATAGAAACGATCTTGATGCTGTGTTCTCTTTGGTTTGTATGCATATAGGAGAGTTGGAGATTACCATAAGGAAACAAACGAAGGGTTCAAAACACAGTTATGAGTGCATATTTTACAGGTTGAACTTCGAGATCTATTGTTCGTTATTTTGAATGTGCGCGGTGACGGTTGATTGACGTTTAATTTGATGCTGCTTTTAAATGCCGTGAGTCACCTTTTGATGATTGAGGTCAATAATACGCGTCAAAGAAGAAGATTTAAGTGCAAGATAAAGGTCCATGAGTTGACAGTAATATGATGAAATTTCTATGAGAAAAATGGTCTCAAAAGAAAGGAATAGGATTTTGATAGCTGACGGCAAAGGGAGAATGATCAGCAAAATTAGCAGTGCTTATACGGTCATCATTAAAATGGAAAGAAGCCACTTTTAGAATGTACACTTCAGAAAGACGTGTATTATCTTCATCCCTGAGCGTTTCTCTGTCATTTTGAAAGTAAATGTGACACCAATTGATGAAAGTAATGTTCTTTTTACGATGTTATCAGATAAAAGTAGCACTGTTGATCAATTCAAACCTAGTTCTGATTTTATTTATAAACAACAGGCTCGGAAAGGCCCGCGGTGTCTAGCGCATTTCCCTCAACTACAACTTATGAGGAATGGTAGCAGTAACAATTTTTTGCTGATGTCTTATGTGAGAAAGCGGTATTCATGGTATTCTTCACGAAAGGCGATACCCGTGGAATGTAATGAATTTTTGTGGGATTGTAATCTCGGACATTCGAATTCATACATGCCAACATTTCGGGAACCACTATTCAAAGATTCTGACTGACCAAATAGGTTCTTTTTTTGCTATTTTCTTTTTGCATCACAAGTTTTGAGAGCTCACGCACATTTCGTCTTTTCTGTCACAGTCAAACATCTTCAGTTTGGTCTATAATTTAACCATGAATCGTCTTGCAAACAAAAAACGTTTGTAACTCGTTGAATTTACTATAAAAAAGTTCATCAAGCGCTTTATCAATTTTATGGTTAGTTTAATTGAGATATTGAGATGGCAATCGGGCTAATGTGACTAAACTTTTTTTTGCAAAATGGAAGAGCTTGGCTTGAATTACATGTGTGTGATGAAAAGTCTGGGAGAAAAGTACACTCTCAGATAAGCTTTACTTTTCTACACTGATGGATCTGAAACCTGTGATGATGTAGGCAGTTGAATTTTCTCGAAAGGGCTGAATTTGATACTATGCTACCGCCTACCTGGCTATTGTAGTGTACTCTAAGCGAAAATTCTAACGATGAAAGAAGTCCTGTTATGGCTCAAAAAAACCTTGTATTCTCCAGATATTCGTATCTTCTTGACTGTAATACAGTCTTATGACTAAACGAATTTGGTCAGATGTGAACTCGAAACGTTCAAAGAGCTTCGTCGTCTGCAAATTATTTCCACTATAGGTGTCCTTACAGGACACTGCCTAATTGGTAGAACAAAAGACTTGGTGTCCGCCAAAAGACTTGGTGTTTGCTCAAATTACTTCTGCAGAAGCCGCATGGACGAGGAGGAAGAGAAGACAATCCAACATCTTTTTTGCTCGTGCCCTGCACTTTCTAACAGACGGAAAGCTTACCTAGATGATTACTTTTCGACGATACCAGCGATTTAGCTATAGCTGGTCTGTCCATTTATTATAATAAAGACTCTTAAATTCTCTGACTTTTCGTACGAAGTTCTAGATGGTTTGACTATCTGGTGATCGACTCGTTAGTCCAGGTTCGACGAGAGGATGTTCCAACTCCTTAATCCCCTAGATAGGAGCCAGAGGGTAATCAACCTTCTGGTCTGAGTGGTATCACAGTGGACCCTCTGTGGTCTAAGTGGGCCGGTCTCCGTATCCTGGTAGCCACATCTAATCTAACCTAACCTATGACATGTGGTTTCAATAAGACTGTGCCATATGCCGCTTAGCACGCTTATATAATGAACCAGTTAAAAGGTGAGTTCGGTGGGGGCAATTTATTTCAAGTTAAGGACAATTGGCCACGTAATTTCTGCGATTTAACACCTCTAAGCAATTTTTTGTGAAGCTATGTTAAGGCTCATAGCGACTAGCCCGCTTCGATTAACGCACTTGAAGCGAAAATTGGTGCATTCATTCGTGTGATGCCGGCCGAAATGTAAAAAACCGTGTGCACAATTGAACTAAGCAGATGGACAGTTTAAGGCGCAGCCGCTGCCAACATTTGCTTGAAATAACATTAAATTATATCGACCGCACTATCAATTTAAATAAAGTCTTCATACGTTTTTCGGTACCTATTCTTTTTTGAATTTCTAATAGCTCTTAAAAAATTACTCGTTGATAGTGTCACATCTAACATCGGGACGTTTTGTTGAAGGCATTCAAAAGTTTTTGCTTTAAACGATCGGAATCCGTTCTTTTTCGTGCAATCAAATCGGATTTTATATTTCCAATGAATGTTATTACAAGATTAGCAATTGAAAGTTTGGTGTGTATGCATTGGAGCAACGTCAAAGAGAGCGAAATACGTCATCTTCTCAAATTAGGATAGCTATACAGCCGATTCAAGTGACTTATGGGCTTGAAAGTGGCGAAAACTGTAACATTTTTATTTTACGATAAAATGTCATTTGTGTGAAATGAGTGATGTTTTGTAATTTTTTGTATAGACATTAGACATACAACCTTCAAGCTTACCAAATGCATCATCTTCCTCTCTCTTCGCACTAGAAACTTTCCGCAGGTACCTTTTTATATTTTACGTCAAGGAAATGTCAAACTTTGCATATAAAACAGAAACGGTCACTTTTGACACTGTCGTTAAAAGCTTTCATAGAACGAATTAACATAGTTCGCCTTGAATTCCCATCGATATCCATAAATTCCGCCAACTTGACATCAACTACCTTGACCAAATACCTCATCGTGTATTCCTCTGAATTTTATCACACAACGCGATAACAGAGCATATTACGCTCCAAAAACACCCATCCATCAAGTGGCCCACCACGAACCAACATTTTTCCAAAGATTCAAAAAAAAAAAACAAGCAAAACATAAAATTTATCTCCATTTGCCTTCAGTTTTTACGCAATCAAAGTGGATTTTTACTACACTCATTTGCGATTCCCACGCCAATCGAAAAACCATCTCACATTCGGTCTGCAGAGTTTCCAGTCACATTAAACGATAGAAATAAAATAAAAAAAAAAAGTCAGAGCGAAGACTTTTTACGCATGTGTATAAGTGGCATTTTTTGCATCATGACGGAGGCGCAGTTACGTTTATCACCAACCTCAATAGCAAAATTGTAAAAATTTACAACTCAATATTTGATTACACACTTCAGCCATTAAAAAACACTTAAGTTAGGCTTGTGTTTTTTTAGACAGGCGCACATATGCTGGAGATACATACATAGGACGGAGTGTAGGTGGACAACAATTTAAATGCCACACCACTCGACTCCAGTATCTTATTCAATTTATATTTATTTTTCACCTGAAGTCTTGTACAAAACGATTGTTGGGGCTGCAAACCAGAAATCATATCTTTAAGTAACATCTCACTGTCCAAACTTTTATGGGCGCTATTTCACAGATACAAATCTTAAAACTAGCGCGGCGACAGCACTGATTGTTTCATTCGGCGGTCGTTAACTCTGCCCGAAGTCGAAACGTTGTAATATTATAGACCACAGAAATAACATTAGGCTGAAATTGTTAAATTGCCATTGTGTGGGCGTCCTCAAAACCTCTGCTCATACACTAGGACGGTGTCGTCCGCCGGGCGCACAAATCAATAGCAGAACAAATCACATGTTATCGCGTCAGAGAAGCATTGTTCCAATTGAATCTTTTCTTCTTCTCCTTTTTTTTGTATCCATATTCAAAGTGGAAATGATTTTCTTTTCGATATCGTGTGCACTAATTCCGAATGTACACATGAGAGATTTTATGAGCTTAAGTAATTAAATCCCAGAGTGTGTTGAAGTAGGCGGAATCTGGATAAGGCTATGGATAACCAGAACCACCGACAGACACCTGCTGGATGGGGGAGACGTAGTTTGATAAATGATCATTATTTGGGATGTCACTCGAGGTGCGGCAGAAAACATAAATTTCATTGAATTTTTCCATGGCAATGGAAAAAGAGTGGGAATCTTAATCGGTTTAGAAGTGAGCCTCTCTTCATTGAGAGAAGATTATTATTAGAAAATGATTGCGTGGGTGTACCTGCTCGGTCACAAAAGATGGATTTCAATGTTTAACACGAAGATTCGGGAAGCTACAGGTGTCATTCCAAAACAAAGAATCCAAAAATAAATTGCCTAGTGATTGAATTAGGGTCTGTCTAGCCGTGTGACTTAACACGACTAACAAGACTCGAATGTGTGCCTTCGTTGACAAATTGCTTAAGAGGCTTATCGCAGTTTCGTTACGAACGACTTTTCTTTCTTCGGATGTTCGAAAATTGTATTAATAGGGGGATTGGAAAATGTAAATTTTTTTTTTAAAGTTTCTAATTTGAATAATGCCAATTGAATTTTGTGGAAAATTCTGCTTTAAAGTGAAATAAAAATTTCTCAGAGACTAATCCGTTGTGAGTGTATTTAAATTGTTCAAAAGCCAAAATTATGCTTTTCTTTGGCTTAAATCTTTTATAGGCCCGAACTTATGAAAGTCAAAACACGTTGGTATATTTTTTTTTTGTGTTGATAATATAATAGGAAATCTCATAACTTGGCTACGGGTGCTTCGGAAACATACTTTCAGTAAGTTTTTCTACAATTTGAAGTTCAAAAATGTCTCTTTGACTATTTTTACAAAACATGCAAAATTGATTTTTTAACTGGCTGAGATTTTTCATGATTTTATACAAAAAAGCGTTTCATAATTGTGTCTGCTTGTCTAGTAAATATGGGGAATACAGGCGCACTTGGCCCCTGAGGCACATCGACTCAAAGTAACTTCAAATTGACTTTGTCCTTGACTTTGTTCACAACATTAAGCTGATTTGTCTCACTTTGTCCTTTGTCGAGGATGATTGTTCTTGAGATAATAGGAAAAAACAACTTTTTGTAATAGAAAGTACGATTTTCTCCCCCTTTTACTACTTTTACTTTTACTTTTTCAATAAAGTTAAAAAGGCTCACCTCGATAGTGAACACAGAAACTACAATCTCCCAGCTTAAAAGAGAGCGCAGGGCATGTATTAGGAGCTGAAAAAGGTTTATGTCCCGGCTGTTGATGCAAGCCAAGCTTTACGAAATACGACAAAACAACTTGAATAAAAGAGCTAAGATCTTGCAATCAGCCGCTCATAAATGTAGAGATTCTCAGGAGATTTGTTTGCTGAAGTTTATCAATGATGCTCAAGTTCAGCTTCTTGTCGATTACGACAAAATTCAGCGCAGATGGCGGCAGTATTGTGATGGTATTTTGAATGAATAGTTTCCGAAATATCTGACATCACAGTCAAAGAAGTTAGTGAAGCGGTTAAGAACTCCAAAAAGGCAACTGTGCTGAGCCAGACGAGCTACCATATGAGCTTAGGAAAAAGATGGGAGGGCATTGGTCTTAGATGGCCCAGATTCAAGCTTGTTGCAGGCGATATTTTGTCTAAACAATGAAGGGAAAATTACCTTCAAGCAGTGCGGAAAGCAAATAGGGATGCAAGAAATTGTGTTCACATCTGCCAACATTTTCAAGATCGTTCAGCGGGTATTGACTATTGAGTAGCCAACTGTGAAAAAATATAAAGCTTTGTAAGAAACAAGGTTACTTTTTCGTGGACAACACAATAATTGATGCAATCCAAAATATAAGCATAATACTTGAAAAATATTGTGATTCCTTTAGGCTCTTTCAGACGATCAATTGCCAGTTCAGTTATCAGTTGAGTTGTCAGGTTAGCTGTCAGCTCAATTAAAAAAGACAGTGTACTTAGACTTCAGTTCGGTGTTCAGTTGCGCTTTTATTTTACTTGTGAGCAGTCGAAACTCAGTTTACCACAACTTGTGGGAATTCCATCAGTTTCAGACAAACGCTTCAGTTCCTGCATTTTGATTTCAGTTCAACTGAAAGCTTAACTCATACTTCAGCTTAAACTGAAACAGAAATTATCGTCTAAAAGGCCTGTAAGAGAATTTGCATATTGTGCTAGTTGGCTTCAACAACCATGAGATCTAATATGAATGCCCCTCAGATATCGAGATGTCCCAAAGACCTATGTGCGGATGATCAAGGATATGTATGAAGGAGCGGTGGCGAAGGTAAGATGTCTTACACCGAAGCATTCTGAGTCATAGGAGGTGTACACCAAGGCAGCATCTTGTGTTCTCTGATCTTTATTACAGTCCTTGTCTACCTGCTGGAAAATACAGAACACCAAACCATATCAACTATTCTTGATCTATGATTAAGCCATCGTAAATGAGGACCCGACATCCCTGCAAGAAGCACTTAACGTATGGGTAGTAGAAAGTGGAAACGGTACTTGTCCAAAAAGATCAATAGTGGAGCAACTTGTGACGATGACATCAACGATTGAGTAAGCGTATAGGAGGGAGTAGCTTTAGAACTCTGTCACCTTATTTGATAGAAAAATACATCTTAAGCTGAAGGAAAAACTATATACCGCGGTTGGGGGTCCAGCACTGACATACGGCTACCAATGTTAGACAATTTACATCAATAAGTATGAAAGTTTGTTGGCGCAATTGAGATAAAGATGCTCCGTATGGCAACAGAAGTAACAAAGCTTGATCGTATTAAAAGTACAAGGATCCGTGGAAGATTTCACGTCAAAAATATCATCTTCCAAAAAAATAGACCACGACCGACTCAGTTGACATTGTCATGGTCAAAAGAGAGATCCAGAAAACCCCATCAAAAAGGCAATATCCCACAACGTTGAACACGATCGATTCTGTGATCAACGCGGCAAGCGGATTTCTGATGAGCCCACTGTCGTACCTGGACGAAAATCCAATTTTTATGAGTCGAGGTCAATGGATCCTTAGATCCTCTATGTCTACGACTTTTTTATAAAGGATTTCTATAGCTTGAAGTATTTGATTGGGAGAGCTTTGATCCCTTCAAGATCACGATGCTCGCAACTCCGAAAACAGAAGAACCAAAGCACTTTCTCAAGTAAGAAGAGCTTTTGAGTTTTCCCTAACAAACCCAAAAAGTGAACGAATGAACCTTTTCAAAAGTATCCGAAAAACTTGTTTCGTTTGAACGTCTTCAAAATAAAGATCTTGGCTACTTCCTCTTTAGACCTTGTCGAACGAGAAAAACTCTTTTAAACATGATCATTTAGAACGTAATATGGATTCATAAAGATAAACCTCTTTTATTTCACTCATCGTGTAAACACATAAAACTAAGCAACCAATAAAACTATTCCTCTCCATCAGCAACGAATATAATTTTGCCATGCATTTGTGCATTCCGCAGCACACAAGTTTAAACATACACGTTCATGTGAAATGCAAAGACTTAGGACTAATGGTATCATTAACTTTAAACCATTACTAGAGGTTAGATGCACTCTTAATTAAACAAAATACAAACAAAATAGTAAATACAAAACTTACCGCTGGTATCGTTGATATCAAAGAACGAGGTAAATGGATTCCCTTCAGAGACTAGACCGTATCTGACCTCACGAGGATTACCTTTATCGCCATCTTCAGCATGAACTTGAAGTATCTGTATGCGCCCAGTCCGTAAGATGCACAAAATGCGTTGTGTACAAAGTGTTGTTATTGTGGTTGGTTTTTAAAGTTGTGTGTTGTTGTTGGTACCATCCCGAGTTTTGATGGAATCACATGGAAAAAGAGGTAATAAAACGAGAAAAATAAGTGAACAATTTTAAAACTGCAATCCTTCAGGCAACGTTCGTTGGGTTTATTGCACCTTCTTTTCTCCGCGTTGCATCGATTAATTAGCACATACTCCGGGTATTATAGCGAACGAAACACACATCTCACATGTGATGTGTCCCAAAGATATTTTAGTGCTTATTTTTTTTTTGTTTTTTCGTTGGTCTTATGAAAGAAACTCATTAAAAGGTTCTCCTAACATCCTAACATGGCAGGGATACACTGTACACATTTGTCTAATGGAATTATCTCACTACACCACTGCCACCACCGCAACCCGACGACGGGACGGCGACGTGGCCACTGCCATTGCCCAGTGTGTTAATAGCTCTAAAATGCTGCATCCAGAAATGGGGGATACTTGATAGTACTTCATAGATATCAATGTTCCTCGGCTGTTGCAAGAGGCACATTTCTCTCTCTCTACTGCCGGCCGCCATATGCACATAAATTTTATGCCAAAAGGTTATCTCTCATGTGTGTTGCAGCGAGAGGAGGTTTGCAACTCTTATCATTGCGGTTGTCGCTGACTTGGAGTTCCTTCTTTTTCTTAGTTATAGTGCCTATAGGCTAGAGTTTTCAGTTAGAGCTCAATAAATGTCTAAGACCATCAGATTAGAAAGAGCGCCTTCAGCTAGGCACTATATGTGCAATGCACTCGTAATCTACGAGACCAAACGCATGTGGCAGTCCCAGTCGTCTAGTGATGCCTTTGTTGGAGCTAATAAGTTGTGCTCACCGCAAGAACAGTGGGGGCGATGGGATGTTTTAATATAAATTAAAACTTAATCATGCTAACAAATTTAACAAACAAGCTCTGCTGTATGAGGAACTGATAAAGTAAGACAACAGCTTTTATGTAGAGAAGGTTGGGCTAAAGATAATCTGAATGGCTTCTATCAAGTCAAATTGAAAGTAAATCGTGGTAATTTGCTGCACACAATAAACCGCTGCCTGGCGTGCAGAGAAGGTTATGTGTATTTGCGGACAAAATCGTAAAGCTCAATAGGCGAAAAGCCCTTGGTGGAAATCTATCTAAAACATATTTAAGAATAGTTACTTTGGCAGCACTGATTGTTGAAATGAAGTAACACTTTAAAGGTCTCGCTATGAAGTTTTTTTTTTTTTTTAAAAGAGGAGGCTTATGCTAATCTGGAGAACTCAGACTTAATATCCAGTCCATTGTACTACCAGAGTAGCAGCCTTCCCTTTTTTTTGTGTTGCAGTAGTTGGAAATAAGTTGTTAGTGATTTCACATATATAACCTCAAGGGCGGCATCCATATGAAACTGGGAGGCTGAAAGAAAAGTAGATGCCCAGAGCGGGATTCGAACACACGCTTCCGGCCTATCTACTAAACACTCTACCACTGCACCACGGCCGCCCTCTATGAAGTAACATCGTCGCCAAAAACAAGCTATCTTTTTAAATCTGTTTGAATAACTACCCAACAAATGAACATAAAAACTATCTTGTGCACTTATCCTGGACAATGTTTGTCCAACAAAACATCATTCATAAAAATACAACAAAGAAAAAACAAGTGAAAGGGTTTCACAGAATTTTGGTTCGTTTATTAGGAGAAAAAATAGGAAGATTCGACTTGAAATTATGAATATCAAGCATTGGAAATCTATAAATGGAATTATTTTAAATTTGTATTGAGAATCCTCTAGTGAGAGTGCCGTATTCCTCAAACTCTAAATTTTTATATAAGTTTCGTATTCCTGTCGCCAGGGATATACAAACTCATTTTGGAAAAAAGCAAAAATAACTCAAGACATGATCATTTTCTTTGGTGGTGTAAAAGCTTTCAGCAGAATTGCCCAAAATCCTTTTTTAACATTTAAAACTCTCTAAGCCTTTTTTTATTTGCACCACCTCACTGTGCCTTGAAACAATAAAATATGAAGAATGTCAATCTAGTCACTACACATTGTACGTATCTGGCTAATTTTATCTGAAATTCATTAAAATACCGATTCGCGTCATAAAAAGTGCCCACAGGAAAAGAATAAACAACCAACCACACACAAACCGAGTGTCCTTAGTCCCGTTCAAATCGACCATAGCCATACGAAAGAAAATCCCTGCCCAACCGCACATAATAAAATTCTCTCATGCTTCCTCACTTGGCAGTTATTAATTTCATTTTGCTTCTCATTTGGTTCAGATTTTTATATACCCTAACTGTACTCTTTCATAAATGATGTCCCTTGTGTTAGTTAACACTCGTAACTGTATATACGTACCTTGTCACCAGGAAGTATCCCAGGTGGTAATTTCGTAACAGGTGGAGCCATTGTGAAAACAGGTGGTTGATCTTGAACGTCTTGCACAATCACAACAACCTCTAGGCCGGCAATGTTTCTGCTATCTTGGCCAGACTCAGCATAGGCATCCTGTAATAAACAAACACAAAATAAGAAATTTAAATAAATATCATCAACACACAACAGAACAGAACATAATCAATATAATCTAAGGTGGAATGAGAGTTTTGCATTTAACGAGAGAGAAGTTTGATATGCACACGCATGAGTTTACCTCTAATTAAATGCGTGTGTGTAATTAAAATGAATATCATCACATGCTCTATACGTCCTGCTGCTCGTATTAAAGGCTTACAATGCGATATAGGGGTACACATACACACAACACACAACTTTGATTGGAACTGATTTGGACCGTTTGATGGAAGTTTGAAGTGCATGAATAAATTAATTGGAAATGGATAGCTGAACGAATAACATGGGAATGGAGAAGGTACCTATGAGAGATAACGTCATATGCTTTAGATAAGCAAAAATAATAAATAAATTCGTAGAGCTCAGCAGATATTGCAACGATCGAGGTGCCTGCAAACGATGTAATCAGTATGAAATGGAGTGGAGAATGATGTTATGGGTTTCCTTAATGCTTAATGACGGTCCATCCAAGTGACCGATATATACTCGCCATATGTGTTGTGTCTTGTGTGTAGTGTTATCTGAAGGCAAACAAAAAACCGTTGTTAGTAATATTGGCTTAGATAAATTAATTGTGACGGAAAGGCAGAAAATGTTTCTCGATTACTGGCAGATCTGTCTTAGCGTTATGATCTGACAAAAATTCAGGCATTGATTCATTTCCTCTTTGAATAAAAGTTTTGAACCTCGATTCATATTTCTTTCTTTGGTATTGACAATACTTGATTCGGTTTAGTCATCAGAAGATTGGAGGACGGCTTGGTTTTGCCGATCATCTAGAAATCCATGATCGCAGCACGGATCACACTATAATGAGTGATTTTATAGAATTACTTAAACTGTTACCTATCGTCTATGCCATAAGCCATAACTCATATAACTGAAGCGAGAGGCCTCCTTTTTTCCTGGAATATAGTGCAAATTAATAAATAAAAAAAATAAATAGGGTGGCGGAACAGAGCGAGGATTCGGAAGGGCCTGATGCACTTCTCACAATGATGCTTTTAGAGGGAATGGAGGGGACCTACAATTTTCTACCGGTTCCGAACGGCTAATCGAAGAAACGATTTTCATGGCAATGATTTTACTATTGGAGGACTTGTCAATTCCTCGCTAAAGGCGATATCTGCGAAAAACAATTTTTTTGTTGGGATTCGAACCACAAACCTTCCGCTTAACCATGCTAACCATAACGCCACAGGTACCACAGTGTATAGAGTGTAGAACAAGTAGCTATAAGAAGTGAATATAAAAATAATTAGTAGCTATTCTTATATCCATAATTGCTCACCAAACTCGAATGCTATTAAAAGTCGAAGCTTCATGAAGTCAAGCAGGCGTAATCGATTTCAATGCTTCTGTAGCATATTTGTCTTCTTTAATTAGTCAACTAGCTGGCCCGCCTGACTTAGTTCAGGCCCTAAGGTTACGGTGATCGATTTGAGTAAATTAAGTAAAGTAGTTTAAAAGTTTCCATTTCAGAACAAAAATGGCGACGAAATATAGTCTATGATACTCAGGGACATAATGAAACACTCTAACGCTGAAAGAATTTTTGGAATCGGTCAAGTATTTTCCAAGTTCCCGGCTATGTTTCGGTTCCCGTCCCCAAAAAAGCATAGAAAGGAAATATAGACTTTGTGATTCCTAAGATCCAAATTTCATTCAAATCAGCTAAGTAATTTTGGAGTGTTTTCAATGCAAATACTAAGCTGTCGTTCAGGTTCCCGTTACGGTTCTCATGGAAATATACGAATAGCTTTCTAAGGATGCAAATATTCTGAAATCGGTCTAGAGGTTTCTAAATTCTTGGATATGTTTCCGTGTTTGTTCCCGTTTCCGTTGCCGTGGGATGTTGGGGACGAAACACACATATAAACAATTCTCTTGGATCACTCTTTTTATTAACATAACGTACTTTGTGAGATCTGATCAACAGATAGACAGCGCGACTTTGTTTTATACTTTGTAAGGATAAGGAAGGATAAGCTCAATTTCTTGGATCTTGGCTAAAGTCAACTAAAATCAATTTTTTCGTTTCGGAGAGTTACCGCATGCAATCAATGCAATGCAATGATTAAACAGCACAATAGCTTCTTTGTCAGGCAAACTTTTTTTTTTGTTGCTTATCATTACTGGGTCACTGTTTTAGTAGAAAGACACACATTTTATCCCTGATTGTAACGTAGAGACTTCAAAGGCTTGAAAAAGGAAATCATATCAGAAAGGAAATCATCAGAAAGGTCATAGAAAAAAAGAAATTAAATTTGTCCTTTAACCATTTTTAATTATGTATTTTAAATTTATAAAAAAAAGGAAGAAGAAGCAAATTAGCTTTATTTGTGATCTCAAAGGGACCACAACTCTCCCTATTGCCTGCTTTACTGGTCTGCCCATAGGTTTCCCCGTTTGTGTTTAATGTTGCTTTTTATTATGTCTTCCGGTGCCACTTTCAGATCAATTTGGTTGATTTTGGCCGTTCATGAAAATCGCTTTCTCTATCAGGAATCGGCAGAAAATTGTAGGTCACTTCCATTACTTCACAAAGGCAATGGTTATGTAAAATGCGCTAGGCCCCGGGGCCCCTCGTACCTGTTACGCCAACATGTTTATATTTTATTTTAGATGATGTCACTTTTAATACAGGCATATGATGGACTGCGGTTTTTCTCACTTCAGAAACATTGTTGGAGTTGCACACAAAAAATTGGTAGAACTTTGTAAGACTACTATTTTTCATAACGTCTCATTGTTTGGTATTTGGTTAGAGCTGATTGAACCTTTTTGTGGTCAAAAATTTCAACACCATTACGAACGCACAGTAACACCATTTGCATGAATTTGGGACTTCCTATGTTACTTATCTGACCTGTAATCTTTTCAGTATGTCTGGCTCTTAGAAAGGTTTTGAACAGACCCTATATCGTACAAGTCTTAACTCTGTCCCTGAATTTTTTGTAAGGTACATAGTTGGACAGTACATATAAAAGCTCCCTACCACCTTTTTATCCATGTTTGCAAGCAACAAAAGACCTCAAGTTTTCTGTGGAACGTATACCTTCTAACTTGAGAGCGATACGATAACCCTCTTAGCAGTTGTTCTCTGACTCATGCTGATATTCTGAACTCGACCAGTTGAATATTTATATCAGCGAAACAACGAGCCCGCCACCCCTTCGAGCTCATACTGCCCTGAAGCAAAAAAAAAAGTTTCGCTTACAAAACACAATATTCGCTTATATATAACGACATACAGACATTTGCAAACGTAACAGTCAAAATTACCCTCATTGACCGGGCCGGGCCAATGGCCACGTCCAGGCCAAACCGCTGCAAGCAACGAACGCAACACAGCGCACGCTGCAAAAAAAAATAAAATGCGCTAAAGTTTCCCCAGAAATCTTATTACATCGGCCGCCTGCCGGTCACTAACTATTACAATTTCTGGCCGGAGGGAATGCAGTTGGAGCAAAGACACACCACAGTGGTCATTCTCAGTATACTGATTTGGTTGTGTGGCTGCTTTTATTGCTGCTGCAGTAGTGCAGTTGCTTACTGCTGCTTGCGTTCGAGACTTCTCGCCGATTCCCATGTTAACAAGTTACAACATCGTCGAACATTGCTATCAGGCGAACAGAACTCTGCGCACAGAGAGTGAGTGCACGATGTACCCACATTTACTTCACTGTGTACATATTTTTATTTTTTTCTTTAAGCCAAACGTTTTTCGCAGTAAAATGCATATTGCAATTTCGTTACAAACAACACACAACACCGCACACCACCCACTTGGCTGCTGTGGACTGTGCACATACAGAGACAGAGTCGCAGTCTATATCTGATTTTGACTCTCTGACGTTTTTACGTATTCGCATACGTACACTGCGGACGGGAGTGCAGCAAGTATGCAGCATGTAGCTGTAATTGCTTATTGCACTGGCCAAAGTCAAGTGGCCATAGAGTTGCGTTTTGCAGGTTTATGCATTTTGCAAAGAACAGAGACGTTCAGTCGTACATTCGTACAAAGATGATGTTGTGTAGCTTGGAGTCTGATTCGTTTGTTCTTCAAAATTGAATTGAAATTTAATGGGTGTCATGTATGAAAAGGTGTCGGATTGAATAGGTCATTAGAACGTGAAAATCTTACAATGACGAAGTCATGAAAAAAAAAGGAAATATCTACCACTGTCGTTAAATAAAGAAAGAAGTTAAAAATGTCTCGTTTAATGACGTCAATGGAAGTTCACATCAGGTACAGATAATATGTTATGACGAGTAACTGAATGTCTTTTAAGCTGGCTGTCTTGAACTTTCTTTGTACCAAATATTTGTAGTTCTTCTTGAAACCCAAACTTTTTCATCGATATGATAAAATGTTCAAATGTCATGACACTTTGCAGTTTTAATCGAAAAAAATGGCTAAGTGTACAAACAAATTTTCAGAAATGATTGATTGTCAAATGATTTTCGCACTTTGAAGGGAATTAGCTCTAGGACATACAGTACAGTGACGAAAAATAAAAGTCGAGAATACTGCGCCACAGGGACCACTCAACACGATGGCTTTCACCAAGCTGAGATGATAGATGTTATTTATCATGTGCGGCTGCTAAAATGACCCCTTGTTTTTGTCTTTATCCCAAAAAAAAAAAAAAAATAGTACCTACTTTTTTTGATTCGATGGAAACAAGAAGGTTACCGAGAAATAGATCCATAGGTTGTTGTGTACCAAAAGTTTGACTAACAGTTATCACGTCATTGAAGTCACGCAAATGAATCGACTGGTCTCCGCACTGATGTTATATTCCGGATCCTTTGTAGACGAAGTCCTGTACTACCTCAAAGTCTCTAAAATTCGTCTCCATAGTATAACTTTGAAGTGAAAGTACGAAAGCATGATTATCGGCTCTATGATTCATTCCGCATTTCTCACAACCATGCCTTGTGGGAGAATGGAAGGAACCTTCAATTTTCTCTCGGTTCCGAACGACCAATCGAGAAAGCGCTTTTCGTGGCAATGAATTTACTAACGGAGGACTTGCCAATTCCTCGCGAAAAGCGATACTCGTGAAAAACATTTTTGCTCCTGTTGGGATTTGAATCACGAACCTTTGGGTAATTAGGTGGACATGCTAACCATTACACCACGGGTACCACGGTTTGACATTAGTAAGGTTCTTATACAAAACCGCACATAAAGCCTCGTCTTTATTCAAAAGCTAGTGTGTTATTTGCCCTAGAATCATCATTAAAAAAAATTTGGTGTGTCAACGAGCGAAGCATCAACTCGCAATGTCGACAAATAGATCAAACACCTTCTTCTTCCTTTTCTTGCGTTACAAAAGCATCGTTATCTCAAAGGGATCAAATTCACAGCTCCCAAACTCAACTGCTTCACACTACGCAGTCATTCGCTCATCTGTTTGCCGCTTTGATATCAGAATGTGTGGGAAAGCCTCCCGTTTTAAGATTTTTCCATGTCTGAGACCAGCCAAATGCAAAATTTGTTGCATTGTTTTTCTGTTCCAGAAGTGTTTTGGTCTGACTTTCTATTTCTTCCTTAGAGATTATGTCTGAACGATTAATGGTCGTGCTCTATTTTTTCCAAAATGGTATTTTTAAAGCGAATGTTTAAACGCATCTTCGTACTTTTAATGCAATAAAGCTTTGTTGGTCCTGCTGTCATACGGAGCATCTTCACCTCAGTATCTTTCAACTTACTTTCATACTTTTGTACATTGTCCAACATTGGGAGCTTTATGTGACTGATGGACGACAAATAGCGGTGTATGGTCTCCCCTTCAGCCCAAAGGGCATTATTCTATCATAGAAGATGGTGGAGTTTTCTCGGTACCTCACCCACGCCACGGCACGATTACGCATGGATTGATGTTATTATCACAAGTTGCTTCGTTATTAATCGTTGATTGAGCTTTTCACACCTTCGAAGCACATTTTCATACAAATAAATGTCTGGAATAATCATGTCTGGATCAGAAAATAGGCAACACAATTACCCACTTTTTTCTACTAATACGGTACACCCATTACCTTCTTAGACGTAACCATACAATTAGTGCTTTTTGCAGGGACGTATTATCTTCACCCATGATTTATTTTTGTATTGTGTACCTTATCCTGCAGAAAGTAGTCAAGAACTGTAATAAACAGCGAGGATTCAAGACGCCTTGGTGTACACCTACTGAACTTGCTAGGCAGGGATCTCAGACAGCTTTCTCATTACCTGAACAGTCGATAGGTCTGCCAGCGTCCTCAGTGAGGGCTTCAATCCACGATTGGATCTGTCAAGAGCACAATCGTAGATCGCATTCCTCCAATGGATGCGGACAAACCAAACGTATGTTCTCCAACGTTAATAAGAAGACTGCAACATTTTTGCTAGCTCGTAGCAGAAAAGAATTCAGAAAGCTTATTAACGTTGCCATCTGGCACTTCTCTTTTGCCAAGCATTTAAATGTTAAGTGATACCACATTCTGTGAATCTTGTGGAGAGGATGAGGACACCGCAGAGCACTTCCTCTGTGAATGTCCTGCTTTTTCTCGCATGAGGTTACAGATACTCGGCGCAGACATGGTGAGAGCTGGTAACTTAGGCTCCTTATCATGGCAGCGTCTTTTGGCTTTTTTATAAACATCTGGAAAGCTATAACAAATAGAAGGTTGCTAACTGGTAGTACAATGGACCGGTATTTAGGTCTGAATGCTCCAACTGGTATTTTAAAAACCTCCAACAGAAAAAAAAGTACACCTACTGTGACTAGGAATGGTTCAATTACTCATGCTGGACATCTAAACTTCGTCACCGCTCCTTCATACATATCCCCAATCATCAGCAGTTTGGTTTCTGAAATTCTTCGTTGTCTGAGAGCCACCAATACCGAGCTTTTCATTGCTTTGTGGTAAAGTAGTTGCTGAAAAAAGTTTGGAGAACACATGCTTTCTCTCTCCCCCTCTCTCTCTCTCTTTGAGGTAGCCTAGAAGTGATATATTGACTACTATGGATTTAGTGCGACACCCTGCACCTCACTTTCTTGAAGTAGACACAAAAATACAAATAAGAAAGGTGTCAATTTCAGGTGTCAACTCGTTTATCACTTTACATAAAGCAAAATTAGAGATTTTGCCTTTCAACGACTGCTCATGACTTTTACTATTTCTATCCCTTGCCTTTGCACAATCTGTGAACCCAAACGATTGATATCATTAAACATTTTGAGTTCACTTTGCTTTAAAAACTAAAAACCGCATATTTCTGTTCCGAATTTTGCCCTTCGCCTGGGGGCCTACCATGTAACTCGATTCTACAATAAAAACGTTCGAACGTCCTTTATAATATAATAACTTTCGAATGATTCGAAAGTAGAATCGAGTTACATAGTAGGGCCCCTGTCTTTATTTCTCCCATTTGCAACTTTTCTATGGTATTTCATTCATGCTCAGAGCAAATGTTTACGACTTTCACGATAACATAAATTCATTTGCGCAATCGTGCCAACCTTGGCGACTTTCTTCAAATGTGCGGTAGCTAAACTTACTAAAAGTTTGAGTGTAGAATTAAATGAAAACTTCATCAATGCGCTCATTTTCCCAAAAATATCTGAATACATTTTGGAATAGATTTAACTGAAACTTACATACCTGCGTGCATTTCAACACTAAACACACAACCATTCCTTAAAATCTGTTTTTTTTTTGTGCAAATTTCTTTCCTCAAATTCCATCCCTACAAACTCAAACAGAAAAACTTCTTTGTATCATACAAAAATAAAAATTTATTAAATTGTACATTTATACGAGGAACAAGAATTTTATCGTAAGTAAAACAATAAGCAAAACTAAGAGCCACTTAATATAAGTTTTGATTTTTAACACAAAAGGCTCATATTTTTCAGCTCAAACATCATTTGACATCATTATTAGCTTTTAAGTTCTGATATCTCATTTGAATTTCATATCTTTCAACTCTTTCTTGTTTTTCAATTTCGAACATTCTAACTCTTTCCTCCACTTCTAATGCCATTTTTTTAATATCCAACTCCTGCTGACGCAGCTGGTTATCTTCTTTTCTTCGTTCAATTTCTACTAGAATTTTCATCTCTTCCAATTCTAGTCTCTTCTCAGTAAATTTGAATTCTCGATTTAATCTTCTGCTTTCGAGTTCAATTTTAAGTTTTTCTATTTCATTTTTCTCAATCTGTATCATTCTCAATCTGTCAAATGTTTTTGATGTTTGGGACTTAATTCGGTCTTCGATGGTGTTCATGTTCATTCTTAATTTTTCGTTGTTTTCTTTCAAATCGTTTGAAACAGGAGTCGGTGGTGTTTCTTCCAATGGCTTGGACGTTTTCGGGGTCGTCTGGTTAATGACTTTTGTTGCATTTTCTTCCATAGATGAGTCTGGTTCTTCTAATTTAATAAACACCGGATCGTAAGCGCTCTGATTATCCACTGAATTGTCGGAACTAACCAGCGGATCGTTGACAATTGTTGGTGACGTAGTACTGCTTCTTGTCTCTGCGTCATTGTCCTCATAATTCTCATCCATTCCACCGAAAATTTCTTTCATTTGATCGTAGTAAGGACAGATCTTTTTGATTTTTTCTACACAAAAAGGAAAGGTGGTAAAATTATATCAACTTTAACAAATGTGTGTATGTTATTTAACCCACCTGTGACTTTTGAGGATTTGCCTTGAGTTTCAAGCAATTTAGCTCCCAAGGACTTTCGAAAATCATCAGCTTTCTTGAATGTAGTGCGCAGGTACCTCACCTTCCACCGAACTAAATGCCAAGCCGAATTAATTTTTGTTTTTTCCAAACACTTTGTGTAGAACTGCCGAGCTGTTGGGCCCTACATAAACGAATACACACACACACAGAAAGATAAAGTTGAATTGCAAGTTATGCGGCGTAATTCATTTCAACAAATAAAAAACATACCTCGAAGTTACCCTCTTCGTGAATAAATTCCAAAACTCGTAAAATCTCAGAGGGCATCCATTTCCTTTTCGATTTAATTTCTTTTTCAATCTTTGAACACATTTTCCACGAAGAACCACGAACCGCGTGAACCTTTTTGCACAAACGAACAAATACAACTGAAATTTATGCATCAGATTGTTTGGTTGGAAGCAAACACAAAGGTTTGCAACAGCTTTAAAGTGATGCGACTGTGCAAAATGAGTGCAAAATAAATATTTTGTCTGACTTCCTTTTCACATCACAAGCTCGTATAGCTTTTGGTTTTCTTCTCTCTCTGAAATTTTTTATGCAATGAGAGGAGAGCTTTGCACAGATGCAAAATTCATAGCTTTTACATTGCTTCAACTTTGCAAAATAACAATTCATAAAAAAAAAAATTTCTTGGATAGAAATGTATACGTACATACTTAGTGGTGTGTGCACGACGAAAGTGTAGATACAAAAATATCTTTTTGTTTTTGTTTTTATGAGAATGCATACAACGTATATTATATGTTCTTAGCGTGCATATTGTTTGAGTTTGGTGTTAATGTGTATTCACATTTCACAATACAATTCATGGAATTGTCGATGTGAACAGAAAATGTACTCAAAATGAAGATGAGAACGACACGAAAGACGAGACGCGAAATAGTTTTTCTGTTGTAGGTATTCATTGGCAGTAAAAAAACTCAACAAGTTGAAAATTATGTCGTACTGCTTCTTTCTGATACAGGGCGGGTCAGAAGTTCTAGTAGTTTGCTAATAGTTTATACTTTAAGATACTTTTGAGAATTAAGGTATTTTAAAAATGAAGACGACGTCATTGCACAAGTCATGTATTACACAGCGCTTGTTTTTAATGCTTTCTAATCGCTTATTTCGTTTTGAACTAGTAGTCGGTAAATGCTCTCACTATTACACGTTTTCTACTTGCGCATGTTTTTGAAAGTTATCTTTAGTTTGACTTTCTGCGCTCACTCTTGTTATTGAGTTAATAATAAAATGAATTTAGAAGAAGTTAATGTTTAATTGGACTTAACAATTATGATCTGGGCCCTATTGCACCAATCACTTTTCACTTTGCACTTTGTAGCTTTTCAAAATAATATAATTTCCTGCAAAGTAAAAGTGCAAAGTTTTTCACCAAATATGAAAAGCCCATGACTTGGCACTTTGCAGTTTCTGATGTTTTTTTTTTTGCAAAGTGAAAAGTGTGGGCGTTTCACCAACTAAAAATAAAACTTTTCATTTTCAGTCGCATTTTGAAAAGTTGCAAAGTGAAACAATTTAAATGGTCTCAACTTCTTTTTGTTGTAATGACAAAACTAAAAACGTTGAGGCCTTGTTTTTTTTTTACTAAAACAACGAAATCCTTTTAAATCGCTGGCAATTTTGTTGCACTTTACTTTACCATTTGTTTATTTTCTCTAAATTTTTATTTGGTATGTTGCTATGCTGCAATTATTGCTGTAGGTAAACAACATTTGTGTAAAAAAAAAAAAATGATCGAATTTCTAATATCTATACCATTTCCCATCCCATCAAACGTAGTGTACACAAAGTTGTAAGGGACTTAGACACTTATTCCTTCGACTGCTATATTGCAACTTATGTCCTACTTTGGATAAAACAAATTCTACATTTGTTTTTGTCAAGCGAAAACTTTCCACTGTTTGAAAATTATTTGGAATTTCAAAATTTACTCTCAGTTTTACATCTCTTACGTAACATACATAACATAATTATACTCATCGTTTTCAAAAAGTCTTTCAAAGCGATTCATTTTAATTTGTTATTTATTATATCCGAACTTAACACTATAAATAGTGAACCGCAAATGAAATTTTCTCTTTGCAAATTATTGAAAAGCTTTGCAGAATATGAAATGCAAAGTGCAAAGTCTTCTTGTTTGGTGAAACGAAATCAAAGAATTCTTTGCGAATTGACTTAACTTTGCACTTTTCTGTAAAGTACTTTTCACTTTGCAGATTGGCGTTTGGTGCAACGAAACTTGTAAAGAAGGAATTTTTGTTTTACTTTTCAAAAAAATAATTTCCTCTTTGCAAATTGGCGTTTGGTGCAACGAAATTTGCGAAGTAAAAAAGAAAAGTGCAAAGTGAAAAGTGGTTGGTGCAATAGGGCCCTGGTCATACAATAGTTTCTTAAGAGCTCTTTTAAAAATTAAGTTCGCAAGGTGTTGGTAATTTTCTTTTTAATCACATTTAAATTAATTGATTAGTCATACAATTACAAAAACTCCGAGAAAGACTGAAAAACAGACCGTACAGAATTGAATTCAATTTATAACGAACGATTAATTTAATGTCAATTTCTTTGACCATTGGAATTCTTCCAATTCAAATCAAGAATAAAGCAAATACGACGAACAGCGAATAGAGATAAAGAGATACGTCAAAATATTGCAAGGTGGATCCTACACATGCATGCTAGGGCAGCTCTATTTCGGTTTAGGAAAATAGTTCCATCGAGGTGTTTTTCTATTTGAATTCCGAACGAGCTATCAAAGGTTAACACTAAATTTGTGGAAAACAGCTCTCTTCCAAAATTCTTGCAATGTTGGGCAAATGTTAAACAACTTCATTTCTAATCACTTCACTAAGGGTGTTTTTCTTAGTGGTGTGAAGTTTCAAAATTTTAAATGAAAGATATTACTATGCAATTAGTGCATTAGTACCCCTTACCGCTGGCTGGCTCCAATGAAGTGTAATCCGGTAGTTCGAATTTTAAACCACACTTTCGAACAACTGGTATCGTTTATCAGCAATAGCAAATTTCTAGCGTTCTTCTGAAGGAAATTTATTCATTTTGATTGCCAGAATGAAAATTCTGACGAGAAGTATACGATATACCAAATACGAAGCTTGTGCTCAAAGATGGACAGAGTCAGAAACGCGTCGCTATTAAACTAATTAAAATTACATAGTTTGTGAAATTTAGCAAAATAGCTTAAATAAAAAATTCTTCCTTATTTGTTTTTTCAATTAAAAAAATGTATAGCATTTCTAATATAATATAAATTGTAGACAAAAAAACCCAAAAATGGTTAACCCGCCAATTGTCAAGCCACTAAAAATAGTGTTGATATTTTGAAAACGAAAATACTAAAAAAAAAAACAACTACATATTTAGACTACTGATAACTTAAGTAAACTAAGCCACGTTACGATTCTTTTTATAAGCTCTCTAATTGATTAATAGCTAAGTAAGAATTTAATTATTTTAAAATCAACTACATTTTTCAATTTTTAATGTAAAGCAGCAGAGTATCGATATTTGGATAATAAACTGGTCACATTTCACAAAAATTGAGATAATTTTAACTGTTCTGAAAAAGATTCCAGCAACGTCAGCACCACTGACACCTAATTATTTATTTCTATGAAACTACCTGGGAATTCCTCGAACTCTAAATGATTTTCGCTTAGGGCACTAGTCCACAAGGTTAAGTGCTTAGCAATATCTTTAAGGGGTTTTACACAGATGCTGTGTGCATTAACGAATGATCATAACTATTTGTTTTCATAAATTTGTAAGATATAGTGAGTTATTGAACTTTGAGTTGCGAGCAGCACAAAAATTGCATTTAATTAGTAGTGAAAAACTGAAGTATCTAAAAGCAGATTTGTTAAGCGTACCTACCTTTTTTTAAAAACATAGAAAACATTAAAATGTGCAAAATTTTCACTTTAACCGATAAAAGTTTACTTTTTTCATTTACATTCCAAAGATAACTTCATTCAAATGATGTCCGCGGCTCCGTTTCAAATGGTCCACTCGGAAGCTCCAATTTCACGTCAATTTTTCGAGTATTTAGGCATGTATTCCACGAATTACGCATGTAATCCTTTAAGATTCCCATAGTGATAAAAAAATAATTAATAGGCGTTAAATGGAATAATCTTGGCGGCCAACTCACAGTGCCATTTTGAGAGATAAGCTGCTCTTTCACCAAATTCATTATTCAACATGTCCATTGTTTAGCGATCTATGTGGCATGAGGCATCGTGATCCAACTGCATATCAACCATGATCCAACTGCATATCAACCATGTTCAAATCACCCAACTGGGGCCAATACCGTTCTCGGCGTTGACGGTAACGTTTTTTCAACGATAGTCTTTGAAAAAAAGGCCGATGATATCAGGGCTCGTGAAAACCACACAAAACTTTGTTTTTTCGGGATGTATCTGTAATTTTTGTAGGGCATGTGGTTGTTTATCAATTCAGATGTGACGACGGTTTTGCTTATTTAAGTAGCCGTTGAACCAAAAATGAGGATCGAACAGAATTTTGAATTTTTTGAATTTTTTCTAAGGCCCGTTCACCAAAAATTAGACATTGTGGTAAGCCTCTCCGCTCCAATTCTTGCAGAAGTTGAATTTTTTAGGCTTTCAACTCCAAATCGACACGCTGAAATTCCCATCAGGTTGAGTAACACATGCCCAATTGACGGCGAAGAACTGACATTTCACAACCCTCATTAACACTGGACGCTACGACTGCAATATTCTCTTCGGAACGCACTGTACTCATAGTCGATAAGTTAATGTGCAACAAAGTAAATTTGGTGCCAAAAATGATCAAAACTTGTGACGACGAAATCAATCATCGAATAATAGGTTTGTTCGTTGAAGCCCTGGTTGTTGCCCTAGGATCGCCACAAAGCGTTTTTTGGGAAACCTAAATTCGCCTTGAATGTCAAATTGAGTGTTTTTTGAGCCATAGGTTTTCCCCCAACTCGCCGTAGCTTTTTGCTGTGGCGATTTGAGGGCTGTCAAATGGCATGTATTTTTTTTAAATGACAGGGATGTGTGGTGATTTGTGGTTTAGCGTTTTTTGAGGACTGGAAAACCCAGGTTTTTTGACAACTCATAGGGTTGTCAAGAAAACCTGTGTCAACCCTGGGGAAAGTTCAACGAACGGAACTAATAATCAGCATAGGGTAGAGGAAGTGGCAAGGAGAATCCGCTTTTATCTTTGACAGAAAAACGCCCTCTAATCTAAAAGGAAAACTGCACCACGGTTGTACGTCTACGATAAGTGATGTGGTGGAAAAGTCACTCTCTTCTGCAAAAAGGTCGAATTTTATTGTGCGATAGCAAAATTGAGATGCGGCACTCATTGCAAGTCATATTTCTAAAGGTAAAGGGTAGTCTCCGGCAAACCTTGCTTTGGGTGGGGGGCACCATAATAACCCTAATGCTAGCTGCTGCATTGTCTTACTAAGAACTTTCAACTTTTCTAAAATGAATTCACTTCTATGAGACCGTTACGCAAAAAAATACTGATATAAACCAGGAATGTCTTCAAGTTGTTTCTGTGCAAGCAAATGTCTTTTAACGCTTCCATAAAATTTAGATTAACACGCACAAAACATCAATCGATAAAGTTGCATTGGAATTGGCAAAACAAAAGCTTCTACAATAAATAGGACGCGCAATCATTGTCATTCACGCAATAGGGTATACATTGCAATATAAAGTGTTTCCGCGTTATTTCTCCTGACTGACTCTTTGCTTTTTTTGTTGGCCTCACTTTATACTGACATTCTAGTCAACCACATACCATTTCCAATTATGGTTGGTCGCAGCGACTGCGTTAGTAGTTGGTGCCAAGTAACAGGCACCAGGTACCACACCCATTAAAATGCCCAAAGACCTTGCAGAATTGTATAACTGCAATCTACATCCACCCTATGGAGTCCGGTATTTGCCTCTGTCCGATATAGTTTTGCTTTTACATATTTATATAGGTAGGTAGGTACCCCTCAGCCCCCATGCCACATAACCAAAACAAGATGCTCTTTCTGATTTTGCCTGTGGCAATATTTCACCACACGTTGCAGCAATTGTGTGGCTATTTTTATGTAGCTCCGTGCACGGACAACATTTTATTTGTTCAAATTCGCAACGCAGATACAAGATATTCTCTCGGTCCCCCTTTCACTCTCTAAGTCTGAATATCTCGTGTCTCTGTATAAAAGTATCTTTTCGGTGATCGAACGCGTCATTATTGGTATTTCTGTCATGGACGCTTCACGAATGTTTGTGACATGTTGTCCATATAATGTTGAATAGCCTGTTAGCCATCCTGTTGTGGTGTCTCACACAAAATACTATTCCATCCACAGCGTGTCACATCTTTGCATTTTTATCCTGATCGGTATTACTATCAGCTTGAATTAGCGTCAGATATCTGGCAGATGGCCTTTGGCATTGTGCGCGTTGTCGTGTTTCCCTTTCTGCATATAAATTACCCTCTCAGATGGCGTTGTGCATATTTTAAGGGATGATAATGAGGTAAATTAAATCCTTGCTAGATGGGCGATCAAGTGACACTCCAAGGGATTGCAGTCGAGAGTGTTCTCGATGCTCCTTTCATGGCTTGACTATGCCTGACGGACGGGGCAAGCAGTGGCAGTTATTATAAATCATAGAATTGATTGTTATCGCGCCTTCGGTGGGTGCTTGAGGGAAAACCTCTTTTGTTTCTCTCACAGACTCCGCAGACAGAGATGTCTCTTATCGTGTTCGAATCTTAAGTGAGGATGCTTAATTAAAAACTATAAATTGCCATAAACGTCGAACTGTCATGTCCAGGGGGGGCTATTTCAGCATAACAAATCTGTTTGGAGATGCCTGAGAGGAGATTTTGTTATTTTATTTTTGGGTTTGGAATTTCATTTTGTGGTCCTTTTGGAAAAAAGTCAGTCTTGACTTCAAATGGCGAGATGGCAAAAATGATAAATAAATTTATTCCTTGAATATGTTGTCTCCACCTACCCATAAAAAAGTATCAATAAAAATTGCTTTTAAGTTTTTTTTCTTTTTCTTCTTCTCTGTTCGGAGATGATCAACAGCCTGTGAAGAAGCTTTATGATATTACTTGCGGCCTCATGTGTGTTTGTATTTTATGGCAAGTCGTAAAATTGTCCCAGACCTGGGACTTCCAAGGACATTTTGTGTCTCTAGGAGGTAGTAGATAGCTTGAGGGTAAAAATAAGCGTAGGTTTAAAAAAACTGTTCGAACAGTTGAAACCTGAAACACCAGACAAATTTCTGAAGAACATGTTTACAAGTCCAAAATGTGAGACATGCTAAAACCGCACAAAAGGGGAGCTCCCTAAAGACTAAAACAGAAACAAAGAGTAGTGTGTACTCACATTGGCCAACACGGTGAGATGATACATGGCTTGCTTTTCAAAATCAAGTGGTCCCAGTAGAAATATCGTTCCTTCTGTTGTATCGGGTGAGACGATCTTTTGTCTGATGGCAAAAAGGGATGAACCCTAGAATGATACAAAAATTCATATTTACAAAAATACCAACGACATACAGAGTCTCTACCGCTGTCAACGCACACTTACCCATAGCTCGAGGTAGACTGGTTTTGGAAAATGTGGATTTTTTCTAGATATGACATAATCTAATTCGGTTCCCCGTTTGGCATCCTGCAAAGAAAAAGAAAAACAAATGAACAAATTACATAAATAAAACATTTTTCAAATGCGCGATAACACTAAGGGTACCTCTACTGTGGCATCAAAGCTATAAATAAATTCAAAGCCACATGATCTCTTATATCAAGAGGTTCATCTGAACCAATCTGTTGTGACACATTAAATTTACGATAATTTTCTGACTCGCAAGTTTATCTGATCGATGATGGAGTCAGTCGGGGCTCTTCAAAGCCCTTCAATTCTTTATATACAATAATTTTCTACCTCTTCCATATTTGAATTGGGGCTTCTTGTTTTGGTTGTTGTTCCGTTTAGCCTGCTCTTCTTGGAGCGGGTCAAGTTTCCAGTGTGTTAAGATAGATCTAATTCGATTAGTGTTGTGTTTGGTTCTATTTTTCTTTCGGGATCCCCAGAATTTGGAATTTATCTTATTTTCATCATCGATGTTGCTTTTTTTCTTTAGTTAATTATAATAAAGATGCAAAAGATACACGCCTCGAATATGCAACATCTTTGGTGGCATATGAGGAGGTCCGCTTTGAGGTTTATTCCTTTGAAGCGGATGTACATACGGAAGGGTGTATATGGGAAAATGCAGAAGCATTCGATGAACCTTTACTCTAAATTAATTTTTGTCTACGAAAAGATCTAAATTTATAATTTATTGCTTTTTCCAGTCAGAGGCTACCTTTGCATTTCACAGACAAAAAATGTTCTTCGAAGAATCGGAATTTAATTTATGAAGCTTAAGAGGAAACAAAATCGGAAGAAAAAAACTGTTTTGTATGACTATCGCTTGTGTTGATCGTCACTTGTCGGTAACGTCAAAGTGTTCCTACCACACACCGAAAAGGCTTGATATAAAGTAGTGGCGTGGGATCGCCTCTAACGGGGTTAAATTTGAAGAATATTAAAAAGCTTATAAATTATTTATTGACTTGGCTTCGAATCTTATCGTAAAATATCATGATATGAATAAACAATATTCTGTGGGTTAAAACAGTTTTCGTTTGGTGTTTAGATCTCGTACAACAGAAGCTTACAATAAGACAGAAGATTGGGTAGAAGCCTTTTTCCTGACATGATTTTTGGTATTTGGTTCGATTCTGCTATGTGATGTTTTTAAGGAGAATTATGGAAAAAGAGACCACAACTTAAGCGTGTAGCTACTTAACATCATGAAGTAAAAATTGTCAGCTTAAGTCTTACATAGTTTTGGTTGTGAAACCTAATAGCAATAATATGCGAGCATAGAGGGTGATTCTCATCTATTAACATTCAGTTTGAGTAATTATCACATTTTTAACTATAGAACAAAATGATCGTATGAGACAAGTCTCCAGAAAGCAAGAGATTTTACTGCGATTTTGCCATATAAAAGATGAGGTATCCATCTTACAATGCAAGAGCCCTGCTTTAGAGAGCCTCTTTGTAGATAGATACATAGATAGATAAATAATTTTATTTTCAGTTAAATTTTTACAAAAACATGAGTTTGCTGGTTTTCAAAATTTTATTTGACAATAACTTGTTTTAAGTTGTCTGTCAGGTTCAAGAATTTATTTACTTTATAATAGCAAAGCTAAGTGAGTTCTAACTTTATTCGTTAATTATAAGGCTTCGATATTTAAGTGAGTTTTTCAAAAATTTGTATAGGTTTTGGTAGTTTGAGCCATTTAAGAAATCTAGACATGTAGTTCTGTCCAATATTTCGCTCCCTAGGTATGTTTTACGGTATCCTTTAAAGATGGGGCATATATACGGTGACCATCCGTTCATTATAATAATGAACAGTTCTGTATTTGAAGACGATGCTCATTATTAATTTTGCTGGAAACAAAAACACATAAATGTTCTGTATTTTAAAAGTTTTTCATTATTTGTTCTGTATTTCATATCAATTCCAAAAATCCAAAATGTAAATATTCAGTGTGTCAAGAATTGTCAAAGAATTGATGTGGAAGTAATTATCGTCAAAATATGATCTTTTTTTTACATTTACACAGTTCGTGTAGAGCAATAGAAAGAAATTTGTGGAGCAGCTAATAGGTTTTAGCGAGACAAGGTGGCTTACTCTTAAACCAGCTATAGAAAGAATTATAAAACTTTTTAGACCCTTGAAGGTTTACTTTATGTCGCATCCAAAGTGCCCCACTATTTTAAATGACTTTTTTAATGATCCGTATTCAGAAATATGGGTGTTTTTGGCACATCGTCAGGCTAATCTTTTCCATAACAACATTTTACTAATTGAGTCTCAGCAAATATGCATGACGGAAGTATCTCTGATCATCAAAGAACTCAAATGTAAAATTAAGCAAAGAAGAGATGAAATTTTTTACCAATAGTAATTAAAAAAATGATTTCGGATTTAGAACAAGAAGATCATTCTATTTCAGAGAAAATCAAGAAGCATGCAACTGATTTTAACAGTAGTTGCGTCGACTATGTAAGTCAATGGGACACTGCATTCATTGAAGTTGAAGTTTTGGAGTGTGTCCGTGCAATACCTTCTTGGGAGCAAGTAGAAGCAAGTTTGATGTTTATTATGAGAAAGAGAAGTGACTTCAGAGTAGATGACGTATTGTGTATGTCACTCTGAGCAAAATTAGAGAATGGGTATATAGATATTCAGAAGACAACAGCTGATAGGGGTAGAAATTTTCAATGTTTTTACAGAAAAAAACATAAGTTTCAAAAACATTTTGAAACTTGTCGAATTTGTTTTATGTCTGCCAGGATCAAATGCACCAACAGAACGTGTATTTTCTATTTTAAACAATATTTGGACAAATGAAAAGAATCAAATGAAGGTAGAAACAATTAAATCTATTTTGATAACTAAATATAACTACGAAATGAACTGTCTTGAGTTCAGGGACTAATTAAAGAAAAAGACAAAGTGGGCTTAATTTATTCTTCAGAAAAATATGTTAAAAATTAAGAAATTGTTATGAACTGTTTTAATTTCATGTTAAGTTTTTTCATTTTTTGTTCATAAGTTTTTGTTTTTATTAACCTCTATTTCATTTTAAATCCATGTAAGACTGAATTCCCTCAATTCACAAAATGCATTTTATTAAAGTTGAGTTATTTTTTTCTGTTTATAAAGTTTTTAATTAATAGAAAAGAATTGGTTAAAATTTGTTTTTTTTTTTCTTACTGTTCATTATTTTGTTTTGGAAAATATGGTCACCGTAGGCATATACCAACGAAGTGATATGTATTTTCTGAAGCATCCATATTACATATACTGCATATGCCTACAGTGTCATTACGAAAAGCTCTAGCATTTAAGTTTAAAAGACCGCATCGTGCTTTGAAGACCAAATTTATCATTTCACGCGGATTGCTATCTTGAAAATAGTTTGGGACATCAGAGTGTATTAGGTTGCTATATTCGTCGTGAAATTTTGATTGATGTGCCTTTCCCACAAAATCAACCCAGTATTTTTCGGAAAGCTTTGTAAGTAGTATATTGTGATATTGATTCCACATTAAGGGCTTTGAAACTGAAGTCCTTTTGTGTTTGTTGGAAAAGGCCTAACCATTCCTGGGCCCAATAAATATTTTTCTGAATGATAACGTCAGAAAGAATGCGTGGGAGACGATTACGTGGCATTGTCATTACTTTCCGTATGTATGTAAAATGAACTTTTAAAGTTGTAAGGAATGCTTTTTCTAGGTTAACATCTAGGTTCCATTTGATACAGTACCTACTGAAGGCGTCGATAATCCTTTGCAGTATATTAGGCCTATCAGAAAGGAGAACTATGTCATCTGCGTATAAAAGTACGTTTATTTTCAAATTATTCAGAGTAAGACCAGATGGTAGTTCAAAGTGGAGATCCTCTAGGAACAGAACGAAAAGTAAGGCGCTTTGACTCCTTTAGTTGTCTGAAAGAAGCTTGTTATACTTTTTCCGTCCCAAACTGTCGCAGAAGTGTCTTTGTACAAGGATTTTATAATTGAAACCATTTTCGATGAGACTCCTAGTCTAAGTAATTTGTAAAACAGCGCCTCACGATTGATGTTGTCGAAGGCTGCTGATAGATCAACAAAGAAGGCGTAAAGTTTTTTCCTCTGACTTAGTTGAATTTGAACTATACACGATAAGTTATACACTTGGTCAACAGTGCTGTATTGACTTCTGTATGCCGCCTGGTATTCATTTAGTACGTGGTTCTCTTCCATCCAATAAGTAAGTCTATTTAATAAAACTGTGGTAAATATTTTGTAGAGTGTGTCTAAAAATGAAAGCCCGCGGTAGTTTGAAGGAGGACTTGGGTCACCCTTTTTGTAAAGAGGGAAAATTATTGATTTTTTGAACGATGAAGGTATAGTTTCTGTATCAAAGATATCTTTGAGCAAAACATAAATTTCTTCAATAAACAGGGTGCTGGAGTTTTTGTAGAATTCATTAGGAATGCCATCAATACCGGGAGCTTTGTTTTCCTTTGATGATTCTATTGCTCGGATAACTTCGTCTAATTCTATCTGTCTATCAAGTTTTTGGTTGTAAACGGATTCCAAAGAGGATATGGGTGTCATGCTTTGTGACGACATTGAATTCAGTGTTCCTCTGAAGTGGATCAAGAGCTCGTTTGCAGTGACTTGCATACAATTTTTTAATGAATCTCCACGAATTTCTCTTGCAATTCTCCACCAATCTTTTGCCACGGTAACAGATGATAGTTGACGTGAGATATTTTGATAATATTCATATTGTTTTGATTTTATAAGGGCTTTATATTTTTTGTTTGCATTAACATATTTTCTTCTGCTTACTTCTAGGTTATCTTTTTTGAACATTCTCAGTGCTCTTAATGTGTCTTTTCTAACAATGTGGCAATTTAAGTCGTACCAAGGTTTCTTTCGATCAAATCTTATTATTTTATTGTTTGGCATCTTGTTTGCTTCGTATATACATTTTTTTATGGTTTCACATCTAATTTCGATAGTTTCTTCTCGGTTAGTATTCATTGTTACAGCAGCATTGAGATTTTGAATGCAATCCGAGCGTTTGTTATCAACCCACTTCATTCTAGGGAGCAACTGCATAGAAGCATTTCTATTGTTGTCTCCAGAAGACTTGATCGTCAAGAACAGTGGCATATGATCTGAGTATGTTTTACATCCTACAGAAAAATCATCTATGATACCGACAGAGTTATAAGATGGGCAGCAATAATCGATCACTGATGACCCTCTGCTTGATACAAAGGTAAACTCTCCATTTTTGTCATTAAAGCATCTACCATTGAGAATAAACGCTCCAATGTCTTCTAAAGAGAGCCTCTTTGTACGCTGGGTTTTAATCTCACTTATCGGCATTTTAAAATTTTTTTAGACGAAAACAGAGTTGTTGTTTACAATAAATAGTTCATGGGCCATGTACTACATCGAATGCAAACGGGTTTGGAAGAAAACAGTGTATATAAAGAAATATTGACTTGGCAAGTTCTATTTTTTAAACACTCAAGCTTGGGAATTGTAAAAGCCTCAACATTCTTGTTTCTGTCTATTCATACGATTGTTTGATTACGAATACATTAGTTGTTTGAAAATTGCTGCATTCTTTTTTCGGTCGGAAGCTAACTGGAGCACTCAGACCTAAATGTGTCAGTACATATTTAGTTAATACTGAACCAATACACTATCAAATGGTAATCTATAATCTTCTTTTGTGTGTAGAAAAGCTGACATTACGGAATATTAAGAGTTTTAAACTACGAGTATCAACTCTCATCAAGTCCGCACAGATTCTTCAAAATGGTCTGAGAACAAAAGAGTCCTCATCATTTCGTCCAAAAGGTGCAGAATGCATTACTAAGTCTAGCACGTTTAGATGCTTGAGAAAAGTATCTCGTTTCAACGCTGACAAATTTTCTATAGTCTTTTCTAGTTGAGGCAAAAATGTTGCAGTTGCCAACTAACGTTTGGGAGCATTTTTTTAGTTTACCTGCATCCAACGGAGTCATATACTGCTGTGTCAGTCCTTTTTTAGTAACAAATTTCACGAACGTATAAATATTGATCTTCAATCCTTGTCTGGGGCGAGCGGGGCTAGCCAAGAACATCTAAGAATTTGTGTTTTTTATACGTCTGGGTTTCAATCTGACTATACTTTATTCGGAGTTGGTCGTTTTGACAGCTGTTACTTAATAAATGTTCACTTTGGTTTGCCATTTAATCGTGGAAGAATTGAAACCGCACGACCACTGGACACTGCGTACGTTCGTCAAACTGTCTCGGAACGAAATCGCTATTGACGACGATTTTTACATAATTTCGAATTTTAAATCAGTGAGTTACCTTCGAAATCTACCGACTCAGCATCGTTGGACTATTTTTAGTGGGGTTGTTCGAAGTCGCTTGTCTACGCAGATAAGCCCGAGACTATTGACGCTTTGGAAGAGAATTTTCGTTGCGTCATTGCTTACCCGAGGCGCAATGTTTATCATGTTTTTTCACGGGTATCGCTTTTCGCGAGGAATTGGCAAGTCCTCTGTTATTAAATGTATCCCCATGAAAAGCGCCATTTGGAACCGGCTGAGAATTGTAGGTCTACTCCATTCCCTCACAAGGCATGGTTGAGAGAAATGTGAGAAATTCGCTAGGCCCTGGGGCTCCTCGCTTTGTTGTGCTATTTCAGCATAGACATCCTATGGTCCTAGTCCAAACTTTGTACCACAGTTGTTTTTTTAAAAGAAGAACTATGAGAGATCTCATATCAAGACAGACAAACGAACTACTTTATTACAAAAGCAATGGAATATTCAACTAACAAAATACAGAATAGAAACATTTTCAGATAAGTCTGATGAAATTATGTTTGCCACCAGATACTGTAGCGAACAGAAAGAATCTATGGAACACCTCCTTGAAGACTGCGAAGCTCTTTTAAACCAAAGAAAGAAGTGCCTAGAATCCTACTACATGGAAGAGAAGTAACTAAAACACCTCAACGTAACCCAGATACTCAGTTTCATCAAACAAACTAGTCTAGATGAAGTACTTTAATTAAGGAATACCACTGAAGAAGCAGGGGGTGCAATAGATCTACTGGATCGAAATACAATACAGAACCCCAAACCATTCATTCATCATTCATGTTTGCAACCAGTCAACACCGCATCTATAAAAGGATATTTTTTTAATCAGGATAAAATGAGGGCACACATAGCTGGCTTTGCTTCCAGCAGCTTCTCGCAAGAGCGCATTGTAGAAGCAGCCGTACCCCAAACGCATTTTAAAGAGCCATTCCCAGGCAAAAAAAGTCAACGAAATTTAAAATTACAACACTCATTGTGAATAATGCAGTTCGAAGGCATTTTCCACAAAGAAGCTTTTAGCGAGGAATTTTATTCCACAAAATATTTTCATCACAGAGTAGTCAACCGATACCGGGTTCGAGAGCTGTTGTGATTGCAAATGGTGCTCTTACGGTATACTTATCAATAGGTTTTGATTAAGTTGATTGAGGTGGTGCCCGTGGGGTAATGGTAGGCATGTCTGCCTGTTGAACAAAAAATGTTTTCCACGCGGGTATTGCCTTTCGCGAAGAACTGGGAAGACTTCTGACAGCAAATTCAATGTCATGAAAACGCTTTCTCGATAAGCCGATCGGAATCGGGAGAAAATTGTATGACTCTCTATTCCTTAACAAGGCATAATTGTGAGAAATGCACTAGGGCTCAAAGCTCCCCGCTCTGTTGGGCCACAATTTTTTTTTTTTTCTGTTAAATTAAGAAAACCAAACGAATTTGCCTTCTATAAAGTGTCCATAAGGCCTCAAACAGTTTCCAGGGACTAGATTCCTGAATTTTTATTGTGTAGGTACACGGAAAATTGTGTACACACTCTAATTTTGATTCAGGTGAGTTTTTTTTGACAGAAGACGTACATATACACTATCCTTCAAATTTATACTCAAGGTCTTTCAGAGCGTGAGTTTTCCAAGAGCCGTGAGTGTGAGTGTTTTTACTCACTGTTGCGGAACCCATCCCCAGCTCATTACAATAGCCTCCATTTCAGTGAAAAATTCTTTGAAATAATTACAACGCTACATAATTTGTTGTAAGATCTTGCAATTGTCTGAACACTGAACTGGTGTTTCCAACTCTAAGCATTCCGAGAGCAGCGCATCTTCACGTGCTTGCATTATTAAGACTGAAAGCCCACAATAAATGTTCCTAACAATGAAAAATCATTACTTTTTGAGCTTCCATCTAATCATTTTGAGTATCTGGCAATTTGACCATATTGTGATGCCCGTAGCGTCATGGTGGTAACCATGTCTGACTGTTACGTGGGAGGTTCGTGGTTCAAATACCAGAAACATCAGTAGAAAAAAGATTTTCAGGGAGAATCAGCAGTTCCTGCGAGAGCCATGAAAAACGCTTTGTAACTTAGTCGTTCGGAATCGGCATTAAATACTGTATACCTGGGCTCTAGTTGAAATACGTTAGCCTTGAGTTTTCCATAGCTTTCTTGCGCCACCCTGTTTTTTAATTTATTAAATGTGACCATATTTCGGTTCCATTATAAGCCGAATTCCTTGATTACCTTTAACAAATTAACCATTGCAGACACTCATGAAACATATTTGCAAGTTTTTACATCAGTGTGTATCCCACCTTAGACGTAAGACCAACCTAAACCATATAGGTATCTTTTAAAAGAAAAAAATCAAATTGCCAAACCGTTGATGCCGAATCAAATTCAATGATCCATTAGCATTCACGTCATGCTCCAGATAACGCACTTTATAAAAATAGCTAAAAAACAAAATAAACCGGTCGACCTTCACGACGAAATCGAATTTTTCATATCTCTCCACACATCACACGCGCAAATTCCTTTAAACCACTCACTGACTAAAGCTACAATCTTCCAAATGCCCACTTCCAAACAAGTCCAAGAACCCTAATCGCCAGACACTGTAATGCCCCCGTACCTTTTTTTCGCTAACAAGAGTTTCTTGGCAAAAGAAAACAAAAAATAAAAAAATAAAACTGAGGCCAACATAACACCCAATAGAAATGTGAATTTAATTATTGGCTTGAATAGGTACATATCTTTGTGTATCTGGATCTGGATCGACAGCCCACATTCACACGAGTCATTGGATTTATAGTCACCACACACATAGTCCGGCCAGAAGCCGTATATGCAGTCAGCATTCCAGTGCTACTACACCTATCTCTCGCTAAGCCAAAGTGTCTGACAAGCGACACGCAGACGCCAAAAAGGGGAATCAATCATTCGCCAGGCTAAGAATGTGACACTACAGACTCGGACTTAGACTCGGACATAGCAATAAAATCGTCGTCGTACTTCTATCTAACACCATTGCACGTTGAGCGTATAGAATCTAAGAGTGGGCCCGGCTATAGGTACCTACATAGGGACCGACCGAATGTGTCAAAACAATTTAATTTTAAACATCGCACTTAACACGGCATCTGTACCGTGTAATTATCCTTAATTGCTCCAAGTCACATTGGTACGGATGGATGAATCGTCACGTCAATGTCATCATCACCTGGTAGGTACATGCTATAAGGGATGCAGTCGCCGTTTTTTTGAGGCACACAGGCCTAACAGGTAACCAGTTTGGACTTGACTTCACGAATTCAAAGAAAGAGGATAAAAAAAGTGAAAGGCCACCGGTGGTAATCACTTAACCACAGAGATACCCTCAAGGGGTTGAAGTGGAAGATCAATTTAATGAAGGTACGAGTATAAAATGTATCCCTACTTTTATCTTCAGAGCAAACTCATGGAGTACCATCTAAGGAGTTGATTTTCAACAGGAAACGTTCAGATGATGCGATTGATGGATGAAGAATGAATGCAATGTGTATTTTCTTGTATAACCATGTGGGACCATGTCTGGAAGGCTTTTTTTTTTTTGAGTTTATGTGCTCAAGGTGGCGAAGGTGAAATTTGAGGTTAACCGAAAGAATCTGGTTTATTTCATTGAGAGCTGAAGGGAGTTTGCGATGTAATTCAAGTTGAATTTGTTGCCAATTTGGGGTCTGAGAGGTTGAAGCAATTTGTATGGATTGCATTCCGAAGGGTAATCTGTGAAATTTGTAAATCTTTACCTTTCCGAAAACGCAACGCCCTGCAGTGGTAAAGTAGAGCGCCTATTAAAATTGAATATCAGTGTTGCGTAAGCGGCGAATTGTGGCCTGCGCGGCGTGTCCCTTGAGAGGGCAATGCAAAGACAACAAGTTTTGTTACATTTTAGTAGTTTATTATATTTTTACCTGGAGATTGAATAATGACGTCCTACTATTTCAAAGATGTAACGAAAATATTGCGTTGCGAAAACAAAGTAACTGCGTTGATAAAAACTGCATTCGAAGTTTTTTCGCTTTAAGATTGGTCGAAATTGCGGGAATGAAACAGTTCTTTTTTCTTCATTTGCTCCACTACATTTAGAAGCTTTTAGCCATAAAGAAGATTTGAGCGTGCAAAAGGTAAGAATCTATGACTCACCGAGTAGGCTATGATCTTATTTTTTACCTTCTTATAAGGTTTCTCTTTCCTAAAACCACAATTACGGGATGTAGCTAACCTTTGCGCGTGAAAAGACAGACCACCAAAACATGAAACATGAACTGGTTACCTGAGAACTAATTATCCACACCTGGAACAACTCTACTGGCCACCGACGACAATCAAAACTATTCAACGACTTATAACAAAGACGTATGAAAGAAATTCTTGACATGAGCAAACGTGACGAAAAGTTACTTACGGACTTCTTCACTGGTCACTGCCTTCTCAAATACCTCTTTAAAAACGTGGGCATCAGCCAAGATGACACCTGCCGTCTTTGCGTCGAAGACATAGAAACAGCTGAGCACATTTTATATGTGAATGCCCTGCCATAACCACATCCAGTCTGAAACGTTTCTAAAAAGGATTCACTAGTCCCCTTGACATCAGAAACACCTCTTCTTCGAATATTCTCAGGTTCTTACACGACCTCAACTTCGAATGAACAACTCTTTACACTTAACGTGTTTAAACCTAATGGAACAGCACAAAAGATCTTTCAGGTTGACGTGCTAGTAATGTTGATCTACCTTCGCCCTATCTTTAGTGAAATGAAAGCTAAGATCTTGAGAATGTTGGTGCTTTTTTCTCCGAGCTATTCAATCCACCATAAATCAGAGATCTTCACTTCGTGGTAGATTTTACAGTTGAATCAGAAACACAATGCACAGCTGTTTGAAAGTGACACGAGGACTTTCAATGGTAGGCCTTGAAATGCTGCTTTTTGTATGAAATCTATAGCTAACCACTTATAAGGTACTTTTTTGATAAGTTTGGAAGTTTGGACCTCGCTCACCACAAATTGCTGGATCAGAATTGAAAACCAATTAAAAAAGTGACAATGGATCTAAAGGGTTTTTTTAGACTTATTGTTTTCAAGAAGAAACAAACCGCATAGTTTTCAATGTTATGACCAAGGATTCAGCTTTATTTGGAAGATAAGGATTTTCCATTATTTTCTTTAAAATGGTTTCGGACAAGTGGATCGAATAAATTCCAGTCGAGAGGCCCAATTTCCGACAATTTTGGGCCGGTATATCAGCAACAACGCCAAATACTCCCTTTCAAGGTTTCAATATTCCACGGGCTTATCTGCGTAGACAAGCAACTTCACATAACCCCACAAAAAATAGTCCAGCGATGTTAAATCATACGATTTTGGAACCTACGCACGCCACAGGCTCACGGCGAGAGATAATGCACTCACCAAATTTGGCTTATGAAGGGACCCGCCCTCTTGTTGGGACCAAGGGTAATTCACATCAACATCCTCCAATTCAGTCGCGAATGGCTCTTTAGTGTTGCACATTGATTGTAACATTAGGTTCGTTCGTTGAACCTTACCCAGGATTGACATAGGTTTCCTTGACAACGCTATGAAGTGTCAAAAAACCTAGGTTTTCCAGTTCTCAAAAAACGCTAAGCCAAAAAATCACCACAAATCCCTGTCATTTGAATAAAAATACATGCCATTTGACAGCCCTCAACTGACCCCAGCAAAAGCCCAGGGCGAGTTGGGAGCAAACCCAGGTCAAACTCACGGCTTAAAAAACACTCAGTCTGACATTCAGGGCGAGTTAAGGATCTTCAAAAACTCTTTGTGGCGAACGCAGGGTGACCCCAGGGCTTCAACGAACGAATCTATTATGGCCGGCTTCATTTTTGAAGAAATGACGGCAAATGATTTCCTCTGCCTATAGCGCACACTGAACGGTGTCTTCTGGAGGATGTAACGTTGCTGACGTCCCAACAATGGCTTGTGTGTTATCATGATTTCCAATGCGATTTATCAACGTACTCATTCAACCAAAAGTTAGCTTCATAGCTGAGCAAAATTTTATACTGAAAATTGGAATAGGAAGCCATCTTTTTTCTTTAATTCTTGCATGAGATGAATTTTGTAGTGCAGCAAACCAGGATCCTTCCACAAAATCTGCCATAAAATGGATAAGCAATGCTCCAATTGTTGCGTACGATGGTGAATGGGCATTTGGTTTTTTTTTCGATACTCTGCTCCACAGCAGCAATAGCGCCTTCGGTGCGCACTATAAAGACTTTCTGCTGAGGATGCACATTATCCACTAGAGTAAACCTGGTTGCTCGAAACACCGACTTTGCTAGGCGATTGATTATGATTATGATTATGTCGACTGGGTGCGTTGCGAAAGGCGAACAATTTTTTTTTTGGTTAAAAATTTGCAAATTGCAAAGGTTGTTCCGAAGTAAGTCTATGGATTGTGAAATAGCAATCCAAACTGAACATGAATCAGGTGACAGTTGACTTGGAAAAAGCATTGCCAGATTGAAAACCACACGTCTAAAAAACACCTTTTAGTAAATATTAGCTATAGGAATCATTAAAGGAGACAAACGACGTTCGAGAATCTAGCGACCCCACGATTCAAATCAATCTTCGGATGGAAACATAACCTTTTCCCAAAAGAAGAAAACTGTAAAGCAATTGCCAATAAGTGGAAGGGCAAGTAGTCCTAAAAATACCACCAAACTCTTCCGACCTTATAACTGGGCAGTGCTAAGCTTCAGAGTGCAGATAAGACTTCGAGCTGTTCGAGCCAGTCTTTCCATGTGAGTAAGCATCCCAATTACAAATGCGTAAGTTCCTCTGTTGTAGCTGCAGACAGTATCAAGAAAAAGGACCTTTCAAAAAAGGCAACAGTGATATCTCATTGCCCATTAAATTATCAGGATAATAACTCTGGACTTTGGCTCATAAAAGCGTATGATGGGGAATGGCAGGCTTACTTATGGAACATATCGAGTTCAACTAGCAAAGTCCACCACTCACAGCTTTGCACATAAGAAAGCAATGTTTTCTATCACGTCAGCAACAGTTCCTTTCTAGACACCTAAAAAAGTTCTTATTGATTTCGTCTAGTTGTGTAGACAGGCCTAGAGCCATGAAGGAATGAAATTGGCAGTACTTCGATAGAACTTAAGACTGTCCTCAAAAGTATGACCTCGAAACAAATAACGAATACTCACTTATATGAGATAGGCGGCATGCGGCAGTCAAATCACATCCAGAACCACGCTGCTAAACTCAAAGACCTAAATCATCGCAGAAAACCGAAGATATACAGGCGGCTTGTGAACTCTATTTCTCTTCATTTCTTTAGAACATTCCCAGATGCCCCTATAAGTTCTGTTCGTAATTAATTTCATTCTAATCGTTGACCTGGAACTATGCGTTTTTAGTCATGAGCTTAATGAAAAGCAATCCAACCCTGCTGCGAGATTGATTATTTAAGCCCCATAACGGCTTGTCATAAATCACAAAGACCACCCCCACGGCATAAAGCCACCTATTCGTCTAACTAATTCTATTCAACAGAGGCTAATTAATCTTCTGATCAAGCTAGACCTTCATTACTTCTTACGATCACTTAACAAAAACTCAGGGTTATATGCCGGTATTACTAATAAGATGCCATTAACTTATAGTTAATCAATAATGCAACACGTGAAAGGAAAGGGTCTTTAATAAAAAAAACAAGAAGAAGAATAAAACCTGATTCCTGATTCAGTCTCTATAATCTTCTCTATGATGTGAGTCAATGCTCAAAAGATTCATGGAAACAAAACAAAAAACTACACCAAGTAGCTGGTTTATGTGTCTGTTGGTGATCTACCAACCTAACCATAGAAGATAATCCTATCACTATGAGTGCGTTGACCATCCATCAAAACGGGATGCGACATACACACAGGCGTTTTGATTGAAGTCAAGAGAAATGTTTATTATTGCTACTTGGAGATTGGAGCCTATTTGTGATTGATAGACAGGTAGTGTCATTTCTGGGAGGGTTTTTCTTAGAAAGTTTCCTCTTTGTTTTTTTTTTGTTAACTTCATAAGGGAGCTTCTATAATAGACGACGGAAATAGAAGTGATGCTTAAAATTCTGAGAGGCTTATACACTTTTAAGGGCCAATAAAGTTACTGGCCTTGCATTTGAAAAATGCAGGTCTCTGTTTTACGAGTGTTGTGGCTGTAAAAATGTTAATTATCCTGCACCTGAACGAACAACTACTTGGCTTCCCGAACAAGGATGATTCTGTCGATAAAAGGAGAGAGGTGTGGTAGGTACATAAAGTCTAATGCAGTTTTGAACTAATGGTCTTGCTTTGATGTTGGCCACGCTTAATGATCACTGATGAGTATTTTGATGCTGAATGGGGCCACAAAATAATTAATGACACTCTGATGGGCTTGTAAAGTTTAAGGTTCTGGAGTGAGCACTTTAAGTGTTAAGACCTTGCCGCCAGAACGAGTTCAACGAATGAAAATATAAATCCGCGCTCTCATACTGCTGATTCTAAGCTTATAGCTGCCTTTCCGCATTGGAAGAGTTAGGCATTTGAAATTTACTACGATTTTTTGACTGCGCCTGAATAGAGTAGGTACCGTAAAATAAATTTAAGCAAAACTCACCTCCGGTATCATTATGATGCCTGGTTTATGGGGAAATATGAGGTCGTGTGGTGTTGTAAAATTGGTGGCCGTTATTGAGCAGCGTTGCGTTGTCATGCCACCCTTTGTATCCTTAACCGACACCTGGAAGTCATAGTATCGTCCCGGCTCCAATCGCCGCTGTAAGATCACATTCGCTTGGCAAACAGAATTGTACTTTGTACATGGAAGCGATTCGATTTTCACGGTCGATGCTGAAGCATCGCCAACCAATTCAAACGTCAGAGGATAATCGAACTCCTCGTCGGTGGCACGCAATCGATATATCACAGAACCCACCTGGGCATCGGCCGGCACTAAAACCAAACGCATTCGTGTCGATGGATCGAACTTGGGATCCACGCAATGAATTTGCGTTGGCCAACACAGAACGCCAATTAAAAGGCTGATTGTTAGAATTCGATGCGTTGCAGTTGCGGGCAGGAAAAATGGTTGTTGTTGTCGTTGATGTTGTGTTGTTCTGCGGCGGTGTGAAGATGATGATGATGATAATATGGATGACGGTGGTGGTGGTGGTGGTGATAGTGGTAGCTGCGGCGTTGGGGGTGGCGGTTTCGGTTTCGGTGCTGGTGTTGGTGTTGGCGATATGCTGCTGGAAGCCATTTCTGCAAAATAAAATTAAAAGATATAAATTCATTTATCATTCTGTCATCGAGTTTGAGTATTAAGAGAGTATTGGGGTTTTTTATGTGCTCGCAGCTCAATGAGGTTGGAGGATTAATTTGTGGGACTGTGCTCCTATCGGTAGTTGTGAATTGCTAATGCTGTCAAACACATCCGGTGACAAAAATCAGCATAAATCACTTTGGAGTTGATTATGCTGATTGCCGAATAAATTGGTTATTACTGTTTTTGTATGTACACCTAAATTGCCATGGCTGGGAGCGGTCGATTGAGCGTTAGGATACAGTGATCGAATAAAAGGTGGGACTTGGTTTAAGTGTGGAAGGGGATTCAAATTAAGTGTCACAGGAAGTGAGGTACTTTGCCTTGAAGATCAGAGCATAGGCCGGTATGTAAACGATGTGCTTGAATCTGAGAATGTCGCATTACAAAGTCATTAATGCGATTCAAGGTTTTTAAACAATCAAAATTTAAAAAAAAGAGAAAAAAAACCAGGGGCTGAATTTTACCGCACAAGTGATCGAGTAATACGTGACTGAATTATGTGTTTTTGGCATCACTTCGAGCATTTTAGGACCTCAATTAGACATTCTTTCAGCAGTATTTGAACGAATTGAATCGATAAATGAATTGAATTGATCGATAAATGAGCAGCAGACTGATGTTGTGTATAAAGAGCAAATGTTGAAAGAAAAATAGCATTCACTCACTCGATCACTGATGCTGTAATCCGACTCTAGAATGCAATAATAGAACACGTTTAGCTTCAACGTTTTGGCTTCCTGTTTTGTAGTACGAGGGGTGCCGGTTTTCGTATAAGCTCACAGTTTTCACTGTTCATCCTTAAGTTGCAAGGAATATTGAAAAGAATTTTAAGGAGTATTCTGGTCTTAAATCCCAGAATGTTAACATGGATAATAGAGGTTCTTAACGGCGTTTTAGAAAAATAAAGCTGAGTAAAAACATTCCACATTCGTGTGGCGTGCCGAACTAAGGGCATACCATAGATCTCGATTGTACAATAAAAGTCCTTAGAATTCCTCCTCCGTAATTATTAAGAATGCAGAAGTAAAAGAGAGACTTCAAAGTTTCTGTCGAAAGCTGTTGGATGAATTATTTAAATTCGGTTCTACTTTCATTGGCATTCCACTGATAGTGGAATCATCAGGAATAAGTTTCCAATGATAATAAAAGTAGAGTACAGGTAAATTGAGCCCCTAAGTAAACACATTTAATATAAATGTTTAAAACCACAGCCCCTAGTTATTGAGTGTAATCGTGAAAAACGATGCGTCTCGGAGAGCCACAAGTTGCAACTGTGTCGTGTGGCTGCGACTAAATATGCAAATGCGGTTCTATACTTTTAGCAAGCCAGGAAAAAAAGATTCTTTATATTTGACCTTAGAGATGACCATTCGAAGATGAAGTTAAATTGATGAAGGGAGGAACTCAACTGCTTATTTGACTAGATCATTGTTTGAAATAATAACGATAAAATGTTACGAAGGACAGAACGCATTGCAGCGGTATTCAGGAGATACACATGTAGGGTGTTATTGTCTTTCGTTTTCTAAACTTTATTCTGTTCTGTTCTATTTAGTGAGTAAGGACCACCTAATTATATTTGAGAGTTACATTTAAGCCTTGGACAGTTAAAAACTTTGTTGACTGTAACCAGATCAGAAATGGAGTGATATTGCATTCGTCGTCCAACAAAAGTTAATTATTCTGCAGCATTTTTGGCAACACAACGTCAAACAAGCATAGTAAACCTCCAAAAGGTGAGTAATGCAAATTCTAAGAATTGGAAAGTAGTTGACTTGTTCAATGAATGAAAAGTTGGTTCTGCTTCAACGATAGAGGACAGAGCATTGGGTCTTAAAGAAATTAATCATAAACATCTGCTTGGATCCTCATCAAATCAAATCAATCCTATCAAGGTCAGCATTTAAGAATTTTATCAAACGCCGCGTTTTAAATTCTACATTCCTTGGCTTGGTCTTTACTTGAAGTTGCGTTTTTGCAGCTCTTTTCAGTCGACTTCGAAGCAAGCTTTTCCATCTCTGTTGCTTTAGGAGCGTTCTGTACTTGGAAACCATCTTCTTTTTACTTATTTAATAAACAATCAAATAAGATGGAGTAACGAAGGGGAACCCTTGGGCCTATAGCATATTTCTCTCAGCTATACCTTGTGAAGGAATAGAAGAGACCCACAAATTTTTATCGATTCTGAATGGCAAAGTGAAAAAAGTGTTATCTTTTTTCGACGGACTTGCCAGTTCTTCGCGATAGCTACACATTGATTAAATTTTTCTGAGAATCGGATCTCGCACTCCAAAGCAATAAGCAATCACCCCAATTCTTTCACCACTTCTTTCTTGGACGTACAAAGTTTATTTTTGAAATCTCCTCATCATTTCTCAAAACCATAGCTTTTCAACTCGCCTTATTACCAATGTTCAAATAGGCAACTCTCAAAGCTCATCCAATCTAGTTTATCACTTTGCTGGTCCCGGAAGCAGCAACTGAAAAGGCTAAGAAAACCCTAATGATATGCAAAAGTATAGCAGGGAGATCATTAGGTTGTAAACAGAGCATTATTCGTTGGATGTGCCTAATGATGGTAAGACCGATCCTTACCTCGGTAGTCTGGAACAAGAGAACTGACCACGTGACCACTGGAAAAGCATTGGAAAAAGTACAGACATGCGTGTATATGCATATCAGGAGCAATGAGAAGCTGTCCAACTGCGGCTTTGGAAGTATTTCTAAATCTGACACCTATGCACCTGGTAATAAGAAGCATCTCAAATACAACGATAGCTAGATTTGCCAAAGAGACTGAGCGTGTCATGAAATCTAGCGAAAAGAGCATAATATCGAACGAGTTACCACTCATTGACTTCCCTCGGGATAGCAAGACCAAGGAGTTCAAGTTCGATAAGCTCTTCAACGTTGAGCTAAGTAACAAAAAGGCATGGCAAAGTGAAAAAGAGACCTACTCAATTAAGACCCAAGCAATAAAATGGTATACAGATGGTTCAAAAACAACGGAGGGATCTGGAGCAGGAATTTTTGGGCCAAGAACAAAAATTTCAGTACCTACCTATGGGAAGAATGTCAAGCATATTTTAAGCAGAAGTATATGCAATACGCAAATGCGCGGAAGTTAACACTGACAAGAAATATAAAAACAAACATATTGCAATAATGACGGACAGTCGAGCTGCAATTAAGGCCCTTCGATTCTAAACAAACTCCTCAAATCTTGTCAGCGAATGCATTGACAAATTGAACAAACTGGGCAGTAATAACAAGGTTACAATTTACTGGGTACCAGGACATGTGGGAATCATAGGCAATGAACAGGCAGACGAACTGGCAAAGACAGGAGCCGGATCACCACTCATAGCACCGGAACCTTTTTGTGGAATAACAAAAAGCCACATTAAGAAAGAAATCAAAAAGTCGGAGGAAGACAACAGAGCTAAACACTGGAATGACCTTCCCAAAATGCGCCAAGCCAAACTTTTACTTGGCACTTTTAACACAAAACGTTACAAAGGCATAATAAAACTTAATAGAAACAATGTAAGAATACTAGCCAGGTTCTTAACCGGACACTGTAGACTAAGAAAGCACCTAAAAGTACTAGGAGATAATAATGATAAAAATGATAATATGCAGATATTGCAACGAACAGGAAGAGTCACCTGACCACCTCTTAGATGACTGCGAAGCTCTAACACACCAAAGGAAGAAGTACCTAGGATCGTACTACGTAGAGGAGAGGGATCAAAAACTCCTAAGCGTAACCCAGACACTAAGTTTCATCAGAGGAACTTATCTGGATGAAGTACTTTAAATAAAGGAATAAAAACTTAAGAAGTAGGGGGTACAATAGATTTAAACAGGTCGAGGTACAATACAAAACCCCAATTATTCATTTATTCATTCATGGCCCCGGAATGTATAGGCCTGGAATCAAAATCATGCTAAAGCCATTTTCAAAAGTAGACTTTCCAATAAATTTTTTCAAAGCTTTTTGAAATCTAGGCAAACATTCAATAAACGCAAACGCTCCGCATTTTGTGTTCGGTTTTTCTTTTGATTCATCAATATATAGCCTTGAGAGACACGCTTGTATGAAAATTTTTAAATGTTTTCGAGAAACACAATCACCAAGCCTTATAAATATTCTATCTCTTATTTGTTTCTTAAGAAAGGGGCTCCTTCTCGTGTAGTGATATTCAGATTTCGGACTCCAAAAACAAACGGATAAAGTTATTATCGGGTGATTTGCTTTAAAAAAATTAAGTCCCTTTTGGTATATTTAAGGAGAGTACAAGGTTTTAAGAAGCAGTGAAGGGGCCATTTCCTTGGCTGTACTAAGAGTCAGCTTTTCTCTTCGTTTCTCCTTTATTGTGTCTGAGCGTCGTTTGACGTTACCTTTTTGGTGGAATTCTCTGGATCTCTCCTTTGAACTAGACAACACCAACTGAGCCGGTCGAGCTCTACTTTTTCGAAGTTGATATTTTTGAAATGAGGGCTTCTACAGATCTTCGTAATTCTCATACAATCTAGTTGGTTCCGAAAACAGTACCGTTTTCAAAAAAGGCATTCAAATATATGTCGGATAAGCCGAGTCAACATTAAAAATATTAAATGAGTGCAATGCTGTACTCACCCCATACGCTTAGCTTCAAGTTACATGGACAAAAGTCGACTTTTAAGTCGTGTAGCAAACTATTGCGCTTGCGATGCCGTTCATTTAATTTTTGCTCATTTTACTCAAACTTATCGACTGGGGGTAGAATATCAGAGCCAAATTACCGCTTCGGTGATCGAGTGAGTGAATATTATTTTTCTTAAAAATTCACTCCATATTACACAACATCAGTCTGTTTATTTATCGACTTCAATTCATTCTAATACTCATAAAAGAATATCAAATTGTGGTACTAATGTACTCGATTACGTGACAAGTAGTTCTAAAAACACATAACTCAGTCACGTATTACTCGATCACGTGTGCGGTTATTCGATCCCAGCGTTTGATTTTAATGTCGGAGTATATAATACCAACTAAAACTAAAATGTGAACAGCTTTTGAATTTCCTCAACGCCCTTTAAATTAGCATTTGTCTAATCTTTATCTTATAAGACAGCTTCTCATAATGCTCACAGTTCTCACAACCTCTCTCCAAAGTAACCATGACATCTAACAAACTGAAAACTTACAAGACAATTTTATCTAAGGAGACCATCACAAGTCCGCTTCACATAAACTTAATTATATACGATCAAAACCTATCGCAATGCGCCATCGACTTAACCCATAGCTTGTTAAACAAATTGCTGCGCTGGATGGCGCTACTAATTCTAAACTAAACACTGTTGACTGATTTTCAAATGACTCATTTTGTGCATGGAGACAATTTGAGCGACACGAAAATTTACAACACAGGCGCCATTGCCTGCGAAAAAAGACCTCAGAACTATAATAATGTCAAAACCAGAATAATGTCAGACCGCCTCTTAGTCGAGCAATGTGTCGCGCTATCTTTTTGCGGTATTTCAGCCGCAGTCCATTGTGTCAGCACATTCATAACTTGTATGTCTATTGTCAAGTCGCAACAACTTGGAGTCTCATTATTCTTGTATGTATATCGGGGCAGCAAGCATTGCCCCTTATTTTCATTTTCCCGCCTGTATAAATGTGGAGCCATAACTAACCGCCCACCCGGCATGCTAAATTATGATCTTGTTTTTTTGCATGTACATATCTTTGAGATAGTCGCGACGCATACTATGCATTTTCACACCTCATTTTCGCTATACGCTGCTGGCTTATTTCGAGTTCCCAAGTAGCTGGTATTGAGTGCAGTTTGTTTTACATCAAGAAGCCCCAAACGAACGTGTTGATCGGCCAACCGACGCGACGGACGACGCGAAGAGTTGTTTCATCAGAGTTAGAATGGGCGCCGATTGCTTCATCGCTTCTAACGTACCTCTCAACAACGCAAATTGATTAAATGCAAATTTTCTTTAATTAAAGTGGAATTATATTTCGCATTAAATGCGCTATAGCGAGGGGGGGGGGGGGCGATTTAATAAAAGCCCCAACGAACGGTGCTGCTAGCTGCACCCCTTGATTACAGATACTTCTGTTCGAGCTTTAGATACTTTTTGTTTAAGCCTGCATGAAATATCGTGATTGAGTCTTGTCTTGTTTTGTCCAACGAATACAAGACGACGGAGAGGGGGAAACGCATCTGGAATGGCATTTATGTTTTGTTATGTGCTTGCCTATCATAGAAAATTTGCATTGATGGAACGATAAGAATCGTGTGAATCGTTTAGAGACGACCACAAAACGGCTGCGGATGCGGATAATATTATTAAAATGATTTGGAGGTGTCAGGTGTCAAATGGGCCTTCTGATGAGAGGCTTCGATATGCCACTGGGAAAGTCGTCAGCGAGAGCTAGTTTTGGCTTACAACAATTGTTTAAGTATTCTGGTCACGTTTTAGGGTCGTTGGAGGCTTCTTCCGTTTCGGGAGCTATTCTCTGTTTACTGATGTTGATGGATTAGGGAAAAAATTTAATATCCTCGGTTTGACGATGGAGTTGGTTGATGGGACATTAAAGTGCATTGTGTAGACAACTTATTCCAGTCACGCGGAACATCACAACCAGTTGCAATTGATGGTTTGTTCAACGGATAATATGAATGAACTCGAGAATGCCGAAGGTGTGTTGAAAGATTTAATCATTCGCCTACCCATACGACGAGACAAGAGCGCATTTGCAAGTTTGATACTTGATACGCAACCTCCATACTTCTATCCTTTAAAGCCTCGCTCCTCTGATATGCGTTGTCAATAAAGTTTACAAAGACTTTGAGATCATTTCGATCAAACCAACACTCAAAATGATTGCACCAGCTGAACTTTTCCGAACACTTCCGAAGCTTGTCGCAAGTCAACGACTGCGCATTGTCGATTGCTCATTTATAGAAGGAAGATAATTATTTCATCAGAACACACAACAAGATGAGTCGTCCACGATAAGCCAAACGAAACTACCAAAGCGCAAGCCAACAAACAAACAAATCTAGGCTAATTGCCCTCTGTTAGCTCTGCCGTGATTATACGACTGTAATTGGGCAGCCTAGGCATTAGAGATGTACAACGGTGTACCAATATATGCCTGATTCGGTTCAACAAAGGAACAGATCGCGATTGATACCACACCAAAGAGCAATTCACAATTGCATCCCAAGGAGATATCATCTGCCGAAACACTCAATAATTGAGTGCATTGAGCCTTCCGTTTATGTACGCGAGTTAAAGGCTTGGGTTTTATAGATGCGCCTGAAGAGGATTGACCCCGCTCAAGGTATCTCTGTAGCATTCATCGTTCCAGGTACCACCCAAAAAATAACAAAATACAGCATGGGGATATAGATTCTCCAATCGGTATCTTAATGATTGCACCACCTTTGCACCCATGATGATGATGATGATGATGATGATGTAGTATAGAGAGTTTGCGCGGCACGATGATCTATCGTTTCAGCCATTAAACCACGCAAAATTTCATGCAACTTCCTAATTATAGTTGCTTCATAGTGGGCAATCAACCGGCGCACTTTAGAAGCCGAAATACGAAAAGTAAAAAATAAAGATCCTCTCTCTCTTGGTTTGGTCTAGCCAAGTCATAGAATCTGCAGATGGTCTTGAGGACTTACGACCGTCTGTCGATGCCACATCCGCCACACCAACAGTGGAAACTTGGAAATCACGAATCTCTTCGATTGTATCGGTAGCGGCGCGGCGTCGGTGGTGGAGTTGAGTCGGCTGAAGACGCTGCTCTTCCCTCCTTAAAGTCGAATCACACTGCACTGATGGCATAATAAGGAAGGAAAAGTCTCTACAGTTGGCCTCGTATTTTTTTTTTTGCTTCCCCCTTCTCCTCTATGGTCGGTCGTTTGGGCCTTACCATCTGCACCTCTTTATGCGGGAGCCTTAGACTATTGCTGATTCGATTTGGTTCGGCGTGCTGAGTGAGTGAGTGCGCGTAGTGATTTAAAAGGTCCGGTCGACGTCGGTCGTCGTTTTCGTCGTCGTCGCCGTTGTTTGAATCGGGAGAGATTCAATCCTGGTCACAGGAGAGAGGGCAAACCTTTAGAAAAGTTACAAATAAAAAAGTGTACACTATGCACGCGCATCATGGGAAACGAAGGAGTACTTGCAAGTTTAAAACGGTTTAGGTAACCTGCACGCTTGACCGTAAAAAACCAAATACACATCCAAGGGACCTATAAGCACATCTATTTTGAGTGCATTGACGTTGCACAGAACTGCAGTACAACAACGAAGAGCCAATAATTGTGAATGTTGTGATACTGACGATGATGATGGTGATGGCCAAGAGGTGAAATATTTGACCGTTTGCGTGACTTCAAGTCATATGTAGAGCGCGTTATGGTATCGTGAGGGTGGACTTTATGTACTGGAATTTTTTCTATCAGGTTCTAGATCAGCTTTAAAAGAAACAAAACCAGCGCACAGAGGCAAGGTGCATCCGCAGGGAACTGTCAGTTTAATAGGAGATCATATTAAATGAGGTTTGTTTGTTTATTTTTTGATTTTTTTCTTTTCAAGCAGACAAAGAAGACATCTGGAACACTTTTATGTCTTCGTGATTTTGCGAATTGAGTTCAATTGTTGTGCAGCTTTGTGCGCTCCAAATGTGTGTTACTGCAGCACAAAAGGACAATGTGTGTCGTACGTCTATTGAATCGGAAGGAGAGACCTACTGAGAGTAATGGCTTTTTGGAGGTCAATTGTGACATTATTTAAATGCGGTTTAAGATAAAACTCGTGGAGAACGAAATTGCAAGATCTCTCCTGGATCTCAATTTCCATTTTCATTTTCTAGCGTAAGGATAAAAGAAGGTATTTGGGTTAGAGGTTCTCTAATACCAGAAAAAAAGAGAATAGAATTTAAGAACTTGATTCGATGACTCAAGAGCTAATTAAAGAATATGTAGATTTTGCTATGCCTAATTCTTGCATTTTTCAGAACTCCATTTTATTATTTCACCTCACCGTGCACCAGTTGTGCTACCACGTATGACAACTTGAGATTGCGGCACACATCAATGTGTTTTGTGTTATCAAACACAGTGAGAGAATTTAAGAAAACAGGAGAGGTTTCAAAAGGAGACACCGATGCACATTGCTTTTGAACTTTAGTACGAGAGGAAAACAGAATCTGGTAAGGTATTCCACATTCGGGTAGTGCGACAAAAATATTAATCTTTATTCTTGATTGTACGTCCGAAGTTGAGCTCAAGTTAAAACTGAGAGGGAGAGGGAGAGTAAGAAAGCCAACGTTTCGACGATGTTCAAGAGAATCTATCGATCCTAAATTGAACTAACTCCTATCGTTCTGTTTTATACCCTGACAAGCAGGCGCAAAGATATTTGAAAGAAACCTGACCAGATATGGGAATCACGCTCTAGTTTAGGACGTAGGCCTTTTAATTTGAGCCAAATCAGAAGAAGTGAAAAATTCCTGCATCTTCTTAAGAAACCTAAGTGTTTTACAGCATTTTTGAAGACTTTAAATATGCTGTCATTCCATCAAGGAAGGTCTTTGATAACTTACTTATTTTCTTAGGTGGACATTACAATTCTTGCAGAACCTGATCCTCAACCAACATCTTTCGCCAACAATTTTGATTTCGAGTGAGCTCTCTCTAGTTTTGCACTCTAAGTCGGTTGAGGTCTTCTTCCACTTGCGTGCGCCACCTAACACGAGGTCTTCCCCTTCCACGATTTCCTTGCAATGTGCTTTCGAAAACTCGTCGAGCCGGAGCATTTGCGTTCATCCGCTCTACATGGCCCAACCATCGTAGCCTCGCGATGCATACTCTTCAAGCTATGCCCGCATGTCGCGGTATAGCTCGTACAGCTCGTTGTTGCATCTTTGTTTACACACCTGGCTGCTTTTCGGTTTCTTGGGTGATGATAAGATTTAATGACAAAAGAAAACATTGTGTTTTCGAAGTTTATTACCCCACGTAAGGTCTGCAGACAATGAGTTTATCATACGCAACCATTCCAGTTCCACATTCGAAGAGCAAAGACTTGAATTTCAAAACGATTATGAAAAGCTGAGGGGTGAGGCGTCAGCAAAACAGTTAGAAGGATTATAAGTTTCAGACAAGGGATCGGTTATGAAAATAAGGAATAGAGTCGGAAACAAACGGGAGCCTTGTGGTAAGCTACAGTTAATCAAGTAAGTCAGACTTTAAACCATCCAATACAACTAGAATTTAACGGTCGTTAAGGTAGTTTTCAATCCAACGAAGAAGAGACTCATCGAGTACCAAGGTCATTCATTTTCGATATGAAAAGCCTGATGCCAGTCTCTATTAAATGCCTTAGTAATAACGAGAGCATTAATCTTACTTTCTCCAAAACAGTGTAAGGATTCACTCCACTTTTCGTTGAGATATGGAATCAAGTCACCAGTAGATAATTTGCTACAAAAGTCGTATTTTGGTCATTAATTCAGGAGTTGACGGTTTATGAACTTTTTAATGAACTTGGAAAGACAAGACGTTAGTGCAATTGGTTGGCCGGTAATTGTAAGGAGAGAAACATTTGCCTTTTGCAGGGACGGGATGGACAAATGCAGTTTTCCATCTGCTCGGGAAGGGCCGAGAAAAACAGGTAGGATAGAAAAGCTTACGCAGTTGTTATATCATCTGGGCTGACGGATTTATGTATATTGAGATCTTTGAGGACTCTCGCAAAGCTGATTGAATTCGAAAAAATATCTGCTTCATCACAGTACTTAGAGACTCAAGCTCAGCTGGAGCCAATATGGTATCAGAAAGTGTCGAGTGAACAGCATATTGAGCTGCCAGCAAACTGGCTTTATCGATGGAGTTAACATACGGAGAGTCATAAGTAAGGAGCATTAAGACAGATGGCATGGTGGAGTTCCTAATGTTCATAAAAAAATCCCAAAAGTCTTACTTCCGTTTGGACACAACCGTATTTTTTGCCTTACTTTTTGGTCATGCAATAACTTGGCCCTTGTATATGAGTATTGCAGATATTGTGGTGCCCGTGGCAGAATGGTCTGCTTGTAACGCGACAGGTTCGTGGTTCGAATCCCAACAGAACGTAAAAATGTTTTTCCACAGGGGAATTGGAAAGTCCTCCGTTAGTAGATTCATTGCCATGAAAAGCGCTTTATCGATAAGCCGTTCGGAATCGGCAGAAAATTGTAGGGCCCCTTCATTCCCTCACAAGGCACGGTTGTGAGAAATGCGCTAGGCCCAGGGGCCCCTCGCTCTGTTGGCCACTGACTCGTTTGAACAAATTTTGGTTTTTGAAAAGCCGAGTAGGTACACACTATACAATTTTGTTGTTGGACAGACTTCGTTTGACAGATGTTGGATGGTCGGATGTAGTTTGCGTTCAGAGTTCTCAGGGTTCACACTGTCAAGCATTGGTCGTTCAAGCCAAAGTCTGTCCAACTAATTGTACAGTGTGAACAGCTCTAAATACGTTTTTAAATATTCGAAACTTCTTTCTCTATCCCTATTCGCCTCTTTAAAGCTCGAATCGAACCACGAATTCTCATTGGGGATGATACGTTTTGCTCTGTCAGGAGCGAAATTAATGCGGTTAACATTAACGTTAGATATCATATCAGCGGATCGACGGCGACGGTTCCGTCGAGAAAGCAGAGTGATCTATCAAAACTTCGAAAGAAATTATTCAATCCACCTTAATTAGCGCAGTTCGTTCAGTCGTTTTGGGACTTTATCTTTTTTACGGTTGCGGAATATGTAAAATTAAATAATATGACACAATAGTCCGATCGGCCTAGAGGAGATGATACTATAGCCCTGTATTTTACGGGATAAGGAGTAAGAAATAGGTGAAGAGTGTTAGCCGCATGGCCTTCAATATCTGTCAATAAGCTAAGGTAAATGACTCAACTTTCGAAAATCTCAACATACCTTCCTTTCGATGTCATTTGTTTGGACTTGTGATGGCACCACCTTAGATGAGTTCTTAGCTTTTAGTACCATTTTCAGTTTAGCCATTTTACAAATCAAAATTCTAAGGAGGTCAGTGCAAACGAGTCTCTGTCTTGAAGACCACACAAACGGCTGAGCACATTTTATGTGAATGCCCTGCCATAGCCAGACCCAGGCTAAAGTTATTCAATAAAGGATTCACTAGTCCCCTTGATATAAGAAACACCCGATCATCGAATATTCATAGGTTCTTACATGACCTCAACTTCGAATGAACAACTCTACACTTCACTTCAATCAACTTCGTTAAGGCTTGCATAAAGCTTATGGTACGACTACGTCCTTTTTTTGCTTACGTTCAACTTTCATAAAGCTACCTGGCATAAGTCAATAGCTTTGCTAGTAAAGCAATAACTTTTTTATATTTTTTTAGTGGGCAGGTAAGCCTTTTGTACCATTTGAAGTGATTACACCGATTTAAGCACTAAGCCTTACTGTTTTTCAAAACAAAACGAATTCTCCTTATTTGAAACAAGGTTCATTGAGCCAAGTTACGTTATCTTAACACCTCCACAGACGTCTTTTTATGTTTTTTCTTTCTACTTTACTCATGCCTACCTAATTTTTCGAAAACTCACTATAATTAATGTCAACTAATCAATTACCGAATTCTGACATTCCAATGTGACTGATTCAACCCACTGGCTGCTGTTGTAGTTAAAGGTCGTTTCAACATCCGTTAGTGAGCGTAAAAAATCTGTCTAACATTCGATTGAAAACAAAAAAAAAGTATAATAAATTCATAGATTCATATTCAAAACACCCAAAAATAAAGTTGATTATGCAGATGAGGGAATAAGTCCAATGATGTTCTTATGCAACGCTGTGCCGCAGCCGCCGTTTTCAGTAGGAGTATAGGTAGTGATCTATTGGACTACTTCTTGTTAGCATATTAATTGTAAGACTTTGACCATAAATCAGGGAATGGTCTGAAAATCCGCTTATATCCCTCTTATTGATTACAGACACTCTTCCCCCATAGATACTGACCTTAATCCGACGGCAATCAAAATTTATCACTGAAAGCGGGGAGTCATATTGTTTCCAAGAAAACCACCCAAGTTAATGAATTCGAAAACCCTTAAAAGTATTTGTGTGCTATCAACTGGAAGAACAAAGCTTCTCAGATATTAAGGTCAATGCAGGTAGAACCTCTGAAAGTAGTTATAACCTACCTTTTGTCTTTACTTAGAGATTTTAGAGCTAAAATTGTTTATATCTTCAATTCTCAGGGCTGTTAAGAGAGTATTTCCGATTTCGGTCCAATAAGCCATTGTTATTGGATTTTATGCTTCGATCACAAATCAAACTCAAACAACGTCAGTGGGGTGTCTTCATCAAAAAGGCGGCAGAAGTTCAAAAACGAGATATGCTCGTAAAAAAACTTTTTGTTTTGTTTTTTTTAGACCATAACTTTGCCATTTTCGTCGAATGAGACACAAAAACCGATTAATTGCGACATATGATATTAATTCGTTGGAATTTTGGGAACCCTTCTGGGACTCTAAATTGGCCGTGGAGACGGTCGGTGGACTCCCGCTTGGTGAGAAATATAAATAAAAATGCCACAAAAGAATCAATGACGATCACATTTCGAGGGCCAGCGATCACATCTCTCTCTCATGGTAAGTATTCAGGTTCTTAACGGCTTCTTGTTGCGCGTTGTGTCATCATGTTCAGGCTTTGGATACTTGATGTCTGGTTAGGTAGTCTTTTAATAAACCTAAGCACGTTTATACATTCTAAAGAAGGGAAACAGTTTCGTTCTCATTTTTTTTTTTGTTCGTCTTATTGTTCTACCTACTTCTTTCTACTGTTGGAGGTTTTGAGTATTGAGAATGCATAAATAATATTAAATGATCAAATACTTTGCTTTGCGATGTGCAATCGATGGAGAGAGAATGAAAGAAAAACATCAAAATTCCATTATTTGGTATCGATTATGGAAAAATATTCGACATTTTTTTTTTTTTTTTGTTGAAGTTTTTATGACTTTCAGGTAACATGGGTGTAGGTATTATTTTTGGAGATTTTATTTGTTCGCCTTTTTGTTTCACCGAATGCATTAATAAATTTCACAATTTTACTGCAGTTTTTATGGATTTAGGAGCTTGCGAGTGTGTTTTTTGTTTTTTTTTCTTTTTTATTCCAAAGGGAACTTGTTAGATTTAAAATGTAGACTTTGGAGCGCAGTTTGTAATGGAGGACAGTCGATAAAATTGAAGATTTGTATCTTTTGAGATATTGAGATAGACAAAGGTGACTTTTTTTCGTTGGATAAATTGCATTTTTTATTCATACAATTTTAAGTATTTTTATTTTATCATAATTTTAAAGAAATTTTCCATCATGTCGTTTGATAGTTCTACAACTACAAGCACTAGCGTACTTTAAAAACGAAGATCACTAGTGAGAATTTTTCCCTCTTTTTCTTGAAAAACAGAGCCCTTAAAAAAAGTAAAAGAAGTTCTATCAAAAGGAGTTTTCAATAGCTTGGGCCTGCCCACGTATTACAAATAACGATACTCCCAAAAATCCTTCGTTATCATGTCGTTGAGATAACGATTCACGATGCTCGCTGTCATTTACGACTTCTTTTGGCGGTCGTTTTTAAACCGTTCTGATATTTCCATGATTTCATTATCGCAATTCGCCAATAATTGCTTAATATGCGCAAACGTACCCACAGAAAAGAAAGACAATAATTCCAAAGACATTTTCTACGAGATCCTCGAAGAAACCTGTGTGAGGAATACTGTAGACTTGAAGAGAAAATCGTTCTTTGATGATTTTAAGGAAAAAAAGACATCTAGGAGGACATGTTTGGAAATACAATCGGTAAACATAGCCTGCATGACAAAACATCCGAAAACGGACTCAGGCTAATCAATTTTGCTGCGGGACTAAGTTTTGTTGATATTAGCACACTTCCCACATCTCAAAACTCATAAAGGTATATGGCGATCTCCAGATCAACCGTCAACCAAATTGACCATGTTGCGATCGACGCAGGATACTCTTCCAGTGTGACAGATGTCCGAACTATCCGAGGGGCTTGGTTGTAGCCAAGGTACGAAAGAGAATATCCTGTTCTCGACTCGCACGAAAAAACGCAGTGAAACGATTTGACCTCGAAAAGCTACAATCGCAAGAGATTTTCAGTGCCTTTTCTAATTGATTGGCCCTCCAACTATCCACCAGCACTTAGCATTGAAGCCCAATGGTTCTAATGCCAAAAAGCCATAAGTGCCGCAGCCTCTGATGTTCTGGGTTTCACTCGGCCGCCAAATCGAAACCCATGGTTCGATGAAGAATGAAGGCAGGGAAATGCAGAAAGCAAATGCTGATGCAAAAGAGAACACGGACTGCTTTTGACCAGTATAAGGATATTTACAAGGAGAAAAGAGGGGAAGAACACCGAATTCCCAAAAAAAAAAAAGAAGCAGCATGAGAAGCGCTCGTTTGAGGAAATTGAGAGATGCCAAGACAGGAATGAGGTTTGGAAGTTCTAACAAAAGGTAAAAAGATCTTGTCAGGGTGGCAAACCCCGAACTCAAGCCTGTAAAGACCAGCAGGGAAGTTAGTAATAGAAACGCAGTCGCTACTGAGGATCTGGAAAAAAAAACGTCTGCAGGTTGCTTAAAGGCGAAGAAGATATTCATTCCGCTATCAGACAAAATGCCGCATTCAACTTGAACGATAATTGACAATTGCACAATTGCGTCAATTATAGAGGCATAAGCATCCTGAACGTCGCTTATAAGATCTTGTCTGCTGTAATATATGAACGTCTGAAACCCCACGTCAACAACTTGATAGGTCCTTATCAATGTGGATTTAGACCAGAGAAGTCCACAATAGACCAAATTTTTATATATTTTATATATTAATTTAAAAAAAAATTTAAATGAATTATAATAGTAAAAAAAATCTACTAAAAAAAATAAATTTACATACATACATACCAAATTTTCTCATTACGGCAGATCTTGGAAAAAACCCGGGAATATAATATCGATATATGCCAACTTCTTATCGATTTCAAGACTGCGCATGTCAGTATTTACAGAGACGAGCTGTACAGAGCCATGTCTAGTTTCGGTATTTCTGCAAAACTCGTACGAATATGCAAGACTTTGAAGAATTCACGCTGCTCCTTCAAGGTCGGTAGAAAACTCACCGAGACCTTTGATGTCGAAAAGGCTTAAGCACTAGAATTGATAAAGCTTGACCAAGTTTGGATTTTCTATGTGTTGTTGAAGAATCTGATTCCTCTTCGGCTTTTTTGACCTGTCATTTGTTAAAAGTAACGTTTTTAATTTCTTAAAAATTCCCTGAAGAGGACGGCAACCCTGTTGAAACGTCGGGAAAGTAAATGAAATAAGTTACATTTCATTGCGCTAACCAGTGATCAAAAAAAGCCGAAGAGGAATCAGATTCTTCAACACATAGGAAAGGCTTTAGGCAAGGCGACAAACTGTCATGCGATTTTTTTAACATTATACTTGAAAAGATTGTACAAAACTCAAACGTCAACACACCAGAGGAACAATCTTTCAAAAGTCTGTGCAATTACTCGCTTACGCAGACGATATTGACGTAATGGGAAGAAGGAAGCGTAAAGTCATTGGTGCTTTTGCGATCATTGAAACAGAATTGGCATAAATGGAAAGCGGTAAATAACAAGGACTCCAAACATCGACGAATTGGACAAAACGTCACAAAAGTTAGACATAACTTCGAGGTAGTACAGAACTTCGTCTAAACTGGAACCGCTATAGACACGGAAAACAACATCAGATCAAACGGAGAATAACTCTTGTCAACTTTTGTTTCTTTGGGTTAAAAAGGCGTTTAAGAAATACAATCCTCTAGAAAAACCCTTTATAAGGCCTAGATCATTTCAGTGCTGCTACAGGGCGTGAAAAAGTGGATCTTATTTAAAGCGGATGAGGGAATCCTTTGCCATTTCGACAGAAAAATACTCCTTGGTCTCATATGTCAAAACAATGCGTGGAGTAGAAAATACAACAACCAGCTGTTTGAGCTGTACCGCGACATGTGCATAGCTAGAAGAGTACCACATAGACATCGCAAGAACACGATGTCTGGGTCATGTGGAGCGGATGAACACGAATTCTTTTGTTCGGAATATGTTCGAATGCAAATTGCAAGGAAGTGGTGGAAGGGAAAGACCTCCTCTTAGGGCTCAGCCACGCACTGAGTGGCAAAGCAGAAAAATTAAAACAGAATTCTTTTGTTTTAATTTTACCTTTTTGCCGCTTGAATGTTCCTTATGTGACCGTGGACTTAGGTGGCTCAATCAATTGGTAGAAGACCTCAACCGACTTGTTATCGAAAGGCGTTGGTTGAGGCCTAGGTTAACCCTGACCTAAATAAGACTAAAGTAAACGGCTAATGTTAGAAAAAGCTCTTAAAGACAGTGTAATAACTCCCGGAGAAATTTCCAATTCATTCTCATTTCAACCGTCGTAAAACAGTTGGATGTTCCGGGAGGTGCCGTGAAATAAGGTCGAAGGCAATAAGGCCGAATCGACCTTATTGCCCAAAAATTGGGAAATAAGGTCGAATTCACCTTTCGACCTTATTACCAACTTTGGGAAATAAGGGCGAAAATCATTTTGGCACTAAATTTGCCGAAAATAGCGTTCGACTTTATTTCTCAGTTGAATTCGACTTTAATTCCATGTTTAATATTTTGCAATCATTGTTTATAAAGACTTTAACTTTTGGTAGAAAAAGAAATGTTCTGAGGAGCAAGCGTGGCGCGGGGCCGGCGCGGGACCGCGCCGGAGGCGCGCCTCTTCGGCCCGCGTCGCACCGGGCCGCGCCCCCCCCCCCCCCCACCGACGAAAGTTCAACTCCTTAAATCCAATGTTCCTCAGAACATTTCTTTTTCTACCAAAAGTTAAAGTCTTTATAAACAATGATTGCGCGCGGGGTCGGCGCGGGCCGACGACGCTCAGTAATTCCACAAAAACTTTCTACATATTATATGCATGCACTTGAAATGAAAAACAAAAATAAGATAATAAGATGTGCTGCCCACTGTTTTATTTTTTTTGTAAATTTGTTTTTCAGCCAATGTATACAGCAAATTGCTGTTTCTTCTTAAGCCCTGAATAATTTTAAAGCATAATAATGTTTCACTTGGCATTATACTACCGCTAGCCATATTTATTTAACTTTTCTCTAGATTCAAATAGCCCGTGCACATTAGAAGAAGGTAAACACTAGACTGCAGACTAAACGTATTCTTTAAAGAAGTTGCTATTCTAAAGAACAGTTGCAAACAAGTCAACCTGCGAAGCATCAATAGTACTTACATAAAAAACAGATTACTTTGCGATAAACCTCACCACATATTTTTTTTTTTAAGTACAGTTGTTCCGATAACACACAACACATGACATTGCCAATGATTTCTTTCTTCTTTACCCAACAGAAATTAAATTCGATTTTATTACTCAACGGGTTTCGACTTTATTTCTAAACTTTGGGCATTCCTATTTTTGTCAAATATTTTCGTTTTTTCTTTTCGGCATTATTACCTTTTCAATGGGAAATAAGGTAGAAAAATATTGTTGTTGTTGTTTTCGACCTTATTTCCCAAAAAAGGTAATAAAGTCGATTCGACCTTATTGCCTTCGACTTTATTTCACGGCACCGTTCCGGGATTCGATCATCGAACTCCCAAGTAAGAGGCAGACATGCTTACCATACTACGTCTTCGGCACCAACTAATAAGTGATGGATTTTCAGTCATTGAATTGAATTGGGGTCCTCACGTTAATATCTATTAGGTGAATATAATTAGTACGTCCTTTAGAAACTAACCCAAATGAAAGGTTAAGCTCATAACTTTTACAATCTTCTTACGTTAGCCTCAAAATTTACTACCTCAATTCCTAATTCTCAAAATTATGTTTTTCCAACTCTTTATTCAATTTGCAGCAAAAGCCAATTACTCTCAACAGGAAATTACAATCGTGTCTTTTCTATTATATTAAATTTCTTCTTTTTAATGGTGTGAGCACTTATTTTATTTGGGTCACACTTCACACATTACTTTCCTTGCACTATTCATTTTCAACTCTTCATTTTTTCTGGCAAATTGTGTCACCAAAAATTACCGCTTTTAATTTGAAAATACTCGTATTCAACCCGTTGAAGCTCGATGTAAAAAATATTCCCGAATTCTTGACGAGGTTGATGTCTTCATTGAACGACACCAACGCCTTAGCTAAAAATTATTTCAAAATGAGAAAAAATGTATTACTAATGTTTCTATTTTATTGATTCTTGCTTTAGCCAGAGAAAGAGAGACAAAGAGAAAGAGCGAACGATAAAAAAGAAACCATCTAAGCAACACACTCGATTAGACTTGTATTTTCATTCAATATTTACAATCTCTGTGCATCCTTACTTTTAAGGATCCAATAAACAATCCCATTTCCTTTATCTACTTGCAATATATTGCAATCAATTCGCTGTGTCTTGCAGCGCACAGCCTTCGCAATCGCAGTTATAGTCTCTTTCGGTTTAAATATCCCCATGCGGTCAGTTTGAAAGATATTGCATTCCGATTTTAACACTTTCCTGCCATGTTAGCCAGTCTCTTCAATGAGTGTGTGCAACACATAAAATACACGTATACACCGTAAAAGGATGTTAAAACTGACATTTGACACTGCGCCTTATCGGTGCCATACCAGAAGTAATATCTGTCAATGTTTTCTTGAATTCCCCCTCAACCCTTTCTTTGTTGTTGTTGTTTGTTGTATATGCTTCTCGACAAAGTTCACACATCTACTAAGAGCATAGCTAGTCATGGAGTGTCTTTAACCAAAGAATAGCCGCATGTTCGGCAACTTTTGTGTAGATAAGAGCGATATACAACACGAATACGAATTTAAAACAGTGCGTCCAAGTCCAAAACACAAGGTAACACACACACACACACAGTCTTATATAAAACAAAACTTTATCGCAGATTGAATAAGGCTACTGGGGGTCTTCTTGGCCTAAACCTAAACTTTCAAACCAGGTAAATCACAAAATCGTTTCTCACATCATTGTGTTCGTCTGTTTCTTTGTTTTTCTCTGACTGTTTCCCTACGAATTGCTTAATTAAACTTTGAGATCCCCGCAAGCCTTGTTGTTGTTAGAGGCCAGAATTCAAATTCCAGATCAAGAGAGCGAACCATTGTGGAGTTTTGCCCTCTAGGTAGCTATGAGTCCTGGTCCTTTTTCGGGTGGAAGACTAAAGAATGATTGTAAATCTGTCAGTCGTGTAGAAATGCTTGTCTTTTCTATTTTGTATTCATCTGTTTGTGATTTCCCCCAAACCAACTTGTGTAACTGGGCAAACAAATTGTTGGCCACGACAACGACCAACTTGGCCAATTTGAATCTTGTCGATGCATTTGTGGGAAATGGTGTCCCCCGTTGAAAATGTACACTCTAAAAATTTAGGTTTTAAACCACAGCTCCTGTCACTAAGGTCTCCTACTAGAAAGCCAAGGTAGGCTTATGGTTTTAAGGGCAGCCATCTTCACTCAGACAAAGCAATACTTTGTCGAGAAGGAGTCTTTAGTCAAGACACCGAGTTTTGCGGGTAGGTCGTAGGTATGAAGTCGAACTGTCATCGGGACTTAACTTAGGTCCCTATTATGAGTAGCGAATCGAACGTTCGATTGGAAGCGAATGTTTTTGCGAGCTTCTTTTATAGCGGTATTATAGGTTGTAGAAACAAAAACTTTGTAGAAAACTTTTTTTTTCGACGTTTAAGCTATGTCAGATAAGAGAAAGTACGAAGTTTAATGATAATAATCCAATAAATGAGTTTCTCTAAAACATTCGCTTCCAGTCGAACGTTCGATTCGCTACTAATAATAGGGACCTTAAACTGCCAATTGAAACTAATCAAAATCGAATGAAAATTGAAGCTGCCAACTCCAATGATTCTTGGCAGCGCCAAGCCCAATAAGAAACTTTTCATTGGACCCTAGTTTGGCTTTTTATATCATCAAGTCGATTCAGAAATCAAATTACCGTTAACACCGCTGGCAGTAATTATGGAAATTTTTTCTTAGAGTGTATCTTGTCTGTAACCGATATTAAGGATTCCCATGGCAGCAGCAGCAAAGTTCTGTAAGTATATCTCGAGATCGTAGGGAGTGATTTTAGAGGTCGTCGTTACCAACGTCATCGCATCAAGTCAAGACTCTGAAGAGCAGGGAAGCGATAAGTCGTCAAGTTGAGAAGAAAGCCTTCTATCTAATGGTCATGGTTAAAAATGCATTTCCTATGCCTCAGCAAAGAGAAGAGATACAAAGATACTGCATCTACACCACATGTCAGTGTGCGGAGACCCATGGGGATATCCTATGCCAGAACGTATGACCGTCAACCCATAGAATATACCAACTCTTTGCTGTAGATGAATTGTATACACTCGTCGTCGTTGGTCGTAGGTATAATGTGCCTGGGTTGAAGCTGAAACGACAGACGATTCCTCTATGGCTTAGAGTCTGGTTTCGTTCGATATGCGCTTATTACCGTAATTCGCTGGAAATAATTGAGACACGACGCGCACTCTAAGTTCTTCTGACGATGACAACAACAAAAAGAGTTGAAGGGGTGAGGAGGTAGGTGTACTCTAACCAACTACTGCACCACCCTAGAATTAGTTAGACCCATGAGTCTCTCCATATTGAATACAAACTAGACGTGCAGACATTTTGAAGGATGTGTAGAGGCACATGGAATGGATGGAAGGTGACATCTGGCAGGGATTTCAAAAAGTGGGAAACAATGAGTGGGCCGGTGATAGTTGGTTGTTGGTTGTAAGCTGTTGGTTGTTGCTTGGTGTGTCTGCAGAAAGAGGTCTTCTGATCCCATCAATTGAATAAGAATCTTGTTGGTAAGTTGGCGTTGGTACGTATATAGAATTAAACAAAAAAAAAAAAAAAAAGAAGAAAGAAGCAAAGTTCCAATGAGGAGGAGGAAAGCTATTTCAGCATATCGCTGATGTGGGGTTACGAAATAGGTGGCTAAGATTAAAGTCAGTATGTGTCAACGGGATTAGCAGTTGAAGGAATGTTTAAACTGTATGTGTGTGATTTGTACCGTTTAGTGAGCGCACTGATGCGATTCAAAACTGAAGTAGCTCTCCAATGGTTATTATCTTACAGTTAAGCCGTATAAATTTATTACGTCTTTTCGTAATTGTTTTTCATTTATGACATGTGATCTTCTGAGGAAGTTGTTGCACTTCAATGAACATGAACTCTGCATTTCTGTGATTTGATTACTATTTTTATTATATCAGCTGAAGGCAGTATTGAGAGCTATTGTTAGAATTTGAAGGTAAAATTTAGAGCTGTTGTTAGAGTTTGGAGGTAAAATTGGGACATTTGATCAGTTGTGGTCTTGAAAATAGTTTTCTCTGCACGTGAAGCTTCAAGTGCAAAAAAAATTATTCTTAAGATATCTCGAAAGGCTGCAATGATTGCTGAACTCTTTGAGGATAGCTACTAAGTTAGTAAGTTTTTACTTAAATTCAAAGTTAACAGTTAAGAACCGATGCCCGCTTTAAATTCAGCTTATTAACTTATATTTAGTAAAGCTTTGTGGTTGTATTTTGTAGCTTTATGGCTCGAGTAGGTATCAGACCATTACCAAGAAATTTAAGGTTCGATACCAAATTCTACCTGAAATTTTATTTATGGGTGTGGCCTTTCGCGAGGAACTAGGGCTTACACGAAAAGACAATGAAAAGTGCTTTCTAATACTCGTACTCGAGATATTCTGAAGTGAAATGTGAGCTTTTTATTTCCTAGATTCCTCCCGAGACTTTTTGAGATAAATGAAGAAGTCCCGATCAGCTCAGGGCTGCTGTTTGTATTTATTTATTAATTCACTTTTTGAGTTAGGAACTTACTCTAAGCTAAACCAAAGCCAGCTCAATCTGGAATAAAATAAGTACGGGCAAAAGTCGTGCAGCGTGTTTTCTGATTACCGCCAAGTAGATACTGTTCGCTTGTCTATCAGTTCTCGACCAGCAGAAATTATAAAGCGTTTGTATTGAACGCGGGACAATAGCAACACTTTTGAAACTCTTCGTCATTGACTTAGCTTTTTGGTTTGAAAAGTTAAACATGACAAGACGCCAATTTTGGAGTTGAAGTCATATGGATTTCTTGATCCTCTATGTCTGATAAGATCGTTTAAATTAACTGAACCAACCGATCATTACTTTGAAATAAAATAGATTTTTCTATCACAGGGTATTACTTTGGATGTTCAATGGGCCAAAAGCAACTCCCAATTCCCGTCGGAGTAGGTCAATTGCTATGAAAAATTGTGTATTTCCTTCTGTAAAAAGGATCAATAAAAGATCATGTCATCTATAGGTTGTGAGTTTTGTGTCAGGGAAATTCCTATCACGAGAAACAAAATACTTTGAAACCACCGATGGTCTATGGGTCGACGACCCTAGCAAGCTAAACAAGAAATATGAGACTTGGATCTTCATCGGAACAACAAGGAGAGACGACGACATCCCAATGCAGAATTTTGATCAATAATAAATGAAGTAAAAGGTCATAAAAAGTGACTTGAGAAAAATACCCACAGAGGAAAAAAATGACTCAGCCGAAAAAGAATTCACAGATATCCTCGAGAAGTAGAATTATAAATAAACAAGTGCTCGACTTAACTTGAACTCAAAAATAGAAAAGAATTGCACCTTTGAATCTACGTTCGAAAAACACGGTTCGAGATCGCTTGAAACAACGTAAGGACCTTTTGGAGCTAACTATGAATGGGAAGAGACGAGTAGCGTCTTAAGATCGTGAAAGAAAATGAGAGCTGAAATACGTCGGTTTTCTTACGTTAGAGCAGGGGATAAACAGCGAAGATAAGAGGTTCATTGAAAAACTACAGCCCGCCTGCTCATATGTACACAAGTGCCTTGTATCTATTGACACGTACCGTAGCTCCAATAGGTTTAGTGTTGAAATGTTTCAGTCCTGCTGATTACGTCCGAGGCCCAGTGAAGGACAGATTTGCTTGCTTGTAGTATATATGTATATGTATAGCTTTTAGTCAATTCTTCTTCTTCAAATGGTGATCTGATATTCTGCCAAGTTGCCATCAGCAGATGTTCCGTCTCTCTATGTGGTGTGATGGGTTTCAAGAACAAAGTCCTGACAAAAAACAAGGCCTGCAATTAATTTCGACTACATACCATGGCAGCGTCTTTTGGCTTTTTTAACGTACAATAGTAGTGCAATGAACGATACCAACGGGTTTTCTAAAGCACATTACAGGGAAATCGCGGAAGGGAAAGAACTCATCTAAGGTGGAAGAAGACCTCAACCGACTTAGAGGGTAAAACTGCAGGGAGCTCGACCAAAATCGAAGTCGTTATAGAAAGATGTAGGTTGAGGCTCAGATTCACCTCGAACTGCAATGCCCATCTAAGTAAGTACGTGAGAAGTACAATGGACGCATATTTAGGACCTCCGACAGGAAAAAGAGGCTTATACTAGTCAATGTTGGTGACTAGTGACCAGAGCTGCTGAGTATGGTGCTCTTAGGTCTACAGGCAGAACAGAAAGTGAGCGGTCAAACGCAGTGATGTTACTTCTCACGCAATGTTTGAAAACGTAAGCTAATGGTAATAAGATCATTCCGAGGCCCCAACAGAAACCTGATGCCGAGATGATAACGAGAATCTTTGTACAATTCGTTGCTATGAGAATATTTCTGCAAACAGCGTTAAACTGTGGTGGCAAACTAGATACCGATTTCATGCGGAATGATCTATTCGGCTTATAGACGACGCGACGGTGAACGAAACTCCCGTCCAATCGGAAAACAAGAAGGCATGAGTGTGATTTCAAGATTGTAGTCCAACGCCGGCCGCTGCTACATTTTATTAGCAAATCATTTGTAAAATCTGTCCAGCCAAAAGTGTGAGTGAAGAAGTCAACTTTTTTTTAATGTGCACAAGAAAAAAAATGACATACATACTCCGATGTACACAAGCCTCTTATGGGAAGCCAACACGAGCGTAGTTTTTTTTTTTTTCAAAACTCCCCACTGCAACTTGCTTCTGCTGATGGTATCATCAAGAGGAAGAAACGAACTGTCATTGTTAGGTATTGAATCGTTCATATATCAATTGAAGGACTATTCTTATTGATTTTTGTCGAAGAAGGGGAAGTCATTGTCTTAAAAGGGACAATCAAGTGGATAGGGACCTTAATCGACCTAGCGCGCAAAGGTGTAGAGAGCTAGCCCGAAATCGAACTGTGATTTTAAACGTGAGTAAGTTAGGAAACCACAAAGATTATATGCAAGACCCTTATCACCCCGCTCTTTTTCTATGAGAAAGAACAGTATGGTTTACATGTCTGCTTGTCAAGTGAGAAATTTGTGGTTCAAATTCCAGAACCATCAGAAAAAAGTGTTTTCACTGGTATCGCCTTTCGCGAGTCCTCCGGTATTAATTAGACAGCCATGAAAGGCGCTATCTAACTTAGCCGTTCATAATAATCAGCGTAAAATTACAGGTCCTTGAAATACCCTAGACCACAAAGTTTTGTAGCGCCACCCTATTTATTCAATTTATGTATGAGCCCTACCTCAACTGAATTAAAATCAGTAGGTTGATTTGAGAGAAAAAATATTTAGATCACAGCTTGTATCGGCGATGGAGGATAAGGTTCATTTATAAGCTAGGGGCTGAAAACTTTGTCACTTCAATTGACTTTCAGTGATATCGCTATCTCTAAATTCTCGAAATAGAATAATGAAAAAAAAGCTAATACCTCAGTTTGACACTTTAATAAGAAATCTATTCTTCCAATAAAACTTGCCACATATCAGATATTTCATCGCCATTTTCCGCTCGATTTTACGTAAGCCTCAAGTCTTTAAATGTTATAGCCAACTAAAAAGACGTAAGATCTTCACAAATTTCAGAAATTCACTCGACCACATTCTTTAGATGTCCACGCACAGAAGCCTTGCATTCCATGCAACAATTACGCCAATCGAACTAATTGCACAACATGCTGCCAACATTACCACCAACGTCGCGTCGTTGTCTTATGCGCGGCTAGCGTCTTTTGGTCCCCATCCCTTGCCAACAGTATCGCCAAAGTTGTTGCGAAACTTTCACTATGTCTTCCATAATTTTAATTTTTTTTTATAATAAAGCCGCGGTGGCGCTTAACTATTTCTGTTAATTTGATGGCAAATTTTTATAAAAAACTATTTGTTGCATGTGAAGCTCAAGTGAATTCAATTCAAACTCTTGCGACATTTTGTACTGTGTGTACAATTTGCCCCAAACACACGCGCCTTCTCTGTGACATCCGCGTCGCGTACAAACACATCGCGTTGTTCGTCGGTTTGTTGGCTGCCGCATTGATCTGGCATGAAGTGCATTATGCTACATTTTGGATGCACATAAATTTATTATTTATGGCAAAGTCTGCGTGTGCTTGAGTGCTTCTCCAGAATCTCGTTAAGAAGCCAAGCAATGGATAACCTACGCGTGCATGCGCACTCGCACTTAAACTTCATGTATGGCCAGAGTGCAGTGCACAACCCAGAATTCATATTGGAGAAGGGAAAGAAAAATGGTTCGGTGCATGTGGTAAATTGTGTTCGTCCAGCTGTCAAGTCAAATTCATAAATTTTGCCCAAACAGTTCGGACGCCATCAGGAATCTTAAGTCAGTTGAACAAATTTGAAAAATAGATTCACTAGAGAAGGTTAATCATTTGCGTGCCTCACGCGGCGAACTTTTGTGTTGCAGCAACGGATTTAGTTAATGGAAGATCATTTTCTATGCAGGGGCCTATGGCAGAAATTGCTTTTCGACTCTGAAAGACAAAAAAAGGAAAAAACCAACGAGAGAGGGAAGGCTAAATACATTATGTTGTGCAACAAGCAGTGAATGAGAGTTGGGGATATTGTGTTGAGCTGTTCGAAACGAACTAAGATCAAATCTAAAGCAGCAATTATTTTGTAGTATTAATGAATTATACAGTCCGCTAACTTCCAGCATCTCTAGGTTTGAATAATTCAGAGCAGGTGTGAAAATGATTGGAAAATAATTAAAAGCAGCTTAATTATACAATGAAATCTCACGTCATGCATCTTTGAATATGAAGTTGTCAGTGGTCGATGATAAATGTTGCCTACAAGTGAGCAATTTGTGAACACCTAACAGCTGAACATGAGCTCAGAGAAGGAGCTATTAATAAATGAGCTAGATACGTGGAGTTATGTGATTATAATTGTTAAAGTTGTTTTTTGAGTGAAGCTGAGTAGAGAAACTCATTATTCTTTTCTTTATTTGAAGACGTGAAGTTGAAGGTGTGGAATTTTTCAATACGTGAAGTTTATCTGCTTGAGAGCAAATAGTGTTTCTAAAAGAAGAGATTTAAATAACTTAATTTTTTTCGTTTTTTTTTTTTTCAATTCATGAGAAAATTTCACGAACGCACTAGCGGAACCGGCTCCTGTCAAAGAGGAAACCTAAAAAGATTCAAGGAAAACCTTGTATTCTAGCATAGATAGCAACTTTTTTTCTTATAGCTTTGCAGATGTTCGTTAAAAAGCCAAAGAACTTTGCCATGATAAGGAGTCTTGGTTACCAGCTCCCACCATATCTGCGTTGAGTATCCATAACCTCATACAAGAAAAGCAGGACCTTCACAGAGGAAGTGCTCCTCGGTATCCTCATCTTCTCTACAAGATTTACAGAGTGTGGTATCACTTTAGCCTAACACGTTTAAATGCTTGGTAAAAAAGAAGTGCCAGATGGCAACGCCAGTGAGCTTTCTGCATTCTTTTCTGCTACGAGATAGCAAAAATGTTGCAGTCTTCTTATTAACGTTTGGTGTGTCTGCATCCACTGGAGGAATGCGATCTACAATTGTGCTCTTGACAGATCCAATCGTTGCTTTAAGCCCTCTCTATGAAGACCCAGGCAGACTTATCGACGGTTCAGGTCCTGAGCTTTTTCAGGAGATCTGAGATTCTTGCATTGCAAGATCATCGACGATCTAACGCTATGGGCACTACTAGATAAGCGCAATAATTCTGAACGTTTGTATGACTATTCACAACACCACTTCTCTGTGGAGAAAAGTTAAAGCTGTGCTCACAATTTAAGCGGGCAAATACTTCCGCGTTAGTTCAGAAGACATCAGACCGATCAGTTTATTTTAATCTTTTTTAAGCTCTAGAACGAATATTTGGCATAGTTATTGGCTGCTAATGCTTCACGAAAGGAACGCTGTTGTCACATTTCTTGATATTAAGGGTACTTCCAACAACATCAGTGTCCTAACAATCACAACCGCTTCTCTGTAAGATCACCTATTAGAAGCACACCGCCAGGTTGAAGTACTATCTCCACGTCAATAGAAGTTGAGGAGCTAAAAATGATGGCATGCACTTACGCAACTCTACCGTTGTGGTATTGGGAAAAAAAACATAAATTTTCAGTGAACTAATGCAAACTGTTCCGACAGAGCACTCAAATGGATAGAAAAAGTTGACTAGACGTTATCCGCATTGACATTAAAACTGAACATTTTCTCTTCACAAGATAGTCAAAAATTACTAAAAATTCTATCAACCAAAGGATCCATTAGCTTACTTGGGGAAAAAAGATTATTGCTCTTGATATTTCTAAAGCTAGAAATATCAAGAGCATCGTAGCATGAGGTATATAGCTAAAGTTTGACTACATACCTCATAAAAATAGTGGTATCAATGAGCCTCTTCTTATTGGACTAGAAACTATGTTTCTGACCGTATGATACGTAGTCTATAAACTCTGGTGTGTCTTAATGATCCCGCTTGTCTTCGACTCTCTTCTTTATGTTCATAAACGATGACTTGTTTGAAACTTTTAATCTTTTTGATTGTGTTGCGGACGGCTCAGCTCTCAGCGTCTCATATTCCTTTCCTAACAAACGTCTCTGCTTTTCGGATGTGAAACTAAGCTTCATTCAATTCTAACCTTTACTGCATTGTTAATGGGGGATAATATAACCCCAGTTATTTTCACTGCTTCAAAAACCCACCTAGGTTACCAACGACTGATGCCCAAATTATTAACGAAACTGTAATCTATACCAGGTATGACGATGATCTTTGATGACCACATATATGAACTTATCAAAAATGTTAAGGTTTCCTGAAGGTTAGGTTAGATTAGGTTTAAATGGCTGTCAGGAAAACAAACTGACACACTTAGACCAATATTAGGTCCATTGTGATACCATAGAAATTATGCGAGGGAGTACCTCACTTAACAAAACCATTTGGAGCTTTTAATAAAGCAAAGGAGATGCAGGGGATCTCTGTTCGCCAGATCGCTTGGATCATCAAGAAAATACTTTCCTAGATGCCGTTTTCTTTTAAAAGAGAGTGCAGGACATGAGCAGAGGAGGTGTGGGATTGTCTCCTCCTCCTCCTCATCTAAACAACTTCTGCAGAAGTCATTAGAGGAAACGCCAGGTCTTATGGCGTGTCTTCCTATCAAACAATGTCCCGTTATGACATTGATTACGGAGCTAACTTGCAATCTGGTTATGGTTAACAAATGTTTTGTGCGTTTTGGATCTAGTCCTGGCCATATCCGTTTTGTTGCCACACACGAGGTGATATTGTTCCACCAATAATTTGTTCTATCCATTGCCTCTTGCTTTAGCATAAGTTTACATGTAGCGATTGGTATACCAATATTCAACCTGCTGGTTGAGATCGGTAGAACGGTTCCTTTTCTGGCGACTTCATTGGCTTTGCAATTACCCACGATATCTCTGTGCTCCGGCACACAAATAAGGTGAATATTGAACTGTTCAGCCATCTCCTTTAGAGATAGGCGACAGTTAAGGGCGGTTACTGAGTTCGTGGAAACGGCGCCGAGTGATTTGATGGCTGCTTGACTGTCTGAGAAAATCCGGATATTCGCTGAGGATATCACGTTTTCTTTTAGCCATGATAGGACCTCTTTGATCGCCAGAATTTCCGCTTGGAACACGCTACAATGGTTTGGAAGGCGGAATCAGAGACTTACGTTAAGTCGGTTTGAGTACACCCCGCAGCCTACCTCTTCTTCGGTTTTTGAACCATCTGTATAGAAATGAATTGAATCATCTCTCAAAAATTCTTCATCTTCCCAGTATTGAGACTTGGAACTTATTATCAAAAACAAATTGGGGGATGGTGTAGTCGGAGTGGCAAGGGATTGATCAGAATAAATTCAGGATTGCAGCGTAAGGTTTCCTGAAAGAATGCTGGAAATTTATAACCATTTCTGATCTGACAACAATTTATTAGGCCTACATTCATTCTAAACTGGAGAACAATTCCTTTCCTTGGTCAAATGCAATTGTGGGATCGTCTGGCTCTCTTTAACATCGTTGAAACTATCTATTTAACAATTTTGTTTTTTTTGTTTTTAAACAGGGTTCTATTCGTTGCATTCCTCCGCTTAAGCATCTTAGCCACAGCACGTGGCTCACTTGGAATGCTTATCAGTTTTATCTTCAGTCCAAATTAATATTTCAACCACACTAACCGTTTGTGGAATGCTTTACCCGACTATGATTCCCCCTGTATTACGGTTCCCAAACCTTAAAAACTGTGTGCTTAGGTGGTGTCTCCTATTTAATTCTTTAAGTTTTTCCAACTTCTTGATGCGCTCTTAGATTGTAAATAAAAAAATTCCAAAATAACAGTTTGAAAGCTTCCATACATTACCGAAGTCATTTTTTAAAGCTTACATGTACTTTTCGGAGGACTTGGAGGTATTGAACCTAGTTCCTAAAGGTTATATGGTAGAGAGCTTCGAGAGGTTCTGGTTTCAGGAATTTCAATACAAAACTGTCAAAAAAAAAAAACCAAACGGACCCAAACAAAACTGTCATCTCACTCCTTGTCGAACCGACACTAGCACTTTATTGATAAGGCACAGAAGAAGTTACTAAGGCAGGCTAATATCAGGAGCAATGATAAGATTTTTCTAAAAAAAAAAAAACACAAAACAAGGCTGAAAAAAATGTCTGAAAGTCTCATGTAAAGGTGTTAAGATCTTCTGAAAGAGCTTCACAAATTATGCAACCAAGCTTTCACCCCACTTGCGTGGCACGAACAATAAATCGAACTGAGCAGTTTTTAAGTGCACAGCAACTTATGTTTATGATCCAAAACTTAATAGTTTTTCCGGCACAAGGGAACCAATAGAGTATAGTGTTGATTTAACGTCAGAGCGTCTTCGATTCACACACAATACTCTTTATTGCAAGTTGACGTAATTCTCTCTACTCAAACATGGCAGTTAAATAAACTTTGAAATTTTTTTACTGCCAACCAAACTAAGTGCATCGGCTAGTCTTAAAATTAAACCTTTCAAAGATGATGATCAGTATGCAATCATTAAAGTAAAAACATTGCTCAAACAACCTAATCAAGAGCTTGCATCTGATCGATCTTTTCCATTTTAATTGGATACTCAATTGCAGTTGAATTAAAGAAGAAGGTCTTGTAATTCCAATTGGAAGTACATTAATTGTGTACGAAGTACATTCAAATTTCCTGTAAGGTAAGGTAAGGTGCCATTATAAGAAATCCTTGTTGTTGGTTTTTACATTTACCTTTTGCCCCCAAATACGTTGCTAATCAGCACAAGCCATGTACTGAGCAGCACTTAACTGAATTTATTTTCATAAGGCAGAAGAGATTTTTTACCTCTACGGGCTTCCCTGAAAATACTTCAGACAGTGCTTATACAACGCCATCGGTGTCATTCAGCTGTTGAACCGCTCCTTATAAATTTTTTTTTACTGCAATGTTGCGCATACGCCTGAGTGAAGAACAGAAAAAAAATGCAAAAACAAATAACACATTCCATGGGTAAAAAGGGCGTTAATTGAAATTCGAAAATTGTTCTAACGACAGCCTTCACTTTGCACTTCAACGCGCATTAAATTCCAATGAGCAGTCGCTCTTCGCTGGAAAAACTTAACTCACTTCTCAAGCAGAGCCAAGAAGTGTTGTTTGTGTGATGATTTCCTGAAATTGTTCAATTCAATTTGCTTAGAAGGAGCTCTTCTCTATGTTCTGAGCAAAGCCCAACAGGTTTTAAAGACTCAAACGTGCGCGTCTTCATTCTTGAGCGTCTCTTTGTTCACCATGCAGTTTCTATTTTTCTTTGTTTCTGTTTGCAATTCTGACGATGATGGCGATGGATCGTTGATTTGTACTTAATGTGTGCAAGTTTTCATTTTTTTTGGTTTGATTCCACTGAATCGATTGAAAATGGTCATGGTTGAGTACGAACGAATGTTGGAGCACTGATGGCACTTGAAGGGGTTGCAGATGAGAGGGTAATCTGGAATTATTCGTTGCAACTCGTAAGTTTGAACGTAAGCATCTATTTGCGCCTCGTTAGAAATACAAATCACGATTGGCGACTGCGCGATAGTAAAAGAAAAAAAAAAGGAAAAAATAAACAAAAGAGTTGAATTCATATCCATCCTGAAGGAATTTTGTTTTTATTTTGATTCGATTTTTGCTACTGACAATGAGTATGTCAGAAAAGCCTCTTGCATAAAAATTGACTATCACTTTGGTCCCAATTTTTTTTGGATGAACAATCACTTGCTTCAAAAGACACACACGTGTTATTCTAAGAAAGAACATGTTAGACTTTTAACGCAGGCTTATTTTGCTCCTTTCTTCTACTAGCTCATGCTGAAGATGTGCTAAGATATTTCTTTGAATTCTAAAACGATATTCATTCATCACGCATCTCGATGTAATGACATTCAAAGAACTCGAAAAAGGTGAATAAATTTCAGTTTAATTTTATCGGATTTTCCCCCACCCAGTGTGGGGTCATTTTTCTATAATGATTTTTTTTTGTTTTTTGAAGTTCTGTTTTTTTTTTTGCATCTTAACAGTTTTCGCAAGACGCACAAAACAGCCAAGCTGAGCTTAAGGACCTTGTCAAACCTCTAACTACTTCGAAAGTGATCCAGGAAAAGAAGAGCTCTCTGAATGCGGTCGGAAGACTGAATTCCTGGAGTCTCATTTGGGTTCCAGCCATCACGGCATAAATGGAAATGAGATCGCCGATGAACTTGCGAGGCAAGGATCTCCATCTCAGACAGCTTTTTCATTACCTGAACAGTCGATAGGTCTGCCAGCGTCCTCGGTGAGGGCTTCAATCCACGATTGGATCTGTCAAGAGCACAATCGTAGATCGCATTCCTCCAGTGGATGCAGACAAACCAAACGTATGTTCTCCAACGTTAATAAGAAGACTGCAATACTTTTTATCTCATAGCAGAAAAGAATATAGAAGGCGTATTAACGTTGCCATCTGACACTTCTCTTTTGCCATGCATTTAAACGTGTAAGGTTTAACTAATACCACATTCTGTGAATCCTGTGGGGAAGATGGTGACACCGCAAATCACTTCCTCTCTGAATGTCCTGGTTTTTCTCGAATGAGGTAATAGATACTAGGCGCAGACATGGTGAGAGCTGGTAACTTGGGATCCTCATCATTGCAGCGTCTTTTGGCTTTTCTCCAAACATCTGGAAAGCTATAAAAAATGAAGGCTGCTATCTAGTCATACAATGGACCGGTATTTAAGTCTGAGTGCTCCAGCTGGTGTTTTAAAAACCTCCAACATTCAAAAAGACACAGATACCATTTAAAACAAAAACACTGTGATATCGTGTTTGAGAGACAAGTTAAAAAAAAAAATAAGTAGGGTGGAGCAACAGAGCGAGGAGCCCCTGGGCCTAGCGCATTTCTCACAACCATATGCCTTGTGAGGGAATGGAGGGGACCTACAATTTTCTGCCGGTTCCGAACGGCAAGACAAGTTAGATGAAAACAATTACAAAACTCGATGCCAACTCATACCAAATACTTAGTTAAAATCACATCAACTACTGTTCTAGTGTTAGATCCCGATTTTGTGTGTCTTTTTGTCCATTAAATAAATCACTACCGAGCCTCATTCTTAGAAGGCCATTAGTCCCGCCTATTTCTAAAGTAAAGTGCAAAGTTCATCCAACCAATCATCAGTAAAGCAACAAATGACTTCCTACTTCGACCTAGAAACCATTTCCCGTACCTCACACAAGTCGAAGCTTTAGCTTTATCTTGTCACTAAGTGTCTGTCATATAGACATTCCGTTTCAATTCAGTAGCTAATATCTTGTCAGTCAGTGCAAAAATTTTAATCAATCAATCGGTTTCCATTAGACTTCTTCTCCTTGCAAATGGCATCACTTTAATGACTTTTTAATAACATCCCAAGGCAACCCAGTGGTGTAATAATAATCTCCATGACTCGGAACAACAACAAAATAAATCTGCAGCTGGAGTCACCATTACGATCGCGGCTTCATTACCCATACTTGTATATTCAAAAAACATACAAACAAAAAACTAAGATGTCTATACGCTTCAAACTGATAAAATCTCTCCCATCAATCATTTATGTAATTTACAAATTCTCAATCAGGTTTCACTACGTGGCAAACCCCTTGAGTTAAGTCACCTAGCGCCATCCGGCTTTGCATCAGATTAAATACTAATTAACTCCGCCCAAACCATTGTAATTACATTCACCCATAACACTTCGAAACTAAAGCACTTTTATCGATTTCTAATTAAAACAAATAGACGAAACAAAACACTGCTGCTATGTTATTATGACAGGACACGGCGACACTGTCTACTGCCATAGCTTTATCTGCGCTCTGGGTGCACAGATATTTCACTTTCTGCAGCGGTCGGTGAGCTAGAATTGACCGCACCATAGTGCAGCGGCAACGATCGATTCGACATTAAAAATGCATTTTCTATGCGCTATAGAATGTTGATCCACGTTCTGCAACACACATAACTCTTGAGATGCAATTAAGTGTATGAAATTCATTAAGTCGGTATCTAACAGCATTACATAGAAAAAAAAAAACAACACAGACGCGACAAGAGAGAACAACCTTGACCACTTCGCAACTATACTTCAATAACGACAGCGGCGCCATCATTTCAGATTCAATTTGTCGTAATAATAGAGCAACCAGCTGGTGACTGTGCTGTAGCTTGAGAAGTACATCAATAATTGAATCTAAAGACACAATACCACGCGAACAACAACAACAACAACAAAAAATGCAATTATCTGTTTTCGAGCATTCGTCCTTGAGAGATATGGATTCTGGAAATACACTCACAAATACCAAAAGTATCAAATTTTATGCAATTCATCATTAAAAAATTCACCTAAGAACTCACTCAGTGAATGCCGTGCGGGGAATGGTCTCTGCGAAAATGGAAAAACCAGATACCGACTCAGTTTTTTCTTTTCATTTGTTTTTTGCAAGATTCTGTTTTTAAATAGGAAATCCAGTTGCAGTTGCAGTGATATCGAGGTGCAGTGGTGGCTGACTAAACTATCTATTGCTTAATTATCTGCATTGGAATTAATGTGGCGCATATGCGGTAATAATAAATAATTGGAAGAAATAAAACAAAGCGAAGTCAAAAAACAAAAAAAACGAAACACAAGAAACTACAGTCAACATCAATACGGATCGCAATCAAGCCGAAAAGCGTTAAAATATAATTTCGCAGCATGGCCAAGCCCCTGGAGTCATTGGTTGTGTAGTACATATATATAACAAACAACCTCCGCAATGATGCTGATTACTTTGTAAATACACCGTGAGATCTTGAAATTAATACACTTAAAGTTATACAAGTAAAAATAATTATATTCCAATCAAAACAAAAGAACTGAGGTCAGAACTCTTGAATGGAAAACATGTTGGATCCTAGAGAATAGTGGACGCCTGCAGCTTGTAACTGAACTTTGAAATGAGAATATTAATGAAACTCTTCGGTTTCGGTTTGTGTTCCGAAAAAAAATAAGAAGTTAATGAGTTATTTTGAGATAACTGTTTTCATTAAATGATCTTTTAATTCGCTAGTGCGTGAGTTTGATAGATGGTTAGAGCTGTGGTTTTGATTGATTCAATGGAAGTTGGAGTTGTATCCTTTTCGAAAATTACTGAGTAAGCAATTCAGAGCTTTTCGGGGTCATTAGCCAATGTACGCGACAGCAGACCAAAAACATTTGTTTTCTTTTTTTTTAATCAAAATTGAATAAGCATTCGTAACAGATGACAATAATAAACATATAGACTCTGAAACGCTTTCAGATGGTCTAGAGCAGTGATGGGCAAAGTACGGCCCGCGGGCCAACTCCGGCCCGCGAAAGCATTTAATCCGGCCCCCGACGCGACGGTCATTCGACATGACCCGTGATAATTATATTTTGACAAAGATTATATTATTATATTTATTATATTTCGAAGACAAAGATTAGCATATCGATTTTGCATTTTTTACCGATTCAGGGGCCAGTTATAGCGATATGGAAAATCAGGAAAAATTTTCAAATGGAATAAAAACTAGGTTTTCTTTCGATTTGAAATACAAAATGTTACATCAATCGATTGCAAATCACTCAAAGAATTTTTTGCGCCCAGAAAATGTATAATTGAACAAATATTTTCATTTTTCTTGTCAGCTGATTGGAGTTTCAGCCAAAATGGAACAAATCGTTCCAATTATTTGGATCCCACTAACAGACTCGCAGCGGATTTTTTTTTCGTGTGAATTGCGTAAGGAAAACCAGTTGCTGGTGTGTGGCTGCGAAGGGATGAGAGCCTGGCAACTGACATATTTTTCATGTTGGCTATAAACGCTCATCAGGGAAAAATTAATGTTTCCATTTGTCTCAACTTTTCCTGATGGTTTTTCCATATAGTTTTAATTGGCCTCTTACTGGAACACAACAACAAATTAAATGAAAAATTGCAAAGGAAAGAACCAATTCAAAGATGAGATTGATGAGAAAAGGGGTTGCCTAAAATCACTTAAAACCCAGCTTTTTCCGTTTTACCACTGCATGACTAGGAACGATTTTACTCACTTTCCGCGTTTAAAATCGATATCACTAGTGAGTGAAAACAAACTGAAAGAATTCAGTCAGGTGTTGAAAAAACTTCACACAGACTTCGAAACTAGGTTTAAAGATTTCAAAGGCATTCAGTCGTCGCTGGATGTTTTCTCGATACCGTTTAATGTAGATCCGGAGAATGTCTTTGCGAAATTGCAGTTGGAAATTATTGAAATGCAGGCAGCACCCATTTAAAACAACTGTTCTTAAATCCCACAAAATTAGAATTTTAAAGAACACTGCCGAAAGCTAAATTCCTAAAGATGATTTCTCAAGCCCAGAAAATTATGGCTGTTTGCGTCGTCGCCGTCGCCTCGTCGTACGTATGCGAACAGACTTTTTCGACCATGAAATTGCGGAAAAACTCAATCAGAAACCGACTTACTGATGAACACCTTTTCACGCTGCTGAAAGTTACTTCGCCACAGCTTGAACCTGCCTTCGAAAATATTATGGCAAATCGAAAGCAATTTCATACATCTCACACGCCTTCGAATAAAAGTTGAATAGTAGTTTTGAACAATTTTGTAATGTATAATGCTGTAATGTTTTAATATGATTGAAAATTTCAACACAAATTACTTTTTTTTAAATAACTCTGGCCCTCCTCTGCGATTTCTTGAATTTTCTGGCCCCCCATTATGAAAGTTTGCCCACCACTGGTCTAGAGCTTCTATGGTAAATTACAACTAAGAAGCTTATCACAACCAAAGTACGTTTTGAACACAGGATTGAATTTAGATAAAGAAACTTTGATCTTAAGGAAATTTCTGCAATAAGTGCTCATGCGAAATCTTTGCTCTTTCGATCCGCAAGGAATGGTCATTGGATTGCTCTTGAGCCCAATGCTCTTCAACCAGCACACGGTACTTAACTATCGAGTTTCAGGACTCTTTGCAAACGGGAAGGACATCCAAATTCAGAACGTCAACAAATACTTTGATGATGATACTACTGAGTCAGAGATGTCTCAACCCGATAGCCATTATCACTACAACAGAAGTTCATTTGACAAGTACGCCAATACTCTAAGGTGTCAATGCCAAAATTTCTTATTTAAGTTCATTACCTTTAACTCAGAAAAGGTCAACGTTCAGCACACATATGTATGAGCGGTGCCTTACGCACCTCTCCTTCAGCGGCACTGGACATCCTGTTTCACCTAGTCTCACTTGACGTCTACAGTAAACAAACAGCTGCGAGTTCGGCAATTCGATTACAAGAAGTCTCACAATAAACCAACAACAATATTGGTCATGCTGACATTCTGAACAAATTTGGAATCCCCAAACTAAGAACAGACTACACCCAAACTCGAATTTGGTTCAAATTGCCGAGTGACCATTCCACCCACAACAGATTGGGAGGACTAATCATTCTTGGAAAATGAATACATCCTTTTTTACACAGACGGTTCAAAAACAAATGAAGTAGTTGTTTGTGGTGTTTATTCAGACGAAATGAAATTGAACATCATCTCGCTTCGTCTTCCAGATCATTGTAGCGTGTTCCAAGTGAAAGTGATGGAAATTAGTGAAGCTCTCTCTTGGCTCAAAGAAAACATGACATCGAAAAATGATATGCATCTTCTCCGACAGTTAAGCGGCCATCAAATCCCTAGCTTCAACTATTCTAGCCTTTAATTGCCGGAAACTGCAAAGCAGAGATGAACTAGCCAGAAACAGAACACTTCAGCCCTTCTCACGGATAACGGAGAGTATTGGCATACCAATCGCAACATACAAACTCTTGCTCAAGCAGGACGCATACAAGAAAACTAATCTGAGATGGTCAAGCAGTTTAACGTGTAACGCAACGAAACAGATCTGGCTCAAGCTAAATCTTAAGCGGTCGAACGACTTGATCTCTCTCAAAAGAAAACACATTAGTACGACGATAGGTGTCACCACATGCCACTGTCTTTTTCTAAAACATGCCGCAAAGCTAAGAGTCGCCTCAAACGATTTTTGCAGAAGCTGTATAGATGAGGAGGAAGAGGAGACTGTTTTTTCCACCTTCTCTGTTCATACCCCGCTTTAGCTTTAGGTTCGTGCTTCTTTAATGACCTTAATGATCTCACTTACATCGACACCCTGCGTCTCTTCCGCTTCATTGTAAGTTCAAAATGGTTCTATTAGGATGAGGATAAATTAGATCCACCGTGGTACCACTATGGGTCCAACGGACCCAAGTGTGTTTGCCGAGCTAACAGCTACTCTAATCTAACCTAACGTAACCCTTCACATTTATTGGTAAATTTTTTTTTTATTAATTTACAAAAAAAAGGTGAAAAAAAGGTACAATCAACTGGAACCATCCACCACGGGCTCACCGGATTTCGCTTGAGTGAATCCAATACACGTGGCAACGAAAATCACCACCCAGAAACAGTTCATAAAATTGAGGCAAGAGAGTGAACTTTAACCGGAAAAACAATTTTTTTTTTTTAAATCGAAAAAGATTTTTATAGTATCAATGCCGAACTAGTTCAAAATAGACAACAAACGCAACTTTCAAAGGCATAGTGCCTGGCAGTCTTCAATAACATCCGAAAAGGAGTTTGCTGCATTTTACAGCCATAAACAAAATATGGAAGAGTCAGGCGTTAATTAAGAACACTAGAGACCACGCAAAAAGTATATTCAATAGACTTCCTCTGGTGAAAAGATGTTGAAAAAGGCCAATTATTCGAGTCTGTCGACCGATAAACTCATGGCTACAGATTATTTGAATTCGGGTATTGTTATTCGATCGATTTCCTTGGAAATGGGCATACAATCGCAGGTTCATATTGTACAGAGATATTCAAATGATTCTCAGTCGATCGAAAGCTCAAACAATTGCTTTTGGGATAAACAAATCTTTTTCTTTTTCAAAATATTATCCATTTTAGACCCTCTGCAATGATCTTCTGTTTTTAACCATAACAAAATATTGTGATTAGAAAAGTACTTCGAATGAAGAACCCATTAATGAAGCTTTTGTTGAAAGAGTGTTTCAAAAGCATTTTCTGTTTTTGAAATCTGTTTCGAATGTTTTCTACCTCCTCTGCCACTCTCTGTGGCTGTCCCTGTTTCTGTCTCTGTCCCTGTCCTTTGTCCCTGTCCATGTCCATGGTAAGCTTCACCAACCATACCACTTCTTCTTTATTTACAAAACTTCTAGAAATAAGTTCATTACGATCAGCAATCGTTGTGAAACTGCTCATTGCGCACACATTTGGAATCTTGGGTGTTAGCACTATTTACCTTGGTAAGGTCGTCCAAAGTCACTTGAAGAATGTACTTTATAGAAGTGACTACCAAGAGCACTTCACAACTCAACCCGAAGAAGATTGATGAAGATTTTATGTATCGTCACATAGACTGACGAACAAAGACAATAAATTCAGCTTGAACTTATGAAAATGTCGCCAATTGTATTCACAACTGTAATTCAATTGCGAATCCGGTTGTCTTTCTGTGCACTAAAGCCTTTTAAGCTTATAGACGAGACTTTGTTGCCATTTTGTGCCCATACTAACTACCATCACTGCTGTCTAACTTTGCTCCGAACTCCGAACAAAATTAAATGCATGAGTGTTTCTATGTATGCGCGCCAGCTAGCGCAGCTGATGCCAATAAACGCAGCAATATGGTCGATTGGTTATTTTCTAAGCACACAGAAGTGCGACGATATATAGCGAGTCACAGTTGTTGCAGCCGGGCAATAACTATGCCTCTGGACCAAGACAAGAGTCTTGATTGTTGTTAGTTTTACTTTTTTTTCCCATTTTAGTTTTTATTTTGCCATAGCGAATCTAGTACACAGCAGCTTCAAGCGCACAAAGGCAGTTGACCAGTTATGTCAGAGTAGAGTTTTGGAGATTTTTACCCTTTTTGTTTGGTCGTCTATCTCGTCCGTATTCCGAGTGTGTGCTTTTTTTTTTTTTGTTGTCTTTGTGCAGTTTTGCACTATTATGCTGCTCCATCAACCAAGCTCTAGTCAACTTATCATCCAGCAACAGCAGCCTGGCAATTGCACAACGCTTAATTTGTAGAGCGGGTTACCTAGCACTAAAGCTATCTCTAGTAGGACTCGTACATATGTGTGTATATTAGAAATGAGATGTTGCTGTATCTTTGTTAAGTAGATACATGACGTCGAACAATCGCCGGTTTTTCATTTATACATATTTTTATGCCCAACAGGCTTTTGAACTTTTGTTATTATGCTTGCATTGCATAGCAAAGGTATAGAAACATAGCTTTGGACAACGGCTGTGCTGGTGAGTAAATGAGATTAAAAATAACACATTTTCGGGCGGAGGATTAATCTGGCGATGCGAATTTTTGGGTTGGGTTCAAGTTGCTTACCTTTTTATTTGATTTTTATTTTTTCGGTTTTCGATATTCTGCGGGTAGGATTTAGTGGTAAAAATATACAAACAATAGGATTGGGTGAGTAGAATGTTTACTTTTCTTATTGAAACCCCAATCGACAGGTCAATGACAGAACAAAAAGAGTGTTTTAAGTGGAATAAAGAACTTCAGCCACTCACCGGTGGATATATCTTTCAAAATAACAATGTGTGCATTTGACTGCTTAGGAATGGAAACGATCGTTTCATTGTATCAGGCTGTTGTTGGCCAAAAGTTTGACAAATTAGTATATTTTTAAGTAGGTAAAGCAATCGGTAGCGACACTTGGTCAAATGAACTTACGATAATTGTCGAACAGTAGGTACTTAAAAAAAAGTCTCGTAATGACGAAATTTGTGTATCCAGTAGCACAAAGCTTACGTTACCCCAAATATTCCTGTGTAATCGGGACAATCAACACACATACCTGAAAAGAAAAAAAGAAAAGATATTAATTAAGTGAAATTCACATCAAAAACAAAATATACAAGGAGTTGAGTGCAACTGGGTGTTCTCCAAATATCTACTTCCCACATTCTACCCTTAAAAAGTAAATGCAAATCAAAATTTGGAAACCTGATGGGGATGAAACCCTTTTACTAGCTCCAAATTTTATGTATTGAAATGAAAATTGTGTTATTCGAAAAGTATTGTTGAGAGGAAGTGCACAACATTGTGATGTGCTTTTTCTCTAGAGCTGGGGTATGCTCGTCGGGTCCAGTGTCGACCAAAGAAAACACGTAAAACTTCGATTACGAAGGTCCAATTATTTTATTTGTTTTTAAGCTAGTCTAATATAATATTTATTAATTCTTATCTCTAATGATGATGATCGGTGGTTCCAACGCTTGTAGATCCTTAGTCCTATGCTGGCAAAACGGTCATCAAGTACGGGCTTTTAATCGCTGGTAAATCAACAGGCAAATCCTGGCATCAACAGGCATATCCTGGCATCAACAGTCAAATTCTGGCATCAACAGGCAAATCCTGCCATCAACAGTCAAATACTGGCATCAACAGGCATATCCTGGCATCAACAGTCAAATACTGGCATCAACAATCAAATACTGGCATCAACAGGCATATCCTGGCATCAACAGTCAAATACTGTCGTCAACAGGCAAATCCTGGCATCAACAGCTTAATAGCCGGCAATATAAAACCCAAAAGTCTTTAAGAGGCTAGTGGGGGATTTGTTCTAGGTACTGCAAGGACACCTTGCTTAAAATTGGGAATCTCTGGCCACACTACGTACCCCTGGTTTTCCTCTTGTGGAAGTAGCCTGTACTCTAGATTGGTACTTTTTCAACACGGGCCGACTTCTCCTTTCTTGTATTTTTCAGGATGCCTTATAAAATTATCCACACCCAGTGCGTGTGAGTTCTATGGCATGAGTGAAAAATATCATGTGACAACATTGGTATGTGTATTGGCTGGTGGTAGGGTGTGTATTTGTAACTTCGTTACAACATGTTTCAACTGCTGAATTACGACACGAAGTAGTAAATTTTGAAATTCCCTTTAGACTTATCGTCAAACTCGATCATTAGTTGTGTAATTTAACATGAAGCTAATGAAGCTCCAGAAAAGATGAGATATTTTCTTGATTTTCAAAACATTTTTCTGTAAATTGACAAGAGCCATTCCATAACCACTTTTTCTTAAGTTCATTGCCTCCCATTAGATGAAATAATAATCATTAATTTCATTTTGTTGAAATATTTTTATTATTTTTTTAGTCTCTAATCCCTTGGCAATTAAAAGGTTTCCATACAACCATGCCCCTATAAGCTCATGTTTTAACTACGATACCTACCAGCAGAAGTCAATACCATTAACATAATCATTACCATCACCACCTTCGACAGTGGAGATGTACTTAATAGAAATTTAATTGAGACTCAAAACAAATCGCCTTTTTCATCAGAGCCCTAGTCACAAAAATTATCCACACGACTCGTAGATATAAAGCCAGCACCACACCAACTACAAAGCTTATTACGAAAGAAAGTGAAATCAGATCTAAAGTTATAAGTAATGAAGTTCAAACGTTAACCAATTAATAAACTCTGATGATAGCTACAGCATTACTGTCAAAACACTGTCACTTTTACTTACGTATCTTGTGTCTATTGCGAGAAAGCTTATGGGGCACACACACATTATAAAACCATCTGTAATCGTGGGATTTGCTTGCTCTTGAATACAAAAAAAAAATGTCACGGATTTATGGATGGATAAAGAGTAAATTATATGAATTTAATTCAATGCACTTAATGATGACTTTATAATGGGAATACGAACGCATAGACTTGTATCACCAGCATATACACTAACCATCGTCTGTGTTTTTTGCGCAGGCATTAGCCAAATACATATACATAGACATTGTGTAGGCGATCGAATTGTCGTGCGGACAAAAAGGTGAGAATTGTGAGTGCAACTTTCGCTCGTTGTCGAAGAGTCCAAAAACCGGCTCCTGAAACTGAATCCGAATGTGACTGTGGAAAATAAAAGGAATCTCCTCAAACAACAGCACACTTACACACACACACATATATCTAATTTAGAGGAGATCGAAGTGAGGCCAACCGCCAACAACAGAGTGGTTGTTGCATCATCTTTTTTTGCACGTTTGAAAATCATAATTTTCTATTCGGTCGTTATGTAATCCCGGGGAGCAGAAGTGAAGGCTCTAAAGGAGGGAAAGTTGTTGCTCCCGATCGTTGAAATCGATTGGTAGATTGTAAGTAAACGAACTCGACTCGAACAACGCCTAGTTCTTGTTTACGGTAGATTATGGTCTATTTTTTTAACAAAATTTAAAAAAAAAAAACCTTTTCTATGGAACGAAGTGCAATTTTGTCTGCTTGTGTGTGTACCTACAAGAGAGTCAAACGAAAGGTTTGTTTCGTTTGGAGACTTTTAAGGAAATTGTTGCAAGCAAGAGCTCCAGTTTCCGCAGCACTTAGGCCACTGATCTGAGAGTGAACTTTCTCAAGCCTTTGGCAAGGGAGTTAAGTCGTTAAGGATCGTGAAAGAAATTTGTTTTGAGCTCCAATTAGGTCAAAAGTTTGAGTATTTGTGAAGTTAAAGGGTAAGGTCTGATTATAGGATTGTTTAGTTTTGACAAAAACGCACCTTTCATTATGTTGCTGAAGCGTATATCGTTCATGTTTATTGATTGTGTAACTTCACCAGCTGAAGTCATGAAAACTGTCAAAATAGCAATGTTAATAGATATTCAAAAGAAATCCTCTTATTGCAAGTCTTAAATCTTTAAAACCAGCGAGCAATTTTAATACGGAATGTTAGGAAGGAGAAATAAAATGAAGCCTGATGATATTGTTTCACCAACAGAGGAGGTTCGAGGTTCGAATCCCAGAAACGTCAAGGAAAAAAATGTTTTTCAACGGATATCGCCGATATCACCTTTTGCGAGGAATTGGCAAGTGTTCAGATCTTGATTCCATTGTCATGAAAATCCATTTTTCGCGTAGCCGTTCGAAATCGGTATAAAATTGTTGGTCCCTTCCATTTCCTCACAAGGTATGGGGCTGAGGAAAATGCGCTAAGCTTCGGGGATCCCCGCTCTATTGCTCCACTTTAATAATTTCCATGATTTTCAGACTATTTCTGCCTTTATTGGGAAATCAGCAGAAAACAAGTAATTATCGATTCATATCTACGAATTTTCTGGAGAACAGCAGCGAAATAGACCAACAATCAGAGTGTTCCTCAATAGCTCTACGTTTTCAAAATATGCTAAATAAACCAGCTGAAGAACTTTTCAAAACACGAGGCACTGAACTCAAAACACAAGACCATTGAATTGGATAATACGTTTGGCAATGTCCCTGTTTCTTCGGACTAAGAAGGCAATTGAGTAGTAAGGTCCTCTCTCGAACAACTAAGGTGTCCCTGTATAAGACACTTATCATCCCGGTTCTTATATATGGCGCAGAGGCATGGACCTTGTCAAAGGTTGATGAGAACGCTTTAGGATGCTTCGAGAGAAAAATTCTTCGGGTGATTTTTGGTCCCGTTTGCATAGATGGAGAGTGGAGAAGAAGATTTAACGACGAACTGTACGGGCTGTACAGCAACACTGACCTGGTAAAACGAGTCAAGGTCCAGCTGCTTAGATGGCTGGGTCATGTAGAGCGAATGGACACCAACGCTCCGGCCCGGAAAGTCTTCGAATCCAATCCAGGTACGGCGCAGTAAAGAAAGACCGCGACTCAGGTGGCGCACGCAAGTAGGAGAGGACCTCAACCAACTTGGCGTGCAAAACTGGAGGCAGCTAGCTAGGGACCGAGCTGGCTGGAGAAGCATGTTGGTTGAGGACCTGGTCCGACCCGAACTGTAGCGCCACCTTAAATTAAAAAAAAACAACTGATTTTTGTCGTTTCCAAACCAGAAAAAAAATATTTAAAAATACTTTTTTTAGATTTAAAAAGAAATCTTTAAGTTTTGTACCTTTACCAAAGCTATGACCATGCAAAACTCAACCACTTCACCTCGCACCGGCCGCCGTTGTAGGTTTACTCGGAAGGTTGCTTGGGTTGTTTATATACCTTTTTTTGAGGTTCTTAGATGAACACCCTAGTGCTTGATTGCTGACTGAACGTCGTTGCTCATGGGATCGATTTCCGATAAGTGTATTCCCTTTATCGTCTAGTTAAATGTCGACGCCATGGTTAGGTTCATTGCTGAATCCTTTTTTTTTTGAAAGAGTTTTATGCTTTCCTTTCTCTTGCAGGACTTGGATGATCAAGGTCCTTTAAAGGGTTACATTGGTTTTTCTATAGAGAATTTTGTTGCTCAATTATTTTCTTTACACAATAAGCAGTAGTTGGCAAGATTTATTCTCCGTTTGATCTCCTCGCAGATATTATTTTCCACGTCTTAAGTGGAAGACGAAGTCCTGTGCTACTCATACCTTGAAGTTTTGTCTGTCTATTGTGACGTTTCGCAAAAATTCGTCGTTCTCTGTCCTTGTTTGATAACAACATATACTTCGTGTTGCCTCATTAACCCTCAAACCCATTTTTGGCGCTTCTGTTTCAATGGTCGGTCGCAAAGGAACCTATGCCATCACGACTGCTTCTTCACATTACGTCAATATCGTCTGCGTAAACAAGTACTTGTACAGACTTTTACAAAATAATGCCTTTGGTGTTGACGTTCCAGTTCTTTACAATCTTTTCAAGTATGCGATGTTAAGGAAATCACATGACAGTTTGTCACTCAATTGAAGGTCTTATCTGACAGCAGAGGTCTCGGTGAATGAGCTCAGCTACACAGTGTCAAAAATTTTAAACGAAAAAAAAATGAAGATTATCTATAAAGTTCAATAAATGAAAGTAGGAAACTGATCCCTCAAAGTCCAAGTCCACTAAGATTTATTATCTGTACTCACTCCGTCGCACAGTCACAATCACAGGGCCTTGCTAGAGAAGTGTAAAAACAAAATCGAGGATCCAATTGCAAGTAAAAATCAAAATTCACTGTCGAATCAGTGTGAAAATCAGTAAACCTTGGCCTTGTTTTCATCATAAAACGGATTAACCCATAAACATAAAACAAAAGACTTCATTGACGACAGCAAATATTCATTAGTGAGAACAAAAGAATGCGAAATTGTCTATACCATGAACACAAATGCTCTATACAACACCAAACAAGACATTAATCGCAAGCAAATAAGATTACCCAACCTAACAGACAATCGTTCAATTCATTCTCACATGCACGTCGTAAATTTGTTTACCCTTAAGTAGCGTAGGAAAGTATGTTCATACAATTGTGTCTAGAAATAGAAGAAAACAATACATCAACATGGTTGTGTTAAAATATTATGATTCCCGTTAGCATAAGCATATGCAAATTGCTTTTATTGCAGTAATCCTCCAATAAACAGATACTTAACTTCTCCCCAAAACCCCATATTTTATAGCATCGCTATAAACGGAAAAAAAATCAGCAAACATGTTGCTCATGCTCAGCAAAACCGATCCGTCTTGCCCATGAATCCTCCTCATTGTCTCTCAAATAAATCGTCAAATCTAATTTACATCTTTAAGCAACAACCATAAACAAATGAGTTCCCTTCAAGAAATGAACCAACTCTAATCCATATTAACACGGAACTCAAAGATTTCCAACAAATCACTTTGGATAAAAAAGAATAAAAATAAACAGCCAACATTATCTCAACGTTTTATTCTTAATTAATGCCTGTCTAGTAAATTTTGTCCAAACTACACGACCACGACTACGATGACGACGGACGGCGACGCGGACGCGTCGAACCAATTCTCATATCGGCATCGACCAACCGACCAACTCTTGGCTTTTAGATCAACCGGTGAGATAATCGTTATTGGGTGAGTTTTCAGCCACGGAATGTGAGTTCGTATGCGAGTGGATTTTAAAATATGCAAACCAAATCGAACGCATTAGATACGTATCTTATGCGAAAGTGAATTCCCATCCAAATGAAAGTAAACTCGATGAGGAGATACATTGTCAGTCTTTAGGGACTTCTATACACGGCATTGATTGCGATGTATCTTTGAGATGCGTATCTTATTGCGAGTGGCAGTTTTGCAATAACTCACATTTACTGCTAGAAATTCATACACCGGCCGGCCTCTAGAGACACACGAACATCGTGTTGAGAAGAAAAAGACTTGTTGACAGGTTGCGTTTTTTTTTAATTAACAACCTATCCATCTTTGAAAACAATTTGTATCTTTTATTTTTAATTTTATATTTCAGTTGAACAAATAAAAAAATAATTATGTCGAGTAACCGTTTAGCCGGTTCGGCTTGTCCAATTAAATTAAAAGTCAAGTTGCGTGGCGTGGGATAGAAAGTACTTCACACATGATTTCATAACTAACTCCAGTCCGTCTCGCGGATATTTAGCCCAAATTTGTCCGAAGGCGTGAACTAGATTCCTCTCCATGACCGATGACCGATCTCATTATGGTTTCGTTGTAAGCTTTCAAATCCATTTAAGCGAAACCCAAATTTATGATTGATGGAAATCGCAATTTTTGTTTGTTTACCGCACAACACTGAATTCGTTTTTGTGTTTGGTCGCGTCTTTAGCCTGAAATTTAATTAGAATATTGTTTCATTAGGAACAACGACAAGACGGTGATTATGTGGAAGTGGAAAATTTACCTGGAAATCGTTATGGCTATGAAAAAGTATGTCATGGAGGAGTGTGTGTGTTTGTCGACTGCCGAGTCCGAGAGTTCAAAAATCTCTACGAGGAGTCTGTCGTAATTGCGACTTGTTTTCCGGTTCTTTCAACTGGAATATCTCTTTTTTGTCTTTTGCTGTTCCCAAATTCGAGTTCGAGAGTTCGTATTCTTGTGGTTTGATGTTCTTATAGAACGTGCATTCGGATGGATGGATATAGAAACGTTAATCATCTTCCGTTTGATGGCAAACATAATTTCCATAATTGAAGAATTTTTCAAGCCCCGTGAAACTGTTCCAACACGCGATATTATGCTTAAGGCGACCGCGACGCCAGCATTCCCCTCAAATCAACAGAAAAAAAGAAATATGTCGATGATTTGTAGCGTGGCCTTGAATCTGAGTGGGAAATGATCGATTTATCATGGGCATATTTATTAGTGTGGCAGTGGAGTGCGGGAACATATATCTAGCAACCCGACTAATGATATTTTGAATGCGAGGAATTTAAATAATATTTTAAAAACTGATTGAGAAATTCAGAAAATTTGTTAAGCATGCTGTTTATGGCTGTGATGTAATAAATCAATTTCAGTGTCAAGAACAAGGCATCAGACGTCTTTACAAGGAAGACGTGTGTGCTAATTTGTGGTGAACAACATGATCTATTAAGTAATTTGTTTTCTCTGTCTTAGCGAAATATTTCAAGAATTTATTGAAAATTGTTTAACAGGGGTCAGTGTAACCATAGCAGTATGTTCTTTTTAATTGGAGCCAAGAATATTAATTATCACACACAATATTCCAATCATTCCCAATTTTTGAAAAAAAAAAAACTCTTGCATCTGTAGACATGTTGACTTAAAATCAAAACTGTTGATTTCGCACCATTTTTTTCTATGCTAACTGGAAAACTCAGCTCTATATCCCTGCAATTAGCAACCTCCTTTCGACAAAGCCTTTGTTGTCCGTAGAGAAGCTAGAGGACGTTGCCATGATAAGAGGTCGATAGCAAACTGAAGCTCTTAAAATATTTGCGACGAGTGTCCTAGAAAAGCAAGACTCTTGCAGAAGAAGTGCTCCGGTTCAATTCGCGAAGTTTACCGGAAGCTTTGTTCATTTTATGGTTGACATAATCGTCCATCAGTGCAATTAATTCGGTTAAACATGGATCGTTTTCGCACTACGTTTTCTTTATGTGATAATCCCACCCGTAGAGACGTCGAACAGTGCGCACCGAAGAAATAATTGCCGCTGTAGAGCAAAGTGTTGAAGAGGACACGAATGAATCGATTCGCCACCTTGCACAGCAATTGGAGCTTTGTCCATCAGCTTTATGGAAGATTTTGTGCAAAGTTCTTGGCTTACGATCTTACAAGATCCAACTTGGCAAGAATTAAAGCCGGTAGACGCAATTCGTCGTGATTTTGGTGTATGGGTCGAAAATGAGATTGATCTCGATGCTGATTCTCATCGCAAAATTTTGTTCAGTGATGGGCTCATTTTCGGTTGAATGGTTATGTCAACAAGCGAAATTGCCTTGTTTGGAGTGAAGAGAATCCACATGAGTACCTTGAGGCGCCATTATATCCACAAAAACTGACTGTTTGGTGTGCTCTATGAGTTGGAGAAGTCATTGGCCCATACTTCTTCCGAAATGATGCTGGCGAGTCAGATACAGTTAATGGGGACCGGTATAGAGCCATGATAACTGACTATTTTGTTCCCGAATTGTATGGCATGAATGTGGATGAGAAGTGGTTCCAACAAGACGGTGCTACATGCCACACACGTCACAATCGATTCATTGAAGGAAATATTCGATGAGCGCATAACTTCGCGGAATGTACCTGTCAATTGGTCACCAAGATCGTGTGATTTGACACCATTGCATTATTTTCTTTGCGGATATGCGTTTCAACCAGAAACGTTAAGGGGCTTGGAAGCCAACATTTGTGGCGTTCTTGCCGACATACAGCCTTAAATGCTCGAAAAAAAGATTGAAAATTGGACCTCTAGACTTGGCATTATTCGAGCCAGCCGCGGTGTCAACATACCCAAAATCATATTTAAACATTAATGGCATAAAATTATTCCTCCAATAAATTCAAATTGATGGACATTAAAACGATTTTCTTTTTAAAATAGAAATTCTATACCTCTTGAAACACCCTTTATTTACAAATTCAGATCCAGCTGCTAACTGAGGCCCCCGGTAGACCACAAGGTGGTTCAGGTCTTAAGAAAGCCGCCTGACATTCTGGCTTTTCAAGTTCATAGGCCATCTCACTTGCGATGATGGTCTTGAACCCAAATGAAGTCCTTTGAACTCATTCAGAGAAGTCTGGCATTTCTGAATCACTTTCAAAGTAGTAAGAGGGCTAAGAAGAGCTTGGAGCACAGCTAGGCTGTCGTTGTTATCGAAAAGTTCTATGAAACCTTTTGTATGCTGCTCAGATTTAAAAATATCCGTTCTTCCGACATGTTTAATGCATTAGCTACCCGCTTGTTTTAATCAATTTAGCTCGTCAACCTTCCAAATTTTCCTGACGAGCTGTCTCCAGTTTCAAGTTGGCGAGGCCTCCTTATTAGTTGATTTGTAAAAGCAGCAATTCCATGGTTAACCTCGGGCCTTAACACATTTCAGGGACCTACAATTTTGTGCCGATTTCGAAAGGTGAAAAAGCGCTTTTCACAGCCTTTTTACTATCGAAGGGATTGTCAATTCCCTGCGAATGACTATACAATTTGGTGTATCTCATGGGTCTCGAGCCTCCAACCTCCGATGTCAGGAAGGCTTGCCAAACAGTACGCCAGGGGACCACCTTCCCATTGATTGCGCCACTTTTCGTGATTTTCCACTATTTAGACATTGCAAGTATTAGACTGGTCGAAACCTCCAACTGGAAGAGATGATGAGAAGTAGACAAGTAGGCATCTTTTGGGCAATTAACGAGCTTCGAAAGACTATGTTATTTGACACAGCTTAGCACCTCTGCAAGTTAGATGCCGAGTAGGTTTGATTCATTATTTATGATTATATTAAATGCAATGTTAAAATTACAAAAAATGAAGCATTAAGGCACTAACAAATAAACCATCAACCTAAATTCGATTAAAAATAAACGCACATCATCCCAATAACATGGCTTCGGTGATCACAACGAATTTGCCTTTAAACTGCTGGATTTCTACTTAGCAAACACTCCAATCAATCATAGGCATTTATTCATAAAAATTTAAATTAATACCCTCAACATTTATCGATGATTTAAATGCTGCTATCCATCATCATTACGACCCATGGGAATCTACACAATAAATCAAACTGACTTTGTTACAAACACAAAAATAGACATGTTTTTGCAGTTTCCGCTTATAGACACAGAAACTTCTAGACTTTTTTCAAATTCTAACCAATGTAAGGAATGTGCCACACTTGCATCACAGACCAAAGCAAGGTCTGCGGTTACCGCCTTTCAATTGAAAGAAAAAGTTTTGCAAACAGCCTTCAACAACCTTGCTGCCATAACTTTGGTGACATGCATTAATAAAGCCAATCAGTTGTCTGCCCGATAGTGCCTACGTATCATGCACTACATTCCTGCCTGTCGAACGCCACTACTATAAGTGCATTTTATAATGTGCAGCAGTGCCCGCGAGACAGCTCAGCATAAACTATTCAGTAAATACACGAAAAAAAAAATTTGTTGCTTTCTCTATTAGATTGCTTGTAAGTGTAAAATAAATTACTAATAAATCAGTTAAAATAAATATTTGTCATCGTAAACCATTTCCACCGCGCACTCTGCAATTAACCGATGTTTATGTCACTTCTATTCGGCGTCGTGCAATTTGAATTTTATGATCGTGTATTTTAATGCGTTTGCAACTTAATTGATGGCCATGTTGGGAAAAGTGAAAACACAAAAACTTCAACCAACTAACTACCCACTGTGCCATTTTGTCGCCTAGCTGCGCTATCAAAACACGGGCTATCTTTTTATAGCTCTTTTTATGTTTAGTGCAAAGTAAAATAAGAAACATAACCATATAACTAAACTTAGATGCAAGGCCATAAATACAATTAAGAGGAGAGTTCAGCATGAGTTCGGGCACTGCAATACAATCGTAATAAAAAAAAAATCCAATTAAAGTCGGAGACTTTATTTCCATGCGGAGGCGTTTGGCAACAACAAAGAGAAAAAAGGTTTTTAAATGAAAAATAAATTGGATTTGAATTAAGCCCGCGCTGAGGTCAGAATTCCATCTTAATGAAATACTTGAGTAGTTCTTTCTTTCTCCGTCTCCCAAGAAACAGGTTTGTCTCCTCGAAGACAGTTCCTTCAACTGTCAACCTGACGTCTGACTGGGATTGAGCAACTCAATGACATAACGCCACACCGAATTTATGAGAGCCATCTTGTGTAATTATACAAGAGCATCGATCTTTCCATGACACTCTTTGCCCTGAGACAGTGATAGAGAGCTAACACACACACGACACAAATAACATGTCACCTCTAGAGTGATGGCTTACTGATTGAAAAATCCAGCTCTTTGTCAAGATGCGTGGGTTAAATGACGTCCGCTTTTGTGGCAGCATGTTTCTTAACACAACAACAACGACACAACAAAAGCCAAAGATTTATGTAGGCTTACAGGGTTCGTTTTTGGATGAATAGCGTTGTTCTCCTCCCAAAAATGGCAGAACATGTGTTACAACTTACAAAGTTTATCATCGTGAGACGAGACGAGCAGCACAAAAGAACGTCTCAATTCATTGGTGAGCTCTGGCGGACTGTAATGGATGTTTTTGGGTTCAAGCAACAAGCATGCTTTATGAATTAAATGCAAGAGCATCTGAAATCAGATATCCCGTCGCTATGTCATTTGAAATCAATCAACTTAGAAGCGTCTTCATGTCAAAATGATCACCATACGCTTGATGACATTGTTCTGCGAGTTGAACACAGCAGGTTCTCAACCACGAGACTTGAGCACAAAACGAAACGTTTTTGTGTCAATCACTGAGTGATAAAGTGAAATATTTCAACTTCCATTTTTATTATTTCACCTCGTTCGCGTTGCCTTTGCCCAGTCATTATGAAGCGGGGTCATCTATGATAAGCATAGGCAGACTTAAATGGCTTTTAAGGCTCATGAAAATATTTATCGAATTAGACATGATTATAGACATTCAATTCATAAGTTTTTATCTATAGGAGAATTTTTCTGTGTATTGACAAATTGATTTGGTAAAAGTTCGATGAAAAGCGGTGCTGCGCGGGGTTAGGCTATCTTTAGAAAGGTGTCATGGTTAGATAAACGGGTTCTTTTCAAAGGAGACAATGGCCTCTGAAGAAGGTTTGAATGGATTTTTAAATTTACACGATGATAAGCATTAAATGGGAGAATATTGGTAAATTATACAAAAAGCAAAGTAAGTGGTTCATATATCGTCTGTTCTAGGAAGGCTTTCCATTCATGCAATAAAAATGTTTGACGTTCTTTTTGAGAACTCGATTGTAGTTGTAGGAAAAGAAACACAGACAAAAGTCCGATTTTACATTGTTATTCGTGTCACTGTTTGAAATAGAAAGGTGAAAAGAGTTAGGAATTCGTTGAGGAGATGAATTTGCAATGGCGTTAAAATGGTCATCTATAGTTAGAGCTAAAATTTATTGCTTAGTTTATGGATACACCTTTACAAACAATACTTTTATTTTTCTAAATTTCCCTCAAACGGTGAATACTGTCAAAAAACATTTTGAACAGAGTCCTCTTCGTCATCGTCGCTTACCAATCCTCATGAGAAATAAGAATGTTTATCGAAATGACAACTGCAGTGGAGCTGAAGTGTGACCTTCTCTATTCTTAAACCTTTCAAAGGATGTGTATTTGAAATGTTCTTGATCTGAAAGCCGCTCGAAACCGATTGAAAATTCCGAGTTTGTTGCGTCCAAATATTTTCTAATTCATTTACTTACTCATTTCTGATCTTATAAATTTTTTATATTGAGACATAAAAGGATCGATTCAGTCCAACGAAGTGGGGAGCTGAGAGGAATGTAACATTTCCATGTCATGCCATGAGAGCTGAGAGGAAGGGACTGGGCCTACAATTTTCATCCGATTCCAAATTAACTATTTGCTATTTAACCCGATTAGCCGGGAAAGCGGTTTTCTTGGCAGTGAAATTATTATCGAAGGACTTGCCAAAATTTGATCAAATTGTGTAGTGACATTAAATTGGTTTGTTCGATATTTCATTTCGTTCTCAGAACTACATAGTTTTGAATGAGGAGTACCAAAAACTTATTACCAGCTGTACTTACCACAAATGATTAAGATTGCCAATGTAGTTCTTTCCCTTATATATAATTTTTTTTTTAACGTTCTGATTTAGGCTTCGTTTGAAATAATCGTAAGACTTATGAGGAAAGTTATATTTAAAATCAAACTAGCAGCTCCCGTGACTTCATTAGCGATCGGATTTTACATTAAGATTGGTGGTTTTGCGTCTCTGATAAAATTGCTTCCTTTTGAATCTTTGTCAAAAAACCACTGTGTTACATTCGACTGTGGTAGGTCATTTTCGCGGCGGCGTTGTAAGTGCTCGGGCAAAAGGATCACAACTCTCTTTAGTCAGGCTTAGTGATGATGGAACACCAAAATGCTTTAGATGCATACCATGACGGATAGAATAAAGAATGTAATTCCTTTTTTAAGCACTTCCGGTGATACCCGTGTCGTGATTGTTAGCATGTCTGCCTTTTACGCAGAAGGTTCGTAGTTTGAATTCGTGAGTAACTGGCAAGTCTTCCGTTAACAAATTCATTGCCATGAAAAGCGCTCTCTCGGTTAGCCTTTCGCAATCGGCAGAAAATTTTAGGTCCCCTCGATTTTATCACTAGGCACGGTTGTAAGAAATGCGAAAGGCCCTGGGACATCCCGCTCTGTTGCACCACCTTATTTATTTATTTAACCACTTTTGGCATCTTTTGAAGAGTATTAGTTTCACAAAACGCATATCTTGAGGCTTGCTTCACATAAAATCTTTGTGGATGTAAGAAATAAATCCATTCTCTTGCGATGTGGCGCAGAAAGTTACTTCTCCGCACTTCAAGCTAATTTGAGATGATGTAACTTATTTGAAACAGGCTGCAAAAAAATTATTGAATTTTTCAAGGTGAAGTTGAAACAAAATAACGGTTTTTTCTTTTTACGGAGTGGTATACAATACGCCGGGCAGGCACGGCAAATAACATTAGTGCGGAGATCGAACGGAGAATAGCTCTCTTCTTCGGGTTAAGAACGAGAGCCTCCAATCGTCTGTGAGTAACTGTAGCCTTTTCCAATGCCACGGGAGCTCTTGTCGGCTAATGTGAGACCACGCAATTCTAGATGCTTGTGCACGTGCTTGCAGATCAAGTTGATTTTGGGATCACGACGAACAGCATTGTGATGGGTACCTATTGATCAGGTTGATTTCGAAGTATTTGTATGAAGCATCCTGAGCTACCCAGTAGGAGTTGAGTACTTTCAATCCTACAAGTATGCGACAAACGCGCTATTCAGCAATAAATTGCTAGCAACGGGAAGGCTTCAATTCTTTCACACCATTGCTCTTTGGTTTACCGTAGGTGCAACCTTTTGGGAATGGACGTTTGCGATCTCTACTTCGGACACGAACATCGATCTGCTTTTTGCGGTAAAGTTTTTGCATTTTTGTAACTTTTCATGCCGATAGACCTCTTGGGCAAATCGCCTTCACTTCACAAAATTTAAGTAAAAAAGGAGTCTTGAGTGAAACAAGAAAATGTACATTTTGGGCATAATATTTGGAATATAACCAAACTGTTCAAGACAAAAATAAGCTAATACCCTGTCTCAAAAATCCATCTGATACATCTAATGTACCCCAAGACTCGGTTCTTGGACCAATGCTATTCAACTCTAGAAGATTTTCATACAACAATTTATGCTGATGATATAGTAATACGAATGAACTTGGTCTCAGCAGTGAAATGAATTCAAAAAATGAGGCAGAATTACTGCAAGTATTCATACTAACTGGCAAAAAAATCTTCATGGTGATATAATCCAAGCATTCATTTCACTCGAAACAAAGAAAACCTTGATTTCTCCAGCTAATAAGCTTAATAGCACCTAGAGTGGCCTTCAAAGCGAACTAAGATCGGATCACGGTCTTTTAAAACAAGATGTTGTCACAAATGTTTTCGGTTTTAAATCAAACTGAAATTTGACCTGGACTGTTGATGAAACGAAATCAGTTTGTCTTACGTCAGAATTTTAAATACTCAATTAGTTCAATCGTGAATCTTTTCCATCTCTAGACCCCTACCCAAATCCTGGACTATAGAGTCCATGTAACCAATATACTCTGAATCACATGTGTGTCTATTGCAGCTTCCATCAACTTATGAGCTCATCCATTGTTCGATTCGAACAATCAAAGATTCTCGACAGGCTGAGATGCATTGTCTTCAGACGAACCACACCTTATATCAGACCAACCTCAAATCATAAAACATATGAAGCTGCTCTCAGGCGTGCTCCCCAAAATCAGAGAAAGTGAATATTCGCAGTGAAAGGACAAAAAAGCGGATATAAAATACAAAAGGCGCATCAATTACACAATTTGCCATCGGCTGGAACCCAAGCTTTTTATCAAAAAATCAGCTTTCAACAATTCATTACCATCCTTTGTCTCGTTTAAGACAAGAAAATAAAACAGACACACACACACGTCCCTTTTTATAAGTTAGGTACTATGTCGCCTCATTCCAACTTTTTTCCTCTCATTGCTATTCCTGAGTTTTTGCTTAAATTTTAAGCTGCCAAATAATTACCGCATTCCTTGACTCATTCATCATGATCGATTCGAACACAGATACTTTGTAGGTACCTAAGTATGAATCCCCAGCGACAACCAAATGCCTCAGAAAGGCAACAACACAAACCAAAAAAAAAAAAAACTTTGAAAAAGGCAGAGGCGAAATAAGATGAAAACAAATTAAATTATCTGTTCAACTCTGCGGCCTTGTCTGACCTACTTAGCGACTTCGATCTCCACAAAAAAAAAGCTATACGAACGAAAAACAAAAAGAAGCAAAATAAAGGAAAAAAAAAACTTCAACTTTAGCATCTTATGCAATTTACTCGAAGATTTATTCGATTGGTCTTTTTTCTTGTCTTCATTTCTCACTAAGTGGAGAGCGATGAAAATTATGAGGCTCTTTGGGGGCCGCACAATAAGGCGACAGCAACATATGGTCACGCGTATTAGTAAGCTCAAATGCAACAGCATCGCCAAAGAGCACGACGAACAGCAAATATGGTGACGATTCAAATGAACAATTCTGTTGCTCATAAAAGAGTGTTGTCTAATGGACAGGCGCATGTTTAAAATTTGGCATAGAGCGTGCAAAGCAATTTGCCAGGCCATCATAAATCACTACAAAAATTGTGATTTTCATGTCGAACCATTAATGACTATGGCGGTTTTCAGTTTAACTTGATCGGATTTCAGTGACTTTTTCTCCATAAGTCCATATTATAATGATAACACTTTGTAGCGAGAGACTACCAACATCACAGGCTGTCAGAGGAGTTGCAATAATTAAGAAGATTTATTAGTGGTTGCTTGGAATTTAGTGGGAAAACTTTGTCGTGTTATTTGTATAAAAGGTTTCCAATTGAAGATTATTATCTTCAGAAACATGATACATGCCCTTGTTCGGATGGTTGCCTATACTCGAGTAATGTTTTTCAGGTTTCCTTTAGTCAAAGTGACAAATAGGTCTCCTTCATTTGGGCAAATGTACTCGAATGTAGAGGCAATAGAGACAAACGTCCTCATTTCGAACAAATAACAAGCATTTGATTTTGGGAAAGTCAACTCACATATTAGTTGAGGTAGTTGAGGACGGTGCAACTTACATTCAAATTGCAAATTACATTCATTAAATTTAAGAATTAGTCTTACCTAGTTAGAGGAACTCAAAGTACGTCCAGAAGGTTAGCCCTTGAGATCAATTTTTCCAGCAACTATAGCACTCAACTTAAATTGTTCAAACAAAAAGGTCAGTCAGTCACGACTTTTCTGATGAATGATCATCAAGTTAAGCAACATTTTTGTGTTTGTAATCATTATGCAGGATTATCCACACAAATTAGCCAGCGAATGGATTACTAATAAATTATGCAAATCACTTGATTCTCTTGTTTTTATTTAAAAAGAAAAATAATAAAACAAATTTGATAAACAAGAGCGATGACAACGAAGAACAAAGAGAACAACGAACAGTAGCTGTGCATTAATCGAATAAAACGGTACCTTGAATGTGAACCAATGATGTATGAGTAGGAACTATGAAACTTGTTGAAAATTTATTAATCGAAGAACAATGAAAGCAATAAAACCGACAAACAAAGATCCGTGATCACAAAAGGGTTACACCAACCAGTTATTGAAACAGAAAATATGAGATCGGTTCCAGATTCACAGAAAGAAATACAGGGAATTTAAGGCAGCCTTTTATTGGCTTACAGTGACTCAATGGCCTAAGATCGACCCACCAACCAAAGTGATATAAGAACTTTGTATGAAGTGATCTTCAATCGTTTTTACCTGCCATTGGCCTTTGCATCACCACGTCTAATGTATTCGACCTTTCTACTTTCAAATACCTTTCAAATAATTTATAATCGATGATGGTGCGTTTCGAAATGTTTCCAAAAAAGGGGTAGAAAGTTGGAGTGTTTGTCTATCAATGTAGGGATAAGAGATTCCTCAAGCTCAGAAAGCAAATTCAGTTCAAAGACGATCAGTTTAGAAAGCAAATAACATGGTGATGTTATCTTAATAGTCCCAAAAAAAACACAAACTCCATTGAACACCTTTGCTAATCTTTCAATGAAACTTATAGCTGAAAAAAACTTACATATATCATCTGAAATGTGTTTTCACTTTATCATAGTTAACTAGTTCACATTACAAAAACAAGACACCAACCGCAGCCTCACAACTTTAATTTTCCACAGATTCTGAAACAATTTTATGGTTTTTACCAATTCATCTTGTGCTTTAATGACTTGAGGTTTCTTTGGACATAAAAAGATGTGACCGATTTCATGCAACTCTTCTGTCATGCCATCACGGTATTCAGTGCAAAACGGACGATGATATGGATGTGTCAGACCAAAAAAAAAACCCAGCCGAGCTATTAAAATCACATCAATGCAGTGTGAATGAAAATTGGAAAGACCATCATTATTTTTATATCCATCTTCCACTTGACGAGAGTGTCTCTATACCGAACAGAGTTAAAAAGTACACACACACAACATATGTATGTCTAGGTATTGGAATGAAAAACTGTGGTTATAAAATAATTCAAGCAATTTTGTTTAATGTGAATATAATCTTGTACAGCTCATTTGCACTTGATGGATGGCGGGCTACTTGCAACGCAATATGAATTAATTTTTTAAGGAGCTTAAGGTTGATTGCGGTGTTCATTTTATAATCATATATGTATTCGCATTTTGTATTTTAATCTCGGTTTCTTTGCCCATTCATGAGGACTTATTTGATGGATTGTAATGAAACAAATTGTTTCTGTTTTTGAATGAAGTGCGCTGTTGGACTTTCATTTTTTCATGAAAAAGCCAAAGGGTACTTCGAAGAGCGGATGTAGATAAACCGTTGAAATCAGAAAAAGTAAACCAATTTAAGGATTTTTTGGTAGAGCAACTTATTTGTGCAAAAGTTTGTGGTCTTAGTCATAGGCAACATTCTTACAGCTGCATGTGCCACGAAAAATGTGTTTTAGTTTCATCTGGTTTATCAAAATATTTGATAAGAAAAGAAAAAGAGATATTTATCTCAGAAGTTCACCTTCTCAAACTCTGGTTTTGACGTGTTGTTTTGTGGGCGAACACAATTAAAAATCAACATTAACATTAACACTAAAATTGAAATTAACATTAACATTAGTATTAAGTATTTATTAATTCAATCTACGATCTCTCAATCAACAGATTTTTAAAAAGTAATATTCATTACAAAAATACAATTGTATAACTTAATTTAGAAATGATTATTTTCCATTAGAATATTTTTAAATTGCTCTCTGGGCATGCAAACATCAAGATCTTCATAGACTAAATTGAACAGCCTGACACAACGACAGATAGGCTCACGTTGTCCATACAAAGTTTCATGACGAACATCATATAAAAGTGGCCTTGTTGTTAAAGACGTCGAAGGGGCATAAAAGTAAATAAGAGAAAGCAAACTCTCACTTTTTATGGAAAAGCACAAAATATCGCGTATAAACATTACGCTATAAACCTTTCTTCGCCTTTCTAGAGTTTTAACTCCCAGAAGTAAGCATCTCTTCTTATAACTTAAAATCGCATCATCTGTCAATGTTAAATTCCTTAAAGCGAACCGCAAAAAATTTTTTTGGAATCTTTCAATCCGGTCAATATTTTTTATTGTGCTGGGATACCAAACAATGAAACAGTATTCAAGAGTAGGACGAACTAGTGAACAAAATAGAGATTTTATTGTATACGGATCCTTAAAATCTACAGATTTTCTTTTAACGAATCCCAAAAGGGAATTCGCTTTGGATACAACATAATCAATATGGAGATCAAATGACAGTTTCTTAGCAAAAACTATTCCAAGGTCTTCATCAACTTTTGATAAAATATTCCCAAGGACATAGTTCTTCATAATTGGATGCGAAATTCGGCCATAAGTCATAACCGCACATTTCCCAATATTTCAAGATCATTAGATCTGCACCAGGCTTCAAATATGTTAAGGTCATTTTGAAAAGCAAAACATTCATTTAAATTTGAAATAATCTTGAAAATTTTCAAAAATCAGATTTCGACAGTTTTTTATAACGTTGACGATGTCATTTATATACAATGAGAACATAACTACAGCCTGTTAAGTGCAAATCCGACAGAAGGCAGAAATGAGTAATCTTTGCACGTCTAGGACCTTAAAAGTGGCATAAAACATTCAGGACCAAACGTTCCCGTTGGTGCGCACGTTCAATAGTATTCTTCTCAAGGGAAGCCAATTAGAATCTGGGGCACTCAGACTAATCGCCGGTTCATTGCACTACAAGAGTAGCAACCTTTCATATTTTTTTTTTGTGGTGCAGAAGATAGAAATAATGTGTCTGTCATTTCTCATTATAACCTTAACGTCGGTCGGCGTCTAGATGTAACTGAGAGCCTGAAAGAAAAGTAGATGCCCGGCAAAGGATTCGAAACCAGGTGTCTGGCCTCTCCATTCTACCACTGCACAACAGCCACCCTAAAGTACTTAATTGGGTAGGTATCTACTCAAACTTGCACATTAACGTTTCTGGAAATAGCTTTTTTTTTTTTTTTTTAAATAAGAAACTGCCACTGACACTGACACTAGCCAGTGCTTAAAACTGTCAATTTGTGAAAGAAATAGGGTGTTGCAATCTAAGTATTACCGATTGGCGAATATGCTCAGTAAACTTTAAGGAGCAATGCCTTTCTAAAGGCTTTTATATTCCAATGTAAGCGATCTTATTGGTAATTTTTTAATTTAAGACTTAAAATCGAAACTCTTTGGAGAAGATGACTGGGGCCAAACTCAATATATATTTGCTTTCGCACAAACGAATGGTTTCATTCTTCAGAAAAATTGTAAAACATCTGTTAAATTTCGACAAATAGAATATCTTTTAAGTTGTATGGTAGGTTGAGCTTGTCAAGAAGAAACCTATGGGTACAATGATGATGATGTTTGCTTATTTAAAAATAAAAATCATTATATACACTTTGGTGTTCTGTATGGTCAGAGAAGCAGGCTTCAGAGTGTCATTTTTTTTCTCAACTGGTTAAATAAATTCTAACAATCATTTATTTAATGTCTTCATTTCAATGTTAAGTTTTACTCTGTTCTCTTTGATAAATGAGCTTAGATTATAATTAACTTAATTGGAACTATTTTAATGTCCGGGATCTGAAACAAAACCGTTGTACAAAAAAGACAAGCAACAACTTCGAACATATTAAAGTTTACAACATTAAAACAACGCAGCAGCCTGATTGGTTCCCGCTGTCATCGACTTCTTTTCTTGTTATGAAGAGCAGAGTTATAATTTGTTTTGTTATGTTAATTTGAACATTTGTAGAACCTTTTTTTAACAAAAATGTTAGAAAATTGGTATACATTTAGGAGAACAAAGTTATTTGAAAGACAAACTTGTACGTATGCAAGTTAATGGCATGACATTCTTTTCGGTTCGTTTTATTTGTTACAATAACAATAATTTCTTGTGTACAATAACAATAAGTAAAAAAATACAAGTTGATTTAGTAATATTGTGCAACTATAGCACTGGGCGGATAATGAATACATTTAATCCCATTAATGTACACGTTACAGGTACAGGCATTAATATAAACCTACGTAACTGTCGATCCCGTTTACAATAAATAACATGGAGTGGTAGAAGAATTTATAGGGCAAGTAGCTTTTGAATTCTATTTATAACTATAACGTTTTAAATCGATGACATTTTAAAGAAAATCTTTTGGGTTTTGCCCTAAAATTAAGACAGTTAAATTGTAAACCTCCCACAAACAAAGTTTTGTTTTGCTAATATTCGGAATAAAAATATATAATGTTCAATATGATTTGTAATGTGATGCGATAGTTAAAGAACATAAATACATGTAAATAACTTAGTTTGGGTAAACTGAAGGCTTTCGCTGCGATCACAACAATTGCTGAAATGATTGGGGTCTCTGCATTCAAAGGAGAAAAACTTCAGTGTCACTTCATTCTAGGAACTAGGACTACAAAATATCTCTCTCTGCTATTTCTTTTGAATGACACTCCTGGTATGTGGACGATTCCCTTAAATGGACAGGGTACATTGTGATAGTTGACTGGATCTTGTTTTCGTGGGAGAGTTATTTAGATTATATTTATTTTCCTTCTGCGTTATATTTTCGCTTTTGTAGAAATATCACGCCAAGCGCCAGAGTACACAGCTCAGTAGGAATAAGATCCTGTTGGAGCTTTCATTTGTTAGTAGTTTAGGTAAATCCACGAACATTTCATGTTTGATTTAAGATGGTAAATTTTGACCTATAATATTTTGCTCACAGGGCCATTTTGATGGGGTTCATTTGAAGACGTCATTTAATGTAAGGTAAAAAGGAAGAGCTAACTAACAACCAAAATTTTTTCTTTCCATGTATGATATTGCACATTACTCGACGGAAAGAAAACAAGGCGATAGCTTGCAGAATATTGTTTGTAGCTCAGACTCCTACTTAGAATAGAAATGAAAATAAAAACTTTAAATGGACAGGGGATGCGCAACAGGGCAAGGAGCAACAGACCCTTGTGCATTTCTCTCAACCATCCCTTAAGAGAGAATGGAAGTGACCTACAACTTTTTGCCGTTTTTGAACTATTAGTCGAGAAAGAGCTATTCATGACATGAAGTTCCAATTCGAGGAATCGTCAATTTCTTGCGATAGGAGATACCAGTGGAAAAATATTTTTCTTTGAATTTTCTTGGGTTCCAACCTCCAAATTCCCATAAAACAGGCAAACACGCTAACCGTTACGCTTCGAGCACCAAAAACTTTCATTCAATTAGATTATTTTTTTCTTCTTTCATTTCGTCAAGTACATATTTTAGTTTTGAGTTTTTCTCTAATGTGGAGTGGACAGGATCTTATCTAAACAAAAAACTAAAGTCCAGTGCTTATCTATTTGAGATAGATCTCAGCTTCTCAGCCAACGATCGACTTTCTTATGTACTACATCCAAACCTGAGCTATTTAAATAAAATTGGATGAAAGCAAGAAATTCCACGGAAAAATAAGATCGAGTATGTGTTTTCGAAGAAGAAATGACGTAGGAGATTGGATTATATTGGAAAGGGTCAGAGCTTTTAAAGCTCCGTTTTTCCTTCCAGCTGCCTAGGTTTGAATGTCATCAGAGAATGCTGTCCATCACGTTAGTCTCAAGGTTCGATCAGCATAATAAATACACTGTCAACTTTCCATCGGTTCAGGACTGGTCCACCCTAGAATCTGAGCCAGGAGAGGATTGCTATCGAATTTTCACAGATGATTTCAAAACCGATGATGGGCTGGCCCTGGTATCTTTGTGGAAAGCGATGACATATGACTGCTTGCCTCTTTAGGCTCATACGCATTCGTCTTCGCTTGAGGCGTATATGCTATCCAACCAAAGCGCTATAAGCTACGTTATGAACAACAGCTGGATGGGGAGAAGTATCTATGTTTGCAGCGGCAACCAAGCTGTGCTTAAGGCGCTTCCCAACTTTCCACCTACTTTGAAAGTAATTCAGGAATGCAAGAGCTCTCTGAATGCTGTGGGAAGGATAAATTCTTTGAGTCTCCTTTGGGTTCCAGGCCATCGCTTAACTGGAAATGGGATCGTTCATGAACTTGCAAGGCATCTCAGACAGCTTCCTCAGGACCTGCACCGGAACTTGGTCTGCCGGGGTTCTCAGATCTGTCAAGAGCATAGCATACATACCTCCATTGGATGCACACAAAAAAAAAGGAAGCTCCACACAACGCTAATAAGAAAACTGCAACACTTTTGCTATCTTGAAACAGAAAGGACTATAGAAAGTTTATTGGTGTTGCCACGGGGAACTTCTCTTTTGTCAAGAAAGGTTAAGTGATATCACACTTTGTGAATCCTGTAGAGAGAAAGACGATACCGCGGATTCGCTGTGAATGTCCTGCGTTTTCTCGCTTCGGGTTACAAATTTCCGGCGCAGACATGGAGAGAGCTGGTGACTTAACTTAGGCCCCTTGACTGCGAAGACAACAGTAGGCTTAAGTGTATAAACAACACATTTCTGATTGATTGACTATTAACAGTTGCCAAGTTACCATACAAAAAAGGAAGGAGATCGTCCATCAAACTAAATTCTAACAATGCTCAATCTTCTTCCTTTTTCTGGTGTTATGTGCATCGTGGTCTCGAAGGGATCACAGCTGTCCCACTTAAATGCTTCACACTAGTGATTCTTCGTAGGATAGTCAACCGCTGACTATATGCAATATTAAAAAAAAAAACCCATACTCCATCACAACCCGGATTAAAGCCTCAGCAAACTGACCCAATTTTCACTCCCGAAATATAAGCAGTCGTATTCCTTAGGAATATTAAAATCTCTCAACAATCCCGTTTGCATTTCAATTTATGAATTGAAATCCAGGCCTTACTGTCATCTCCATATTAAAAACGTGCTTCACATTCTTAAAAAGGAACCACAAAAAAAAAAAGAACCCCAAAACCATCAAAATTCCTCCTTCGTTCATCATTCTGTTGTCGAAAAAAGAAAAAAAACCAACCAACAGACACCAAAATTTTCCCATAAGAAATTCAACACTCTTTGTGCTATATAATCGTCGTTTACGCTTACCTTTTGAAATTATCTGTGTACCTCTAGAGCAGGTAATTAAATCCATAAAGGAAACTCTACAACCCTGTTTGGATGGTTGTTGTTAATAATGATGTTGATGTTCTTGGTAAAGATGAGGAGTAGTTCTTAAAAGAGCACCTCTCAAGTATCCATCATCCCTGATCTCATGGGAAATTAATTGTCTTCGGTATTTTTCTATCTTTTGTTATCCTTACATTCACTCCTTTTTCATTCTTTATTTTTTCTATTATTTCTTTCTTCTTTCTTTTGTATATGGAATTAAATCAAATGAAAAACTTAACGCACTAGTTTTTGCTCGAACTATTTTTCACTCGATCAGGTAATTACACAATAATTGATCATGGCTGATATTTTCTTCAGCGGCAAGGAAGCAAACAACACAATGGAATTGGAATCAATAATATTTGTGGGGAGCGAGCGATAAATAATTATTTTCAAGACACATGGTTTAGCAGAATATCTGAAATAGTTGAATCCCTTAATCACTTCACTATACTTTTAAGACTCGATGGTCAGAAAAAAATTTCTAATTGGGAGACTTCAAGGATCCTTTTTCCAAATTCCAAAATGGCACTTGGAATTACTTCTCTTTCTTGCTCCCTTTTAATATCCAAGGAATTTGGAAGAAATCTCTCTGATCGCAATTTGTTTCCCACTAATTGTCGACAATCAAAATAAAATAATCCCATTCACATCACATCCTGGCCCAGTTAATGTACAAAAGCAAAACCGCACAAAAAAAAATCAAAACGAAACAACAATAAAACAAAAAATTATTCGAAAATGCACAAAACTGAGAAGGAAAAGAACACGCAGTGTAGCTCGATCCGCGCGATGAACTAATCAAGCGCGATGGTCAAAATGGTACTGTGGAGCGATCGACCAAGAAAACGTTACCACAGTCTCACGTTTCGTACGCAGCTTAGGCCGCACAGTTGGCGTGGAAAAATCTCAGTTAATCTGTTGTGTCGGTTGCTGTACTCTACTCAGGTCTCGGCTCTCAGGTCTCAGGTGAGGCACCAAACCAACAACAAACCATCATACCTGGCTCAGAGAACGGTGAGGAGAAGACGAGGAGACAAGCAGTGGTAAACGAAGCGAATAAACGTTCTGATCCCAGGACCAGGGAAGGGGGCTGGACCGAAGGTAAACACATAACAGAAGTTCGATTAGAGCTACAGTGGCGGCCACAGCCACTTCACACAACTCTTTCGGTTTGAATATTGAGTGGCATGGCAACCGGTATTGGTTGCAATCGGAGTTTGTAATGTAAGCCTCTCTCACCTTTAAGTTCGAGGAGATTACAATTCGATACTCGATCGAAGGTTGCTTGATGCTTGCCTACAATTCTATTGATCAAAGATCGACGAACGAAGATGATGTGTAAACAAAAAACAAAAATCAAAACACACAGCAGTCAAGAATTCCGGCTTGAGGCTGTCTTCAACACAAGTTGGGATTAACAGCTGCTGCGTTGCCAAGTTTTCTACCGGCAATCGATTTGTTACTAGGCTCAATTATTTTAAAGAAAATTTCAACTAAGTTCTTTGGCGAGGGCAATAAAATAATATCGAATGTGACTTGAATTCCTAGAATTTGGATTTCCCAAGCGAAATCATTAATCACGGGAAAATAATTTGGATACGTAAAAGGCGTTCGCTGAACTGTATAAGGTGTGTGGTAAGTTGGAATTAAATGTACTGAGAGACCAAGACCGTAAAATATCAATCCGAACAATGAAATAACTTTAGTCGCGAAATATGGTAAATTGTTTTGGTTGTTATGTTTGCTTGAAGAATTGATTAGGCTAATAGAATTAAATTGCTAGTTAAGCGAAAGAGATAATGTGAAACGTTTTGAAATAGAAATACTTGCAATAGAATGTAAGTGGAGGGAACATACGTATGTGGTTCATGTTGGGAGATATGGATAAGTTCATTTGTTTAATAAAAACTTACATGAGGTGTATAGCTACTATTAAGCCGTTGTTATGTAATGGAGTTGCTGGAGCTCCGCCTAAGCTCCTATCTTACTAATGGGACAATGTTTAACAGGTACAAAAATAAAAATAAATAAAAAGGTTGGCGCAACAGAGCGAGGAGTCCCGGGGCCAAGCGCATTGCTCACAACCATTGCCTTTGTGAAGGAATGGAGGGGACCTACAATTTTCCGCCGATTCCGATCGGCTGTTCGAGAAAGTGCTTTTCATGGCATTGAGTTTACCATCGGAGGACTTTGCCAATTCCTTGCAAATGGTGATACACGTGAAAAAATTTTTGCTTCAGTTGGGATTCGAACCACGAACCTTCCGTTTATTAGGCAGACATGATTACCATTACGTCACGGATAACAAATAGAAAGCGAGAACTCAAAAACTGCTTTAATCTATCCAAATTAGAGAAACATAGATACTGAAGGATTTACCTACCTACCTAGTTCCTATACTGAAACAAATATCAATGTTGACGCTTGTTACTTTGGTAGAGAAAAAAAAAGAAGCATGAGTCTTATAAAGGTCAAAAAAACTGAAGGCGGAAAATCGAATTAGGACAAATCCTGCATACTCTGAAAATGAATAATTAGACTTCAAAGGAAAAAAGGTTCGATATGTCCTTTGAAGTCGCAAGACCTTAATGAATCATACTGATATAGACATTCAGACAGGCTAGGCCCCTCCGCATCCTGATTCCAATGCATGAAACTGGAATATGGAAAGAAAATGGATACCTAGAGCGAGATTCGAATCCACGCATTCGGCCTATCTACTGGAACACCACTGCATCACGGCTGCCCTAAAAAAAGCGTCAATTATAGTCATCTCTAGAAGCATATCGGGTTTTCAGAAACCTATGGCCTCTGCTTTCTCCGTTGTTTGGCACTCTCACGGGTCACAACTCATTGGTCTTATGATGAGAATGGCCATTAGCACATCGAACTTATGTAAAGGATGCCAAGACGAAGAGTTAGAAGAAGGATCATTGCACTTCCTCACACTAGGAAAAAAGGCTATACGGAAGATACTTCTTCGACGCTGGATGACACCTATAACCTCCCGCTGAACAGCATCCTAAGGTTCATTCAAGGCCTCAAATGGTTCAGGGATGGTTCTCAACCCCAATAACCTAGTCACCAACTAAATTCTATGCTATTTATGACCCCCACTTTCTCATTACCGCTCGCGATTGCATGCCTCATCCAGCCTATCCTATGCTCTAGGTTTAATTCTGTATCGTTTAACTAGTGTCAAACAGGACACTACGAGAAAACACTTTTGTAGCCAATTCTGCCGAAGACACTGTTCATGCACCCAGAGAGCATATTCTGGGAGATTTTTGATGTGGTAAACTTAGATCTAATCAACGGAACTGCTCCAAAAAGTCAGGTTTTCGAGAATGAAACATGTTTGCCGAAATTTATGGATTATAACCTGGGAGAGAGCGATTTTGTATCTGAATTTAAGTTTGACACGTAAAATACTCCGAAGAATTTGTTTTTTTACACAAATCCATTCTGAATTTCTTACAAGGCTTTTAAAATATGGCAGCCATGCTCATTAATGGCCATTCGGGCCAGATATGGGTTCAGCGCTTAAACGTCATTAGGCGGGTGTGAAAAAATTTTACCTATTCAATTTTGTGGGTCAAATATCTTAAAAAATGGGAGATGTTATAGAATTTTTAGGATCACGTTTTCCATTCCAAGTTGTCAAATTAATATACTTAGCGTGTGACAAAAATCTTGATTAGTGTCAAGAGTGAAGTAGCGAGATTCGTTTTTCTATCAAAGATAATGAGCTAACTACGTTCTATGGCTAAGGATTTTCGAACGAACACTTTTAGCTGGCAAAACCTCTGCGTAAACTTTTCCATCTTTCTTCTTCTGCTGGGTTCTTTCCGAGCAAATGGAAAACTGCATTTGTCCAGCCGGTCCCTAAAAAAGGCGAATCTTCCTCCCTCTCCCATTACCGTCCAATTGCACTAACGTCCCTTCTTTCCAAGATCATGGAAACGTTGATAAACCGTCATCTTATGAAATATCTTGAAGAACGAAAGTTTCTTAATGATCGTCAGTACGGCTTTCGTAGCAAACGGTCCACTGGTGATTTGATGGCATATCTCACCGAAAGGTGGAACCAATCATTACATTGTTTTTGAGAAAGTAAGATTATTGCTCTTGATATTTCTAAAGCATTTGATAGAGTTTGGCATCAGGCTCTTTTATCGAAAATGCAAGCTTTTGGTATCGATGAGTCTCTTCTTCGTTGGATTAAAAACTACCTTTCCGACCGTTCAATACAAGTTGTATTGGATGGCTTCAAGTCAGATACCCACTTCATAAATGCTGGTGTGCCTTCCCCAGAGCTCCGTTTTGTCTCCGACTCTCTTCCTCATTTTCATCAATGATCTCTTGTCTGAAACTTTAAATCCTCTCAATTCTCTTGCCGACGGACGACTCGACCCTCAGCTTTTCATATTCGGTTCCAAATTGACGTCCTTGCTCTCGGATGTGGAACTGAAACGGTTGTGTATGATAAGCTCATTGAATTCTGACCTTGACAGCATTGTTACATTTGGTCTTATGAACCGAGTAGAATTCAATGCTTCTAAAACTCAATGCTGTCTCTTGTCGTTGAAGCTTAACATTCCCCCATTGCCATTATCCACGAAATAATCTCTGAAACAATTTAGCCGCAACACCCGCCTCGCTAGGAATGCTCATCAGTTTTACTTTGAGCCCAACTTCGGGCGTACAGTCAAGTATAGAGATTCATATTTTAGTCGCACCACCCGAATGTGGAATGCTCTTCCTGGCTCTGTGTTTCCCCTTCATTGCGATTCACAAAAATTCTAAAGTAACGTGCATCGATGTCTCCTTTTAAATCCTCTCCTGTTTTCCTAAATACTCGCTCTGTGTTCTACAACATTGTAAGGGTAGTCATAACCCTTAAAACGCTTATAGGAGAGCGAGAGTATGAATGTAGGATGCCCACGTCTAACTTGTTATTTGCTCAGTCCCACGCCAGATCATGAGACACAAATTTGGTACATATGTTAATTTAATTTAAAGGATAGTTCACTAATGCCTTTATGCTGACTACTGACTACTTGCAACACTGAGTTGCAAGTGTACAAGTAAAGAGCGACTTGTAGGATTATGTTCATTACAGAATTTTCTTACACTTGTCATAATTCATTTGTATTTCAAGTACTTGCAGTTTTTTCGTCACTGGCCAGGGATATCTTAACGCTGCCGATGCGGTATCAAGGTGAATTAGGATAGGTAGGTTTATAAAACGGATTATTTCTGATCAAGAACAGTTTTGAGGCATATAATTTATGGTTTTGAATCCGGAAAACACATTGACCTAAGACCGAAACTATCAAGAACTCTAATTTATGCAGCAGGGCGCCTACCAATGGCTTAATGAATTAGAATATTGCCAGAACTAAGATGCTTATACTCATTTTATGGAACGGTAAACCATAACAAACATTAAATCAAGTTTAACTACAGCTTAGATCATTTTCTTCAAGTTTTCAAGAAAATAGTCCACGTTAGCATTAAATTTTCACAAACATTCAAGTCATACGAATATTCCCATGACTTGAGTTCATACTTTACGAGGACATTACAATAATTCTATTTTTAATAATATAGCCATGGCTATACTTTACTCTTATAAACTCGACTTTAGAGAAAACCAAAAACTTCTAATTATCTTTGAATGGAAGCCTTGATTGCTGTTTTGGTCTCAACTCATTTATCAATTTCAACCCACCTCCTTCGATCATATGGTTATTTTTTTTTTTTTTTTGTTTTTCATCCATGCGCATTTGAAAGAAGTATCTTCTTCTAAAACCGTTCTTCATCATGTAAATAATAATCATTCCTTGCAATCCGAAAACTAAATAGCATTTTAATATGCACGTTGGCTTCTTTTTAAACCACACAATTAACGCTGCAGACAGTAGATAAATCACTTTAGTAAGTATATTCGATTACCAACCAGTCTTCTTTGAGTTGATTTTTTCTGGCATTCCACATCCACATCCTAAAACAAAACAGAAAACAAAAAACATCCCAAGACAATAGGGCTCATTCAACCAATTCTTTTAGCGTTTAATTATTAAAATACTTGGAGTCGGCCGAAAGTTGAAGAACTTAAACCGCATCCGTCTCTGTGGTAATTGCCGTCACACATTCAATGTGGCAAGCTCAGCAGAGTTATACTAGCCAGTTTCAGTCGCTGTTTTTAGGTTCTGGTTTCTGTTTTATTTTTTTGTTTTGTTATCTCGATAATTGATTACAGGTAGCCAGCTCCAGACGGCCGCCAACTTGGTCATACATCGGATCCAGATGAATGGAAAAAAAGGGCGACTCAACGCTCGGATAGGGATTCAAATGAATTGGATTACAGATCGAATTCCTTAATTCAGGTATAATTAACAATATTTCAACATTAATTTCAAGCATTTAAAGGGATTTATAATCCTTTGAGATGAGACTGCTGCCCACCGGACCATGAACGAGATTTGACCGCCAGCTAGTTAGTTGAGTTATGGATGTGGACGGACATGGGTACATGGGATGCTGTTCTGTTAATGTGAGCATGGTGGTAATATGAGTAGAAGAGATATTGTTCGCCAAAGGGTTAGTATATTTGCGGAACTTGAGTTAAATTGATGCTGCAACAAAGATACATATGAATGGATGATGTACGAGTATTGTAAGGTGGAATTAATGTTTGTAAGCCTAGGTTTGAGACAAAAGAACGAATGAGTGCATTCAAGGTGAAACCTAATCGACAAAAAATCAAGAACGTGAAGTAGTTCGAGGCCCTCTGCCCGTTTATGCCATTCGTCGCTTAATAATTTATTAACAAAATGAAATCACTAAGTGATGCCAAATCAAGAAAGAGGATTATTTTATTAGTATGCGACAAAGATCATATTTTCGGAGCAGAAACACTGTTTTCGAATCGAGTCGATGGCGATTATACTTAATTTTAAGGCTTCGATATAAAATTGGTGGCTAGATTGACATGTATTTTGTATTTACGTTCTGAACCAGAACTTTCCTTTCTTCAGCTTCCTTCAGGTTCCTGGGAAAGAAGTGCCTAGGATTGCTTGCCATAAAAAGCCACAACTGAGCCAAAGAAGCGCTCTAAGGTATGCCGCATTTCTTTCAACCATGCGATATACAAGCAGTGGAGGAGACCTACAAATGCTTGCCAGCTCCAATCGTCTAAGTGGTAAAGCGCTTTTCATGGCAGTGTAGTTACTTTCGATGGGTTTCCCAAGTCCTTATCAGAGCGATACACGTGGAACAACAATTGGCTGTCCCAGGAACTGGAATTCCAGTCCCAGGAACCTGGATTTCGAGGGAAATCCAAAAGCACCTAACTTCAGATAAATTATTTGGTGTGAGATTTTACCAAATGCTTTCGAGAAGTCCGTAGTGACTACGTCAACTTCGTAGCCATGTTCAAGAGCACAGAGCGTCGTAGAAACAAATTGGGTTGTTTGTGGAAATGAAAATCGTTTGAATTCGTTAATTGAAGCCCTGGGGTCGTCGTGTGGTCGCCAAACGCCAGACGTTTTTTGAAAAACCTAAATTCACTCTGAATGCAAAAGTGGGTGCTTTTTGAGCAATGGGTTTTTCCTCAACTAGGTTTTTTCTGAGGCGAGTTTAGGTAATGAACAGGGCTCTCAAATGGTATGTATTTTTGTTCAATTGAAAGGAATGTGTGGTGATTTTATGTTTCTGAGGACTGGAAAACCTAGGATTTTTTTTTTTTTTTTGACAATTCATAGGGTTGGCAAGGAAACCTGGGTCAACCCTGCGCAAATTTCAATGAACGAACCTAATAGAGATCGACTAATCAGTCATATCATAAGTCAAAATTCACAAATCACAATACAGCAACATCATACACCGCCGAACATGCTCGTTTGCATTATCACCTACACGACGAACACATTTGCCGAATATTTGTTCATTCATTGCCGTTTTATTTAATCCGCGACGACGTTCACGGCACGGCAAAAATTAGGTTTGCTTCATAGCAAAAATCAGGTTTACTGGCGAGTATAGCCCTACATGGTGAACATCGAACCCAACAAACATGACTAAACCGAAATTTTTCGACAACAGCGAGCGGCTTGCGTGCTGCTCGTGAACCACCCCCTAGCCCCTACACGTAGAAAATAAAGCGAGCACGAACATGTTCGACGAGCATGTTCGTCGTTTTGGGCTAGCTTTACCTACCTTACAATATGACAGTGACAATGCTCTTACGTCTACATAGTACACGTTTTTCTGTGCTTCACAAATCACTATCAGGTATCAGTTGCTTGCTTTTCAACTTATAGAAACGCACATTTGAGTGAGTAGTATTTTGTATTCATTACTCGTATCAGTGTGGTGTTGAGTTGTTTGGTGTGTGGTCTTTTTTTTATCATATTTTCACTGGTGTTTGTTGAATTCTTGTATAAACAAATTAATTATAAATTAGAAAAGTTTTTCACTAAGACAGTGCGATGTGCTTTAAAGTCAAAAAACTGTTATGAGCGCTTTTGGGTGAGTCAGAGTTCTGTGTACGTAAATAGAAATCATCTCAATCTGGATAGTTTAAACAGAGATATCTACTGGCCATTTTTTTCATACACAATTATACATAGGTATCTACAGTGAAATAAAGTACTCATCATGATTTATATATGTCGTTTTCCATTGGTTTCACTCGGGGAAGCACTCATTTTAAAAACCAATGGAACACCCCAAATTGTTTCTATTCAGTTTAACGTAATTTCCTTTGTGTGAGTAAAACACCTATGGTTCTTAAAAAATATTCTTTGAAGAAAACTTTGTTTTTGACATTTGAGTAACATGTTTTTGTGCTTCTTGAGTCGATTCTCACTTCAAATTGAGAAGCCGCTGTCACTCCTCAGAATCATGAGAAGCGTTCTTTTTGCATGGAACGGTTTGAGAATGCTTCTGGACGCTCCTGGACGGTTCTTTTCGTCCAATGGAAAGTGACAATAGTAAAGCAATGGTGAAAGTCGGCCACAAGTCCTGAAAAATATATCTACAAATTTCTTTTCTACTGTTTAAAACTTTCTTTTTGTCTTCTTGCAGTTGCGGACCTGTACGTACGTAGCGACAACGGTTTTGCAATAAAACATTTGGCTCTTATCACACAAAAAAAAGAACAAATGTTATTTTGTGTCCACCATCGCTGGATGCAGTTCATGTAAATTAAACGATAACAAGTCACCTACTTAGGTCTCATGTAGGCATCCCCGAGATAACAATAAGGTTTTCGCTATCAACAAACGACATCATCCCCACATATTGCAATTTTTGTTTTTCTTCCAATGCGATAAGGAAACTACTGTCAGCTGAAATAGTGGTATACCTAACCTACTTAATTCTACGAAACGATGCCACTTGTACCGAAAATAACAGAAATATGCTCAAAGAGATTCCAAGACTTCCGCGATGAACAAAAGTTCTGTGATGTGACCCTGATCTCAGATCCTGAAAATTTTGAAATCAACGCCCACAGAATGGTACTCTCCGCAGCAAGCGACTTTTTTCTGAAAATGTTTACCGCACAAATGCAAGAGTCCTACAAAAATGATATAACAATACACGGTGTAGATGGTGTGTCATTGAAGTCAGTTGTTGACTACATTTACACTAACTCTATTGCACTGAAGCCTGACACGGTTGAGAATATTATAAAAGCAGCCCACCTGTTCGGGATCACCCCTTTACAGACAATATGCAGTGACTTTATGGCCAAACAGCTCGATCTGTGTAATTGCTTGGAAGCCAATCAATTTGCAGAGCAATACGGTTTCGAAAAACTTGCGAAGCTATCAGAAAAGTTTGTTTGTGAGAATTTTATGGAAATTCGTGAAAAGAAAGTGTTTTTAGAATTGAGTGTCGATCAGTTGAGTAAATTCCTTTCGAGTGACAACTTGCAAACAGATTGCGAGGAGGATGTCTTTAGAAGTGTTAAGTTGTGGGTGGATTATGATGTAGTCCATCGGGAGAAACACATGGAAACACTTGTTCAGCATGTACGCTGTGACATGTTGTCGGCTGAATTCATTGCAAATGAAATGAAAACAAGAGGTTCGAAGGCACTTACAAGTGATGCACATAAGCGACTTTTGTCCCAAAAACGCTCAGAGGAGGTAGTGGTTCGGAGAAAGGGTAAGCAACTGTTTACAACTTTCAGCTGGGACAAACGCAAAAGAACGTTTTACGTTTTGTTATATTATCCTAAACCAGACGAATGGATCTGTAAATCAATGCCACCTCCGCCCGATGACCGAACATATTATGCAAGCACTTATTTGAAAGAAAAATCAATTATTATTGCTGGTGGGTCATTACACGATCACATTAGCGAAGTTGAAAGCAGTGCTTATTGTTTAGATTTGGAAACTTCCAGGTGGACCTCGTTTACCGCACTCATAACACCAAGGCGTTCGTTCAAAATGACTTCGATAGGTGAATTTATTTATGTGGTTGGAGGGCTCACTAGTGGCATGCGTTTTAATGATACTGTGGATAGGTGGGATCCGGCATCAAATCAATGGACAACGATAGCTTCTTTGAAAGTAGTTCCTTTCAAGAAAACTTCAGAGTATTTTCATGTTGCTGCTTCTTCCAGTTTGTTATGCATATCCGTTCAAGAACAGGAAACAAAATGGCAACATTTACTCTTCGATCACTCAAATATGCAATTCAAAGTCTCTTTCACACAAAACTCTTATGAAAGGCTTTTAACAACCAGTTTTGTCAACGAAAAGCTTTTAATGACAGTATTTGAATATTCAACTGCTTTCTACAATTGCAAATCAATGGAAATGTCTCATAGAGCATCTATTGAACCACCGATTAGTAATGAGTGGGCATCCGTTTGTGATGATCAAATAATCGAATATGGTAATAATTATTTTAAGATTTATAAATATAATGAAAATTTGAAGTCTTGGGAAATGCACACTGATAAAAAGTTTAAAAGCACTGAAAATAATTTTGAGAAGAGGGAACATACATTTTTAGTTTCATTGTAAGAAAGGTTATTCCAAGCTTGTGTAAAAATCAGTGCCTTTTTGTATTATTATTCTCAATAAATTATAAAAATCAGAGAGCGTGTGTTTTATTTTCCTGGAACACATTGGACACGTTTACGAGCCTATCGGATATGCTATCCCCGATAGCGGTATCCAAGATACTTTTTGAATGATTTAGGTATCTTTTTCTGGTTTCCGACGACAGCTCAATGCTTATCGTATTTCTCACTACCATTGCTTTTGTAATGGAATGGAGGGGACCTACAATTTTCTACCGATTTCGAATGGCTCATCGAGAAAGACCTTTTCATGGGAATGAATTTTCTATCTTAGGACTTGACAATTCCTCGCTAAAGGCGATACCAGTGAAAAACATTTTTGGTTTCTGTAGGGAAACGAACCACGAACCTAAAGGCAGACTAGCTAATCATCACGAAACTGGAACCAGTCGATAACAGCTGTGAAATATAAAAAGTCAAATTCAAACATTCAAAATATCGTTGCTAGACTACTAGAATTTTTTTTCGAATCAACATGAAAGAAACAACAAAAAATTTTCTTCAGCTGATCACTTTAGTAGAAAGGTACGAGTACAACAAAAATTCTAATATGCCTTTACATAACTTTTTGGTAGAAATTGGGTTGTGCATCTGATAAATGCTTAAAAGAAATCTGCTACTGCGGGAGCAAAGCGATGATCCTAGTTGAGGCATTACCTGAAGAGCTCTTCAAAAGCCATTACACACAGGGATAAATAGAACTCTTCTTCATGCATCAAAAAATAATCTGAGGGGATGATGGTGTGATACTTCTGTGTTGTGTAGAGGTAAGTCTGTCGAAAGGGAAAGCCCCGATAAAAACGCAGGAAAATTGTTGGCAGTAAACAACCATGTCCATAAAAATAAAGAAATAATAAGGGATGAAATCACAAAAAAAAAAACGCTCAGAAAAAACAAATGTTGGAGACTGGTAAAGGACCTGTTGATCGATGAATGAAATATCTTCTTATGTAGTATCCCACGTAAACAGGGTGATTAGCTGAACCGCTGGTCTACGAAGTGGTACTTAAAACTACCTTTAGGTAAACAATCTACAAGTCTGTTTTCAGGTATGGTCGCTATGTCTCTGGGCTTACGGATTAAGGTCAATAGATTGCGAAGTAAATACTCAATTTTGACAACCCAAAGCACAGGGCGAAGTAATGCCAAGCAAAGCATCAGAATTCTATGAACTCATTGTCTCGTGGAAGTCCTTGTAGGGCGACTTGAGTTGACTTGAGACGAGAAAAAAATTCTCAATTCTCTGAAAGACAGTGGTGTGTGGTGCCCTTGGCGTAATGGTTGCAAACGTGGTTGATATCTCACCTGAGAGCATTCAACGGATATCTCCTGTCGCGAGAAGCGCTTTCTTACTTAAGCCTGAACTACATCGAAACACAAAGTGAAAAAAGTAAAAAACTAAATAAAGTAAAAGCTTTTAAAATACACTCATATTACTGCGTGACACCTGTTGGCAACATTAGAAAAACTCCGAAAAGCTTTTTGACGGTTAAATATTCCAAAACAATAAACAATTTGTTAAAAAAGAAAAATTTCTGTTTTCGGGAGCTGGTTATGGTTAATGTACAATTACAATAAATTTAATTGAATATGCTTCAATATACTTTAAAATTTGAAAACACAGTTGACATTTGCTTTAATTTTATAATTTTCAAAATTCGTTTGAAACTAAGAAAGAGCTTTTGTTATGAAAACTCTAGGATTTTAGTGATGAAAGCGTTACCTTTCAAGAAAAATAAACAAAATTATTATTTGATTGTGGTTGTTTTCAAAAAATAGTTCAAAGTGAGAGATCCGACATGGGCTAGCTTTTTTCAAACACACTTTTTTTAAAAACTGAGAGGAAGAGATTTTAATTTGTTTTTGATAGAGGAGTTCGGAATATCATTTGACTTTTTCAAGAAACTTTTTACTTTGTGTTTCGATGTAATTCAGGCTTTAGGCGTTCGGAATCGCCATAAAATCGTAAGTTCTTGAAATGCTTCAAATGGCCCACAGACTAAATACCTATGTCTGAAACCGGTGTCTATCTGTGAAGCGAAATTCTAAGAAGTTAGCTCTTAAGTATCGTCGCACCATTCTATCCAATATCGTCTCAACCTTAAAGGCTATACCAGTGTGTGACACCTTTGGCTTATTCAATTGCTTGTACTTTCGAAAATTCCCTGTGAAAGCGGCAAGGTCGTATCTTAATAAGTTTTTGAATGGACGGGTTCTGATATATAGAACAAATATATATCTCACTGACATAAGCCGCGATAGTTGGGACTTTAAAACGTTTTTCTCAGAACGAAAGTTTTCAAAATTGCTGCAGCATGATATCATAACTCAAAGAGAAATTGACCGATCGGCTTTAAATTGAAACGGAGTATTCTTGAATATAAATTTACTATAGATACCTACGATTGGTTGAAAATTTTCAATTTGGTGTTTAAAAAAACACTAAAATTTTTTATCCCAAAAAACGAAACTTTTTTCAAATTTACGTCCTTTTGTTTGTTTTTCGTATTTTTCAAAAATCATATGCATCATGTATAGGAAATACCCTCAACTTTAATAACCTTATTGAATTTTTTGTGTCAGCTACTCATTTGGCCGGAATCATGTCAGCAGTTGGGGAAATTTTTTCTGCAACTCGGAAGACAGCAGCTATTTTTTCAATATTTTTGTAAAATCAAATTTTTTAAAAATAAACTTTATCATATCCACCAAGCTTTAAAACATTCTATCGAGAACTTTCTTTAAAAGACAAATCCCGAAAATCACCTTATTTTTCTTGGGTTACACAGGTATAGGCTTAAGGGGCTCGGCGAGTTTCTCATTTTCAAAAAAATCGATATTTTTTTTTCATTTTTCAATACGTAAACATCTCAAAAATGATGTCCTAAAATATTGGAATGATATCTTGGATATTTTTGAAACGGCAGAGTATAGAAGAGAAGCATCTCGGGCGCTCGAACTCCTGCTCTGAAAACTTTAAACGCGTATTTCTCAAAACTGCATTTTTCAAATTTGCCGCTGCTGTATAACTCACGCAAATATTAATGAATCGTCTTAAATTTTTAACTGCATACTCTCTATATGTTTTTACACACAGCCATTTACAACTTTTACGATCGGATGAAAATTGTAATTTTGACAGCCATCGAAAGACGATTGGCGGAATTTGGACTTTTTTTTTTAAATTGCTGATATTTTGTCAATTTTCAATCTTTCACTATAATTATGGATGGCTGTATGGGAAAAAGGGTTTTCTTTAAAGCCATCTCTTTATTTTCCTGTTACAGGTACCAGAAAAATTAAAAAAAAGCGGCAAATTGACGGCTTCTAATTTCAAGGAGCTCAAGAAATGGTCCATATCTCTCTTGGATTTCAATACCTCAACTCGAAATTTCGTGAAAATTTACATGAATATGTGTATAATAAGGTTATAGAACATTTGAAGCTATAGTTTTTTCTTACACGCCTTCAAAAAATCACCTCCATTTGCGCCCGAGAAACTAGCCGAGCCCCTTAATGGTATTTAAGATCAATTAGTTCTTTAGCATGAACGGTTCTCCTTCCAGTTCCGCTACCGATAGCTATTTTTGTACCGTACCAAGGGTAGGGGGTTCATTTTTGCCATTGCCCCATGATTTTATTGGAAACGCTCTTTCATTTTCTTTCTTTAATCGGAGAATTCTCCTTAAATCGTTCATTAACTTGTCCATGCCCACAGGGCACAGGTTCATCGATAGCATTCCAATTAAGAATTTCGACCTTAGTCTAGTCCATGACTTCATTTTAAAGATCATAGTTTATTTTCCTGCGACTTTTTTAAGCATTTACCACTGCTTTCCCATGCGTTCGGGCACATGAGTCCTTGCCATTACTCATTTTGATCTTTGTGAGTACAGGCTTCTGTTGAAAAGAAGGTGGTTGTCATTTCCTTGTAGCCAAAATCCACACTTGATTTCTAAGTTTGTCGATCGTAACAAAAATCTTACAAAATAACATCAAATTCAAAGGGCTGTTTTCCTACCAAAAATTAAATTTCGAGATGCTTTCATAAAAAGTAAACGCAGGAAGCTCTTAGTTACGTGTGAACATTATTGCCCATTGAGCGAAAATTAAATGGTATACAACTCAAACACTTTCCAACTTGTTTTTGTTACAAAACACAAACCTCACTCGTAGTCCTAAGACTTAATAGGCGAACGTTTGGATTTTTTTGTGTTTAGTACAATAATAATTTCAAACGCGTCTCCCTATAATTTGGCATAATTAAACCATAGCTCTGCTAAACCATCAATCTCGTTTATGCTCAGTCCATTAAGGCTGTAATTTTGCACACAATTTTTCATTTTATTAGTCGAAAGTCTTTTTTATTCCTTAACTCTCTGTCGTCTGCACCTCTTTAACCCAAGGAACACTTTGCACTTAATGAAGGCCTCACGCTTTTAAACTGCTTCACTCCCCCTCTCTTCCTTCAGTCGACAGTCGACACACAAACAACAAAAAGTTTTTAATTAAATTATTTAAAAGGCATTCAGAAGAAGAAGAAAAAACAAAAACAGTAAATTCCTCATCGTAAGTCTCTCTGTGTATGACAAATGCATTCACTTTCAATTTTGTTGCGGGTATCAGAGATTCCAATGATATAACCGATTACTTCTTCCTCCATCCGCATCTCAGTAGGTGAGCGTTGTTACTAACATACACTCCTACATATCTATAGCGGTGACTTTCGAAAAAGACTTTCAATCAAAAGCCAAGCAACAGCAACAACAACAATAACAACAAAACCACATCAACAGCAACTTTTGCAATCAAACATTCACTTTGCATGGACCATTTGCCAATGCAAAACGCACTGGCTACGGCAAAGAATGATTAATTATTATCTCAAGCCCGCAGTTACAGTTTGCTTCAAAAATAAAAATCAACTATCACCGTTGTACCTAGGTCCGCCACTGGGCTTCAGTTAGAGAGCAGTTAATACTAAGCGAACAACGTGCTATCAAAGAGCCAATCTTTGCCGGCCAAAGAACTCTGGGGCTTCTTGGGTTTGAACTGGTGGATGGTGCGGGTTGCCCGGCAAGCCAACAACTTCTCAATGCCGTTCAAGGTTGTTTGCTGTTGATAATATACACGATGAATATTTATGTGTATGACTGAGTGAGTGTGTGTGTCTGTTGCCATACATGATGGCATAGAGCCTCTCGCATGCCCAAAGATTTATTCTTCATTTCTCTTTGCGTCTCTTCGCTTGATTTGTTAGTGGAACTTTTAATCATTTAACAAGTTCGTTCGTCTTTCATTTTGGTATTCTTCTTGGGTGAATATGTCCCGCAATTGACAGTTTCGTGTTTTGATTATTTATTTGGTTTTGGCGTTTTTTTTTCTTGAATATTTGTGCGTTTGGACAGGAGTTTGTTTTCTTTTTATTATGAGTATTTTTTTATGAGCACATAGCCACTTGAGGAAAAACCCCTCTGGTCAAAGCACTGTGATGTTACCTACAAACATGTCCGTCCAAGTAGCGGAGATAGTGAAGGTAAATTATTTCAGAACACGTAGGATTAAGGTCGACTCACTCCCATTAGTATTTTTCCTAGAAATATATGGTGTCAAAGCTTTGATGACAAGCCTTAGCTTTTTTAAAAACCGTAGTTCACTCCACACTTTTTTTACACTCATCAAAACACTCTGAGTGTTTAGTCAAAAAAAAGGAAGGAGTTTACGAGTGTTGGATATGGTTACACTGGACAAACGGTTTCAATTCCCACACTAGGTGGTTTGATCCAGAGCCCCACGCCCCCCATAGAGAGATGAGCAAAAATTCACAAAACATTTTGTCCTTCATTTTTACTCACAACTGCATTCCAAAAGGAAATATGAATTTCACAAAGTGACCACTTCACCTAATTGCAATCAAATAACATATTTCTTTCTTTGGCTGGCATATCTGCAACTTCACTTGAAACAAAATTATCTGGTGGCATATACGAGTGAATGCCATTAACGAATTCTTGTTTAATGCAAGCGGGAGTCCCTTAACACGTACCTTAGCCTTTTTTCTTAACCAGGCACATTGCAATAAGGTAAGAAGTGGTAACTAGCGCCTGCTTATTTCTGCGAAGCGGGTAAGCAGGTACTCCTAGTGATAACTAGACTTTTAATTAATTTCAGATCGGATGTTCAGGTACGTGATTTAGATTGGTTTTGTGCAAAGTAAATAAATTTCTAAAATGCCGACAGAACGAGATTAGAAACAGACGTCGCACGTTGGTCGTTTCAAGAAGCAAGATGAATAACTTTGCAAGGTTCAGTGGAGTGAATTGATGTTTTGTTTACTTTTTTTTTTGTTTTCTTTATTCTTTTTAAAAAATTCTGGTATTTGATTAACTTGAAGGCCACAAGTTGTTCGCCTTTGAAATTGTTTCGAAAGTTTATTTATTTTGCACTCAATTGAAATAACAGATAAATGTGTAGGAATGCTAAGGAGGTGGCTGTGACGGTGCATATGGCCTTAACAGGCTACTTAAGTTATGCTTATGCTTTGTGTGTGGCAGTGACATGTGGATGGTCAAAGACAATGTTTAATATAAACAAAACTCAAAAAATATAGGTACTTGAATGGGAATCTGGTAGCGCAATGCTGATTTAGGTTTGGAAGTCAGCTGTTTTGTTTGTTATTTTTGTGCTTAAATAAGCTTCCGTTGTTTTTTGAAGGAGCAAAAATATTGTTTTTTATTTTTTATTTGATGTGCGGAATTCACTTCCCATAAAATTAATGTCTTCACCATTCCACCGCTTACTTGATTAGTTGGACATTAAAGTTCGGGGCGAGCTCTCTCTAGTTTTGCACTCTAAGCCGATAGAGGTATTCTGCCACTTGATTGAGCTTCTCTTCCTTGACTTTCCTACAATAATTTTTCGAAAACCCGTCGAGCCGAGCGGCTGATGTCCTTTACTTACTTACTTACTTACTTAGAACTGTGATTCGGGGGGAACTGGGAACTCAACCAACATCATTCGATAAACCGATGATAATGATGATGAGCTAGCCCGAAATCGATCGGGCTAGCTCTCTTCAGTTGAGCACTCTAAGTAGGTTGAGGTCTTCTTCGACTTGATTTCGCCATCTAAGAAGAGTTCTTACCCTTCCACGACTTCCCTGCAATAAGCTTTCGAAAACTTGTCGAGCCTTGATGTCCATCCGCTCTTCATATCCAAGCCATCGTAGTCTCATGATGCGTACTTTTCTAACAAGCTGTTCTCATGTCGCGGAACAGCTCATATACAGCTAGTTGTTGTATCTTCTTCTTTACACATTGTCTTCACATACGGATACAAAGATCAATCAGAGTATTTTTCTGTCGAAACGGCCTCATGTGCCGCTTTTGATAAGGTTCATGCCTCCGCGCCGTAAAGCAAGGACTGGGATAATCAAAGTTTTATAAACAGCTACCTTGGTTTTTCTAAGATTGTTTTGTTACACCTCAGATCTCTAGCCACTAGAAGGAGAAAAAACAGACTCCAACAAAATTTTTTTAAAAACCGCCAATGACAGGTGGTCATCTTTAGAAACTTGCCGGGTTTCCAGAAACCTATGGCCAGATATTTCCAAAAAAAAACAGAATTCTAACTCAGCTGGGCTCGACTCTCTCCGTTGATTGGCATTCTGACGGGACGTCACAACTCATTGGGTACCCACATGATGGGAATAGGCATTAGCACATCCAACTCATGTAGAGGATGCCAGGACGAAAAGGGAGAGGAAGGATCATTCAACTTCCTCTGTAAGTTTCCTAGGCCCACACAAGGAAAAAAACCCTCGGAGAATACTTCTTCAACAATCTGGGCAACATCTCTAACCTCCCACTAAACAGGATCCTTAAATTCATTCAGGGCTCCAAATGGTTCAGTGGGTGTTCCCAACCCTAATAACCCAGCCACAAACCCAATCATCTGCCACCAAACTCCTCCATCTCCTCATCCTTTGTTATCCGGGGCAGACAATGGATCCTTGAGATCCGAGACGAAGTCCTGTACTACCTCGAAGTTATGTCTGTCTATTGTGACATTAATCCAATTCAATTATCATGAGAATGTACTCGATGTTCCTGTAAAGAGTAGAAATATTTTCACTAGAGATTCCAGGAGCGTCAATGAATGAACATTTATATGGAACAAGAGGAGGTCTATTTTCACTCATCTTCAAGCTGTAGCCAACCAGTTAAAGTCGGACAATACTTTGATGCTTCTGAACATTTTCGGACCTACAATTGAGTTCAGTAGTGCATAAGAATATATTTTTGTGTATTTAAATCTACTTACAGAAAAGTGATGGCTTCTTAAACTAACAAAAAGTGTTTTTTTTTTTAGACTTGTGGGTGTCAAGAAGAAATAAAACGCATACAATTTGAAATTATCTTCAAAAATTTAACTTTTTTATAAAGACAAAAGTCTGCCATTATTCACTTCAAAGATGATTTGGTTTTTCGACCTCTTTTTGCAGCTTTTGAGGCCGTATGTCAGCAATAACGAACTGGATATTCTCTCCTAAGGCGTCAATAGCATCGGACTTATTAGAGTAGACAAGCGACTGCACATCACCCACACAAAAAATAGTGTAGCGGTGTTCAATCGACCGATCTTGGAGGTAACTCACAGGCTTAAAACTCGGAAAATGGCATAGAAATGGAGAAATCGGTGTCAAGAGAAATTTCGTTTCGAGACATTTTACCGAAAGTACGCAGTGCCCAGTGGTTGTGCGGCTTCAATTCTTTTATAATAAAATGGCAAACCAAACTGAGCATAAATCAAGAGAAAACTCTCAAAAAGACCAACTCCGAAAAAGGTTTAGCTGGATTAAAAACCACACGTCTAAAAACAGGAAGTGTCTAAATGCACTCACGTTAGGCTCTGTAACACGATCTTATTCTACTCATCTGTGATGAGAAAGGTTTCCTACTTCCTAAACTCTGGTTCTGGCAACATCAGCAGATTTTCAACTCAAACAACTGCATTCAAATTGACCACTCTGAAACCCTCTTCTATTTGAAATTACTGAATGGTTTCCTTGTAAACGAACCAACACTTTTTCTTCCTCTCTTGATTTACTCGGAAAGGAGTTGTTAAACGGACATTTTTACAACTCAAACGGCTCGTGTTGGGTGCATATAGACACGTCCAAAAAAACACCCTTTATGAGTACCATCCAACTTTTAAGTTCTCATATCAACGTATGCCAATTAAATTTCCATAAACACATGCAACAATGTCCGAAGTGGCAGTCAATACATCAAAAAAAGGTGCGGTCCTTGAGTAACAAAAGAACTGAAGCACCTTTCCGCTCTACCTTTCCCCCTCAGTTCAATTTTACATGAATTTCCAATAAATAAATACTCAAGTGATCCTTTGGCGGGAAAACCAGCAAATTCACCCATTTACCCCCCTGGGGCCAAACAATTGATGATTTTTATTTCTAGATTCGAATGCAATGTTCGAACAAAATATACAAAACCCAATTCAGCACCGCAATGTCAGACTTGTGGACTGCCAGCTGCCTGCCACTGCCACTAGTGCGCAGCAATGCAAAAATGATTTAAAACCCAACTCCATTTGTGCAATCAATTCAATTACAGACACGCCCCTGCATCTCGCGAATTAATTTGCGTGTCCTGAACAATCTGTATCTGCTGCTATAGTGCAGTGTGAAGCGGCTCCGAGCTCGGCAACAAACGGGCATACCACGGAGGGGGTGACTTTCGTATATGTTCTGTATTTGTTGTTTCATTATGCGAATTGTCGCTGTCGGAAATCGGTGGCCGGAGGCCATGTGCATCCAGCCCCAAGTTTGGGTTGTGCGCGTTGACGTCTGACTAATGTCGTCGTTGTTCGATGTCGTCGAAGTCGTTGTCGGCTTACAGACGCTTCGCGTCTTCGCGACAACACACAACGACGACTTTTTCAGCTGCGCGCATAAATTTTTGCTTTTAATTTTTCATATCAATGCGCGCGGCAAAGACGAATTTATAATTTTGGGATTCGCAGCGCTAAGAATGGCAATTTTATGCATGAGACAAGCCCACTGTTGTTAGTCGCAGATTGCCATGCACCATAACGTAAAAAGCACTAAAAGGTGTTGACAAGTTAAGGGGAGGCAAAGAACGCAACAAATTTGACAGGATATGTGTTGTGTATGTGCGAATATGCAAGACACACAGGATATTTGGCTTATTATTTATTTTCCATGGATAAATCATCGTTCTTTCTCGCGGATGACTGGCTGCGTGCGTGTGACGAATTTGTTGGATGCGTTGTTGGATGGCAGCACTTAAAAGACGTTTATTGCTGGCTCATGGACGGGAATGCTAATGAATGATGGTTTTCGTTAAATTGTGGATTAACAATTTTTCTTCTTGTGAAGGAAAACCAACTATGGGTGACAGAGGGTGTGTGTTGGCATGTGGAACTGAATGGTTGTGGTTTCTCCACACCTATTCCATTGACTTTTTTTAAACATTGCTTCCTTTGCATTGTTGGTCATCCAACACTGTATAGTGCTTTAAACAGTTAAAACAGAATTCTTGTAAGGCAACGCATACATTGTTTCTACTAGCTGAGGGTTAAGAATGTTCTGATTGTAATGAATGAATTCAGTCAAAGATTTATCTAGAACCAATAACTTTACAACACTACACTGCATAAATGTCTTTTTGGTTGGATAAGGCGCAAGTTGAAAGCGAACCCAGTATAGACAGAGATTTTTCATATTATTGACTCAAGGTTACTTAAGAAGGCACTATCAATAGGCCACCAGGTTGGACTAGAACATCTACCATGAACATACATATCAATTATTTTGGAGAAGTGTCTCTAATTTCGCACATCATTTTGGTTGGTGTCCGCGACACCAGTTTTGACCTCCACCTTGAAGTTATCTCGAACACGCCATTTCATACTCTAAAGTCTAAAACATACGCAAAAGTTTATTTTCATGACCAGAATTCTTATGAATTCTCGAAAAAGGAATCGCAGTTCCTTCTGCAGCTTCTGAAGTTACATTAAAATATCAACACAGCTCTGACCCACCAACGAGCTAGATAACCTATCTGAATGTAATCGGAATTACATTTTCTTTTCTCTTTTTTTTTTTTTTAGAAACAACGTAGAGTGACAGAGATGGCTTTGCACATCGCTCAGAACTGGGACCACTTTTCTTAAGCAGTTTTACCAAATTACAAATCACGTAAATGCCATATATCACAGAACAGCAATGGAATCTGTTTGAGTAGTATTATAAAAATATCAGTGATAAGCTCATCTAAATTGGAGCTATTGGGCTTCAAAAGACCACACTGCTGAAACCTCAAGAAAATTCATATAACCTGTCAAATGCAACGCGATTTGTCGCATTAATATTAAGGCTTTAGTGCGTCAGTTTGACTGCTTATCTCACTTTTCGATAATATAGAAGAAAAAACGCTTTGAATAATGGAGCTACGGGTTATTCAATCAAGTCTTAAACTAATTCGTCACAAATTTAAATATTTAACGTTTGACTGGTTGTAACGAAAAGAAAATTCTCCGTCTCTACTTTCCAACCAGGGGCTTTAGAACATTAGACAATTGGCTTGAATCCAATATTTCAACTTTCGGCTAAAGAGTAAATTTACAATTGGTGCTGACCCTCACCACTGGTGGGGGTAATCAGATTTTAGATACTCATTTCTAATGTATCCTTATACTAATGAACCATTTCGAGCTTACAATGAAGCGGGAGAGACAGAGGACGTTGATGTGAGTAAGATCACTAGGGTCATCGAAGAAATACGATCCTAGGTGTATCCTACGTTTGTGAGAGGTGAGAAATAGATTCCTCCTTCTCATCATCAATACAGCTTCTGCAAAAAGAGAAAAGGAGTCAGTGGTGCGGTCTCTTGTTCAGTTGTCTTATCTGTAGTCTCTCGAGAAGAAAGAAGAGCAACACCCAAAGGCTTTACTCTTGTAAGACCATCCTTTTTGTACACATGGAGTGTAATCGCTTTGAAGGGGTAGTTTATCACTCTTTCGCATTCAGCCAGAGGAGCGAGGGACTCTTTGTTGAGTACCAGAAGGACATTCATATGGAGTCTTTTGGGTTCTTCTAACTTGTCGATCTTCCAATTCTGAGTTGGATGATGTGGGTTGCTCTTTTTATTGATGCGGAGGATATCGTCCCCGCTCTCGGTCTGCGAGAGATAGCATCCTTTGTGATAACCTCGAGTTTTGCACCAAGCCAAAGCTCTCCCAGTTTGCTGACGGCGATCTTTAGTAATTATAATAATCTTTGGTCAGCACAAGTGATCAGTTTCATCCATTAGTTCGATTTGAAATAGAAATACATTCTATCCCACTGTCGGACCTGGGTGAAACGCAAATTTTTAGGCGATTTCCTGAAATCTTTTTGTCTTTTTTGATAAACTTTAAGGTTTAGGCTTAGGTGCTGTCGGAAAAGCGACCGATGCACTTAAGCCAATCATAGCTTGAAAAATTGATTAACTATTTATACCACTTTGAGTTTACCTTAAAGCGATTAAGACTATGAATGTTTATGATCCTACAATTGCTTGAATCATTGACAAAGAGTTCTCCCAAATGTACCTTACGTCTTTGAAATATAGCAGAGTATGTGAAAAGAAGATGTGGAATCTTTCCCACTTCTGCTTCGCTCAACCAGTTTCAAAAGAATGCATTTGATGAGATACTGAGACTTGCGACATGTCCACCTATGAGACAATGTCTGGTCAATACACCGATTATGGATAAAATACGCAGTCTTGATTGAAGCTAAGCAGACTAACCCCCACCGCCAATACAATGTAGTTCAGATTGTCTTTAGATGCATTCCCTGAAAATGATCATAACAGATCATCTTCACTAAGGGCGTTTTGACACGATATCAAACGTTTTATGACCCTGGTTGGTATAATTTTGGATGCTGGAAGGGACGCGGACGACGTGACGCCATGTAGGGGGTACTAGTTACATAATTGGAAGGTTCATGCAATATCTCCGAATGTAAACGTGTATAGTTCTTGTGATGATGCGTTTGTGCTTTCCTCGTTATTCTTTTAAACTTTCAAGGTAAAGTTTAGCTACACAAACTTAGTCTTACCTTGGGTATCATAGTTAGGCCAGCGAATTCATACTGAGCACTACAATAGCACATCAGAAGGTTCCTCAACTTCACAACTTTATAATCAATAGTAGGTAGCAATGGGTTTCCTTATGCTATGATTTTTTTATGGGAGAGTTCAGCTGGTATTCTAATGCGGATTCTTACTTTGAATTTGCCACAACTTCGAGTATTGCACCAGGCCAGAGTGTCTCTATAGACGCCTAGCAGCTTATACAGATTGCACGATCTGTTTTCATCAAACGCGCTAAATTTGAGATTTGACTCGTTTTTGGTGCCATCCTGCATCCTCAAAGGTGCACTCCACACCGGATTCTCCATGATGAGAGCCCATCAGGAGACCTGGAGCTCTTTAAGAACCATCGTTCAGTAATCAAGAGAGATCGTACAATACACATTGCTTATGTCTGCTATGGATGCAATGTTTTTGTCCTTGCTCTCTGTTCTTGTGGAGTAACTGTTATGCACCTTCGAACGCTTTAGTTTAACGCTTTACGTGGAGTTTCTGCTGGACGAGATTTTGGCAAGAATATTAAAGCTTTTATCTTAGTTCGTAGAAAAGGTTACAGCCTAGCCACTAATTGTATTCAAGACAGTGAGCTGTCAATATGATTATTTCTTCCTTAACTCCAAAAATGTATACTAAGTTACTTTCAAACCTTAATATAAAACGGTTCATTTTTAGGAACAGTTATTTTATTTTAACCTACCAAAGACTGCCTTAAAAGAAGAAACCGTCTTAAAATCTACAAAATTCATTAATTAAAATCCTGTTTCGCTACGCAGCGCAGGTGAGTGGCCTTCTTAAAACCTAAACGCTTAACCCATCCGAAAAGTCTTAATTGATAAGGTGTCAAGCGGCAAGTTCAAACCATTAATTTACCAAAATATTAACGATATACTTGTGGCACGAACACAGCCTTGTCTCATGTCTGTCACTATGACTCGCACTATCTTAATGATGTTCCCCTATACGTTCCACATCCAAAGCTACTGATTTAGACCGACCGACTGACTCTGTGCCCTCCTGTTGTGTCATTAAAAATGAAAATGCTCTCCAATCGTACGCAGTCAAGTAGACATTCTTGAAGCACAACATGATTGCTCTATTTGATGAGTATGAGAAAAAGTGGATATCATTTCCATTAACTTGTTTACTCTTTGTTTTAAGAGAAGACACGTCGCGTCGCGTCGGTCGTGTTACTTAAATTCATATCAGACGACGGCAGTAGATTGACGTCGTGGCCGATGCAGAGGCACCTGATGATTAACTTATATTTGTATTCAAATTAAGACTAAAACGACTCATTGGGTAATGGGTATTGGGAAATAGTCGATGACACCCACATAAAAAGAAGCCCCGGTGGGAAGAAAACATAGATCCAGTCACTGGACAGCAAGTTAAGGGAAACAATCAGCAACGCGAATGAAAAAGTGTTGGAATGTTTATGGTCCTTCAGCTGTCAAACATCAAATCCTCATTAAGATGTTGAAACATCTCAATGATCGTGAGAAGTTGCTTTGCAGTTTTCCTTAACAGTGCGCGGCTACTGTATCTTACTTAAATCCCAATAAATCAAAAAGAAAAGAAACGATACGACGATCGTCGTCACAAAATATCGATCCGGCCTAGTTTCTTTCTTTCAGAAGGTACCTATACCTACTTCTTTTTTTTTTTGTATTTTTTGTAGTTTGTTCACATTTAGATACTTTTGCCGTTTTTGTGTTTGGGCCAAGTTGTGAAATGCTACCGCAGTCGTATATATCGAGCAGATGCAATTGTTGCTGCACGATCTTGCCAATTTATAGCCGAACAGTCATCCTAAGTAAGGATGATGATGTTGTTTGGTGATCCTACAACGAGAGGGAGCACACTACTGGTACTTGGTTTAGCAGATAGTAGCGCAGCGGTATTCCATCGGTCACATGCAAGAACGGTGTTATTGTGCGCTGCCAACTTGAGCCAATTTGTTGCGTGCGCACATGGCCTGGCTAGCAGTGGAGTGGTTACTTGACGTTACAACATTACTTTGCAATCGTTTTTGCCCCTGTCTCTCGGTCCCTAAACAGCAACAAGCCGCTTAATGTCTCTAAAAGATGTAACTATACCTCATCAGTAGTTCATGTGTGCGAGTGAGTGGAATGGTTGTCTTAAGTGCAGTTTTGTATATCTGGTGGATATCTCATTAGATTATTATTAGTTATGGTTCGAACATCGAGATGCAGGAACCAAAATTTGTTGCTCTTTGATGATGTTACGCTTGAGTTGCAATGATTAATGTCTCAATGGATTCCAATGTGATATGGAAAAGTTTTCGTGTTTTAATTCGCAACGGTTAACTTGGAGAGCAAATTGAAATTATGTTTTTCAACCAAAAGGGGGCTAACATAGTCTCAGCAAACCAGTAATGAAGTCATTGTCGGAGTCGGAGTTGGATAATAATTGAAATATCGATTGGTACTGCGGTGTGCAGCTTTGAAGTAGCATTTATAGTGGGAACTTTGTAACTTACAACGAGAGCAGAAAAACAATGACATTAGGGGGAAGTATTTCTTTTACACAGCATTGATCCTTCGAGATTTATAAAAAGCGGCAACCGGTGCATCAAAGGAGCTTTTATAACTATAGTAAAACTAATACGATTCGAAACGTAGTTTAGTGGTAAGGAACTAGGAAGCTACCAACTTAAAGCTTTAGCAAAGAAACAAGGTTTTTGGCTTTACTCAAATTTCCAGCTTTTTCTGTAAAGGAATCAGCGTCGTCTGTACAGAGAATCAAGTTTCCTGGCACTAGCACCGTGAGTAACTTCAACTGCTAATCATGCCTCAGCGTTGGCAGTGCCACACGCAAAAATTGGTATCTTCGTTCACAGCTCGTTGGCGAAAAAGAGATCACAATCTTTGAATTGAAATCAAAGCTAATCACTTGCTTTAGCTAAGAGCTGAACGTAAAATTAAACTTTGGTGGGACCCTGGTCTAATGGTTAGTATATGTTTGCCTGTTACGCGGGATGTTCGTGGTTCGAATCCCAAAAGAAACCAAAAAAACTACGTCGTGAGCATCGTCACTACTGGCCTATTCCCACTGGGACAAAAACGTAGTTAAACGCTTACGAAAACCAGTTTTATTAGTTTTATTACGTTTATTTATTCATTGCCATGAAAAGCGCTTTCTCGATTAGCCGTTCGGGCCCGGCAGAAAATTGTAGGTCCCGTCCATTTCCTCATGGTTGTGAGAAGTGCGCTAGTCCTAGGGCTCCTCGCTCTGCTGTGCCACCTTATTTATTTTTTTTATTTATTTATTTTATTTTTATTTTACGCTTATTTATTGCAAACAAAAATGGAGTCGAACATAAATTATGTGCTCGAAGTAAAGGGAAAACGTTTGTTATGCGACAGCTGTTTTGGGTGAACAGCTTGTATCCTGTACACCCACCACTAGTTTTCCTATGGTTTTCATCAAAAACGACTTGAAACATCTCGTTTAACATTTGGTTTAAGAAATGAAAACTTGCGTTTTGTCCCGGTGGGAATAGGCTATAGCGCTGAGCATGGACGACGACCTGTGCAAAGTATAAGGAAATATTTAGGAGGACACTCCAAACTTTGCCATTGCCGTCATTCTGATGCTCAAGCGGTTTGTTCTGCATAAGAAACAGGAACCAAAGAAAGACATTTTTCGACGGTATAATAGATTTGGTTAGGTTAGGTTAAAATGGCTGTCAGGAAAACAAACTGACACACTTAGACCAATATTAGGTCCATTGTGATACCATAGAAATTATGCGAAGGAGTACCTCACTTAACAAAACCATTTGGAGCTTATAATAAAACAAAGGAGATGCAGGGGATCTGTGTTCACCAGATCGCTTGGATCATCAAGAAAATATTTTCCTAGATGCCGTTTTCTTTTAAAGGAGAGTGCAGGACATGAGCAGAGGAGGTGTGGAATTGTCTCCTCCTCCTCCTCCTCATCTAAACAACTTCTGCAGAAGTCATTAGAGGAAACGCCGAGTCTTATGGCGTGTCTTCCTATCAGACAATGTCCGGTGATGACATTGATTACGGAGCTAACGTGCAATCTGGTTATGGGTAACAAATGTCTTGTGCTTTTTGGATCTAGTCCTGGAAATAACTGTTGTTGTTGGACCTTGCTTAGATTATCGCTGTTGGTCCTTTTATCAAGAGCGGTCCAGCATACCACTACTCCGTATGTGAGTATTGGTCTGATGACCAATGACGGTATAATGCAACTTGTTTCTATTTCCGCGATATAAAAAGGAAACAAAGTAGACGTCATTGCCACAAATTTTAGCAAGGCTTTCGATAAAATCTCTCACACTTAAATCCTCTTTAAAATTTCCTTCCTCGGATTCAGTCTTATCCTACGCAAATAGATCTCTTCATTCTACTCTTTAACTTCGTTTAAGGCAACTTCCGGATGTACCCCAAGGAAGCCATCTTGGACCTTTCTTTTTCAACCTTGCTAATAATCATGCCGAGAAGATCATCCAATATTCTTCTGTCTCCCTTTATGGTGATGACTCCAAACAAAGTTACCACCTACAAAGTTACCTCCGCTGGTCGGGACTCTATCCTCCTTCAAAAAGACATCAGTTCGTTCGTCACCTGTGTAGTAAAAATGTCCTTCAAATAGACATTGTCAAATGAGAGGCCATAAATTTATCTCTCAAAAGTAAAAGACCTCTCGCCAGATTGTATCATCTCCAGCCAAAACGTTCCCATGTTGCCAAATCTCTCCATATGCCCTATGTTCGTCCTCTCCTCTTTTTTTGAGTATGTACATATAGAAATTTTGGGCTCCATATCAAATACCGAAAGCGTTCAACATCTTTTTCTGCTCTTTGTCCTTCGGGATCCCTACAGTACGCCGTTAGAAACATCCTTACCGCAAACGTCTCTAAATTACTCGCCGATATAGAGGAATTCTCCACAGATTGTTGAATAGAACTTTTCTTTTCATTGTAGGCCCTGAGTATGGTGTTTACACATGCTAGGCATCACAGTGAATCTAAACTGGTCTAAATCTAAATGTAACATCAGCTGGAAATCCATTAACCTAACCGAAACATGGGTTAGTGCTATGGACTGTGATACACATCTAGTATGGACATTGGACACCATGTGATAGTTTTTTGGTATTCACTTGAATGGAATGGCGCTGCATTTGCCAAAATCATGGCTAACATATCACACTGGACTCATACTGCCGATGTAGAATTATTGTGTACACAGTTGCAAAAATGCAACCTACTCTATTCTAACGATTTTTTATGCAAAGTTGCAAAAATATAACTGACTTTATTCCCAGTCTAACGATGCGATGTTGGAAACAAGAGATGCTTCCAATTACTGTAGCTGACCAATCTACCAGACGTAGAGTTATCAAAAAATTTTGTATATATGTAAATTCAAGTAAAATAAGTGTGCTTTTGAGTTCGACAACGACTGAACACCAGCAAACACTGATCTCTTATTTTTGGTTTTATTCTGTGCTGTTGCTATCCCCCCCACCAGCAGTTAGGTGGTATTAGTACAAAGTTAGATAGCCTATGTACAAGTCGATTCACTTGCTTCTCGTGGTATCTATACCAGATGTGTATCAAATGCATAGTTCTACGCAAATTGATTCTTGGAGACATTAAAACAGGAGCAAAATCAATTTTTAACCCAAGATCAAACGATACATACCAGTTTGAGGTTTACTCTCAAGTTACTAATGAGACTTGAACTGATTTTTCAATGAAAAGTCAGGATGAACAACCCACACATCAATACACTCGGCTTCAGTAAACCAATCTCCGCTTGGATATCGAAAGCAGCAATTTTTTTTTCAAATTTGAAGCGTTCCAGTTGAGTGGAGTCAAAGTTCAAGTATTTTCCCCAGTAAATAAATAAAAACAAAACAAAAATTAAGCTTCACACGACATCCTATAGCACTGCTTCCATTCTCAAAGGAAAGACAACGACAGGTGGCAAAAACCTTGCTTCTGTTAAGTAAACAATATCGATTCCGTGCAACAATTTACTGACACTCTTTTCTTCTTTAAGCTCGTGAGACAACAAAGTACTTGCATAACAAATGGCTCCTCTTAAATCGGAGAAGTTCAAACATAACCCACTGCCACCTGAAGAATTTTCGATAAGCTCACATAAAAAACCCCTTACATTCAATTCATTCCATCGACACCACATATACACTTCCTTACTAAAGGATCGCTCAAATAATCACTTTCGCTCCAGATAACAAATTCGCACCAAAAGTGCAGTCACGAGGAATAATAAGTAAAAACAAAACAAAAACCCCAAACCGTCGACGTCGCCGTCGCCGTCGCCGTCGTCCAGGAGAACATGCAATTTGCCGCCGAGTTTCGATCACCATAACGAACTCTCCGAATGGGCAATCTCACGGCGCGCGAGAGAAATATTATGCTCCGTGGTTGTATTTAACTCTTCTCTGTCGACAGGATGCATAAATGCATCTTCAATGGCATAGCATGGCATAAGCACCACACCGCCATGCCACCAATATCATTGCGCGCCCCGTCACAAGACTTTTGAGATACAGCAACAGCACGAGTAGCTTCGTTACGCTGCGGCCATCGCTAACAGTCGACTCGTTGCTGATCGTAACAGTCGCCGTCACATGAAACATAACATAAACATTTTCTGCCCCAAAAGGCAAAAATGAGCTTCGTTGGCCATATTTTGCACCAGATCCCTCGTATGCGGAAGACCTTTTGACTGCGTGAACGCAAAGTTATGGAAAATAAATAAAAACAAAAAAAAAAAACTGAGCAGGACATGGTGTCTACATAGGATGGTTCATGTAATACCCTATTTTCAGGTTCTTATAGAACGTCAGCCTCAGAGAATGAGTAAATATTTATTGTTTTGATTGGAAAATTTTTCATTTGTTTCATATTCTAGCGAAGGGTAGGAGCGATACGGGCTTTGAAAGTTTGAAGCTTGAAGCAGATACACACAGTCCATGTTTTATTGTATGGATAAAAGATTCAAAATCTTGAGATTAGGGGAGGAGCCATAGCTGGTTATATATTAAAACAAGCGATTGAGTTAAAAGAATTCACCCCCTTTAGTGAATTCGATCTTCAGCTATCGATCTTTAGCCATCGATCATCAGCTATCGATCTTCACAACTCAAATTTGAGTGGACGGACGCATTGATTCATTTGAAAATTTTTACTGCACGTTTTAAAATATGAGGCCTGCAGTTTTTAAAGTCAAAACATCCTTCTCTCTTCGAGCGGCTGAAGTGCTCAATGAGGTCATCGAGCTCAAAACTACGATCTATGATCTTTTCATATGAAACTCAAAACTCAAAACCTTATGATCAGCTCCCGATTGGCTCTTACGACTCTTCCGAGCAGAGCTGGACCTCTTGGCAGTTGATTTTGAGTTAATCTCCAAAGATGTCAAGATTCTTCACATAAACCCCGGCAATTCATTGAGAGATACGCTTATCAGTGTCTACATACCCTAGAGCGAATGGATCACACCAAAAAAAAATATTCCACACCGCAAAGACAAAGAATGATGTCGCTGCGAGGATGCTTAATGTCTTTCAGGCTTCATTAATAAAAGTATCCACAACTTGCAGACCAGGCCATATAAAAAAAAACTGATCATCGATGCGTTTGTAGATGTGTAGAATCAACCAACGATCGATTGTAGATCGAACTATCGAGGGGGAATCTATGCGACATAATCTTCAATGATGTACGAGGCTTAAGTGAAACTTGTGCTCAGTTGCGGGTGACGCGACGCAACACCGCAACATCATCAGATGAAATATCTCAATAAGGGAGAAAGATCGGATTCAACATGGCGCACAGTGTTACTGCGAACGCGCATATATTGGAGGACCACGTGAACATGCTTATTATGTGTTATTACCAGGCTTAGACATGGCAACGACACATTGTTTATGGTCGACATGACAAAATGACAACAACAACAACGACGACGAAGGGGACGACGACGACAATACAACACAGGAGCGGCAAATCTACCATGAAAAATGCTTAAGATTCATGTGCGTTTGCGATGTGCCAAAGTGGGACGCATAGTCTTAATGGCTACTCCCAGTGGATCGTTTAGTGTTAGATTTGGAATAATCTCCCTAAAACGGTCATCGACGGCGGCGGCCGGCGGCATGAGGCTTTTGTGTTCGACCATATGTCGTTGTTTCTAGAGTTCAGGCTTCAATAAACTGAATTGTTGCACCAGTGCAGTGGAATGGAAGAAGATTGGATGTGCGATGAAGTAGATATGAACAAAATGGATTATAAATCGTAGGACATTGGCTTGTTAGAGACGATTTATTCAGTCTTGGCTTTTGATTGAACTCGATGCCATACTTCAAATTGTTTGGCTGCATTTTGTAAAGATATTTAATTAATGTTTTGCTGGAAGGTTTTCTGCGCAGCAAGTCCCACTTATTTTGATATAAATGTCAGCTAGGAAGGGGTTGGCAAATATTCAAAGTCACCACGAAGAGTGTCTTAGTTTACAGCATTAGAGGGCAGAGGGGTAGATCTATTTTTGTTTCGGACAATTGGTTCGCAAACATCAACATATTGCTTTCGTATAATGAATTTATTGACATCTTTTTGGTATACTTTCCACCTGGACCTGAAATTAGACCATGTCGAAGTTTTAATCACAGCATAGAAGGGGAATCGGGTGAAACCCTTTAACGAGCCTCAAACGGAAGCTAATCGCATAAAAGTTGTGTTTTTGGAGAGGTTACATCTGGAGAAGCTGCACAATATAATTTTTATGTTTAAATAAAACGCATTTTAAAAGAGCTCATTAAACATACCGGAGGCCTGCCAAAACTTCTGTAGCACATTTCTTAGTCAAATTTTTAGTATCGGTCTTGTTTCCAAGTCGAAGTAGAGTTGAAAAGTTTTTTTTTTTTTTTATATAATTAACGCGCACATCAAGGGGTTATGACTACCCTTATAATGTTGTAAAACGCAGTGCGAGTATTTAGGAAAACAGGAGAGGATTTGAAAGGAGACATCGATGCACGTTGCTTTTGAATTTTTGTGAATCGTAATGAAGGGGAAAAACAGGGCCAGGTAGAGCATTCCACAATCGGGTTTGTGCGACTAAAATATGAATCTCTATACCTGACTGTACGCCCGAAGTTGGGCTCAAGGTAAAACTGATGAGCGTTCCTAGCGAGGCGGGTGTTGCGGCTAAATTGTTTCAGGGGAGGAATGCAACTGGCTATTTCACTAGAGCACTGTTTATAGAAAAAGCGATAAAAGAGACTGAGACAGGTAACGTTTCGACGACGTTCAAGAGAATCAATCAATTCTACGATTGAACTATCACCTATCAATCCCAACGCTTTATTTTATACCCTTTCAAGTAGGCGCAGACCCTCGGCGTGATGGTTAGCATGTCCACTTGCTAACCCAGAGGTTCGAGGTTCGAATCCCAGCTGAGACAAAAATGTTTTTCGACGGGTATCGCCTTTCGCGAGGAATTGGCAAGTCCCCCGTTAGTAAATTCATTGCCATGAAAAGCACTTTCTCAATTAGCCGTCCGGAAACAGCAGAAAAATGTAGGTCCCTTCCATTCCCTCACAAGGCATGGTTGTGAGAAATGCGCTAGGCCCAGGGGCTCCTCGCTCTGTTGCGCCACCCTATTTATTTATTTATTTATTTATTTATTTATTTTAAGTAGGCGCAAAGATGTTTGAGGAGCACCTGACCAGATATGGGAGTTATACTCCAGTTTTGGGCGGATGAAGGCCTTATAAATTTTAGCCAGATCAGAAGGGGTGAAGAACTTACTGCATCGTCTTAAGAAACCTTAGCATTTAGCAGCGTTTTTGGCGACTTCAAATATGTAGTCGTTCCAACGAAAATAAAAAGCTGTAAGTCGAGTCGTCAGCAAAACAGTTAACAGTTTCTGAAAATGAGGAAGAGAGTCGAATACAAAACGGAGCCCTGGGGCACACCTGCATTTATGAAGTGGGTATCAGACTTGAAGCCATCCAATACAACTTGTATTGAACGTTCGGAGAGGTAGTTTCTAATCCAACGAAGAAGAGACTCATGGATACCAAAAGCACGCATTTTCGATAGAAGAGCCTGATGCCAAACTCTATATCAAATGCTTTAGAAATATCAAGTGCAATAATCTCACTTTCTCCAAAACACAGTAAAGATTGGTTCCACTTTTCGGTGAGATATGCTATCAGATCACCCCAGTGGACCGTTTGCTACGAAAGCCGTACTGACGCTCTTTAAGAAAGTTTCGTTCTTCAAGATATTTCATAGGTTGACGGTTTATCAACGTTTCCATGACCTTGGAAAGAAGGGACGTTAGTGCAATTACCGGAAGGGGAGGAAGATTCGCCTTTTTGAGGGACTGGCTGGACAAATGCAGTTTTCCATCTGCTCGAAAAAGTCCCAGCAGAATAGGAAAGATGGAAAAGCTTACGCAGAGGTTTTGCCAGCGTAGACCTCTTCAGAATAACGGCGGGGATACCATCGGACCAGCGGATTTGTGTATATTGAGATCTTTGAGGACTCTCGCAACCGAGCGAGTTCGAAAAAATATCTGCTTCATCATAGAATCTACAGACTCAAGCGTTGAGTTTGCAGCAAATTGAGCTGCTTACAAATTGGCTTTATCTGCTCAATGAGAGGTTAGAGATGTCGCCCAGTTCATTGAAGAAGTATTTTCCGAGGGTTTTTTTTTCCTAGTGTGGGCCAAGTAGGGCCACTCACAAACGAAGTTGAATGGTTCCTCCTCTCCCTTTTCGTCCTGGCATCCTCTACGTAAGTCGGATGTGCTGATACCCATTATTATCATGTGGTAACCCAATGACCTGTTACCCGTTAGAATTCCAATTAACAAAGAGAGAGTTGAGGCCTGCTAAGCTTGAGCAGAAATTTGGTTTTTTTTTTAAATACCCGGACATAGGTTTCTTGAAACCCGGCATGTTTCTAAGGATGACCATAAGTTTCGGAGAGCTCTGTTTTTTTTATTGCTCTAGTGGTATGAGTGCAAAGATGTTCGTTTCGCTGTATTCGAACGTTGACCAAATTTTCGCCTTCTTATCAGTTATTTAAGTGGTACCCGTGGCGTGATGGTTAGCATGTCCACCTGCTAGCCCAGAGGTTCGGGGATCAAATCCCAGCAGAGGCAAAAATGTTTTTCCACGGGTATCGCCTTTCGCGAGGAATTGGCAAGTCCTCCGTTAGTAAATTCATTGCCATTAAAAGCGCTTTCTCAATTTGCCTTTCGGAACCGGCCGAAAATTGTAGGTCCCTTCCATTCCCTCACAAGGCATGGTTGTGAGAAATGCGCTAGGCCCAGGAGCTCCTCGCTCTGTTGTGCCACCCTATTTAATTATAGTGGTATGAGTGCTAAGATGTTCGTTTCGCTGTGTTCGAACGCTGACCAAATTTTCGCCTTCTATCAATAATTTTATTTTCGGTGTCCTGAAGTCCAAATGTAAGTTACGGTGTTCGTTGAGGCCTTAATTACTGCGACAGCTTTCTACTAATTTGGATTTTATGGAAATGGATGAGATAACTTAAATGGCCGCCAGGCTGCTTATGAAGATGTAAATATTTTTGCTGACCCCGTGTACATTCCCCTGATACCCTGGAATCAGAACCAGAAACGTTTGGTTTGATTAGAAATATATCGCTTTAAGAACAATCTTGTATAATGATGTTCGATTCTTCAGATCAAGATGAAAATCAAAGAATATTGGAAAATTGTAGCGCTGAAGTTGCTCTTAGACAGGAATTCCTTTCTTCCCACATGGAAGAATTAATGCAGAAAAACATTTTCTTAAATGAAAGGGCGTTTATCGAAAAGAATTTAAGCTTTTATCACCTTCTGCACTCAAAGACACCACCTGTAATAGACTTAACTCAAAGTAGACTTCTTAAAAATGACTTCTTTTGAAGTATTTTCTATGAATTAAATACATTCATAGAAAATACTTCAAAAGACAACATCCAAGTTTTATGTTTCATACTAAATTACCAAAATGGAATATTAAAAATTATTATCTTTCCATTTGTTTTTTTCCGTACCAGGAAAGTTACTTATTCTCATAAAAGACCTCAAGGTCCAGATTCAGGTTCGCATTTGAGGAGCTGAGCCATCAAATATTCGTAAACGTGGATATGTAAAAATATATGGCATTTTCAATTGGAATGTTGGTTAAAAATTTCGTTACTGAGTAAGATTGTCTCAACGCTTCTCCAAAAAATCTCTATCGGCTTGTTTTATATCTCTAAAGGCAACCGTGATTTCTTCCTCCAAAATGTACGGCCATGATCGGCGAAAGGCCGAAAAATCTTGTTTATAAAATTGATTGCTGTGCGTTGTTAAAAAGGAATCTTATGAAAACCCTTTCAATAGCTTCCGTCTCTATACCAACACGCTTTGTCGAAATTTTCCACCAGAAACTAAATTCTAAAAATGTTCCCACAGCTCTCATTTCAGCAAACAGCCTCCTGTGAAACAAAATATCCCCCGAACTGAATTCCTTTCCTGCTTTGTTAAAATAAAGGCATTTAGCATTCTAAAGAAAAAATATTCCATTTCACATAAATCAAAGCTAACGTAATCTGCTTCTTTTAGTCAAGACCACACAAATTCGCCCTTTGTCCTACTTTCGTGTTTCGTGTTACAACAAAAAAATGTCCTCTCTTCTGCCTAATTTTGTCCCGAATACCACAACCCACCGCGTCGCGCCGACTGCATCACGCCAGCTTCTGGCATTTATTTCCAATTCTGTGGAGTGAAAAATAAAAAGTTCGTATTAAAAAAAAACAAATAACAATCCGAAGGCGTAACCCGGAATCAGAGCAACAAAAAGTCCTATTCCTCACGATCTACCACAGCAGACAAGAGTCAACAGTTGCAGCTAGCAGCACACACATCACACAACAATACCAGCAACAACAACAACAATCCAACGATCAGTATCATAGAGTAATAAATTTACCCCACCTCCATACCCTCACCTAACCGACCGCCCGCCCGGTCCTGACCATTTACCTGGTAAACCAGTGAGTGTGTATCTTAAAGATACTTTTTACTCCGACCAGGTGGTAGACCCCAAAAATCGAAAGAAGGAAAAAGCTGATTTTGTATCCACATCTGTCCAACAGCACATGTAGTAAAAGTATCTAAGCCACAAACACTGGCACTGGACTATAATAAGCCACAACAAGCTCGGCCTGCATCCAAGAAGTTCCTTGACTATCCAAAGCCAATTCAAAATAGAAAAACAAAAATGTAACAACAAAAAAAAAGAAAGAAGGAAAAACCGGCAAATCGTAGAAATAGTTGCACAATGCACAATTATGCATTGTGTGGCTATTTAAAGAAAAATAAAAGGTGCAGTTGTTTGTTAGGTTTGGTAGTTTAGCCTGGATGTACCCTCTCCCAACCCATCCACCCTCTAACATCACAATGCAATAAATCCACTGATGATGGTGACGGTGAATTTGGTGCAAATTTAATCACGGCTCGTTGCCAGTAAATCTCTGCACATGCCAAAGACACATAGCCGGTGGTTGGAGATGGTGTTAAATCTTTGTCGGATCCTAGAGGACGCTTTCTGAGGACAGACAGTAGCTTCTGGTTACACTATGGCTTGGCTGGTATATGTATACTAGTAGGTACCTAGATAAACTGGGCTAAACCTTGTAGGAGAGAAGATTTTTGGTGTGGCAATTGGTAAGGAATATTAATCAGATAAACGTCGTCGTTTGCTTGGGAAAATGGAATAACTGTAAATGTTTTTTTTTTTTGGTGTTATTACAAAAAATATAGTGGAAAAGAATATCACCACGGAATGGTTTGAATTCAATAGGGAGTCGACGCGACGTGACGACACATTTTGCAAGACAGCATTTGTGGATTATTTGTATATGATTATGAATTGCTTGCCGTTTATGAAGTTTCAGGAAGCTAGTTATGCACCTAAGAAAGGAACAAATTAAAGAGGTTATAGAGTTGAACTGTTTTCTAGAACAATTTTGACCCAGCGCATAGGAAAATATTGAACCAGGAACAGAAACTGAGGCGATTCCAAGTGGAAAGGGCTTAGCTCGCAAAAAGAAAAACAAGAAGCAATGAAAAAACGTATAAACTAAAGCTAAACGTATATTTACACGTCTTTATTTTGACCGTAGAAGTCAGAGGCACTACAATAGCTTTCAAAGAAGCTTCTATTGAATCAAAACCAGGGCAGAATCAAATACTCACAAACAACCAGTCACACAAACTCACTGTTTGGAGCTATCACAATTCACAAGTAAGCAGAGAGCTTGAATATTCGTCCGTGGTTGAGAATTGAGATAACGAGTCGGCATCCTACCGCCGCGCCGGTAGTTCCGTTCGTAGTAAATAAGTTTTCTTATCAGTCAATTATACCCACTTCCTCTGCAGTGTAAGCCAATTTTTTTTAATGGAAATGAAAATAATTAAACGAGAAATGACTACAAAAGGGTAGAATAGAGCAACCCTTGTAAAAAGTTATGCCAAAATTCATGCACAGGTATATGTGTAGAATGTAGATGAACAGAGGGCTTTTAACGTTAGACAAATTAAATAATAGTTTAGTTTTTGATCACAAGATTGTGGTTAGCAAACTAGACTCTAAGAAATCTAAGGTCCCAATTAATTAGCAGATGCTAAGTCTGATAGGCTTTCTGTCCCGTATGCGAATCCTATGTCATCTGCAAAAGCTATTTACGCACCCTTGAAAGGCAGTTCAAACTTCAAACACAGAGTTGATATAAACTAGAAACAGTAGAGGTCCAATGACAGATTCTTGTGACACGCCTTATTTCTTACTAAAAAAAAAAAATAGGGTGGCGCAACAGAGCGAGGAGCCCCTGGGCCTAGCGCATTTCTCACAACCACTGCTTCTAATCATATTTAGTTTAGTTTAGTTTATTTGTCAATCAGAGAAACTCTTATAGACTAGATAACAAAAAGTGAATAAATTATTTCATAGAATTGAGAATTTCTTATCAAAGATTGGATAATATAAAAAAAAGCTTATTTTTGAACGCATCTCTTGAACAATTTTCAAAAAAATGTATTAAATTACAAACTAAGTTTGCCTCTTTGATGCACCTTGTTAATGGTTCATTGCAACCATAATTTGTTCTATGAAAACGTATAAAAAACAGATCACTTGCCCTGATGTTTCTTGGGGGGATACGAAAACTAATTCATTTAAAAGAAATGAACACTATACGAAAACTAAGAATGTCACGAACAAACATAATCAAAAAATATTTTCTTCTTATGCTGAGAGATTGCATTCCCATTAATAAGCATCTAGCATTATAACAAGGGATTTCAATATTCGAACTGAGTTTAAAGATAGCGTACCTAGTGAATCGCCTTTGAACTCTTTCTATTCTATCTGACGCATTAGAATAGAAAGGATTCCAAACAATGGAACAATACTCTAAAACGGATCGAACTAATGCAAAGTATAGTGCTTTAAGAGTAAAGATGTCAGATAGCTCCCGAGCGTTTCTTTTAATGAAGCCTAGCATCGAATTGCTTTTACTAATAATTAGATCCATATGAGGTTTAAAGGATAATTTTTCATCAAGAATTACACCTAGATCTTTTTTCTGATGGAGTCTTTCCAGGATAATATCCCCCAAATTATAATTATAATCAAAAAAGACCTTTTTTCTAAAACAAGTTAGCACTTGACACTTGTCTACATTCAGATGAAGAGAATTTGCATCGCACCGTTGTGAAAGCCTAAGAAAATCATTCTGAAGGAGTATACAGTCGTGTATGGACTCAACCTTTTTAAAGAGCTTTAGATCGTCAGCATAAAGAAGGCACTGCGAGTTAATGAATATATCAGATATATCATTAATGAATAAAAGGAATAGCAATGGTCCAATGTGACTTCCCTGTGGAACTCCCGATGGCACATAGATAGGATCGGAAAAATATTTATCAATTTTTACGATCTGAACACGCCCAGTTAAATAAGATTCAATCCATTTTAGTAAATTAGAATGGAAACCAAGGCAAGCGAGCTTATGGATTAGAATTGTATGTTTCACTCTTTCAAATTCTTTGTCAAAGTCAGTGAAAATTATATCTGTTTGCGAGTTATTTTCAAAATTCGAGATAACAAAGTTGACAAAGATAGACAAATTAGTAGCCGTTGATCTGCCAGGCATAAAACCATGTTGAAAGACTGATATGTGCTCTCGGACAACGAAAAGGATTTTTTCACTTATGATTTTTTCAAAAATTTTTGGGATTGTTGAGATTTTGCAAATAGGCCTATAATTGGAAACAATTTGTCTAGAACCTGCCTTAAATATAGGTGTAAGGAACGAAACTTTCCATTCGCTTAGAAACAAACCATTCTCCAATGATCGATTAAATAAAATCGAAAGAGGTAGATGTAATAGAATTTGCTGCATTTTTAAGAAATTGGGATGAGAATCCATCCGGCCCATTTGATTTTGAAGTATCGTAAGTATATTGGTAGCAAACATTTTTGAACTGCAACTTTGAATTGCTTATCAACAAAAATTAAATCAAGTATCCGACCCTGATCATTTTTACAGTCACTTGTTTGAATAATATCAAATTGTCTAAAAAAATCAACTACCAATGCCTCGGTCTCAGTGGTTACATCGAAAGGAACTAAATATTTTTCTTCATGATCAAAAGTCCAATTAATATCACCTAAATTAAAATCACCAGCATAAAAAACATGCTGGAGATTGGAAAGATTTTCAAGAATATCCTTACAATTGCTTAGATGTGTATCATATAATTCAATAGAACTTCTTGGTGGTATATAACTGCATATAATAAAAAGTTCTTCATTATTGCACAACGAAACATTGATAATTAATTGGTCAATATCATAAGTAGTCTCAAAGGAAGGTGAGTTTATTAGTTGTATGTTAGTTGTGAGTTTAGTAGTTTGTATTAGTTTTAAACTTTTGAGATCGAACCTCCAGATAAGACGTAAGCCATAAAAATATAGAACCCCTAAGACCTGCACACTCTATTGGTTTTTTACTAAAATTTTGGGGTTGACCTTTGTTATATCTATAAATGAGCCTGCGGTATACTTTGTGAAACCCATACTGAGAAGAAGCAAAGAAATTTTTTTTATCGAAGAATTTCATGATCCTTGTTTAAAAAAGTTTTTCAAAAACTTTACTTTACGGTAATAAAAGACTTTATCCTTGCCACCTTTTTTGAAAAGTGGTGCTACATCAGCACACTTCATTGCATCAGGAAAAATACCAAATGTCACGCTATTATTGAATACGTGTGTTCAGATGTCAATAACATTCCATTTGATGCTTTTTAACAGAAGGTTGGAAATATACCATCGTTTCCACAGCTATAAGAATTTTTAAGACTTTTGACACTTCTAGTGCTGTCATGGTTCAAAGACAAAACTAATTCTGTTTCTATTGTACACACTTCGATTAGAGTTCTGCCAAAATTTTGACCTTACATTTGGAAAGGTGTTTTCAGCTTAATTAACAAAATAGTTATATCAGCTATTTCGCGTTCATTCTTGTAAATAGAGTTGCTGATGCACAGTTCAATCGGGTTGTTTTCTATAGACGTTTTGTTTAGAATACTATTCAAAGCTTGTCATTCACGCCTGGAATTACCTTTAACAGAATTAAATTTATTTTGTATAATAAGCATCATTACATAATTTAGTTTCCTATTTAGGTTCATAACAGAGTTTTTGGTATTTCTTCTGTAATTTTCTACTTTGCTAAGCCGGGCGTCCAAAAATGGTAATTTTTCAGATTTTGAGGTCGAAGTGATAACCACATGAGTGACAAGTCCAACAATCTGAAAAATTTTCCTGATTACAAAAATTGTGTCCCTGATTTGGATTCAGCGTTCAGCCTTCTGCTTGCTGGAATTTCGAAGCTATTTAGTTTTTCACTTTTTAGTTAAGAAACCACACTCTGGTAATTTATTCACAACAAATTCTTCAAAATCTTGATGTCATGGTAACACTAACTTCTCGTGACTTTTTTTTTCATTCATTATTTTTAATAGACTTATTCTTTGAACGGTGGAACTCTACTTCACTATGGGCTTAATTCCCAAGTTCTAGAACCTCGCTATTTAGAAAGAGGGTACACTTAAGGCTCACAACTTTTTTTTGGATCGATGTGGTTACTTACATTGCGACAGGAAAGGTGAGCATATTTTTTCTCACATTTTTCTGGCTTTGCTCCTTCAAGTCGAGAAGAACATCACCAACTAATTTGATGTAATTAACGGCTGAACACAGAGGAACAACTATGTTACCTCTTCTAGATTAATCCTAAAGAGATTGGACAAGGTGTTGATATATACACGTGTGGTTGTTACGTGAGAGTTCTGGGTTCAAATCCCTAAAAAAATTGTTTCACTTGCATGATGCTCGAAATAGGCAAATATTTGTACTTAGGTCTCCTGCATTCCTCACGAGTTATGGTCGCGAAAAATGCGCTAGGCTATGGCACTCTCTATGATCTGTTGTGATGCCACCGTATTTATTCCCTCTTATTTTATAATAATTCAGAGTTTTCAAAAGTACGCTATTGAAGTTTTCAAGCTTCGAGCAGTGAGTCGAAAATGATAAGATATTGAAACGAAGGCGGTAAATTTGGGTCTGGTTGTGTATCAATGAAGACATAGACATATATGTATAAGTGTTCATTACAAAAAGGCACCCACCATCGACGACTCGTTCAAGATTGGCAGATACAACTTAGCATAGGTAAGGGCTGTGTTTACTTATAAGTTTAGGTAGCCATTGGATAGCAAAACTACTCAGGGAAGAGGTCAAATGAATAACTACCGTTGCCAATCTTTTCTTTCTTCTTTAAAAGTCACTGTTCATACGACTCCAGTGTGAACACTGCCTAACTCAAAAATCTAGGCGACCATAGTTCGCCCTCTAAAATAATTTACTCAATGGATAAATCTATTACATTTTTGCCTGAAAAGTGGTTCGTCGCATAGCGACGGGACGGCATTATCTGTCCAACCACCAGACACACAACAAGTTAAATTAAATTTTTACTTGGGCCATCTGCCATTTGCATTTTTATTTTCTAAATTTACAAATTTTATCTTCTTGGCATTTCATTTTTTTCAAAATAAAGTAAAGTAAAACCTAAAAAACAAAGAAAACAATCACTACGTGCAAATAAACATATAAAATACAGAAAATCAAAAGGAAGGAGTTTTTTGTTGAACTGGAATTCGCATGCAAGTGTGGTCAACTTTAACATTTGTCTCATTACTGGAATTCGAAGGCAAGTGTGGTCAACTCTGACATTTGGCGTAAGTGTGATATAAGATCATTTGGTCCATACGAGCGGATTGCTGACAACACACGCGGCCAGCACCACACGCTGCCAAACGCCATCGACGCCACCACACGTTGCCCACGCCAAAAAATCGGCACGCTGCCCACGCTGTTCGGCCATTTTGCTGGCGAAAATCCCACACGTAGCCCACGCCAAAAAATCGGCACGCTGCCCACGCTGTTCGGCCATTTTGCTGGCGAAAATCCCACACGTTGCCCACGCCAAAAAATCGGCACGCTGCCCACGCTGTTCGGCCATTTTGCTGGCGAAAATCCCAACACGCTGCCCACGACATCAAAAACTCGGCACGCTAGCAAGGGCACAAGAACCCGGCACGCTGCCCACGCTGTTCGGCCATTTTGTTGCCGAAAATCACCGCACGCTGCCCACGACAGCAAAAACTCGGCACCTACAAAAGGCACAAGAACCCGGCACGCTGCCCACGCTGTTCGGCCATTTTGTTGCCGAAAAACGCCACACGCTGCCAACCCGGCACGTTGCCCACGCTGTGAAGGAACAAAGTTCATCATTTGGATCATCACTGGACCTTACCATGACCAGCCATCGAGGAAGCAACCTAAAAGTTTTCAACCAAATTTGTAAAGGGTGAGTGAAAGTTTTTTAATTGGCAATTTTTTAGTCCCATTTAAACAAAATTTTTATTTTTTTTTGGTACCTCTGTGTTGCACTTTGACCGGCAAACACGTCATTCCGTTTTTTTTTTTTTTTATATATATATCGGCATATACATATTTCGTGTTGGTTGAAGCGGTTTTGAGATATTCATCTTTCCAACTCGGTAGTTTGACTTTCGTTCATCTTTTGAAATTTTCAAGCAACTTCAATAAGCGCGATTTGGTTGTGTTCCCCAGTTCTTTTTTTTGGTTTTATAGGAAATTTTAATAGACTGTCTTCCTCGTTGAAGGAGTCGGCGTTTTTTATCGCGTTGAAATTTTTAGAATCCTTCAAGCCTTTTGAAGATTCTTTTTTTTCTCGTTCGTGCCGCACACACCGTTCGTAACGGTGTATCCAAGCCGGGGTGGTTGGCCCCCAGTAGAATCCTTCAAGCCTTTTGAAGATTCTTGAGCTTTAAATTTTTAACTTTTTTGAAATTTGTAGAATACTTCAAGCCTTTTGAAGATTCTTGCACTTTAAAATTCTTACTTTTCTTCTCGTTCGTGCAGCACACATCGTTCGTAACGGTGTATCCAAGCCGGGGTGGTTGGCCCCCAGTAGAATCTATCAAGCCGTCTGAAGATTCTAGAGCTTCTAAATTTTGACTTTTTTAATATTTAAATTTAAATTTTGACTTTTTGTGAAATTTTTCTCTCGTTCGTTACGGTGTATTCAAGCCGGGGTGGTGGGCCCCCAGTAGAATCTATCAAGCCTGTTGAAGATTCTTGCGCTTTAAAATTTTAACTTTTTTTGAAATTTTTAGAATACTTCAAGCCTTTTGAAGATTCTTGCGCTTTAAAATTTTAACTTTTTTTTTGAAATTTTTAGAATCCTTCAAGCCTTTTGAAGATTCTTTTTTTTTCTCGTTCGTGCCGCACACACCGTTCGTAACGGTGTATCCAAGCCGGGGTGGTTGGCCCCCAGTAGAATCTTTCAAGCCTGTTGAAGATTCTTGAGCTTTAAATTTTTAACTTTTTGAAATTTGTAGAATACTTCAAGCCTTTTGAAGATTCTTGCACTTTAAAATTTTTACTTTTGAAATTTTTTCTCTCGTTCGTTACGGTGTATTCAAGCCGGGGTGGTTGGCCCCCAGTAGAATCTATCAAGCCTGTTGAAGATTCTTGCGCTTTAAAATTTTAACTTTTTTTTGAAATTTTTAGAATACTTCAAGCCTTTTGAAGATTCTTGCGCTTTAAAATTTTAACTTTTTTTGAAATTTTTAGAATCCTTCAAGCCTTTTGAAGATTCGTGCGTTTTTTAATTTTTGGCTTCTTTGGGATTTTTTTCCCACTCTCTCGTTCGTGCAGCACACATCGTTCGTAACGGTGTATCCAAGCCGGGGTGGTTGGCCCCCAGTAGAATCTTTCAAGCCTGTTGAAGATTCTTGAGCTTTAAAATTTTAATTTTTTTTTAAATTTTAATTTTTTTTTTAAATTTTAATTTTTTTTGAAATTTTAGAATCCTTCAAGCCTTTTGAAGATTCGTGCGTTTTTTAATTTTTGGCTTCTTTGGGATTTTTTTCCCACTCTCTCGTTCGTGCAGCACACATCGTTCGTAACGGTGTATCCAAGCCGGGGTGGTTGGCCCCCAGTAGAATCTTTCAAGCCTGTTGAAGATTCTTGAGCTTTAAAATTTTAATTTTTTTTTAAATTTTAATTTTTTTTTAAAAATTTTAATTTTTTTTGAAATTTTAGAATCTTTCAAGCCTTTTGAAGATTCGTGCGTTTTTTAATTTTTGGCTTCTTTGGGATTTTTTTCCCTCTCTCTCGTTCGTGCAGCACACATCGTTCGTAACGGTGTATCCAAGCCGGGGTGGTTGGCCCCCAGTAGAATCTTTCAAGCCTGTTGAAGATTCTTGAGCTTTAAAATTTTAATTTTTTTTTGAAATTTTAGAATCTTTCAAGCCTTTTGAAGATTCGTGCGTTTTTTAATTTTTGGCTTCTTTGGGATTTTTTTCCCTCTCTCTCGTTCGTGCAGCACACATCGTTCGTAACGGTGTATCCAAGCCGGGGTGGTTGGCCCCCAGTAGAATCTTTCAAGCCTGTTGAAGATTCTTGAGCTTTAAAATTTTAATTTTTTTTTGAAATTTTTAGAATCTTTCAAACCTTTTGAAGATTCGCGCACTTTAAAATTTTTACTTTTGAAATTTTACTCTCGTTCGTGCCGCACCCACCGTTCGTAACGGTGTATCCAAGCCGGGGTGGTTGGCCCCCAGTAGAATCTTTCAAGCCTGTTGAAGATTCTTGAGCTTTAAAATTTTAATTTTTTTTTGAAATTTTTAGAATCTTTCAAGCCTTTTGAAGATTCGTACGTTTTTAAATTTTGGCTTCTTTGGAAATGTTTGCCTTTCGTTCGTGCCACATACACCGTTCGTATCGGTGTATTCAAGCCGGGGTGGTTGGCCCCCAGTAGAATCTTTCAAGCCTTTTGAAAATTCTTGTGCTTCCAAATTTTGATTTTTGAAATTTTTAAATTTAAATCTTGACCTTTTTTGAGAGTCTGCGGGTTTTGAGTGCTGTAAGCCACGAGTTAGTTTTAAAATCTTCTTGGTTTCGTGTCGCTTCCTTGTCATTTATACAATTTTAAACGCACTTTGTGATGGCTTTGATGGAAGACTTCATTTTCGCGACTGATCAATTGGTCAAGTTTCACCAAGCGGCGAGAGAGGTGCCGGATCACGGGCACACACTGTCCGCTCTCGCAGTCAGAAAGTCAGAGTTAAGGGAACTGTGGCTCGGAGTCAAAGAAACCTATGCCCTATACATAAAAGGCGGCCCAAAGACAAGAGAAGCAGCAGTAGACCTTGAAGCCATAGAAACCAAGTATAAACTGTGCAACGAAAGTTATGTGGCATGCTCAGCACTTTTCCTAGATCACGAAGCACGACTGAAACCTGAGGGTACTGGCAAAAATTCGATAGCTGATCCAACATTCGCTCCTCGTCACCTCAAATTACCTCCATGTGAGACGGAGGTCTTCAAGGGGGATTATATCTCCTGGCCGGTTTTCCGAGATATGTTTGAGGCAGTCTACATTAAACACCCCCAGTTGGGTGAAGTAGAAAAACTCTTCCACCTTAGAGCCAAAACCAAAGACGAGGCTTATCGGATTGTCAGCCAATTTCCGCTAACCAATGCCAGCTTTTCTCTAGCCTGGGAAGCGTTGCGGGCTACGTATGAAAATACTCGGATCTTAGTCAACAATCAGGTAAAAAATATCTTTAACTTGCCAACAGTACATGAAGAGTCGGCCAAATTGATCCGAGCCCTTCAGAGTACTGTAAATGATTCGGTATCAACGTTGCAAGCGCATAAGGTTATAACACAAAACTGGGATCCGATTCTCGTCTTTGCGTGTTCAAGTAGACTGCCCAAAACTACCTTGACCCTTTGGGAACAATCCCTGGAGGACCCGACGAAGGTTCCAACCTGGCAGCAATTAGACTCGTTCTTAACGTCTCGCTTTCAGGTGCTGGAGTCCATTTCGGACACCACGTCGACAAAAGGCACAGGGCTTAATAGACTACCCAAAAAGGAGACGAATGTTCGAAACAATAATAGAGTCAACACTTACCTTGCCAAAACAGGGGGGGGGAAATGCAAAATCTGTGCGGCTGCGCACTCCATTTATGAGTGTGCCAAATTTTCGGCAATGTCGATCCCAACGAGAATCCAAACGGTACGGCAGCACAAACTGTGCAACAACTGTTTAAGCGCGAGTCATACAAAGGTCGCTTGTACGAGCAAATATTCTTGTAGCCACTGCAAAAAACGGCATCACTCACTGTTGCACCTCAACGCTAACGAAAACGGAAATAAAATACAGTCCACTAATCTCCCTAGTGCAACAACAGCTCCTCAAATATCGGCGTCGTCACTTCCATTCGTGCCTCAAGCGTCGTTTCAAAACTTTCATGTCGGCGCTCCCAAGAAAATATTGCTTGCAACGGCACTAGTTTGCATTGTTGGCAAAGAATCCAAACACATAGTTCGCGCTCTCATCGACCCTGGTTCCGAAATATCCTTTATCTCAGAGGCAGTACAAAAGCGTTTGAACTTGCCCGTAACGGATAAGAATACAACCATTTCCGGAATCAGTGGTAATCTCGCCATAACGTCGAAAAAACTCTGTGCGTTTGCAATCACGTGCTTAGACGAAGCCCAGATCACCATTTCTGCCCAGGCAATTGTGCTTCGATCATTGACGAACAATCTGCCAAGTTCATCGTTTAGTATCATCGATCCTAACCTTTGTGGCGGCCTCAAACTGGCTGATCCCACGTTTAATAAATCGTCCCAGGTCGATCTGCTGATCGGTGCGGATTTATACCCATCGATCATAAGGAACGGTCTCCAACTTATCGCAGATTCCCTCGTGGCTCAGAACACAATGTTCGGCTGGGTACTGTCCGGACCAGTTCCGGAGTCGTTCCAATCGTTCAATACATTCGTAGTATCGAACAGTTCGAGTACTTCCAATCTGGATACTCAGCTACGAAAATTTTGGGAGCTCGAGGAACTGCCGTCCACAGTCATTCGGTCAACAGAAGACTGCTACTGTGACGAACTTTATAAAAACACAACTTCGAGACGTTCGGATGGGAGGTATGTTGTTCGTTTGCCGTTCAAGGCACAATCGTCAAAGGGCAAGTTAGGGTTCTCTAGACACATCGCACTAAGGCAGTTCTCTAGAGTCGAAAGATCGTTAGCCATGAAGGCGGAGCTCAAGTCTCAATATTCAAGCGTCATTTCGGAATACCTCGCCCTCGGCCATATGCGGAAAGCGCCTCCGGTCGAAAAGATTTCCAGAGGTCAAGTAAACTCGTTCTATCTGCCACATCATGCGGTCATAAAGCCTGAAAGCACGACCACCAAAGTGAGGGTTGTTTTTAATGCGTCTCAATCGTCGTCGAATGGGGTAAGTCTAAACGATTTGTTGTATCCAGGGCCCATATTGCAGCAAGATTTACCATCTCTCATTCTCCGCTGGAGATTTTATAAATTTGTCTTTAATGCGGACATTGAAAAAATGTACCGCCAAATCTTGGTCGACCCTAGAGATACTCCATTTCAACGAATCCTCTTTCGCAGTTCGCCAGAGTCCGAGATCGAAGACTTTGAACTTCAGACCGTCACTTTTGGTGTCAATTGTGCTCCATATCTGGCCATCCGCACGCTCTTGCAACTGGCAAAAGAAGGCAGAACCGTGTATCCCCTAGCGTCTAGAATCGTTCAATCGGAGTTCTATGTCGACGATGTTCTATCTGGTGGTCATTCTCTCAGTTCGGCTAAACAGGCACAAATCGAACTTATAGCGTTGCTTAACTCAGCTGGGTTTCCACTACGTAAGTGGACCGCAAATTCGTCTAGCTTACTTAACCATTTGCCACCAGAACATGTGCTGAACGAAAGTTTCTTGAAGCTCGATGCTGACAGCACCACAAAAACACTAGGGGTACGATGGAATGCCAAAGAAGACAATTTTTACTTCACCACGCAACGCATTCCACTGTCGACAAATCCGACCAAAAGAGAGGTCTTCTCTCAAATTGCTCGTCTTTTCGATCCTGCGGGGTGGTTGGCCCCCGTAGTGATAATCGCCAAAACATTGATGCAACGCATTTGGGCTGAGCACACTGAGTGGGACGAGCGTATCAGCCCGGAATCATTTGCCACTTGGAAAGAGTTTGCAGAGTCATTACCTGAAATACAGGTTATAGAAATCCCACGTTGGGTTGAATACTCGCCCACTGTGGAAATTCAGTTTCATGGCTTCTGTGACTCTTCCGAGAAAGCATATGCGGCAGCGCTTTATATACGCGCAAGTCACCCTAATGGAGAAGCATCCTCCTACTTGATGTGTGCTAAGTCCAAAGTTGCCCCTCTAAAGACGGTCTCTTTACCGCGTCTGGAGCTGTGTGGAGCACTTTTGCTTTCAAAAATGATAAAATTTTACTTACCCAATTTTCCAGTTCAGACATATCAAATCTTTTTGTGGACAGACTCATCCATAGTTTTGGCCTGGCTCAAAAAACCTCCGTGCGTTTGGAAAACCTTTGTTGCAAACCGTACCAGTGAAATACAGGACAATGTCGGCAACGCAGTTTGGAAGCACGTCAGATCTGCCGAAAATCCCGCGGACTTGGCCACTCGAGGTGTAATGCCATCCGATCTGAAGCAGAATCGTATGTGGTGGCAGGGCCCACCATGGCTCTGTGAACCAGCCTCTCAATGGCCGGTGGCATTACCCGACGCTCCACGTACTGAAGATCTAGAGCAGAAAGAGGTTTCCTCGTTAGTGGTCCAGCCAAATTTTCAGAGTCCTCTAGTGGGACTAACAGGCATTTCTCTCGACGATTCTGGGCAAAACACCCACTCATTGGTAGCTCAGCAAGAACCAGAAGATGTTCTTGACCGTTTTTCGACGTTATCCCGCGCTATGCGTGTATTGTGCTATGTTTTTCGCTTCTTCGGGTCGGTCTCAAAGCAACAGCCCAGCAAATACAAGTCTCGTGACATCTCGCAACCAGAAATGGAGTTTGTAAAAATTCGTCTAATCCGATTGGCTCAAGAAGCTCACTTTTCGACAGAATATTCTCTGCTTGCAGCTGGCAAGCCAGTGTCAACGAAAAGTTCTATTTTGTCCTTTAATCCATTTTTGGATTCCAACAAGCTTCTTAGAGTCAATGGGCGACTTTCGAACTCAGACATTTCGTACAATGAACGTCACCCTATAATACTACCCTTTGAATCCCGTTTTGCTTGCCTCCTGGTTCAATTCATTCATGAGATTTCTATGCACGGTGGAAACTCTTTAATGGTGCGACTAACACGACAAAGTTTCTGGGTACCAAGACTCCAAATTCTGGTTAAGTCTTGCATCCGTCGTTGCACCATATGCGCGACCAACAAAAGAGACTTAAGCAAGCAGATGATGGCTGCCCTACCGCCCGAAAGAGTTACCTTTTCTCCACCGTTCACATTTACTGGAATCGACTTCGCGGGTCCCTTCACCATCAAGAGTTTCAATGCACGGAATTGTCGTATGACCAAAGGGTATGCATGTGTGTTTGTCTGCTTTTCCACCAAGGCAATTCACCTTGAAGCGGCAAGTGATTTGTCATCTGAAGCGTTCCTCGCGGCCTTTGCCAGATTCACCTCTAGACGAGGTTTACCTAAAGAAGTGTTTTCCGACAATGGAACAAACTTTACAGGTGCCGATGCAATTTTACGCAAGGAGTTTAAGAAGTTTGTAGGCACCATTCCCAAAGAAACGAGCCTTAAGTATGGCGTTCAGGGTTTGAAATGGAATTTTATTCCGCCAGGGGCACCTCACATGGGAGGTCTATGGGAAGCCGGCGTTAAAAGTTTCAAAAGCCATTTAAGAGGGCTGGGGACCAAGGCCAAATTTACGTTCGAAGAATTTGCAACGGTTTTAGCACGTATCGAAGCATGTTTGAACTCGCGTCCAATATCGTCCATGTCCACAGATCCTTCTGATCTGTTGGCATTGACGCCGGGGCATTTTTTACGCGGCGGTCCGCTTTTATCTTTTCCGGAACCGAATCTGGCCGATGCAAATTTATCGCTAATCAATCGGTGGGAAAAAGTAAAATGCCTCCAACAACAGTTCTGCCACAGATGGAAGGATGAATACCTCAAGGAGCTACATCAACGACATAAATGGAAAACACCTCAAACCGATATTAAAGTTGATGATTTGGTCGTCATTAAAAACGAAAATCTGCCATCCACCGAATGGCGTCTAGGCCGTGTTATAAATATACACCCGGGTTCCGATGGTCGAGTCAGAGTTGCAACACTAAAGACCCAAAACGGAGAAATAGTCCGACCCATAGTAAAACTGTGCCTATTGCCTATTAACTAAATTGCCAATTAATCAAATTTCACTTACTTTATTTTCAGTATTAATTTTTTTTTTGGCGTATCTCGCCAAGGGGGGCGGTAATGTTCATACGAATCCAGTGTGAACACTGCCTAACTCAAAAATCTAGGCGACCATAGTTCGCCCTCTAAAATAATTTACTCAATGGATAAATCTATTACATTTTTGCCTGAAAAGTGGTTCGTCGCATAGCGACGGGACGGCATTATCTGTCCAACCACCAGACACACAACAAGTTAAATTAAATTTTTACTTGGGCCATCTGCCATTTGCATTTTTATTTTCTAAATTTACAAATTTTATCTTCTTGGCATTTCATTTTTTTCAAAATAAAGTAAAGTAAAACCTAAAAAACAAAGAAAACAATCACTACGTGCAAATAAACATATAAAATACAGAAAATCAAAAGGAAGGAGTTTTTTGTTGAACTGGAATTCGCATGCAAGTGTGGTCAACTTTAACATTTGTCTCATTACTGGAATTCGAAGGCAAGTGTGGTCAACTCTGACATTTGGCGTAAGTGTGATATAAGATCAGTCACAGTAGGTTAGGCTCACTATAAATTTCCCCAGAAACAAGACCCAACGAGGCATTGGGGTAACAGACACGGCAAAGTCAAGAATCATTTTTCAATTGAATGATAAACTTTTGAGTCGCTTTGCCTGGAAGATTTCTCGGGTGATGTTATCTTTGGTTTGTGCAAATTGAGTAGGGAGGCGAAAATTAATGACGAACTATACAAGCTGTTCAAAGAGCAAGAAGAAATCTCGGAATTCATTCTGAGACAAGTTAAGCAGGGACAACAAAGCATCAGTCCGTCGAGTTTTTGATTCTGCGTCTGAATACAGAACAGCAGAAAGAACACCACGTTTGCAATATGCAAAAAACTTCAACTATTTTGATATCAGTTACCGGAGCTAGTGGCCGGAGTAGTTGAAGAAGCTTATAGATTTAGTCGGTGGTGTACCTATCATATAAACTATCAGTGTGAATGAAATGCAATCCTACGATTGTGGGGTGGACAGGGACCATCTACGACGAACATCTTTCTCTAGAAGAGGTTGCTAAAATTGAATGGCAGATACTTGGTTCTGATGCTGACGAAGTTAAAGGCTTTCATTTAGATCAAGAAGACGAAAAACTGCTAATGAGCAAGCGTTGTATTTTACTTTAAAAAAACCGCAGCAGTCAATGCAAACTTTTTTCTCCAGACCAGGGCTATAAAGAAACTTTTCAATGAGACTTATGCTAATATGGAGCACTCAGGCCTTATTGCCGGTCCATTGTACCAAGGTACCACCCTTACTTTTTTTCTGGTACAGTAGATGGTAATAAGGTGGTTGTAATTTCACATCTGTATATAACCTAAAGGGCGGCTTCCAAATGAAACTGGGAGTCTGCAGGAAAAGTAAATGGATGCTCAGAGAAGAATTCGAACCCACTCGTCCGGCCTATCTACCACTGCACAACGACTGCCCCTTAGAAAAAAAATTACAAAAATCTCTAGACTATAATTCCCACACGAACAAGTTGAACAAAAGTTATAAGGAACTGAAAACACGTAATTGGAAGCAAGTTTCATCAAATAACACTTACCACTTTGTAAGACAAGCCATTCCCTCATCATATTCGCATATAACTCACCTAAAACAAAATAAAAAAACGAGTAAAACACAAGTTATCACGGTCGAACATTGACCACAACCAGGGAAAGTGCTATCGCAGCACACGCGCTTCCTTCGCATAACTGGAAACCTGATGCCGGTCAATGTATAGGCTGCATGAGAATCTGCTTCTGTTGCATTACTGGAAACCTGATGCAGGTCAATGTATTGGCTGCATGGGAATCTACATCAGCATTATTGGTAATCGTTAGGAACTTGAACTATATTGTAAAAAGCTTAAGGCACTTGTTGTTTGACTACTAAACCAAACGGTTGGAACTAGAAATAAAGAGACTTAATTTATAACGTTTGAATCGTGTGTTTTACTAGAGCCAGTGGTCGGCTCCTTAATTGTATTTTTTTGATAATAACGAGGACGAAGTCCTTTTCTGGCGCCCGAGCAGGGACCCCTTTTGAAAAAGGTCCTTAAAAGTAAATCAAACGAAAAAGTTAAATGCTAAATACGCTAAAGAAACAAAGTGCAAATAAAAAGTGAATTGAACAAACAAAGCGAACAATTCAGTAAATCAAAAATAAGAAAAAGTGAAAAAGAAAAATATCCATTCAAAGCAAAAGCATACAAATAATAAAAAGTGAATTGAACAAACAAAGTGAACAATTCAGTTAATCAAAAAATAAGAAAAAGTGAAAGGAAAAAATATCCATTCAAAGCAAAAGCATACAAATAATAAATAGTGAATTGAACCAAAGAAAAAGTGAACAATTCAGTAGGTCCCATGAACAAACAAGAAGTGAATTGGAAATAAACTGATCTGTGGAACGTGCAGCGAAAAGAACAGGCGGAAGAGCCAAGAATTACATCGAGAAAAAGACTAGAGGAACTGGAATGATGTATCCTGTAATTATCCTGTAAGATCGAAAATTATGTACTGTATCATTATACAAAATTTTTTTTTATTACTATTCCGTACTATATAAAGAATCAAAAGATTGTTCACAGAAATTGTAGTACCTACACTTTTATAGAAACGTAACATTTTTCTTTTGAATAATATAACGAAAAATAAGAACACATTGTTCCCCCGCGTTAACCCATTTTATTCAAAGCCAAAGAAGAAGAAGAAGATAACCATTTTAATAGCACTAACACAATCGCGGTCGAATATATATAAAAAAAATATATATATATATTTATTTTTTCCTCTTTACCTCTCCGTCTTTCTTCTTTCTCTCTCACGCTCCTCTTGTTCTTGCTGTACCTTGTTGGGCACATTTCGAGTCTAAACAATAAAAACTAGAAACTAACTATGGACGCAATACAGAATTCTGTTACTCAGCTTACAGGAGCTGTTAACACCGTGATAGAACAGTTGAAAGGGTTCGACGCTCGCATTGCCCAGGTCGAGCGCTGCAACTCCACACAAATTATAGAGGGATTAATTGAACAGTTCAATATTTTAAAAAGGCGTGTGACGTCTGTCGAAGAGATAGGTTTAACAGGTGCACCGGTTCCAAGCACGATAAATATCGAACCGTTGAGGGGGCCTAGTAACGAGGCCGACCTCAAAGAGATTTCAAAGCTTCCAGACTCAGTAAAAGAGCTGCAAGTCTTTGACGGTAGCCCCGTTCATTATGTTTCCTGGGTCCATAACGTAGAGATGGTGCTCAAGGATTACGAGATCGTTCGGGACAAGCCCATATATAGGGCAATTCTCCAGCACATCCGACAGAAGATCAGGGGGAAGGCTGACTGTGCACTCGTGTCGTATAATATATTCGATAACGAGTGGACAGAAATCAAGAAAATTCTGTCCTTGCATTATGCAGATAAAAGAGACATCCGAACTCTAGAGCACCAACTTAATCAGTTGAGACAGGGAGCGTCAAGAATGGATGACTTTTACGCTCAAGTTAACCATCAATTCTCCCTTATAATAGGGAAGATTAGGGCGGATACATATTCTACCGAGACAATGAATGCCTTGGTAGAAGCATACCGCAACCGCGCACTTGACGTGTTCGTACGAGGCTTAAGAGGAGACCTTTCAAGGATCCTAATAATACAGAAGCCGAAAACTCTGCCTGAGGCATATTCGCTTTGCCTTGAGGTACAAAATTTGACCTTTAGGAATAATTCGGTACATATACAAGCACCGAACGTAATCTCCTACCCCACTCATTATCCCTTCGAAGAAATAAATAGATCTTCCTTACCTATAAGGAATTCAAATAGGTTCGCGGACAATACGTCCGGACACAATCGACGGCCATATCCGTCCTGGAGGTCGAGTTTTCAGGGAAAACAAAATCCACCTCCAAGACCAATGGGCCCTAAGCCCGCTATCAAAATGGAAGTCGACGGTTCTTTACAGACAAAAAACGTTAACTATATGAACCGTCCCAGTGGTAGTAACCCATTCAAACGGGAACCGAGGTCTGACAACTTTCCAGGTAAACAACAACAACTCTACCACATAGTCGCAGACGACCCTGAAGCAACTAGTGAAGCAAGAACCACAATCGAAGCAGGGGATCTACAAAGCGAGGGAAATTTTATGAAAGATGCCTCGTTTCAAGCGTACCATACCTAGAGTATGTTACGCGAGACGGGAGCATCTTACATTTCCTTGTAGATACTGGTGCGAACAAAAACTTCATCAAGAGGAAGCTCGCACCAGAATCTCATCCCGTCAAAAGTCCATTTTTTGTAAATAGTCCTGCTGGACACATTTACGTAGACAGAAAAGTATGCGGCAAATTTTTTTCCTTCGTTGGGTGTAACTTAGATGTTACCTTCTTTATCCTTCCAAGTTTAGAATCTTTCGATGGAATAATCGGAGATGACACGCTTAAGGAACTGAAGGCAATAATCGACAGAGACAAGAACGAACTTACCATAAAGCCAAATATAAGAATACCACTTAAAAACAAGCCCTCGAATACAGTTATGAATCTAGTGATTTTGAATAAAAACGTCCCAGAGCTATCAAAATTAAAGCTTGAATCCCTTTGTAATAGATTTGCAGATTTGTTTGGACCAGTAAATAATGAAATGGTTAAAACCAGTGTTAGGGCGGAAATTAAGACAAGCACGGACGAACCTATATACACTAAGAGTTATCCGTACCCTGCTTGCATGCGGACAGAAGTCGAAAGACAGATAAACGAACTCCTGGCCGAGAACATTATTCGGCCATCAAACAGCCCGTACAACTCACCCGTGTGGGTTGTACCAAAAAAGCCTAAACCTAACGGTGAAAAACAATACCGTATGGTGATAGATTACAAAAGACTCAACGCTGTTACTATTTCCGATACATACCCCATCCCAGATATTAACAACACCTTAGCAAGCCTCGGGGATGCTAAATTTTATACCACTTTGGATCTCACATCGGGCTTCCATCAAATCGCCATGTCTGAAAAAGACATACCCAAAACAGCCTTTTCTACAATGAATGGTAAATTTGAATACGTTCGACTACCATTCGGCCTAAAAAATGCGCCCGCCATCTTCCAGCGCATGATAGACGACGTGTTAAAAGAACTTATAGGAAAGATTTGTTACGTCTACATAGATGACATCATCATCTATAGTAAGTCGGAAGACGAACATCTCAAACACATCGAATTAATTTTTTCCAAACTTTATGAAGCCGGATTGAAAATCAATCTGGAGAAAACTCACTTTCTAGACACGAGCGTGGAGTTTCTAGGATACCTAGTCACTTCAAATGGTATCCTCCCCAACCCCGATAAAGTGAAAGCAATTGAAGTTATTTCACCTCCAAATACGCTGAAAGAACTAAAAAGTTTTCTGGGGCTTACCTCCTACTATAGAAGGTTCATTAGGGATTACGCTAAGATAGCAAAACCTTTGACGAATATGACACGTGGGGAATTCTCTCAAGTTAGGGCTAACCAATCAAAAAAAGTTTCCATCGAGCTTGATGACGAAGGCCTCAAAGCCTTCCAAACCCTTAAAGAACTTCTTACTTCGGCAGAAGTACTGGCATTTCCTGACTTTGAAAAGCCATTTAACCTTACAACTGACGCTTCGAATTACGCCATTGGAGCTGTTTTGTCTCAGGGCGAACATGGTAAAGACAGACCCATATCGTTCATCTCCCGTTCTTTAAACAGAACGGAAGAAGCATACGCTACAAATGAAAAAGAGCTTCGAGCCATAGTCTGGGCTCTCGACAATTTAAGGAATTATCTTTACGGTGCGAAATTGATCAGGATATACACTGATCATCAACCCTTGACTTTCACGTTGAGTAATAGAAATTACAATGCTAAACTCAAGCGTTGGAAGTCAAGAATTGAGGAGTACAACTACGAGTTGATTTACACACCCGGTAAATCAAACTTTGTGGCTGATGCTCTCTCACGGCTACGGACAGAAGTGAACCATCTATCAGGTTCAGGTTCTTATTCTTCAAGGACAGACAATACGAACGAAAGACTAACTGACACAACAACGGACTCTGCGGAAGAAGGACGAAGCGTACAAACAGACGAAGCCGAAACTAATACTGCCGAAGAGGGATTGTGCGAAAGATCCCTAGACGAGGATTCAGGTACGATGCATAGTGCGGAGCAAGATAGCTCTGATTTGATCCCACACGTTGAGGCACCAATTAATGTCTTTAGGAATCAACTGATTTTTAAAATAGGCATCGATCTCTGTTCCCATGAAGAACCACATGCCGGCTACCATCGCCATTACATTTCCATGAAAGCAATCACCAAAACAGGACTTTCGGAAGCTCTTAGAGTAACCCTTAATCCTAATGTGATAAATGGTATAAAAATCCCTGAAGTTTACCTGGGGTTACTTCAAAATTTATATATAGAGTCCTTTGGGAAGTACAAAATCAGGGTTACCCAGAGAGTGGTTGAAGATGTAGCTAACGAAGAACGAAGGTTCTCCATTATTGAAGCGGAACACAGAAGAGCTCATCGTGCCCCCAGAGAAAATAGAGATCAGATCCTCGAAAGATATTACTTCCCTCAAATGATGTCTAACATCAAGAAATTTACTACTGCGTGCGAAGTATGTAAAGCTAGCAAATACGATAGGCATCCGCACAGACCAGAATTACAGAACACGCCTGCCCCACGATATCCATGTGAAATTATCCATATGGATATAATGGAAATTCAAAACGAAAAATTTTTAACGGTTGTAGACAAATTTTCCAAATTTAGCAAGTTTTTCCACATCAAAGATAGGTCTGCAATCTACCTCAGGTCAAAAATGATTAAAATCCTACACTATTTTACAGTGCCTCTCATCCTAGTAACGGACAATGAGAGGAGTTTTTTAAGCCCAATTATAACCAACCTGATTAAGAACCTAGGGGTAAAATTGTACTTGACACCATCCCATAGAAGTGAGGTTAACGGCCAGATTGAGAGAGTTCACTCAACAATTCTCGAAATCTATAGGTGCCTCAAGTCAGAATATTCAGATTTCAAAATTAAAGAACTTGTTTATGTTGCAGTCGATAGGTACAATAACACGGTTCATTCTGTCACAAATAAGAAACCGTCCGATGTTTTTTTTAACAGATCTCAAAGAATTAATTACCAGAACCTCTTGAATATTCGTTCAAAAATCAACAAAGATCTTAGAGGAATAATCAAGAAAAACATGATGGCTAGGAATGTCAGGCAAAATTTAAAAAGAATGGCCCCAAAAAGGTACAGTCAGGGCGATGTCGTTTACGTTGCCATAAAAGGCATAAAAAGCAAAAATAGGCCACTATATAGAAAGGAAATCGTGGCCCAAGATAATCGCGTAACGGTAACAACAATGAGCGGGAAAAGAATTCACAAAGCTCATTTAAAAAATATCAAATAGATAATCCGTATGTAATTCTTCTCTTCAATATGGGAAAATATAAAGAAATGGGGGGAACAAAAGAAAAAAAACAAATAGACCAAAAATCGGGTCAAAGCAATAAAACCGATGCACAAAAATTGTTAAGGGTGAGCTCTCGCGAAACAAGGGTACGGTATACGAGAGTTACTTAATCGTAATTAACGGTAGTGTTGATCATCGTACCCTAGTAGGCTGTTTGTTTTAAACCTTACTGCCAAAACGGAACAATACGAACCTTCCAAACCGGCGTAACCACCCAAAAATTTAAATGAGAGCTAACCCACGGTGCAACTCAAATATATAAACAAGAAACAATGCCAAATGAAAAGCATGTAATAAAGCTGCACAGCAATTAAAAAATAAAAATTTTCTTCTTTATCAAGGTACACTAAACAAAATAAATGTAAAACTAATCTAGTAATTAAGATAACAATTGTAAATTTCGGAATAATAAAATTAATTATATTACAGACTAGTAGCCTATTTGAATCCCATGCATGCCTTGCATATCTTCGCTTATAATTCCCCGGTAGTGACAATCAAGGAAGGAAACGCCTGGGTGACAAACGGTGTTTTCAAACTGATACATGTGATAGACTTAGGGAAATACGACAAACTCTTGAACGACTTTGAACTACTAACAATAAAATACATCAAAGACGAAGGGACGAAACTTGTTCTAAACCACCATCTCGGAATAATCAAGGCTCGTCTTGGCGAATTGAGGCACAAGCAGGCGAGGAAGACAAGATCAATCAACTGGATAGGCACTGCCTGGAAATGGATAGGTGGTTCTCCTGACGCGACTGACTGGGACAATCTCCTAGAGAAGCAAACGAACATTGAGGAAAACAGTAATCGACAGTACTTAGTAAACGAGAAAATCTTTGACATGACCCACGAGATTACAGGCAAACTTAATAGAATAATAGAAAACTACAACAACTCTATACAGAAAATAGAAACGGACAACCTCAGACAAGACATACTTAATAAAATACTTATTCTCAAAGAAGGAGTAAATGAGTTAATAAGAGCCTGTCAAATGGCTAAAAAGAGCATAGTAAACAGCAATCTCCTTGACTCAGAAGAGATAAATACAGTGGTTAACGAACTCGAAACTTTACCCTACCAAAACGTAATTGAAGCTGTTGAGTTCAGTCAACCTTCAGTATACTGCAATGGCACATTGATGCTATACATTTTGGCTATTCCTAAAATTAATCCAAGGGCTTATCACGTAGTGACCGCAAAAGCGGCAGTAAAAAACGCTAGACAAATGGACTTAGACTTTTCAAGACTCCTCATTAGTCACAACGAAACGTACGGACTTAAGAACGAATGTCTTAGCATTGGTAACACCTCCGTGTGTCAACAAAGCTCACTTAAGAAACTAGATGAAGATTCATGTCTACCAAGAATCCTTAAGGGAGGTAACGCCTTTTGCGACTACAGAACAAACAATGACGAAATAATCGAATTAATTGGGGACAACACAATTTTCTTGTCAAACTTTAACGGAACTATATCAAATAAAAATTTGTCTATTCCTTTAGAAGGTACCTTCCTAGTGCAACTGGAAAACGAAACCGTCCAGGTTAAGGACAAGGTGTACTACAGCAAGGGTGCTGCCATTCCACAAGCTTTGCCCGCAGTCTTGACGAACATAACTGAAAAAAGGATCATCCCAAACCTGGAATACGTGCACAACCTGAGTGCAAAAAACATTAAATTCATTAATACATTGCATAGAACAATTACTTCTTCCATTTTCACAGAATTTTTAATTATCTTCGGAGTCATTGTCGTAGTTTGTCTGCTCTGGAGGAAGATGTACAAGAAAGTTCACATCCCACAGCTTCGCTTATCGTTCCGCCAAAAACCAATACCTGCACCTAGACCTACCTCAAAGGTCGATGACACCAAGGGAGGTTCAGGAGACCATCTGCGGGACGCAGATATTTAGAGGGGCGGCAGTTATCACGGTCGAACATTGACCACAACCAGGGAAAGTGCTATCGCAGCACACGCGCTTCCTTCGCATAACTGGAAACCTGATGCCGGTCAATGTATAGGCTGCATGAGAATCTGCTTCTGTTGCATTACTGGAAACCTGATGCAGGTCAATGTATTGGCTGCATGGGAATCTACATCAGCATTATTGGTAATCGTTAGGAACTTGAACTATATTGTAAAAAGCTTAAGGCACTTGTTGTTTGACTACTAAACCAAACGGTTGGAACTAGAAATAAAGAGACTTAATTTATAACGTTTGAATCGTGTGTTTTACTAGAGCCAGTGGTCGGCTCCTTAATTGTATTTTTTTGATAATAACGAGGACGAAGTCCTTTTCTCACATGTTTAGCCATCATACACATCACAAAAGGTGTAACTTGTTAAATTTGTTCGGTCAAAATAAATTACAATGCCACACCTCTCCTGATCGCGCGCCCATTCGAATAACAAACAAAAGAATCACACGCAATCGGGCACCAGAACTCAATGGGTCCCAAGGGAGCTGCCTGCATCTCCAGCAATTTATACCGCACCACACTACCTACGTCTTCGTCTTGGCCAATTCAATTTAATCGATCGCGTGAATTTTATTGAGTGCACGTGAAGATCAATGCAGGCACACTCACACCACACACACACACACTCACATACAAAATTGAACTTGATTCGTTGTACGCGCGTGAAAAATTCCTAAAGAAGATTCGTTCCCATAAATCGCACCTCTGCACTTCAACGCCACAATAATCACCTTGCTGCTCTTGTGGCTTCAGCAATGGCTATAGCATTATGGTATCCCAAACAAACACTTTAGCCTAATGGTTCAGCACATCTCGGCCACCAAAACCTCAAGCCATCAATATGCGGGCTCACTTCCTTGGTACACAGATTTATCCATGGACTATATGAACAGAGCGAGAATGATCACTCCTAATAAGCACCGTCAATAATCGTCCAGTACTTCGTGTCATTTTTGATCTGCGCTATGTTGTGCTAAAAACAGAAAAACAAAAAAAAAAAACAGAACAAAAACAAGAAGAAGAATGAACCTCTCAAAACCAACCCAACAACGACGATGACATGGTCCAGGGATTGGCTTCGGCATTTTGTTCGTTCTTGCCTTACGAAATGGGATGATCTTTAATGCAATTTTAGTCTTTACACGTTGCCATGGCAAATGGATGGATGTGGATGGGATCACAAAAGGATAATTTAGCATTACGCGTCGTTGCGGACGCGAACAGATTCGTCTTCAATGTGCTCTGACAGCGAATTGTTACTGTGCCACACTAATTGACATGAATTGCGTTTTCAACGTCTGTAAAGATCATTACGAAAATTATGATTGCGAATTCGAAATTTCATAGCTGGATGTGAATTGTGCGCGGAGTTTTATTGACAGCACGATGGGATGTTCATTTTGATGTTCAGAGCCCTAAGGGAGGATGTCGTGTATATGACTGCAGTTTCACATGAGATGTTCCTTATTATTTTTAAACGAACGAAACAATAAAATTTCAATTTATTAATAGCCACAAGGTTGTTCCTTTAAGAGATTCCATGTTAACATGTAAAAGGAACATCTTTTGTGGAGGAAAAAAGGTATCTTGATCCTGCATACGAAAGCACGTTCGAAAAACGTGTGTACGCATTGAGTTTTACATCACTAAATTACTGCGTTTTGAGTGGTGAGTGGCAAAAACCTTCTTACTGGAAAATCACCACCTACGGGGGGTTTCCTGTCATGGATTATGGCTTGTGCAGCATATGAGGCGCCTGCTATCGACTTTGGTAACATTTAACTTTCAAACCTAGGATAGAACCCTCTTCAGATCCTTCGCAAATTGGATCTATGGTTCAATGGGGTTTAAGTTCAATCACTCTTCAGTAAGTAGTCAAGATTTTACGATTTTCACTCAAAATATTTGACTTCTGTTGTCTGTTCTGATTTCTCATGGCAAAAACTGGTGTCAGCAGAACATAGACCATACAACAACCAGTTTACTTAAATAAAATCGTGCATAGTCTTCAATTGGGATGTTCACACAAAAATTATTCCCAACTGCTGCATGCTTCCCGCACAGACGTCATTTTACACATTTGCATGTCGAACTTCTCACACGGACACCTTTTAGATGCATGATTATGAAATTCCTTCATCAAGCGTCATGATCAGCAATTTCCAATTAGTACCCATGTCGCGCATCCTCACACAACTACTTGGCTCGCCTCGCGTCGCGTCGATCGCATAGCTATGAACTTCACGAGTTCTCCCAACATAATATGATTGTCTTGTATTCATCGATGGTCACACCATTCAGCGTGCACTGTATCACGACGCGCTTATTGCATCTAACACTGCCTCTGTCAGCATCCAAAGCTGAGATTTCCATCATTCTCATCACCTGAAGCAGCATCCAGCAAAATGTGGATTTGGCTCCGCGTCTATTTTTGGTGCCATAAAGCGATTTATTATTGACGCCGAAAGCTAAGCAGTTTGCACCTCTGCGAATCTCCCCTGCCTCACACCACCATACGAACTAGCCTCACACGTTTGTTTTGTTTATACTCGTATGGGTCTTAGCGACATTCATGGTGGCTATAGTGGCACCTAGCGTGCTATAGCATCTACATTTTGTGCACAAACACACACTCTCCTTCTGTCTCACTGTCATCAATATTATTATGCCCGCTCAAATGATTTTCCGGCACCGTAACATGAGTTGCAATTATAATTCACTTTAAATCTAACACGATTCCTCCGAGCTGCTGCATCCGCCTCCACCACTGAAATTTGTTCCATCTGCGACGCCGATGATGCCGCCAACAGCCACCGCACCACCACACCGTTGTGTCACCGCTCCGCACCGCTTGGGCTGTTGGAAGTGCCGAATGGCGATCGCTGATCGAATATCGAGCGTCTTCTAGAAGTTTTCCCGACAACGCGACGACTTTTGCACGGCATCTTGAATTGTTCTGAATTCCATTTCCAACTACGTTGCCTCCGCGCATCCACCTCCGCTGTTGTGGCGGCCATCTTTGCATTTGTAATCATGGGAACTCTGGTGGTGATTATCATTCAGCTCACGATCGATTAATTCCATAAGTTTTATTACAGCACTCTATTCATGATCATCAATCTTTTGCACTGATTGCTATATTGCCGTTGGGGGCCCTATACACGTTTCTGTCGTATAGACTGGGTAATGGTTGGTGTTGTTGTTTCATAGATGGCGGCCAGTTCTCGAGAGAGTATGCGCAACAAATTGGACGTCTCTGTGCAATGCACGAGGTGGATGCGTTTTCCACAGCAAAGTAAAGCACTTTATTGTGCAAGACTATTGCACCGCAAAGGGGTTTTCTCTCGTTTTGTGCTTGGACAGCAGACTACATGGAGCTTCCTCATCACCTATATTCCAGGTTTGGTCTGGCAGCCAACGAAGGTTTTCGGTTTTTCTTTAATTAATTAAGAACCGATTGGTTGTTCGGGTAGAGTTGTATGGGTTTTTCTGTGTTGTTTATTAAGTTTTTGTTGCATTTTATTTTCGTGTCCTTAGAAGGTGCAATAGAGTCTCATGGGACTTGATGGCGGGCAATTGCGTTAGACAAGAGTATGCGGTTTTCAATTAACAGCAGTGTAACACTGCACTGAACAGTGCACTGGCGATGTGAGATTGTTTTCAAAAAGCAATGGAAACGCAATTACATTGGGGTCACGTTTCGTTTGATAGGAGGATAGCTGATGGGTTTGTCTTTTGGCGTAAAGCATGTGAGTTTTGATCCCATGACGGTGATTTAATGTGATGAGTACAAATATCACTCAAAGGGTTTTTAAGGGGAAGACCACTTTAGGAGCGTAAAAACCATGTTTCTTAGAGGGAATAAAATAACCAAATCATTTTCAAAATTGAGAGAAATGTTTATTAGAGCTGCCCAGTATTCAAAAAAAATTATATCTATTCGATGACCAACAAAATGGCGGCGTTATTGAAGTTTTCCGGACACCTGTTCCCGCCGACATCGAAAACTGCTGCAGTTGCCATTCTTTTTCGGTTGATCTGAGAAAGAGTTACCAAAGTTCATTCTTTTACTGACATATTAAGGGGAATAGAATGAAAAAGTGACAAATTCTAAATTTGGGAGCCTTTATAATAAAAAATCTGATTTTTCGTCAAATTTTTGGACATATTTGACCCTCGAAAAATTATTTATTTACACGCTACCTTTCAAACTTTAGGTATATCCTTTCAGTAATATTACTGAGCGTAATCACCTGAAATTTCATCAAAATCGGTCGCTAACTTTTTGAGCTACAACACGAGAGCAGTTTTTGAAAAAGTAGTTTCGAGAAAATTGCGTTTAAGGTTTCACCACGAGAAAATCTTTAACTGTAGTAACTTACGGATTAATCGGCGATTCAAGGCGCGTACAAAAGCAACAATAGAATTCCCAGAAACAGCTGCCCGACCATACAAATACGGTCAACAGTAGAGGGTATTGTGCAGCGAAGGTCTCTCCTCCTCTAACAGCCCGAGCTACCTAACCAGTCGCTCGACCGCATGTTGTTCTCGCGATCAAAATGCGATAACTCTGCGTCTATTCGATATTTTCAGTTTTCCTTTGGTCATAACTCATATCATTCTTTGGACATCATACTTCCAAAATATGTAATAAAAAAAATAGGTTTTTTGAAAATTTTAAGGTGGTCTCCCCCCTTAAGCCGTTATAGGTATTCAATATCATTTATGCTCAGCAGGGTAAACTTAACGGGCTATTGAATTCAATTTTTCAACACATAAACTTACGCTCTACTCTAAAAGTATGCTCTCTGCTCTTGGAATTTGAGTAATAAGAACTTTAGGCAGTCTTTCCGCCATAGTCCACTATAACTCCAATATAAAAGCGAAGCAGAGCGCGTAATGTACTACACGCTTAAAACACGTGTGCACCGCTCAACCCGAATGTGTAAGGTGCTATCTGACTCTGTTTTTCCCCCTGCAGCATGATCTTCGGTGTCTCCCACTTAATCCTCTCCTATTTTCTAAACGCTCGCAAAAAAAAAGACGTGGGTAGTGCTGCAATTGTTTAATTAGGAAAGAACAACTTTGCTTCTGTAGTCGCTTTTATCGCTTGCTCTGCATGTCATAGCGTGAAGTCATCAAGAACGTTTGAACCGTACCCCAAGCAACACATAAGCTCTTTAAGAGTCACCCAAAATATTGTTGAGCACTTAAAAAGGACTTAATTTGATCTTTAGAATACTAATTCACTCTAATTTAGCTAAATGAAAAGATTAGTAAAGTTTTTAACAGTTAAAACACTTATTTTATTTCCTCAGATGTACATTTCAGAAGCAATGCTTCCATCGTCAGTGAGATTTATAAAATTAAATTAAATTAAATTATTTGTCAAAAAACTAATAATAAACAAAAATGTTTCTAAACAAAATTTCAGTTGAGTTGAGTTGAATCTATTAAAAAATTTTTTGAATATTGAATCTTTGATTGGTCCATCATCACTATTCATTAGATTATTTTTGTTTTTAAATATGTAAAATGATTCAAAAGCATCTAATTCATAATTGCTATTTACATTCCTTATTAGTTTTAAATTTTGCAAACTAAAGCTATGACTATTTTCTAGCATATGTTCTGCAACACTTGACTTTTCTTTTTCATTATATTTAATTTAGCTCTTTGCAAATGGATTCAACTAGTATTTGAGAAAAAAAGATAGAAACATTTCTTTTTATTGTACGGAAATCATTGGAAAAATTTGAAACCAGTGCTCTTAAATTGTTATTGAAAACGAGTATATTAGGAATTCTTCGGTTCAGGCAGTTAGTTCCTTCCCTTTGGTCCTTTTTGGGTCTTATCGACTACTTTACGAAGATTTAAAACGTAATAACTCTTATGAAATTGAATCTTTAAGTATTCTATAAGAGGCAGTTGTGTTGCTTGGGATCATACTGACCTGCACAGTTCACTTGTCAGCGTCGTGTCGGTCGTGTCAGATACCGAGCAATTCCTTCTACCCAAAATGCTAAAACGACTGGAATTCGCAATTTCAATGAGAAGACACTAGAACATTCGTAATGCATGCGTAGTGTTGTAATGCAGTAGACACATGCAATGCGATTAGTGTGTGATGTTCGCTTAACGTGCGTTTTCGGACATTAATTTCGGTTCAGTGATTATTCCATCTATTTTTTTGGTATCGACATATGACTTCGGGGAATCGGAGTCCTCTTTTTGTAAGACTACCCAAGAAAAAACAACTGGCTTACAACTATTTTCTAGTCTGACACACTTTAAAGAATTTGAGGTGAGTCTGTTGGTGGTCAGGTGCTCCAAATTACCAACCTGAGACCACACTTTTGAAGAAATGAAGAGTTCGGAGAACACAAGAAGCTTCAAAAGCAATCGATATTCGCTCTTCTAAAGACAAACTTAATGGCAAATGACAACCTCTGACCGAATTTGATACAAGAAAGAAGACCAATCGTTAAGAGGACAAGGTGCATGGGTTGTTATCTTCAAGACAGGTGATAGTTTTACCGCTTCAACCCCTGAACAACTTCATTTCCTTTCAAATCTTCCCGGAGCTTTTCTTGAACTCAAATAACATGCATCTTTAAATCAACATAGCAAAAATTCAAACATAATTTGTGAACTAATGTCCTGATAGTACAATTAAAAGCCAAACCCAGCTGGTGTATAACATGCTTGTCACAAAGAATTAATGAACAACATTCTCTAAAAAAAAAAACCTCTCTTGTGTAACCAACCTCACCTAGTCACCGAGGACATTCTCATTTCACCGCACAGCCTTTGAAAGAGTGTCTATGTCTAGTCTAGTACTACAAAAATCCAGCTCCTTGTCGTGCGACCACAACAACATTACAACAACGATGTAACTTGATATACCTTCAGTTTCAAAATTACACACAAAATAGATTGATAAAATAATTAATCAGGACTCTGCTCCATTATCGTCGTCGTCGTTGGTCGTTTGGTCGTTTGTCGTGTAATAAACAACTACACAACTCAGCAACGCATTTTACAATCCACCCAAAGTAATAGGCCCAATTGGTGCCAAAATGGTTTCAAGTTATGATCGATTTTAAATGCGTTTCGCATATACATTCACAGACTCTAGCGCACATAACTTATATTAGACACACAACAACAACAACAATAAAAAACAAAGTGGAATTTTCCTAAATGACCCTAAGGCTAAGAGCCGCACCTAGTCTCTTGTGCTTACCCCCCAAACCATCCCTCCATCAACACTTCATAACTTATCGCCATCTATATCAAGCTTAAATGGGCCGAAAAATCTGTCGCCCCATTTGCCTCGTTGCGGATTATGTCATTTTCGAGCGGTTGCACTAAACACTCCCACTATTTATACTTGAATCTCGATGCAATGTCCTATTTGTTCAGACTTGAATCTTGAGTCACTTTCACTTTAGGCCATTGCAGCCAAACGTGATGGTGCTCCAGTATATCTGGACGCAGATCTCTAGTGGCGCGGTATCACAACAGAAAGTTGTTGTAATGAATTAGATTGCATTAAGGCTCACAGATCTGATGTGGTTGCGACGACTGACTTTGGAGGTGTTTGCTGCTGCTGCAGAGACTTCCTTTTGTGCGAATTGGGCCCCTTCAAAATGTCTGTCGCTTCGTTTGCACGGCGCGACTAGCATCGTGTCTCTCGGTCGTCATCCACCCTCGTCCAACATTTTCTCATGTGTGTTGTGTGGTGAGTCTCAAGTAGCTGTGCTGACGGGCTCTCCTACATTTTCTTTTTGCAAATCAAAACGCATTGAATAATTGAAACGCATCGTTAGGTGAAGTGGACATACTGCAAAGACCATATTGCTGGTATATGGTAAGCCGTTTAAGCCAAATGGGGTCGCATAAGCCGCTTTTACGTAACCCGCAGGCAATTTGACGATAATGAAGTGAAGTCATTTTGGCTGACTACATCGGCGTGAGTTGATATGCCATATGATTGATAGAAACAAAATTATTTGCCCAAAGGGTAATGAACTGAAAAGTCGGAGCACACTTAACTTAGACTCGCATGAAGATATGTTTTGGTCGGTCAAACTGCTTGGTAAAATCGATGAAATGAAAACGATTTCAACTGGAATCACTAATCAACATTCAAGTTGAATGTTTCTTATGCTTCAGCTCCCTTATTCGACCATTCATTTTTACTACTCTTTGGTAAGAATAGACAGAAACTATATTCTGATTAGTAAATGCATCCCTGAAAATACAAAAGCGTATTCATTGCAAATTTATCATCCTCAACTTTAATTTCATTTGTCTTGAAAAACCAGCTACATTCAAATTTAAATTGGAGCCTGTTCTATGCTGGTGAGCCACATACAGTACATGTAAACATCTGTGTTATGTGGATGAGGTTATATTGAATCGATGAGAAATTCAAAAGAGATGTAGCAGTAGGTTCATTGCGGTTTGATTGATGAGTGAAGATTTACTATATGAGGACAGGAGGCTTTCGTCTTTCGCCTAGTGGTATTGTCGTTTTGTGTATCGGAAAATGCTCATTACATAGAAGTGAAGATGTTCTATGATCAAGAATTCTCATGGTTTACATTTGAATGTGGGATGAGGTTGATGCATAATGATGATGATGCTGATGAGAAAGAACATGTCTTTTTATGGTTTTCTAGTTGAATGAGTGACGTATTTAAATCTAAACTATGTAGGTTCGTTAAATGAGTAGGCAAGGTACCAGATGTGTTTTAATTACAATTGCGTCGGTATCGTTCTTCAAAGATAAACAGTCTTGTGGGAGTTTTGTTTAGAATACAAAATAGTCTTTGTAAAAATTAGTTTAATTTAAAAAAAAACTGTATCTATAGATCTGGACTGGAAGTATTTATTCGTAAATAAACACTTCCAGTCCATGATAACATTGTGATCAAAGCATCTATTCAATCAAGCGCAGCCGTTGTGCAATGGAAGAGCGCTTGGTTGATATGCAGAAAGCGGTCGTTCGGTCTCTTTTGCTTTTAAGTCTATCAGTTTCATTTGGATGCCTGCCGACCTTTAAGTTGCATGTGAAATTGCAACCACCTTTTCTCTACTTCTGGTTCTCGTGGCCTGTTGGTGAGCATATCTTACTGTTTGACGTTCGAGTCCAAAACACATCCAATTGTTTTTCCACAGGTATCGTGTTTGGAGTGGGATTGTGCATTCCTAAGAGAATATTTACACTGCCATGCGTTTACTCATTAGCGGTTCGGAATTAGCAAAAATTTGTAGGTCACCTCCACTCCTCATATGTTCAGGTTGAGAGTAATGCTCTAGGCCACACGGCCATTCTCAAACTTGTTATGCACCCTACATTTTTATTTTATGCTTTTATTTGCAGTAACTACACCTGTAGAAGAAGAAGAATGCTACCGGCAGTGGGACGACACTTTGTCAGAGTTCCCCTTCCCTTATTATCAAATATAAACATTTCTTTAAAAAGTGGGCACGATTGGGTAGCACGAACTTGCGATTGTGTGCTTAGTACAAGTCTTGAGGCTGAATACAGGGCTATTCATAATATATGTTTGGTGGTGCAGGATTGCCAGCTACACAATAATTATGTAAATTGAATAAAATCGCAAGGAATATTGAGAAAAATAAATTAAATATTGCAGAGGATTCTAGCGAAAATCTAAAAATGAAACTTTTTAGCAGTTTTTTAATCAAAGAAGAACTGAAAATTCAATGAAAATCGTTAGAGCAGTTTTTTAAAAGTCGGTATTTTATTTTTCACTTTTTTCAAATTTGATTACTTAAAAAATTAAGTATGTGAGTCTTAAGACCTAGCCAGAAGATGTTTTGACAAAATATTAAAAAAAAATCAAAGACATGCTTTTGAAAATACTCGAAAAAATAAAAAATTTAAAAAAAAAATTGTTAAAACTTCATAAATTAAAATTTTTTAAGTCTTCATTCGCAAACTTTCTTAAACCACTTTATTTATATAACATTTCATTATGTCATTATTTCATTCGTATTTCTGAACTACATTGAAGCACAGTCAAAAAAAGGTTAAAAAAAGTTAAAACTTCCACATAGTAGGTTCGTTGGTTGAACTTTACCCAGAGTTAACACCCTGGTTTTCTTGGCAACCCTATAAAATGTAAAAAAAAATTGATTTTCGGTTCCCCAAAAACACATCCCTTGCATTTAAAAAAAAAAAAATTTCATTTAATAGCCTTGTTCGTTACCTGAACTCGCCCCAGCTAAAATTCACTGTTAAGAGTTTAGGGTGTATTCAGAGAAACCCCAAGGCTCAACAAACCCACAGTTTGACATTCAGGACGATTGACTTCCACTGCGTCAATCGGACTCGTTGCTGTAGAGCTGAGCCTCAATAAAGCTGCACAAAAAATAGTCTAGAGGCGTTAAATCTTACAAATCTAGGCGACCATCTAACTCGACTTCCAATTGGTCCATTGTTAAGCGTGCTGTGTGGCATGCGGCACCGTCTTAATGGTGATATCACAGCACGCATTTTAAGAAGAAAATTCAATAATTTTGCAAGCTTTCTTCGTTTGTAAGACGATTCTTGATTTTAATTAATTGACAAATTTGAAGAAGTTTGACATTGACACAAAACACGAAACATGCGTGAGCTGTTAAAACCAATGGTGCCAAAGAAAACAGCAATAAAAGTCACCCATTAGCTAGCATGTCTGCCTGATACGTGGTAGGCTCGGAGTTCGAATTGAAGAAGCATCAAAGGAAAAAATATTTTTCACTGGTATCACCTTTATCAAGAAATTGGAAAGTTTTCCGACAGTGATTAATTAAGACGCTATGTAGCTTAGCCGTTCGATATAAGCAGAGCCTTTAATCATTAAAGTACTGGAAATGCGTTAATCGGCAGGCTTGACACGTTTGTTACCTATTACTCCTTCTCTAAAGCATCCTTTTCGGTGGAATAGGTTATTAAACGTGATTCAATAGAAGTTTTATTTAATTAAAAGCATTTCTACTTAGTTGACGGAACAAGACCTTACCCTTAGCTATTCGGAGAAAGTGTTTTGTGTGTGCTCATGCGAAGGAAAGGGGTAAAAATCAAGCGTATCTATTTTGTTGTTGCGTATCTATAAATCTTTTTTCCACTGGTTTCGCCTCTCGTGAGGAATTGGCAAGTCCTCCGTTAATATTCATTGCCATGAAAAGCGCTTTCTCGATTAGCCGTTCGGAACCGGCAGAAAATTGTAGGTCCCCTCCATTCCCTCACAAGGCATGGTTGTGAGAAATGCGCTAGGCCCAGGAGCTCCTTGCTCTGTAGCGCCACCCTATTTATTTTTTATTTATTTTTATATATTTTGTTGGCTACGAAGACGACATAGAAATTTCCGATGACGATACATTTATACACGATAGCTATTTTAACTTGTGCTTCAAAGTATCCGGATATTTCGGATATCCGGATATCCGAAACAGATCCGGATCCAGGATCCGTTATCCGACCTATTCGGATAGTATAGGATATCCGGATAGTGTCGGATATCCGGATATCCGGATGATGTCGGATATCCGAATACTTCTCGGTATCCGGATATCCGGATCTCAAAATAAATCGATACATATACAGCTTTCTATACCTTTTATGTAGTTTGCAAAAGTTATAGTGATATTTGATACGATTTTTAGCTGCGCCATTAAAATTTTTTCTTTGTCAGCCCCAAAAGTCTTTGAAACCCTTCTGTTTAGAGACTTAAAGACGACGTTTGGATTTTTTAATGTATAGGTCAGTGTGAATAACAAAGATGTATTCAAATGCTACAAGAAAATAACTTTTCAGTTTGGGTCCGGATATCCGGATATTCAACTATCCGGATATCCGGATATCCGAAATATCCGGATATCAAACTATCCGGATATCCGGATACCAGCTGTCTCAAAATATTCCTGTTCGGATATCCGGATATCCGGATAGTTTGAAGATCCGGATATGAACTGAAGTACTAATTTTAACCCATTTCTGACATTTAAGCGTTACCATAATGATTTTCCGGTTTAAATTTGAGATTTAAGATTTCGTAAAGTTTGTAATATTCCGAAGCAAAAATTAATATTTTGTGTGCCAAATAGAACAAGATTTGAAAATTTCTAACTGGAGTACATTTGCGGTTTTATTCTTTCACTGCAAGCCTCAATCACCTGATGGGATTTTGGTTTTTTTGAGTCAATGAGTTTCTTGGAAGTGAAAGTTTAAACATATCTTTTGCTTTAAACAAAAATTAAATAATCAATCGTTTGCTTAAAACTCCAATGGTTCATTTTAAAGCATTATATTCTGCCATTTGATTGGTTAAATAGGTTTCAAGGCCGATAAACGACCTATATTCAACATTTTCTTTTCTGCTAGGCACCTCTTGGCCAAAATACGAAAGATTTATGATCAAATAAACCAGAAAAGGGGTTGAACTAATAAACTTGTTCAAAGTATGTCATTTTTAAAGTTTTAAGCCAAATTAAAAACTTTTGTTTATAAAAACAACAAAAAAGAGGTAGCTCGTCTATTGCCACCAGTTGTGTGAACACATCACACCCCGATTGCTCAAAAGCTTCTGTGGACAATTCCTTGACTATATACGTGCCTCATAAATGACACAAAACAAACATTTTCAAATAGGTACCACTAATGACCCTTATAATAATTTCTCAATATTTCGGCAGCTCAAAACCAACAGAACACAACACAGCACAAGAACGCTTTAGATAAATTGTCTGATAACTGAAATGCATTTGATCTACGACCATGATAAGATGATAAATGACTCGTGTTCTACTAACTGCCTTATTAAATTTATATCAAACTTATTGGCCGCGCACAGCGAACAGTGCACAACCACCAAACTCAAACTATACTATACCTCGTTAAATATGATCGGCCAAGATAATTATCGCGCTCAAAGGAGCTATGCAATCAATAATTACAAATGGCGGCAGAGAATTGTCCATGCAATTGCTATTAATGGTTTACCCAACAATGATGTTGCGAAATTATATTGCAGTCGAGTAGTGTTGACTCAGATTTCAGTTATGATGGTTCATTCCATTCTCAGAGATGTATTCGAAGGTAGCAATCTTGGTAAATCGATTTCTTGGAGCCATTTGGATGCCGGCAGCATCTAGAGACGTCCACCTACAGTTGCGAAGCATCTAATTGAAAGTTGAAGAGATGACAAATGACCGGCATAATTATTTCATTTGTCAGTGACAGAGTCGAGGGCGACGGCGACAGCATTGACGCCTCGGGTGGTGTCATTTGTCAACTTCATGTAATGTAAATTGAGTTTGGAGCTCAATTTTCGTAAAAGAACTTTGGCACGTATGTGTTTCACTTAAAAATGCTAGGTGCTCTGTGAAGACATGCATTTATTATGGTCAGACATTTACATTTATGATTTTCTTGATTAATGTGAGTTTAACTTTGGGTGATCAGACAATGGCCAAGCCTTTGGGGATAACAAAAAGACCTCAAATATGCTATATTGGGCAAAACTGCATATACACGGCATTCGATACGGAATGAGATAATTTCTGGCTTAGATAGTTTTGCGCTTAAAGATTGATGTAGAAGATTGATACAAGTCGTGGGCCTTCTGTTTTTTCTTAAATGCCATCGCGGGTGAATTGTGGTCGTGTTAGAACTGGAAGATTAACTCTTACGAATAAATTGGTTTCGTATGCCAAGGTCTCTCCTCAAGGCAACTTTTATGTCGACGCGACGGTTAAGCCCCTAAAACGCTGTTAGCCACCACCATCTGCGGCTAATGTGATGCATGTAGCGATGGAAAAGCCCAGTCATTTCAAAAAAGCAAATGATTTTACTTCAACTTTCAAAGATCTTTATCACCCCATCAATCTCGAATCACATGAAAGAAAAGAAAGAGAACTGTTTTCAGAGGTACAATGCAACCCAATCGATCTGTCATCCATACCGCTCAAAAGTTAATTCCCTGAATAACCAGTCGATTTCCCGAAACTCAATTCAATAGTTAAAGATCTTCTCTAGAAAATAGACCCATCTCTTTTGGACATGATCCCTCGCACTGCCATTTCACGCTCTCTGTATGCATTTCAAGTCTTTCCATTCAACTGACATTTGAATAATCGCATCGAGTACTTTATCAGATTCCTGGACAATGAATTTAATAAATTTGAAAATTGATCATGGTACTCTCCTCTTAAGTTAGGCTGCCAAAGTTTTTCCGCCTTTCCTCAACCGCTCACGTTTGTCTGTTCAATGATTTGTTCGGTGTGCGTGTGCCCACACAAAAAGTCTCTACTCTGTTGCTCTATGCAGCTCAATTTCATTGAAATAAAGTCGAAACTATAAACAAAAACAAGAAAAATGAAATCGATCTAACTAATCGAATAAATAAAGCGAAAGTCACGCTCCGTGGCATTATGTCGATAGACTAAGCGCGAGTAATTAATTCGCAGCGTTAAGTAAACATGATTAATAATAGCAATAAGAATTTACTTGCGATATTGCATGCCAGTGCTAACAGACAATATAATGGCTGGGGGTGGGCGGGCGTTCGCAAGCACACATGTCTACCGGTGGCGCGGCGGCAACAAGCAGCAGCGACCCACTCCAGAGGGACCGCCACCGATTGGCGAACAACATGTGCCGACGAGAAGATTTACGAGTCTCCACTTGTCGGCAATCGATGCATGTGGAATACATTTGGGCTTGCTAATTACTGGACCACATGGGAGAAGTTTTGAAAAACTACCATTGATGCTATCGCTCTCTCGGTAGGAGCTACGAGTTCCAATGGCTGGACATTGCTCGATTTAAAATCTGTCAAAATGTGCAGCGCATAACAAGAATGGAGAATGGGAACAGGGATTGTCTTGAAATGTCTATATTTTTGAAAGGCCGTTATCATGATATGAAACAGAGTATTGAGTTATGGTTGTCAAAAATAGTTTGATTGGAGGTGTGTTTAAACAAATTGAATGACACCAATTTGTTTAGGTATTGACAAATGAAATGGTCTTTCAAGAAATGATAGATTTAGAATCTGTTTCAATTGAAGGAGCGTATGTGGGGTTTTTTCGAACCAGCTGTTCTTAAGCACCTGCTTACTAATGTTGCAACACAGAAAATAGATGTACGCATTCATCTGGCAGCTAAATCAAGTTTGTCAGCCAGCTCTTTTGTTTAAGTTTTTTTTTTTATTTGTTAGGGCAATTGTAGAAGTTAAAGATTAGATTAAAGTTTATTTTTAGAAGATTTTGGTCCGCTTTAAAGCTATAAATTATATAAATTGACAATAACTGACAGCGGAGTGAATTGGGCACTCAAAACATATCAAAGCACTTACTCCACTCAAATATTCGAATGGTGAGAGCATTCAGAAGATTGAGATATATTAACTCTGTTAAGACAGTCGGAAAACGTGAGTTACCAAAAGCACCGAAAGAGCTATCTGCGCTTATTAAAGCAAAAAAATCAGTGCACTTATTATACGCTCAGATCCTTTGTAATCCTCTGAAAACCCAAAGCACAAAGAGGCAATTCGTGTTGCTCAGTCTTACGAAAGGCGATTCTGTTTTGAAAAAAATTGGACGTAGCCTCAAAATCATCCTTAATAAGCAGAAAATTCCTTCTTTTACGCCAAGTGCACAATCAGTTCAAAGCTTTTGAAGGTTCGGTCTCCAGACTTCCTTCAATTTAGTTTTATTTCAACTCAACTACCATCAACTTCGATTCTATTTCTGTATTTTTTTTTTTTAATTAACGCGCACATCAAAGGGATATGACTTCCCTTATAATGTTATAAGACACAGTGCGAGCATTTCGGGTGATAGGAGAGCATTGCTTTCGGATTTTTGTGATGATGGGAAAAAACAGAACCAGGTAAAGCATTCCACACATAGTGCGACCAAAATATGAATCTCTACACTAAGCTGTACTCATGTACAGGACCGAATTTGGGCTTAAGGTCAAACTGATGAGCATTCCCAGAGAGGCGGGTATTGCAGCTAATCTGTTTCAGGAAGGAATGCAGCTGGCTATTTCACTAGAGCACTGTTTGTGAAAAAGCGATAAAAGAGAGTGAGACAGGTAACGTTTCGACGATGTTCAAGAGAATCAATCGATTCTACGATTGAACTATCACCTATCAATCCCGACGCTTTATTTAGTACCCTATCGAGTAAGCGCAAAGATGTTTGAGGAGCACCTGACCAGATATGGGAGTTGTACTCCAGTTTTAGGCGGATGAAGGCCTTGTAAATGGTTGCCAGATCAGAAGGGGTGAAGAACCTCCTGCGTCGTCTCAAAAGCCTAGGCATTTAAGCAGGCGTTTTCGGCGACTTTAAATATGTGGTCATTCCAACGAAGATAATCGTTTACACACATACCAAGTACTGACAGCTTTTCGGTTTCTTGTTTGAAGGTACCATCATTGATAATAGCAATGGCGGAATGTTAAGCTTCAACGACAAAATACAGCATTGAGTTTTCGAAGCATTGAATTCTATTCGGTTTTTAAGACCCCATGTAACAATGCTGTCAAGGTCAGAGTTCAATGAGCTTATCATACGCAACCGTTTCAGTTCCACATCCGAAGAGCAAGGACGTCAATTTGGAAACGAATATGAAAATCTGAGGGTCGAGTCGTCAGCAGGAGAATTGAGAGGATTAGAAGTTTCAGACAAGAAATCATTAGTGAAGATAAGAAAGAGACCCAGAGACAAAACGGAGCCCTAGGACACACCAGCATTAACAAGGTGAGTATCGGACTTTGGAACAAAATATCTTTTATGTCGACGTTATAGTTAAGGTGATCTACCTTCGCCCTATCTCGTTAAAAAAAAGAGTATAAGACTTGAAACCGTCCAACATAACTTGTATCGAACGGTCCCAAAGGCCTAATCCAACGAAGAATGGTTTTCAGCTATGTTTTTGACGAATGACGAATAAGTCATGCTCCATCAGGGTCGGAAAAGATCTCACCGATACATTCGATGTCAAAAAAGGTTTTAGGCAAGGCGATGCACTGTCATGCGACTTCTTCAACATCGTTCTTGAAAGAATAGTTCTTATGAACATTGAGACGGAAGCAAAGAAGATGGGTCTAGTGGTCAATGAGGGCAAGACCAAGTATATGCAGTCATCAAGAAAGGACACCCAACACCGACGTCTTGGACAGAACGTCACTATAGACAGCTATAACTTTGAGGTAGTTAAGGACTTTGTCTAACTAGGCGCCGCTATTAATTCAGACAACAACACCAGCGCTGAAATCAAACGAAGAATAACTCTTGCCAATCGCTGTTTCTTCGGACTAAGAAGGCAATTGAGTAGTAAATCCTCTCTCGAGCAACTAAGGTGTCCCTGTGTTAGACACTTATCATCCCGGTTCTTATATGTGGCGCAGAAGCATAGACCTTGTCAAAGATAGACGAGAACGCTTTAGGAAGCATCCTAGACAAAAATTCTTCGGGTAATTTTTGGTCTCGTCTGCATAGATGGAGAGTGGAGAAGAAGATTCAACGACGAACTGTACGGGTTGTACAGCGACACTGATCTTGTCAAACGAGTTAAGGTCCAGTCCAGCGACTTAGATGGCGGGGTCATGTAGAGCGAATGGACACCAACGCTCCGGCCCGCAAAGTCTTCGAATCCAATCCCAAGAGACGGTGCAGTAGAGGAAGATCGTGCAGTAGAGATGGCGCACGCAAGTAGGAGAGAACCTCAACCAACTTGGAGTGCAAAACTGGAGGCAGCTAGCCAGGGACCGAGCTGGCTGGAGAAGCATGTTGGTTGAGGCCCTGGTCCGAGCCGGACTGTAGCGCCACCATAAGTAAGTACTAGTAAGTATTCGTCATATTTCTTGAATAGTTGGGTTTGCATCAGCAGTAGAGGGAGAAATTTCTTATAGCTTTCCTGCTTTTATTAGTTATCACTGCTTAAGCTTCGTGACTTCACCATCAGGTTTCTTTGACTTGTTGGAAGTGTCGGTGCATTGAGATTACGATTCCAAGGTGCTAAATACCTTTATAGGATATTTTATATTTATTTTCTTAAGATATGCCCTGAAGTTTGGTCATATTTTGTGCAGAACCTATTTTCTGAAAGCCAATAATTTATAAAAAACAAAAAATTTGTGCGAAGATGACATAGAACAAATAAAAGCCTGTCGGTTGTTACCAATATTAGAGTATGAAGCCCGTACTGCTAAGCCATGATCAACGTAATGTAAGAAGCACTTGGCGAAAAGCTCGAACTTTTTTCTGAAAGTGTGAAAGGAAATTTTTTTTATTTGAAAGAGAAAAGTGTAAATATTTTGTTTTAATGGTAGTGGGGCCAAAAATTGAGACATACCAAATATTGTGAAGGGCACCCAACGTTCCCACAAAATAAAAAGTAAACAAATAAAAAAGTCAAACACGAAATTCCCCACAATATCATATTCAAGTCATCAACTCACTTGATTTATTTCGCTTTCTCTATTATTCTAAACATTGTCAAGCTTAAGATCGACAATACCCGCACATTCAAAATCTACAGGTAGATCTATTCGAAGGTATCCACGGCTTCATACCCTTCTCTCTTTGATGTGCTCATATAACTTATAAACAATACAATTTTCATTTCCAGAAAAATCTCTGCTTGAAGTACACACAGTTAACAAAAAGAAACACTCAAATATCACCAAGTTTGTTTGTTTCTCTACAATGTAACGTTGATTGTGAAATAGGCTCGAAATAGCATTGCATAAACCAAACATAAGATTGTTTGTACGGAGGCGGATCACTAACATCAGCATCATCAGCGGTTTGATTTTGATTTTGAAATTGAAAATGATAGGTGGGTAAACTCAAACTGATTGTAAGAAAATCAATTGACATGGGAGGCATACCGAATGTGTGTGCTTAGTTTTGTGCCGAATAAATGACACTGCTAAGCTTTGCTTCTTGTGTGTTTAGGGTGTGTTGATTGTTTGATTGGGATACAATGGGACCAATAAATCAGTTCAAAAAAACAATTGCCAATGTGTACACATAGCCTATCAACAGAGATTTACGTAACACTGAAATCTGGACCAACTGCCTGATGATAAAACAACCGAATCGATTACAAGCGCTGGTATACAAAAGTATTTGCGTGTTCCCACACAATTCACGTGTTAGTCAACAAAGGTGCGACTTCGTTCTTGTTCTTTTAGACTAGATCCCTTAATAAAAGTAAAAGAAAGGAGTTCCCAACTAATTGGCCAAGTTCAATCTTTTGTTACCTCACGACGGCTAATTGAATATGTCCCAAGTTCCCGGGAAAAGACATTCACTCAGACAATGCTTCAAGGACACCCCAACCTCCATCGCCATCTGTGCGCGCTAAATTAATGCCCACATCATATTTTCCACAAAACCGATTACAAATGATGATAATGCAAAAACACACTCTGGAAAGAAAGAAGATCACAAAGAAGATCTCCATATGGCTCGCAGAAGGATGTGCTGACACAAAAATATAACATTTATGTTCGGACATTAATAATGGCAGTCGACGGATATCCCAGGCCAGACCAGATAGCAATTTTGTCAGACCCTATACGAAAGATATAATAGTCTAGCACTCGAATCATTATCAATTAATCACGTTTTCACCTAAGGTTCCATCGGTGGGCCTGCGCTTTTTATCTAAAAGCAAGATCAGGGTTGAGTAACATGCGGCAAATGCGTCGCGTCGCGTCGTCCGGTAGCCAGTGTGGAACGCAAGATTCAGTCGACGAGTGCAAGGAATCTGCTGATTAATGGTCTTTGATTTGGACCCCGAGCTTACTTAAATGTAGGTACATGGCGATTCGTAAACACTTTAAGGCACAAATGGCCGCAATTTCAATGGTCCAGTGGTTAGTTGGGATGTATAGCATTGCGAGAATTGGTGGTGATTCCCCATAGCGATAAAACCAACCAGAAACACATAGAGTGAACAACAGAGTTATGTTTTGGTGTGAGGAAAACGTGAGTCACGTCCCAGAGGTTCCGATAAATCTTCATACGTGTATCATACATTGTGTTGGTAGTGCATATATGTATAGAAACGATGATTGTCACTTTCATTACATTGCATCGCTCTGAACTAGGATGTTGATAATGACGGTAATTGTTGAAGTGATAATATGGGAGGAGGAGAAAAAGGAAGTGTTGCGATAGATTGCGCTGTGTACTTGCCATTGAACTTAATCGTCAGGTTGTGTAGTTGCGTTGTTGGTGGCGGTGGCTGATTGGTTAGATGGACCGAAGTGTTATTTATGTGTTCCTCAATTGCTGATGTTATCGATGTAAAATTGTTAAAATACTTGCGAGTCCATTTTCAAGTCCATGATCGGCTGACCATGGAGCTAAGTATGGAAAAGGTCAAAACCACGACACTTGGTTACAAACAATAACACTGTGGGGCTTTTGAGAGTAGAGAGGCAAAAGAATTAAGTCGGCTAAAAGTTAACATCTCAATTGAAATAATTTTAATAAACTGTTCCTGAGATGAGAACAATGTGGAGCAAACATCCGCACCTGAGATGGTAGGCTTATGTGATGCATTTTTGCATCATTCACAAAGTTTCATAAAGTGGTGGCCTGTCATAAGGACGCAATCTCTGTAATGAAAATGTAAGCAATTTCATGAAAAATGATCGGTTCTGAATAATACGATAAGATTTTTCCTTCGCTTTTCTCTTGTTCAAGCAGGACGCATACAACAAAACTGATCTGAGATGGTAAAGCAGTTAAACGTGTAACGCAAAGAAACATATGTGGCCCTGGCTAGATCATAAGCAGTCGAACGGCTTGATCTCCCTCGAAAGAAAATACATTAGTGCGACGATAGATGTCATCACAGGGCACTGTCTTATTGGAAGACATACCGCAAGGCTAGGAGTCACCTCAAACGATGTTTGCATAGAAGAAGCTGTATAGATAAGAAGCTGGAGGACACTATTCCCCACCTTCTCTGTTCATGCCCAGCTTTAGCTCACAAATAATGTAGGATACACATAAGCTCGTATGTCTTTGATGACCCTAGTGATCTTACTCAGATTGACGACCTGCGTCTCTTCTTATTCATTGTTAGCTCAAAATAGTCCCTTGAGGATGAGGATACATTAGATCCACCATGCTACCACAAAAGCCCAACGGCCCTAAGTGTGTTAGCCGAGTTGGCAGCCGCTTTAACCTAATCTAACCTATCATAAAAGCATTTGCTTTTTTTACTGGAAGAAGCTTGAACAATCTGCCTATTCCTGGAGATAAACGCCGATTGGTCATATCTGTTATGTAAGAGCATTCCTCATTGCGATTGTGATGACCTTGTCCTTAGCCAAGGTCAGTTGATGTATTGACGTCAGGGTATGGATTTTTGGACCAAGGAGTAGAGGGGTCCCGATGCTTCCCTTTCGTACACCATAATTTATTTAGAAATTTCTTTGACTTTAGCCTCATCCCTCTTCAATCAATTATCCTTAGGCTTTTGGAACTATTCAGTGTCTGAGGGAGGAAGATTAATTACCGGTTAGATTTCGTGGTTGTCAACCCTACGTTTTTCAAAAACATACATAACTTAAGCGCAACAGAGCGGTGAGCCCGGGGTCTAGCACATTTTTCACAAATATTGTGACTTGTGAGGGAATGGAGGGGAACTTCAATTTTCTGCCGGTCCCGAACCACTTATAGAGAAAGCACTTTTCATGCCAAAGAAATTATTATCGGAGGACTTGCGTTAAACGTTAAAATTGAGAGAAGGAAAATTTTCTTTCCTCCTTTACAAGCATGAGACACTCTCGCCTGCCTCACCTGTAATTGAAATAAAGTCAGCAAAATTTGGAGAAAGCGTTCAAAGCTGACACAGTGTCCAGATCATTTCCATTTATATCTCCAAGTTAAAATAAATAAAAATAAATCGGGTGGCGCAACAGAGGTAGGAGCTCCAGGGCCTAGTGCATTTCTCGCAATTATGCCTTGTGAAGGAATGGAGGCCACCTACATTTTTCTTCTATTTCCGTACGGCTAATCGAGAAAGCACTTTTCATGGCAATGGATTTACTAACGGAGGACTTGTCAATTCCTCGCTAAAGGTGATACTCGTGGAAAAACATTTTTGTTTCTGTTGGGATTTGAACCACGAACCTCTGGGTTAACAGGCAGGCATGCTAACCACCACGCCACCGGTATCAAGATACCATTAGATGAAATAGATGAAAATAATATTGAATCGAGCTCCGTGCGTAGTTAAATATACTCAGCTCTATTTTATATACTAATTTGTATTAGAATTTTCTGATACTTTGACATGTTTCCCACTTGATGCTTCCCTCATTCTATAGACGGAAAAACTCATTTTCGAGACATTGACTGGGAATGCTGTTCTGCTGTGCTTTTTGCTGTTAAAAAAAGAGCTGATCACTGTTTTAATATCTGATGCTGACCTTCCTTCGTTGAGAAGTCTGATAATTCTACAAATGACGCTGACTCCGACTCTTCCTGGATTGTCATTGTATGTAGAAAAATTAATGATTTTGGCTTCGATACTATGTACCGAAAACACGCAGTGCCCAGTGGTCGTGCGGCTTCAAACCCTCTACTATAAAATGGCTTAATTTAGCATAAATCAGACGAGACAGTGTCCTGTAATCTGTATCCCATTACCTATAAAGGAACAGTCTTTAAATTAATTTTCTTTCTTTCTTGAATATATTTTGTTCAATTTGGAATTAGTTTTCTTTGCATGTGATTGACAAGACAAGAGAACCGCATATCATTTCGGCCCCACAGTGCTCTCATTGATTTTCATTGACAAAGCGATGACATTGCTCACCAGGTCGAAGAGACACGAACACACAACAATCTAAAAAGCGCGATGTAATTACAGGACGATGGCAAATAAATTTCACTCCAACAAAATCCACACAACATTGAGAGGTAATTTGAAATCAATTAGGTCCCGTGTTGCAAATTCTTTAGCAAGGACAGAATGAAGGAATAGCCAGCCAGCCAGCCAGCCATACATCCAAACAACAGCGGTAGCACAGCTTCACAAGCACAGCAAATCCATCGCTTAAACCAACTGACGAAGAGAAAACTTCCAAGCGGACATCTATCTCTAAGTCTAAGGCGAGCTCTTGTCCATCTGTCTATCTGTCGAGCGCGCGACCTTTTCCCAGTGCCAACATCCAAACATTGTGAGATCTTGAGCGATGGAATGACTATCTGAGTATTTCTAGCTTTGTGTTTGTGTCGCAGGCGCTTGCTGGCTGCTGGCTGGCATCGCATGAGGAAATGTCATGTGAGCTAAGTTATAGCTATGGGATTGGATTCGAAGAGTTCTTATTCTTTGTCGGCAATTACCGCATAAACGCATCTCATAAATTTGCCATAGAAAATCCACACTAAAATAATAAAGACAAAGTAAAAAAAACAAATCTCTCAGATACTGGTTCTGGTACTGGTGTTGCTCGGGTACGGGACGGGAACATAGTAATCGGAGCCGCCGCCACGCTTTATGCACTGACTCAGCCACAGCCGTCATCAACATTGGCAAATACAACAAATGACGTTTGTTCTGTTGAACTGTTTGATAGTTTGCGATAGTTGGTGAACGTTGTATTTATTTTTGGTCCACAGATACGGATCTGCACAGATATTTGATGGATTTTGTCGTTTTGCTGATTTTTATTCCTTTCGTGCATGAACAAGGAAATTGAAGTGATTTGCAATTTGTTTAGGATTCAAGAGAAAACAAGACGGCATTGGTTAGGGTACATAGCGTGAGCATCTGATCATAAGCGTATAGGCATTAAAGTGGGAGCACTAATAAAATGAGTCGTCTAGGGAATGAGTACTGGATGCTCATTAGGTTTTCAAAAGCAAAACAAGTTTGATTTTGCTTTGATTTGTCTTTACCTCTGGAAAGAAACGACGCCAGTTATAACTCTAAGGAAACAATAAAAATATCAATCATGTCTTTCGTCCATCCTCTGCAAACTCCAATCAATCTTACCACCTAATTAACACTGAAATGCACCCGTATAAATGTGCATTGAGCACCAAAGAACACATCCCCAGAAGTGGCTTAAGAGATGCCAATTCAAGGATACAACAACCAAGTAGTAGCTGTCGAAGGCGGTTACTTCAGCAGCGATGCAATGATATCACATGAAATAATAGAAACAGGAAAACTCAAGGGGGTCCACGGCTTAGCTCTATACCACCTCATGTCTAACAACCCCAAACACATAAATCACATTGCAGATTTCATCGTGATATTCTCAAAGACTATGGCTCTCATGATGGTTGGTTACCTTTCTATTCACACCATCTTAATGGCATCGCATCATATTGAAATTCTTATGAGCTCCAGAGGCTGGCTATGTGTTCTACTCTTTACGAAAATCGAAGAAGGTTAACTTCAAGTTTTTATTTCGTCGTAAATTGTTGGCTTCTTTTTAATTGTTAACTCCACCAACCTCCAACTGCAGTAGAAGCATCAGTTTTGTTGAAAATGTTATTGTTTTTTCGCGAAATAATTACACTAAACATCTGAGCGTCAACGCCTCCTTCAATCTAGGCTGGCACTTTTGTTGAGGGGTTTTTTTTAACTGCGGTTTGCGGTTGTTGATTTGACGTTGGATGTGGATTAAAGCTACTGATGGGGAAGTGTAATCATAAAAATAATTCTTATTTCCAGTTTGTAGTTGAGTTATAGACGTGTACCAACATTAAATACGATAAAACAATAATGAAGTGCAATCATCTGTCATATTTAAGGCACCTTTGCTGGTCGAAGTGAATGTGTTGCAGTAAATGGTTATCGTTAATTAGTTGAGAAACCGAAACTATTGTTCTTTTTGAAGACACATGTTGATGTTACTCAAAGTCCAAGGGAGCTATGTTGAATATTCGCAAGGAAAAGAGCTCATCTTTTATTGCATGTGAAGGTGCCGTTTTGCTTAAAAAGTCTAACACATTTCTTCGGTTCATGTCATAAAATCGCAACCAGCATTAGAAAAATTCTATTAACAGCGTCTTCAAATGAAAGCATACGAACTATTTTTAATTTAAGAAACATGGCGCTTATCGATATGTTGTTCCACTGAGCTTCCCGAATGGTTGGTTCAGAAAACTGGAGATCCATGTCACAGGTTGTATGATCGATCAATTACGGTCTTCCATACTGAAAGGTTCCAAACGAAGAATAGATGACTGGGCAAACTTTCCCACATTATCTTTAACTTTCCAATTAACTTCTCCTCTTAGGCCTGAAATCAAAGCTCATTTTACGGCAAGACAGTGGTCCCTCAAAGCAGCTCAGCTTTTTACAAATTAAGGGCGGCAGTGCTGGAGTGTTTAGTTGATAAGCCGGAGGTTTTTTTCAGAATTAAAGTTTCACATGAACACCGCCATTGAAGTTATCAGAAGAAAAAAAAATAAATAAAAAGTAAATCAAAAGAAAACACTCGAGATCGGGTTCTACATTTAAACCGGAAGCAGATGTAACTGTTGCGTTCATTGTGGTGAAAACTCTTACTACTCGGGGCAGTGACTGACTGTGCCATGATTTGCCATCAACCAGCCAGACCCTACAGCTACGTGGGTTACACAATATGGTGGAAGGACGGGAAGCTGTCCCAATAGGGTAATGATGAAATTTCATCCTGCTAAAGGAGATCTACTGAACTTTTGAAATATTTTTGGATATAAGCAAAGTTTGAAAAGCCACATTCAAAAGGATTAAGGAAATTTTATCAAGGTTATCGAATGCCGTCCTCATTTGAACTACGTTTAACCACTTTGGAGGAAAATATTTTACATCTGCAGAAAAAAATGTTAGCTACTGTAGCAATAGTTTCGGCTTCACAGCCGTAGCAGAAAAAGTGGTTCTTGCGGCAACTGACAATAACGACAGCGAAAGCTCCTCGTTATTCATCTAGATCTCATCTAGACAAAGTTGTAAGCCCCCATAGGAGATTCATTTTTCTTCAGGGATAAACTAGTTAAGGCAACTACCCCATAGTTCACTAGGAACTATGTAAAAACAATACACCTGCGGATCTACAGTGAAAATATAGAAGAGCAGCTGCTTGTTCCTAGCTTAGCTGCAAGAAGTCTAACAAACGACTAAGAAAAATATACCAATCGCTCTGAAATATAGAATCTGTAACTTGGAACAGGCTTTGGTTATAATTAACAAGTAACCATTCCCCCAGATCAACCCGAAAAAAGTGCCCCTTGGAAAATGAACGGACTCGCATGCTCGAAAAACCGAATTAAATCTATTTTGGGCTGGGAATGTTCTGTGAGGTCAAAGTTTAAATTTTTTAGTTGCTGCATCATCCTCGAAGGACCGCCATATTTGAACCAAAAAACTACGAATGAGCATGAAAATATTAATTTGCTGATCTCCGAAGTCGGAGAGTATCTTTAAGACAACATCTGTACACAAAGTCTTGTTTACGCAGGTAGCTTCTGAAAAAACTAACTATAACACGTCGTATTGAAGCTATGCGACTTGCAATATACCAAATTTGACTTAAACTCTTCTCCCACCAGAGAACACAGTAAATCCACGGAGGTCACTACGGATCACGATCACCATACGAAGCTTTTATTATTTTTTAACCATTGTGGTCGGTTGCAATTTCAACTGCTCTTTCGGCGTTGTAGTAATGCGACAACCACTACCACTACTTTTTTCCACAATTTGCAATTTCAAGACTATCGCCAACTGGGACCGCCCTACTCAACCGAAGAAGCTCATCCACCTACTGCGGTGACGTCTTGGTTATAAAAGAGCCGCCGATTCATGGACTTACGGCTATCGTGGTATATTGGCAGTACCCCCAATCTGTCCTGAACTAGCCCTCCCGTTTTAAAATAGAGGAAGGATTCCGCAGGAACGAATCCAATGAAATGCGTATTCTCTAAATCTAAAAACTCAACACTGGAGTAAATTTTTTTTAAATGAAGTTGTCGATTCTGTTTGTTTGAGCCCCGTTGTAAAGGACCCCATTAGGATAATATTTTTTGTACTCCGGCTCTGGTGTTCTGTGCAATCCAGGACATGTACGCAGACACTGTCTCTCAAACACCCGAATCTTTTCCATTTGAGACGCTGTAACGTTGAACAACACAAGGCACTCATACACAATATGAGGGCCATGTAGTAAATCACTTTCACCCTGCTATCAAGCCTTGTCCTGACCAGAGCCCCATCCATATTTTTGTTAAAATATAGACACAGATCTAGACAGAGACCGAGGTACTTGACTACTATTTTGCGTGGCCACGTAAATCAACGATCACCAGCTTTCGCTAGCTCTTTCTCGTATCCCATGAGGCCCTAGCCAGCGAAGTTCTAAAGGTAAGCATGCTTACCATCACGCATTAGGGTACTAAATTTTCCACCATCTTTTCAGAAACCACAAAAACACCTAAACTTCAAAAGCTACCCGAAAAGTACTCGTATATCTTCATTTTGACTCCAAAGTTATTGATTACCGATGAGTTTTCATTGCAAACACAAAACATGCAAGAAGCAATTAATGACTGCAATAGATTTAGAAAATTAAACATTCCTGATTTCATTCAGTTCACCCAAAGCTATTTTTCTACTGGGAGCTACTTTAAAGTATTATAACACAAAAATATCAGATCATTGATCGTCACCGAACCTCAACTAAAATGTTGTTTATATAACAAGTACAGTGATCATTGCTGCAAACCACAAAATACCAAAACCGATCGTGTTTGCATCTGAAAGCGATGCCAAGATTGTTTCCCAGTTTACCAAAGAAATGCAAAAGACTATGGCAGTCCATTTGCTTTAGGACGTGCAATCTCTTCATCGCCACCGCGTGATATTATCAAGTCATATCGGACGATACAAACCTCCTGCGGTCTCATTCCCTCCCTACCACGATTTCTGCAATTGAATTCACTTTCTGATCCCAGATCATACGTGATTCTTCTCAGTTTTATTTTTCATCTTTGCTCTTACAAAGTTGTGAAAGTGTTTTTTTGTTTTCGTTTCCTCTCATCTAAAAAACAAGAGCTACTTACTATGGCTGCTGAACTAAAAGGAGTACCTATCTTTGTATCTGTACATTCTTTGCAATGAATTTAGCTCTCCTACTATTTTGTAATCATTATCACTTATCGGAAGCTATTCGTACAGCATGGTTAGATGAAAATCGTGAAATTTCTTTTAATTATTGCATTTCGTGGATAGTTCGTGAGTGAGTAGCAATTCCTGCCAGGCAATTGAAAAAATCCTTGAACACGAATTTAAATCGAGAAAAGAGTTGCTAAACAGAAGGAAATAAATAAAAACAAAAACTAATGTTGTAGAATACCCTCCGGCGATAAGTATTGAAAGATAATGGCTCAACATACAGAAACTGTCATAATGAATTATCTTCGCAACCCAAGGTAGCTTTGAATCGACATTGGGTATGCAATTATGCATGAGATTACTATACGCATGCAAGTATAATATAAATATTAAATGAGTTTCTGGGTGGGGTGCTCTTTGATGTGTTGGAGGTCCCCAGAAGTGTTTATGCATTTTGTTGTGACGTTAGAAACAAGTAGGAGTAGAAGGGAATCTCTAAATAAAGTTCTCCTTCCTTCATTGATCGTTCCAAACAAGACAGTCTGTCGAACGTGAAGAAACATCGTGGAGAGAAAAATAAGCAGTTTGCTGCTCAGCTCTTTCGTTTTAATTACAAAATCGCACCCACAATTACTTTTTCATCAGCAAATTGTAGTAATTCAGAGCAATGAATACTTCCTCTACATAACAATGGAGTACCGTTTCGAAATCAACAAATTGCTGGTTCATTCATTCATTGATTCAGCTCCACACCTGCAAAAACCACAACAACAGCGCGCAGCATTCAAGAAATCCTAACCAAATCGGTGAACGTAGATCCAAGTTGTTTAGCTGTCATTCAAACAAGTTGCAATGAGAGAGTAAGTCTTTCACTGTCAATCTGCATGGCAGACGTTAAATAATCCTTTTGTTCGCCATGCCTAGCCACATCAGACAGAGGTGACAGAACGCGCACCATATATGATCAGGGCTTGTAATCTGACCACCAGACCATATGTCTCACACGACTGACACAAATAAATCCCATATCATCGGTTGAAACGTCAAATTCATTTTATGAAACATCATTTGGCTTTTATGAGACAACAGGGAAGAGTCGCCGATTTCCGTTCGTTGCGACATTCTTCAGATGTTCGCCGCCACAAAGTGTAATAACGCCACAGATGCAACGCAGATCCTAGAAAAGGCAATAACAGCATGTTTGTGCATTTCATAATGTGCGCGACGACGACGACAACGATGACTACGACTCACCAGATGGAGTCACTGCCTAGACATCATCGATTGCGTGATGATTGCCGCAGACCAGTGGCAGAACTATACATTGGCCTCAATCTCTGCTCGAGATTGCCCAGTGAGTATACTACAGCCAATTGCAACTGCCTGTTTAGTATGGCTGTTGCTTGAAGGCTCTTGTTCCAACATATGACGAGGTATTTTAAATATCCACACAAAAGCCTTTGGGGACGGCTGGCGGGAAGCTTTCATTAATGCGTCAAGTTACTCGAATTGGCATCATGGTATTTCATTTGTGTGTGCCTAGTCAATTAATTGTGCGGCATGTTTTGTGCGCTTTGCGTATATCCAATCCATGGCAGATATTTCAATCAGGACAGAGCTCCATCAGCGCGTATATGGCAGCACTACTCTACCTCGCCGATGGTACATCACCTCGCAGCAGCATTTTTCGCTAGTGGTATTGTTTTGCGGCGACAACGCCAGCGCCGCAATTAGCGGGTTTTCTTTTTTATTTGCAAAGAATGATTGAAATTCAGAAGATACAACAAATTCGTTTAAGCAGGAATTCATATAATTGATTGAGTTACATAGACGCGTATGCAAGCCGCAGCGAGAGACGAACGACACGGTAAAATTATTCGTCTACGAATGTACGGATAAGCAATTAGCCTTGAAGGACACAGTATTAATTAGTTCTAGAGAAATTAACTACTCAAGCTTACACACAGTGATATCTGATATTGAAATATGTTTATGAAGCCGAGGGCTCTCAACGTTTTTGGTGAAGGTATTTGGACAGCGCCAGCCACAGCTGCGGTTATGTTGGAATCTGAAAGCGATCTTTTCCAATTAAATGATTGACAAAAACCAATAATTTGTGGCTTACACAAATCTTGATGCGATAAACGGCAATGTGAATTTGATGACAGACTTGGCTTAGTTCCAATTTAGTTAAAATGTATATATATCATAAGAATTTAAGTTTCATGACTTCTCAAGAAATAGTCGTACAATGCATTGAGTCAGAATATCAAGTGTTGTGAAATTCATAGATATGTGGGGTATTTCAGCCAAAGTGGAAGAGTGAGCAAACATTCATCTGTGTGGAAATAAGGACACTCAGCCATCGACTACGACATTGCTGTGGATGACTTGACTCATCATGTATGGAATATTGAAGCGAAGCAAGTTCCATGTTCAGACCATTTGTCGATCGTCTTCTTATCGCTTTTAGGTTAAGTGACGTAGTGAACGAGACAAGAAAAAAATGGCGCTTTCTTTAAAGTGATCTTGAGTCGAAATTTGACATGACGATCGGACTACACCCAGGGTAGGTACTCTCACAAGAAAAGGATATAATTTCTATTTGAAAAGCGATTCGAAGACTTCGGGAACAACTAAGTAATAGGTTGCGGTGTGGAATGGAAGAGATTTTAGAATTTTTTCAAACAAAATTTGGCTTTAAATGGAGATGTGCACTCGAACTATGAGCACTCTCCATAAAGAACTCGAAACATACTCTCTATCGAAGGTAGGATCGTTGAGTATGCAAAGCCATGGCTTTTATATTAAGTAAATGAATGAGGAAAGGACATTCATTGAAGTGATTGAAAATGACAGCACACAAATATTTTGAGAAATTCTCAATTGCCTTCTTAAACCAAAGAAGTAACGGTTGGCAAGAGTTAATCTCCATTTGATCTCCGCATTGATGTTGCCTTCCGTTTCTATAGCGGATCCTATAGGTAGACGAAGTCCTATTCTACCTCCAAGTTATGTCTGTCTATGGTGACGTTTTGTCCAATAAGTCGATAATCGAACATATACTTCGTTTTACCCTCATTAAACATCAAACCCATTTTAGCCGCTTCTGTGTCAATACTCGCAAAAGCACCTATGACATCACGCTTGCAATATCAATATCGTCTGCGTAAGCAAGCAATTGTAGACATTTGAAGGATTGTTCTTCTGGGGTTGACGTTTGAGTTTCTTACAATATTTTAAAGTATGATGTTAAAGAAATCGCATGACAGTTTGTCGCCTTCCCTAAAGACTTTTTCAGCATCAAAAGTCTCGGTGAGTTCTTTACCGACCTTGACGGAGCAGCGTGAATTCTTAAAAATCGATAAGAAGTTGGCATATATCGATATTATATTGCCGGGATTTTTCCATAATCTGCCGTAATGTGAAAATTTGTTCAATTGTGAACTTTTATGGTTTGAAACCACATATTATAAGGTCCTTTCAAATTGTTGACGGTGGTGGTGGTTGGGCGTGTACTATTCGAGAAGGCTCTGACTTGTGTCAACTTGGAGGCGACCAGATGTTAGAACACGTCAGTTGTGCTTACTATACCTCCACGCAGTAACCACTGGGCACTGGGATGTTTCACCCGGAGTTGACCTGCTAAACTAGTTAGTGCGAATTTTGACAACGGAACGCAGAAGAAAAGAAATGTGATCAACGTTACTATAATGCTCTGTGAGTAATGACTGACTGCCCGAATCTCAGTGGGCTACCAGACCTTTTCGGAAATTTCCCAGCAAATGAATTCGAATGGCAGAATCGACGATGGAATACAGCACTAAAAAAGGAGAAACCCTTAAAGGAGCTACTCCAACATATCTGGCTTAAAGGTCTTTCAGGGTCTTTCAATACTAGGACAGGATATTGAAGTAGAGATGGTGGTGGATGAGCTCTTGGTGAGCCAATGAAAGCTCTCACACCCCTGCAGCAGGGTACTGACACTGGATATTCCAGCCCTTTATGTCCGAAGGGATCCACGCCCCCACAGAAAAGAAAAACGACAATTCCAAAGACTGTTTCTATGAGCTCCTCGAAAAACATTCGAGCAGTGCCCTAGACACGACGTGAAAATCGTTCTTGGCGATTTTAATGCAAAACTAGCGAAGGAGGACATCTTTGGAAATACAATCGGTAAGCATATCCTTCTTGACAAAACCTCTGAAAGTAGTACAAGCTTCCCGCATTTCAAAATTCATAAAAGTGCACGGCGATCCCCAGATCAATCTCACCACAGTAAGATCCAGTTAAAAATTTTCCTCAAAGAACATCGGTCTCGGCCTTCTACACCTGAGTTTAACTCCTTTCACTTTACCTCTTGAAAATCTCTTTTATGAGTCGTCTTCCACACTTAAAAACATGAAACACACTTCAAACACCAATTCATTTTCGGATGTCAGATGTTAAAGGTAATGCATCCGCTGGTTCGACATCCTGCGGTTTCGGAAAACAGCTTGAGCCTGTGCTTGTAAGATTTGACCACAAAGTATCCCATTACATGACTTTACCATCTAATCGCTGTACACCACTTGTATTACACATTTATATCCCATCAACATCATCAGCTGAATTACTTTCTATAAAAAAGAAAAAAACCACTGATCGTGTTCACCAAAGGAAGCATTGGCTTTAATATCTGAGAATTCTCACTCAAGACCAAATCGTTTTGCAAACATCTAAAACTAGCAGGTGGGCTAAGGCCGATAAAAATGAAGAAAAAGATCACAATAATCACATGAGTCCGTTATTTCACAATAAAAATCCCAACGGCATGGCATTAGGTAAACCAATTAAAGGAGAGGCCAAATTAACATTATGTACACCCTGCAGCTAGGGTTGCAATCAGACCAATGGACAATTCTCTGCTACTTGCCAACCCCTTTTCTCTCTTCCTCCATTCTTAATCTACAAAACTACTGGCCATCAACATAAAATATCTTTGCTCGTGTATGGCAACACATTGTCTTTACATAAAATCATGGGAAAATTGATGCGAATTTGTTTAAAAACAACGGCAACTGTAATGGATACTCTTTGGCTTTGACCAGACCAGCAGAAAATATATCCGTCGTTTGTTTTAGTCGTAATTACGGCTATTATCGCATTCGATGTAAAGTTAGATTGGTGTAAGTAAGAAGCAGGTACAAGATCAGCCAACAATTTTCTGGCAGAAAAATGGAAAACCAATTCGGTAAAGTCTCATAAAAAACGGTTGTTAAACACTGCACCCGTAAAAACTCACTTTGGAATTGTGGATATGGATGTGGATGTAGATATAGTGGCAACATTACCGCCCACATAATCTTCATAATTTTCGGTCCATAGTTGTAACGTCGCGTCGGTCGTATGGATGTCATGCGGAATGGCAGCATTTATGCTGGAACAGGGGCCTTGTTAGCTTTTCATCATTTCTTCATGTCGATTACGCCATTATGGAAAATTAATAGCCCGCAGGGTAGGTTAGGCCAGAAAGCTGTGTTGTTTGTTTCTTTTTTTTTTTGACATCCACATCGAATTGGTGGATAGTACACCCGAATTTGGTAGGAAACTAGCAAATATTGAGAGACTATTTAGCAAAATTGTTAACAGTATCAACTACAAGATGGATAGTCATGGGCTAGGTAATCGTAAGACTAGGAGTGGGAATGGAATTTGGACCTCGCAGTGCTGAAGCTGTGGGAATAAGGAAGTTCCACAACGAGACTATGAATGATTGTGCTTCACCTTAGCTTGAGTAAACCCATAAGCTTTGACATTTGACGTTGTTTGGCTCATGATTTTTGTGGGGAAGAGGTGTGGGTTTGAAACTCAATTATGGGTGGTAACAATTAAAAAATATGAACAGGCCAGACAGAGGATTCATGAAATTCAATTAATTTATGCCAAACTCTTTGTGAAGTTTCTCTTTAAATAGATGGTTTATGTTACCTATCTGATTTGTGGGATGATTTCGAACGTAATTTTTGACTGTGTTCCTTAAATTGAATCTGCTCTTGCTGTAAAAATCAACTGCCAACTTCATAGAGTTTCAAGGGTGGAGAAGAGGAGTTCTTAAAATATTATGTTATATCTCAGGAGCCAATGGGTTGATCCGCTGATCCCTATGCACATTGCACTTTTAGAATTAAGTGCGGAATCATATTTTTCATAACCAAGTAATCATTGCGGTGACTTTTGCTCAGGTCCTTTTAGAAGCCTCAACCAACATCAAAAGCATGTAATCTGTGTTCGACCCAATTCTGGGAATCGAAATAGGAATTATAGAATTCATGATAGTATGAAAAATTCTCTAGAGAAACAAAATCTCAAGTTCAAAAAAAGTGGGTTTTTGACTGATGGGCGATTCACAATCACAATTAGTGTAGAAGCTAACCAGCGTCAGCTTGAATGGACTCAGAAGCTTAAACTGAGAGAAAATGTTAACGCTTACTTAACGATACATACCTGCAGGTGTACGTCACTACAAAAACTACAACGTGGTCTCACTCAACTTACGAATCTATAAAGTGTTAGCGTGACCAAGGAAAGGATGGGAACACTTTAAGCTATCGAGTCGATCCGATCAACTATATGGAAACATAAATGAGTCACTCCTCAATATGTATTTCTTGTGTACTTGAGGATGTTTCAATGCAACGACAGAGTATTGAAATGCTAACAGATAAGCCTACGGAAGTTCTCAACCCACACTTACGTTGGTTACTAGATAAATAAATATTGCAACGCAACAAGGCTGTAGAAATTTCAGGGCGTAGTGCATTTCCAGGACTTATCGTTTTATGAATAGCCCGCAAGGCTAAGTTAGAAAGCGCTTTTCATGATGGAATTCAGCGGATAATATCCCAACCAGCTAATATAGTCCGGATGACAAGTGCAGAGATTTTGCTGCGAGGCCGACTTTATAGTTACAAATTGAACACGGTTCTTGAGATTTAAAAACCCCTGTGGTGATGGGAGATGTCCTAAGAAAACGGAAGGAGCTGGCGCTCTATTATGGTGCAAACATCTACTTTTTCCCAGACATGAACTCATCGGACTTGAGACAAAAGTTTGGTAGATTGCTAGAGAGTGTAAATCTTTCACTTATGAAAGGTTTAAGCAAGAAGCCCAGTCCTCACAATAGAGATTAATTTACAGCCAACTCAATATGGATCTTCGAGAAAACAGATATTTATTCAATCGCTTCCAGATATGTTGAATGTCATATTTAAGGCAAGAGGTGAACTAATTAACTTAAATTACATCCCACACCGACCCGACCTACCGATCCTGTGCCACCTTTGCAACCCCAAGGAGAGGGAAGATATATTACATTTTATCGCCAGATGTTCCATCTTGAAAGAGTTTCGTGTGAGGTATTTTGGAGTGACTTCTCTGGAGTTTAAAGATACGCTGGACGTACTGAGTGGAAAAGTAGGCTGGGATCTCTTATATTACTATACCGCATCTGCACTTAGTTATGGGCAACGCATACTTGAAGGGGACCTTTAAATCAAGTGAATTATTAATATATTAAAGTTAATTTTGTTATCCATCTGGTAGACGTTCACTGGCCAAACCATATTGAACTTAAGTTTAGCAAATTATTAATTGTAAAAAAGCTGCCTTTTAAATAAAGGTTAGCAACTATATCTAACTAACTAACTAAAAACACCGGTGGTGATCTCAAAATCAATCAACCACGTTTATGACTCGGACTGAAGGGATTCAGCATTGAATATAGAAAGCTGATGGCAACAATGTCAGCAAGCCATCAGAACGGCTGCTTCTGATGTGTTAGGCTTCACTCGGGCGTCAGAACGAAATTAACGGTCCGACGTAGAATGTGAAAAAAAAACAGGGCTTCTCTTGAGCCCTTCGGACATAGAAGAATGGAACAACGATATAGACTTAGTATAACAAAGAGGGAGGCAGAAATGAGCACGTTTGGAGAAAATTAATAGATACCATTGTGCATTTGGTGCTTGGAGGGAGGGGTTGCATATTGGTGGGCACTACAGTCTCATCTTTTGCAGAACACTCAGATTTCTAGCAAGCTCACTCCTGTTTTGTATTTCAAGTTATTTAAAATTGAGACGAGGTCTCCCACTTTCGATTCCATTCGTACTTTCGGTCCAGATGGAGTGTGAATTTGAAAACTCATCCAGCCGGAGCGTTGCAGTTCATTCGGTCTATATATTCATGTATATTACTCTTCTTTGATTCGTGACCCAACACAGGGCCAACCGTCAATCGAAGTATTATTCATAGGAAACTACCATAGGCTTACTCCTCCATTTTGGGTAGGGTTCATACTTTAAGTAGGACTGCGATTTCTTTATAAAGGGCTGCCTTTGCTTTTCAACAGAAAATTTTGTTTCTCAATTCCGTTTTAAACTTTAGGAAGAAACTTGGGAAGAGCAATTATTGTTCCGCTTGATTCCCGCATTCACCTTTTTTGTGTCTATTCAGGCAGACCTAAAAAATTTGTTTTTAGTTCAAGTCTAGAAAACCATCAAAGGTGCATTGTATGAGAAGATTAGAATCGCAAAACACTTCTCACGGCTTAGGACATGAGTTAATCAAGCTGCCAGACGGAACGTCCCTTTTCATATATGATTAAAAATTTCGCCCTTCTAAAGTCATAAAAGACAAGCTTGTCGCATGAAAGTGAAAAACAAAAAATGGGCACGACTGGCTATTGTTTGCTATAGGTAAGTACAATGCAGAAATCGGAGTACAAGATTTTAGCATTTGATCTTCATGAATTTGGTGGTACGGTGTTGCCAATAATTAAGTAATAATGAATTTCGAATAAAATCACATAAAATATTGAAGCAAATTCAATCAAATCTTCTAAAGGTTTTAAGCAATGATATAAGAACGCCATTTTCTTAAAGTTCTAAACGTTAGACCAGTTTTCTTAAAAATAGGTTTTTTGTTTTTCACTTCTTTAAATACAAGTTTTGTCGAAAGTCAAGTATGCAAGTTTTGAGATCTTGCCAGAAGATATTTTGGCAAAAAACGTTGAAATCAAACGTTGATCAAAGATGCTGTTTTGAAATTATTCGAAAAAACTTAATTTTTTTAAAACTAATAAAAACTTCAAAAATAAAAACTATACCGTTGCTGATTCGTAATCTAATTTTAAAAATATAGAAATTCTTTAATTTGAAATTTCGTCAAAAAGGTGTCAGCCATTAACGAGAAAGTCGGTTTTAACACTTTGACTAGCTGGCAGTTATTTTTTTATTTGATTTATTTTAATATTTTGATTTATGCCAGGCCAAAGTATTTTTTTCCAATTTTCTGTTTTTTCGTCATAACTGGGTAATTCTGACGGTATTTGTGTCTCGCACATTTTTGTGCGACGTGCCCTTTAATAAAAAAAAATATTTGCTGAAGCCACGTCGTACGAAAACGTAAAGTTATCCTACGGCCACGTAAGTCAAACCAAAATGTTCACCAGAAGCCACACAATCCGAAACCCATACAAAATCCAATATACCTTTGCACAGAAAAGTACGACATGGCCTGGACTCAATGATTAGGTTTCCCACGAAAATGTGCGACGTGGCTCCTGAGGAACTATGAGGTGTCGCACGAAAACTTATGACACGGCTTTTAAAGTGTTAATGAAAAAACCAAAAACTAATCTCTGTAGGCTACCATACAGACTCTAACTGCAAGTTTTTAAGAAAATATGTCAAGCGGTGTAGATTCAGAAGACAGACATACAAACAGACAGAATTGGCCAATCTTTTAATAGAAAGACCCTTCTTGAAAATTGCTGCGCCCCTTTACTTATTATATTTTTATCTCAGAATTGCACTAACTATAGACAAATGGTTAACACGTGTGCCTAATATCTTGTTTTTCTCCAATTATTGCGGTTCGGACTCAAGAGACAGTTCTGTAAGGTTTTTAAAGTAAATTGAATCCCACATTGGCTTTCAAATCATTTCATTCCACAATGAATTATTGTTCTCCAACGACGACCCATACTTGTGGCATTTTGTGTAAATCAACATATCGTCAGTTGAAGCTTAGGACCGCGTAAGTCAAAAAACTCAGCAAAAACATTATATATTCAAAAAAGTACGAAAAATCGAGCCGTTTGACACTTTTAGTGTACTTATATTGTTCTGAAAAAAAAGATTATGCGTTTCGCGTTTTTTGCGAATTCTGCAAAACATGCTTGAAATACCTACGAGGTCCTGAACTGAACTGACGATATATTCATACATTTTTAACGTTTTCGGTGTGTATTTTTCTTTATTACTTGTTGCATTATCAAAACCTGAACTTTGAACAAAGAATATTGACCTCGCAATAATTTCGAACGATTTGCTATGCATCTGCAAAATAACGTCAAAAATGCAAATTGTTTTATGGACGGCAAACCCTCTAGTCTATAGTATACTCCGCTATTTCTGCAAATCGATTACATATTCTCAATTATGGTGCAACTGTTGTTTTCCCCATAATCGCTATACTTAATCGGCATAAGGCTACTCAGCAGGATATAAAACTCGTTTCATACGATATCCGTCGAAAATCACAATAAACCCAATAAATACCTCATTAATTGAAAGTTTCCAACTATGCCATTCACCCATGCACCCTTAAACAGTATTAATTAGAGAATTTTTCATTCACCAACCTGTCACATACCATGAGCTTAGCAATCAATATTCTCTAAAGCCAAAGCCAACAAGCAACTCCACCCTCTAATCGAACAGATCGATCAAAGAATTTCCATTCTCATATACAACCTAACCATGCACCACTAATAGAACCTGTCACAGCGAATCCATTACACTGTGTTAATTATTTGTAACACCTTTTAGGGTGAAGTATCTCTTTCAACCGCAAAGCCGCAATCAACTCGTCACAATTATACCTAACCACAAACATGAACACTACCTTCTCAATTCTCATTCTCATCCACCGACACTGAACGCGCCCCGCTTTCCTTAAGGCGTACGATTGCATAATAACAAAACATAATAATCTCCAATACAACAAAAAGAACCTACTTGTATCTATGATAGGTCTCTGGTAACACAGGTACACTCGTAAACTAACAATAATTGCTTTTTGTAGGAGACGTTATCGTCGTCATCGTCAACTAACGTTACATTAGTTTTTTGATTTTTGTTAAAAATTTTCAAAAAGGCATTGCCATAAATTAATACAAATTAAAATTGTCCACCTTAATTAACCAGATTCCCACCACCCGGATAGAGCATGTGTGTTTGTGTTGCCTATGCTGGCCTGGCAACATTATTGCAATTGCTCGAATCGCTCACATAAAATTGTGTGCACAGTTTGAAGTCTTAATTAGAGGTGGTTTCAGATTTTTGGTCCAAAAATTAAGTCATACATTGGAAAATTCGAAGAAGATAGTGTAATAGAGGAGCAATTATGGGATTGCAGGTGTTGCAAGTGGGCTGTGGGCTGTGCCACATGTTTACTCGTGGGAAGCAACTACATTGTTGATATGTTAACTGGTTAAATTAAATTGTAACAGCTTGATAACTACTATTATAGTAACAGGAATTTCTTAATAGCGAAGTTGAACAAATCATAATTTATTATTAACTGACACACTTACTGGGCGTTGAGTTTTCTAAAACAAGAAAGGCAAATCGATTTTAATTTATGAGCCTTAGCGAAGCAAGACATATATATTATGAGTCCAAAACTATTTTCTTGTGTATAATAGAATTACTTCCAAACCAAAGTGATTTTGTTTTTGCGACAGCGACAAAATCGCTGTTTGCATCATTCCCGTCGCGTCGCTCCGACTAGTACAAATCTATGTAAACGCGCTGTCGTTCTGGTCGTGTCAGCGTAGGCTATGTAAATATATTTGACAGCTGAACTTGTCACTGTCATAACCACAAAATCACTTTGGCTTAGGACAGCCTATTTCCTGAATCTTTGAGTCTTCCCTTTTCAATGATACGACCTCACACGGCAATGTAAAGTCATTTTACTTTGATTTTTACTATTGATTAATACGGAACCCCAAAAAGTACCAAAGATCACTTTGTTGAAGTAGAAGATCATGCAACCGCTTTAGAGACTAAGAAATTTTTTACAGGAAACCATTTTTGAAGATTGAAAGAACAGAAAATCTTAAAAAATGCATGATAAGCACCAGCATTTATATAAGTAAAATATCAACAATTGTACAACACTTCTTTATTGCGATAATACTTAACGATACAAACAACGTCAAAATTAGTTCTACTTTAATAATATATAATGAAATGGAGAGGACCAATAACTGATCCCTGACTAACACCAGAAGGAAAAATTCAAGAGACCCTTTGTCATCAACTACAGCAGCCTCGCTTGGCTTTTCGCAATTAGACTTCCACTTTTATATGAGACTATGGTATATCAAATACCTTAAAACGGAATGAAGACAAACAGGTCACTAATACTTTGCTGTTCTTGCTAGTGCCACAAGAAACTTTGAGAATAGCTGATTGTTGTGCGCTCAAAAGCTTATTGACTTATTCTTGGCCTTATGACAAAAATTAAAATCAAAATCGGTCCAAACTTTTGTTGAAAAAACTGGGTGGTTGATTTTTAGGGACAGGTAAAGGCTTTGCTTCATTAATATAACGCTTAAAATGTTGATTAATGCCATCAACGTTTTTCAAATCACTTCATTATGAAAACTTTGGAACAACTTTCATTCTGTGTGGTTTTACACCACGAACACGATAGACCAAATTGTTTGGGAAAGAAATGGAAAATATAATATCGATGTACACCATCTTTTTATCGATTTAAAGCCCGCATATGACAGTATTTACAAAGCCATGTGTAGTTTCGGTATCTCTCCAAAACTCGTACGACTATGCAGGATGACTTTGAGGAATCCACGCTGCTCCGTCAAGTTCGGTAAAGAACTCACCGAAACCTTTTATTTTGAAAAGGCTTTAGGCAAACTGTTATGCGATTCCTTAACCATCATACTTAAAAAGATTAAACAAAACTCAAATGTCAACACAAAAGGAATAGTCTTTCAAAAGTCTTTACAATTATACTTGCTAAAACAAACGATCTTGACGTAATGGGAAGAGCATTGAAACACAAAGGGCAAAAATGGGTTTGATGGTTAATGAGGTTAAAACGAAGTAAATGTTGTCATCAAACAAGAACACCGAACGTCGACGAATTGGACAAAACGTCACAATAGACAGACATAACTTCGAGGTAGTACAGGACTTCGTCTACTTAGGATCCGCCATAGAGACGGAAAACAACATCAATGCGGAGATCAAACTCTTGCCAACCGCTGCTTTTTTGGGTTAAGAAGGCAATTGAGAAACAACTTTCTTCCTAGAAAAACCAAGGTAACCCCTTATAAGAGCATGCCAGTCCTGATTTACGGCGCGGGAGCTTGGACCTTATCAAAAGCGGATGAGAAAACCCTTGGTCGTTTCGAAGGAAAAATACTCCGAATGAAGTTTGGTCCCGTAATGCGAAAAAAAGTGTGGAGAAGAAGACACGACAACGAGATGTATGGTATGAGCTATACCGTGACATGGGCATAGCCAGAAGAGTACGCATCGCGAGGCTACGATGCCTCGGCCATGTAGAGCGGATGGACCCACACGCTCCGGCTCGACGGGTTTTTGAAAGCACATTACTGGGAAATCGTGGATGAGGAAAACCTCGTCTTAGGTGGCGTAATCAAGTCGAAGAAGACCTCAACCGGCTTAGAGTGCAAAACTGGCCCAAAATCGATATTGATTGAGGCTCAGGATCACCCTGAACTGTAATTCCCACCTAAATAAGTAAGTAAATTTCAATCTGATTTCACCATTTTGAAAGACAACGGTGCTTTACGAGACATAGAACTTTATATGGGCACCACTGTTTCCATAAATTTTTATCGTCTGCCTTGTGTTTAGTCTGAAGTTTAGTTTGGTTTGGCTTTCTCGTGCAGAAATTGAGGCCACAACAGGCACAATCATCTTTGGTCTTGGTTTAAGCGGCTTTAAACGAGATTGCAGCTAACGCAGATTTACACATAATTTCTTATTTGAAACTCGCTCACACGTCGCACCTAATCAGTCATCATTTGAAGCTTGCTCGGAAATCGTCGACTGAACTCTGCCGAACGATCGCAGCCTATGTTAGCAAAAGAGAGCACGTGCACGGCTTTGATCTTCATCCAAGTACTACCGATCAACGGATGAATCTATACTTGTTTGGACTCTTTGGCCGAATATTTATTACAATAAAACAAACAAAAAAAAAATAAGTTTTGAAAATGGTACCTATACATAGTCGTGACCGTTTTCGCGTCATCTAAAAACAGGTGGCTTTTTTAAAGAAAAACCTCAGATTCAGTTGTCCAAGCTCCGACCCAAAACCAGCCGAGAGTTCGGTTACAGTGTACTCGCACCGTATCAGTTGGATGGCGTAACTAATCACCGCCAGAATATTTTTTGTGACGTTTGTGCAGTCGTTAGTCACTATAACGATAAGCTAGAGACGATCTACGACTTGGAAAGTATGGCTAACAGCGTTACTCTCGATGTACAAACACTGCAAAAAGTCTTCGGAAAATACATTTAATCTTAGTTCAATTTTATGGCGCATAATACAATTTATCTGAGACTTACTTCGCTTAAAGTGCCAATACCTCTAAAAAAAAAAAACAAAACGATAGGCAGGTCGGATTGGGGAAAAAATTGGTTTATTATGGGAATAGGGTCAATTCTCACTTCTTTTGGGAGAAGATAATAGTTTCGGTGAAAAAATTTAAAGGAACAACGTCAACTGTTCAGTATTACCACGTTCCACGTTCGTGCGTCTTGAAGAAGCCAGGGAGATTAAATAAAATAAATAGGGTGGCGCAACAGAGCGAGGAGCCCCTGGGCCTAGCGCATTTCTCACAACCATCCCTTGAGAGGGAATGGAGGGGACCTACAATTTTCTGCCGGTTCCGAACGGCTGATCGAGAAAGCGCTTTTCATGGCAATGAATACTAACGGAGGACTTGCCAATTCCTCGCGAAGGCGATACCCGTAGAAAAAAAATTTTTGCCTCTGGTGGGATTCGAACTCGAACCTCTGGATTAACAGGCGGACATGCTATCCATCACACCACGGGTACACCACGGTAAGCCAGGGAGATTGCTCAACCTCTTATGTCAAAATGCCATCGAATATCTCATCAAAAGCACCAAAGATTTTCATGAGTGACCAGACTTCAACTGATCGGATGAAATAAAACGATAGGGTGAAGCAAAATGGCACGGAGCTCCGTGGCCCAATCGCATTTCTCACAACCTCGCCGTGTCCGAAATGGAGCCCCCTCACAGGTACAATTTTTTGCAGATTCCGAACGGCAAATCAACAAAGCGCTTTTCAGAGCAATGTAATTACTATCGGAAGACTTGCCAATTTGCCTAAAAGCCTATGCCCATGAAAAAACAACTTTTGCATTCTATTGGGACTCGTACCTCGATCCTCTCACGTAACCGACAGACATGATAACCTTTACGCCGAAGACCATTGATCGAATATTACATTTAAAACCATCAAACTCTTCAAATAAGCAATAAGATTTTTTTAGAACTCTCAAAAGGCAAAAAATTGGTGTTCTTAACTCTTTAGAAAAAAAACTCTCAATCAGGAGAAACTTATACCGTTCTAAGACTTCTATAGCTCTTCTCCCTGTACAGCCATTTCAAAACTCTATAAAAAGTCAATAACTCAAAATTTTAATAGCTAAGTTTACGTAAAGTGCTTAGGATGTAAGTAGAAACCTTAGAATTGAATTATGCACATCCTTTTACAGAGTTCATTTCCTATACCGCCCGAGAGATACATAGGCCGCCACCTCACCAAGCCACCAACAGAACAAATGTACTTCCATTTACTTATTGACACCTCATTGGTTAGGCCTTACTATGGCCAAGCCATCGCAAGTTCATTGCAGCATCCATTGAAATATGATTTTTATTATCACTTAGTCAATTCGAAATAGTATAATGCCACACCTGCAAATAATATATTTTGGAATTCAATTCCTTCTATGAGCGAGCGTTTACTTCATCCTTTGTGGGATCTTTTAAGAAATAGCCAGACCAAGACCACCCAGCTGGAGCCACATTTATCATTTGCACCTAGTGCAGCAGTGCTGGATGCGGGTCTTTACTTCTTTTTTGTTCCGTCATATAGTCGCAAATTAAAAAACACCAGCGAAAACATAAAAATTCATACAAATTACACATAAATTTGATGAAGTTGATGCGCTTTGCATCGTACATTCTTATTTCTCTCAGGAACGTATCTCAAATTTATTCCAGAGCTGCAATTGATGTCTAATCAGGTCAACGAATTGTTTCAACGTGAGCTGTTGGAATGGAGAGAGAGAGCTGAGTAGGAGTAAATACATAGAACAACGATTTGGGAAAAACTAACCGTCAATTGAAGAATGCATTCGGCATGGTAACGAAGCGATAAATAAAAACAAAAAAATAAAGCTACAAAATGAATTAGACCGCAATCTGTATTCAAAGTGAGAAAAAGTCGGACGGACACATTGAGAGGTGAAGGGACTCACTTCAAATTCAATTGGTATATGGTCTTAGACATTATCGCGTAGCTCTATCAACATCGACACCAACTGGAGCGACTTGGTTTGGTAACCTGGCCAACAGTCAATCCTCAGTCAGGCTGAACTTTACATCTGACAACAACTTGTGGGTTGAGTGGGCCTCATCTTAACTCAACAGTCAACACTATCGATCTTGAGAGCAATAATTGCTCAAGCAGCTCCACAACAACAACAACAACAACAACGACGACGTGACTTTTATCGTTGCTTGGCTATAGCTTAGTGTTTGACGTGTGGTGTTGAGTGCGGGAGATGCTGCTATTGTTGTTATTGTTTTATTCCGACAACGTATAGCTGGGCTGGAGGTGAGGTCACGTAACGGATTCAGGGCTTTGAACTTGACAATGCCGTTTCGAATTATTGTATTATAGGCTTTGTAGGATTTTTACTTTTTCATTTCTTGATGGAGCATCCAATGCTTATAGACGCTGATGGGAAGAGTGTGTGGAAAGGTTTTAATGTCCATGAGTGACGATGGTTAGGCAGACCGCAGACGTGATGGATGCACTTAGTGACAGGCCTCGGAGTGGGGGCGCATAGCAAATTAAAAAACAGTTTGAAAGTTGTTGAACGTGGCTTATGAGCATTGGAACCATGAACTCAAACCGTTTGTAAAAACAAATAGGGAAAGCCCTCAGTATATGAGTTGTATGTTGGACTGAAATAAAAGTTATGAGACAATCACTAGCGTTTGCAACTTAAGGCAAGGCAGACACGAGAAATATGTGAGGAAACTTTTCTTTGACAGCCTCCAATAACTACAGAAGGTCATACAGAGTATCGGTCTTGTCAATTTTTAGAAAACAAACAGATTTTCAATCACAAAGGCCACCAGAGAGCCTATTGTTCAAACTACAAAAAAAAATTGATTAAAAGAGAATCAAAAACACTACTATACTCCAGCAGAGAGCGATGATCCTTTTAAGGCCCCAACACAACACTTCCTAGCCGCTCCTGAGTTGATTAGCTTTTCAAGAATCTAATCCCCATTGCAATGCCATTTGTTTTAAAATGTGTACCCATGGCTTTGAAAGCAACTACAAAGCTACATCTAGAAAAAATCATCGTTTTTGCTGGCCTCCTTTACCAAATGAAGATCGATTCCCCTGTCCCCTGGATCACTTCATATCGGTAACAATCAGAGTACTATTAGGACAAGTCTACCTCTGCCATACCATGGAGTGGGCGAGGGCATTGAGTGTTTTCCTCCATCATCTTTGTCGTTATGTTTTTATTTTTCTTTTCTTTTTTTTCACTTTTTTTCTAGATCGGCATCCTTTCTGACCATGTCTGCCTCAAATTCAGTCGACCGAGGAATTATCTCCCGAAGCTACGTTCTCCGGGGCTATATGGTCGCCGATCGTCGCGTCGTCGTCAGTGTAATTATCCTCGGTCGCGTTCTGATTTCTTATTTGCTTTTTTATTTGGATTTGCTATGTGGTAGAACTGGACAATGTTTATGCAGAACCATATACAGATGGGTGCTTCTTGTTGCAGCAGTGATCACGTTGTGTTGGTTATTAACTGTTCAACTTCATTTGCATTTTGGACTACAAGCAATGGTGTGGATTGCTTTTGCAGACGTTGTTTGCTTGTTGCAACATTGTATAGACAGCGAAGTGGTTTATATTGCCCGATTGACATATGAGCATTTGTCGTCCTCGATGCTTGGGCAGTGGGTTCTTTTAAGATACAGCCATTGGTTTATATATGAGTTTGTTATTTAATTTGGGCAGATAAACTTTTGGACCGATTGATTGGAAATTTATGCAGGATGGGAAAATATAAGGACTCCGGATTGCAGAGAAGTGGATAGATGGAAGCTTGAAGCGGGCTTGAGAGTGTGTTTTTTAGTGTGTACGAGTATTAGGTGTTTTATGCAAAAAGAAAGTAAATTGACTGATTGAACAAACACCATGCTCGCTTAATTATTGACAGCCATAGCCATCGTATTTGATTGCAAGTAAGTATTCTGTGAAACCTTGTCTCAAACGTAATATTCAGGTGAGCCTTTATAAATATTCCCTCTGGATACTGCGCTAAGTGAACTTGGCTTAAATAGTTATGCAACTATCACTATATTTTATATCCTTGAGTGACAATAGAACACCTAACGTTCATGTAAAGAGAAGTGTTTCTCACACCAATTGTGATTATTGTTACAAGGGAGCGTATCGAAATCACACTTTTCAAAATCCCGGTTTTCAAAAATCCCGAAAAAAAAAGTTTTAAACACTGAACCAAAAAGGTACATAATTATCATGAATTATGACCTATTTTTCATGTATAAATACATAAAAAACGAGCTAAACATCGCGTTCATGTGATTTAGGTATTATTGTATGAATTCATTCATACGAGTATGAACGAATCCTGTGATTCAGGATTCATTCATAAAATGTAGGTATTTGATATTCATAAATCTAATGTTTGAATACTTAAGTTGCATGAATTAAGATCATGTAATGTAATTTTTATGCAGTTGCTATTCATAGAACTTATGAATATATTCCTAGATTTTATGAATGCATTCCTAAAAACTATGTACAGCATTCATAAAAAATATGAATCTATACATAAAACCCAAAACTTTGTCCCTAGATTTTATGAATCCATTCCTAAGAACTATGTACAGCATTCATAAAAAATATGAATCTATACATAAAACCCAAAACTTTGTCCCTAGATTTTATGAATCCATTCCTAAAAACTATGTACAGCATTCATGAAAAATATGAATCTATACATAAAACCCAAAATTTTGTTCCTAGATTTTATGAATCCATTCCTAAAAACTATGTACAGCATTCATGAAAAATATGAATCTATACATAAAACCCAAAATTCTGTCCCTAGATTTTATGAATCCATTCCTAAAAACTATGTACAGCATTCATGAAAAATATGAATCCATACATAGAACCCAAAATTCTGTCCCTAGATTTTATGAATCCATTCCTAAAAACTATGTACAGCATTCATGAAAAGTATGAATCTATACATAAAACCCAAAAATCTGTCCCTAGATTTTATGAATCCATTCCTAAAAACTATGTACAGCATTCATGAAAAGTATGAATCTATACATAAAACCCAAAAATCTGTCCCTAGATTTTATGAATCCATTCCTAAAAACTATGTACAGCATTCATGAAAAATATGAATCTATACATAAAACCCAAAAATCTGTCCCTAGATTTTATGAATCCATTCCTAAAAACTATGTACAGCATTCATGAAAAATATGAATCTATACATAAAACCCAAAATTCTGTCCCTAGATTTTATGAATCCATTCCTAAAAACTATGTACAGCATTCATGAAAAATATGAATCTATACATAAAACCCCAAATTCTGTCCCTAGATTTTATGAATCTATTCCTAAAAACTATGTACAGCATTCATGAAAAATATGAATAGATCTTTATTTTTATGAATACCTATTCATAAAACGCATGCATTTTACATGAAATTTATGAATCCTCTACATAAAACCCAAAATTCTGTCCCAAGATTTTATGACTGCATTCCTTAAAACTATGTGCTGCTTTCATGAAAATATGAATCAGTCCTTATTTTTCTGAATACCTTGTCATAAAACGTTTAAGTATTATGAGTAAATATTTATGAAAATAATGAAAAATTTATATTATTCATAAAATGCATACATAGCAATAATGACTGTTGACACAAAAGCTAAGAAACAAAATTTTAGGTTTTATAAAAGTTATAAGAAGTTTCATAAATTTTTTACAAATGCATACGTATTATGGCTAAATATTAATAGAAATAAAGAAAAATTTATATTATTCATGAGTTACTTACATAGCCTTTATAGATGCATCAAATGCTCCTATTCCTATATCTCCTTACAGTTTTGTATCAAGAGGCTAAAGTCATCTAAAATTGAAAGTAGAATTTCGTTTAATATTAAATAATATTATAACATTAAAAAAGCAGAATTTCGTTTCATTGTATTAGCAAATTGAAATAATGTTATAGTTTATTAAAAGCAGAATTTCGTTTCATTGTATTAACAAATTGAAATAATGTTATAGTTTATTAAGACTATAACATTATTTCAAAGAGCATTGTCAAAATGTTTAATAAATTGCTCAAGGTTTTTGAAATTTTGGCATTCTTTCAAAACTATACTTACTTTTGTTCCTCAAATAAATATACTTTGTACCTTACGTCATTCAGTAGGTAAATAATACAGATTCTTGCCACCATACCTGAAACATTTTTTTAAATAATTTTAGGTCAATAAAAAGAAATCATTCAACATTTTACACTTAAACAAGCCACGATTTAATTTGCAATGCAATAATTTATAATAAAAACACAACATTAAAATTAATATAAATAAGACTTAATTAAATACATCCAGAGGTAAGAGGCCGACTTCTGAATCTGCAACTCCATCATCTTGAGTTAGAGCGCTGTTATAATGAAAAGAAAAACAAAAGAATTAAATTTGTATTTTAAATGGTAATTTTATTAGAAGTTGTTTTACTCAAAAAAAAAAAACAAGTGTTCAACAATGAAAACATTGAGCTTATAATTGGTAATTTATACACATAAACGTTTCATAAAAGTAATTGTCCATTATTACTCAATAATGTTTGCAAGGATTCTGTTTTAGGATTGTTCGAACTAACATTGTTTCGAATAACACTGAGATTTACTTATGGATAAAAAAAAAAAAACAAAAATCGTAGTCCTTTCAACTTGTTCTTAAGCTTTTGAACGATTTTAAGAAGTTATAGAACATATATGCATGCATTTCAATTCTACAATAAATTGTCTCATAAACAAAATAATAATTAAAAGCATACATATTAGAAATATAAAAACTCGCCCATAATCTTGAAGTGAAAAAATATTTTCAAGAAGCTCGCATGAAAAGTTAATCCATATATAAATTAAAAATTGCTCACCTTTTCTTTAACGCTTCTATGAGTAAAAACATTTTAGGGGATTTTGTTTTAGAAACGTTGAGTTCGTAGAAGTAGTACTCAATAAATGTCCATAATTGTGAGCACGCTAACGGATACTCCAAATTAAATAAGTTGAAGCACTTGAAACATATATCAACTGCTCTCAAAAAATTTGGAAACATGAATTTAATGCCATCAAGGTAAACGTAGTAGCTCAAAAAATGTTCAAAATCCTTATCCCCAACGGCAAGTATAAATGGTTGTATATTTTCTGACTTGCTTTTCAAAAATGTTATATGGTCATCGAGTTCTTGAACGCTTGATCCAATAAATAGGAAAGCCTCTTGAGAGCTTTTAATAGTAAATCTAACAGTGCTACTCTTGCCAGAGTTATCTTTTCGGCTGCTTTTTTGTGTTGGTATCAAATACCCGTGGAGACACCAAAATAATTTTACTGCAGCACTTTCTATAAAAAAAAACATTAAATTTTAAACTAAGGGCAAAGATTAACTAAACTTTATCTAAGGATTTTCTAGAATAAAAACTTAATTTATGAGAAGGTTAGTAGTTTGATGAATAATTATAAAAAATTGCTTAAAAAAATATTTTTGAGTTGGAATTTAAAGGAAGGTAAGCTTAGGAACTTTTAGTTTACAGAAATGAGCCTATCTATCGGTACCTCAATCCATTATCTGCCAGCTCACCGCAGCTCAGAAAAAGGAACTACTTAGCTACCGGGATTTGATTGGAAATCCCCAAACACATACAGCCATTATGTTTCAAAAAACAAATTTTTGAAATAAAACAGCATGGAATTTTAAGTACATACTGCCGTTGTTGTTTAATACCTATTAATCCTCTATAAATCTTACCAGTTTTAATATCATTTTCATCAATTTGGGTCACCATATTTCGCAAATTCTTGTCTCGCAGGTGCTCTTCATCTAATAAAAACTTTCTTAGATTATCAGCCTGCTCTGGATACTTCAAAAGAATTCCTGGACAATTTCGGAAAACAACCCCAAAATCCTTGTCAATCTTAAAATTTTGATTATTTTTAGGTTCGAAGTTTAAGTATAATTTTTTGAAATTAAAGCTTACCAAACGATAACCTCCTGGCTTCTTGTAATCCGGCCATTCCTCGAAAATGTTGTGTAATGATGTCTCTTTATTTATTTGATCCAATCTAAATTGACTACAAGCTTGCCAACAGCTATCGAACTCTGAAGTTGACAAGCTATCATACTTGATGCTATTAATACACTCTTCTGCATCAACTTCCGGAGCTGATGGCAAAATAAAGATGAAGAAAAGATAATTTAAAAAAATTGTAAATAAAATCCGTTATTCTTAAGCTAGATTTAAATTTATGTGTAAGTGTAGGTGTAATATTCAATTCCGGTATGATTATAATATTCAATTCCGGAGTTAAATAAAATCATATATACAGTGACGGACAAAGCAAGAAGCCCAATAGGGATACCTTAACAATTAGTCTTTTTTTTTGGAAATAAAATGATTATGATTTTCAAGAACTCTCAAGAATAAACACAACATGGTTCACGGAGTACATTGTTCCCAAACTATGAGGGAACTATCATCAAACTGGTGCTTATTTTGAATTGTTAAAAAATCTCTGGCTCTGGTGAAAAATCAAAAAATAGAGATGAATTCGTTAAAATATTTTATCCATCACTGCATAAGACCATTTTTAAATTTTTTGAAATGTTAATTTCTTAAAAAGAAATTGAAATAAAAAACAAACTTACTGAATTCCCTCGAATTTGTTTTCTTTGATTTCTGAGTTACATCAGAATTAGGAAGGATGGATCTTTTAACAGCCAATCTAGAGGAAGTCTTCGAATTGCAAAACTTGGCGTATATTTTACCTCTTTTACCAGTGCGGTAAAACTCAAGCTTTTCCCCTTTGAATCTTTGTAATATTTCTTCCTCTAGCATGTAGCTATTATATAAATTCAAGTGAAGATTGTTGTCGATGAAATATTCACATATTAATGTGATCAACGACTGCCGATGTATATCCTGAAGCCTATAGTTTTGTTCATAGAATTTTTCTATATCTCTCCCCTTTGGAGAGTTTTTTAAAATTAGAGAAAGAGATGTAGCAGGCACAGATGGATCTTCTCTTAATGAAGACGTTGGCGACGATGAAAATGATGGGCTGTATGAGTTTTCCCGCAAGGTAAACATATCAATTTGCTGCTCTTCGATACCTAGAGAGGATCTCCACTCCATTAGCTTATGTTCAAACATTGCCAGATCTCCAACTGAACTGTTTTTGAAAAGCAAAGGAAAATGTTTTTCCTTTAGAATTTTAAGGACTTCAACCGTTATTCGCTCAGCTGTTGAAAAATCAATACGTCATTCAGTTAATCTCAGCATATGCTATTAAAAATTAGCTATATAATCGAAGTTCTACTAAAAATTGATGTGCTACATGAAAACACATGTGTTTGTGCTACAAGACACCAATAACACAGGTCAATGAGCATGGAGAAAAATATTATTTTCTTGTTCTTTACATAGCAATTTTTAAGTAATATCTCATATCTCATACACTGAACAAGAACTATTGAAAAATTTATGAAGATTATAATAAATCAAATTTATGTGAATGTAGGTATTATTCTTACAATACCGGATCGAAAAATTGCAAAATTTGAGGCCTCCCGTTTATCATTATTATTTATCATATCTATGCTATACATATAATAAAAACGTAACAGTTTGTTTGTTTCTGCACGCTAATCTCAGAAACGGCTTCTCCTATCTAGATAGGGTTTTCAGTAATATATTGTGGTAAGCTGCACTTAACATTTAGTTTTTATTTCATTTCAATCGGTTGGTAAATAAAAAAATAATGCCAATTATTGCGGACGAAGTCGCTGGCACACCTAGTTTATAATATAACGCGTAAAACAGATAGAAAATCGTTTTATTTTTATTTTTATTTTTTTTTAGAAAAGGAGCTACTAAGACTAACTAGACTATAATTGATAATTGAAAAAAAAATGTTTGACTTACTAATAAACAAATCTGATAGGTGTCCAAGATTCCAACTTTTCAGAAGTTCTTTAATTTCCAACTGGGACTGCGACTCATTTGACATAGTTGCTGTTTCTTGAACTATTTTATAAACTATTCGTTCGACCCCAGGCTCGGGAGGAGTTGAGGGTTGTTCCAATGATATAACATTTATATTATCCATTCTGAAACCCAAAGTATTTTTTAGAAAATATTCAGAACTAATAATATTTGATTGTATATCCTCTTTTTTAGTAGTTCATTCTCTAATTATTTAAATATTTTTTTAAATTTTGTATTTAGAAGAACAACTAAAGAAGGAGATATGCATACATATGAACATATCACGATATGTTATATTACTTTTTTGGCAACAAAAATACTTATAAGCCAGCATTACGACTAATTGTAGGAAAAAATTGAAGTAGATCAGAGGAAAAAAAATGAAGTAGATTGAGATTTTTTTATAATTTTGAGATTATATCAAATTACTTAAATAAATAAAAACTAAAATTCTTTAAGACTCCATATTTAAATATATATATACCAACATATTGTTTAACAACGCTTAACATTGGTTCAACAGTATATTATTTTATTTTTTGTAGATGTATATTTTATTCATACCCATGATTTTATATAAACAAATAAAATTTTAAAAGTAGCTTATTTCATATTTAATGTTTAGCTACTCTATTAATTTTTTATTAAAGAAAAAAAAATTTATTTAATATAATTACAAAAAAAAGTACACATTTACGTATGAATATAATATTGCCAGTAGCTTAATAACATTTTTTAAATTAACTAACAAAACAAAGTTTAAATCGAATATGCAATTTCGAAAAGGGCACATCTCGGATGTTTTGTCAAAAACCTTTTTTCATGTCATTGTGTTCTTAATACTTGTATGCACCTATTATATTCGAAAAAAGCATATCTCCGATATTCGTTCTATGGTAGATGTTATGGCGCGCAGAGAAATAATTTCGAAAAGGTCACAACACACAAATAGATGTGCCCTTTTCGAATTAATTGTTTTTTTTTAAATATAAGTCCGTTGTTTTAAGCAACACCGAAAAATTTAACCTCGTATAAGTAAATACAGAAGATATAATAGATTTCAAAAAATGGGTTCAACTAAATTTTAAAGCTAAACCTTTATCAGTAAGAAGTTATGGAAAAGATGTGCCTAAAAATCAAAAAGTGAATTTTCAAGTATCGACTTATTATGAATATGTTTTTGATCCAAACAAACCTGGTGAAGTTATTTTTTAAATTATGAATACTCAACGTGGTAAATTTCGAAAAGGGCACATCTCATGAATTTATAATATCGAAATCTACATATATAATAACGTTAACATTGAAATATTTCTGTAACTTTCGAGGGTTACGATACCCTAAAATGTAACTCAGAAATATTTTTGCTAAATATTATACTTAATTACAAAATAATTAGTTTTTTTCATTTCCTGGAATGTTTAAGTATTCAGATATGTGCCCTTTTCGACATTGCATATTCAATTATTTTTAAAAGTATATACTGCTTGGGCGTAATATCAATGGGTCTATGAAATAACTCCCACGAAATAAGTCCCACTTTTAAAAACGAAATAAGTCCCACTTTTTCATTGTTTAATGCGATTTCTAATAAGAAGTATTTGGCCATGAGAGATAAGGACAAAAAATTATGGTTGTCCCTTTTACGAAATGTCCAATATATAACTTCTTGCACAAGAAAAAAAAAACGAGAAATAAAGCCATAATGGTCTTATATTTCATGGCTCTATCGCACCCCTCCATAAAAAAATCATTTATTCATCAGATAAATATTTGAAGGTATGAAATAACTCCCACTTTACAAAACGAATTTATTCCCACTCAAAACGAAATAAGTCCTACTTAAAATAAAAACGCGTAACGAAATAAGTCCCACCAATTGACGAAATAAGTCCCACTTTTAAAATCGAAATAACTCCCACTTTCAAATAGCAATTTTTGATGGGAGTTATTTCGTTTTTAAAAATGGGATTTATTTCGTGGGAGTTATTTCATAGACCCAATATCAATAATTCTTTTTACTAACAGAAACAGAATTGTTGTTCTAAAAAGATTAAACTGCACCTGGATTTAATTTTTGTATCAAACTCGGCAGTGGCCTTATGTTTATCTATCTATTGTAAAGTGTAATCTTTTATTCGAACCATAGTTCTACCTTTAGCTGTTTTTATAGCTGTTATTGGAGGCCCAACAATTTCATCGGGATCAATAATAGAATGTTCTCCTAATATAGCAGGATTTATATCAAAAGCAGTAAAATGGGGATCATAGAGTACTTCCTTTACTTCCTGACAAAAAAGCAAAATTTTTTTTAAATGTTGGACTAAACTTACTATGACAAAAATTTTATAATCATTTAAGAGTTTAGATACGTAAAAACCAGTTTGAAATTTATAGCCATTGATTTCAGTCTTACTTAAATATTCTAATTTTTCTTCCTGGATACCCATTTTTTTGCTTATTAAAGAAGAAAGACCAGTTTTAATTTTGTTTTCTTTAAAAAATTCATGTTTATCGTCATCATCATTAGAATTTAAAATCCTGTTTGCAAAACCTAGTTGAAATTTTTTGGCCAATGTTAGACAAATATTTTTTCTAGAAGTAATAGTTCGTGAGTAAATTTTGAAATTTTTATGTTTGGCCTCATATTTAAAGCACCAAAAATTTCTAGGTGGACCTGATTTTTTTAAAATCGTAGGATAATGAGTGAGAATATGAAACTTAGGTTTTAAACTATCTTTGAAAAGTAAAAGGTACTGCTTATGGTGTATCTGTATTTTGTTCCTTAAAGAAGAAATAGAAAAGTCATTTATTTCAAAGCACAAAGTTAAATCAATTATTTCTATCAAATTCAATAAAAAATGCCAAACATCATCATCTAATGGAACTAAATCGCCAATCATGATTGGAAGGTATTGAATAAAAGTGAGCATTTCTCTTGCAGACATGCGTAAATGTCGCTTTTGGAGATGTGTCTGTGATATTTCATTTGATATATTGCCTATTTCATGAGGACCATATTCAAACGTTTGTTTCCGTTTGTTTAAGACTTCCAACGAAAAGTATTTCTTTATTTGTATAAAATTTGATAAAATATGGCAAAGATCATAGTGGCATATACCCTCAAACAAGTCATGCATTACATCAACACTGTAGTTTTCAACGGCATGAAATGAAGGAATTGCATTAAAAGGACAACTGCTTGATATGCCAGTTATTTGGTTATTATTTTGAAGGACATCTTCATCATAATTACGTTTATTTCGCATTTTATTAGGATCCTCAAAACACGTTGTTTTACATTTATCTTTTTCTAATCTACAAAACCTGCAAAATACGCCAGAAAACGATCTGTTAAAACCCATTAATGAGTTAAGTCCTAAGTTATCACCTAAAACCAAGCCTAAAATAAAATGAATGCGATAAACTTGACCATCAGATGCCTCAATAGGAAGCCCTTCTTGTTCAAGAAATTTCAACTCATTTACTAAAGGGACTAAGCATTTACTATTGCCAAATGCTTTCATATCTCTTGTTTTTATTACAGCAGCTAAAAATACATTATCCAATTTAGACTCTTTAATAGGCATACACGCAAAGGAATAATAAAAGTTACATACTGAATGAACTGAAGAATGGGATCCAAGAGGATTATTTATTTCGAAATCATCCCCATATAAGAAGTAAGGAACTAATAACTTATTTGGGTACATTTTGACCTTTTCTTTCCATAACTCCCCATTGATAAAGCTTCTAATTCTATCACTTTTTTCCAACATTTCCATGTGCTGTAACATTGTTTTAAGAAAATTGTTTGTCTCAAACAAAAGTTTAAACTGAGATCGTAATGGAAGAACGACGCCTTTAGTTAAGTTTTCGTTCAAAGATAACTCTCCGCAATGAAAAACCGTTTCCATTTCGTTATTTATAACAAAGTCGTTAACATCATTCATGTATCCACTCTTTTTAAGTTTTTGTAATAAGAGATAATCGGATGAACAGTCCTCAAACAGGTGTTTACAAGAACAAATTATAGTTGAAATTTCATTTAAAGCCTCATGGTCATGGCAAATTCTAGTTTTAGAGAAGCTATCAAAGATTTGGAGTAAGGGTGCGACTATCTGAGTAGATACACTTTTTTGAATGTTTACTACATCTTTTCTAGAGAAATTGTCATTTGAATGTAATGATAAAGAAAATTTGAAAGCACTTTCCAGCAAATTTTTGATTTCTTCGTCGAAATTCTCTTTTTTGGTGTAAGACTTTTGACATGATGACAATGAGGATGGAACAACTAGTTTCTCTTCCACGTTTGTACCTTTTACGTTGATACAACTAGATTCTTCTGAAGAAGTAGTTACTCTATTTAAATCTTCTGCAATACTACACGCTTGTCCTTGAAATTCGCTAGAATTTGAAATGTTTGAACTTGAAGTGAAATGTAATCGTAGCATATGTCTTTTATAACTTGAAGAGTTATTAAACAATAAATTGCATTCAAGGCAACGATACGTACTAGAACAATTAAGATTATGTCTCTTTTTAAGATGATGCATGAGTAATGTAAAATTTGTACACTTATTGTGGCAGACAAAACAAAGCATTTTGACGAAGAAGCTAAAGAAATATAATATTAATTATAAGAATTTAAACTAATAGATACAAAGATTCCTCAAGTTTCTGACAGTTTGATATAGCTAATGAACTTGGTAACAGCTCCCAACAAATTAAAGCGACAACCTGTTAAATAAAAATGAATAGAGAAAATGTTAGCTAATTTTGTAGCATTTCATCAGATTTTTCGAAATTGTTTAATAAAATATTGATATACTATAAAATAATTTTTTTTTCTGGATAATCTCCATTACGGCAGAAAATATGCAATTTTTAAATTTTGAACATATGTATATCTACATATATATACATATGTACATAGGTGTGCAACATACCTTCAAGTTAATCAACAGCTGCCAACTAACAAAAAACACAACCTTGTAGCACCTGTAAGTCACCAAGTTATTAAAGAGACAAGCCGTTAGAATAAAGAAAATTTAAAGGTATTTTGAAACATCAACATTTTGATATTTGAATATTTGTTACCAACTTGGAATGCATTTACATATCTGTTTTCAAAAAAATGTTCACAAAACGCAATATTCAAAAGAAATTGTATTTTGTTTCGCATTATCTCTTTTTGTGGATCTTCTTGTTAACAATTGCTTTTTCCTTTTAATTTAACTTTATTTTATTTCCCTAATTAACGATAACCAAACTACCAAACACTCAAAAAACTCGTGACCAAATGAAATCAGCAAGAAAATTGGTATATGAAAAGTTGTTACCAACTTGGAATGCATTTACATATCTGTTTTCAAAAAATGTTCACAAAACGCAATATTCAAAAGAAATTGTATTTTGTTTCGCATTATCTCTTTTTGTGGATCTTCTTGTTAACAATTGCTTTTTCCTTTTAATTTAACTTTATTTTATTTCCCTAATTATCGATAACCAAACTACCAAACACTCAAAAAACTCGTGACCAAATGAAATCAGCATGAAAATTGGTATATGAAAAGTTGTTACCAACTTGGAATGCATTTACATATCTGTTTTCAAAAAAATGTTCACAAACACAATATTCAAAAGAAATTGTATTTTGTTTCGCATAATCCCCTTTTGTGGAGCCCTAGGTTCTGATTAGTAAATTCAAACAAATTTTAAATGACGCAAAATCATCAAGAAAATTGCTATATGAAAAGTTGTTACGAACTTGGAATGCATTTACATATCTGTTTTCAAAAAAATGTTCACAAAACACAATATTCAAAAGAAATTGTATTTTGTTTCGCATAATCCCCTTTTGTGGAGCCCTAGGTTCTGATTAGTAGATTCAAACAAATTTTAAATGACGCAAAATCATCAAGAAAATTGCTATATGAAAAGTTGTTACGAACTTGGAATGCATTTACATATCTGTTTTCAAAAAAATGTTCACAAAACAAAATATTCAAAAGAAATTGTATTTTGTTTCGCATAATCCCCTTTTGTGGAGCCCTAGGTTCTGATTAGTAAATTCAAACAAATTTTAAATGACGCAAAATCATCAAGAAAATTGCTATATGAAAAGTTGTTACGAACTTGGAATGCATTTACATATCTGTTTTCAAAAAAATGTTCACAAAACACAATGTTCAAAAGAAATTGTATTTTGTTTCGCAGAATCTCCTTTTGTGGAGCCTTAGGTTCTGATTAGTAGATTCAAACAAATTTTAAATGACGCAAAATCAGCAAAAAAATTGATATATGAATAATTATATCTACTTAAAATGCACTAAAATTTACCGAATGTCTATGTTGTTGGCTCTTCTTGTTAACAATTGCTTTTTCCTTTTAATTTATTTGTATTTTATTTCCCTTTTAATTAACCAAACTACCAACTTGGAATGCATTTACATATCTGTTTTCAAAAAAATGTTCACAAAACACAATATTCAAAAGAAATTGTATTTTGTTTCGCATAATCCCCTTTTGTGGAGCCCTAGGTTCTGATTAGTAGATTCAAACAAATTTTAAATGACGCAAAATCATCAAGAAAATTGCTATATGAAAAGTTGTTACGAACTTGGAATGCATTTACATATCTGTTTTCAAAAAAATGTTCACAAAACAAAATATTCAAAAGAAATTGTATTTTGTTTCGCATAATCCCCTTTTGTGGAGCCCTAGGTTCTGATTAGTAAATTCAAACAAATTTTAAATGACGCAAAATCATCAAGAAAATTGCTATATGAAAAGTTGTTACGAACTTGGAATGCATTTACATATCTGTTTTCAAAAAAATGTTCACAAAACACAATGTTCAAAAAAAATTGTATTTTGTTTCGCAGAATCTCCTTTTGTGGAGCCCTAGGTTCTGATTAGTAGATTCAAACAAATTTTAAATGACGTGAAATCAGCAAAAAAATTGATATATGAATAATTATATCTACTTAAAATGCACTAAAATTTACCGAATGTCTATGTTGTTGGCTCTTCTTGTTAACAATTGCTTTTTCCTTTTAATTTATTTGTATTTTATTTCCCTTTTAATTAACCAAACTACCAACTTGGAATGCATTTACATATCTGTTTTCAAAAAAATGTTCACAAAACACAATATTCAAAAGAAATTGTATTTTGTTTCGCATAATCCCCTTTTGTGGAGCCCTAGGTTCTGATTAGTAGATTCAAACAAATTTTAAATGACGCAAAATCATCAAGAAAATTGCTATATGAAAAGTTGTTACGAACTTGGAATGCATTTACATATCTGTTTTCAAAAAAATGTTCACAAAACAAAATATTCAAAAGAAATTGTATTTTGTTTCGCATAATCCCCTTTTGTGGAGCCCTAGGTTCTGATTAGTAAATTCAAACAAATTTTAAATGACGCAAAATCATCAAGAAAATTGCTATATGAAAAGTTGTTACGAACTTGGAATGCATTTACATATCTGTTTTCAAAAAAATGTTCACAAAACACAATGTTCAAAAGAAATTGTATTTTGTTTCGCAGAATCTCCTTTTGTGGAGCCCTAGGTTCTGATTAGTAGATTCAAACAAATTTTAAATGACGTGAAATCAGCAAAGAAATTGATAGGTATATGAATAATTGTATCTACTTAAAATGAACTAAAACTTACCGAATATCTATGTTGTTAACTCTTCTTGTTAACAATTGCTTTTTCCTTTTAATTTATTTGTATTTTACTCAAAATACTCGTGACCAAATGAATTGCTAGAAAAGAAAGAAAATTGGTATATGAAAATTTGTTACCAACTTGGAATGCATTTACATACATATCTGTTTTCAAAAAAATGTTCACAAAACACAATATTCAAAAGAAATTGTATTTTGTTTCGCATAATCTCCTTTTGCGGAGCCCTAGGTTCTGATTAGTAGATTCAAACAAATTTTAAATGACGCGAAATCAGCAAAGAAATTGATATGTATGTGAATAATTATATCTTATTAAAATGCACTAAAACTTACCGAATATCTATGTTGTTGGCTCTTCTTGTTAACAATTGCTTTTTCCTTTTAATTTATTTGTATTTTATTTCACTTTTAACTAACCAAACTACCAAACACTTAAATCTCAAAAAACTCGTGACCAAATGAAATGAGCGTCTGAAATCTGTTTTGCTGCACAAGCAAAATCAAGAATAAAACGGTTAATGCGGAAAAATACGAAAGCGCGTCCTAAAATAAACGGTACTTTTATCATAATACATGCAAAATATGCACATATTCATGAAAAACATGTATCCATACACATACATGAATGTATGTATTCTTACACTCCATGTTCTATTCATGTAGTTTAAGTCTGGAACATATGAATGTATGTATGCTATCTTATGTTTTATGTATGCGTTCTTACGCTCTTTGTATGAGATACATATACATACTCCTCACAAAAATTCTTAACTCACCACAATGAATTAGGCCTGTTCAGAAACATTTATTTTTTCGTATCTAAGGCCCTGTATAGATGGTGAATCAAATTGAAAATGAAGTGATGATGGAAATAGAAAGAAAAAAGAGATGGATGTTTCTATGTAGGTACTCGCATCGGTTTCTGCGTATGGCTTAGTGGCTTTGATACACTACATGTACCAAAGTGAAGGTATTTTTACTGAGACTGGATTTAAAAACTAATAAAAATAACTCATTTCCAATATTGTACCAGAGATAACATAGTTATGTATTTTCTTAAAAAAAAACTTAAATTTTTATAAAGTAAATTGTATATTCTTCTCATAATCCTGTTCAAATAAATTTGTTGATCAAATTCATAGAAAATATGAAGCTATTCACATATTATATGATTAAGGGTTTGATTTTCTGAAGAATTCCTTTCACGCATGATTTTTTTCATAATTAATAAGAAACCTTACATATTTTGCTGTACGATTTACATATTTTAAGAAATTTATAAAAGAGAAAAGTAAAATGGCATTTTTAATTTCTCGAATCTTTAAGGCTCCATTCACATGGAGTCCACAGTTGGATACGTGAAAAAGGAAATAATCCTTCCTTTTTCTGTGTTCTGCAATTCTCCAACACGTCAACGAAATGCTTATGGAAATCACGGCGAAAATACACTATGGACAGTTTCTTACACACACGAAAAAAACACATTGTATACACAAAGGTACAATAGGCGTGTTTTTTTCACAAGTCTGTTATATACAAAACATAATTTTACATGCAAAGCAAAAACAACATCCCCGACAACCGATGTTATGGATAAAAGGATGGTCAAGATTTGGTCGGGGATAGATTTTTGACGTTTAGTCGAGTATCGAATGGGCTTTTCGACTTTTCATTTTTTAATTTTGGTGCGTCCAGAGACTTTCATGTATCTCCAACAAAAGCAAAATGGTTGTCAGAGGGCCTGTTCACAAATGTAAAACTGAAAAAAATCGTATGTCCACTCTTACACTCCGCAATTTTGTTGCTGAAAATTTTTGATTTTTAGAATTTTATTGATTTCAAGAGGTAGATTTGTAAATTTATATAAAAAAAAACAACATAATAGCAATTAAAAAAGGTCTATTTAGTTACTGAAAGCAATTTTTGCATATTTTTTTTCACATTTTTCTGTGAATGTTGACATTTTTTCAAAGGTAATCGTTAATTATGCCATAAAAATGGTTTTATTTTTTTATTATTAATAGTTTTATTCGTTTGAAACAAGTAACAAAACATTTCTTCCAACTCACATATAAATCACAATCTCATATGAATACAACCCCTGCATGTAAACAGAGTCAAGAGAAAATCCTTGTTACCTTTCTGAACGGACCCATTTTTGACATTTCTAAACTAACAAAAAATGGACAAAAAAAATTGTTTACCTGCATTAATTTCACTACGGAATGCTTTTTTTCCACTCTATACAATTGCTCTAGGAATTTAACAAACATTTTTTGCGTTTTTGTGCGAATTTGGCAAAAAAAATTCATTTGTTGACTTTTATTGGTTTGACAAATGATCAAGAACACCAACCCACAAATAAAAATAAACGAAGCGTTTTTTTTGGATATCATGTTATGTACATAACATCCTTGTGAAAAAACACGCCTAATATAAATTGTACATACATAATTATGATTTTTGTGTAAATTTCAGCTTTAATTACATTTTCCAAATAAGAATCTTTCTGCTCATGCGCGTCGCGCCTTACTTATTTGTTATTTCCTTTTCTATTTCATTTCACTTATTAATGCATGCATGTGAAAGAGGCCTTATTTTTCAGACTTGTTGGTAGGTAATTCATACATAAATCGTAGGAATTTATACATGTATTGCATAAAAAATTAAATTCGTGCATAATATGTATTTCATACATAAATCGAAAGATTGAGTACATACATTATATGAATGCTAAAGAAATAAATGTTTTTGATCGTTTAATTTATGAATGAAATACATATTTTGTATGAATTCAATTTAAAAATAATTCGGAGATACATGCAATATAAGTATTAATTCCTACGATTTATGTATGAATTACCTACCAACAAGTCAAAAATAAGGCCTCTTTCACATGCATGCATTTTGGTGTGCAAATAAATGCTCCTTAAATAAACACCAAACGAAAAATCCCATAAAAAAAATGAAAGTAAAAAGTAAAAATAAGAAAATTTTCAAACTTATTTTGGGATAGTAATTCTGACTTTAAAGCTTATAAAAATGATAGAAAGCTTTTATTTTGATTAAAAAAGGTATTTTTTTACTTTTTTAATTTAGAAAAAAGGGTCCAAAGTAGTAAAGGCTTTTAAATCGTGAAAAAAAGCTAAACGTATTTACCTATTTTATACAAATTAAACGAAAAGCGATTCTTTCTCTTTTCAGTAACTCTCTGATAAAATGTATAATTAGGTTTGTTCGATGTTACCAGCACTGGGGCGCTCCGGTGTATGTCAAAGCACTGAATGGAGCTGTCAAAAAACTGAAAAATTTCTCTGGGTTTATTTCATATCGAACGCTTTAGTGCTGCTCAGTTTTTTTTTTTTTGGTACCTACTTACAATTTTTTGTTTGGTTTTTTTCTGACGTTCGAAGTTAGAAGACGTTTTAAGTATAATTTCAACAATCGACAAGAAATATACAGAAATAAATATACCTACGTACTACGTTTATACTTTGACGAGTCAACAGCTGATTTGAACACCTCTGAAATTCTCGCCCCGAAAAAAACTTGCGAAATCAGAGCGACCCAGAGCGCACATCGAACAAACCTATTTATTGCCTTTGTAAACGAAACTTTTTTTGGTGAATTTTGTGAATTTTGTGTGAAGTGGTGAAGTGGTGAAGTGATGAAGTGGTGAAGTGGTGAAAGTGAAATTGATACATAGAAAATTAGAAACGTTTTGACTTTAGACCTTAGATGAATAAATAACAAGTGAGGCGGTAAGGTAACGAAACCACCAAGAGGAAAACATTGTTGTGATTACTCTTTTTTTTAAGATAATCTAGCCTCACACCCACGAGGAAATAATTCGGCAGTAGAAGTGACAGTGATTTAATGAAGTACCTTGAAATTGTTCAATTAACAAATTTGGAACAGCGGGAAAATGGTTTGGATGCAATTGAAGACTGGATTGATGTTCTGTTGACAATACCACCAGTACATGCAGCAACTGCACTTGCACTCTAATCCTAAATCGCCAAACATTTTGCAGAATGTTGGAGCAGAAGAACCAGAATCTTTAGATTCCAAACAATCGCTAGCATCTGAACAGAAAAAGGATTCCGACAACTAAGGCTATGTGACGATTAGTATAGCTAAAATGTGGTAGTTGCTGCTGGCCGTGGAGATGGCATCATAAATATTGGCCATGGTGACACTGTTACTGTAAGTAAAAATCAAAAAGAATATTAACTATTTACTTAAAACTTATGATCTTTTTCCAGGTTCGTGTTTCGATAACAATTACAATGGATTTGGTGTTTACTTCGAATGGAGCAAGCCATTAACAAATGACGTTACAGAGAATGTAAGCGAAAGTGGTGAAGAGTTTAACGACGACGACGACTCAGGCTCCTATTTCAATAATTGTTCCCGAAAAGAGTATTTTTATGTGTTGTAAACCAACAAGATCAAGATAAATGCTAATATTGTGTTCAAATTGTAATTTTATTTGTGGTGCAATATTCGAGACATAATTTTTTGAATAACATCAGCATCTGTATCAGGTAATATTCGCCCAGTAATATACTTATGCGAAAGTCCAGCCTCAGACCTAATGGCATTCTTTGTATAATATACTCCATGATACCCTTCTTACCATCTAGTATCTTTATCGTTTCGTTAACAAAAGATACTTTAACATTAATTTTTTGAAAAATCCTCGCTAATGCTTTATCTTTTTCAAAACTATTGCTGTATTCTCTATTTGTAGTTGCACCTATGTAGACAACGCAGTGTACTTCTTGCAAGCGCAGGTTTGAGTAGGTTACCTGAATCAAGAAAGCTACCACTTGTAAAATGATAGTGTGTATTTCGTCAATAAAAAGGATAGCACCTGGTTTTGCCTCAATCGCTTTTATTATAGATTTTATTCTCTCTTCAAAATCACCTCAATAGCGTGTCTCTGCAAGAACTGAACTTAAATCTAAAGCATGAATTATAATGGAACTGAGCGCACTTGGAACATTGTTTTCAATGCGTACCAAACCCTCAACTTTTGTGGTTTTGGTTGAAAACCTCCAGTGAGACGTCCTACTTTATTAGTGTTTCTGGGCAACTGGGCTCTTATTCATTCGCTACATCTAGGCAAGATTCTGCAACTGATTTGCAATAAGTATTGCTGTTGTTGATGGTGATTGCTATTTATTGCTAATTGCTAATGAAACTGACCAGCAGCGGGCAGACAAAGTTAACACATCTGATATAGCCTCCGATTAACTGGGATTCGGATTAGACAGTTGAATTATAAGTCCATGCTTTGAGACCTCACCACGCACCAATGAAAGAATCAACAACTGTGTATCGGAACGACTAAGAATTGCATTTATGTAGTTGGAATTGAGCGAATGCAGCCTCTTGCTGTTGTTTGTTATGAGGACGGCAAGCCAAGGATGAAACCTGTAGGAACAAACTGAAAATTAATATCATTCTCCGTCTTGGTTTCTTCCTGGTCACCTTTATTGTCGCTTTGTTTTTTCTTCTGCTCATCATTGCGTCGATCGCAATCCGAAAGAATTTTTTTACATCTCGAGAAGTCATAATCTCGTTTACGCAGCTTAATTTGGAGTTCTGAAACAGTGATATATATTCAAAAACAATATTTCCATGGAGTTTTTATTTTTTACCCGTTGATATCCTATTGAAAGTATATGTAAAAATGAAAATGTTAAAATGCGTCTGGCAAGCAGAAGGCTGAAACCAAATCGTCTGAGACCGAGTTTTTTGTAATTAGTGGAATTTTTCTGATGTTTTGGCGTACCATTTTCTTGGTTAAATGTAATAAGAAAAAAGTTATCAGCTAAATTGAAAAATGCATTTGAAAAATGTTGAAATGCGTCTGGCAAGCAGAAGGCTGAAACCAAATCCTTTTGGAAACACTTTTTTGTAGTCGATTTGGTTTCAGCCTACTTTTGTGATTTTTTGGCGTACCATTTTCTTGGTTACATGTGATAAGAAAAAATAATCAGTTACTTTAAGTATAAAAATGCATTTTACTAAAATGTTAAAGTGCGTCTGGCAAGCAGTAGACTGAAACCAAATCGTCTGAGACACATTTTTTTGGAACGAGGGTAACTTTTCTTATTTTTTGGCGTACCACTTTCTTGGTTATTTGTAACAGAAAGTTATTAGTGCTTTAAGCTGAAAAATGCACTTAAAAAGTGTAAAAATGCGTCTGGCAAGCAGTAGGCTGAAACCAAATCGTCAAGTCCCAAGTGTATATATATAGGTATATACAATTTATAAAACTTTTAAAGGAAAATTTCAAAATTCCAGGTTCATGATTCATAAAATATAGGAATAGACATTAAATTCATGAATTTATGCATACAAACTTAAAATCCTAAATTTATAAGAATTATACTTGCAACTTAGGATTTCATTTCATATAAATAGGTACCTAACTCATAGAGTTTTTGTTGGAAAATTTCAAAAGTCCAGGTTCATGATTCATAAAATATAGGAATAGACATTAAATTCATGAATTTATGCATACAAACTTAAAATCCTAAATTTATAAGAACAACCTATGATTTCATTCCTAAATCATATGTATCATTCATAAAAAAGTGCAATTTTTAAAGCAGGAACCGTTCATGCTCGTATGTATAAATACATGAAATCTATGATCAATGATTTTAAACGAAATTCTTCCATACAAATTTTTTTAGGAATCTAGATTCATAAAAACAACACCCATACATGAATTTTATGACCGTTTTTTCATACATTTTCGGGAAAAATATGCCATTTTGGCTCTAAGAACGCTGTTCATAGATTTTAAGTACAATATTTTTTTCAGTGAAATCCCGTCTACTAAAATACTGTTTTTTTACTATCCCGACTTCTAAAATCCCGCTCGTTCAAAATCCTTATTTATTCAAATCCCGCTTTTTAAGATCCCGCCAATCCCGTTTTTATTCATTTTAATATTTTACAAACTACGAAAAAAATGGACACATCGCATTGCTCATAGCATACAATTACACTAATATAAAATTATAAGAAATATTGTTGATGATTAAATAGGTTACTTACCAAGCGTATCTCGTAAGTGCATATCAATCAACTTCTCTAGTGTTTTAAGCATAAAAGAGGATAGACTGATGGGTTGGAGATCTTTAGATCTTTAGTTTTAAGCAGCCTTCATCCTGTAGATTTTCCAAAGTTGGTAAAATTATATAGAGAGATCTCTGAAGCTCAACAGGTGTTGCATATGTTATCTGTTGTAGTTGGTAAGAGCTTCGATTTTCGATTTGAAAATGGGAAAATTTTCCAGTGAGATTTTATTGCACTAGCCCAATATAACGATGGTAGATAAGGTGAAGAAGTAGGTCCGCGGTTCTGTTTGCCAATATGTCTGTCCTTATATGCACCTAAAATCAGAATCTCTAGGTCGATTTTCACAAAACTTTATAATAAGTCATCATTGAACTTTACCCGTATTTGACAACCGTATGAGATGTTTAAAAAAAGTTGTTTTTAGTTCTCAAAAATGGCCAATCCACGAAACACCATACATCCCTTCCATTCTAAGAAAAATGCATATCAGGAGTGACAGCCGCTTCTCGATTTGAAGTGAGAATCGACTCAAGATGCACCAACACCATGTTACTCAAATGCCAAAAAGGAAATTTTCTTCAAGGAATATTTTTTAAGAGCCATAGGTGTTTTACTCCCACAAAGGAAATTACGTTAAACTGAATAGACACAATTTTAGATGTTCCATTGGTTTTTAAAATGAGTGCTTCCCCGAGTGAAACCAATGGAAAGCGACATTAGTTTTCACTTCAATGGTAAATATTTTTTGTTGCGAAAACACGTTCACTTTTCATATTGATTTCAATCCAAGCTACGAAAAAATGGAGACGATGGTTTCCGGTCGTGGGAAAGCTTTCGTTAAATTTAAATAAATAGAAAGTAGAAAGAAGTAAGAGTAGAAGTAGAAAGTAGTAGAAAGTAGTAGAAAGTAGAAAGTAGAAAGTAGTAGAGTAGAAGAAAGTAGTAGTAGTAGTAGTAGTAGTAGTAGTAGTAGTAGTAGTAGTAGTAGTAGTAGTAGTAGTAGTAGTAGTAGTAGTAGTAGAAAGAATAAAGTAGAAAGTAGAAAGTAGAATATAGAAAGTAGTAGAAAGTAGTAGAAAGTAGTAGAAAGTAGAAAGTAGAAAGTAGAAAGTAGAAAATAGAAAGTAGAAAGCAGAAATTAGAAAGTAGAAAGTAGAAAGTAGAAAGTACATCTGAGACACCACGAAAATTACTTGAGGGTTTTTTAGGCAAAGGGCGTATGAGCTGACTCTCTGACACTTGGGAATTTATCATTTTCTGCACTTCAAAACTAGTACTAGTAGCAGTCTTTTTAAAAAAGCTATATGAGAAAGACCCAATTATTAATTAATTTTCTCATTTCGCTCTCTATTGAGACGGAGACAAATAAGACGATAGAATTACATGAACTTAGGAAAGTATGACGGTTGAACAGACAAACGATGTCCTCTTTTGCAGCTTCTGTCGAGATCGTATCTTTATTCTCAAAATCTTTAGCAAAGAATATTGTGAACAAATGAAACACTTGGTCCCAGCTCCTTACATCAAATCTCAGACTTATATGTTATCAAAAACAATATGAATGAAGATTACAATGTTGACTGTCTGTGGTTTTCAATTTAAACACTTCGTTGATCTCAAACCAATAGATTGGATCAAAAAAAGCACTTCCTATAACAATTCACTTTTTGCACCAGCCGTTATTCGTGACAATTCATGGATTCACTTACTTCACTTAGGTTTATCTTAAGCAGAAAGTCTACGAAATGGTGTAGAAAGTTTCAAAACCACAAAAAAAATATCACGCTTCGAGTGCGCTAACATTACATCGCCTTGGAGAATACAAACATGTTTTCCTTTATAAGAGTCGCCGATGAATCTCGATCTCATTTAGTTATCTCTTTTGTTTGGTCAACTCAACATGAAATAAAGGAGGAATTCAAAATGGTTTGACCGGATATACTTGAACACATTAGCATCCATTTACCAAAATATCTTTTTGTTTACAGAATTCAACGATTTTTGTATTTTTGGCAACATTTTGGAGTATTGGTCTTGCTTATCAAGTAAACGAGAGAGAATCACTTCCACCGCCCAAACTGCCTTTACGACCAGGTGATCTTTTGAGAAGCCTTGACGAGCTTACTTCTGATGCGCAGGTTATTTACTCTCCACTACAGAGGACCGATAAACATTCAGTCGATCGAAGAGCCGACAATCATGATAATCAGGACGCTGCTTCAGAGTACGATTACGACAAGGCGTATGAGGATTTTGTGAGTAAATATTTTGCGAATGGTGAAAAGGATTTGGAGCACGAAAATGATGACGATGATGATGATGGTTATGAAGACGAGAAGGCCGAGGAGCTCGATGATGCATCACCTTTTACATTTGAAAGTAAAGAAAACGACAAGTCTGCATCAGCTAAGAAAAAATCATCAGAATCGAAGAAATGTGAACGTGTCAAATTAGACGGCCAAAGTTGTGTGGTTTGTGATGATCCGGAATCCAATGAGAAATCCAAGACCTGTTCGTACTCATCAGAGTCTAAACCAAAAAGCTACAAATATAACAAAGAAAGGTCAAACAAAAACTCAAGTGACAACGATGATAGTTTTGATAGTGCTGAAGATAGAAAATCATTAAAACGTGAAATCACACCAAAGAAAGAAAAATATCAACCAAGGAGGACGAGCATCAAGGCTTTTCTAAAGCCAATCGATGAAACTTCCAATTGCACAAGGAAACTTGAAGACGGCTTGGTTTGTTTTTACTGTGGATCGCTTTCGGAGAATACTCGAGAATGTGTAGCTGATAAAAATATTCAGAAGAAGCGTCGTTTGGACGAGTCATCTAAAAGAGATTCAACGAAGAAAAAAGTTTTTAAGCGCATGGTTACATACTCATTCAAAAATAACGATCAACCTGAGATAAAGTCTAATACTTATGCTTCTTTGAAAGGTTACTAATTTCAAGTGAAAATGTATTTTTCATCATATATTTTTGATATGCTTAGTTAAAAAAAGAATAAATTTTTTTAAAAACGAATTCCTTTAAAATTACATATTGAAATTTAAAATGTGCTTTTTGCTTACCAAGCGAGCACGAAATATAAATTCTCTTATAATCGAGAAACTTTTCGATCTCTCAAATATAAAAAGCTAATTTTTATGCTACTCCCAGCAACAATGTAAATTTTGTGCACGAAATTTGAACCAACATGCCCATTGAATGACCTTCAGCTTCTCTTCTAAAGAGTTCACCATTTATTAGGCTCATGCTATGTACCATAAAGGAGTTAATGATAATAAGCCCATAACAACCCAATAATAACCTCCTCCTATTTCAAATTCCAAATTGAAATTACGAGTGCCTCATAATGTCCATCGTAAAACAAATTGCATCTAACCACATTCCCCATGCATCTTCCTTTTGAAAAAAAAAAAACTCCAATACAATACATCCTTCATCATTTGCACGCAGACAAAGGTTACGTCTGCCAACACAAATCACCTCAGCACAGCACAATGCAACTCTTCTTTGTTCCTCATCCGCTCGCGAAGTAAAGCAAACCATCTAACATGTAATGCAGTGTGCACTGTTCTCATTGCACACTCATCCATCTATACAACAGCCAATCCATTGAACTCCTCCATTAAAATCTTAATTACAATAATTTCGGCCTGTTCCGTCTGAGCCGCCATAGAAGAATAGAACATCTCACTCACTCAATAGATGCACCAAGATGACCAATTACCCTCACCACCACCGCACCGCCAACCGCCCTGATCGGCCGCATGTATGACGACAACAACGACCAAGTACAAGACCCCCGATCAAAGATGCTGATGCTCGCGCAAGCGCGTCCTCGTTTGTTTCGCACGAAATTCCATTTAAAAGAACAAATCAAAGGGCTGCTCTTCACCATACTCCAGCCATAGATACCAATCCCACGGTCAGATACCTCAACAAAAGAATGAACTTCACTATACGTGCATTGCCAAATAGAAGATCGTGTATCTGCACTTGAGCCTTCATTGGTCTATGATTATCTGCATCTTTAATCCGCACACACAGATCAGCAGCTCAGGCAGCGGTGCGGCAGCGCGTTGAAATCAACAGAATCCATATAATGCCAGCCTGGACAGAGAATGAGTTGAGAATTGAGCATGGCCTAGCGGAGAGCGTGAAGAATCATTTTGAAGGTCCGTCATCATTGTTGGACCGTAAACTATTCTTTTCTTTATGCCCAGCTTCATAAGCTAACACTGCGCGAGATGAGAAAGATTGAAAGATCTGCCTTCAAACGATCGTGATGGTAATTTACCCGCCGAAGACTTTTGTTACGTCATAATATTTCGTCTTGAAATTAGATAAATGGCCATAGAAAAAGATTGCTTCGAATAAGATTCGTCTAGGTAGATAAACGCTTATTGCCGGGACGTGGTGAAGTTTAGAAAATAATCCGAGAGCTCATTGTGATTTATATACGAAGACCAAGCATAGGTACGCAAGACGGAAACGGGGGAAAAAAGGAAAATTGAGTTTTGGAGCGTGGAAGATTGGGCCAAGGATATTATTTTAGCAATGGAATGTATTTCAAGTTTTGCATTGAGAAGGCCACGAGAGATTAATGAATTGGCAACCGCCACACATTTTTCAGTTTTCTATGAATTGAAATTGATATGAAAGTTTGCACTAATATACAATTCTTTCCTTTTTTAAGTTGAAGATCTTTTGTCATAGAGCAACTTACACCTTTTGGAAAATTTCTTGAACAAAGAAGTAATATAATCACAATCCTTAAATTTGAATTGAGAAGATGCCCCTTCGAAAACACCAAAGGAAAATCCTCTCAAGTTCAGAAAAACTACAGACTCACGATAGAAATTTTCCTATGATTAGTACCCTGAACTACTGAAGTGACGTGTACACATGCAGTTGGAACGACATTTGTTTTCTTCATCGCACAGTTGGAAGTTAAAGACTTGGGACCTTTTTTAAGCAAAATATGTGTGTGCCTATGTGCGACCAGTCACAGCCAACTTTCGACTCTTTTTTGTTTGAAATTAAGTTGACGACGTTGGCGCTGCCTTGATGTCTAGAAGCAATGTGTCACTATACTGTCTGCATAGCAAAACGTTGTTGATGGACACGAACACAAACATCGCATCATATACATCACTAAATCAAAGACTTCTGCGGCCACAAGGACCACCTACATTCTGGATGGACAGATTGATGTTACATCACAAAGTTGTCTGCTTTTGTTCAACTCAAGGTATTCCCTGAGGATGATGAGGAACCATTAAGTCGACGCTTACATAATATTTAGCCTCTCAGTGGAGTCATTGGCTAGCTCTGGCGGTCTCATTTATATAGGAAACAACTTTCACTTCATGATTGAGATTTTTTGAACGCAAACAGCCACCGCACATACGTCAAAAAGTCTAGAATATACTAACTCTCTGTCCTCTGTCAATAGCTGGCGGCTGGGATAAAAAGGTAAATCTGCGCCTTTTTTTCTTTCTTCTCGTGCAAAATTCAGGCTATGCAAAAAACTAATTGGGGTCAGCTCTCAGATTGAATGAGAAATAATGTCTAAACGATTAGACGACGTCCATTGTTTGTGGAAATTAACGCAAACGGACTGCAGAAGTTTTTGTCTACCTATAGTCGCAAAAAACAAAAGCAATCAACTGCATTGGTCCTTGAGTAGACATATTGACTGGAAAATAGGTGATCTAATTGTCTTTGAATCTGATTAGGCAGAGTTGGGCTTTTTATAGTGAAAAATTATACCAGGTGGTCTGGTAAGCAGTGAAGAAATTGAAATCAGATTGTCATTATTCCAAACTGTCGTTTAGGCTGTCATTTTCAGATTTAGGTGAAATCAATACTTTCACAATGACCGAACCGAAGCTGTTCCTTAGTGAAGTTGAAATTCAGAGTCCTTTTTAAAGGTTTCGGTTAAGGGCGTTGCTTCTGTTGGTCTGCCTAGAGAACAAATACTTTAAGTAAATGTCGGTCAGCATGAAGATCTTGTCGGGAAATACGTGGGCAAAACTTCAACTTATAGTATGAGAATTTTTTCAAAAATAAAAATAAATGTACATTGACTTTCATCCGTTGTGGTACCCGTGGCGTGATGGTTAACATGTCTGCTGTTAACCCAGAGGTTCGTGGTCCGAAACCCAACAGCATCAAAACTGTTATTCCACGGGTATCGCCTTTCGCAAGAAATTGGCAAGTCCTTCGTTTGTAAATGCATTGCCATGAAAAGCGCTTTCTTGATTAGCTGTTCGGAACCGGCAGAAAATTGTAGGTCCCCTCCATTCCCTCACAAAGCATGGTTGTGGGAAATGCGCTAGGCCCTGGGGCTCCTCGCTCTGTTGCGTCACCCTATATGATGTTACCACCAGAACCAATTGACATCATTTGGAGCGAAAATTAGTGAAGAACAAGACTCCAGCCCTAGTTTCAAGGTAAACTTTTCTGTGAAGGAATTTTATTCTGACATTTAAAGATGAAGTTCAAATTGGTCGATTTGTTGAAACTTCGTGCGAATAAGTGCGACTGTTTTCTTGTTCTCCTCCTCTGTTACACCAATATGCAGTATTGACTTGCAGTCGATTTGTCGAACAATGTAATCATTTTGGTCAATTTATTGCTTCAACAAATCGACCAATGTGAATTTCGTCAAACACAATTATCAATAATTTCCATCATTTCAAACAGGCTCATGTTTGAAACTTTACTTCAATTCAGAAGATTCAAGGACAAGTTCACCATCAGACCGGAGCATTGTTGTGTATCCTGGGTATACTTATAGTGGGCATTGTATTGTCAGTCTTGTGAGACGAGAAAATGCTATACAACTGCGAACTGCACCTCCTCCTTTAGCTTAATCAATTGGTCAAACTCTTCAAAACTGCTCTGGGAATGATGCCTCAGATTATAGCAGTGAGCAGATAAAAGAACAACAAACGAAAATGAAAGACACTCTAATGCTAGGGCCAGTATCGGCGGCGGCGTTGAATGAATTTGCCATTGTGGTTGTAGCTGAAAATTAGATATCTCTCAACATTGTTGTTAGAAGGCGGTGCGGTGGCGCGACGTGATGGTAAAGGCCTTTAATGTACAGTTCGTATGTGCCATTTTAATATTCGATAATATTTTTACAAGGAGGAGATGAACATAATGGATGGATGGTCAAATGGTAGACACGTGCACCCAAAAGGACACTAGCGTCCAAAGGTTTTTCTTAAAACCCACCTCTGTCTATCAACTCCTATTCTCACCTCCACGTGGTGAACATCGGGTGCCTAGTCCCAATCTAAGCCAAAACAAGGAAATACTGTGAGAAAATTCGACGTTGGACGACTACAATCGCAAGAGATCGCCAAGTCTTTTTCCGATCGAGTCTCTTACAACCTCTTAAGGAGTCCTATGCCGCCAGCATCAAGTATAGAGAACCAGTGGCAGCACTGCCAATCAGCCATCAGAGATGCCGCCTCTGAAGTGCTGGGTTTCACACGGCCACCACAACGAAACCCCTGGTTTGACTACGAATGCCGGCAAGCACATGCAGCTAAGCAGGAAGCACACAAAGCGGCGCTGCACAAAAAGACAAGAACTGCTTACGAGCTCTACAAGCAGAAGAGGAGAGATGAACACCGGCTTCTCAGACGGAAAAAGAGAGAGTATGAGAAGCGATCGATGAGATAAAAGGGTGCCACAGCAGGAATGAGGTTCGGAAGTTTTACCAAAAGGTAAAAACAACAGCCTCGGGCTATAAGCCCCAAGTCGAAGCCTGCAAATACGATCAAGGGAACATCGTGGTGGAACCCCAGTCAATGCTGAGGATATGGAAAGACCACTTCTACAAGCTCTATAACGGCGATGATAAACCCAATTCCGCTGTTAGAGAAATAGAACCACTCGATTTAGGCGACGGCGACGTAGACCAATAATTCCGCCAACCCGACCTGAACGATATGAAGACAGCAGTATCCAAGCTTAAGTCCAACAAAGCTGATGGAGCTGATGGCCTCACTGCCGAATTGTTTAAAGCGGCAGGCGATGACCTGCTCAGGAGCATGCCCGATGAATGGAACCTCAGCATTGTTTCCGCGGTCCTCAAGAAAGGAGACCCTCTGAACTGCGCCAACTACAGAGGTATCAGTCTTCTTAACATCGCGTACAAGATCCTGTCTGCCGTATTGTGTGAGCGTCTGAATCTATTCGTCAACAACCTGATAGGTCCTTATCAGTGCGGCTTTAGACCAGGAAAGCCCACCATAGACCAAATCTTCACACTACGGCAGATCTTGGAAAAAACCCAGAAGCTTCAAATCGATACCTACCACCTTTTTATCGATTTTAAGGCTGCGTATGACAGCATCTAGAGAGGAGTTATATAGAGCCATGACTAGTTTTGGCATCCCTACCAGACTTGTCCGATTGTGTAGGATGACGATGGAGAACGCACGCTGCTCCATCAGGGTCGGAAAAGATCTCACCGATACATTCGATGTCAAAAAAGGTTTTAGGCAAGGCGACGCACTGTCATGCGACTTCTTCAACATCGTTCTTGAAAGAATAATGCAAAACTCCCACGTCAACACAAGAGGCACAATCTTTCTTTCAAAGATCCGTCCAATTACTCGGATATGCCGACGATATTGACATAATTGGAAGAACGCAGCGTGATGTCAATGGCGCGTTTATGAGCATTGAGACGGAAGCGAAGAAGATGGGTTTATTGGTAAATGAGGGCAAGACCAAGTATACTCTGTCATCAAGAAAGGACACCCAACACCGACGCAACGTTTTGGACAGAACATCACGATAGACAGCTTTAACTTTGAGGTAGTTAAGGACTTTGTCTAACTAGGTGCCGCTATTAATTCAGACAACGACACCAGCGCTGAAATCAAACGAAGATTAACTCTTGCCAATCGCTGTTTCTTCGGACTAAGAAGGCAATTGAGTAGTAAAGTCCTCTCTCGAGCAACTAAAGTGTCCCTGTATAAGACACTTATCATCCCGGTTCTTATATATGGCGCTGCGGCATGGACCTTGTCAAAGGCAGACGAGAACGCTTTAGGATGCTTCGAGAGAAAAATTCTTAGGGTGATTTTTGGTCCCGTCTGCATAGATGGAGAGTGGAGAAGAAGATTTAACGACGAATTCTACGGGCTGTACAGCGACACTGACCTTGTCAAACGAGTCAAGGTCCAGCGGCTTAGATGGCTGGGTCATGTAGAGCGAATGGACACCAAAGCTCCGGCCCGAAAAGTCTTCGAATCCAATCCCGAGGGACGACGCAGTAGAGGAAGACCGCGACTCAGGTGGCGCACGCAAGTAGGAGAGGACTTCAACCAGCTTGGCGTGCAAAACTGGAGGCAGCTAGCTAGGGACCGAGCTGGCTGTACAAGCATGTTGGTTGAGGCCCTAGTTCGACCCGGACTGTAGCGCCACCTTAAGTAAGTAAGTGAGTTTAGCGACAAAATTGCAATTTTTCGAGAGCAATTACACAGCCCCGAAAGGCGCTATATCACTTATTTATTTGCTTCGGTTTTACTTTACTGACTTACATTAGCAGAGCCCTCGTTCAAAGAAAAGTTCTTTTAATACACTCTAGGTCATTTAAAGTGAAAGCATCGGACAACTTCACAACTTTTGACAGATCTTTCAGATCGACTAACGACATGACATACAAGGTTGGAAGCCTCATTCCAAGACAATTTATGCCATAGAACAGTACACACCAAAAGAACGAGCTGTAATTGTTCAGCTTTACATTCAAAATAACTTCTCAATTTTGAAAATTAAAAGTGCGTCTCGTTCGACAAAAAAACGGTTAAAAGTGCTACCGGTGTTAACACTATAAGACGTTTATACGCAAAATTTCTGAATTCTGGTAATGTTAGTAATGCCTGACATGTATCGAGACAACGAACAAGACGTTCCGATCAAAATGTTGAGACTATGAGCCAGTGTTGAGGAGCAGTCACGAACATCGTCTTATCGTCAATCTCAGGAGTTGAGCATTGTTCGGACCACTCTCCGACGCATATGGATTCTGGTTTCAACAGGGTGGTTCAATATGCCATACAGCTCGACAAACAATCGATTTATAGCGACCAATGTTCCCCGGACGTGTCATATCGAAAGTCGGTGAATTCAATTGGCCCCCGAAATCACCCAATTCGATGCTGTCAGACGTTTTTTGTGCGACTATTTGGAATCCAAAGCATATGCAAACAATCCAAGGACCTGACCTCAACTCAAAGACTACATACGAAGCAAGAACGGCGCCATATCGACCGATACATTGACCAAAAAGATGGGAAACGTAGAAAAAAGGGCATATTTTGTATTCATGGCCAAAGGCTGAAACATATCTCCATGAACCAAAATATTTAGTTAAGAAAATGAAAACATATATGTTTATTTTCATTTAACAAATGCTTCCACTTTAAATGGCCTACCCTGTAGTTGCACAGCAAAACCAGGTTCGCCGCCAGCTCTTTCATTTTAGAACCCAAGCACTTCAGCTATTTAAATCGAAAAGTGACTATCGACTATTGCATTTATCTATATCTATATCTATACATATAACAAAAACGTAACAGTTTGTTTGTTAGTGCACGCTAATCTCAGAAACGGCTTATCCTATCTAGATGGGGTTTTCAGTAATATATTGTGGTAAGCTTCACTTAACATTTAGTTTTTATTTTATGTCAATCGGTTGATAAATAAAAAAGTTATGCCAATTCTTGCGGACGAAGTCGCTGGCACACCTAGTCATTAATATAAAGGTTAAGGGTGTCATCAATTTCTTAAGCAAGCAAATCCAATTATGTAATTCTTTTATTGTATTAACTTAAAATTTTAAGTTTAAAATATCGAAAAAAAAAACGATATTTCACTTTTTACAAGACAGCAGCCCGTGTCAACTTCATTCGGAAAAATTGATTTAATGACTTATCGATTGATGGTAACTGAGCAAATTTTAGACGTAAATTGGTGCAGTTTCTAAAAGCCTAAACTTCTCTGTGAATAATCTCACCCTGGGGCTTTTTGCAACACTCATCAATCATCATGAAAATTTAAATAAAACAAAAATAAGCGAAACCCAGCTTGACATATCGTCGCCCAAGAATTGTTTTGTCGTAAGCGCCAAAATGGTTTTTCTTAAACTGGATATGCAGTCTTATGTTTTCAAATGTGTTCTTTTCATTTCTGTTGTTAGAGTTTGCCTATCTCTTACCGTTGCTGAGACAATAAGAATGCATTTTGTCGTATTTTGCTTTGTCGTACATACACGTACCTATTCACATATAATTTGGGACTGATCGTATGCAAGTACGACAAAAATTAGAGAAAAAGGATTGCGGTTTTGTTTGTCGCACGTGTTTAGATATTTCAACTGGGGCGGCGCCGGCGGCGGTATTGGAAGTATAAATACAAAGATATTGCCAGCGCTGTTTCAAAAATACTGCATCAAATATTTTCTGACAATCCTTTTGTTGAAGTTCTGCCTCTTTGGAGGGACTCCTGCCTCCTGCGTCCCCCAAAATTAAAAAGAAGGCTATGCCCACTGCTGTGATTTTTCTCATTCAAAATTCAATATTCTTAAAATTAATTACACAGAAATTTTTGGAACCTGGACATTCTCTAATTCAAGAGGCAGCTTGGAAATATTTAGCCAGCTTTCGCTTATGCGACATCTTAGATATATATGTATTATTATTATTATTATTTTTATTTGTAAATGCTTAGCTCTTACACCGTAAGATAAAATATCTTATTTGGGGTGTAGCTTTAAAATAGTTATTCAGCTACTATATATTAAAGAGTAAAGTAGGGGCGGCCGTGGTGCAGTGGTAGAGTGTTTGGTAGAGAGGCCGGATGCGTGGGTTCGTATCCCGCTCTGGGCATCTACTTTTCTTTCAGCCTCCCAGTTTCATATGGACGCCGCCCTTGAGGTTATATATGTGAAATTACTAACAACTTATTTCCAACTACTGCAACACAAAAAAAGGGAAGGCTGCTACTCTGGTAGTACAATGGACTGGATATTAGGTCTGAGTTCTCCAGATTAGCATATAAGCCTCCTCTTTTTTTGAAAAAAAAAAAAAAAAAATATATTAAAGAAAAAAAGAATTACATACAATGTTTCATTATTCAAATTCAAATCACACATTACTAAAGTAATTTCTAAGTTTGCTCTTTAAAAGTATTGTACTATTTGTGCTTCTTATATCTCGCGGCAGTAAATTCCATTGACGTATAGAATTGACGAAAAACTGTCGTTCAGATGTGAGGCAATTAAAGCGAGGAATCACAAGGTTCATTGACCTATTTGAATTTAAAAATCTTATTTCTTGGTACAAATCAGCTGGTTGTTGATTAAGAAGTATATCCGAAAACGTGGTTATGGCCCGAAATTCAATAAATTTTTGAAATGGCATCCCCAGAAAATTTATTGCGTGTTGTGAAATACTGTCAAACCGTCGCGTCGTAGTCCATATACATAACGTATTGCATTATTGAAAGCAAAGGTGAGCTTTCTTTTGCTTACATAGTCTAAGCTACAAACAATTTCAAAACCTTAAGTAAGTAGAGGTAAAATCATTGTTTTTACGAGTAAGGTGCGGATTTTTAAGGGCGTGAAATACTGCGTTGGCCAAAGTGTACGGAGAACACCATACGCCTTACCAACAATTTGGTTTACGTGATCTTTTATTTGTTTACAGTTTTGAGATTCATCAAAGCGGCTAGAATAGACAGCGACCTTTGCATTGCGAATAGCTAAAATAGTTTTTATGAACTTAAAGAACGTAAAATTAAAATTAATTCAAATGTTGCCAACAGATTTCAAAGCATTTTCCACCAGAGCGGGCCAATTAAACTTTTCGTCAGTTCCATTTAGCACAACAAAGTTTCTTAAACATATTAAAGAAGAAAAGAAGAAAAATTTACACTCTATTATAAAACGAACAGAAGAGAAATTGGGTATAAAACAGCTTCAATAAAGAAAGAGTCAAACAAAAGCAGCCGGGCAATTCCAACAAATTTGTTCACTCAAAACCGTCTTGTTTTTAGTAGGTAACAACTCAAAACTATTTAAAGACAAAATTAATTATCTTAAAAGTTTATTTGTTTTTGTGCCAAGATTAAACCTACTTCGAAGCCTTGTTCAAATCAAAAGCGTAAGAATGAAATCATCAATAATTTATTATTTGAAACTATACCTTTTTACTATGGTGTGCTATAAATCATACAGTGTTATTTATGTAAGCGTTAGGTTTACTAAGCAAAATTACATCTTCGATCTCAAAGATCTAATTTTATATTTCATAGTCAGAGAATGACTTTTCCGTTAGTTTTTATAAAACAAAATGTGAATGAAATTTTGTACCTGTAAATGTAAATATCATCGATATCTTATGTCATAGGATGCCTTTTTTATTATTGTAATTTTTTTATTACTATTCAAGTAAATTTTTTTCACACCAAGATTTTGCCTATGAACAAAAACATTCTTGTGATTTAGATATGTATTCCTATTTAATCTTAAATATAATATATAATATAAATATAAAATAATAATTTATAATATATAATTTAAATATAAAATAAATTAAATTTAATTGTTAACATTGGGAGTTTACTTTTTTTTTATTGGATCTCATACCAATTTCTATACGATTTAAACAAGACGCTTGAATATTGAAATTTCGTACGTCCGTTCACTTTGTCGTACGTGTATGGGATGGAAACAAAAAGCTTATTTTTTTATTTCGACAAACTCATTTTGAGTAAAAAGCCTTATAATTTGAGAACCAAAACAGCTAGGACAATTATGAATACATAAATAAAAAGGAAGATACTCCACACAATATATTCTAATTAAAAAAAAAAAAAACAACTTAATCGCTTCGTTTTTTTTTTATAGTAACGTAAACCTTTAAATGCGATTTCCCAAAATCGTAAAATTGGCGTATAGAACAAACCAATGGTCGGGCGACGATATGTGTAGAAGTTAAAAGTATTATTAGAACTGAATCAAGCATAAGAATATTTACTCTCATGTATCTCCATTTTAATCATAATAAAAGAAGGAAAACTGTCAGAACAGACACTTTGATACAAAAAGGAAAAATAAATCAAAAAGATTACAGAACATTTCTAGATTCGAAAGTCCCTATGAATTATTACCATCGTTTTTCTATTATCAAACTTAGTTTCACATTTGTCTTGCAAAACAGCCCAACGCGCCTTGTCAGCTTTGTCATGAGACTTCATATCCCCAAATGCAGATATGCACAATCTTGTAAAAGGTGACCCAGCTGCGTTCGACTAACGCCCAACCCTATGGACTACTTTTCATTTTCTTTTTTTCTAGACCCCATGTCCTACAAAAAGAGAAAAACACAAGCGGCAGCATGACAAATCCAACACTCACCGCCGTTTAAACTGAAGTCGGACTAAAAATTCGACAGAAAATAGTTTTTTTTCATTTTTTTGTCTGACCTAACACAGGTGTTGTGATATGCTTGACAGTATGCAATGCACGTTGCACTTCCTACAACCATTGTCTCCAGGACTGCACATTGGCGTGATTTTCCAGAAGAAGTTCTTGTTTCCTTTTTGAATACAAATTCAATGGGAACATGATTTTCGCATTAGTCACACTTGAATAGCATACTCACAAATCGTGCGACAACGACAACACTTCCAGGAGCCAATTGGTCACACAACATATACTTCATATTTACCATATAGAAATGGTGGAGACATTTTTCAACCGAAAAACGAGTGCGAAAATATATCACGAAGGGCCAATGCTTGTTTTGACTCATATCTCCTCTTTTAACAAAAAGAAAAACAAAAACATCCCAGAATGTCGGAGATTTGAATAGTCGTGGATGTCATTAGTTTTGAGCACTTCGCCTGAATTAATATTTCCAAAACGTAATTAATACACACCAAGTCTGTCCTTCGATGTTTTATTACTCCAAACTGGACTCTCGTCGGTGTGTTGTTACCTTGAGCTGGATTATTTTATTATTGGCATGAGGATTAATAAACGAATTTCCAATAAGTCACCGGAATTGTGTCACCAGACCTCCGACGACGCGACGCTGCTCACAACATTCCGATTGAATAAATCGATTAGGCCAATATGTCATTTCATGCGAGGACATGTCCAATGTAGGCAGGGGGTACACTCCATTTATGGCAATTACCAATGGAGTTCGGCTATGTTTTCAGGTCAACCGAAAGTCAAGGCTATAGCGATAGACATCGCCCATTTATTATTGAAATAGGAACATGTAGCGAGGGCGGTGGGCGAGAGCCACAGCATTATTCTAATGACGGGTGGTCTTGCCGGTAACTTGCCGGTAACTTGCTTCACGTTAATCAAACAACCACAAAAAAAAAAACAAATAAACCAAAAAGGAAGCAACTTCCTTTAATGGTTTCCTGTTTTGTAAAGTCGTTTATTTTTCATGTTTGTTTTTTAATGAAATATCAGTGATTCCTGGAAAGCTGGGCAATTAGATGCAAATGGGACATTTGAGGGAGGTTATTTATGAAGCTTCACATTGATTTGTGGCGGGTCATTGAAAAAGAAGAACAACATGCAACTTGATACCTTTCTCGGATAACTAACTACCAGATTATGTTAGAACTTGTTGATTTAATGTTATGGCTTTCGGATGGTTTGTGTCACCGCAGGCAGGTGCAAAGTAAGGTGACATTATTTATTGCGTTCAAATAGTTGTGTTTTTTGGAGACATATTGTTTGGGTTGACTAATGGACCCATTCGAATTTAAAGAGAAGTGCTTTTTTCTTGTGTTCTGCGACTAGGCCATGAAGAAACTTGATATGGGCTTTGGAATAAATACACAAGGACAAATAGATAGCATAAGAGTTTAGAAATGGCAGCGATCTTTGAGTTTTCCTAGAATTCGGATTTTCGAGAAACTCATTGGTTGTGTGAGGAGAGATTGAAACTGTCCGTCTGTAGTGACAACATTTACGGATTCTAAAGAACTGAAAAAAGTACACAAATGATACTCTTTAATAAAAGTTTTGAAAGCTAAAAAGGTGTCCGCCAAAAACAAAGTTACCCTCTTATCTCCAATGATCAATTTATGTAGGTTTTCGAGCTTATAGAGAACCATTTGGAAGACAAAGGTTTCTAGCAAAGCTAGTTTTGGTGGTATATACAAGATGACATGATAACTGAGGGAGGCAATGACTAGATTTTCAGCTCTCTCTCATGCAAGAACTGGAGTGAATGAAAGTATAGCTCATAGGGTGCCATTCTATCACTTCTCCTGTGGTGCATTCTGGTTGTTTAAAGTCCTTAATCTGTTCAGCGTTCATCGTTTCCTCGCTATCTGCTGATTTGGGGCTCACAGCTGTTTTTTCTAAAGCACATCAGGGTTAGGGCTCCTTACATAAAATTGGCAACTGGTATGGCAAAAGTAGGCTATCTATCGATGCTCTCTAAAAACTGAATTGTTCTCTTCACGCGAGCAACTCTTTCATAAGCGAAATAAAACATCTTCAGCCTAGACATCAAGTTTCGAATAAACACCTGTCCTTTTAGGTTCTCTAGCAGCGTAAGAATAAGCTTATTGTATGGACATAGGATATGACATCTATTTTAACACCGAAGATCTCGTTTATTGTGTGGTGGAGCAACCTCTCACGTTTTTTTCTCCGAATTTCCAAGGGCAACATATAAAGAGTATTTCAATAGGAGGTTTTATTTCGAAACGCTATTGTTTCAAACGGTCACAACTTGACAAATGACAAGTAAAAACTATGTCAATTACAAAAATGGAACGATATTCACTTCAACAAAGCCTCAAAATTCATTATAAAAATGGTGAAAATTTTGCGATCACAGTTTGGTAAACTAGAGCATTTCTTGGTCATAGTGAAGTACTATCTCAGCCGGAAACTGGTGGAAAACTTTGAGCTAGTGAGACAAGTTAGTCATCGAAATTGTGCACCTAGTTCAGGAACAACTGAGAAGAATGCAGTTGTAGCTTGGGTATTGAGGAAAACCCATGTTTTACCATTTCTCATCGATCTTTGGAAAAGGGTAATCTGCAAACGACATTACAACGAACTTTGCATAATGAATTAAATCTTTAAGATTTTAAGCTTAAGTTAACACAAAGAACTTGAGCCTATACACCGTCCACAACGCCGTGTCTATGAAATACGTCAAAATGATCCGAAATTTCATTGAAAAATCATCTTGAGTGAAGGAGTCCGTTTTTGACTCGGAATTGTCATATTTGGGGCTCCTAAGACTTTATTATGAGTGTGAATGTTTTGTGCGGGGATTGGTCGGAAATGAGGGTGATTGAACAGTCAATGGAATGATCTATCGAACGATAGTTATTGATGGTTGTTTTTAGAAATCGGAAAATATTGATATTCATGGCTTTTCAACACAAAAGCACAAAAGCAACGCCTTCTCCTCCGCGTGTCGTGAGTTATAATTCATAAGACAATGGCCCATGCAATGGATTCAATCAGAAATAAGAAAACTTTTCGAATACATACAACTGATGTAAATGTGTGAATTAGTGATGGGAAATTTCAAATAAAGAATTAAGGAAATAAATATCATAGAGGAGCGTCTTACTTAAAGACTCCTTATTCTTAACTGTGTTTTGGCGTTTTTTATAAAATCAGTAGCTCTATTTAGAAACAAGTGAAATAAATTGGACTAAACATTTGATGATCTCGGGAGCAGAATTTGTTTTCAATGACGACAAATAGAAATTCCATCGTATGGGAGGGGGGGGGCTCCTCGCTCTGTTGGTCCAACCTATTTATTTATGTTATTTTTTTTTTTAGGTACTCGTATCAACGAGCTTGTCTTCTTAGCGTAGACGTACACGTTATTTAAATAGCTATAAACGAAGTTGATCTAAATAGCTGATATTAAAAAAAAATGTGAATTCTTTTTCGTTGAATTTCAATTTGAAGGTAAGTCGCGACACAGGAGGGCGGGCGCTTTGAGAAAAACTCAAAGTAACGCGACGAAATCTTTCGTCGAATCGTAATTGTTTCTCAATTTTGTTCTTACACTGAGACCTTCGTTCAACGATTGGATCTATCAAGAACACAGCCGTAGATGGTATACCTTCGTTGGAAGCAGATGGACTAAAAGTATGCTCCCTCACTTTAATAAAAAAAAAAAAAACTGCGAAATTTTCGCGATGGCGTTTCAACGGGAAATTTCTCTTTCACCAAGTGAAGTGCGAGCAAGTTAGTCCCAAGTGATACATTTTGTGAGACCCATAGAGAGAATAATGACGCAGAACTCTTTGTGACAAAGAACGAAAAACAGAAAGCAGGACTTTCTCTCGAATCAACTTGAAACCACTCGACGCAGGCAAGTGTAGATTTGGTAACTCAGGGTCCTTATCATGTGACAGCGTCTCCTTGTTTTTATACGAACATCTAGAAATCTATAACAAAGATGAAGATAGTTCCATGAATCAGATTCGGTTTTGAGATTTGAGTACTCCAGTTAGTTTTTTAAAGAGCCTCCATCAAAAAAAAAATATTTTTAAATCTATAGTCAGTAAATTATCCGCGCATGCAATTCACTGACTTGAAATGCTGGTGTTGCTTAAACTTCGATGAATTGCAAAAATATGCAAAAGCTTTGAGGTCGATCGAACTCTATTTGCTTTTAAAAAGAGCACAAAAAGTAAACAATCTTGGTGGAGGTTAGGTTAGGTTAGGTTAAAATGGCTGTCAGGAATACAACTGACACACTTAGACCAATATTAGGTCCATTGTGATACCATAGAAATTATGCGAGGGAGTACCTGACTTAACAAAACCATTTGGAGCTTTTAATAAAGCAAAAGAGATGCAGGGGATCTGTGTTCGCCAGATCGCTTGGATCATCAAGAAAATATTTTCCTAGATGCCGTTTTCTTTTAAAAGAGAGTGCAGGACATGGGCAGAGGAGGTGTGGGATTGTCTCCTCCTCCTCCTCATCTAAACAACGTGCAATCTGGTTATGGATAACAAATGTCTTGTGGGTTTCTAGTCCTGGATCTAGTCCTGGCCATATCCGTTCTGTTGCCACGCACGTGGTGATATTGTTCCACCTATGATTTGTTCATTCCATTGACTCTTGCTTTAGCATAATTTTACATGTGGCGATTGGTATACCAATATTCAACCTACTGGTTGAGATCGGTAGAACGGTTCCTTTTCTGGCGAGTTCATCAGCTTTGCAGTTACCCACGATATCTCTGTGCCCCGACACCCAATTAAGGTGAATATTAAACTGTTCAGCCATCTCCTTAAGAGATAGGCGCCAGTTAAGGGTAGTTACTGAGCTCGTAGAAACAGTGCCGAGTTAGGGCTGCTTGACTATCTGTGAAAATCCGGATATTCGTTGAGGCTATCACGTTTTCTTTAAGCCATGATAGGACCTCTTTGGTCGCCAGAATTTCAGCTTGGAACACGCTACAATGGTTTGGAAGGCGGAATGAGAGACTTACGTTAAGTCGGTTTGAGTACACCCCGCAGCCTACCCTTTCTTCGGTTTTTGAACCATCTGTATAGAAATGAATTGAATCATCTCTGAAAAATTCTTCGTCTTCCCAGGTCGTTCTTGGTGGGATTGAGACTTGGAACTTATTATCAAAAACCATTTGGGGGATGGTGAAGTTGGAGTGGCAAGGGATTGATCCGAATTAATTCAGGATTGTAGCGTGACCGATGTTATTTACGGTCCATTGGGAGATAGCTCTCATACGAATGGCTGCACTGGCTTTCCAATTTAGCTTTTTGCCTAGGATTATACCTAGATATTTGGCTTCGTTTGAAAGTTCAAGTGGGATTCCATTAATTGATGGAGTTATTAGTTGAGGAACTTTGTATTTCCTGGTGAAGAGAACGAGTTCAGTTTTCTGAGGGTTGACCCCTAGATCACATTTTCCCGCCCATTTTACTAGTGTATTTAGAGCGGTCTGCATCAGATCCGTAAGGACGTGAGCATGTTTGCCAATACCGCAATGGAGACGTCATCTGCATATGAAATCACTTTGAATCACTCAGCTTCTAAGTCAACTAGAAATTCATCGACGACTAGATTCCATAGAAAAGGGATAGGACTCCGCCTTGCGGTGTTGCTCTACTGACAGATCTCTTTGCAGAGAAGTTTCCTAGAGTGGAGTTGATTCTCCTGCTTTTTAGCATTAGATTTATCAACTCCACTATGGAACCATCTACTTTGAGCTTCGTCAGTGCCTTTGTAATTGCAGAGTTGCTGATGTTGTTGAAGGCGCACTCTATGTCGAGGAAAGCTGCCAGAGTGAATTCTTTGTGATGGTGGGAATATTCTGTAGTACGTACCAGGGTTTGTAGAGCCGTTTCTATAGATTTTCAATTACAGTAGGCGTGTTGTGCTATAGATAACAATTTTGGATCTATAGCTGTACGCAGGTGAATATCAATCAGACGTTCTAAAGTTTTAAGAAGGAAAGATGATAGACTTATTGGTCGGAGATCTTTTGGGCTTACGTGGTGGAACACATCCTACTAATTTCAGAGTCTAGCGCTTCTTCACTATATGGATTTCAGTGGTTTCCACTGATGTAGCAGTGGAAAATCGCTTTCTCACTGCTTCATCAGAGCAACAGCAGAGAGATCGAGTGCACTCAGTTTAGCTTCCTCTTTTTCGATGAATAAATTTGCCGAAATAGTGAAAAAAATCACAAACTTTACTGTCAAAGTTGTCAAGGTGTGAATTTCTTGAAAGAAGCTTTTTTTACAATATTTATTACTCAAAAGTGCTCATGCTGCATTTTTACACGATAATCAACAACAAACTTTGCTTTTGACTCGCAGTTTGTTGCTGCTCGCCGAGTAAGCTTTTACTGCCCTAAATAAACTCTTTTTAATGAGTAAAGCCAATTTTTCCATTTGCTTTAAATGATTGACTACCGTTTTTGTAGCTCTTGAAGCTAACGCAGGAGACTACTAAGAACGGACGTTATACATTTTTTTTCAGTTTTTTTCAGTTGGAATGCACATATACTTGCTGTACACATTCCTACATGCTTCTTCGTTCACGTTTGTTTCGCTAAAAATTGTCAATAAAGAATTAGTATCCAAGAAGTCACACTTACCAAGCGATTTATCAAATTAGTGGCAATTAACGAGAATCTTCTGCCAGATTTAACTTTTGGAGACCCCCTTTTATCGCTGACCAGAACAATCACACACAGAGAAACACATAAATTCACGAACATATTCCAATAAATTAATAACCGCGAATCAGTAGGCAATAATTTAAGTCCTCTGATAGCTGGTGGCGTGAAAATTTCAATTTATTTTCTTTATTCTTTTCAATTTGTGTCTTTGGAATAAACTCTACTGCAGCACAGCCATCTATACCCGCTCAGAGTCCGAATAAGTTCTATCATGATACCCCTACTACTATTCCATAGAGAATTTCTTTATCGTGCTCACGGATCACGGTCCCAACAACACTCGCAATGGCTACAAAATAGAAATTGTCTTCGACTTGGGAACTCACAGCTTACGGCAGCACTTAATCATGTTCTTGTAATAGAATCGAATGCACATTGGTTCTCACCCGACGACTAACTATATACAAAAAGTAAAACCCTTTTTTTAGCCAAAATAGCAGGCAAAAAGAAGTCTGTATCTGGAAGCTATGCTCTTGTGTAAGCCTTTTACAGATATACCTTGTCTCGATGCAATGGCAACGAATCTGCTTGTTAACTATTGTTCCTGGCGGAAATATGCACTCGATCCTTACAACGACCAAAGTGAAGGTTATTAATATCAAGCAAAAGGAAATTTGTGATTACACTCCCGCCCTGTAGCCATAGATGGCGATTCTGAGGGCTGTTATACTGCTGTTAGTATACGAGTGCAGTCATCTATTGACTGCGCACGTCTAATCAATCAACAGATGGACAATCGGATCATCAGTGTCTCCAGGCGGTCACAGTTCTCTGAAATTAATTCCTGGTTCTGGATTAGTTTGTTAGCTTGTGATTGGTTTTGGTAACCAGTTCAGACTCGGTGAGGTATGATTTATGGGTGAGTGGAGTCGTCATCAAAGAGCTTTGAGAGAATCGTGTCTTGTCAATTTATGTGGGAATTGACAACAAGGAAGTGAAGTTTCTTAATTGGCTGCTGATAATGGAATAATGCTTTTTGTTTACTTGCATAGTGTTTATATATGTTTGTATATGAAAGCTATTTGTACCACACTTTGTATTTTTTGGATTTTTTCTCTGCTAGACCTACCCAAATGATAGGAATTAAGGATATTCATACTCTCAGTAAATTCAATGCTAAAAGTCCGTCTAAAAAAACGTTTTAAATAATTCAAATGTGATTAAGCAAAGCCTTGTAATAGTGGACACTAGACATGAACACATGGTAAACTCCCAGCTGAAAATTTAATCAAGAACCACGAAATAAAAAACCACTCACCTCTTTGTACTGCAACTGGTCTGCGAACAAAAACATCAAGGATTGAATTTCGTTTTCGATTGGAAACTTTTACTCATCGGAAGTGCCCACGATAACAACGACTCTACGCTTGTTCGTTCGTAAATGTTTAGAGCTTTTTATAGCTCTTTAGATTTGTTTCAACACTTATTCGCCCAAAGGACTACACTTGAATCAATCACGAAACACTAAATGAGCACATGGAACTGTTCGCGAAAAAACCCTCACACTCGCCCGTATTAACCTTTATGTGCTCATTTGCATAAAAGAACTTTACCTTTTTCGTTTGGGAGGACAAAGTAGGTGGTTGTATCGATAATTCACTTGGAAATTGTTTTTTTTTTTTTTATGTCTACATATAGGTATGCTAACATACAATTGCTTATTTGGATGAAACTCGATATGTGTAGATAAACGACTACTTGAACTTCAGAATTGTAAGGTAAATTGTCATAGGAGAACGCGACACAATCCAAATAAATTGCATTTGCATGTGAAACGAATTTAGATTCTTTGAAATCAAATAAAAACTCAATTTCAATTAACTAAATGGGACAATTGTTGACATTCCATTAATGTTGGATCCTTCTTTATTCCATTTAGAACACGCTGGTATCCGCCCAGGGGATATGTTTGTGGTTGACATGGTTCATGCGGTTTTCTGAAAGTAAAATGAGAGATTTTTATTTGGATCCGAATTCAATAAGCAAATGTGTAAATTCATAGATTAATTAGGTTAAGTAAAAACATTAAGTGTTGCAATCATATATTTAAAGAAGACCATGATTTGAAGACACTTCCTACTAGTCTAGTTCAACATTTTATGATAAATAATGTACATGTGGAAGTGGATGTACAATGTACATATATGTATGTAATGTATGTATATGTATGTACGTAGTTTTTAATTTAAAACGATATGCAGCAAGTTGTTCGCTTGCTTGGCTTCCCTTCCAAGATATTTTATTCCATCCTATTCAGCGTTTGGCTATGTCAGAGAAATAGGAAATTTTGAATTTTTGTACCAAATCTCAGAAAATCGGATTACACGGAAAAATTTTTCATGTCATGTTTTGGCTTTCCAATTGTACGATTCTTTGCTAAGCACGGTTCACAATGGTCTGGTTGTCAGCAACGAGTCGAGTAGCTGTTAGGTGTAAACCAGCTATGTAGCTAAGGAAACAAAACCACGGGCATAACAAGATTGTGCCTCCCTAGCGTACTTCTCTAAACCATACCTTGCGAGGAATGGAGTGGAACAACAAATTGTTTGCCGGTGAGGAACCACTTTTCATGGCAGAGTAATTACTCTCGAAGGACTTGACAAGTTACCCACGGAAATGTGATACCCCTGAAAAAATTGCTAAATGTTTCTCTAATTCAAACCTCGACTTACCACATCGACCCAGATCAGCGATATGTGAACACAAAATCACTTCAGTCAACTTTAGCCCTGGAGTATTTAGTTGCGATTGGTAAAGCTGAAGTATGTTTAGAAAATAAGAGGAATTTCAAAATTTATGTTATGTTGATATAAAGGGTGGTTAAATTTTAAGGGCCAATTTTGAATGTGACTTGTGACCCACACCTAAACGTCAAGTTTTTACCTGCATTTCATTTGACATTTCTCAATTTCATACTAACTCAATTTGAACCATGGATAGATACACAATCGAACAATGCGTTAAAGTTATTTCAGCTTATTATAATCTAAATCTTATTTCAGCTTATTGTCAAAATGGGCGTTCAAATCAAAATGCATATCGTGCACGTCGTGATTATTTTTTCGGTCAATTTTATCGTCCAAAGGTGCGTACATTCGGAAAAATCGTGCAAACATTTTAGCAAACCGGGTCTGTAGGAGATGTGAAAACACCAGTGCATAATCGTACAGCTCGTACTGCAGAAAATATTGCTGCTGTTCGCGATAGTGTTGCTGAAGAGCTGTCCACCTGACAACAATTGCCTCTCTCACGCTCGTTTGTTGATGAACATTATGCATAAAGACTTTTATTTAAACCCTTACAAGGTGCAATTGACTCAAGAACTAAAGCCTCTTGATAATTTCAAGCGTCGCGTCGTTTGAATGGTGACAAGAAATGGCAAAAGTGGGTGATCAATTTTTGATGAAAATCATCTTTCACTTCAGTGGATTTGTCAATAAACAGAATTGCCGCATTTTGGCGCACGATATTCGAAGAGTGATTGTCGAAAAACCAAAGCACCCACAAAGAGTGACTGTTTGGTGCTTCCAAAATAAGGCCGGTCAAACAGTTACTGTGAATGGTGTTCGCTATCGTGAGATGATAACGAACTTTTTATGGCCCAAATTGGAAGATATGGATTTGGACGATATGTGGTTTCAACAGGACGGTGCCACTTGCCACACAGCTAACGAAACAATGGCTCTTTCGCGCTATAAATTCAATGCTCGTGTTATCCCACCAAGTGGCGATGTCAATTGGCCGCCAATATGATGTGATTTGGCACCGTTTTGGACGTCTTTCTTTGAGTTTATTTGAAAGAAGCAACAATTCAAAAGCTAAAGGATGAGATAATTCAGCACATTAACGGCATAGAACCACAATTATGCCTCAACGTCATCGAAAATTTAAACCATCGGATGGAGGTGTGCCGCTGAGGTCGCGGCGACCATTTGCCCGGTATTTTATTCCATATATATGATACAGCCAAAGTAATAAATCTGGATATTATGTATAATGGCTAGCCATTATGCATAATATCTACTCAGTTTGGTTTAAGTGATAATGGACACAAAATTAATCACATTAACTAGCTATTATATATAATATCTTATGGTATGAGTTTAAAATTATAAAATTATATTTCAATTTGCCTTAACTAATCACAAAGATTATTTAAAAAATTTAATTATAAAATAAATGCGGAAAGCTGTTGCATACGGAAATTAATTGCTATTTTCATATTTAGCATGAGCAGCTTAACCCTGCGGAAAAAAGGGTTAAAATAATGAGCCCCGCGAAGCGGGCCATGCGGAAAGCTGTTGCATACGGAACGCGGTAGCGTGATGAAGAGAGGGAGGGGTAACAAGTCGGCTAGACCGTATTTATTACTTTGACTAACTTTGACAAGTTATTATGAATAATGTCCAGACAAAGTGATTAGTTTATTACTTTGTCTAGTGAATTTGGCCATTATATATAATGACCAGTCATTATGTATAATAGCTATTTAATCACTATGACTGTAACATATACATAATTGAACAATATTCTTCTTCTTTTCATTCCCGGCGTTCTTGAAGCGATCACAACTCTCCCACTTTTCTGCTTCCGCCTGTGGGGTACGCGCCGCGTTGGCCTCAGAAAGCGTCGGCAAGCCTAACGGTTTTTGATTGTTCCACGTCTGAGGCCAACCAAATGCTGCTGTTTTTGCATTTGCTTGTACCAGGAGTGTTTTGGCCTGCTTTTTCTTCTTCGTCGCGAATTTGTTGAAACGTTGTACGATATTGCCTTTTGGACGGGGTTCTGCGGATCTCTCCTTTGAACATGACAATACCAACTGAGCCGGTCGTGCTGAATTTTGTCCAAGATGGTATTTTTGACATGAAGGCTTCCACGGATCTTAGTAATTGAACAATATTATCACAATAAAAAGAAATTGCATAAGTTTCCTAAATAATTTGTGTTTTTTTTTTCAAAATCAACATCGGCTCTATTTTCTGCAAATGAATTTTATGTTCAATTTTAGGGCACCAAAAAAAAGCTGCTTGTAAAAAAATGCTAAAATTCGGATTAACTATTATTTCTTTCCAAATTGGTTGGCCAATCAAGCAGTCAAGTAGGAGAGCAGTGATGTCTTAGAGGTTACGATAGTCGTAACAACGAAAAAGGAAATAAACCTCAGAAATATGGAAAAATATTACTTCCTGTTTACTAACAGAAATTGGGGAAGAGCTATCCATAGAGCGAAAGGCTGGCCCACTCCTGCTAACACATGGTAAGATAAGAATTAAGGGTCATAGGTTTTATCGTTGAAGTCATGGGTTTGCCCTGTGTTGGTCATAAAGTGTTTTCTGAAAGGTCTCATCAAGCTCTTAATTAAACTTAGTTAAGTAAGTGTTTTTAGAACCTTAAGTATGCTCTTAGAGCAGTTCTAGGTTTCTGCTGCGCTGAATTCGGGTATAACGAACAGAGCTGTCGAAATACACCTATTTTTTCTTTAAATGACAAGGACTTGCGGTGATTTTGTTGTTTGGTATTTTTTGAGAACCGAAAACCCTTGTTTTTTGACAGCTTATCAGCTAGTCAAGCAAAATTGGATCAATCATGCGTCCAACCAGGCCCAACGAACGAACTTAATATCATCAACGTTTCCGTTCTCTCTATTGCACATCTTAACAAATGGCGGCAATTCTTGAATTATTAAGAAGTGTCGCTGCTGTTTTCAATACCAAGTGTCTTACACAAATTTTTCGTTGTGTTTGACTTACTAACTCAAGCACTAAACTTTACACCAAGATATGACTCCAAATATCAAATGAGCTTTGCGAAGAAAACCAGAATCAAAACACTTTCAATTTGCTTACAAGAAAAATGCACTTGATTTCAGATACTTGTTGAATTGGTCGAATAAAAGTCCAGACACATTAGAGTTCAGCAATAAGAGATTAGAGTTCAATTAATTGCATGGTTCTTTTATGAGAGTGTGAGCTGTGCCTATGAGGATTGTATGTGCTAACGAGCAAAACAAGAACGATAGCTCTGGTGTTGCAGCACTTGAAAACTAATGCAATAAATTGCAATAGATATCCATTTTGATTTCGTTTAATGATACAACTTGTGTTGAGTTATAAGAGTTCAATAATATTACATTTCGCACATTATCGCACATCCTTCCATACCAAAAAAGTGCTCGTTTAATGATGTTTATGGTTCATTCGATTTTATGACGATTTTGTAAGGAGCCTTTTTTATTGAGTACTATAAAGAACATTGGGCTTGATCAAGACAAAAGATTGAAGTAGTGTACTTGGAACTTAAGTGAGATTTAATGATGTGTTGTTTGTAAGGTATTGATTGTGAGACACGAAGTGAAGATAGGAGCAAATTGAACCAGAATGGAAACTATACTGAGCATTATCGCTTGCATACGCTTTTAGACTAACAGCATTGAAATGACGAATAGATTAGCCTTTGAATGGCTTGAAACAATCAAACTAAAAAGCTGTTACTACATGGGGCTACGGTAGCATTAATCGAAGGTAATTTTTCTCTCTTTTTATTTTTTATATGTCACATTTTTGTCGTAGCTCAGCAGTTTCTTGATTAGCTGTGTCCGCCAGTTCAGGCCAGCTTTAGATACCATAGAACCTTATCGGAGTCACTTTGATTGCTTCTTCTTTAAACATTATGTATATTCTTAGGTCATTGACACACTGACTTCAGTTTTGAGATTCAAACTAAAAGTGAATGGTAACATTTATTTGTCGACTATAGCCAACCTGTGACCACGCCCGGCGGTTACTTCTTTAGAATTGTATGAAGCACATGCGCCTTATTCGTATTGTAAAGTATACCTCAGAATAAGGCTAAAAGTCTTGCTCACTTAATGGAAACACGGCCTTTATTTTATTAGCAAGAATTAGCCCAAAGCTTCCGAATTTTGAACAAGAAAGCGCTGCTTTCAAAGGAACCAAAGAAAAGGCCCTGCAAAGGTATTCGACTGCTTCCATACCGGTTAGCAACAACTTGAACTGCAACAGCATTCTGAAAGCAAGAAATCTTACTCAGAGGGTCAGGACAAAAATCATACAAAGAGGAGTACAAGTATTGCTTACTAAAAACAGAGAACAATTTGAGTATAAGGACGGACTCTTAAATGCGAATGGAGCAACAAAGGACTGAGGTCTGCTCAACAGAACCTTTTTTAGATGGTCAGGAAGAAGAACCGGGATGGGCTTACATATGCGACAGGACCCCAACTTGTATGGTCTCTTAAGCGCAGTGTTCATACGACTTCAGTGTGAACAGTGCCTAACTCCAAAATCTAGGCAACTGATAGTTCGCCCTCTAAAATAACTTACTCTAAGGTAAAATTCTACTACATTTTGCTAAAAAGTGTTTCGTCGCATAGCGACGGCACGGCATTCACATGTCAACCATCATCGAGAAAAGTTCTCTTTTAATTTTTTTCTTGGGCCTTCCGCCATTGCTTTTTTTGGCTTTAATTTTGATCTTGTCTAAATTATAAAACTTCATTTTTCGGTCTAAAGTACATGTAAATCTAAGCTAAACTTACTCAACGAAATAATAAAAACAATCCTACGTGCTCAACTTTATAAAAGCATTGAGTTTTATTTTGGAAGAGGCGCAGTAATTGTGGTGTGCAGAAGCATTTGCCAAAACGGTGGTCGGCATCAACATTTTTTAGTCTGGGCTTCATCATCATTTGGTGCAAGTTTGGATGTTCAAGTGGAGGTAGCGGTGGTTCAGTTCAACATTTGGTCCATTCAACCGGATTGGCGCACGCCATCGACAAGACCACGCTGCGCAAAAGTTTTTGGCTCCAGACCACGCGCTCACTTGGCATCGTCAAACCACACTATTTGCCTGGCGCTCCAGACCACGCGCACAACTTTGCGCTCAAAACCACGCTGCGCTCAAATTTTTTGCGATCCAGACCACGCTATTTGCCTGGCGCTCCAGACCACGCGCACAATTTTTGCGCTAAAAACCACGCTGCGCACAAACTTTTGCGACCCAGACCACGCTATTGCCTGGTGCTCCAGACCACGCGCACACATTGCGCTCAAGACCACGCGCACACATTGCGATCAAGACCACGCCAGCCTTTCACCACGCGCTCCAGACACGCTGCGCATAATTTTGCCTGGCGCTTCAGACCAAGCTACAAAAAAGGAGGGCACAATCTTTGCCTGCAACGCTGTGGAATAGTGCCACGTGGAAGTGTGCCCATCGTCATCGTGGGACCAGACCGAAGCGGAGATATCCTGTTAATTTTTCATCTTAACTTGTAAAATGTAAAGGGTAAGTGAAAATTTCATTTAATTGGCAATTTTTAAAGAATTTGAGAAAATTTGTGTTGCACCCCTGACCACCATTTTCATTTTCCTTTTTTTTTAACAAGCAAATATATATATACGGTAGTTCTTTGTGTTGAAGTGGTTCTCAGGCATTCGCTTTCTATCGCGGTAGTGATAGACTTTTCAGTTAAAAGCAACTTCGATAAACGCAATTTGGTTTTGTTCCCCAGCTTTTTTTTTGGTTTTTTAGGAAATTTTAATTAACTGTCTTCCTCTTTGAAGGAGTCTGCGTTTTTCATCGCGTGTTAATTTTTTCTTTCGTTCGTGCAGCACACATCGTTCATAACGGTGTATCCAAGCCGGGGTGGTTGGCCCCCAGTAGAATCTATCAAGCTGTTTGAAGATTCTAGAGCTTCTAAATTTTGACTTTTTTAATATTTAAATTTAAATTTTGACCTTTTTTGAAATTTTTTCTCTCGTTCGTTACGGTGTATTCAAGCCGGGGTGGTTGGCCCAGTAGAATCTATCAAGCCTGTTGAAGATTCTTGCGCTTTAAAATTTTAACTTTTTTTGAAATTTTTAGAATACTTCAAGCCTTTTGAAGATTCTTGCGCTTTAAAATTTTAACTTTTTTTTGAAAATTTTAGAATCCTTCAAGCCTTTTGAAGATTCTTGCGCTTTAAAATTTTGATTTCGTTGAAATTTTGAAATTTAAAATTTTTACTTTTGAAATTTTTTCCTCTCGTTCGTGCCGCACACACCGTTCGTAACGGTGTATCCAAGCCGGGGTGGTTGGCCCCCAGTAGAATCTTTCAAGCCTGTTGAAGATTCTTGAGCTTTAAAATTTTAATTTTTTTTGAAATTTTAGAATCTTTCAAGCCTTTTGAAGATTCGTGCGTTTTTTAATTTTTGGCTCTTTGGGATTTTTTTTCCCTCTCTCTCGTTCGTGCAGCACACATCGTTCGTGACGGTGTATCCAAGCCGGGGTGGTTGGCCCCCAGTAGAATCTTTCAAGCCTGTTGAAGATTCTTGAGCTTTAAAATTTTAATTTTTTTTTGAAATTTTTAGAATCTTTCAAGCCTGTTGAAGATTCGTACGTTTTTAAATTTTGGCTTCTTTGGAAATTTTTGCCTTTCGTTCGTGCCACATACACCGTTCGTATCGGTGTATTCAAGCCGGGGTGGTTGGCCCCCAGTAGAATCTTTCAAGCCTTTTGAAAATTCTTGTGCTTCCAAATTTTGATTTTTGAAATTTTTAAATTTAAATCTTGACCTTTTTTGAGAGTCTGCGGGTTTTGAGTGCTGTAAGCCACGAGTTAGTTTTAAAATCTTCTTGGTTTCGTGTCGCTTCCTTGTCATTTATACAATTTTAAACACACTTTGTGATGGCTTTGATGGAAGACTTCATTTTCGCGACTGATCAATTGGTCAAGTTTCACCAAGCGGCGAGAGAGGTGCCGGATCACGGGCACACACTGTCCGCTCTCGCAGTCAGAAAGTCAGAGTTAAGGGAACTGTGGCTCGGAGTCAAAGAAACCTATGCCCTATACATAAAAGGCGGCCCAAAGACAAGAGAAGCAGCAGTAGACCTTGAAGCCATAGAAACCAAGTATAAACTGTGCAACGAAAGTTATGTGGCATGCTCAGCACTTTTCCTAGATCACGAAGCACGACTGAAACCTGAGGGTACTGGCAAAAATTCGATAGCTGAACCAACATTCGCTCCTCGTCACCTCAAATTACCTCCATGTGAGACGGAGGTCTTCAAGGGGGATTATATCTCCTGGCCGGTTTTCCGAGATATGTTTGAGGCAGTCTACATTAAACACCCCCAGTTGGGTGAAGTAGAAAAACTCTTCCACCTTAGAGCCAAAACCAAAGACGAGGCTTATCGGATTGTCAGCCAATTTCCGCTAACCAATGCCAGCTTTTCTCTAGCCTGGGAAGCGTTGCGGGCTACGTATGAAAATACTCGGATCTTAGTCAACAATCAGGTAAAAAATATCTTTAACTTGCCAACAGTACATGAAGAGTCGGCCAAATTGATCCGAGCCCTTCAGAGTACTGTAAATGATTCGGTATCAACGTTGCAAGCGCATAAGGTTATAACACAAAACTGGGATCCGATTCTCGTCTTTGCGTGTTCAAGTAGACTGCCCAAAACTACCTTGACCCTTTGGGAACAATCCCTGGAGGACCCGACGAAGGTTCCAACCTGGCAGCAATTAGACTCGTTCTTAACGTCTCGCTTTCAGGTGCTGGAGTCCATTTCGGACACCACGTCGACAAAAGGCACAGGGCTTAATAGACTACCCAAAAAGGAGACGAATGTTCGAAACAATAATAGAGTCAACACTTACCTTGCCAAAACAGGGGGGGGGAAATGCAAAATCTGTGCGGCTGCGCACTCCATTTATGAGTGTGCCAAATTTTCGGCAATGTCGATCCCAACGAGAATCCAAACGGTACGGCAGCACAAACTGTGCAACAACTGTTTAAGCGCGAGTCATACAAAGGTCGCTTGTACGAGCAAATATTCTTGTAGCCACTGCAAAAAACGGCATCACTCACTGTTGCACCTCAACGCTAACGAAAACGGAAATAAAATACAGTCCACTAATCTCCCTAGTGCAACAACAGCTCCTCAAATATCGGCGTCGTCACTTCCATTCGTGCCTCAAGCGTCGTTTCAAAACTTTCATGTCGGCGCTCCCAAGAAAATATTGCTTGCAACGGCACTAGTTTGCATTGTTGGCAAAGAATCCAAACACATAGTTCGCGCTCTTATCGACCCTGGTTCCGAAATATCCTTTATCTCAGAGGCAGTACAAAAGCGTTTGAACTTGCCCGTAACGGATAAGAATACAACCATTTCCGGAATCAGTGGTAATCTCGCCATAACGTCGAAAAAACTCTGTGCGTTTGCAATCACGTGCTTAGATGAAGCCCAGATCACCATTTCTGCCCAGGCAATTGTGCTTCGATCATTGACGAACAATCTGCCAAGTTCATCGTTTAGTATCATCGATCCTAACCTTTGTGGCGGCCTCAAACTGGCTGATCCCACGTTTAATAAATCGTCCCAGGTCGATCTGCTGATCGGTGCGGATTTATACCCATCGATCATAAGGAACGGTCTCCAACTTATCGCAGATTCCCTCGTGGCTCAGAACACAATGTTCGGCTGGGTACTGTCCGGACCAGTTCCGGAGTCGTTCCAATCGTTCAATACATTCGTAGTATCGAACAGTTCGAGTATTTCCAATCTGGATACTCAGCTACGAAAATTTTGGGAGCTCGAGGAACTGCCGTCCACAGTCATTCGGTCAACAGAAGACTGCTACTGTGACGAACTTTATAAAAACACAACTTCGAGACGTTCGGATGGGAGGTATGTTGTTCGTTTGCCGTTCAAGGCACAATCGTCAAAGGGCAAGTTAGGGTTCTCTAGACACATCGCACTAAGGCAGTTCTCTAGAGTCGAAAGATCGTTAGCCATGAAGGCGGAGCTCAAGTCTCAATATTCAAGCGTCATTTCGGAATACCTCGCCCTCGGCCATATGCGGAAAGCGCCTCCGGTCGAAAAGATTTCCAGAGGTCAAGTAAACTCGTTCTATCTGCCACATCATGCGGTCATAAAGCCTGAAAGCACGACCACCAAAGTGAGGGTTGTTTTTAATGCGTCTCAATCGTCGTCGAATGGGGTAAGTCTAAACGATTTGTTGTATCCAGGGCCCATATTGCAGCAAGATTTACCATCTCTCATTCTCCGCTGGAGATTTTATAAATTTGTCTTTAATGCGGACATTGAGAAAATGTACCGCCAAATCTTGGTCGACCCTAGAGATACTCCATTTCAACGAATCCTCTTTCGCAGTTCGCCAGAGTCCGAGATCGAAGACTTTGAACTTCAGACCGTCACTTTTGGTGTCAATTGTGCTCCATATCTGGCCATCCGCACGCTCTTGCAACTGGCAAAAGAAGGCAGAACCGTGTATCCCCTAGCGTCTAGAATCGTTCAATCGGAGTTCTATGTCGACGATGTTCTATCTGGTGGTCATTCTCTCAGTTCGGCTAAACAGGCACAAATCGAACTTATAGCGTTGCTTAACTCAGCTGGGTTTCCACTACGTAAGTGGACCGCAAATTCGTCTAGCTTACTTAACCATTTGCCACCAGAACATGTGCTGAACGAAAGTTTCTTGAAGCTCGATGCTGACAGCACCACAAAAACACTAGGGGTACGATGGAATGCCAAAGAAGACAATTTTTACTTCACCACGCAACGCATTCCACTGTCGACAAATCCGACCAAAAGAGAGGTCTTCTCTCAAATTGCTCGTCTTTTCGATCCTGCGGGGTGGTTGGCCCCCGTAGTGATAATCGCCAAAACATTGATGCAACGCATTTGGGCTGAGCACACTGAGTGGGACGAGCGTATCAGCCCGGAATCATTTGCCACTTGGAAAGAGTTTGCAGAGTCATTACCTGAAATACAGGTTATAGAAATCCCACGTTGGGTTGAATACTCGCCCACTGTGGAAATTCAGTTTCATGGCTTCTGTGACTCTTCCGAGAAAGCATATGCGGCAGCGCTTTATATACGCGCAAGTCACCCTAATGGAGAAGCATCCTCCTACTTGATGTGTGCTAAGTCCAAAGTTGCCCCTCTAAAGACGGTCTCTTTACCGCGTCTGGAGCTGTGTGGAGCACTTTTGCTTTCAAAAATGATAAAATTTTACTTACCCAATTTTCCAGTTCAGACATATCAAATTTTTTTGTGGACAGACTCATCCATAGTTTTGGCCTGGCTCAAAAAACCTCCGTGCGTTTGGAAAACCTTTGTTGCAAACCGTACCAGTGAAATACAGGACAATGTCGGCAACGCAGTTTGGAAGCACGTCAGATCTGCCGAAAATCCCGCGGACTTGGCCACTCGAGGTGTAATGCCATCCGATCTGAAGCAGAATCGTATGTGGTGGCAGGGCCCATCATGGCTCTGTGAACCAGCCTCTCAATGGCCGGTGGCATTACCAGACGCTCCACGTACTGAAGATCTAGAGCAGAAAGAGGTTTCCTCGTTAGTGGTCCAGCCAAATTTTCAGAGTCCTCTAGTGGGACTAACAGGCATTTCACTCGACGATTCTGAGCAAAACACCCACTCAATGGTAGCTCAACAAGAACCAGAAGATGTTCTTGACCGTTTTTCGACGTTATCCCGCGCTATGCGTGTATTGTGCTATGTTTTTCGCTTCTTCGGGTCTGTCTCAAAGCAACAGCCCAACAAATACAAGTCTCGTGACATCTCGCAACCAGAAATGGAGTTTGTGAAAATTCGTCTAATCCGATTGGCTCAAGAAGCTCACTTTTCGACAGAATATTCTCTGCTTGCAGCTGGCAAGCCAGTGTCAACGAAAAGTTCTATTTTGTCCTTTAATCCATTTTTGGATTCAAACAAGCTTCTTAGAGTCAATGGGCGACTTTCGAACTCAGACATTTCGTACAATGAACGTCACCCTATAATACTACCCTTTGAATCCCGTTTTGCTTGCCTCCTGGTTCAATTCATTCATGAGATTTCTATGCACGGTGGCAACTCTTTAATGGTGCGACTAACACGACAAAGTTTCTGGGTACCAAGACTCCAAATTCTGGTTAAGTCTTGCATCCGTCGTTGCACCATATGCGCGACCAACAAAAGAGACTTAAGCAAGCAGATGATGGCTGCCCTACCGCCCGAAAGAGTTACCTTTTCTCCACCGTTCACATTTACTGGAATCGACTTCGCGGGTCCCTTCACCATCAAGAGTTTCAATGCACGGAATTGTCGTATGACCAAAGGGTATGCATGTGTGTTTGTCTGCTTTTCCACCAAGGCAATTCACCTTGAAGCGGCAAGTGATTTGTCATCTGAAGCGTTCCTCGCGGCCTTTGCCAGGTTCACCTCTAGACGAGGTTTACCTAAAGAAGTGTTTTCCGACAATGGAACAAACTTTACAGGTGCCGATGCAATTTTACGCAAGGAGTTTAAGAAGTTTGTAGGCACCATTCCCAAAGAAACGAGCCTTAAGTATGGCGTTCAGGGTTTGAAATGGAATTTTATTCCGCCAGGGGCACCTCACATGGGAGGTCTATGGGAAGCCGGCGTTAAAAGTTTCAAAAGCCATTTAAGAGGGCTGGGGACCAAGGCCAAATTTACGTTCGAAGAATTTGCAACGGTTTTAGCACGTATCGAAGCATGTTTGAACTCGCGTCCAATATCGTCCATGTCCACAGATCCTTCTGATCTGTTGGCATTGACGCCGGGGCATTTTTTACGCGGCGGTCCGCTTTTATCTTTTCCGGAACCGAATCTGGCCGATGCAAATTTATCGCTAATCAATCGGTGGGAAAAAGTAAAATGCCTCCAACAACAGTTCTGCCACAGATGGAAGGATGAATACCTCAAGGAACTACATCAACGACACAAATGGAAAACACCTCAAACCAACATTAAAGTTGATGATTTGGTCGTCATTAAAAACGAAAATTTGCCATCCACCGAATGGCGTCTAGGCCGTGTTATAAATATACACCCGGGTTCCGATGGTCGAGTCAGAGTTGCAACATTAAAGACCCAAAACGGAGAAATAGTCCGCCCCATAGTAAAACTGTGCCTATTGCCTATTAACTAAATTGCCAATTAAACAAAATTTCACTTACCTTATTTTCAGTAATATTTTTTTTTTTGGCGTATTTCGCCAAGGGGGGCGGTAATGTTCATACGACTTCAGTGTGAACAGTGCCTAACTCCAAAATCTAGGCAACTGATAGTTCGCCCTCTAAAATAACTTACTCTAAGGTAAAATTCTACTACATTTTGCTAAAAAGTGTTTCGTCGCATAGCGACGGCACGGCATTCACATGTCAACCATCATCGAGAAAAGTTCTCTTTTAATTTTTTTCTTGGGCCTTCCGCCATTGCTTTTTTTGGCTTTAATTTTGATCTTGTCTAAATTATAAAACTTCATTTTTCGGTCTAAAGTACATGTAAATCTAAGCTAAACTTACTCAACGAAATAATAAAAACAATCCTACGTGCTCAACTTTATAAAAGCATTGAGTTTTATTTTGGAAGAGGCGCAGTAATTGTGGTGTGCAGAAGCATTTGCCAAAACGGTGGTCGGCATCAACATTTTTTAGTCTGGGCTTCATCATCATTTGGTGCAAGTTTGGATGTTCAAGTGGAGGTAGCGGTGGTTCAGTTCAACACGCAGCTTGACCAAATCGCTCGTAAAAGCAGTTAATTGTAATCGAAAGCTAATGAGGTTCTACGAAGGATGTGTGGTTATGTATGAAGGAGCAGTGACGAAGGTAAGATACCCAGCTGGAGTCACCGAAGAATTCCAAATCACAGTAGGTGTACACCAAGTAAATATCCTGAGTTATTTGCATTATTAAAGCCCTTGACTACCTGCAGGAACATTAAGTGCAAAACAAGCCATCAAAAGTAAGGATCCTAATCTCTGCAAGAAGCACTTAATGTTTGGGTATAAGTCTCTGAAGATACAAGGAACCGTTATAATCCAAAAAAGACAGAGTAATTTGTGTTGCCTATTTCAACAATTAATTGGAAAGAAGGTGGCACCTTTACGTCACCTATCGCGAGGAATCGGCAAGTCTTCCTTCAGTAAACTCATTGCCAAAGCGCTTTCTCAATTAACCGTTCGGAACCGGCAGAAAAATATAGATCCCCTCCATTCCCTCAAAGGGCATGGTTGTGAGAAATGCGCTAGGCTCTGAGGCTCCTCGCTCTGTTGCGCCACCCTATTTAATTTTATTTATTTATTTGAAGGGAAATGTACGCGTACTTCCCATGCGTGAAAAGTTTAATGATCAGCGATCAATGGTGAAGCATAATGACATCAATTACCGAGTGAGAGTGGGTTGGATGAAGTGGCTAGAAATCTTCTGTGATGGGTGCCCTTACCCCCTAAGCTGAAGGGAAGACTCTAAACCGCTGTTGTGCGTCCAGCAACACAAAGTTGAACAATGTACAAAAAGTACCACGAGAGTATGTTGGTGTTCCGTATGTCAGCAGGAGTAATAAATCTTGATCGTATTACAAGTACAAAGATCCGTGGAAGCCCTTACGTCAAAAACACCATCTTGGAAAAAATATTGAGTACGACCACCTCAGTTGGTATTGTCTTATTTGAAAACGCGGTCCCGAGAACCCCGTCATACAACTTTCAGACTGGATTAATATAACACGATCCCGAAGGAAGAAGTAGAAAGGCAGACACTCAAGACACTACACAAAATCTGAAGTTGGTCGAGCTGAGACTAGGAACAATCCAAAACCGAAAGATTTGCCGATGAATTCTGAGATCATCACGGCGTACTACAGTAGCCGATGACTAGTGTGAAGCAATAAAAGGGACCACACTTTCGAGATCACGATGCTCGCAGCACCGAAAAAGGAAGCATAAGAAGCATACTTTACTTAACCTGGTCTAGGCCATTGAGAATATTGTGTTTTAACACATTTTACTTTATTACGGAAATAAGCAATAGGTCCAATCCTTCGAATGCGGTTTGACTTTACATATTCAAAAATTCACTCTAAGTTTTTTTCTTATTTGAACTAGAAAATAAGAATACACAGACAAATATATTTCTACCTACATCATAAGAAAACTCAAACGACTGTGTCTTCTACACCACGCAAACGCAACAAATTCTTGTTTGTACCGTCTCCATCCTTCCTATACACGCGTTCCACTGCACACCACCCACCTAAGAGTACATAGAAAAGTGAAAGACCTTGCATTCAACAAGAACTTCCAACTTGTTTTCATCATCATCACCATCGTCATCTCCACCCACAAACTGGATTTGCTTCCTGAACAACCAATAAACCCTCCAGAGACTTTACTCAAAGCACACTATGTATCTTTAGTTTTTTTTCATTGAACGTTCATTCTATTTAGAAAGAATTTTCCCTGCAGCCATACTGTCAAAGACCTTCTTTGCCTTATGCGTACTGAATAGTTGTTCGCCTCTGTTTTTCATAGCTAACCTTTCGTTCTGTCTTCCTAGAAATAAAATCCATCGACGACGACAACGATGGACGTTTTGTGTGCTGCTGGTACACCTTCAGAATAACAATTTGATGATGTTTTGTTGGAGAGTTGCACGGACAGACGAGAATATTACAATTTCCAAGCGCACCCCTCAGGAAGAAATGTCATCAGTGAGGTGCGTTGGGCCAAACGCAACTATACGCGCTGAGAAATGGCCTATTCGATGTTTGTTGAGAAATGCCCATCAATACGTTTCGCTGGGAATGCAACCGCAAAGCAGCATCTTTCATTTCTTAAGATCAACATAAGCGAGCTGCATGAGCGGACTACAACGCGGATTATTTAGCGTAGGTTGTGCAGGCGCATACACTCATAACCTGCCCTGTTAATGTGTTTAGAATTTATGATTTTCTCAATGTTACATCATACGAGTATAGCTTAAGCGGCTTTTAAGTTGTTATTTCATATCTTTCACGACCATGTCTCTAAATATGAGTTCTAATGTCGAAATCGTAGAAAAACCGTAATCATTAGTTGCGGCAATTATGTGCATTAATTTAGAGAGGCGCTCCGTCTGCACAAGCGCCATCGCACAACAGTCCTAGAGGTGGAGCAGTGCTTTATGTGCTGCAGGCCATTTGAGTGGAATGAACTATTGATTTTCAACGGACTCGAATCGAAAACGCAAGTAGGCAGAAAGACGGAGGATGGCAACATCGACTGGGACGACGCGACGACGACGGCGGCGTTCTCAGCGATTATTTCTCTTCGGACCGAACGTCACCAGTCGCAGTAATGGAGCTTGGATGCAGATTATCGCATATTTCTGGCGGATGTATAAGTATACCTCATTGCGGCTTCAATCGATAAGGAGATACTGATGCTGTGTAATAAGATGGCCTTGCGTATGAGCACTTATTACGTTGGCGGTGGACACAATTCAATCTGAGACGAAAATCTGATGGATAGGTTTTTCCTTTCATGTTTCAATATAATGCAATAAAAGAAGTATCGGAAAAGCAACCAATCAACTTAATTGTGAAACTATAAATACTGCGAAATTCTTAGTGAAGGTAAGATACCTTTGCTTGCGTCTTTTGCGAAACCCGAACTAGAAATAGTCGATTAATTTGAATGTTTCCTCGATTATAGGGGCACTATGCCTGTAAGACAATAAGTAGCATGATTTTCGTTATGAGTAACGTAAATTTCAAAATTCAATAACCAATCATCTTCAAACTGCAGATTGTTGAAAAGGGATTTTCAAAAGTTTCAGTGAACCATTTAAAAATCATTTTAAACTCCTCCTGTTGAGCTTAAGAGCATAAATTAAGTCAACAGGACTTGTTTTCAATTTTTTTTTTTAAATCGATATGATTGACCTTATTCGTTAGCAGTGCAGGTATTAGTACTGTTTTAATATTTTTTTTTCATGATGTCGAAACAAAAGAGTTTACGTGAAAACCTTTTTTTTCACTTTAAAATAAATAAATAGAATGGCGCAACAGAGCGAGAAGCCCCCGAGCCCAGAGCATTTCTAACAACCATGCCTTGTGAGGGAATGGAGGGACCTATAATTTTCAGAAGGTTCCGAACAGCTAGTTGAGAAGGCGCTTTTAATGGCAATGAATTTACTAATGGAGGACTTGCCAGTTCCTCGCGAAAGGCGATACCTGTGGAAAAACATTTTTGCCTCTGTTGAAATTCCAGCCACAAACCTCTGAGATAATATCAGACATGCTAACCATCACGCCAACAACATTTTGTTACTTTATTTACAACAAATAAAATATATTGTCGAAATAAAGTAGGTATCTGATTTGTCAAAAAGTGAAGAGCTCAAAGAAAATGGTAAGCTAAGAGATTTCCAGGTGATAAGGCAGTTTTTAACCGTCTTAAGACCTAACAAAAAAGTCTAAGAGTTCATAAATGATTCTCTAAGTAGATTTCCAAAAAGTCTGACGACGGATTCTTCTACCGGATACTCCTTATGAAAAGTATCTAAGCGTCTGAAAAGAGCTCAAACGCAGAATCCTCTAACAAAATTTCAAAATTGCAAATCGATACGAAACCTAAAACAAAAATCTGATCTCTTCGAGCTGAATGTCTCTAAGCCTTTCTCAGCTAATACAGTCACTAGTGTGCAATTTGGTGTATGGGCGTTGTACTATTCGGGAAGGCTCTGACTGGTGTCAACTTAGCGGCGCCCAGATGTTGCAACTTATAGTACACGTCAATTGTGCTTACTATACCTCCACGCGGTATCCACTGGGCCCTGAGATGCTCCGTCCGGAGGCAGGCAAATGCAGCCAAACAAAAAGCACGTCAAATGATGATGCAAAAACGAACGAGGGCTGCTCCGTTAAGGTCGGTAAAGAACTCACCGAGACCTTTGATGTCGAAAAAAAGTTTTAGGAAAAGATTATAAAAATATTAAACGTCAACACCAGAGGAACAATCTTTCAAAAGTCTGTACAATTACTTGCCTACGCAGACGATATTGCCGTAATGGGAAGAAAAAATCGTGATGTCATAGGTGCTTTTGCGAGTATTGAAACAGAAGCGGCAATAATGGGTTTGATGGTTAATGAAGGCAAAACGAAGTATATGCTGTCATCAAACAAGGACACAGAACCTCTACGAATTGGACAAAATCTCACAATAGACAGACATAACTTCAATGTAGTATAGGACTTCGTCTACCTAGGATCCGCTATAGACACGGAAAACAACATCAGTGCGGAGATCAAACAGAGAATAACTCTTGACAACCGTTGCTTCTTTGGGTTAAGAAGGCAATTGAGAAACAAAACCTTCTCCAGAAAAACCAAGGTAACCTTGTATAAGACCTCAATCATCCCAGTTCTGCTTTACGGCGCGGAAGCATGGACCTTATCGAAAGCGGATGAGGAAACTCTTGGTCGTTTCGAAAGAAAAATTCTCCGAATGATCTTTGGTCCGGTATGCGAAGACAATGTGTGGAGAAGAAGATACAACAACGAGCTGTACGAGCTGTAACGCAACATGGGCATAGACAGAAGAGTACGCATCGCGAGGCTTCGATGGTTGGGTCATGTAGAGCGAATGGACCAAAGCGCTCCGGCTCGAAGGGTTTTCGAAAGCAAATTGCAGGGAAATCGCGGAAGGGGAAGACCTCGTCTTAGGTGGCGCAATCAAGTGGATGAAGACCTCAACCGACTTAGAGTGCGAAACTGGAGAGAGCTCGCCCGAAATCGATGTCGCTATAGAAGGATGATGGCCCAGGTTCACCCCGAACTGTAATGCCCACCTAAGTAAGTAAGTAAGTAGGCCTGGTACCCAAACGAGACTCAAAGAATTTCGTCTTCGACCACGTTCAGAGAGGTTTTGCAATCCTGGATCACGTTAGAGATTTGAGAAGCTGACTTGGCTGTCGCTGCAGACACTAATACTGCCCCCATCCAGCTATTTTTCGTAACGTAGCTTATTTGGATAGCTTACGCCCCGGTTGGAAGACGGACCCCTATTTCCTAATGAGACTTGAAGTGGTATGTCATCGCTCTCCACAAAGGCACCAGCGCCAGATACAATATCGAATTTGGAATCATTTGTAAAGATCCGATAACAATTCACCATTATATTAAGGAAAATTCATTGCAAACGGCGTTTGACTCCCCTGGCACTTCTGACCTCAAATGCATACGTTTTCCAAAAGTGGCAACTGCAATAACAAATTGTAATTTGTTATCCTGTCAAAAAGAAACTTAAAATCATTGAAGTACCCACATGGTTAGTATCTTTAAAGAACCGCCTATTCCGTTTGCGATTCTTCAACCTTAAATGCCTTTTTAAGTGGTCCCCAACTCAGTCAGAATTTTTTTTTTTCACAACTTTCGATTCATCAATCAATCGTATACTATCGTTAACAACATCCTGCTGGGCCAAATTCCTTGCTTTACATTTAGCAAAACAACAGCACGCAAGCAGACAGACAGACTTTGTGATGCTATAAGCCTCACAAAACATACCTACTACAAAACTCTGATGGATATCAATAACGAGCATTGTCAATAATCCATCAGACAATATGCACATAACCTTGGTTTCAATTTATTCGAACAAAATTGTAAGAGATACACGCAAAAGCGTGGTTGGTCTTTCTATACTTGTGGAGCCTTACCTATTCCAGTCAATGATTTATGAATAAAAAAAAAATTTAATAACAATACGCCATACCTAGATACACACCACATACAGCACAAAGCCTACTACAAAAGGCACAGATAAACAAAACCATAAAAATTTGCATCGCCAAGATACCCAAACAAAATGGTTGAAGAAAACAAAAATAAAAAACAAAATAGAAAAATAAAAAGATGGACTTCATGGTCATTTCATCATAATGCCACTCAATTCCGAGATCTCGAGTTTTGTTCATCTCGGCAATATAAACTCAGACAATGACTGCCAAGAGACGACCGACGGTCTTCCTCAAGTGCATCATTGGGTGGGTACTGTTTGCTTAACGCGTTGACGTTTTTAAATCCCCTTCGTCTGAAGGAACGCCATCTCGAAACAATCGCTTCGAGAGGTACTTAAAACGATGAGCTTAAGTCACGTCAGTCTTTCTTTTGTACCTCGCTTTTGTAGCCTTTTAATAGGAGAACTGCCAGGTGTAACGAATTAAAATGGAGAGCAAGTTTAGACATAACTGTTAATACAAACACGATGTTAAGACTTGCGCACTCAAGTTCCTCAAATAAAATAAAATAAATAAATTAATAGTGGTACAACAGGGGTAAGGAACCCCGGAACCTTGCGCATTTCTCTCAACCATGTAATATAGTATCTTGAAGATTCTCCAAATAAGATTGCCTACCCCAGGCTTATAACGTCTCTACAATTCTAAAAAACCGAAGAGAATCGCATGAAAACTGCTCTATCAAGCTAAAGCTTAAGTTCAAGTCTCTTTTAATTTCGTAAAATACAAAGCAATCGTTAAAATTCGTTTCTGGCAATGATGTTTAAGCATCTTCCAATAAGAAGTTGAAATTACCATACTGAGAAGTAAGGAGAAAGAGACCTTGCCTCGGGACAACGACAAAAGAGACAGAGGAAAAAGAATGATGATTGATTGATGATTTGCAGATGTCCACAAGATAGACTCGTGGGTCGTGGGTTGCGAGGAGGATGATGGTATGAATCTGCATATCCGTTGGTTATGTATCTCCTTTTGTATAGGGTACATGCAACAATTGAGTGTACAATGAACTATTGCAACAAGTAAGCCTCGTCTAAAGTACGATCAAGAATTTACTTGGTTTTTGTTTTATTTCCTTTGAGCCAGAAGTCTGGAACAGACGCTATGGAATCGTGTTGTGGGTTATGTTTTACTTTTTGTTTTGTTTGCACTTCTCTCTGCTCCTCAGATTAAGTGACTGTGGTAGTGGTTATGGTGGCTGTTGTGGTAGGTGGGTTTTGGTTGGTAGCTATGGGAACAATTCTAACAGATTATGGAATCGACTGCTCTGTATTGTGATTGTGACTTGTGCAAACAAATTAGCATTTGAGAAAAAAATAAATGTTTAAACGTGTTGAAGTGGAAGAGGCATCGGAAATAACTGTTTTTGTTTTGTTTCCTTTCTGGTATCCCATTTGCTGTTGTATTTGTTGAAAATTTATCGAAAATTGAATCAAAGTTAAGAGAAAATTGAAAATTGTTTTAAACACTATTTTTTCACCATACCTTTTCAACAAGGAAGCGAAGGATGTTTTTTTAGACGTTTGGTTTTAAAGAGAACTAAGGTCAATATAATATAAGTTTGTGGCGAAGAATTTAGCTTTACTATAAAGATAATGGTTTGCAATTAAGTTTGAAAAATGATTTCGGTCAAGTAGCCGCCGCGGTTGGCTCGAATAAATTCCAGCCGAAAAGCCTAATTTCCACCACTTTTTGCAGTATATTTGGGGCTTCATGTCATCATAAGCCTGGACAATCTTCTCTTCCAAGGCGTTAATCATCTCAAACTTATCTGTGCAAACAAGCACATACAATAGTCCAGTGGTGTTAAATCGCCCGATGTTGGAGGTAACTCACTGGTTAAAATAAGCGTCAACATCGATCTCATTTCTAGACAACAGTATACGCAGTGCCCAGTGGTCGAATAATCCTGTTGCGGCGCAGTTCTAGGAATTCATTAGAGCAAATTATGCAAAGCCAATATTTTGTGTCTAAATCGAAATAGGATTGCGCAACAGAGCGGGGAGCCCCGGGGCCTCAAACATCCCTTGTGAGGCAATGGAAGGGCCCTACAACTGATTGCTGATTCTGATCGGCTAATTAAGAAAGCTCTTTTCATAGCATTAAAATAATATCGAAAGGCTTGCCAAATTTTCGCGAATTTCGATGATGTTTCTGGGATTCGAACTTCGAACCTCCCATGTAACAGGCAGACAGGCTCCACGGGCCCAACGCTTGAAATTTCTAAAATATTAAATGTTGAGTTAAATAAATCTGTGGCGTAGAACCTATTCAACTTCGAGGCCGCGACTGCTAAAATGGGAGGCCAACAAAGATGATCCCACCGCACCGGTGCGTGATCATTTTTTAATGATGTAAAGCCATCGGCATCGTCCAATACTTGTGAAGAAAAGGCTCGTGAAAGCTGAACTTTTAGCACACAACCCAGTCCTGAAAACAGATTTTCCGAAAAGAGTCAGGGAAAAACGATTGTTGTAGGCTCAGGAACATTTCAATTCGAATTAAGATAGAACAGTAGGTATGGAGGCGACTGGGAGAGATCAAAAAGATAAGAAATTAGAATTTGGAGGCGACTGGGTTATCAGTGTTTTTGCGGTTTTAGTTTGCATGGTTGGGTGATGGTTGTATGAAGAAGAGGGTGATAAGAATTTAGGTGGTGGTTGGGGAGAAGTGTGTGTAGTTAGTTGCTGTTGGATTGTTATGGTTTTTTTCTTAATCTTAATAGTGGACGATTGAGAATTTAAGATTTTAAATATTTGGAAGCGACTGGGATATCAGTGCTTTTGCCGTTTAGAATTTGGAGGCGACTGGGTTATCAGTTTATTTACCGTTTTAGTTGGTTTGGTTGGGTGATGGTTGTATGGAGAAGGGGGTAATGAGAATTTAGGTGGTGGTTGGGGGATGAATGCGTGTAGTTGCTGTTGAATTGTTATGGTTTTTTTTTTAGTGGTCGATTGAGAATTAAAAATTTTCTACCTTGGTTTTGGTATGGCGACTGGGTTATTAGTGTTTTGTGGTTTTTATGATTTTTGTGGTGTTGTTTGTTAATTGCGGATGGATGGTGTAAATACGTAAATGAGTGCAGAAAATAGTATTGAGAACTTGTATGATGCATTGAAGTCCGCAAATCGTAGGTATAAGGTATGAATGTGTGTATGTATGAAAGTATGTGTTTTAGAAAATTGTGAATAGCTATAATTTATTACATTAGAAGTATAGAAGATACAATTAGTCATTGAAAAGATGAGTAGAAGAGATGTAGTAGATGAGTTACATAAACCAGCCCGAAGGAATGAAGGGGATAGATGATTTATGGCAAACCGATTTAGTAGAAATGGGGGATCATGCTTCTGAGAATAAAAATTATCGATACTATTGAAATTGTTATAAAATGTTGGAATTCGTCGTTTTCCTTTTTCAACAGGAAGAGCGTAGAGGTGCTTGTTACTTTTATAACAAAAGACTCAGTGCTTAGACCAGTGGAGTTGCTTTGGAATATTTTCAACATAATATCCAATACGTCTTTGAATTCCAATTCAGAAGCCTTTTTGAAATTAATCCAACCACACCCTCGCTCTTGACAGAAGCCGCTCCCTGAAAACGTAACTCCCACCCATGCCTCTACAGATATATTTTCGAATGAGTTACTAACTACTCCCTCAACAGCACCCCTCACCCAACTCATTGGCTCTTCAATTTCAGGAATCGTCTTGATGCGGAACTGCGTCTCCCTACCCTCAAGCCTGAATCGAGGAACCCTCTTTTTCTATCGAAATCGTAAAAAATAATAAACACACATACCTGTTCCTGTTCAACGTCAGAATTTGATAGATCTTCAGCAGGGAAGAACTCTATTTGGAAATCCGAGTCAGTCGGGGAAACTTTTAAAAAGCACTCCGAAAATTCAATCAACTCCTCGTCTTTTAAAATATTAAATTTAGCTGGGAGCATTAACTTAACGAGCTCCAGCTCTAAAGCAATGCTATTGCCACTTCGTTGGCCTTTGATTATTCTTAATTTTTCGTTTTTAATATCGCAAAGCTCAACGAAAGGCTTAATCATACCTAAGTTATTTAATTTCGACAAAAAACTAAGCGATGCCATTTCAAAACATAAAAGAATCACGAGAAGAATGCGCACAAGTTCTTTCTTTACAGAGAATAATTACTCAAATGAAATTACGAATGAAGAGCATTACTCGCCCCTCTACCACAATCATTCATAATTACATACATAAATAGAATGGCACAACCCCCGAGCATAGCGCATTTTCAAGTTCCTCGCTAAGTGTGATACCTATGAAAAACATGTTTGATCTCCGTTGGGATTCGAACCACGAATCTTAGGCATAACAATCAGACAAAATTTATTCTCAGTCGTTCACAAAAACAATCCTCACTCGCCACTATTGATGAAGAAACCATAACAATTCAAGAGCAACTACACGCATTCATCCCCCAACCACGACCTAAATTCTCATCACCCCCTTCTCCATACTACCATCACCCAACCAAACCAAAAGCACTGATAACCCAGTCGCCTCCAAATTCTAAACGGCAAAATCACTGATATCCCAGTCGCCTCCAAATATTTAAAATCTTTGATTCTCAATCTTCCACTATTAAGATTAAGAAAAAAACCATAACAATCCAACAGCAAGTACACACACTTCTCCCCAACCACCACCTAAATTCTTATCACCCTCTTCTTCATACAATCATCACCCAACCATGCAAACTAAAACCGCAAAAACACTGATAACCCAGTCGCCTCCAAATTCTAATTTCTTATCTTTTTGATCTCTCCCAGTCGCCTTCATACCTACTTGGAACAATGTTAACTTTTTCGATGAACACAAGCTTGTTGGAGATGGGAAGATTGTTGCGGTAAGAGAATCAAAGGAAAGACTGAACTCCGAATACATTGGCCTGATTTACTGATACCCCCTAAATCTAAAGGTGTGGTGGTCTGTGCTCTAGAGAAGCTTTTCTTAGGGTGAAAAAGAAGAATAGTTCCCTATAATCAAAATTTTACCTTCGGGCATAAGAATGTGGATTGGAGTACTCTACGCCAGAACTTTATGGTGACACTTCCAGATTCCTTTGCACCTTGCTATACATCAAAAATTATAAGTATGAACTTAAGACAGCTAATATCAAGCTTCCCACAGGAACGGAAACGGGAAACTAAAAACTTTAAGGTAATTTTCAGCTTAGCCTAGCGTATGTTTCAGGCAAATTTGTGTGAACAACGCTTTGAATAGATTAGACCTGAGTAACACCAGCTGGTGGTCAGCTAGTAAATAATGAGTAAGAATAAACATGTCGAGTCTAAAACTTTCAAGGCACCGTTGCCGCTGTTCGGTCTTCTGGAGCCAGTTCAGGAATCGGAACCTCTGAAAATATACTGCTATAGTAAAACAATCCCGACTTTTTTTTAGTTATTTGGTGTTTGGCAAGAGTTTTTCTTGCGGAAGTATGTTATTCCTTCTTTTGCTAAGTTTCTTACTTCCAAATCGCTATAGAAACTTGCGGAAACTCCTTCCTTCCGACAATTACTTCATTAGATGTGCTCCCAAAACCATACCATCCGTTTAAAACGAAAAACTGCACTTAGGCGACAATCGCACTGGAGTTTGTAGAATCGCGGAAGCAGCACATCTCTTGACTACCTTCGTTCAGAGTCGCAGAGTCTGAGCCAGGGAAAAGCTTTCGTCGTGTTTTACTTTCTTTTTTTAAATATTCTTTCAAACCCAAAAGTAAAACAGAAAAGTAAGTTCTTGAAGAACTTCCTTAAACGTTTTGGAGGTTGAAAAAGGCATAAAAATCGTATAGGACCAAACTCAAAAACCTTTTCAACTTCATACTTTGGATTTTGATTTGTGCTATTAACAGCTGTCTCTCGTAACCTTTGTATTCCACGCATAGCTTCTAAGAGATAAATAAGTGGTTTTTTTATAAACTTTTAAATCCTAAATAACGAATGGACAGCACCTTATACCTTCTAATCAAAAAAAGGAGCAGCTAATGCTTCTGGCAACGTTGCCAAACCCAGACCCATATTCAAAAAAAAAACATTTGCAGTAGAAAAATAACACACTCCCTGCCAAATAAATCACAACGAAAAGAAATTCAATTTCATTTTTAATTAGACGTTGCAATAACGAAACGCAATCCTCCAATTTATAATCCAGTCCAATAGTCCCTTTAGAAACAAATAATTCATTTTGGGGTTCGAACACACATACATATGTAGATTGAGAGCGATTTCGTTTTGAGTGTTTCGATTTGCTCCAACAAAAGAAAAAAAAGAAAAACAATTTGCTTTAATTTCTCTTACAAATGACAAATCATGCGTTCACTGTTTCCTTCCAGATCAAATAACCGCTAACTCTATTGCTCAGCTATTTTTTATAGTTTTTTTAATCAATATTCGTTGAAGTATAAATCACAGGTCGCCAGCACACACTTTGCCATTCAAACAAGGCAACAAATTAATGAAATTCACGTCCGTTCGACTCAATTTTGTGAACTTGCAACAGATTTTCTCGAGAAATGCATTCAATTTGAATTGTCCGCGGACTATAGGGACGTGGTAGTGCAAGCGGACAACAATCATTGCGCATAAATAATGTGGGCGCTCGCAGATCCATATCTTCCACCATCTACATCTCTAATCAAAAAGAGTTAACTAACTCGCTGGGAAGACCGATCAATGTGAAAAGTTGTTACGAGTTTCGAAGCGACGCGGTTTCCTCGCCAGCACCATGGGATGATGATGGTTTTGGCTTCAATCTCAACGAATTGATTTGCTTTGCAAGTCGCAATATATAATCAATCGGGAACAAGGCTAACCAATTCGGGAATAACAATTTCCGATTTGGCATACATATAAAGTGAACGTTGCGTTGTGCGTTGAGCTGTTAGGCGCACCGCGTCGTCATCGCCATCGGTTGGTTGAATGACAAGAGAAACTCTGTTTTACAATTGGAAGCCATTAATCTTGCGTGTCTGTGGTGCAGCCCTACTTGTCAATAAATGCATATGACGGCTGCCTTATGCAGAAACTTGGTTTCATTTTGAGTTTTTTCGAATTTTGTTTTGATTTGTGAAGATTTGCTGAACCAACTCGTCAACTCTTCGAATTTTTCCATACGAAAAAGACTATCTACATAATTTCATCACCTCTCACACATTTCGCTATCTTTCCTATCTCATGCGAATCACCCTGTAAAATATGAATTCTCTCCGACCTCTTCGATAAGTATTTTCTTAACGCGCGCTATTTTCATCTTGATCACGAACCCAAATAAAGCAACAATCCAATTCACGAGTCGAACAGCTATTACTTAGTCAGCCAATCGTTATTAGAACCAATTAAAGCCCACAGCAGGGAAGAACGGAAAAGCCTTGGAAATATGTTAATCAAACGAAAACATTGTTTCATTATTCGGGGTTGGCTTTAATTATTATTCTTTCACTATCGGATTTTAGAAATATAAAGTATAGAAGAAAGAAAGTGAAATAAAAACAAAATCGTCTCGATATAACAATGAAAACAGCAAAAAAAAAATATCCTGAAACAGGTTTGCGTGTGTGTTATCGTAAAAAAAAAAATGTTTTTATAACGAACTATTTTATCGTTACGATTTTTTTCCTAGGAATTATAAACCATTAGGCATCGGGAAAGTTAGGAAAGCAATAGCCTTTGACATTTCAAAAGGAACAACCATATTTTTACCACCGCATCGCGTCGCGTCGTTCGTCGCAAGAAACTGTTGAATGTGGGTGAATCGATTGTGTTTATCGATTTATGAGGTTTTATTGGCCATTGACTTTTTTCATCTTTTCATAAATTCCTAATGACAACTCAATTTAGTTGTTGAAAATAGATTTGATATTAAAAAATTCCAAACTCATGGATACACAAGTGCAGATGGACTTGATCCTGTACGCCTTTTCCAAATGGATTCCATTTACAGGTCTGTGGGTTAATCTCATCAATACGTGGAGTTCAGCCGTCAACACACCGCACCGTGTACGTCGGAGAATAATTGATACGCCAAAGTGCATCTACCTCTGTTGGCTATTATTCTAGTATGAGTCGGTTGGAGCTAAAGGTTAGATAATGATAAAGTATCCACTACTCCAACTCGTATCATGTTAACCACTCAACTGTGCACATGTGCGATCTTGTGTATTGAAGAACTATTGACCTCTATCGTAAAAGACAATAGTTAATGGCTTCTAATGGTTCCACACAAGTTGGTACTGGACGTATACTTACATCCTGCATAGGTGGGTCAGTGTGGTTCTGTTTGGCCATAACAATGGAGACGATAACATTGTAGGGAGGGAGGCCTTTAGTATAAGTGCAGTTAGTTTATGTAATTTTTTGTCTTTATTGTTTATGGCGTCTGTCGATACTAATTGCACATCATTAGCTCGGTTCTCATTAAGAAACTTTTAGCTCTTCGCATACACACACATGATGATGAGAATGTAGGCCTAGTTTATAAGATTCAAATAGAAACACTTAACTTGAGTGCCCCGAAGTCATAAAGCCCGTTCAATAACGCCTTCAGCATTCCTTTAATTGCTTCCTTATGTTACCCTCTTAAGGTGCATCGTCTCGAGCTAAATCATGTCTTTCTTCTGTCACAATAAAGAGAAACCTTTTTTTGGTCAAATACAAATCAATAAATCTTCTTAACTACACCCATTCCCTTACATGAAGATACAATTTTCTCAATAAAAGTTACTCTTTAGTCAAACTTACATCACACTTTCTAAGTCGCGGCTAGGCGTCCAAAGTTATGAAACCATTCCCCAAAGTAATCATTCGATTTATAAAGAAGAAAAAAAAGTACACACTCATACCTAAACAAACATATTTTCTAAGCGAAAGCCTTTACAAAATAAATCCAATCTTAGCCAGCAGCATAACGAATTGCTAGACATTAGTGGCCCAGCATGAACACTCATGAATTAAATATTTGCCCATAACAGAGCGTCATGTCGCCCTGGCCAAAATCGAGATTTTTGTTTGTCGCCGCATATAGTTGGGCCACAGAGTAAATCCGAACTCTTCAATCATTCAATTCAGATAGATATGGTATTTCTGTGCAATAATTTCGCGCTTTTAGATTTGGCATGCTTAAGTGTCGCAGTCACATACATAAACGGAATTTTTCTTTCTTTAGTGAGCTATAAACGCCGGCCAACCAGCAAGAGCACCTTGACGGTTAAGTTAAGTGCATCTATAACTTCATTTCATATGAGGAATTAATAGCGGCTGTCAATATCGGGCATCTGCGTTGGTGTGGAGGCTGAGTGTCAGGTCATGAAAGGCTATCTAGAGCATAATATGAGGCATATTGTAAAGCATATATAAAGGTATAGGTAAATTATGTTGTGGTTGGCTTAAATTTGTTTATATGTGAGGCTTTGAAAAAGATTTAGTTCTATATTTTACTTATCCTTAAATGGAATAATTTTCCTATACCTATTTTTTGTGTTAATTCTAAAATAAATTTAGTAATTTTTGAACACAGCCATCGTTGGAACTCCCACTTACTCGTACAACATCTTCATGAGAATATTTCAAGACAAACATAAGTACAAGCAATCAGATTACTTCCTCACTATTAGTTTTATGTTTTAAGTTTTTTTTATAATTAACGCGCACATCAAGGGGTTATGACTACTAGACTGGGCCAAAAAAAAAATTTTTTTTTGTTTCAAAAACCATATTGAAAATATTGTTTGGAATAGCTAAAAAAAATTCCAAAAAAGTTTGAGCTCAAAAAAAAATTATTTAGAGGTCTATCAATCGTATTTTATATTTCTCAGACCTAACCTTACTTGAGCGTCAAAACTGTTCAATTATTTTAAGCCCAACAAATTAAGCGACAAATATTGTTGTAGAAAATTTAATTTCCTTTAAAAAAGGTCATTTTAAAAATTTTTGTCAGACAAACCGTTTCCGATTAATCAAGCTTTGAAAAATGGTATGTTTTTTTGATTTTGCTCTTTTATTTTGGAGTTTCTTAACTCACGTACAAATCAATATGTGAAAAGGTGCAAACATGTTTTTTAAAGAAAATTAAATTTTCTAAAAAAAAAGTCTTTTTTACATTTTCTCACAAAGTGCTTCCTTCAGAAGTTATTCGCTATTAAAGTTGAAAAAAGTAAAACGTTCTCGTTTTTTTTTTCGTAGTTGATTCTTATTTTACTAAACTGAGGTCATGGAAAATCAGCATTAGTGAATGTCTTCATTTGACGACTCAGTACTATTAGATGTAAAAGTCATTACATGACTAGACTGTTATAGAACACAGTGCGAGCATTTAAGAAAATAGTAGAGGATTTGAAAGGAGACATCGATGCACGTTGCTTTTGAACTTTTGAGAATCATAATGCGGGGGAAAAACAGTGCCAGGTAGAGCATTCCACATTCTGGTGGTGTGACTATGGAAAAAACTGACGAAATAATCAAGACGACACAGTTGTAGTTATGTAGGGACTGGAAGCTTTCGTCAAGAGGACATATTCGTAGGTATGGAGGGACCAGGAACTTATATCTTTTATGAAACTCTCGAATTGATAAAAAATTAAAATGGGCACTTCAAAAATTTGAGAGATATTTTGACCAATTGTTGTTCTACCCACCAGTTCATACTTCTAGAGCAATTTTTCGGACAACAATCAAACATGGGACTACGAGGAAGGAGTACTCGAACAAAGTAGGCCTCGCAACTCAAAATTAAAATAGAACTTCTTAAAACTGGTTTGGTTGTGGTTGTCTTTCTTATGGTTTTAATAATTTTATATAAAAATTGAGAGCAAGTTCTTTTCTAAAAAACGTTTATGACCATAGCAATTTTCACAGAATATGACTGCACACAAATTTTAACAGGTGTTGCATTCAACCTTTTTTTTTTTAAATATTTTTACAGAAAATGAAAAATTAAAGTAAACGTAAAACGGTTTTGATAATTTCTTAGCATGGTAAGTAAATAAAACAAGCGTTACTTCTTACATTTTTACTTGGTTTTGAGCTTTCAGAAAAAACTTATGCAATTATTTCTCATTTTCATTATTCCCAATCGGATTGGGGTCAAAATTCTTTTTTCAAAATTCTGCTTTCAAAATTCTGCTTTTCAAAATTCTGCTTTTAGAATTCTGCTTTTCAAAATTCTGCGTTCCAAAATTCTGCTTTTCAAAATTCTGATTATCATAATTCTGCCAATTATAAAGAAAATATAAAGAGACCCCAGGGCTTAAACAAACTAACCTATTCTAGAAAAAAATCCAAAAAAATCATTATTTTTTTCAAATCATTATTTTTGTCAAGCCGAATAATCGGCTTCGGCTTCGGCTAGAAATCGACCTTCGGTCTGACACTAGCTGCCAATGTTGTACCTAGCACGTAAGGCAAATTCTTACGACCCAGGCGCAAGTGCAAGGATGTTTGAGAAACACTTGAACGAATTTTTTGGGCTTGGACAGATGCAGAGTATGTAAATAGTTCATAGGTAATAAGCAATTTTTATTTAACTTAGTCATTTTGCACCACTTTTAACGATTACTTCAATTTAGCTAGTGGTGGCCGATGGCCGTGTGGAATTAAAGTGTAGGGCCATGAAATGCGTAAGACCCCGAAGTTCCTATATAGCTTTGGTGCGTCACGCTATTTATTTTTTTATTTTTATTTGATTACCAGAGAAAGGTTCGCTTCTATGAGCTTAGGTTTAAAATGAAAGCATGCGTGTTCATTATACTTCCGTTGTTAAGAGAAAACTCATCTTATTTTTTGTGATTTTGAATTGAATGCCTATTTGAATTGAGGTGTAGGTATAATTAGACAGATATGTAGTATCCTTGGCGTGGTAGTTAAGCCCAGAGGATCATTTATTTATTTATTTATTTAACATCAGTTAGAGATCATTAACATCTTCAATTAGACTAGCGAAATAAATATGATAAATATGTTTATAATACAATTTAATATAAAACATATGGATACTTACATATATTAAATATAAAAAGCTAATTTAAAAAGTACAATAGTAAGTTATTTTTTAGTGTTATTCTACTTGTATGAAAATTGAAATCAATATTTACAGAGAGAGATAAGGTTGGTTTCTCTTACACAGCGAGTTATAGGTTCGTTTAGTGCATAGGTTCGTTGTTAAAACCCCAACAGAGGCAAAAACGTTTTTACACGGGCAGTTTTCGAAACCGGCAGAAAATTGTGTTGTGTTGTATGGTTGTGAGAAATGCGCTAGGCCCTGTTGCTCCCCGCTCTATTGCGCCACCCTAATCATTTTTGAATTTATTTTTAGGGATGTTTCGGCATTTTCAATTGTTTTTCGTATTTTCATTCAAGTGTAGGTATCAAAGATATTCTATCAACCATTTTCAAATATTGAGACCTTCAAAAATTGGTGGTTTGTATTGTATGTGCATTGCAACGTAAGAATTCTTTTGTACCACTACTTTATTGAGGCATAAACACCAATTGTAAATTATTGACCAGATTAGTTTAAACCCGAGTTATGTTTAAGGAGGTAACTTCTCATCAAACAGTGAGGAAAAGAGAGACAGATGACCTACAACCCAGCACAACAAAAAACAATCCGAATCATGGAACTTGTCAAGTCAAGATGAGCATTTTGAGAGAATTCCTATCCCTAATCGAAATTTAATTTCCTTCCGCCTAAATTATTTCCTTTTTTTCTTTTTAGAATTTCAGGGATGAGTTTTAGTTGAGATTATCCACGTGTTTTTTTTTTTTATTTAATCTAAGGGAGCGAAATATCTACTTCAACTGCATTTTTTTTTTACGGAGCTACATATATTGTGGTGGTAGCAGTTTGGAACGGGGAAGAGAGGTCCGAGTGGTTCAAAACCGAATCGGGGGTCAGACAAGGTTGTACTCTGAGCCCAAGCTTGTTTGCTTTGTTCATTGATGATCTAGTAAGCTTTTTAACGTGTGGCATAGAATAAGCGAGACAAACAATCAAGGCACTGCTATTCGCAGATGACGTCGTACTCTTGGCATCCTCTCCAGAATCATTTCAGCTAATGATCAACAAACTTTACCAATATTGTAAGTTCTGGAATCTAGTGGTAAATCAAAATAAATCAAAAATTATGATTTTTAAGAACGGCGGAGGCAGAAGCTCTCGAAATGGAAAATGGTTCTTCAATGATCAGACAATAGAAATTGTCAAGGGATTTAAATAACTCGGAGTCTGTTTCACGCAAAGTTTAAATATGGAGAAACATTTGAAGGAGAAGTCGGCAAAGGCCAAAAGCGCAATTAGTGCGTCATGGAGCAGATGCTTTCACAATAAAAATATAGCACACAGCAGTAAATTCCGAGTATTTGAGGCAGTGTCAGAATCAATTTTGCTCTACGCAGCACAAGTATGGGGAGTTAAACAGTATGAGAATGTAGAGAAGCTACTCCGATACTACATAAAGCGAATTTTTCGACTACCACCAAATATGCCAAACTACATGATTATGCTTGAAACAGGATTATCACCGCTCTTACGTATAGTACGCTGAAAATGCGTACTATACGTAATTCGATTACGTACTAAAGATCATGAAGCTGGAAAATCATCGGTTACTGAAGGCGGCGGCCCTTCAAGTCATACGTGAGGAATCAAGTTGGTATTCTGAGTGGAGGAAAGATATGGCGGCGGACTGCGGTATGGACCTAAGTCTAAACAGTTTTGACTATGTTCGCTGGAAGACTTTACTATATGATCTTATTTCACTAGTAGACCTGAAGTGCAGAGAACGGTTTGAGAATAACTGTCATAATTCGCTACATAGAGCAATATACTCACAACTAGACTACCATTTATAAAACAGCGTAGAGGAGATATCTGTGATGGTCAGGATACGGGGAGAGCTGATACGCTTGAACTTTATTCCACACAGAGAGGATTTACCAATTTTATGCACTATGTGCAACCTGCGTGAAAGAGAGGATATTATACATTTTAAGCGAAGTGTGAAGGAACGTGTTGGGATCAAATTTTTTGACTGATCTCGAAGTGATATCCTTGCTAAACAAAATCGAAGTAAAAAAACTTTACCAATACTGTAATTTGGCTTTTACCTATAGGGACCGCATAATTAATGAAAGTTTTTAAAATTACAATTGTCTTTTTTAAGTTATGTACTCCCTTTTTTTGTAAACTGATTATTGCAATGATTTTAAGAGAATTAAATTTTCAAATCTTTATAAACGTTAAAAAAAAATATGTTTTGTGAACTAGGCAGACGGCAAAAATGCCAAGCTTTCCTGATTTTTGTTTCTATTTTAAATAATGTAAATACTGTTTATGATTACAAATAAAATCAAATCTAATCTAAAATCTAAATCAAAATCTACATACATTGGTCCTTAATTTAATGGTTAGTTGTTTTTCTTTCAGCCACATTTAACTTTACTTAGCAAAACCTGTACAAAGGTACATGCCAGAACCCAGAACAGCTCGGAAAATTTTTAAAAGCAAAATAAATGAGAAACATTTTAATCACTTAAACACTTATACGCTTTACAAGAAGTATCAGCCTGCTGTATAGCTTCCTCTCTAAGCAATACCCCATTGATAAAGCTAATTTCATAAACAATATTTTCATACACTTTATCCTACATTTAAAAAAAACGGGTCTGAAATGGCTACGCTGTTCAGGGGCACACCAGAGACCGTGATCAAAATAATTAGAGGCTATAATAAAATGTTGCGAAATAATCCACAATCATCAAAAACTTTGAAAACATGTTAAATATACATGTTTTCAAAGTTTTTGATGATTTATGAAAAAAATAAATCCAATGTATACCAATTTCATTACTTTATAGCTTATAGCGTAATTCAGTATTGCAATGCATGATGATAATCATGATTCATAATGTAAATCTAGCGTTACCAGAAAACAATTTGTACATACGACTCCAAAAACCATAATATAGAACAATGCAGCCTTAAACGATGAATGTGATGAATAATGATTCCCTTGGACTCGAAACAATTGTAAGTTTTGAGAACAAAGATTTATTCCCTGATGGTCACGCACGTATGTACTATTGAACTACTTACATTAACTTTGTTTGTCTAAAGAATTGAACAGCGTGCGTATCCATTAAAGTGTAATCTCAACAATCCATTAGACGTCCTACTTCCGTCACTGAAAATCACATGCGTTCAGAAATAATTACACACACCTAACGTCACACAAAACTATTCCCTCTTTTTATTCACGTTTAACAACGCTTTGTCCTTGGCACAGGATATTAACCAATTTATCAACCGGCACCAATTGCACCCCAATTAAAATATTTTTTCTTTCGCTTTCAATTGATAAAAAAAAACACTCCTATAGACTTTCTGCCCCAAAGAGAAACTAGAAAAAAACCGACTAGTCGCACAAGCTGCACTTTTACTTCGTATCTCAATAAAACCGCGGTCTTGAATAGAAAGGCACCCGTGTGGCACAAAGGCTTGACCACTTCTAAACTTTCAAACATTCACGGAACGAACAAGTCACTCGGCCGACACGGACGAAACTACTTCTGTTTACGGGTGGCCATTCTTTCTTGATTTGAATATTCTAATATTGGAAAATTGTCGGTCAGTCTAATAGTGGAAGGTAGTTCCCCCTTCTGCTTTCACCATTATAGGCACACCGAAAGCCCTTTACCCAAGTCAAGAGTGGGGAAACACTTTTTTGTCTAGGACATTAGCACGTTACGTTCTTCGGCATAGTTTTTGTTTTTTTTTTTCGATTCTATTGTTCCTAACTCCACCAAGGAATAATTCACCACGATTACAATACTTGGTCAAAAAGCAAAGCGCCACCGCACTCTCTCTTTTCCATACTTTAATGCCATATTCTGATTAAGCAAAGTCTAGCGAATACAGTCAAAGTCTAAGCTAACTAAAAGAAAATTTATTCCAGGACGAAAAGGTCGACAATTTGTGTGGTTGCATGTATGGAAATAGCAAACCGACAAAGGATACTCCTATACTAGTCGCACTGTTTAAAAGAAAATCAATTTTATTCTTAGCTTCTTCCGTAAGTAAGAAAGTAGAAAACAGGATGGTTTTTCATTGAGGGTTTTCATAACGCAGTATCAAAAAAGGACCTACAAATCGTATGATATATGCATCCTGCTATGAGTTGGCAGTAGACTCTGTGGTCTTGTTGTCGATCATCATATGAACAAAACAAAAACTGAGTTATTCATGCTGGTAATGTGAGTTAAAGGTGTCCTTGTGACAAGGGATGTATGAGTGCAGTGTTGTATAAGGAAAGGTTAAAAGACAGAAATCGCGGAGATTTCATGGTGATAATTCTTAACGTTATTTTATCTTTAGGACAGAGTTGTCAAATGCTTTTTTTTTGTGGCAGTAAATGGCTTGGGTAGCATGGTTCAAACCAACTAAGTCTGACGAAACAAAAGAAGAGAAACTATTCCTGTCATGGGAACTAGCGCTTCATAGCTAAACACTTCACAGGGATGTCTCCAGTGGGAAAGTCATGGTTTTGCGTTTTTTCATAAATTTGAATATAACTCTACTTTTAAGTGTCACAAGAAAAAATGCAATTGTATGAGAGAACTACAATATCTTGAAATAAAAGCCAGTAAAACTGCATCATTTTAAACTAAAATGGTATTTCAACAAATTATTGTTGTTAGCGACACCAATTTCACTTCTCCTTGGTGACACTAGATAAGTGTCACGATCGTCTGCATAAATGTTTTATTTCGCTCATTCGAAAACTTTGCCAAAGGGCTTCCTTATTTCGCCGTTCAGAATCGGAGAAAGTGTGCTTCCCTTTAGTCCGCACCGTTGAATGGTTGAGAGAAATGCGCTTGGCCTCTGGGTTCCATGAGCTCAGTTGTGCTGCCATATTTACTTAATTTACTTTTTCGACAATTTGATATTTGTAAATGAAAAAACTATACACAGTGTGGGTTAACAGACAAAACAATTTTAGACATTCAATCAGGCAAATTGATGTTAACAAGACGTGGTAAACAGAATGCTCAGTTCATGCACGCGATTGTGATTTTACTAATATCCTAAAAGATCCATAAAATAGTAAATAGCTCTGTTGTGCTCGGAATTTAAATGCATTCGATTAAAAGTCCTCGCTACACTAAAAAATCTATTTTCACGGGTAGTTGAATGATAGTGTTTGCAAGGATTTCCTATGTGCCAAATTTGGACTAGCCATCTCCACTTACAAGTCTTTTACAATCTTTTTACCGGTCTATTGGTGTGGTGTAGTTGTATTGCACTTCGCTCTCAATTGAACTAGTGAAAAAATTCTTTTAGATCAAAACTCTAAAAAGCTCTGCTGGCAACTCTTAAATCCTACCCACTGTTTGACATTCATTCAAAAGAATTGTGCTTAGTCCAGTGCCTTCAGCACTCTACATCGGTTCTTTTCTTTATCGCCACCCCCTTCACTCGTATCCCTAGCTACAAAAGTATCCAAATTGGCCACAACAAACCATAAAGTGAATAACACACGCATCCCTTTTGCGAAATATTGTACACGTCAACTATATAGTGTAAGAAATCCTCATCCTTGCGACACTTTAGCCAAAACGGTTACATGCCGATTGATTTGTGTATGATAGTGTTACAATAAGACAAGCTGTTTTCTCCACGTCGCGTCCTTTTTAGACTTGAATCAATAAATCACCCGAGTGAAGGCAGATGCTTTTACAGACACAGAGTAAAGACAACGTCAACGTTACAACCAAAGGAACAAACAAAGGAAAACTTGTTGAGTTGGCACCTGTTTTTTTATTTTGAAGGACGGATATGGAATTTTTTTTATGAGTCAATGGTAATTGAGGTCACGATTATTTAAAGAAGCCCACATTTAATTGTTTTAGTTTCAGTCTTTATCTACTCCGTCATTGGTCATCTTGATTGATTTTTGTTTTATACAAAGCCAACAGCTGAAGCAAGCCGGTGTTGAAAAAGTTCATTAGGAACGAGTAAACATGGCTACTTAATATCCGAAGTGACTTATTTTTAATGTTCGGCAAATATTTGTTAGAGGCATATTGCAAATGAAATCTGAGAATGTGTTGTGTACATTATACACACAAATATGGGTCATTCCGGGGATTTTTTGTGTGAGTACAAGGGGTCAAGTGTTTGGCATAAATTCTTAGCCTAATGGTGTTTTGTTTACGAGTTACCAAATTTTAATAAAATAAACATCGATTGCATGTGGGAAATGTGTGTGCTTGTTGAGTTATGAAGAATATAATGACAGCCAGCACGTATCAGGTACGTTTGCATTAAATCTTATTGAACAATGAAGAAGGTGATTTAAGGCTTAGTAGGTACTTTGACCGTTTAAGAGCTCTAAGGTAGAAAATGTTAAGATGATGGTAGAACATGGAAAATTTCTATTGACTTCAGTTATTTGACTAAATTAAACTAATTTAGTCAAATTAGTACTAGATCCGTGGATGAAAAACTTATCCCATAGTTTGCTGTCCAAAGGAGTCTGTTGGCCTTATGTCTCTTCGGCTTCATTTTCCTTTCTACTGCCTATTAAATATTTTTTAACTATTTATCATTTTATCCGTTACCTTAACTCGCCCCAGCTGAATTCTAGAGATACTTTTGATTGGATATGAAGTTAAAGGCTAACCAAGAAGCCAATGCACTGGGTTCGATGTCTCCACAAGTTACAAGTTGAGGTTTCTTAAATTACTATCAGCACGACCAAAAAGTAAGGCAAAAAATACTGTTGTGCTCAGAACTGAGCAAAAACTTTTGGTCTTTTGTTAAGATCATTAAGAACTTTACCAAGCCATCGATCTCAACGCTCGCCTTCAATGACTCTTCGCATATCAACTCCATCGATAAAGGCAATATGCAGGCAGCTCCATTTGCTGCTAACACTTTAGCTTGAGATTGACAATTCTGGAATGAAGTTAATTTTTTTTTCGCACTCGCTCGCTCCCGAGAGTTCTCAAAAATACCAAATATATACAAATACGCTGGTCCAGACGGTTACCCCGAATCTAATCTGTTCTTCTAAGCTTTTAAAAACTACTGTGTAAGCATTTCTATATCCTATTTTTATGGGCACTACCCGAGCAGATGGAAAACTACATTTGTCCAGCCCAACCCCAAAAATAGCGAATCGTCCTCCCCTTGCAATTACTGTCCAGTTGCACAAACGTCCCTTCTTTCCAAGGTCATGGCAACGATGATAAACCGTCAACTCATGTAGTATCTTGAAGAACGAACGCTTCTTAATGACCAACAATACAGCTTTCGTAGCAAAAGATGCCGATTTTATGGCATGTCTCACCGAAAAATGGAACCAATCTTTACGCTGATTTGGAGAAAGTGAGACTATTCAGCTAACAACATGTAACCTCTAAATTTAACGCTAAGAAATCTACTGGTTTAATAATGCTAGACATTGCCAAAGCATTTGACACTGTGTGGCACAATGCTTTGGTTCACAAGATGTATAAGTTCCAATTTTCAATCCCAGTTATCAAAATGATCCAAAGCTTTTTAAGAAACAGAAAATTTGTGGTGAAAGTTGAAAATGCGAAATCTGCTCTCCAATTAATTGAGCATGGTGTACCTCAAGGTTCAGTACTTGGACCCATCCTCTTTAATATTTTTGTGTCTGACTTACCTTCTCTTGGAGACGACGTTAATATAGCTATGTTTGCCGACGATACTGCTGTTTATTCTTCTGGGATTTTCTTTTTGGATGTCTACCAAAAGCTGCAAGTATCCCTCACTAAACTAGAAGATTATTTTTACAAGTGGAAAATCAAAATTAATCCAGAGAAAACTCAGGCAATCTGGTTTACACGACGAAGAAAAGCATGTTTCTTACCGGGAAATGTTCAACTTCAAATGGGCTCTGTCAACATCGAGTGGTCCGAGCATTGTCGATATCTCGGCATAATAATAGACAAAAAGTGGAACTTTCATAAACATATTTCCACCACAGTCGACAAAATCAATATGTATATTAGAATCCTTTACCCTTTTATCTGCAGAAGCTCTAAACTCAGCAAAGATAATAAACTTATAATGTTCAAAACCATATTTCAAGCTATCCTCTTGTACGGTGCCCCTGTTTGGTATGATTGCGCTAAGTCGCATAGATTGAAATTACAAAGGTGCCAGAATAAAATACTTAAAATTATGCTTAATTTACCACGTTATTACTCAACCCGGAGACTTCATGAACTAGCCAATATCGACTTTTTGGATAATCTCATTGATATTTCTAAACAAAAATTTGATGTAAATAGTTTCTTATCCGAAAATCAACTTGTTAAAAAGCTTTCCACTTTAAATGTTTTACAAAGTTAAACAAAATAATAAAAATGCAAAAAATTGTTGGTTAGGGATTGTTGCAATAGTAGTTTTAAGTGTTGTATAAGGGTTTTTGTTTGTAGCTTTCCCTTAAGATGTAAAATATCTTTTTATAAAATTATTGTTATACATATTATATATTATAGCTGTAAAGGAATAATTGAATATCCTAAATCTCTAAAAAGAATGTAAATAGTCAAAAAGAAAAATATGTATACTGCTACTAAATAAATAATGAATTGAATTGAGACTATTCAGCTTGGTATTTCGAAAGTATTTGATTGAATTAAGCATCAGGCTCTCTTATCGAAAATGTGTACTTTTAGTATCGATGCTTTTCTTCTTCGTTGAATTAGAAACTACGAGTATTTTTTTACAGTTCAATACAATTTGTGTTGGATGGTCTTAAATGTGTTACTAACTCTAAATGATTGTGTGTCCCAGGGTTCTCAACTCTCATTGCGACTCTCTTTCTTATTTTCAAAAACGATCTCTTGCCTTAAACTTCTGATCAGATAGCGACTCAACCCTCAGGTTCTCTGACTCGTTTTCAACTTCACGTTTCTGCTCTTCGGATGCAGGACGGGAGTTGTTGCATATGATTGACTTATTGAATTCTAAGCTTCCCAACATTGTCATATGGGGTAATAAGAACTGAGTAGAAAACAGTCCCTCAAAAACTTTGTTTTGTCTTTTATCCTAAATCCTAAATATTTATATCACAAAAAAAGTGACTCACAAATGTCAAAAATAATCTCCATCAATAATATAATTGACACTGCAGTGGTTTTGCGGAATAACTAAGACTGGAAACAGGCATGTTTCTACACACATTTTTTGGAGACAACAACATCGACGCAACCAACTATCCAACAAAAAGCTTTTAAGAATTCGGAAAGAACTTTAATAGCATTAAACCCATTCTGCTTAATGCCTCTCTTGAAGCTCGTTTTGCTTAAGAAAACGCCCCCTTTATTTTCATTATCAAATAGAACCCAGCAGTACAAATGAACTATATTAAAAAAAAAAAAGAGTTACTCTCTCAAAACTTCTTGGGAAATCAAATTGATTTGATGATTGCTGAAATTGTAAAAGTGTGTGTTATCTATTTTCTTGAATTATTCGTTGTACATTCAAATTACGCAGGTTGTGAATCATCACCTGCATCATCCATTTCAAAGAACAAAAACTTTTGAGCACAAAGTGGAAATGGAACATGGCAACATAAATAAAGATTATTCATTTCTAGTGACTATGTGAGCAGTGACAGCACTGGAGTAGAATCGGGCATGGTTATGTAATTGATTACGGTGACATTTGTTTTGCTATTGTTAAGATAGTGGCTATCAATTACGCTTAACCATTATACGCTACAATTATTTAACTCAAAATCTTTTGTTATTTACAAGTAGAGTGTTTTATAAAGAAATTGTTATACAGTTCAAGAGAGAGACTGTTTTACTATCACCATTCTTATCTTTCAACTCAAAGCTGATAATAGTTTTTACATTTAATCTTTTCGGTATTTAAGTCAAAGCGAATGCTTTCATTGAAATTAAGTTAATACTGTTCTCCGAGCATAACACGCACCTAGTAGTTCCAAAAATAAATATGGAATCAGAAATTGTTTACCGCCTTGCTGTACCCGAAGACCATGATGCGATTTTGGAATTCATGCGTGGACATTTCTTTCCTGATGAACCACTGACAAACTCAAATGAGCCAAAGGCACAGGGCAGCTATATCGAAGAATTCATCATGTCATATTTGACGAAAAAGGACAACGCCAACATCGTTGCGATTTGTGATGGAAAAATTGTTGGCGCACGTCTGGCTGCACCAAAAGAAAGTGATGAACAACAAAAACTACTGGAAGAAGCTGCTAGAATCTCAGGTCAAAAATGGGAGTATCCTATGATGTTGTTAGCACACATAGAAAAAGGTGCAAATGTGTTTGAGAAGTATCAGGTAGACAAGATCATGCATGGAATAGCAGTTGCTGTGCACAAGGATTATCGTGGCAGGCGGATTGGTATTAAATTGTATGAAAATGCAACGAAAAGAGCCAAGGAACTGGGATATAAAGTTTTTACGAACGATTGCACGAGTATTTATTCACAGCGAATGTGTAGAGATTTTGGAATGGACTGCACATATGAGTACGCGTTTGCTGATTTTCGAGTTCCAAACTGTGATTCTCAGGTACTCTTTCCGCCAGCAGAACACAAAGTGATGAAAAGCTACGCCAAACGCTTGTAATAGAAGGTAAAATATAAAATTCAAACGAAGATGTCATTGCGTAATGAGTGATTTTTAAAATTAATAGAATATTGTGACAGTTGTAAATAGTTATCGTTTTCTTTAAAAACAAGGAACTGTTTTAGATAAAATAAATCTGTGTTTAGTTTTTGGGGTTCGGTTTTTTTTTTTTTTTTTTAATTACAAGGCCAAAATTGAATCGGAACAACTTGATGAACTACGTTCCCAAAGGTAGTATTGCAACAACAGGTTTATAAATATGGCAAGTTTGGGAAACAAATATGGCGCAACATTGTCATATAAGTGCAATAGCCATGCTTATATGGCTGTATTTGAACACTGCAGTACACACTCTTTTTTGCATAATGTGCGACAAAAGCTCAGGACGGATAGGTTGGGCCATGACAAGAAAAATGTTCGATAGAAAAATGTTCATTCATTTTTCGACTTTGAGATTACTTGATTACGCAAAAACTATTTACTTAATTAACTTGAACTAAAATGTTGATTAAAGAACAAAGTACCCACGAGCTTTCAAAAACATTGTATTGTGATTTTTAATACTAGTTTTTGATAGTTAAGTAAATTTTTTTTTTTGATCTCTCGCTTATACGAAGAGAGATAGGCCCCCGTGCCAGACGATTTTTTTTCTTATCTTAACCCAACCTATCCATGTTGAGCTTTTTTCAATGGCAATTGACGTAGTATAATATCGAAGCATAGTTCTTGCCATATACAGTCATATGAAGGTCTATATGCCATTACATCGCATTGGAATGAGATTAAGAGTTTAATTTTCTGAGTGAAACGTATCTAAGTATATAGGTATTCAGGTTGACGTTTTTGAATTTTGTTGTGAAACATAATGTCAGTGTTTTCAAATTAAATAGATCTTCCAAGGTGAGATCTTCCAAGGTAAGGTGAGTCCAAAAATGTATGATGAAAATGCGGAGAATATTAAGATTGATTGGCCAGATTGAGCTTTCGCTTGTGCTCATAGTCGCACTTGTAGAAAATTTCACATCCAAAAAACATTAAAGGTACATGGGAATTAAAAAGTTTTCTAATGTGGTCTTGAAAGAAAACTACTTGGTCATCAGCGTTTGGCTGATCCTATTCCATTCTACTGCAGCGTTGTCTTCTTTCAATTGATCAGTGCTGAAGTTTCTAAAGTCTCGATAGGTGTAAAAACTTTCAATGTTAACAAAATCACACTAATCTGTTAACATATACATATATCAATACGATACAACTTATACCATCAGAACTTTTGATCAGTTGTGAATGAAATGCTTGTGATCTGTTGTGGACGTCTCTGGTTGCTTGTATTATGGTTATCAACATTTTTGATATCTATCAACTCTTTAGTCAATCGCAAATTCGAAATTTTTTTTGGTTTATTTTACTGGAATTGTGTAATCAATACACAGGCACGTGGTTGACTAGCATAAGGGTTATATTGTGAAGTTTTTTCTTTTGTGTTTTTTTTTATTTCAAATTGGAGTTAAATATGGTCAGGGTTCAGTGAATGCAAGAAACTAAAATGGTCGCTTTGTACCTAGATGTGGGGTACGTCTACGAACACTTTTCACAATGGGCGAATATTTATGAATTAGTATGGATAATGCCGACACCGATTGATAGCACTTATCGTGTATCAATTAATTGATAGTTTTTTTTTTTTTTTTTTTTGTCAGGAGGAAATTTTCAAAAGACACTTGGCAGTATTCGACACCAAGTAGTGTGGGACTCTTTCTCTTACCTCACTAAAAACTCCTCATAATCAGAACCAATCTATGAACGATCGACAACAGGTTTTTCTTTCTCAATAATATAATCGCTTTAAGGGAAGCTTAAACTTTTAATGCTTCCCATGACTTTTAGACCATTAGCTCGTGTGGCTTGGTTCTTCTTAATTTCCGAACATTGCCTCTCGTATTTAATACGGACTCCATATCAGAGTTGATATGACTATGCAGTCGCTGATTGTGTGATACAGCATGTTTTCTTACAACTTCTGTAACCATTTCTATTTGTAGGTCACAAATATTTCTTATATACCATGGTGCATTTACTATTCCACGAAGGACTTTGTTTTGGAACTTTTGGATGATTTCAGTATTTGTTTTCGAGGATTCCATAGGTCTAAACAGGTCTAAGTACTTGTTTATAAAGCATTATTTTATTTTCGACAGATAGGTCAGAATTTCTACCGAGTAACCAGTACATTTTTCTATACTTCAAGTTGAGCTCTTCCATTTTCTTTTTGATATGCTCTTTCCATTTTAGCTTTGCATCCAAATTCATCCCAAGGTATTTGACCGTGTTGGCGTAAGGTACAGCTTGATTGTTGATGAATATTTGTAGTAGCTTAACTTTTTATTTGTAAAGTTTATATGTGCAGCTTCAAGCTTCATTGAGCTTGATACGCCATTTTTTGGTCCAATCACAAACGGTGTCGACGGCATTTTGCAATTTCTCAGCAGCCTTGACGACGCACTTACTGGATGCCAAAATTGCAGTATCATCTGCAAAAGTAGCCATAATGGTGTTGTTATCCACTGGAATATCCCTTGTCTATAGCAAATAGAGGGTAGGTCCTAGGACGCTTCCTTGTGGAACCCCGGCTTGTATTTTACATAGCTTTGAATATTCTTCATCATACCGTACTCTGAAGAGCCGGTTTGAGATATAAGATTTTAGTATTTCGTAGTACTGCCTGGGTAGGTCCCTTTGCAGTTTGTACTCTAGCCCCTCATGTCATACCTTGTCGAATGCTTGAGCAACATCTAAAAATATAGCCGAACATACTTGTTTTTCTTCTAATGCTTTTTCAACCGCATCCGTTATTCTATGAACTTGGTCTATCGTGGAATGTTTATTTCTAAATCCAAACTGATGATTTGGGATTAGATTTCTTTCTTCTATGACTTTGCTTAGTCTTTTCAATAGCAATTTTTCAAAGACTTTTGCCATTATTGGTATAAGCGATATTGGTCTGTAAGACGTCACTTCTGTTGGTGGCTTACCTTGCTTTGGTATATTGGTTGATAGTTGACAACCATAATATGGCTGCAAGAACACAAAAAGCTTTAAACTAGCCCCCGGTATGAATTTCAAGGTGCTCTTTCATTCATGTCATTAACCTCAACCCAATCTTCTTTCCTTTTCATTTACTCAAAAGTTTGATTTCAAAAAAGAATAACGATCCTTATTTAAGTTGTTTTTTATTTTAAATTTAAGGCATAAGAACTAATGTATCATATCATCAACTTTATAACATAAAAATAAAAATAATAAAGCATATGAATCCTAGTTGTATGAGTCGCAAATTGCATCACAAGTGTGTGTTTTGCCATAGAATTTTGATAAAATTAACTAACAGATTGCTTGTCTTACAAATAGTTTAAAGACTTTGCCATATAATGAAAGACCATTGGCCAAAAGTAGTGAAAATCCATATAGTGTAAGTTACTAGGAAATAACACCATATTGCAATTATAAAAAAAAAAAATGGAAATCGATCCAGTGGTTTCTGAATTGCCGTTGTTTTTCCTGTGCGAGTATGGGGATGAAATATAATCTATTTTACTCGTTAATAACGAAGCACTCTTACAGTTAAAGATTTTTTGGGGTAGGTCCAGAATTTTCTAAGTTCCCTGTTATGTTCCCACGAGGGAATATGGGGATGAAATATAACCTACGTCACTTTTCAGGTTCTAGACAATTTCTGTTCCAAATTTCATCCAAATCGACTAATCAAAGAACTGGAATAGAGTCGGGCATGGTTATGTTATGTTATAAAGATTGTGACTATCACTCATCAAAAATCAAATTCCTGTTCCAAATTTCATCCAAATCGACCCAGTAGTTTTAGAGCTTGTTCAATACAAACACTTAGTTCTCTTAAAAATATAAAATCTAAAAAGAAATAAATTTCTTAATAAAAAAATAAAAAAAAAGGGTGGCGCTACAGAGCGCAAGGAGCCCCTGGGCCTAGCGCATTTCTCACAACCATGCCTTGTGAGGGATAGAGGGGACCTACAATTTTCTGCTGGTTCCGAACGGCTAATCGAGAAAGCGCTTTTCATGGCAATGCATACTAACGGAGTACTTGCCAATTCCTCGCGAAAGGCGATACCCGTGGAAAAAACATTTTTGCCTCTGTTGGGATTCGAACTCGAACCTCTGGATTAACAGGCGGACCTATGGGAATATGTAGATGAAATATTGCCTATCTTACTCCCTGTGCTCTAGACCATCTTAGTTCCAAATTTCATTCAAATCGGCTAAGTAGTTCCGGAGCCTATTGAATACAAACAAAAAAATCTTTCATTTTTATAATAGTGTATAGATATTGATACATAACATAAATAGATACATATATGTATATTGTATAGTGTAATACTATCTTAACTTATTTATCATTTGCTTTGTTAGTTTCGGGTGCCGAATTATGCTGAGCTTCGTATAGCTGACTATATAAGAAGCAAAAAAACGGCCATCATGGAACCGTAAGAAAAACATCTTGCAAAAAGCATTAAAGAATTCGGGAGTGATATCAACAGGACCATACCTGTTCTGATTAATTTACCTCTGTTGAAATTCGCTTTACTAACACCCCATTACTCGCATTAGTATCAAAAGAAAATCATGTCTTAATGAATGAATAAAAGAGGAAGAGCTGATTGAACTTTAAAATCACGCATATTGTCTGTCATCTCTTGCTTCATCTACTTCAAACAACAAAATCGTTTGAGCACAGAGTGGAAATAGAATGAAGCAGCATATTCTGAAGATTTTCTAATCACAGAACTGGAATAGAGTCGGGCATGGTTATGTTATGTTATAATGATTGTGACTATCACTCATCAAAAATCACTACATCCCACCCTTGCCTAACACCAAAGCTTTTCTTATCTAAACACGCGTTTTAAGAAGAAACCGCTATCGTTTATTTTCAGTATAGCTGGAAAGCGTGCTCTACAATCACTATTCTTATCTTTCAACTGAAAGCTGATAATAGTTTTTCGAATAAATTTTAACCGTATTTAAGTCAAAGCGAATGCTTTCATTGAAGTTTAGTGACTACTCTTCTCCAAGCGTGAACACATAATATTTCCAAAAACAAATATGGAATCAGAAATTGTTTACCGCCTTGCTGTGCCTGAAGACCATGACGCGATTTTGGAATTCCTGCGTGGACATTTCTTTCCTGATGAACCGTTGACAAACTCAACTGAGCCTAAGAAACAGGATTGCCATATGGAAGAATTCGTCATGTCATTTTTGACGAAGGAGGACAACGCCAACATCGTTGCGATTTGTGATGGAAAAATTGTTGGCGCACGTCTGGCTGCACCAAAAGAAAGCAATGAGGAAGAATTACTACTGGAGGAGGCTTCTAAAATCCCAGGTCAAAAGTGGGAAAATGCATTGAGATTGTTAGCACACATAGAAAAAGGTGCAAATGCTTTTGAGAAGTATAAGGTAGACAAGATCATGCATGGAATAGCAGTTGCTGTGCACAAGGATTATCGTGGCAGGCGGATTGGTCTTAAATTGTATGAAAATGCAATGAAAAGAGCCAAGGAACTGGGATATAAACTTTTTACTAACGATTGCACGAGTATTTATTCACAGCGAATGTGTAGAGATTTTGGGATGGACTGCACATATGAGTACGCATTTGCTGATTTTCGTATTGCAAACTGTGACTCTCAGATATTCTTCCCACCAAAAGGACATGAAGTGTTGAAAAGTTACGCCAAACGTTTGTGATAGAAGTCTAAGGATAGATTTCAAACTAAGAAGTCCTTTTTATTATAATATTACACCCCTTGTAAATTGTGCTCGTTCTCTTTAAATACACGAAACTGTTTTAAGTTAAATGTTGTTTCTTTTTATTGTTGTGATTCGGTTTCACTATTTTTACTTGCGATTATAGGTACTATAAGGCAAGTCTTATCTTAAAAAAATTTTGAGATAACAATTAAACATGACATTACGATGATAGAGAATACGAAAAAAGTGGTTCCTGCAATTCTGTCTGTCTGTCTGTCTGTATATGGATCTGCAGCCTGAACCGCTTGACCGATTTTCTTCAAAATTTGCAGTTAGGGTTTGTTTGGCATCCTACAGAGGGGTTTTTGGAATTGGGTCTCTAGGTCTTGAAATAACGGTACCTGCCATACAACCGATATGATAATACTTATTTTCGATCTTGACGAAATTTTGGATTTAAAAAAATAATAGGCTATTTTAGAAAGACTGCATACCAATATTTAAAAAAAACTAGTTTTGGAAATCTTTATAAACTTTTTAAAAAAATTTTGATTTTTGGAAATAACTTCAAAACTTTAACTTTGATTTTTTTTAAATTTTTTGTCAAAACAACTTCTAGCAAGATCTAGAACTTTTCATACTTGAATTTAAAAAAACAGTTTTTCAAAAAAAGTGAAAAATAAAAAACGATTTTTTGAAAAAACTGGTCCAACGATTTTGATTAAATTTTCATCATGCATATGTATTAGCAATTGCAAAAGAATGGCGTTTTTAGATTTTTGCTTGAAACCTTTTAATTTTAATTTAATTCAGTTTAAATAATTAATGTGTAGTTGGCAACCCTGTACCACAAAATATATTATGGAGAGCTAATACCAAAACCTTAAACTTAGCCTTTAGATTTTGATATCGTATTTAGAACACAATCGCAAGCTCGTGCGACCCAGTCGTGCCCATTTTTTTAATATCAATTTTGGACCTAAGCCAAAGTTTGTGAAGTAGTTAGGTGTAGAAGTGAGTGCCTTATAAATCTAAAAAGCTATATGTAAGCTGTTAGATTATTTTCGAATCTAAACTCTTAAAATGTGCAGATGAAAATGATTGTTTTTTCGTACACCTACCGAAGTAAAATGTGTCTGTTGTCATGTCGTTATCGGCAACTTGAAAGGTTTATTGTGCAATGTTTGGTTAAAAATAGAAGTTTCTCTTAGTGCCTACGCTTTGTTAAAATAGCACTTTGTATAGAGACCAAAGCATAATCGAAGAAACAGAGTATCACTATCAGTAAGCTTATCTCCGCAGATATAAAAGCAAAAACAATTCGCTAGTTTTCTAACTTTGTTTTCATTGGTAGAGTTTAAATTATTCGAACACTATCTCGAGCTTTTATTTTGTTTACAAGTTCAACAGTTAAAATAGCACTTACGCTAAAGTTCAGAAGTACCTCCAGCTCGTTTCCCCAACATTATTAGATTTGGTTTTTGGTAATTGGAGACTTTCTTACCCCAAGTGCATCAACCTTATCGTGATTTGAAACTTAAATGTTTACAGATCGATTCCGGAGAATGAAACTTCAGCTATTTCCAATTGAGTTGCTTTGCTAATGGAATAAACGATCACACCACACACACCAAGTCCAACTTTTAAATTTTCACAAATTTAATTCCTTTCCAAATTCGGGCTCAATGTGCTATATGAGTTTTGGTTTTTTTCAAAAACTCAAGTAGTGTTGAAGGAAGATATCTTCTAGTACAGTCAGTACAACGGTTTTCTGGTAATGCTTATGTGGGATCTTTTGCTGCAAAGTATTTCTTTTTACTTGCGATTATAGGGACTATAAGGCAAGTCTTGCAATCGTGCAGAAAAAAAATTTTGAGATAACAATTAAACATGACATTACGATGATAGAGAATACGAAAAAAGTGGGTCCTGCAATTCTGTCTGTCTGTCTGTCTGTCTGTGTGTCTGTGTGTCTGTCTGTATATGGATCTACAGCCTGAACCAATGGACCGATTTTTTTCAAAATTTGCAGTTAGGATCTGTGGAGCATCCTACAGAGGGGTTTTTGGAATTGGGTCTCTAGGTCTTGAAATAACGGTACCTGCCATACAACCGATATGATAATACTTATTTTTTTCAAAAACGGCTCCAACGATTTGGATAAAATTTTGTGTGAGGGATTAATTTTGGATTGTTTTTCTCATGATGTAAAAAAAATTTTTGGAAAAGGCCTAAAAACGGTACCTCCCATAGTACCGTTTTTTTTAAAATCGACTTTCTCGTTAATGGCTGACACGATCTTGACGAAATTTTGGATTTAAAAAGTCGTAAGCTGTTAAAGAAAGACTGCATATCAATATTTAAAAACACTTAGTTTTGGAAATTTTTATAAATTTTTTTAAAAAATTTTGATTTTTGAAAGTAACTTCGAAACCATAACTTTGATTTTTTTCAAATTATTTGTTAAAATAACTCTTGTTATGATCTAGAACTTTGCATGCTCGACTTTTAAAAAGCAGTTTTTAAAAAAAAGTGAAAAATAAAAAACCGTTTTTTGGAAAAACTGCTGCAACGATTTTGATTAAATTTTCATCATTCATGTATATTAGCGATTGCAAAAGAATGGCGTTTTTAGATTTTTGCTTGAAACCTTTGGAATATTTAATTTAATTTTTTCATTATTTTGCGTGATTTAATTCAATTTCCATAATTAATGTGTAGTTGGCAACCCTGTACCACAAAATATATTATGAAGAGCTAATAAATACCAAAACCTTTAACTCAGCCTTTAGATTTTTATATCGTATTTAGAACACAATCGCAAGTTCGTGCGACCCAGTCGTGCCCATTTTTTTTTTTGCTTTTTGATTGAATTCTGACTTAAAAAATTTATTTAAACAATGGAATATGAATAAGTGCAGGCAAGAACCATTTATTGAAAGAAAAAAATGGGCACGACCGGGTCGCATGAAATTGAATTGAATTGAGTAAAAGGTTTTAAGGCGCTCGGCTAGTTTCTCATTTTCAAAAAATCGATATTTTCATTCCTCATTTTTCGATAGGTATAAACATCTCAAAAATGATGTCCTAAAATATTGGTATGATATCTTGGATATTTTTAAAACGGCAGAGTATAGAAGAGAAGCATCTCGGGCGCTCCAACTCCTGCTCTGAAAACTTTAAACGCGTTTTTCTCAAAGCTGCATTTTGCAAATTTGCCGCAGCTGTAACTCACGCAAATATCAACGAATCGTCTTTAAATCTTGACTACATACTCTCCATATGTTTTTACATACAGCAATTTACAACTTTTACGGTCGGATGAAAATTGTAATTGTGGCAGCCATCGAAAGAAGATTTTTTTGACGAAATTTGGACCTCATTTTTTAATTTTTGCGGTCATTTTGTCAATTTCCAATTTTTCACTCCAATTATAGATGGCTGCTGTATGGGAAAAAGGGTCTACTTTAACGCCAATTTTTATTTTCTTGTTACAGGTACCAGAAAAATTCAAAAAAATGCGGCAAATTGACGTCTTCTACTTTCAACTATTCTATTTTAACTCGAAATTTCCTGACTGTTTACATGAATATATGTATGTATAATATACTCCTAAGATTACAGAATATTTGAAGCTATAGTTTCTTTTCACGCCTTCAAAAAATCACTTCCACTGAGCTCGAGAAACTAGCCGAGCCCCCAATATATTCGCGCTTCATAATATATTTGGTGGTACAGGATTGCCAACTACGCATTAATTATGAAAGTTGAATTAATTCACGCACAATTTTGAAAGAAATTAAATTAAATTTTCCTAAGGTATCAAGCGAAAATTTAAAAACTCCATTCTTTTGCAGTTGCTGCCACATATAAACGCTGAAAATTTAATCAAAATCGTGGGACCCAAGAAACGGTTTTTTTTATTTTTCACGAATTTTTACGTTTAAGGTCCCGCTAGTAGTTCTTTTGACAAGAAATTTGAAAAAAAAACCAAAAATATAACTTTGAAGTTTTTTCAAAAAATAAAAATTTTTTATAAAATTTATAAAAATTTCAAAAATTTAAATTTTTCAAATGTTGATATGCAATATTTCAAACAACTAACGACTTCCAAAATGCATAATTACGTTAATATCGTGTACGCCATTATCGAGAAGGTTGGTTTTGAAAAAACGGTACAATGGGAGGTACTGTTCTTAGACTTTTTCTATAAAATTTCTTACATCATAAGAAAGAGATTCTAAAACTAATCCTTCACACAAAATTTTATGGAAATCGTTGCAGCCATTTTCGAGAAAAATTAGTATTATCATATAGGTTGTATGGCAGGTACCGTTATTTCAAGACCTATAGATGAAATTCCTCACAGAACATAACTGCAAATTTTGATGAAAATCGGTCTAGCGCCAGCGGATCAGGCTTTAGTTCTACATAGGGACATACAGACAGAATTGCAGGAAACACTTTTGGGTGTCTATCTGTCTATACTATATATTTTGCGAGTTTCTAGCCTACCTACTTTTCAATTTAATTCTCAGTTAATAGCGCAATCATTGAAAAATAGGACAATGTTTTGTTCTTGTTTATTCTCGAATATAAAATTAATTCGAAATAGTAGAAGTTAACGTAATAGACCAAGAGCTGGAAGCAAATTTTTGGAGTGGAGTGATAACCAAAAAGAATGCACATGTATGTGTAGATACACGCACCATTATATCAGATTCAACCGTCTGGCAGGTTTCTTTTTCAGCCGGGGGTCGGGGTGGGCGTTCGAAAATGGTAATTTTTCAGATTTTGAGGTCGAAGTGATAACCACATAAATGATACATCAAAAAATCAGAAAAATTCCCCTGATTACAAAAAACTCGGTCCCAGACGATTTGGTTTCAGCCTACTGCTTGCCAGACGCATTTTAACACTTTTCAAGTGCATTTTTCAGCTTAAAGCAGTAATAACTTTTTGGACGTGTCTAAATGCACCCACAGTGTAGTTCGTTTAGGTGGTGTTACACCGCACTTTTGAATAACCAATACACCGCATTTTAAATAATGAGTGGAAATAAATGGAGTAGGTTCGTGTTACACCGCATTTTTTTAGAAATCTCTCAAATCTCTCAATCATTTTTGAGAATGCTTTTTAGTAGCTTTTCAAGTATAAAAACAGTATGAGTAAAAAAATATGCGGTGTTACACCGCATTTTTTAAAAATCTCTCAAGTCATTTAACAGAAAAAAACCTTTTTTTGTAGCTTTAGCTGTAGGCCATCTAGCGCTGTATAGAAAAACAATGAAGGAGCTTTTCGCTATCATTTGGTTACAGAACCAAATTCGCTATGGCCATCTAGATTTGTATAGAAACATGAAAGAAATAAGAAAATAGCTTTTCACTATAACCAATCAGAAAGATTAAAGTGATGCCAGATAGTAGCTATTTTCTGCTACTTTGTTATTTTTTGAAGAATTTTTTAAAACTCGAAGGAAGTTACTTATACTCGTATCTTCGTAACCTTCTTCTGTGTTTTAAGTAAAAACGAATTTTAAGCCACTCCTTCCTTTAAACCACTCTCCTTCGCTATGCTCTTGATAAATATTTTGCCGATTCAACTTTTTTGCGGATGTTGAACTGAACCACCGCTACCTCCACTTGAACATCCAAACTTGCACCCAATGATGATGAAGCCCAGACTAAAAAATGTTGATGCCGACCACCGTTTTGGCAAATGCTTCTGCACACCACAATTACTGCGCCTCTTCCAAAATAAAACTCAATGCTTTTATAAAGTTGAGCACGTAGGATTGTTTTTATTATTTCGTTGAGTAAGTTTAGCTTAGATTTACATGTACTTTAGACCGAAAAATGAAGTTTTATAATTTAGACAAGATCAAAATTAAAGCCAAAAAAAGCAATGGCGGAAGGCCCAAGAAAAAAATTAAAAGAGAACTTTTCTCGATGATGGTTGACATGTGAATGCCGTGCCGTCGCTATGCGACGAAACACTTTTTAGCAAAATGTAGTAGAATTTTACCTTAGAGTAAGTTATTTTAGAGGGCGAACTATCAGTTGCCTAGATTTTGGAGTTAGGCACTGTTCACACTGAAGTCGTATGAACATTACCGCCCCCCTTGGCGAAATACGCCAAAAAAAAAAAAATATTACTGAAAATAAGGTAAGTGAAATTTTGTTTAATTGGCAATTTAGTTAATAGGCAATAGGCACAGTTTTACTATGGGGCGGACTATTTCTCCGTTTTGGGTCTTTAATGTTGCAACTCTGACTCGACCATCGGAACCCGGGTGTATATTTATAACACGGCCTAGACGCCATTCGGTGGATGGCAAATTTTCGTTTTTAATGACGACCAAATCATCAACTTTAATGTTGGTTTGAGGTGTTTTCCATTTGTGTCGTTGATGTAGTTCCTTGAGGTATTCATCCTTCCATCTGTGGCAGAACTGTTGTTGGAGGCATTTTACTTTTTCCCACCGATTGATTAGCGATAAATTTGCATCGGCCAGATTCGGTTCCGGAAAAGATAAAAGCGGACCGCCGCGTAAAAAATGCCCCGGCGTCAATGCCAACAGATCAGAAGGATCTGTGGACATGGACGATATTGGACGCGAGTTCAAACATGCTTCGATACGTGCTAAAACCGTTGCAAATTCTTCGAACGTAAATTTGGCCTTGGTCCCCAGCCCTCTTAAATGGCTTTTGAAACTTTTAACGCCGGCTTCCCATAGACCTCCCATGTGAGGTGCCCCTGGCGGAATAAAATTCCATTTCAAACCCTGAACGCCATACTTAAGGCTCGTTTCTTTGGGAATGGTGCCTACAAACTTCTTAAACTCCTTGCGTAAAATTGCATCGGCACCTGTAAAGTTTGTTCCATTGTCGGAAAACACTTCTTTAGGTAAACCTCGTCTAGAGGTGAACCTGGCAAAGGCCGCGAGGAACGCTTCAGATGACAAATCACTTGCCGCTTCAAGGTGAATTGCCTTGGTGGAAAAGCAGACAAACACACATGCATACCCTTTGGTCATACGACAATTCCGTGCATTGAAACTCTTGATGGTGAAGGGACCCGCGAAGTCGATTCCAGTAAATGTGAACGGTGGAGAAAAGGTAACTCTTTCGGGCGGTAGGGCAGCCATCATCTGCTTGCTTAAGTCTCTTTTGTTGGTCGCGCATATGGTGCAACGACGGATGCAAGACTTAACCAGAATTTGGAGTCTTGGTACCCAGAAACTTTGTCGTGTTAGTCGCACCATTAAAGAGTTGCCACCGTGCATAGAAATCTCATGAATGAATTGAACCAGGAGGCAAGCAAAACGGGATTCAAAGGGTAGTATTATAGGGTGACGTTCATTGTACGAAATGTCTGAGTTCGAAAGTCGCCCATTGACTCTAAGAAGCTTGTTTGAATCCAAAAATGGATTAAAGGACAAAATAGAACTTTTCGTTGACACTGGCTTGCCAGCTGCAAGCAGAGAATATTCTGTCGAAAAGTGAGCTTCTTGAGCCAATCGGATTAGACGAATTTTCACAAACTCCATTTCTGGTTGCGAGATGTCACGAGACTTGTATTTGTTGGGCTGTTGCTTTGAGACAGACCCGAAGAAGCGAAAAACATAGCACAATACACGCATAGCGCGGGATAACGTCGAAAAACGGTCAAGAACATCTTCTGGTTCTTGTTGAACTACCAATGAGTTGGTGTTTTGTTCGGAGTTGTCGAGAGAAATGCCTGTTAGTCCCACTAGAGGACTCTGAAAAATTGCGAAAGAGGATTCGTTGAAATGGAGTGTCTCTAGGGTCGACCAAGATTCGGCGGTACAAGACAAATTTATAAATCTCCAGCGGAGAATGCGAGATGGTATGGCGAGATTACCACTGATTCCGAAAATGGATGTATTCTTATTGGTTATGGGCAAGTTCAAAACGCTTTTGTCTTACCACTGAGATAAAGGATATTTCGGAACCAGGGTCGATAAGAGCGCGAACTATTTGCAACGATGCAAACTAGTACCGTTGCAAGCAATATTTTCTTAGAGGCACCGACATGAAAGTTTTGAAACGACGCTTGAGGCACGAATGGCTGTGACGACGACGACATTTGAGGAGCTTTAGTTGCACTAAGGAGATTAGTGGACTGTAATTTACTATTTCCGTCTTCGTTAACGTTTAAATGCAACAGTGAGCGATGCCGATTTTACAGTGGTTCTAAGAATATTTACTTGGACAGGCGACATTTGCATGACGAGCGCTTAAACAGTTGTTGCACAGTTTGTGCTGCCGTACCGTTTAGAGTCTCGTTGGGATCAACATTGCCGAAAATTTGCCAAGGTATGTGTTTAAAAAAAGAAACGCGATAGAAAACGCGGACTCCTTCGAAGAAGAAGGAAGTCGTTTAAATTTCAGAAGGGAAATTGAAAGAACTAGAATCTTCAAAAGACTTGAAAGATTCTACATGGGGCCAACCACCCATGCGACCTAAACGAGGACAAAACGCGATAAAGAAAACGCGATGAAGAAAACGCGATTAAGAAAACGCGATAAAGAAAACGCGATGAAGAAAACGCGATTAAGAAAACGCGATGAAGAAAACACGCGATAAAGAAAACACGCGATAAAGAAAACGCGATAAAGAAAACGCGATAAAGAAAACGCGATAAAGAAAACGCGATTAAGAAAAAACGCGATAAAGAAAACGCGATGAAGAAAACGCGATAAAGAAAACGCGATAAAGAAAACGCGATGAAGAAAACGCGATTAAGAAAACGCGATGAAGAAAACGCGATGAAGAAAACGCGATAAAGAAAACACGCGATAAAGAAAACACGCGATAAAGAAAACGCGATAAAGAAAACGCGATGAAGAAAACGCGATAAAGAAAACGCGATTAAGAAAAAACGCGATAAAGAAAACGCGATGAAGAAAACGCGATAAAGAAAACACGCGATAAAGAAAACACGCGATAAAGAAAACGCGATAAAGAAAACACGCGATAAAGAAAACGCAATAAAGAAAACGCGATGAAGAAAACGCGATAAAGAAAACACGCGATAAAGAAAACACGCGATAAAGAAAACGCGATAAAGAAAACGCGATGAAGAAAACGCGATAAAGAAAACGCGATAAAGGGAAAAACGCAGACTCCTTCGAAGAAGAAGGAAGTCGATTAAATTTTAAAAAAAAGAGAATACAATTTAAAGCACTAGAATCTCCAAAAGGCTTGAAAGACTCTACTGGGGGCCAACCACCCCGGCTTAATACACCGTTACCAATGGTTGTTTGGCAAGAACGGGTACAAAAAACGCGATAAGAAACGCGTCCGAATCTTCAAAAGGCTTGAAAGATTCTACTGGGGGGCCAACCACCCATGCGACATGACGGTGCGACATGAACGAGAACAAAAAACTCGATGAAAAGAGAACGCAGACTCCTTCGAAGAAGAAGGAAGTCGATTAAAGTTTAAAAAGAATTAAAATTTAAAGCACTAGAATCTCCAAAAGGCTGGAAAGACTCTACTGGGGGCCAACCACCCCGGCTTGATACACCGTTACCAACGGTTGTTTGGCAAGAACGGGTACAAAAAACGCGATAAGAAACGCGTCCGAATCTTCAAAAGGCTTGAAAGATTCTACTGGGGGGCCAACCACCCCGGCTTGAATACACCGTAACGAACGAGAGAAAAATTTCAAAAAAGGTCAAAATTTAAATTTGAATATTAAAAAAGTCAAAATTTAGAAGCTCTAGAATCTTCAAACGGCTTGATAGATTCTATAAATTTCAAAAAAAGTTAAAATTTAAAGCGCAAGAATCTTCAAAAGGCTTGAAAGATTCTAAAAATTTCAAAAAAAATTAAAATTTTAAAGCTCAAGAATCTTCAACAGGCTCGAAAGATTCTACTGGGGGCCAACCACCCCGGCTTGGATACACCGTTACGAACGGTGGGTGCGGCACGAACGAGAGTAAAATTTCAAAAGTAAAAATTTTAAAGTGCGCGAATCTTCAAAAGGTTTGAAAGATTCTAAAAAATTTCAAAAAAAATTAAAATTTTAAAGCTCAAGAATCTTCAACAGGCTCGAAAGATTCTACTGGGGGCCAACCACCCCGGCTTGGATACACCGTTACGAACGATGTGTGCTGCACGAACGAGAGAGAGGGAAAAAAATCCCAAAGAGCCAAAAATTAAAAAACGCACGAATATTCAAAAGGCTTGAAAGATTCTAAAATTTCAAAAAAAAATTAAAATTTTAAAGCTCAAGAATCTTCAACAGGCTCGAAAGATTCTACTGGGGGCCAACCACCCCGGCTTGGATACACCGTTACGAACGGTGGGTGCTGCACGAACGAAAGAAGAATTTACCACGCGATAAAAAACGCAGACTCCTTCAAAGAGGAAGACAGTTAATTAAATTTTAAAAAAAAGAGAATACAATTTAAAGCACTAGAATCTCCAAAAGGCTTGAAAGACTCTACTGGGGGCCAACCACCCCGGCTTAATACACCGTTACCAATGGTTGTTTGGCAAGAACGGGTACAAAAAACGCGATAAGAAACGCGTCCGAATCTTCAAAAGGCTTGAAAGATTCTACTGGGGGGCCAACCACCCATGCGACATGACGGTGCGACATGAACGAGAACAAAAAACTCGATGAAAAGAGAACGCAGACTCCTTCGAAGAAGAAGGAAGTCGATTAAAGTTTAAAAAGAATTAAAATTTAAAGCACTAGAATCTCCAAAAGGCTGGAAAGACTCTACTGGGGGCCAACCACCCCGGCTTGATACACCGTTACCAACGGTTGTTTGGCAAGAACGGGTACAAAAAACGCGATAAGAAACGCGTCCGAATCTTCAAAAGGCTTGAAAGATTCTACTGGGGGGCCAACCACCCCGGCTTGAATACACCGTAACGAACGAGAGAAAAATTTCAAAAAAGGTCAAAATTTAAATTTGAATATTAAAAAAGTCAAAATTTAGAAGCTCTAGAATCTTCAAACGGCTTGATAGATTCTATAAATTTCAAAAAAAGTTAAAATTTAAAGCGCAAGAATCTTCAAAAGGCTTGAAAGATTCTAAAAATTTCAAAAAAAATTAAAATTTTAAAGCTCAAGAATCTTCAACAGGCTCGAAAGATTCTACTGGGGGCCAACCACCCCGGCTTGGATACACCGTTACGAACGGTGGGTGCGGCACGAACGAGAGTAAAATTTCAAAAGTAAAAATTTTAAAGTGCGCGAATCTTCAAAAGGTTTGAAAGATTCTAAAAAATTTCAAAAAAAATTAAAATTTTAAAGCTCAAGAATCTTCAACAGGCTCGAAAGATTCTACTGGGGGCCAACCACCCCGGCTTGGATACACCGTTACGAACGATGTGTGCTGCACGAACGAGAGAGAGGGAAAAAAATCCCAAAGAGCCAAAAATTAAAAAACGCACGAATATTCAAAAGGCTTGAAAGATTCTAAAATTTCAAAAAAAAATTAAAATTTTAAAGCTCAAGAATCTTCAACAGGCTCGAAAGATTCTACTGGGGGCCAACCACCCCGGCTTGGATACACCGTTACGAACGGTGGGTGCTGCACGAACGAAAGAAGAATTTACCACGCGATAAAAAACGCAGACTCCTTCAAAGAGGAAGACAGTTAATTAAAATTTCCTAAAAAACCAAAAAAAAGCTGGGGAACAAAACCAAATTGCGTTTATCGAAGTTGCTTTTAACTGAAAAGTCTATCACTACCGCGATAGAAAGCGAATGCCTGAGAACCACTTCAACACAAAGAACTACCGTATATATATATTTGCTTGTTAAAAAAAAGGAAAATGAAAATGGTGGTCAGGGGTGCAACACAAATTTTCTCAAATTCTTTAAAAATTGCCAATTAAATGAAATTTTCACTTACCCTTTACATTTTACAAGTTAAGATGAAAAATTAACAGGATATCTCCGCTTCGGTCTGGTCCCACGATGACGATGGGCACACTTCCACGTGGCACTATTCCACAGCGTTGCAGGCAAAGATTGTGCCCTCCTTTTTTGTAGCTTGGTCTGAAGCGCCAGGCAAAATTATGCGCAGCGTGTCTGGAGCGCGTGGTGAAAGGCTGGCGTGGTCTTGATCGCAATGTGTGCGCGTGGTCTTGAGCGCAATGTGTGCGCGTGGTCTGGAGCACCAGGCAATAGCGTGGTCTGGGTCGCAAAAGTTTGTGCGCAGCGTGGTTTTTAGCGCAAAAATTGTGCGCGTGGTCTGGAGCGCCAGGCAAATAGCGTGGTCTGGATCGCAAAAAATTTGAGCGCAGCGTGGTTTTGAGCGCAAAGTTGTGCGCGTGGTCTGGAGCGCCAGGCAAATAGTGTGGTTTGACGATGCCAAGTGAACGCGTGGTCTGGAGCCAAAAACTTTTGCGCAGCGTGGTCTTGTCGATGGCGTGCGCCAATCCGGTTGAATGGACCAAATGTTGAACTGAACCACCGCTACCTCCACTTGAACATCCAAACTTGCACCCAATGATGATGAAGCCCAGACTAAAAAATGTTGATGCCGACCACCGTTTTGGCAAATGCTTCTGCACACCACAATTACTGCGCCTCTTCCAAAATAAAACTCAATGCTTTTATAAAGTTGAGCACGTAGGATTGTTTTTATTATTTCGTTGAGTAAGTTTAGCTTAGATTTACATGTACTTTAGACCGAAAAATGAAGTTTTATAATTTAGACAAGATCAAAATTAAAGCCAAAAAAAGCAATGGCGGAAGGCCCAAGAAAAAAATTAAAAGAGAACTTTTCTCGATGATGGTTGACATGTGAATGCCGTGCCGTCGCTATGCGACGAAACACTTTTTAGCAAAATGTAGTAGAATTTTACCTTAGAGTAAGTTATTTTAGAGGGCGAACTATCAGTTGCCTAGATTTTGGAGTTAGGCACTGTTCACACTGAAGTCGTATGAACAGCGGAGCTCGGCATAGGCTGACGCTTACACCTTGGTATAACTTTCGTAACTTTGATGTCTTGGGTTTTAATTTTGCTGAAAAGGTAAAAAGTCTATGATTTGCAGTTCCTGCATAAAAGAATATCTAACTTTGAATATGTTTCTTTCTCTCTGTTTTAAAAGCGTTATTGCTGTTTGTCCTATTCTGTGGACAGCCCCGGATCTTAAATTTTTTTTAGACGGGGCAAATACTGAAAAATGCCGCCCCTACCAACCTATGTGTATTTTTACTTTTATCATCTTTAAAATTTCATCAGATGTCGAGTAAACTCGCAAAGTAATATAATTATTTGAAAGGTGCGACAGTTCTTCACATTTTGTCCAATCAAAACAATATTTATTGACCACTTTGTTACCTTTAACTCTTACAAAAATATATCGTTGCTAGTCTAACATATATACACTTGCGAGTGAGATAAGCTGCGATATAAGGTTGATCAGTGGAAGAAAAGATTGAAAAAAGTTTAAAAACGGTGCCTTCCATAGTACCGTCGACAGTGGGCTGCACGCGTCGGCTGCACGCGTCTCTGCACGCATCTCTGCACGCATCTCTGCACGCATCTCTAAACGCATCTCTGCATGCATCTCTGCACGCGCATATCTGCACGCATATCTGCATGCGCATATCTGCATGCGCATATCTGCATGCGCATATCTGCATGCGCATATCTGCACGCATATCTGCACGCGCATATCTGCACGCATATCTGCATGCGCATATCTGCACGCATATCTGCATGCGCATATCTGAACGCGCATATCTGCATGCATCTCTGCATGCGCATATCTGCATGCGCATATCTGCATGCGCATATCTGCACGCATATCTGCATGCGCATATCTGCACGCGCATATCTGCATGCATCTCTGCATGCGCATATCTGCACGCATATTTGCATGCGCATATCTGCATGCGCATATCTGCATGCGCATATCTGCACGCATATCTAAATGCGCATATCTGCACGCGCATATCTGCATGCATCTCTGCATGCGCATTGTAGTGTAATAACATTCATTCGAAAAGAGCCACAACCAAAATACGAGATACAAACAAAAAGCACGTTTTCATTGATACTTAATATCATAGTAAAACGATGTACACAATTTTGTTGTCCCCTTTGGCCAACAAAAGCTAAGTTCAAGGACATCGTTTTGACTACGTTGCTTTGTGAGTGGCACTGAATGTATTTTGTTACACTACTCCCGAATGCAAGTTTGTCAACATTAGAAATGAGACGACTGCCCCAATTAGTAACTTATGAGAAGCAGAATGCTGATGCATTCTTATTTGTAATATAGTTCATAAGAGGGGATATCCCAAATAGATGTGTAATATAATTTAGGTATAAATAGCTGTAAGAAAATGTAAATAAATTCAATTCCATTTCATATGCTGAGTGTGAATTCATTATTAAACATCGGCTCTCTAGCCATCTATTTTAAGCGAGCTGCGCTGGATAAAGATACAGCAAAAGTAGGGAAAAATTAATAGTAATACAGAAACATAACATGGCGATCCTGCCAACTTGTTCGTTAAATTTAATTTAACAACAAGAAGCGGACCAAAAATAAGTTAATTTACAAACGTACAAATTTCAAGTTGAGTCTTATCCCTCAGTTGAATCGCTGACATCCGTCCAGCAATCGCAATATTTCAATGAAAATATTTATTATATGTATACTTGCAAGTCTTTGATAGTTTGTATTGAAATCAATAAAAACAGATTAAATATGTCTGCACCAGCACTTAAAGATATTCCAAAAGTTGCCAACGACCTTAAAAGCCAACTCAAAGATTTCAACACCATCATCATCTACATTACATGACGATCTTTTGTGGATTTCAGTACACCAAGAAGACCATCAGAGAAGAAAATGAAAGCAAAGTGGAGTAAGAAACGCATTCGTAGGTCGAAGCATAAACGCAGGAGGATGCATAGGATGCATGCAAGGTTGCTTTTAAAAGTAACTTTTGAAAATACGGATGGATGATATTTCTTTAATATTTTAAAAGAGTCTTGAAGTGAAAAAGAGAAATAAAATAAGCAAAAAAAAAATAAAAATTGTAATTTCCGTTCAATGAATAAAAAAAAAAAATATTTATACATATACCTATACATTGTGAAATATAATATCGAAGTCAACATTCTTACTATAAAAAAAATGTGTACGCAAGCTAATTTTAAGAAATGAACTATTTCTAAAAAAGAAATCACTATTACTATTGTAAAACAAAAAAAACTAAACCCAAGCAAATGTAATTTTCGACGTCCAGAAGTAGTTTATCTTGGACATTTAATAACTGCAAAAGGTGTAACTACAGACCCAGATAAATACAATGTTATTAAAGAATATCCTAAACCAGATAATGTAGATGAAATTCGAAGATTCGTAGCTTTCTGTAATTACTATAGACGTTTCATACAAAATTTTGCAGAAATTGCAAAACCACTAAACCAATTATTAAAGAAAAATCAAAATTTTAGCTGGACACAAAATTGTCAAATTGCTTTTGAAACACTTAAATTAAAACTAATGTCACCACCTATCCTATCTTACCCAAATTTTTCAAAACCATTTATACTAACAACAGATGCATCAAACTATGCACTAGGAGCGATTTTATCTCAAGGAGAAGTAGGCGATGATAAGCCCATTGCATATGCCAGTAAAGCATTAAACAAACATGAACTAAATAAATCTGTAATAGAGAAAGAATTACTTGGTATTCATTGGGGAATTAATCATTTCAGACCTTATCTGTATGGAAGAAGATTTATTGTGTACACAGATCATAGACCATTAGTTAGCTTATTTACTCATAAGAACCCTTCATCTAAGTTGACTAGAATTAGAGTAGATTTAATGGATTACGATTTTGACATAGTTTTTAAGCAAGGAAAGATGAATACGAATGCTGATGCATTATCCAGAATAAAAATAAGTTCAGAAGAATTAAAAGAGATGATACCAAAAGTAAGCATAAATGTCCTAACTAGAGCAATGAAGCTGAGAAATATAAAAAACACTAGTGAAAAAGAAGAAAATCCGGAAACCATGCCACCAGTGGAGACTGATCACCTTCACATATGGGAATGCATATCAATTTCAGACACTAGGAATATTAAGAAGTTGCAACTTGAGAATATAAAAAATTTAATGGGTACCCAAAAAGAAAGAATATATTCAGTCAAAGATAGAATACATGTTGGATACAGTGATAAATCATTATCAGATTTAAAATTGATTCTGAGGAAACTGTTGTCCTATGCAAAGCATGTGAAGTTAGAAAAGCTAGCGTTAGCAATGAATAATGAAATATTTGAAACAATATCAGTGCACAAATTTAAGAAGATATTTAATGAACTGCAGAAAAATGAAAAAGAAAATTGTCTAGACATTATATTATACAATGCGCCAGAAAGAGTGCATGATATAAAAGAAATGAATGAAATAATAAAAAGGTATCATGATGATAAATTAGGAAGACATATAGGTATAAGAAGATGTATAGCAAAGCTTAAGCAGAAATATGTATGGAAGAATATGAATAAGATGGTTAGAAATTATATAAATAAGTGCAAAATTTGTAATGAGGTTAAAATAACAAAATATACAAAAGAACAATTCACAAAAACAGACACACCAAATACATCATTTGAAACAATAACAATAGATACAGTAGGACCACTCAGACCATCGAATGGATACAGGTATATTCTGACAATTCAATGTGAGCTTACAAAATTCATTGAAGCATTTCCATTAGTTACAAAAGATGCCGTTTCAGTAGCAAAGACTATAGTAGAAAAATTCATTTTAAAATATGGTTGTTTTAGGAAATTAAAAACAGATAAAGGCACAGAATTCACAAATGAACTACTAGTAAACATATGCAAATTATTAAAAATAGAAAAAGCTACATCTACGCCATTTCACCATGAAACTTTAGGCTCAATAGAAAGAAACCATAGAGTTCTGAACGACTATTTAATGACTATGAACGGAAAAGACGAATGGGAAGAGTTACTACCATACTACACTTACACATACAATACTACACCACACAGTACTACAAATTATGCACCATTTGAATTAGTATATGGAAAATTATGTGCTTTACCTTGTGAAATCATTAAAAATAAACAGAGCATTTATAACTTGGATAATTATGTTAATGAATTTAAAATAAAGTTAAAGTATGCACATAATAGAGCTAAGGAAAACTTAGAATTAAATAAAACTAAAATATGTAACAATCAATTAAATGTAAAAGCATCAAATTTCAAAATAGGAGACTTTGTCTATATAAAAGTAGGAAATAAAAGAAAACTAGATAAACCCTTCAAAGGTCCATATAAAATCATTGCACAAAATGGTCCAAATAGTATTATAAGCATTGAAAACAAAAACAAAGAAGTACACAATAACAATTTAATTAAAGCCAGAAATACAAACTAACAATAAACATCAATAGATAACACAAACCTAAATCCATATATATGTACATACACAAAAAAAAAAAAAAAAAAAAAAAAAAAAAAAAACCGAATAATATTTATTTAAATTTTACAAATGTAAACAAATATCATTTTTTAAAGGGGAGGGATGTAGTGTAATAACATTCATTCGAAAAGAGCCACAACCAAAATACGAGATACAAACAAAAAGCACGTTTTCATTGATACTTAATATCATAGTAAAACGATGTACACAATTTTGTTGTCCCCTTTGGCCAACAAAAGCTAAGTTCAAAGACATCGTTTTGACTACGTTGCTTTGTGAGTGGCACTGAATGTATTTTGTTACACTACTCCCGAATGCAAGTTTGTCAACATTAGAAATGAGACGACTGCCCCAATTAGTAACTTATGAGAAGCAGAATGCTGATGCATTCTTATTTGTAATATAGTTCATAAGAGGGGATATCCCAAATAGATGTGTAATATAATTTAGGTATAAATAGCTGTAAGAAAATGTAAATAAATTCAATTCCATTTCATATGCTGAGTGTGAATTCATTATTAAACATCGGCTCTCTAGCCATCTATTTTAAGCGAGCTGCGCTGGATAAAGATACAGCAAAAGTAGGGAAAAATTAATAGTAATACAGAAACATAACAGCATATCTGCATGCGCATATCTGCATGTGCATATCTACATGCGCATATCTGCACGCATATCTGCATGCGCATATCTGCACGCGCATATCTGCATGCATCGCTGCATGCGCATATCTGCATGCGCATATCTGCACGCATATCTGCACGCGTATATCTGCATGCATCTCTGCATGCGCATATCTGCATGCGCATATCTGCACGCATATCTGCATGCGCATATCTGCACGCGCATATCTGCATGCATCTCTGCATGCGCATATCTGCATGCGCATATCTGCACGCATATCTGCATGCGCATATCTGCACGCGCATATCTGCATGCATCTCTGCATGCGCATATCTGCATGCGCATATCTGCACGCATATCTGCACGCGTATATCTGCATGCATCTCTGCATGCGCATATCTGCATGCGCATATCTGCACGCATATCTGCATGCGCATATCTGCACGCGCATATCTGCATGCATCTCTGCATGCGCATATCTGCATGCGCATATCTGCATGCGCATATCTGCACGCATATCTGCATGCGCATATCTGCACGCGCATATCTGCATGCATATCTGCATGCGCATATCTGCACGCATATCTGCATGCGCATATCTGCACGCGCATATCTGCATGCATCTCTGCATGCGCATATCTGCATGCGCATATCTGCATGCGCATATCTGCATGCGCATATCTGCACGCATCTCTGCATGTGCATATCTGCATGCGCATATCTGCACGCATATCTGCATGCGCATATCTGCACGCGCATATCTGCATGCATCTCTGCATGCGCATATCTGCATGCGCATATCTGCACGCATATCTGCACGCGTATATCTGCATGCATCTCTGCATGCGCATATCTGCATGCGCATATCTGCACGCATATCTGCATGCGCATATCTGCACGCGCATATCTGCATGCATCTCTGCATGCGCATATCTGCATGCGCATATCTGCATGCGCATATCTGCATGCGCATATCTGCACGCATATCTGCATGCGCATATCTGCACCCGCATATCTGCATGCATATCTGCATGCGCATATCTGCACGCATATCTGCATGCGCATATCTGCACGCGCATATCTGCATGCGCATATCTGCATGCGCATATCTGCATGCATCTCTGCACGCATATCTGCATGCGCATATCTGCACGCATATCTGCACGCATCTCTGCATGCGCATATCTGCATGCGCATATCTGCATGCGCATATCTGCATGCGCATATCTGCATGCGCATATCTGCACGCGCATATCTGCATGCATATCTGCATGCGCATATCTGCACGCATATCTGCATGCGCATATCTGCATGCGCATATCTGCATGCGCATATCTGCATGCATCTCTGCACGCATATCTGCATGCATCTCTGCACGCATATCTGCATGCGCATATCTGCACGCATATCTGCACGCATCTCTGCATGCGCATATCTGCATGCGCATATCTGCATGCGCATATCTGCACGCGCATATCTGCATGCATCTCTGCATGCGCATATCTGCATGCGCATATCTGCATGCGCATATCTGCATGCGCATATCTGCACGCATATCTGCATGCGCATATCTGCACCCGCATATCTGCATGCATATCTGCATGCGCATATCTGCACGCATATCTGCATGCGCATATCTGCACGCGCATATCTGCATGCGCATATCTGCATGCATCTCTGCACGCATATCTGCATGCATCTCTGCACGCATATCTGCATGCGCATATCTGCACGCATATCTGCACGCATCTCTGCATGCGCATATCTGCATGCGCATATCTGCATGCGCATATCTGCACGCGCATATCTGCATGCATCTCTGCATGCGCATATCTGCATGCGCATATCTGCACGCATATCTGCATGCGCATATCTGCACCCGCATATCTGCATGCATATCTGCATGCGCATATCTGCACGCATATCTGCATGCGCATATCTGCACGCGCATATCTGCATGCGCATATCTGCATGCGCATATCTGCATGCATCTCTGCACGCATATCTGCATGCGCATATCTGCACGCATATCTGCACGCATCTCTGCATGCGCATATCTGCATGCGCATATCTGCACGCATATCTGCACGCGTATATCTGCATGCATCTCTGCATGCGCATATCTGCATGCGCATATCTGCACGCATATCTGCATGCGCATATCTGCACGCGCATATCTGCATGCATCTCTGCATGCGCATATCTGCATGCGCATATCTGCATGCGCATATCTGCATGCGCATATCTGCACGCATATCTGCATGCGCATATCTGCACCCGCATATCTGCATGCATATCTGCATGCGCATATCTGCACGCATATCTGCATGCGCATATCTGCACGCGCATATCTGCATGCGCATATCTGCATGCGCATATCTGCATGCATCTCTGCACGCATATCTGCATGCGCATATCTGCACGCATATCTGCACGCATCTCTGCATGCGCATATCTGCATGCGCATATCTGCATGCGCATATCTGCATGCGCATATCTGCACGCGCATATCTGCATGCATCTCTGCATGCGCATATCTGCATGCGCATATCTGCATGCGCATATCTGCATGCGCATATCTGCACGCATATCTGCATGCGCATATCTGCACCCGCATATCTGCATGCATATCTGCATGCGCATATCTGCACGCATATCTGCATGCGCATATCTGCATGCGCATATCTGCATGCGCATATCTGCATGCATCTCTGCACGCATATCTGCATGCGCATATCTGCACGCATATCTGCACGCATCTCTGCATGCGCATATCTGCATGCGCATATCTGCATGCGCATATCTGCATGCGCATATCTGCATGCGCATATCTGCACGCATATCTGCATGCGCATATCTGCACGCATATCTGCACGCATCTCTGCATGCGCATATCTGCATGCGCATATCTGCACGCATATCTGCACGCGTATATCTGCATGCATCTCTGCATGCGCATATCTGCATGCGCATATCTGCACGCATATCTGCATGCGCATATCTGCACGCGCATATCTGCATGCATCTCTGCATGCGCATATCTGCATGCGCATATCTGCATGCGCATATCTGCATGCGCATATCTGCACGCATATCTGCATGCGCATATCTGCACCCGCATATCTGCATGCATATCTGCATGCGCATATCTGCACGCATATCTGCATGCGCATATCTGCACGCGCATATCTGCATGCGCATATCTGCATGCGCATATCTGCATGCATCTCTGCACGCATATCTGCATGCGCATATCTGCACGCATATCTGCACGCATCTCTGCATGCGCATATCTGCATGCGCATATCTGCACGCATATCTGCACGCGTATATCTGCATGCATCTCTGCATGCGCATATCTGCATGCGCATATCTGCACGCATATCTGCATGCGCATATCTGCACGCGCATATCTGCATGCATCTCTGCATGCGCATATCTGCATGCGCATATCTGCACGCATATCTGCATGCGCATATCTGCACGCGCATATCTGCATGCATATCTGCATGCGCATATCTGCACGCATATCTGCATGCGCATATCTGCATGCGCATATCTGCACGCGCATATCTGCATGCGCATATCTGCATGCGCATATCTGCATGCATCTCTGCACGCATATCTGCATGCGCATATCTGCACGCATATCTGCACGCATCTCTGCATGCGCATATCTGCATGCGCATATCTGCATGCGCATATCTGCACGCGCATATCTGCATGCATCTCTGCATGCGCATATCTGCATGCGCATATCTGCATGCGCATATCTGCATGCGCATATCTGCACGCATATCTGCATGCGCATATCTGCACCCGCATATCTGCATGCATATCTGCATGCGCATATCTGCACGCATATCTGCATGCGCATATCTGCACGCGCATATCTGCATGCGCATATCTGCATGCGCATATCTGCATGCATCTCTGCACGCATATCTGCATGCGCATATCTGCACGCATATCTGCACGCATCTCTGCATGCGCATATCTGCATGCGCATATCTGCATGCGCATATCTGCATGCGCATATCTGCATGCGCATATCTGCACGCATATCTGCATGCGCATATCTGCACGCGCATATCTGCATGCATATCTGCATGCGCATATCTGCACGCATATCTGCATGCGCATATCTGCACGCATATCTGCATGCCTATATCTGCACGCGCATATCTGCATGCATATCTGCATGCGCATATCTGCACGCATATCTGCATGCGCATATCTGCATGCGCATATCTGCATGCGCATATCTGCACGCGCATATCTGCACGCGCATATCTGCATGCGCATATCTGCATGCGCATATCTGCATGCATCTCTGCATGCGCATATCTGCATGCGCATATCTGCATGCGCATATCTGCATGCGCATATCTGCACGCATATCTGCATGCGCATATCTGCACGCGCATATCTGCATGCATATCTGCATGCGCATATCTGCACGCATATCTGCATGCGCATATCTGCATGCGCATATCTGCACGCGCATATCTGCATGCGCATATCTGCATGCGCATATCTGCATGCATCTCTGCACGCATATCTGCATGCGCATATCTGCACGCATATCTGCACGCATATCTGC